>CM061265.1:88075346-90475346 GCA_030848825.1 Tadarida brasiliensis | reverse complement strand
TAGTTTGATATCAGGTAGCTTGAGTCCTGCACTCTTGTCCTTCTTTCTCAAGATTGCTGTGGCTATTTGGGGTCTTTCATAGTTCCATATACATTTTTGGAATATTTGTTCTAGTTCTGTGAAATATGCCATTGTTATCTTGACAAGAATTATATTGAATCTATAGATTGCTTTGGGTAGTATGGACATTTTAATGATGTTAATTCTTCCTATCTATGAACACGGTATATACTTCCACTTATTTGTATCTTCTTCAATTCCTTTCTTCAGTGTCTTATAATTTTTTGAGTACAGGTGTTTTACATCCTTGGTTAAATTTATTCCTAGGTATTTTATTTTATTGTAAATGGGATTGTTATCTTAGTTTCCCTTTTTGATAGTTCATTATTGGTATATAAAAATGCAACTGATTTCTGGATATTTATTTTGTATCCTGCTGCTTTACTGAATTCATTTATCAGTTCTATAATTTTTTGGTGGAATCAATAGGGTTCTCTATATACAGCATCATCTGATCTGCAAATTAGAAAGGAAAGAGGTTTATATCTTCCTTTCCAATTTGGATGCATTTTATTTCTTTTTCTTGTCTGATTGCTGTGGCTAGGACTTCCAGTACTATGTTGAATAAGAGTGGTAAAAGTGGACATCCCTGTCTTATTCCCATTCTTTAGTTTTTGCCCATTGAATATGATGTTGGCTGTGAGTTTGTCATATATAGCCTTTATTACATTGAGGTATGTTCCCTCTTTTCCCACTTCGCTGAAGTTTTATCATAAATGGGTGCAGGATTTTATCAAATGCTTTTCCGCATCTATTGATATGATTATGTGGTTTTTATCTTTCATTTTGTTTATATAGTGTATCACATTTATTTATTTGTGGATATTATACCAGCCTTGCATCCCCCAGAATAAATTTGGATCATGGTGTATGATTTTTTTCATGTATTGCTGGATGCAGTTTGCTAACATTTTGTTGAGGATTTTATTATCTATGTTCATTAAGGATATTGAACTGTAATTTTCTTTCTTTGTAGTGTCTTTATCTGGTTTTGGAATTAGGATAATGCTGGCCTCATAAAATTAGCATGGGAGTTTTTCCTCCTCTTGAATTTTTTGGAATAGATTGAGAAGGATAGGTGTTAGTTCTTATTTGAATGTTTGGTAAAATTCACCTGTAAAGCCATCTGGTCCAGGACTTTTGTTTGTTGGGAGTTTTTGGATTACTGCTTCAATTTCACTAGTTATAATCTGTATATTCAGATTTGCTGATTCTTCCTGATTCAGTTTTGAAAGATTGTATGTTTCTAGGAATTTATCTATTTTGTCCAGATTGTCCAATTTGTTGGCATATAGTTGTTTGATATATATATATTTTAAACAATCCTTTGTATTTCTTTGGTGTCAGTTGTTACTTCTGTTTAATATCTGATTTTATTTTATTTTTGGGGGTCTTGCTTTATTTCTTTCTTGATGAGTCTGATTAAAGATTTGTCAATTGTGTTTATCTTTTTTTTTTTTATCCTCACTCGAGGACTTTTTTCCATTTTTGTTCAGATAGAGTGGGAGGGAGAGAGAGGAAGAGAGAGAGAGAAAGAAACATCAATGTGAAAGGGACACATTGAGTGGCTGCCTCCCACACAACCTCAACCAGAGCCAGAGATGAATTGCAACCGAGGTATGTGCCCTTGACTGGAATTGAACCCACGACTCATTGGTCTACAGGCCAATGCTCTAACCGCTGAGCCAAGCCAGTCAGGGCTTGTTTATATTTTTTAAAGGAACTAGTTCTGTTTCATTGATCTTTTGTATTGTTATTTTAGACTTTATTTTGTTTATTTCTGCTCTGATCTTTATTATTTCTTTTCTTCTACTCAATTTGGGCATTGGTTTGGTCTTCTTTTTCAAATTCCTTTAAGTGTAAAGTTAGGTTGTTTATTTGATATTCTTTTCTTTCTTTCTTTCTTTCTTTCTTTCTTTCTTTCTTTCTTTCTTTCTTTCTTTCTTTCTTTCCTTTCTTTATTTCTTTATTTCTTCCTTCCTTCCTTCCTTCCTTCCTTCCTTCCTTCCTTCCTTCCTTCCTTCCTTCCTTCCTTCCTTCCTTCCTTCCTTCCTTCTTTTCTTTCTTTCTTTCTTTCTTTCTTTCTTTCTTTCTTTCTTTCTTTCTTTCTTTCTTTTAAAATTATCTTTATTGTTGAATGTATTACAAATGTTCCTCCTTTTTCCCCTATTGACCCCCTCCTCCCTGCTCCCGCCCCCCTCCTGCCTTTCCCCACACTGTTGTCTGTGTCCATTGGTTATGTATATATGCATATAAGTTCTTTGGTTTATTTCTTCCCACCCCCCACCCCCCTTCCCTTTGAGGTTTGTCAGTCTAACAACCAATTTGTACTTCTTAATCCCTTCACCTTTTTCACCCATTCCTCCAACCCCCCTCCCATCTGGCAACAAACAAAATATTCTCTGTATCTATGAGAATGTTTATGTTCTGCTTGTTCATTTCGTTTGTAGATTCAATTGTCGATAGATACGTATTTATTGCCATTTTGTTTGTTCATATTTTTGATCTTTTTCTTTAAGAAAACCCTTCAACATTTCATATAATGTTGTTTTGGTGGTGATGAACTCCTTTAGCTTTTTCTTGTCTGGGAAACTCTTGATATGGCCATCGATTCTAAATGACAGCTTTGCAGGGTAGAGTAATCTTGGTTGTAGGTTCTTGCTTTTCATCACTCTGAATATTTCTTGCCACTTCCTTCTGGCCTGCAAAGTTTTTTTGAGAAATCAGCTGACAGTCTTATGGGAACTCCCTTGCAGGTAACTAACTGCTTTTCTCTTGCTGCTTTTAAGATTCTCTCTTTGTTTTGAACCTTTTGCATTTTGATGATGATGTGTCTTGGTGTGGGCCTCTTGGGGTTCATCTTGTTTAGGACTCTCTGTGCTTCCTGGACTTGTATGTCTGTTTCCTTCACCAAGTTAGGAAAGTTTTCTGTCATTATTGTTTCAAATAGGTTTTCAATTTCTTGTTCTCTCTCTTCTCCTTCTGGCACTCCCAAGATGTGAAGGTTGGTATGCTTGAAGTTGTCCCAGAGGCTCCTTACACTATCCTCATTTTTTTGGATTCTTTTTTCTTTTTGCTGTTCTGATTGGGTGTTTTTTGCTTCCTTATATTCCAAATCGATGGTTTGCTTCTTGGCTTTACCTACTCTAGTATTGAATCTGTGTAAATTATTCTTTATTTCAGTTAGTGCCTCCTTCATTTCTGACTGTGCATCTTTCATTTCTGACTGGTCCTTTTTTATGCTCTTGAGGCCCTCACTAAGTTCATTGAAGTTCTCACTAAGTTCATTGAGCATCCTTATAAGCAGTATTTTGAATTCTGCATCTGTTAGGTTGCTTATCTCCATTTCGCTTAGTTCTTTTCCTGGAGTTTTGATCTGTTCTTTCATTTGGGACCTGTTTCTTTGTCCCCTCATTTTGTCTGCCTCCCTGTGTTTGTTTCTATGTATTAGGTAGAGTTGCTATGTCTCCTGCACTTCCTAGGGTGGCCTGTTGTAGTAGGTGTCCTGTAGGGTCCAGTAGCACATCCTCCCTGATCTCCCAGCTGGGCCCTCGAGGTGCACCCCTTGTGTGGCCTTTACACTCTTCTGTTGTAATTGAGTCTTGATTGCTGTTGGCACATCACTGAGAGGGTTTTACTTAGGCTGATTAGCTGCAAGGACTGGCTGTGCCCACTATCCACTGACCTCTGACTTCCTTGGATGATCAACTGTGCAGGGGCCCACCATACAGAGCAAGACTTACTTCAGCAAGGCTCTGGTACCCACTGAGTCCATTCCTTGAGTGTGTCACTTGTGGAGGTGGTTGGGTGGTGGTGCTTCACAGTGTTCTGAAGCTGTCCACTAGGTGTCCTGGCTCTGGGGCCAGGTCAGCCACTGCCTGTGTTCTACCTGGGGCCACCAGGCATAAGCTACAAAGTGATCTGCAGATGGCTGCTTCTTGTGCTGAGCTTGGAGGTGCCCAGGAAAAGCCAAGTTGTGAACCAAGGCTGGCTGCTTCTAGTGCCAGGTCTGGGGCCACTTAACGAGAGGTATGGGGCTAGCTGAGACCAGATGCTGCTTGTTTGAAAGAATTTAGGAAAAGCTGAAGCAGGTTCCAAGACAGGCCAATCCTATGGTAAAGCAACTGGCAACAGCTTGGGTGGGCCTGAAAGTTGGGTGGGGCAGGGCCTCAGGGAATCACCAGGGCGGGGCAAACAGCGTGAACCAAGTTGCTGGAGTCTGAGATATGGCGGCTGTCTGCCTCCCCAGGGAAGGGCTCACCAAAGGAACAAAGGCCTCTGAGAGCACGTCTGTCCAGGAGAAAGCTGCCTCCTCCAGCCCTTGCCCCAATGGCAAACAACTCAGTTCTTCCCCATCTGTCTCTGGTGCCTTTCAAGCTGCCTCCCCAACGCTGGAGCCTGGGAGTTCGATGTGGCCTCTTCTTTAATTTCGTAGTTGTAGGACTTCCATTCAGATTGATTTCAGGTGGTTTTGAATGATGGTTGTTCTGTAGTTTAGTTGTAACTTTGATGTCTATTTTTTGTTTTCTTGAAATAGGTCTGTCATGCTATGAATTCCCCTTTTAGGACCACTTTTACTGTATTTTTCCTTTTGTTTTTCATTCAACAAATATTTATTGAGTGCCCACTCTCTGCCTGATACTGTTTTTAGAAAAATCTTTATTGAGGTATACTTGGCATACAATTAAATGCACGTATTTAAGGTGTACAATTGGCCAAGTTATGACACATGTATATATCTGTGAAACCATCACCACAATCAAGTTATGAATGTGTCTGTAATGCCCAAAAGTTTATTTGGGGCCCTTTGAAATCCTTCTCCCTTGCTCCCCTCCTTCAATGCAATTACTGATCCGCTTTATGTCTCTATAGATTAGTTTAAATTTCCTAGAATTTTATATAAATGGAGTAATGCATTATGTATACTCTTTTGTCTGGCTTATTGCAGTATACTTATGTTTGGGCCATCCATGTTGTAGTGCATGCCACTAGTTCATTCCTTATAATTGCTGAGTAGTGTACCATTGTATGGATATATCACAGTGTACTCATTCACTTATTGAAGGGTTGTTTCAAGTTTTTGGTTGTTATAAAACTGCTATCAAAATTTACGTTCATGTCTTTGAATAGGTATATGCTTTTGTTTCTCTTGGGTAAATACCCAAGACTGGAATGGCTGGATTGTAATTATAGGTATATGTTTAATTTTTTAAGAAACTGCCACTAGCAGTTTCGGGAAGTTCCAGTTCCTCCATGTCCTCACCAATGCTTACGATGGTTAATTATCTTAATTTTAGCCATTCTAATAGTTGTTCAGTGAGACATATTAAACATTTTAAGAGTTTATTTGAACAAAAAGTGATTTGAATTGGACAGTACCAAACTGGAACTGGTTAGGAATGCTATTGACAGGGGCTTGGGGAAAGACTTTTATGAAGAAAGGTGGAAGCAAAGTAAGGAAATCATTGTTGGCTGTAACTTAAAGGCTAGTTTGGTTTGTGATTGTCTTTAGGTTTCAATTTTGTAACCTTGAGGCATTTATGGGCTTAAGTTTTGGTTTGCTTACATAGGCTGTCATGCATTAGAGTCATCTCATTCTAATGGCTTCCTTGTTTAATTAATTTAATAAGTGGTATGTCATTGTGGTTTTAATTTGTACTTTTCTATTGACTAATGATGTCGAACTTTTTTTCGTGTGCTTGTTTGTCATCCATGTGTCATCTTTGGTGGAAGTGTCTGTTCAAATCTTTTGTTTGTGTTTCTGTTGGGTTGTTCATTTTCTTATTATTGAGTTTTGAGAGTTCTCTATATAAATCTGTATCAAAGTCCTTTTGTCAGCTATATGACTTGCAAATATTTTCTCTCTGTGTGTGGCTTATCTGTTTCTTCTGATTTTGAAGAGCAGGTGTTTTTAATTTTGATGAAGTTCAGTTTATCAATTTGTTCTTTTACCACTTGTACTTTTGGAATTGTGTTTAGGAAACCATAAAACTTTTTTCTGTGTTTCATATATATATGGTTTTACATTTAGCTGTATAATTTGTTTTGAGTTGATTTTTTTATATGGTGCAAGGTGCTATTTCTGGTGTTCTTCATTCCTTTGTGAAATTCATTTTCCATCTGGATTCATTTTCCTTCTACCCGAATGGATTTTCTTTAACATTTCTTGTTGTGTGAATCTGCTGGTGATGGGTTTTTCCAGGTTTTATGCCTCAAAACATTTTAATTTCACCTTTTTTAAAAGAAAGATTTTCCCTAGGTATAGAATTCCAGTTTTTAAAGATATCATTCTATTGCCTTCTCACTGGAACTGTTTTTGGATGAAACATCTGCTCATATTTTGACCCTTGTTCCTTGGTTTATAATGTGTCTTTTTCTCTGACTGCTTTTAAGATCATCTTTTTATTACTGGTTTTGAGCAATTTAATTATGTGGTGTGATTTTCTTCATATTTCTTTCGCTTGGCATTCATTGAGCTTCTGCAAGCTTGTGGGTGTATAGTTTTTATTAAATTTGGAACAGTTTTAGCCAGTACTTATTTACATATTTTTGTCCTACCCCTGCCCCCACTTCTATGAGTCCAATTATACGTATATTAGGCTGCTTGAAGTTGACCCATAGCTCACTGATGCTCTGTTTATTTTTCTTAAATTTTCTTTTCTCTCTTTGTGACCTTTTGGATGGTTTCATAGTTCCTATTGCTCTGTCTTCAAGTTTATTAATCTTTTTTCCTGCAAGACCTGATTTCTCATTTATTCTAACAAGTATATTTTTCATTTCAGACATTTTAGTTTTTGTTTTTAGAAGTTTGATTTATTTTTTTTTTCAAACATCTTGCATGTTTCCACTGGGTTTTTTGAACATAAAGAAAACAGCTATAATAGCGATTTTAATGTCCTTGTCTGCTAATTCTAACATCTGTGGCAGTTCCAGACTGGTTTTGATAGGTTGATTGGTCTTCTCATTATGTGTTGTATTTTCCTGAAATTTTGAATGTGTGGTGATTTTTGATCGGATGCCATCTTAGCTGGATGTAGAAGTCACCTCCAATCTTTGCTTCACTGGAGACTTTGAACCAATAAATCAGATATTGGAATCTAGTAGCCAGAATGTTGAATCCAGTCTTTGGATGTGTTTTGTTTATGCACAGTATTTAAAAAACAATCTCAGATGTTTGTCACACTTAAAATCAAGAGACCTTGTGCAAAAGCACGGGTTCCTTTATTATTATTATTTTTTAAAGCAGTGTATCTTGCTGTATATATGGCTGCCGTTCCCACGGGAACCAATAGCGGGAAAGCGGCTGCCCTGTTTAGATGGCTGGCAGGTTTCTATAGCCCTTCAATTACCTCTCCCAACTGCAGGCATTTTAGTTTGAGTACGTGTTGTCTAAGATCAGTTTTCTAGAAGCAGCCCCTGAGACAAGAATCAGTGTACAAGTGATGTATTAATGAAGGGCTCCCAGGAGAAACTCGAGTGGGAGAGACACGCGGGACAGAGGACGGGCAGGAGTCAAGCAAGTTTGGAATTTCAGGCAAAGACACACTAAAGAGAACTTCAGCTGAATCCTGCCAGGGAATGATTGAATAAGCATTGCACCCCAGAGTTTGTCCCAGCTAGAGGTCAGGGACAAAATTTCCTACTTCCTCACCAGTTAGATAGTACACCCCCCCTCCCCATACCTGGCAAGGTGGGCAAAACAGGAAGGGCAATGGGGCTGGCATCCACATTGCCAGGTCTGTGCTCTTCCAGCTGTGCCAAGGAGGCTGTGCTGGGGTCACCTGGGAGCCTGCAGTGGTCCTGGCTGGGATGAAGGACCAGAGAGGATGCTGTGCCTTTGGGATTAAAACCATGAAAGGATCTGAAACTCCTGCATCCTTTTGATGCCGCAGCTTCCTCGTCTCCAGGACTAGATTGGTGGGAAGATCCTTGAGATCAGTAGTGAAGGCTCATTTTATAGACAAGGAAATCTGGGTGCAATGTGGGGAGGGTACTTACCCAAGGACTGTTATCTTCTCATGTTAGAAGGCCTTGCTGATGTCACCTCCCACATTCCCTGACTTTGAGGAGAGATCATCCAGGTTTAGTATGATGTAGTCCCCAGGAATCTCTAGGGAGGGACCGTAGTGGCCTCCCATTCATTTATTCACTCATTCAGCGTTCATTCACGCACTCATAAACATTGACACAAGTGACATGTTCTGAAGAGCGGTTTAAATGAGTGAAATCAGTTCTTGGGAGGAAATCAGGCAGGCTAATGTTTTTCCAAATTCCGTCAAATGCTGCACTGGGGGATTCAGACCTATGTCCTGCGATTGGAGCCCAGGGAGAAATCTTTTACCTTAGCTACCACCTGATAGCCCTGAGTTCAGACACTCACAGCTTTTCCTCCGACTTGCTGTGTGTCTCTGTGTCCACTCTCTGTCTCTGTATCTTCACTTTCCCTCATGTGAGCTGAAGCCTTGCAGGTAGGAAGCAAGGGGCTGGGCACTGGCTATCGTGGGCACCTAGGAGGGTGTGCGCAGAGGGAAATGAAACAAGGCAGCCTTTTGTTAGGCCACCCCCACCTCCCCACAGCCTTGGCAATAAGTGTAAATAAAAATCTCCACTTTGGGACCCTAAACTCTGAGGAATGGGCTGGATAGGGACCACAGGGAAAGACTGGAGGTTGGGGGGTGGGCGAGCAGGAGAAAGTGCAGCTGCAATGGTGGGCCAATGCTCTCCTCATTGTCCAGCTTTAAGCCTGCTGCTGTGAGCTAAGAACTGGAGGAGAAGCAGAGAGAGAGGAAAGGAAGGGATAAGAGAGAAGGGAAGAAGCAAGAAAGAGAGAGAGGGAAAGAGAGGAAGAGAAATAGGAGGGAAAGAGAGAGAAAGGGAGAAAGAGGAAAAGAAACCAGGAGACAGAGAGAAAGAATGAGAAAAGGGGAAAGAGAAATAAAGAGAAAGAGAAAGCATGTGTATGGTGGTGGGGGAGGATGCTGCAGAAGGGGTGCCCTGGTTTGGAAATTCTGGGGGTGTTGCAATTCTGTAGTGTGGTGAAATCGCTTCAGGATCGTAAGAAGCTAACGGTAGGCCCGTGCCAGGCCATAATGACAGCCTTTCAGTGGCTCTAACCCGCTCTGGCCTCTCAACTCCCAGGAACACTAAATTCACACAGGCGCAATGTGTAGCCTGCTTCAGCTTGCACAGCCTAATAGCTGCCGTCGTGTTTGCCATGCACCCGCAAGCATCACGGGCAATTAAGAAAGTCATCTGTTGCAGTCGTGGGCTGCCATTTAAGGGTTGGGGCCTGGAGCCCTCTGATGAGACACAAATGAGCAGAGGGAGGAGTGTTGTTTCCCAGGAGAGGGACTCCTGCCATTAACTGGCAGATCCCAAAGGGAAGCAAACAAAGAACACTGTGGGCTCACCGAAAGGGAGGGGGAGACGAGGCCAAACAGGCCTTGCTTTGCAAAGGGCACATGTGCACACAGAAGCACACCTTTTCACAGGCCGGCATGTACTTGTATGTATACGTGTGCAACCCCATCTCGAACACAGACCTGCAGACATGTTGGGGTGAAACATGCGTGGAGCACACACACGCTTACATGCACGTGCACATACATACAGCAACTTCATGAACATGCTGGCCAAAAAGTGCACACACTTGTGAGCTCACATAGGCATCTGTACCAAGTTAGTGATGACAGGTATACTGATTTGTGTAGACCCACACTCACACATTGGCAGGCACTCACAGACACGTCCATATGTACATGGATAAAGGTATGGATAAACTCAGGCTCATGCACACAGATTCTAATCTTTATTCCAAAGTCCAAAAGCAAGACAGCTCTGAAGACCTTTACAATAAGCATAATCTAGATTTCAAACTTCTTTCATGGCCATGAGTAAGAATGGCTTTGGGGACTGGGACTAAGACTTTTGTCCAGTGGAAGAAAGAAGAGTTGGAAGAGAGTTGTCTTTTCTTTCTTCTGATTTGAGTCATGGCCAATGTCATTTAGGTGGTTGAACTATAATTGGTGGACTGCGTCTCTTCAGGACCCTGCCACCAGCCACTTGACCCTGTTGCCACTGTTGCCATGCTGATGACTTTTAGGCTCTCAGGGTAGGACGTTTCAAAATACTCTTGATGCCCTGAAAGCAGAGCGCACACGCCTCACTTCCCCGAGTGTCTCCTCTCCCCAGCCTGCCCAGAGCAGGGGACCGGATTGAACGAGTAGAGGGTTGTGAACTGTGACTTGGCGATTTTGATTTTCTCATTTTTGAAACAGGGTTTAGAAGTGTTTTCATCCTTTTCTGAGGTTTGGGGTTTTTTTCTCTCTGCCTCCCTCACCCCTGTTTCCTGCACTGTTATTAGGGAAAGAAAATTGGAGGCCGTGTCCATTCTGAGAAGGTCTTCCAGAATAATTGTGCCGTGACACAGGGAGAGGGCAAACGGAAAACAGGAAGCCGAGCTGCAAGGGTTCGTTTGAAACTGGCAAATTTGCAGCCAAGTTTTCAGCCAGAAAATCCACAGATGGCAACCATTTCCCACAACACCACTTCCCTCCGTGTCTGGTTAGGAACAGGGGTGGCGATTGGCCTGATCTCTCTCCTGTAGTGGGAATGGTGACCTTCCCGGTCAGACCCCAAGACCAAGTTCAGTGCATTTGTTGTTCACTCCACGTGGCGGATTCTGGAAGCCAGCAGCTGCTGACCACCCTCCCACTGCTGGGGCCCTCGGAGCAAGGGTTCCACTGGAAACCAGCCAAGGACATTTGTTTTGGAGGCGTTTGGCAGTTTAGATTTCTGTCAGAAGTGCGTTCAAGGAGTTTAATTGACTTAAATATTTCCATTGTCCTTTTAGCACCCTCCTCACCTCAATCTTTCAATTTCTCTTAATTGGCAATAAAATGTGCTAGAAAGACAGAAAGATTTGGATGCTGGGGCTGTCAGAGTCCCTGGTGAGGTGACCTGATGCTACTGAAGGATGCTGACATCAACTGCAAAAGAGCTTCTTCTGCAGCGCCTGGTGCTGGCGTGGGTGGGAAAAAGTGACAGTGAATGCCTTGGGTATGGTTTTCCTCTAAGGAGGGGCTAGTCTCTGTGACCGCCCCAAGAGCCATTCTGGTGCTTAGAGGCAATGATAAAGAGTTATTTCAATATTTCAAGGGCTGTACCCTGAGCGAGGAATCAGGACTATTCTGTATAGCTCTAGAGAGTAGTTATGGGGTACATCATCTTACTTTTTCTGCAAAACAATACATTCCAAAACGTAGTGACTTAAAACAGCCACTTATTGAAGCTCATAATTCTGAGGGCATGCAATTTGGGCTGGGCTCAGCAGGGTGGTTCTACAGATCTGAGCCAGCTGGGCTGATCTCGGCTGAGGCTCACTGCTGTATCTATGGTCAGCTGGCAGGTGGGGTATGGCCTGGCTGGTCTAGGACGGCCCATGCTGGGATGACGCAGGTCTCCTCCATGGGTTTGCCCATCCTCAGTAGGCTGCCTTCATCTTGTTCTCATGGTAGTGACAGGGTTCTATGAAGCCTAGGCTCCGTGATGGCATGATATCACGTTTGCTGAATACTGTTGGTTAAGGCAAGTCACTAAATCAGTGCTGTAAAGTCACATGCAAAGGGTGTAGAAATAAGGAGGAGTGGAGAATGCTGGCCATTTTTACAATATACCACATGTGGACAGGTTTTGATGTGACATTCAGAAGCACGTTCTAAGGACTCGAACAGACAGATTTGCCTGCCAGGGTCGTGCTCTGGAGAAAGGAACACTTCTCAGTCAGAATGGGACCACCTGGCCTCTAAAAGCCCTTCCAATTCCAAGTGTGTATTTACTAGGAACTTATTTGCAACAGCCCAGAGTAGAAGATTTTCATATTTCAGATTCAGAAGAACTGGAATAATTTCCCTAATCCCTATAGCCCCAATCTTCACCATGTTCCCGTACACCCCACTTCACCCCCGAAATGCTGATCAGATTCCCTATTTCCCCTTCACCCTTCATTGTACCCTCCAGTCCCATCCACCTGCCTGGGCTCTGATGCTTGGAGGTAGGAAGCCGAAACGAACAAATAAAGCATGCCCCACAAAACATTTATATGAGGGTCTCTAAAGAATGATGTGTGTCAGAGAGGAAAAGAGAAACAGCACGTGCGTATTTTTCAAAGACGTGCACACGTGCAGAGAGTGGAAAATGAAAGAAGCCAACAACCCAACCCGAAGTCGGTTTTAAAGAGGGAGGATGTAAACTTGAGCTCCAGAGCTGGAGCCAGGACAGGAAGTGGGCTTGGCCTGCACGAGGGACCTATGCTGCACGGAAAACCACCCTGCGCCCGGCTCCCTGTCTTCCTAATTCCCCTTCAGCCTCCAGCCCCTCCTGACCCTGGGAACAATGCAGCTCTGTGCTGAAGGGTTTCCAGCCTGAGCTGCCGAGACTGTGCCTTTTGTGATGGCCTGGGAGAGGAAGAATGGAGAAGCTGGTTTGGGCGTCTGCGTGTGTGAATCACTCACGTCACATGGCTGGGCCGGCTGCAGCAGCTCCCCGGGTCCACACAAGGGCACGCGGGGAGCATGGCCTGAGCCCATGCCTGGAGGCTGGTCAGCCAGCTGCAGAGTGCCCTGCTCTGAACCATACAACCAGGGAAAGGCCAGAGGATGGGGTGAGGGAAGGGGAGGGAGAAGGTCTGCATAGCCAGGGCCGTTGAGTTCACTCTCATGGTGCCACGAGGGAGGCTTGGATGCCTTCCTCCTAATTCCAGATCAGTTGTGGAGTCTGTGTCAGATGTTCATGAGAGTCACAGATTTTTCTCCTTTGTCCCTGAAACCTGCAGGGCCCCTCAGCTCAGGGGGCTTTTCCCAAGGACTGGAATATGCCCAGAGTATGGAGAAGGCATCCTATTCTGGAGGATACAATAAATTGGCAGGAGCTGGGCTCTTCTTTGTTGTCCAGAACTGTCTAAATCTTGGCTTCAGGGTGAGAAATGCTAAGGCCTGCAGATTGGAGATCTGCAGATTGGAGCGTGTTGGACATCAGAACAGGAGGAAGATGTGGGCTAGGCAGAAGAGATCACTGAGGGTGAGGGCTGTCCCCTGTCCCTGTTTCAACTTGGAGAAGGCTTGCTCCGTGTGGAGGCAGGGGAATAGATCCTGAGATGCTGGGCCCTCTGAATTAAATTCCTCTAGCCTAGACTAGCCTAGCCTAGCCTAGCCTAGCTTAGCCTAGTTTAGCATAGCTTAGCCTAGGTGTCTTCTCCCTGATGCCCTGCAGAGGGCAGTGTGGTACTGTGGGCAGGACTCTGCTGCCTCATCAGTTTTTCTTTACACTCCACCTCCTTCTTAATCTTTTCAAATCAAAGCCGCTTAGATACAACCTGAGCCCTGTGTGAATGACATGGATTTAGCCTGGTGCTCTGGGCCCCTTTGCGGAGGGAAGCCTCTGGCCTTGGATCTGCTCAGAGAACATGCCTAACTCTCCACTCTGCCTGTTTCCTGGTCTCCACACTGAGCCTTGGGAACAAAGGCTGAAGGTAGCTGTGTTGATGGGCAGAATGTGGTCGCACACACGTAGAACCTTATGATTTTCAAGAAGTGTTCTCATGTACTCCTCACAACAGTTCTGAGAGGTGGGTGGGGCGCTCCATTGTATAAAAGAGAACTGAGTCCCAAAAGAGGTGAAGGGATAGGGCAGGTTGGCCCAGCCGGTCAGAGGCTAAAGTCGGGGCCCCTGGTCTTCTAACTCTTTTCCAGTGATCATCCACCCTCTGTGGTGCACCTGACATTCAACCAACACCCTCCACCCACAATGGACCTCCCCCTTCTTTGTGGTTGTTTCCTCCCTAGTAAGAAGTGGGAAGATACCTCTATTCTCTCCTAGATTCTTGTGCTGCTCTCTGCTCTATTTATAATCTTGGGTAAGTCACTTATCCTCTCTGAAATTTGCTTTATCCATCAGAAAAATGAGAGTGTCAGATCAGATGGTCTGTAAGGTGGCTTAGAACCTTGACCTTCCGTGGTTCCATGTTTGGACTGTGTCCCCAGTTACAAGTTAGCTGATAAAATGGAAGAATAGAATCTTGAAGAATGGCAGGGCAGAGACACTATGTGAATTTGAATTACAAGTCTGGCCAAACTCTTTACCTTTTAACTGGTTGTTTTCATGCAGTGGATGCAACCTTTGCCTCCCAAGGCTTAGGAGAATCAGATAAAACCACACGGGGCATCTCTCATGCTGACGAGTGGTGTAGACAGTGGTGTTGGTGAACAGAGATGACAGTCAGTAGCTGTGCCCAGTGGAGTTCCACACTCAGACAGTCACTGTCAGATGCTGGGAGAGGTAGCATGTTCCTCCAGGGGTCTCACTCTTTCTGCTCAGTCTCTCCAGCCCCAGCCATTAATAGCCCCAGCAATTTGAAGGTGACCCAAACTCTGTTTCTATGGCTGCCTCAGGAGATCTGCTTTTTGCCAAGAGGTGGTCATGGGGCAAAGAAGGAGGTACTCTCCAAGGCATACCCAGGGTTGCACCAACGAGATATACCTGCGGTGTGTGATATGGGGAAGAGTGGAAGGACAGAGCCTAGAAGTCAGAATTTTTTTTTTTATCCTCACCTGAGGACATTTTTCCATTTTTTGTTCAGATAGAGTGGGAGGGAGAGAGAGGAAGAGAGAGACAGAGAGAAACATCGATGTGAAAGGGACACATCGAGTGGCTGCCTCCCACACGACCCAACCAGGGCAGGGGACAAACTGCAACCAAGGTACGTGCCCTTAGTGGGAACTGAACCCAGTTCTCTCCGGACTGCAGGCCGACGCTCTAACCGCTGAGCCAAACTGGCCAGGGCCAGAATTTTTTATAATGTCACCAACCACCATTATTTGAGGACTGAGTCAATCAGGTGATGCTCTCAATATTCCACTTTTACAGATGAAGAAATTGAGGCTCAGGAAGGCTGAATAACTTGTCCAAGGTCACACAACTCATGAGAGGTAGAGTTAGGATTGCAAAGCACACATTCTTTTTTTAAAAAAAATTTTTAACAAGTTTTTATTGATTTATTTTATTAATTTGTTTTTGTTACAGATGTTTCTCCTTTTTCCCCCATTGACACCCTCCTCCCCCTCCCTCCCTGCCCCGTCCCCTGTTTTGTTGTCCATGTCCATTGGTTATGAGTACATGCATATAAGTTCTGTGGTTTATCTCTTCCCTCCCCCCCCACCCCCTCTTCTGAGGGTTGTCAGTCTGTACCCTACAGCCACGTCTCTGGGTTTACCCTGTTCCTCAGACTATTATGTTCATTATATTCCACAAATAAGTGAGATCATGTGATATTTGTCTTTCTCTGCTTGGCTTGTTTCACTTAGGATAATACTCTCCAGGTCCCTCCATGTCATCTCAAAGGATAAGAGACCTTTCTTTCCTACAGCTGCATAGTACTCCATTGTGTGTATGTACCACAGCTTTTTTATCCATTCGTCCACTGATGGACACTTGGGCTGTTTCCAGATCTTAGCTATTGTAAATAGTGCTGCTATGAACATGGGGGTACATGTATTCTTTCTGGTTGGTGTTTTTGGTTTCTTAGGGTATATTCCTAGAAGTGGGATCACTGGGTCAAATGGCAGTTCAATTTTTAACTTTTTGAGGTAACACCATAGTGTTTTCCACAGTGGCTGCAGCAGTGTGCATTCCCACCAGCAGTGTACTAGAGTCCCCTTTTCTCCACACCCTCGCCAACACTTGTTTGATGATTTGCTGATGGCGGCCATTCTGACAGGTGTGAGGTGATACCTCATAGTTGTTTTAAAGCACACATCCTTAATCACTTCTTTAGGTTGTGAGTATCTCCCTGGGATTGGGTTATTTTCCTATTCTCTGGACCAGAAATTAGGACATACCATCTTGAAAGTATGAATGTATTTGTGGGGATCTGAGGAAGAACATCTGTTATTATCTATCTATCTATCTATCTATCTATCTATCTATCTATCTATCTATCTATCTGCCATCTATCAGTCTCTCATCAAGCAAGAAGTATAAAAAGACCTGAAGTTGGTTATGATTTCTACATCCATATTCTCATTTGTTCTTCCAATAGCCCTGCAGAGTAGGGAGGGCTGGTATCCCTGAGGTAATGGAGCTGAGACTTGGTAAATGTCAGTGACTTGTTCAAGTCTCCATAGCTGTTGGTGGTGACTGGCCTGAGATAAGAACCTAGGTCTCCTGACTCCTGGTCATAGTGTCCTCTTGACCACAGCTAGTCCCCTGGGCAGAGGGTGCTGGCTTGGCCATTGGGAGTGGGGGTGCTAACTTTTCAGCTATTGGAGTCTTAGCCTCTTGGTACTTTGAGTTCCTAGGAGTTCTGTGCACACTGGGGCCCAGAGACTCAGCTCTGCCTTCTGCCAGGAACAGCCCAGGGGGCTTGTGCATAGGATTTCAGTCCTAATGCAGGTTTGGGTAGGAGGTTTTTTGTGGGATTTATCCTGCACTTAGGTCTGGCATGAGGAGGTATGGGCTTTCCTACCAAAACCACACCATGACTCATGTAGGAGTGCTGAGCTTTGGGCTTCAAATCAGAACTAACCCCCAAGCCATTGCTATAGCCCGGCTGTCTTGGGGCAGCTCGAGACAGGGGAGCCCATGGGAGGGAGACTTGGGTGAGGGTTTATGGCATTTGCATGGGATTTCTTACCACATAGTCAAGGAGCTGCTTGGGTTTCTGAGAAACAATTCCACCCAGTCTAGGTGTCTTAAGAGAAGTCTTTTCTGGAGGCAAAGAGTCTAGACCTAATGATTTTTAGAGAGTATTTTCTACTGACACTTTTCCTTCCTCTGCTTAGTTTTGCTTTTCTGCTTAAAAACTGCCATGGTTAAATGCCATGTAACAATTAAACTATTTTCCTCAATAATAAGGCTACCTTCCTGCTATGCCCTTGCTCAGGCTTCGATCTTCCTCTTGTTTCTATTTTTCTAACACCATTGAAGAGCTGTGTGATCTTGGGGGGAAGTTCCTTGTTTTGTAGGCTGTCATTGCTAGAGCATGGGCTATACTTGCCACAGATCTGAGTTCAAATCTCAACAGGCAGGATCCAGCCAGAGGTGTGAACCTGAGCAAATCACTCAGTCTTTCTGAACTCTGATTTATTCCCCTATAAGATGGGGGTAATGATATCTAACTCACCTCATTGTTATGGAGGTCTAAGGAGGACTTGTAAGTCCTCCAAATGGAGAGGATCTCAGAATTTGCTACATTGAGGCAGTTTGGTGAGTGAGGAAGAGAGAATCTACTGAATGTGGAGAGGAAAAGATTTCTGAGCTTGATTTTAGTCACAAAGTAATTGAACTCCTGCAATGTGATGTGTGAATCTGTGGATTAGCAGATGTAGCTTTGGGCATTTGTGGTCAGTGCCTATTTTGGAATGTGAGCTTGTATGCATGGTGATGGTGGCAGTTGGTGTGGGTGTGTGGGATAAAGGAGGTTCTGAGAAGGTTCTCCAAAGTTGGACATTCAGGATGATTCAAGTACCTTAGGTAGCAGGAAGCTGGAGGACTGCTCTGCTATGTGGGATGGTCTGAGAAAGAACTGGAAGGCTGGAGAACGGAGTCGTGTGGCATTTGTCTTTGTGGGAGTAGAGGTGGTATTTTATGGCCCTTTAAAAGAATTCAGGAAAGTGGAGGAGATGGAGTGCTTTGAAGCTCCATCAGTAGAAGCTTTAATTTAGGTTGAAAGAGACTTTGGCTAATGGCAGAGAGTTCAGCAAAGTATGAAAAGGGTGGGATAAAGGGGAGGTGGGTGGGATGATAGAATTCTACTGGCTTTTGCTTATGAGAGCTAACCCACCCTGGAGAACATCATAAGATGGCTTATTTATTTAATTTTTTATTGCTTTGATGTCTCAGACAGCAGCCCTCAAACCAGCATACCAGACTCAACTGAGCCTCCACAAACACTTAGCACCAGATGATCTGTGTCTCGATGTCACACCCCCTCTGAGCCCTGCTGCCCAGGGAGATGTGCAATCGGAAGTACTGGAGAAGTCACTCTGGATGTGAGCACCATGGGGATTGTCAGAGAGAGCCCCATGGGTGCAGCAGGCTCGGGTTAGGCTTCTGGCAAAGCTCAGGCACCAGTTTTTTTTTACTCTCAGCAACATCTGGTGGCCATGACCTTCTCATAGCCTCCCGCAGGAAAGCTGCTATGGAAAGGAGGAGACCAAATGATTGGTGTTTCACATTAGCATCTCATGTTCCTGCATGATCTCCATGATTTCTAAGCAACTCATCCTAAGCCAGATGGGCCTGGGATGGGCTTTTCCAGGGAGCAGCAGATTGGGTGTTAGTCATTTAGATTTAACTTGTCTAAAAGGGATTGATTTCTTAACACTTCTCAGAAGTCCTGTAAATATTGGAGTCTATTCTCCAGTAAAAGGGAGATACCCTTCTCTTGTGCCCAGAACCTGAAAGGGACTTTGGGTATTGTGCCCTCACTGCTCATTTCTTATCTGGTGCAACAAGAAGTTTAGCCCCCTTTGGGCTCTCGTTTGAAACTTCACTAGAAGTGAGTACTGTTACTTCAAGTCCTACCAGATGGTGATAGTGTAAAGGGCATGAGATTGGAATTAGAGGGCCCAGATTCAAGTTCTGGTTTAATCACAGTGGTTTGAGCTTCAGTGTATTCATCTGTAGAGTGGAAAAAACAATGACACCTACCGCAAATGTTTGCTGTGAGAGTTAAAAGAGGTTATGCGTGTGAAACATAACAAAAGGAAATCATAAGCACAGGAGAAGCACTTCAAAAATGTCATCATTTCTTTGACTTGGGTCCCAACAGGTCTTTAGTATTTTGGGCTTGGGAGTCTAGTTGTGTTGTTAACAGAGTTGCTGATCAATGGAAGGGCTGGGGTCCCATGTGAGGTGAGGACCCAGCACAGTTTCATCCCTCTGAGAATCTCCAACATTTTTCCTGGGTGGTCTTCTTCTGCAGACCAAGCAAATACAACTCTGTTCATGTGCACACCATCTGTAAATTGAATATACACACCACTTGAATGGGGAACATCAACTTAAAAATGGATGCTACAGATTACCCGGGGCCTCCAATGGCACAAAAGGAGTTCTTGGTCCCAGGTGCTATCCGGCAAAGGCACAGGAAATTGTCTGAACCAAAGTCACATTTCAACACCTCCCTTTCTTCCCTTGGGGGGATTTTTGTTTTTTTCCGTGTTACTTCCAACTCTTACTCATTTACCCGAGTGGGCTCTATCTTGTTTCCTTCCTAATCTATCTTTTTCTATTAACTGACAATGATTAAATTTGACTTATCTCACAAACACAACCAGAATGAAAAGGAATTCTCATGATACTCCCATCAAAGCAAATGAAGGTAGTTATCAGTAAACTTGTATATAGTTAAGAAATAAGGAAAGAATGACAAATCATAATAGTGAGAGTTGGGGGAGCAGGCACTCATGACTTGGTGGAAAGGTAATTTGGTGAAACCATACTGGAAGATGATTTGGTATATGAATAAAAAAATTAAAATATTATATGTTATTTTCACATCTAGAGATATGTCCTAAGGAAATGACAAGGCAAATCCACATAGTTGTATATGCAACATGGGGAGCTTATTACAGTGTTGTTTATATGTCAAAAATTGAAAAGAGTAAATATTAAATAATATAGGGATTTTTAAAAAAGATTATGGAATATACATATAATGCTATGCTACATAGCCATTTAAAATGGTGATCTGGATTAGATATTATTGATCAAGTTGAGAGGGGGAAAAGGATTACAAAATATGTATTTTTCTATTTTTATAAAATAAAACATTAATCAATGCATAGAAAAAATCTGGAACTTATATACATCTTATTGGAGGGGAAATAAATTAAGGGGGTTTGTAAAAAGCATTTCTATTTAATTGAATTTTTATTTTTTCCTACAAAGAAGAGATACTGCTTCTTTAATAAAGAAATCATAGTTTTTAAACAGAGTCAAGACCATTAACACAGACTTAGTAAGTGCCCAGCTGATGATTCCACGAGAATCTCAGTCTCTATGTTTCTCTTTAGACTAGATTTGCTTCCCAGGATATTAGAGACATAAAACACATAACTAGTTCTTAAGCAATGCTATCAATTAATCTTGTGCTGAATTACTAATTTGCCAGTGATATTATTTTCTACTATTTTTCGTTGACTGCATTTCTACTTCATTTGGGCTGAAGGAAAGCTGAAGGGTTCTTAGTCCTGCTTTAATTTTTGCATGACTGTCTTCTCCAGCTGCAGCTTAGCAGAGGAAACCAACATTGGAACCCCATCCAGGAGGCAGCTGTATGCATCCCAATCATTCCGGATGGAAGGAACCATTCCTGGAAAGTGACCGAAGGGCAGACGCTCATTCCCGTTCTCTGGCGCCAGGCCAGCCCTGCCACCCTGGCTCCACTTCCCTTGGCTCCCTCTGAGCCCTGTTCCTGGAATGCTTTTGGAATTGGGTTTGGGGCATCTGTAGCTTAGTTCTCTCTCCCAAAGGGAGTTTAACTTGTCTATGAGAGATGAGTCAGCACGCAGAGCCTGGAGCTGTGAGTGAAGACTCGAAAGGCCTAGGATGAGGCATTTTGATTTCTGGCTTGGTTCTCCAGAGCAGACAGAGCTATCTTGTTGAAAACAGGACGATGTACTAGTGTGGGGTTTCCAGGCTGGTGTGAGAATGGTGCCTGTTCTCCTGCTGGAAATCTAAGGACAATTATACTAGAAAAAATTAAATGGATGCACTTTCTCAGAAGATAGTACCTTCAACTCCCCTGGCTCTAGAAAGGCGAGCACATCCATAACTGACACCCCAGCATGACTGTAGGTTCTGCTTTCTTCTCCCTTCTCCCTCTCCTCCTTCCATTCAGTCTGTCCACAAACCTGCTCCCCACCTGACTGTGTCCTTGGTTGTCTTCCTCACCACTGTAGTCCCAACACCTAAAACAATTCTTGGCAGTTTATTATTTAAAAAAAAAAATACTTGAGCTTAATTTTTTTTCTTCCTGTCCCCGATGGCCTTGGGAAAGAGGGACATAGAAGGCAACATGGAGAATGGAGAAAATCCTGTCTTTGGAGCAGACAGGCCTAAGTTTGCTTGCTTGACAGCCTACTTTTGCTTCTTATTCACAGTGTGACTTTGGGCAAATGGCTAGTGCAGAGCTGGGGCTTCCATGGCTGCCACTGACAGAATCCCAACTTAAACTGTGTAAACACCAAAGGGAACGTCCTGGATCACGTTCCTGGGGATGGGACACGGAGCACCAGGCATGTCTGATTGGAGAGGATCAACACGCTCATCAGCCTGCTTCTTTCAGTTGTGTTTTTTGTTTGTTTGTTTATTTTTTGGTGGTTTGGTCTAAAAGGCATCCTCAGTGGTCTGGTAGCTCGTCCACTTACATGACTTGCACATCTCAGCCTCATTCTGAGTATCCCCCCTGCACTCTGTGATCTTCTGTCACTCCTCTTCCAACCGGAGACTATCAGGAGATCTCAGAGGACCTGGATCCCCACAGTCCTGACCCTAGAACCATGAGGCAGAGAGAGGTGGCATTCCCTGAGACCTGTCTAAACTCTTCCTACCCTCTTGCCTTTTTCTTCCATTTTTCCCTCAAAGCACACTAGTCCACCCGGGCCAACTCCCAGGGACCTGACAGAGAGCTGGGTTTGATTTCTAATGTGGTGATTGGAAACAGAGATGGGGAGAGTCAGGCGAGAGGAAGGTTCTGCTGGGCAGGTTGCTGGCTGGGGTGGTATCTGAGGCTGGGATCTGGACACAATTCTGGCTCCCATCCAGATCCCTATAGCAGGAACAAAGCGACCCGGGCCTTGTCTCTCCAAGCCCCCCATGCAAGTGGTTTCCGCCAGGTTTTGTAATGTGAGAGCTACTCTGGAGGCCGAGGCCTTCATGCTGAGCTGCACGTTGTTGAGACGCCGTTTCCAACCTTTGTAGCAAGTGGATTGGCTTCCAGGTTGACAGCCTTGGAAACCAGACTCCTCTGTTTGTCCCACAAACAGGTATCGCCTGTGAGATGCAAGCGGAGGCAAAACACAGTGTCCAAGGCCAACTCCTGCTTTTCCATGATGTGTGGTGGGGGTGGAAGGATGAGGGAACATTTGGAGAACCCAGAGAAATGATGTCTATAACCAAAAATTACAAGAAATCAGCCACTTGCATTAACTCCCCCCCCCTTAATAAGATGTTTCTAAAGCTAAGTAGCTGAAAAGTGACATTCAAACAATTTTAGTTCTAGCTCATCCGTCACTCTGATGTTGCTGTCCAAGGACGCAGTTGATGAAAAGCAAAGAACTGTTTATGCCCTTATTCAGGTCCTAAGTAATAGAGAAAAGAAAGCCATGATCTAAGCCTCCTTCTCAGTCATACATCTGTGCATCTACCTGGTAAGATCGGTTGTAGAATTCCAACTTGATTATCTTCTTTAATCCTTACAGCAAAGAGAAAGATAATGATAACAAAAGTAGCTATGGTTTATTAAGTGCCTACTATGTGCCAGATGCTTTATATGCATTAGCTTTAATTCCCAAAATCATTTTGGGAAGGAGGTGATATTACCCTCATGTTATAGATGCAGAGTCTGAACACTGAGTCTAGTAGAAGTTGTCACTTGTACACACTGGCATGACTCAGAAGTATGGTGATACAGGTGGTGTGTTCTCTCTCTAAGTCAAGTGCTCTTTCCTCCATGGTGTTCTGGGCAGACTCTCATTCTCCCATCCTCCCCCCAATCTAGGACAGGTCAAGACCAGGACATCCATCTTTTGGCTCCTTTACCACACAGTTCTTGGCTGGAACCCATTGTCCTGGTCTACTATATGGGTAGGAGAGGGAATGAATTAATTTGTCTCCCAAACCTAGGAAAGGTGAGAGGGCTTGGGATGAGGCTTGACATGGGAGGAACCAGGGGTGGAGATGGGAGATGAGAAGTGAGCTGTGCTGGTTTAGAGAACTGATTACAGACATTTCTCATGAAAGGTGAGGTACATGTTTGCGTTGTCATCCCTGTGTTCTTGGAATGACAAAGGCCTGGTATAGGAAAATCTCTTTAAAAACAAAATTCACAGGTACTGAAAGTTTCTGATCTCTCTGGCAAAGACTAATCGACAAGGGTCTAGTCAGATCCACCTGCTATTTTGGTTGTAAGAGAAAAGCATTTCAGAACTGCTCTGTTGCCCTTTTAGCCAACACCAGTGGTCCTGGTGTCCCCAAAGAATTTGGGGGAATCTCCACAGGCCCAGTATGGCTGGGAGGAGTCAAGGGGCCTCAGAATATGTAGAAATGTGAATCCATTGATTGGAAAGATGTCCTGGGCCAGGAGCTCAGAGACAGAGATGGGTAATTATTCCAAACCAAGAATTTGGGGCCAGCTTCACCACAAAGAGACAGAGTTCTCAATGCTTGCTGATGGGTCACTTCTCCTGGATCACTAGGGCCCCCGTCCAACTCCCATTTTGCTCCCTGGATTGCCCCTGCGGCCACTTTTCCCATGCCCTCTTCTGCATTCTGCTCTGTGTCTAGTGCTATTCCCCAGCCCCAGACTTTCTGTTTTCCTAGCCTGAGATGGCCACAGTTCTCTTTTTTTTTTTTTTTTTTTAAATATTTTTTCTTTATTGATTTCAGAGAGAGAGGAAGGTAGAGGGAGAGATAGATAGAAACATCGATGAGAGAGAACATCGATTGGCCTCCTCCTACATGCTCCCCACAGGGGATCAGGCCCACAACCTGGGCATGTTCCCTGACTGGGAATGGAACCAGCAAGCTCCTGGTACATGGGTCAACGCTCAACCAGTGAGCTACACTGGTTGGGCCACAGTTCTCTTAAGTAGTAGTGATAGAGAGAGTAGATTCAGGGACAATCAAAACAAAACTGATGCTTCCTGGAGGGTGGGCTCTACCAGGCACTATGCAAGGTGTGTTACCTACATTAACTAATCCTCTGCAGGGAATGTCAATTTCACCAGGATTCAGAGAGGGTAAGTGACTTGTTCAAGTTCACACAGCTGGTGACAGAGTCAGAATCCAAATTCAGGCCTGTCAGACCCCAGACTTCATGGCAAAGAGAACAAAGTCAAAACAATTTTTCTAGTTATAAATACCAACATCACTGCTTAGCCATTCCTATTCTCAGTGTGCTCTGCAGATTAGTGGAGAAGCTAAAGCATGGAGAGGTTGAGTGAAATATCTACAGTCCCAAACAGGTCAACAGATGAACCTGAAAAAGTATGTGGGTGGTCCGTTAATTTATTACTTCTTTGCAAAAACTGCCAAGAGATCCAATTGATTGCATGAAAAATACTGACTCAGGGAAACACATCAGTCAGACTGATAAAGATGTCAAACATCAAGACGAATGTTTGTCTAGTAGCCAAATGGTAAACATGTGGGTGGGGGGTGTCTTAGAACGCTGGCCAGGGTGACATTCATTTCATATAATCACAGAAGCCAGAGTTGGGAGAGATCTGAAAGGTGATATATCCGTCTAGCCCTCTACCACATCCCTGACAAGCAGTTACCCAGCCCGGATACCCTCAGGGACAGGAAACTTACATTTCCAAGGGGTGCAAATTCTGCTTCTGGACATTTCTGACTTCCTGGATGTTGGATCAATAGAAGCAGAATGTCAATATTCTCAGCCCGAGATCCTGTGAGGGCACATGAGGTCACCATAAGAGTCAGACAGTGAGAATGCCAAAGGATCCAGCCACTTTGGAAAATGGTTTGGTCATTTCTTATAAAGTTAAATATATGTTTATCATACAGTCCAGTGATCCCCTCCTAGATATTTACCCAGCGACAACAAATGTCCACACTGAAGCTGTACACAAATGCTTCGTTCATAACCGTCAAACCCTAGAAGAACCCGACTATCAACAACAGTCTATCAGCTGGTAGATGGATAGACAAACTGTGGTATACCCACACCTGGAATACTACCAGTACAGCAGGAAAAAAGAACATATGACTGATATGTGCAACATCATGGATAAACCTCAAAGCCCTTATCCAAGGGAAAGAAGAAACCAGCCTCAAAATGCTACATATGTTATGATTTCATTTATATGACATTCTGAAAGAGGCAACAAAGAGAACACACACATACACACACACACACACACACACACACACACACACACACACACACACACACACACCAGATTGTTGGGTACCAGGGTGAAGATGAAGGGAGGTACTGACTTCAAGGGAACATGAGGGGATGTTTTGGGGTGATGGAAATGTTTTGTATCTTGATTGTGGTAGTGGTTTTACAACTATATTTGCTTAAATTTATTAAATTGTACACACAAAAAGGGTAAATTTTACTGTAAGTCAATTATACATCAATACATCTGACTTTAGAAACAAAAAGGATGTAGCCACAATAGTTAGTACTTGGATGGCCACTGTCTGTGTGACTGCAAAATTTAGGTCCTCACGGTAATGAGATGACTGCCTCCATGCCCAAATCTGCAAGGGCTGCCTCATGTGGGCACCTGAATCAGTTCAGCCACTTGGGCACCTGGATGCTACTCTCTGAGCCAATCATTCAGATGTTCCTGTAGCTCTGTCCTCGGCTCGGTCTCTGAAGCTGCACTTAGTCTGTAGCCTGTGTCAAGGCCTTTCCACCCCAGACCACTGATGTGCTCCCTGCTGCTCTAAGCTACTTGACAGTAATATTTTTTTTTCTGCTAAGACAGAAATAAATAGTTTCCTTTCCTTGGTGGGCTACTTTTTTTGTGGTTTTCTCTGAAGAATTGCTTGGGTCTTTAGATATCATGGCTCTTTTAATGTTTACACAGGTTCTTTCTTCTCTGTGAACATGTCACCAGGGTGCCTGGGACTGGACCAGATTAAAGCAGGGCCACCACCTTGCTGTATTCCCACAACCTCCACTCTCGCCCTCGAGACTCCCAGCCTCTGGGGCATATCCAGTACGCCAATATTTTTCTGCTTCTGTTGCAGATTCTCTTTTGCTTCTTCCTTGGACATTTAGCTTCCCTTGTCACATTCTACCTGCACATCCTAAATTCATCATGCCTGTTTCTGTGTCGGAAGCCCAAGTTCGGCCATGGTTCAAGTTCTTTCCCCAGGACATCCTACCACCCCATGTAATCAGTGCTATAAATTAATTTTGATGTTGGGAAGCTGGGGGAGTACCTAACTGCAGATGTTTGAAATACTTCCATTGTAGTGTTGGTCTCAAACTCTCTTTACATAATGGGGTGTTTTTGCCTTCTAACAGCTTCTGTCTATTGTCCCCATTCCTCTCCTCTGTCATAGAACTGAGTAAATCTAATGTCTCTCCTATGTGACAGGACCTCCACTATTTGAGGCCAATGATGTCTTTCTGGAATCTTATATCCAGGCTGTCTTTCCAAGAATACCATGTCTGCTGGGGAGACTGTATCTGGGGGCCTGAATTGAGATATGGACCCTGCATGGAAGAAGGACATAGGAAAAAGAGAGGGCGAGGTGACTCAGAGGGAACAAGCTGAGGCTCCCACACTACATTGCAGCCCTGGGACAGGGACAGCCCTGAACCCACCTTGTGCTTTTCTAGGCAGAAACAACCTGTCTTTGCCATGTCACTGTTGAGCAAATAACCTCTTCTCATCAGGTAATCTGGAGTGAAATGATACAGCTCACAAAAGTTCTCCATAGAGTTATTGTTGTGTTTTTGAATAAATTATTTCTACCCTTTAGCCCCCAAAAGGATTTGGCATCTCTCAGGAGTATCAGCATGGGTTGGATTCTGTGTAGAGGCCCAGAGGGAGGAAAAGTCCTGGTTTTAATGAAAGAAACACCCTAGACTCACGTGGAAAAGACCCAGAAACAAAAACAGGGAAGCATAATGTACCCAGCCCTTCTCAAAGCACATGGGAGTTGGCACTATGTGAAATCCTGGTGCTCAATCAAGGTTGAAACATAACCCAAACATTGGCGAGTCCATGGGCCAACTCCCTGCATTTCTGGAATGGTCTCACTGAGAATTGGAAATATATTTGATTGACCAGAATTCCTTTTAGTCTTTACCACACAGGCTGCCTCTTCTGTCATGTACTGGATAAGACCCACTGCATTCTGAACACAGATGGAGAACCCCTGTCCTTCCTTTCCAGATTCTTTTTTGGGGGAGGGCCCTGTATTTATTTGAAAGAAACATTTTGAATCACTATGAGTGAAGAGTGACACCCAAAGGCATGCTCAAGTAATAGATATGTCTTTGGAACAGCTATGTGTTGTGCAAGGAGAAGAATTTGTGTTGCTTCTGAAAGGAGAGAAAAAAAGAGAATGAGGTGAGAGGGCAGCCAGGAGATGGAAGAGACTTTGGGGTCATCCTGACTCCTGAAATGTTTAATGTAAGTTATTAAAGTCACCAAATGGCTGGAGGGAATGAACTTAGGGGTGAGTGTGCTACAGAAAGCTGAATATTGTGCCCTGGCCAGTTTGGCACAGTGGTTAGAGTGTCGGCCGGCGAACCAGAGAGGCCCGGGTTCCATTCCCGCTGAGGGCACGTACCTCGGTTGCAGTTTGTCCCCGCCCCTCTTGGGGTCGTGTGGGTGGCAGCCAGTCGATGTGTCTCTCTCACATCGATGTTTCTCTCTCTTCCTCCCTCTCTCCCTCCCACTCTACCTGAAGATGAATGCAAACATGTCCTCGGGTGAGGATAAAAAACCAAAAGAAATGAAGCATTGCAAATGGTACAAAGCCACCGAAGTGCTTTGTCCTTCCGGAGACACACCCGCCCTCCACAGCACCACTCATGTTGCATCTGAAGCACGTCTTCCTTGCAAAAAAAAAAAAAAAGAAAGCTGAATATTGTGCCTAAACTTGAGTGGTGGAAGCCAGAGACTATGGCAAGGATGCAGAAACTGATCTTTTGCTTTCTATTTCTTTCTCCCATTGGACTTGAATTCCTTCCTCTGGGGGCTGTATCTTTGCATTTCCAGTGCCTAGGACACTGCCTGAAACACAGAAGGCCCTCAATCAATGTTGTTCAAAGGAAGGAAATCCAGGTAGTGAAATCTAATTTTTCAAGTCATGAAAGGTAAAAGATAATTAAGAATGTCACAGAAACTTCAAAATGCAAATATTGATTTCTTATAAAGTCTTCTTATTCATTCAAAGTAAAATGGAATCAGTGAAACTTTTCTTTAAACAGTATTTCCCTTGACACGGTTTCTTCTCTAGGCCTGGCCCAGATGCACCTGCTCCTTGAAGCCTTCTCTATGCCCCTAACTGGGCATCCTGGTACATGATCCAGAATCATGGAAAATTAGAATTGAGAAGGAATGTCAGCACTTGGAGATATTCTGATCCCTGGGCCTTTCTTATGTCACTTAACACTTTCTACCTTAGTATTTTTGTTTTGTAAAATGTCTTTTACTTTAAAATGAGGTCTCTCTGGGCCTGTCAACATAGATGTGTGTTCCACACATGAGTAAATCTAAGTTAAAAGCATGAAACATGATTGACATAATGTCCATCTGGAAAATGATTTGCAAATGTTTTACAAGAAATAGATATTATTATTTTAAACCACAATGGTTTCCTGGTAAATAAAAGACTCCTTTGTTCAGTTGAGCACCTTGAATTAGGATATGCAAAGTGGACTTGTAGCTCAGTTTTGGAACAGGATTTGAAAGAAGCCAAATTGGCATTCTAGCGGTAGGGATGAAGGACACAGTTTGGGAGGGAGAAGAAGTGAGATGGGAGGAAGTAATGCAAAAATGGACTGGTGAGATGGCAAGAGTTTGGGGTGAGGGGTGATATGGCCAGGGAAAGCATGTCATGGCAATGCCTGCAAGTCAAAGTGGTGGATGTTCATGTTCTTAAGACGTAATCCCGCCCCCACCTCTATTTCCTGCAAATGTAGAGCTGAATTTTTGTGCAAAGTGACAAATTTTCCCAGAAATACATAGAAATCTTGGGGAGGCCACTGGATCTTCAATGGGACATAGAACAGAGGTTTGGAGAATGCTACCTAGAGCTTAAGAGCAGGAAGACCCAAAAGATATCTGGGTTATACAAGACTATTTAATGCCATGGAAACCTGTGTAAATACAAATACCTTTTTCTTCCTTACATCATCACTTTGAAATTAACATTTGAAAACAAGAGGTGGAGATAGATAGATATACAAGTCACACATAACCAGTAAAACCTCAGCTGTAAAGTATAACACATCAATTGAATGCCTTTCATATGGTTCTTGTCTCTCTCATGTATAAATTTTGATGATGTCATTTTTGCTCAAGCGATCTGAAGATCATCACCAATGTGAAGTTGGGAGACTTGAGAAAAAAGATGGTCTTAGTGATATATTATATCAACAGCTTCCGTGGTAAAGTCTGACGAAAAGTTTCACACGTATTTATATACCCAAAGAAGAATGGCATGTGGCATATCCACAAACCAATCCTGAGCCAGGAACATGGTAGAATTCAGGTCTGTGACACTTTCAAAGTCATAGAATAGAATTAATGTTATGAGAAGTTGTGATGCAGTTTCTACTCAGCTGGCTTTATTTCAGAAAGGGTCTTGCTGGAAGAAGAAATAGATCCTGGTCTTTCTTGTGATCAGATATGCTATTTGCTGGTTCATAATGTCAATGAGAGCGAATGTGTAGCCTGTTCATTCTAGGCATTTCTTCTACTACTTTGTCCATTCTTGTCCATAGCTGTCTTCCTAGTCATTCATGCTGTCCTTTTCCCATTTCCCCCCAAAATGTTAATGAAATTGCTGGGTCTCAGTTCCCTCTGTACATACATGGTGACATAAACAACAAAAGACCCCAGGACTTGCATGAGGCCAGTGTGCAGGCAGGAGTACACTGCAAGTGGCTTGTTCACCAATCTGTCCTTCTTTTCATGGTGAGGCTTCTGGTTTATAAGGACACTTTCAGCTCCCTCATGAAATAAAGTAGTGAGGGAATTATATCTGCACCCAAGTTGATGAATATGATTGTCAAGCCACAGATGGGTCCTGATGTGAGTCCAAGTGTCAGTCTTGTCATTTGGATTGACTGAGGGTCTCCATTGCTTCCAGGTTCTTCACCAGGCTATTCTTCTTGACCGTCCACTTTTCTGTCATTAATGGAGTGATAGTGACAATGACTTGGAGATACATGAGCCGCAATAATGCCAATGAAGAAGATGGTAGAGTTTAGGACATACTTCATGGATACTGTGATGATGAAGAAAAGTATGCTGGTTAAGCAGCCACTCCTACTACAATACAAAGTGCTCAATTTCAATGGAAATGGGTGTCTTTTCATTTCCTAATCTCGAAGCCAGTGAGGCAATCTGTCCAGTGATGGCGTCATTACTTGTGTTGGTGATCAGACTAGTTGTGCCTTTTAAATAGGTTATAGAAGAGAAGTCAGTGTTCTTTGTTTCAAGGAGATTTCCATGAGAAAAATCACAGAAGCAGGATTGAGACTTGGACTTCCCAGTGAGAGATAAACTATCTACCTTACCTCCCTGAAAAGCCAGCCACATGATATCTGTAGGAATATAGTCTTCTCTTTTAATCTCCATATGTTCCTGACCTTAACTGCTCTGCAGGGATTATGTTCTCTTTTGCATCTCAGATGACAAGAGTTTGAAAAGGAATAATTTACTGAATCTCACCATGATGTTGGTGCTCTGCACCTCTTGGTAATAAAAAGATTCCCACAACCAGAGCAAGCACACAGCCCAAATGTGTACTGTCTAGGGATGCATACTTATCACTGGAGTACTAAATGCCAAATGCAACCCAGCCCAGGACAGACTGAAGGATAGAGAACCCCTGCATGAACTTTTGAGGAACTTATAATTCTAATGTTTCTTTGGGAGACCTGAGGTCTGGTGTTGTCTCGAGACAGGAGTTGTGCAGCTCTCATATTGGAGACTGGTATATCATTTGGACCATAATTCTCCTCCAGTTTCTTATTGCTCAATTTCTGACCATCCAGGTTAATTCTTTCTTGTTTTTCTTTCTAGTGATTCTTTATGAGTTCCAAGCAGTTGTTCTTCAGGCCTCTGTACTTCTACTAGCCACCTCCTTTGGGTGTTTTCTCTATCTTTACTTCCACTGAGCTACAAAGAGTAAATTTTTGGCAGGGTCTTGCTCATGATGCTGGTAGCATGCAATTGGTCACAGGGTCCTGGGTCACAGGAGGGCACAGGTCTAAGGTATGAGCCATAGTGAGAGCCAGGGGCCTATGGGTCTAACTGTGGGAGCTTGAGATAGGGGAGCTGAAGGGCCAGTGTCAGCCTGGACCCTCTGCTGGCATCTGGCAGCCCATTGGGTTCAGTGCCTACTCCTGGTTTTCTGCCTTATTTCTGTTCATTTTTTCTAATCTCTTTTACCAGATTGAAAGCCTCTTGAGGGCAGAGCCTAGGCTTGTGTCATCACTGTATTCCCATCAAATGGGAATACAAAATAATATTTACTGAATGACTAAATGACCTCACAATTTGGGGCCCATGTGTTTGTGGCCACCACTTGGCTAAGTAATGTAGCCACTGACTGGGAAGCGATGAAACCTGGATGAAGGGGCTTCATAAAGGGAGAAGCTTGAGCCAGGTCAGCGGTTCTCAGATGGAGCCCCTGGAAACTCCTGCAGGCAATAAGGCACACAAGTCAGTCTAAGCCACAGTTTCTGCATCTTTCAAGTCAGGACAAAAATAGAACAACAGTATTTGCCTCTTGGGGTTGTTAAGATTAAATTAGATTATGCATATAGTGCACGTAGAACTATTCCTAGTACATAGCAAGCACTCAAATAGTTATTAATATTAATATTATAATAAGTAACCATAATAAAAGATGTCACATGGAGACTGTAGAGACTGTAGCTCTATTTCATTCTATTTGTCAACTACTAACTGCCTGTGACACATGAACCATTGTGGAGGAGGATTTAACATGACTTAGCAATCCAAAGGGGTCAGCCACCAGAATCATCACCACTGTCCCTGCAGACAGGTACTTATAGCTCACAATAACTTTTGGTAGTTATTGACTTTGGAAGATTCATATAGTGGTTTTTCAGTCATTTTCTCAAGAGAAATAAATATACGCATTGCCCCTTATGGAGCTGTTTGAAGGAAGGGAACATGTGTCATTCATCTCATTATCTTGCACATCTAGCACAGTGCATGACACACAGGAGGTGCTAAATACACTTTTTGAGTGAATGAATGAATCATTAAATCCTATTCATGGAAGGCATTGACATTGGACATTGGTTGAAAATGATCGAGAATCAGTGGTGATTTAGCAGTGATGCAATTGAACCCGAGAGGTTCTTTAGAGACCTTTCCGTACCCAGAAGTTCTCATTATGTTATGGTATATCCTGTAATCAACAACCCTGTCCCCACTGAAACCCACTCCAGACTTGGATCTAGCAGCTGCCTCCACAGTGAAGGGAGAGTTAACCACTAGACTTGTCTTAATTAAAAGTCATTCAGTCTGGGCTTTGGAGGGATACAATCTGATGTAACCCTCATCAACTTCATTAACAATGCCACAATCAATTTTAAGTGCTAGCCAATGCAGCTTATCAAGGGACCTTAGATGCTATGACACCATGGCCTGGCTTGATGCCCTCGGCCAAAGCCAAGCGTTGGGTGGGTAGCTTGGCTCTCTTAACAGCCTGCCTGGCCCACTCTGGTGGTATGTGTCAGGGCAACAAGAATGCATTGCCTAAGCTAGGAATGTGGACCATCTCTGAGAACTGGAGGAGGAGGGGAATGGAGGGAGGAAGCTCTGATTCTGATGGTGGAATGAGAGAACAGGTTGTCCAGAAGGACATGTAAACAGTCCTTGGCTCCAGCGTCCCTGCTGTCATCCACAGTTACTCACAGTCAATCTATCTGGGGGATTGTTCTGGGTCAGGGAAAGGGTGGAGCCAAAGCAGGAGCAGATAACAGGGCACATTCCAGATCTAGTATGCATAGGTGTAAACTTGGCCTTAGAATAAAGTGGGTGTGCCATGACCCTAAGGGAGGCCCTTAGAACTAATCTTTGGAAAGAAGTCTACTTATCCCAGGGACACCTTCAGAGCTCATCTTCTTAAAGAGACACATCCTGATTGACTGGTTTAAAGGACAGGTCCCGTCTTCTTTCTGTCCTAACCTTTCCCCAACCAGGCAAAAAACCCCCACCCATGAGCTCATTCTTGTTCCTTTTTTGGTTGCTAATTAATTTAAACATTTTAAATTTAAATTTAAAAATAAGAACAGGTTGACCTCACTGCGCTGGAATTTGAGCTTGGAAGTCAGGGCCCTGGGGCTTTGAAATGTTTTGTGGAAAAGGCAATGGTGTGTGGAGCTCCTCTGTTACCAAGCGCCTTTCCCAGTGGAGGGAACAAAACCATTTGTCTAGAGTGACTCATCCTACAGGTGATAGAGATTTCGTGGGCATGACAGTATGAAGAACATGCTATTTTCTCTCTTTGCTCAGCCATCCCAGTCTTCTGACATTCCTAGAATATACCAGGTTTTTTCCTGCCTAGAGACTTCACTTGCCTGGTGTTTGTACAACTGGCTCTTTTTCATGCTTCAGATCCCTGCTCAAGGTCAGCTTCTCAGAGAGGCCTTCCTTGACTGCTCAGTGTCTAAAGTAGCCCTAGGACAGCCTTCTGGTTCTTTTCTTTACGTCCCTCTTCACAACTCTAATTGCATTTACACGTTATTCACTTGTTTACTGTCTTCAGAGTGTGAGCTGTGTGAGGGCAGGCCTGTTTTGTTCATTGCTCTGTACTTTTAGGACACAGGATAGACCCAGCATATTTCAAATATTTGAGTCTCTATTATGTGTACTTCAGTACCTTGGTGATTTCTGGGAATGTGAGTTGAACACGGTTTCTTAAAGCTTGTGGTCGAGTTAGGAAGAGAGAAAATTTGTCAGTAGCACTTGTGATAAGTGCTTTGAGAGAGGGAGAACATGGCGCCATGGGAGAAACACCCAGGGAGGCCTGTGGAAATCAGAGGAGGCTTTCTCCTGGAAAACACAGAACTGCGACCGGAAGAAAGCAGAAATTAACCAAAGGAAGATAGGGAGAGTTCTGGGCAGAGGGGACAGCCTGAGCAAAGGCCTGGAGGTGGGAAAGAGGATAGCATTTCTCAGGACCTGGAAGCTGTTTAGTAGGGATGAGACGGCTGGCAGCAAGAGATGAAGACGGAGTCATAGCAGCGGCTAGAGCACACCACGGGGAAGCCTCACTACATTTATTCAGTAGGGAATGGAGAGCTGCTGAAGAGTTATAAGTAATCATCAACAGTAGCTGGTTTCATGCCTGGGAGCTGGACGGTCTGAGTTTGTGTGGTCGCCATGAGCCCCAAGGACAAAGTGGAAATCTGTCAAGTTGGAAGAGGTAGGCAAGATTTAGGATCCAAACTAGAAGGGCGGGGGTCACTCAAGGCCTGAGGTCCATGCCAGTCACCAGGCTTCACACAGGCCCAGAATATAGCGTTCCTGCTTGAGATCAGTTTGGGATTTCTAGTTAAGCATGAGATAATTAGGTAGACCAAAATACTTAGAACACATTATGGATCATGGACTAGTCTGTCAAACTCTGCTCCAGGGTAGCTGAGGTGTGAGCCCAGGGTCTAAGTGCCTTGAGCTTAATCTCTCTTTCTGTCTTTCTGCAGGCACGAGAGGTCTGCATGCGAGGGTAAATAGCAGCAGGAGTCTGCCTTCTCAGGGGACCTGAGATGCTCTCTTAGAAACTCTCGGGACAACAACAAGAATTCTAAGCAGATGGCCTCTTCTTTCATAAGCCTTTGATGCGGCAAAATACAGCATCATATATACGGACAGCCCTCGGAGGATGCTGTAATGGGATTTGGTCTGCATAGTTTCAGTATGTGTCAAGGCAGTAGAATCAGATACAGTTACGTCCACATGACGCCAACTACCCAGATGGAGAACTATCCACTTGTCACTTTGACCCACTGACATTACAGAGATCAGACATTCTCCGACTTTCAGAATCTGTGACACGGTAGTGACAGGATTCATTCTGCTTTCTTTCTCCTAAAACCACTCTATGTCTAGATACTTTTGTCGCTAAAGGGATTCATATTCAGCTTAGTACAAAAGAACTTGGAACCCCGCGGGTGGCCCAAGGGAGAGCTGGGAGTTCGTGCAGTCATAGCCACATTTTCACAACCCCCAGACCCACAGGTCATGCCTTAAGTGCCACATTTCAGAGAGCAACTAATGAATAAATACATTTGGCAACAAGACCCTGGATGGTGGGGAGTATGGAAACCTGGAGGTGTCCTTAATTTTCAAAAGCATGTTGAATGTTTGGAGCTGAAGTCAAGCACGATCACTTGTATATGTGCCGGAGCACCCATGGAAAACAAAACCGGGGTCACAATGGGCAAAGTGCACAGTCCTCAGTAGGGAGAGAGGCAGGCCTGGCCAACTGGCCAGTGCCTCAGACAAACAAAAAAGAAAATATCAAAACCTTAGTGGGTGGGTGGAGGATGGGTTGGTCTGTTCCGCTGTTCTTTTTCCGTCCACAGAATTACTCAATAATTGGATGAAAGGAGTTCTGTAGATGTTATGGATTTGGAATTTTAGGAAAAAATGTGACCAGACTTCTTGTAAATTTTAATTTGCAATGTTTGCAGATTATTTTGGGAGGCACTCTAGCCAGTTCCCTGCTGGAGAACGGGCCAGAGGTCAGAGGGAGGGGTGGTAGCAGCCTCAATGTTTGTTGCCAATACTGGTGCGTGCTGTGGGGTGGGCTGGCTGGGTATTTGCAGCCTGAACCATTGAAGAGCAGAGCCTTACCCCTGCCCAACCTCCTCTCAAGCCATGAGTGGATTCTGGAACAGGAGGTGCTAGTGGACAGCAGCAAAGATTCCAGGCCAGAACTTTCCAGATTTAGAGAGCCTTTCTTGTTGGGAAGAGACAGGAACTTAACAAAGTGTAGCCTGGAACCACACAAACAAGTACATCTGTGAACAGTAATTCCAAATACAAATGTCTGAAAGTGAGGGAGAAAGCTGGAAAAAATTAGCACTAAGAGAGACCTGGGGCAGGAGGGAGAGGTGCAAATTTGTTTCATACTCACCCTTGAGTTAGCACTGGCTGACCCAGGGCTGAAGGATGAGGAGTGGTGGGTGGGAGGTGGGGCAGGGAGGTGATTGTTTAGAAGAAGCCAGTACTATTTAGGGCTACAAACAAATACAGCTGCAGGTCATGGGGAAGGGCAGTCAGTGACCTTCTTGTGGATGCTGAAGAGACCATAGTTACAAAGAATTTAGAGAAAAGAGTTTGTGTTCCTGGAATGAGATATTTTGCAAGAGGTTCAAAGAGGAGATGGTCTGAAAGCCCAGTATGAGGTCAGTTTAGTATCACTACTGAGGTCTTTCTGCTGTGTTAAGGGATAGCATTTTAGGATTTGCTGGTGGTCGGCACAGCATAAAAAGAGGAAACTGCAGAAAAAGAAAAACAGAAAGAGAGATGAATGTTGCCAAAGTAGAGGATGAAAAGGTGAGAACTAGAAAGACTTGCACATTCCATGTTGTCTATACTCTTTCTTTTTCTTTAAATCCTCACCCGAGGACATTCTTGCATTTATCTTCAGATAGAGCAGGAGGGAGAGAGGTAGGAAGAGAGAGAGAGAAAGATCGATGTGACGCTCTAACCACTGAGCCAAACCAGCCAGGGCTATCTATGCTCTTTCAAAGTCTGGATTTGAGTGATATGAAGGTGGGGGGGAAGGGTGGTTTTGGCCTCTAGGGTTTTCTTGGGTTTTATGATGCAGAATGAAACAATGTTAGGCTCCAGATTGTCCTCACTGTTTATAGCACTAGCTTGGGCAACATCTCTTTTGGGGCTGGAGAAAAGGTGAAAAGCTACAGGCTGGGTAAATGTTGAATTGAAGCAGACATCAGAAAGGGTAATTTTGAAACCTGCTTTGATAGGTCACTGGAGCAATCCTGAGTGAGCTTTCAAGGTTTCATTCCCCCCCCACCCCTAGTGTCCATAGGAAGTCCTCAGGTAGGAGGATGATTTGAGGAAGGGATGGTGGGAGAACAGGTTGTTATTGTTGAAAGGAGTAGGATAAGCTGATCTCTACCATGAATATGTTTGGGGGTCTTGACCAAAGAACCGTCTTCTTTGAGATCTTTTCATCTCCCTCTCATAGGTTCTGTGTGGAGTATGGCCTTCAGAAATGTGGAGAAGACCCTGCTAAGAGCCCCAGATGTGTTAGCTAGCTTGTGAATCCTGACTACTTGTACCAAGAGCGGAGTTGGCCGCTGAAGTTCACTGGAGTGGGGGTGTGGAGGGAGTGTGATTAAAAGCAAAGATTCTAAGACCTCCCTCCCAGAGATCCTGAGTCAGAAATGCAAGTGTGGGCCCTGCAATCAATATTTAAAAAAAAAAAAAAAAAGCTTTTCTGATGTATCTAATGTAACAGTTGGGGTTGGAATCCTCTGTGTCTGGGGTCATCGTTCAGAGTTGGGTCATTACCTTCTAGACGTTTTTGATGTAAAACAGATAGCATTGACAACATCTGCAGTACTCTCAGACCTTTATAAATAATGGCAGTAAATGCTGAACGCGTATGTAAGATTTATATATACATTGTGTAGAACTTAAAGATAAATATTTTTGTGTTACTGGAATGTCACAATCAATCTAGACAATGACAAAGTATGTAGGCATTTAATTGGAACCTGCCTTCTGTTTTAGTCAACACACGTTGACCTTCCTACAAACATGCTCTTGGTTTGTTCAATTTTGAAAGCAGTTTCTTTCAAAGCAGTTTCTGTGGCATAGAGGCATAAGCCCTGTGCAATGTATAAGGGTTTTTTGGCAAGAAGCAAGATTTCAGAATCCTGTGAGCAATGGAATTTTTTAGGTTGTGTGTGTGTGTGTGTGTGTGTGTGTGTGTGTATGCACACTTATGTGGCATTTGATAGGCCTCTGAACCTATCAAATACTGAAATGCCTTTATACCCAGCATGTAATGTAAGAAATGCATGTCATGTGGATGAGGCTGCCATGAATATATAGTGAAACTTTCAGGATCTAGTGATGGAATTAAATTGGCAGCGAGGAGGCCAGCACAAGCAGCGGGGAAGCGTGTCTCATCGGTATTGTTCTTCACTTGGGGATGGGATGGATTGATCCATTCAAAAGGCAAAGAGTGAGGAGACTTGAGGAGCCTCTATCACTTCTGTGGATTCCCACAGAGAAAAATGACCTGTCAGCTCCTCAGACGGTTAGCAAGTCAACAGAACAGCTTCCCCAAAGCTGGAGACAGTCTTTGCTGCACACCAGTTATTTGCTTGATAAGTAGAACAAACCCCGGGAGAGTGTTGAAAGAGAGGGGTGCGGCCAGCGCCTTTGGCTGACAGCACATTCAGAAGAGCTAAGAAAACAAGGGCATAAACTCTAAAAATCTTTTAGGCTTCATTTGCTCAGGCAAAAAGGAGTCATGATTACTATAGCAATTAACTGAGTTTGATGAATAGATACAGCCAACCTGACAAAGTCAGACCTGCATCCCTTTTTTCTTTGGCAGTAGACTATGTGGTGTTTATCTTCCCTCTCCAACCAATACTTCCTCAAACACACACACACACACACACACACACACACACACTCTCTCTCTCTCTCTCTCTCTCTCTCTCTCTCTCTTTCTGCCTGTAAAAACTCAATTTTACTTTCTCTTCTCATTTATTTGTCTTCCAACTCAGGGGACTACACACATTGAATTTCATTGTTTCCCAATTATTTCTTGCAGGAAAATTTTATTTTTCTGGAAAACCAGTGCTGTATATTATTCTGCTACTTATTTCTTTTCCTTTTTTTCTTTTTCTCTCCCTTTCTCCCTTTTTCCTTCCCTCTGTTCCTCCCTTTCTCTCTCCCACCATTCATTCATTCGTTCATTCATTCATTCATTCCACCCAAGGTCTGTCTAGCTAGTGCTGGGTCTATGTTGAGCCTTTATTCACTCACTATCTTTTAAAGAACCTATTATGTGCCAGTCACTGGACTGAGGTCTGGAGATACAGAGATAAAAATCAATTTCTTACTCTCCAGGTTGTTTGTAGTCTAGCAGAGAAGATCTCAGATGCCAGGAAATTATATCATATATGCTATTTGTTGAATGTAATTAAATATTTAATATTGAAATTTATAACTTTAGAAATAGGTTTATTGGAAAGATGTTTGAAAATGGATTTAAAAAGCACTCCAAAGACCACAATGATGGTGCCGATCAAACAAGGCCGGGGGTTTTGCATGTTCCCGTTAGCTCTCTAAAGCATTCTATAAGTCAACCAGCTCTCAGAAGGACGGGCTTCCGAAATGGCTGGGAGGGGTCTCATCTCCTGCACTCCCGTGGTTAACTGAGATCTGGGGAACCCAGGGTGAGGGCAATAAAGCCAACCTCACTCAGTTTTAACCTCATGTCCATCTTACTCTGGTAAAGTTTCTCTATAACTCTCCTAGGGCTTGGCATACCTTCCAAAGTCAAAAGAACTTCCCTCACACTACCTAATTTCTCTAACCCTTGAGAGTAATTTTCCCTTTCATGGTTTACAAAAGAGGTAGAGTGAGGGGAAAAAGGAAACAGGAGAAATAAAATAAAATATCAATTTAATAATCCCTTAGTTGTAAGAATGAATGAACTCTTCAGGGGAAATAAAGATGATTTAGAGGAGGGACTGGGTGTTTGGAAAAGGTGACTTTCCCATTGAGCAAAGTCCTAGCTTACGGCAGGGAGGCTCAGATGAGTCTTGTGCATGAAAGTAGATTGCTTTGGAGTAAATAGTTTAATTTGATCTGGGAATGGAATGTACCTTGTACACCTCCTTTTTCAAAAAACTGACATATTTTCAGCTTATAATTCAGTTTACTTAAGATGAGGACAAACCAGTTCTTGGCATTTCCAGAAAGTCTAGGATGACAAAATTTCCTCACTCACCTCCACCCCAAATCTCTCTCTCTCTCTGCCCCCTTTCACACACACACACACACACACACACACACACACACACACACACACTATTTTCACCCATATAGGTGGAATGTCTTGTACCAAGCTCCAGTGATTTAGATTCCCATATAGCCATTGGGTTGTTATTGCCTGAAGACTGGCTGTGGGATAAAATTAGCTGGTTGAATTCTTGTCTGAAAAAATGACAAATGTTTTAAATACACAATGCTCACACTTGGTGTACAGTGAGTCCTGTCCTTCCTGGATAAGTATGCTTATTTTGTGGAACCAATTTGTGTAGACCCCTCTCATGGTAGAGGTAGAGGGACCTCTGGGTGCATTACCAGCAATAGTGCATTTGAGGTTTTTGAGACCTCAGGAACACATTGAACATGGCTGTGCCTATAAAAAGGAATTGGGGGCCTTATATCTCTAAATATGGAAGAAGTAATTTTAGAAAATTGGGCCTATAGAATTTTGTCCATTATAGGCAACACAGTTTGAGGAATTCTGTATGTCTTTCCAGGCTATGAATTGCTTTTACGTCAAGGATTTTGTTGTGCTGTACTGTTCTCTGTTTACTAGGGATTTGCCCTCTGAAGTGGGCTTATATGATAGCCAGAAGATCTAAATTAGGAAAGATACTCAAACTGTCTGGAAGAAGGGATAAATGTGCTAGAAATTTATTCTTGGTTTGCTTGTCTTTGTGTCTGTTTTATGTAGGTTAAATTCAACTATGGCTTAATATCTTCTGAAATTTTGTGGCATTGACGTGTCCAAAAATTGGCCACCACCTTGAACTTGAAAATCCATTTCAGAAACATTTGCATGCTTATATTGTGCCAGGCACTGGAAGTAGGTATAGATGAGACCTCAGTTCTCCTTAGGTGAGTCAAATTGGTGACCTGCCAATAGAGGACCCCAAGGCTGAAAGTATGGAACTGCTCTGTCCTGTATCCCAACCAACATATGGCTGTGGGTTTGACCCAGAAAATAGCAGGAATATTTTCATGGATAAAAGAGCGTCTAGAAGTAGGGTTCAGACGGAAAAACCTCAGAGGAAGGGGGGGGGGAAGAAGAGATAAACCAAAGAATTTATGCATATAAGCATAGCCAATGGACATAGACAACAATGCTGTGGGCGGGGTGGGGGAGGGCAGGAACAGGAGGAGGGTGTCAATGGGGGAAAAAGGAGAAACATCTGTAACAAAAATAAATTAATTTAAATAAAAATAATTTTAAAAATAAATAATTAAATTAAAAAAAAAGAGTGTCTAGAGAGTGTTTCTTCTGCAATGCTGGGTTAAACAGCTCATCCACAGCATCGTGATCATGGTCACTATTGTCACGTTTCGTTTGAGTTTCCTCTGCAGCCCTCCAAGACAGTGGCATGCTTTCTCTGGGAAGGGAGATTGAGGAGACCTCACCACTTCCAGGGATTCCATTTGAGACATCCAGTCTTGCCACTTGCCTTAAAGGTGATGAGTTTAAGAGCTAGCCTGGGAAGCCTAGTCAGTAATAAGACTCTTTGAGGTATGTGTCATTCCATATGAAGCCATTAGAGCGAGGCAGGGAAAACACTCAAGGGAACAAAATTAACTTATTCTTCAGCCTCTCTGGTGGTGGTGAGGGGAATTTCCTTGAACTTTGTTGCTGTGGTATCAACTGTGTGTGTGTGTGTGTGTGTGTGTGTGTGTGTGTGTGTGAGAGAGAGAGAGAGAGAGAGAGAGAGAGAGAGAGAGAGAACATTAATGCCATGCTTTCTGTCTCAAAGATAACTCTCCTTTTTTCAAAATTGTTGACAGTATTATGGATGTTCACCAATTCCCCCCCACTTTACCCCCTTCCTCCCAGTCTCTGCCCCACCCCAGGCCTTCACCATACTATTGTCTGTGTCCATTGGTTATGCATATATGTATGTAAGTTCTTTGGTTAATCTCTTCCCTTCTCCCTTCCTGCCTCTGAGATCTGTCAGTCTGTTCCATGCCTCCATGCCTCTGGACTTATTTTGTTCGTCAGTTCATTATGTTCATTAGATTTCACTTATAAGTGAGATCATGTGATATTTGTCTTTCTCTAACTGGCTTATTTCACTCAGCACAACATTCTCCAGGTCCATCCATGCTGTCACAAAGGGTCAGAAATCTTTCTTTCTTTTTTTTTTTTTTTTTTTTTACAGCTGTATAGTATTCTACTGTTGTAAATATATCACAGCTTTTTTATCCACTCATCTACTGATGGGCACTTGGGCTGTTTCCAGATCTTAGTGACTGTAAATAACGTTGCTATGAACATATTCCTAGGAGTGGGACCACTGAGTCTTCTTAATGTGAATCCCGAAATAATGGGATTGGGGTTATCCTCCAAATATTCTGGTTTCCTTTAATTGTACATTTTACATTCCAGAATCTGCCTAGAGCATTTTCAGACCATAAGATGAAATACACTTTATGTTACTGGCTTTCTGGACACACAGGGTAGTGCTATCTCTACTTCCTTTCTTTGCAGAGCAGAAGTGCCCTTGGCGAACAAGTCTTTATTTCCCCAGTCCAGATGAGGAGATGGGAACTGGGAGGTAGAGCTGGGGATTGGACCAAGGGTGGGGGAGGTTTTAGCAGATACTCCACCAGTGTTTCCAAGACCCTCTGCTACTCAGACATAGAAGAGTGTTGCTGCGGGGTGGGAGACCCAGCTGCCCACCCATGTCACTGAACCCATTTTGAGAGGCACAGTTGGATATGAGTAAAAGTAGGTGAAGCTTTGTGAACAAAGCATTTCATGGTGACTTCAGTGAGCTCCCTATCTCTCAGTAAAACTTTGTGAACCAGAAAATGCCACCGAGTATTTAAAAGAAAATGTCGTAAGTATTCAAGGATCATGACGATAGGATCTAATGACCAGTGATGATAGGTAAGCTGAGGCCAAAACAATGGAATTGGCTTTCCCAAGGTCACTCTGGATATTAGTGGCTAAAGCAAGACCTCCTGCATCCCAGCCCAAGCCTTCTCCTTCAGTTCCATGAGGCTGTGTGTGTGTGGACTGTTCTCTCTGGAGATTTTGGGGTGAGGTCCTTCTGGCTCCTGGTCTTAATCCTGACCGAGAGAACTTTCACCTCGCTTTGCTTTTCTCAGCCAGACCCTTTGCTCACTCTCATCCAGTGCTCCAGCCATCTGCTCACCCACCCTGAAACTCAGAAAAGAAAAAGGAAATATCTGTGTGACCCATGGAAAATTTCATTGCAGACAAAACCATCCCCAACCCCTCCCTGCTTTGTTCCATCAGCAATCTTGAAACCAGTTCTTTTGGCCTGTCATCTGTGGATTTTCACAGCTATGGAGGTCCTGTGAACTCTCAGCAGTCCTGCTGGGTCACCATGCCTCAATCAGATTTTGAAATTTGCTACTGTTCTTTAAAATCATTTTTTTTTTTTTTTTTTTTTTTAGGAATGTGCTATATCAGCTCACCTTATCTTGCACTCAATTCGTTTTTGGCTCTGAATGTTTTTTTCTTTTTCATATTAGAGTTTGAATTGACTAACAGACCTGTTGGTTTAATCCATTGCCAACTTGATGTAAATTGGTTTTGGGTCTGAATCAGGGCCCGGCCCCAGGTAAAATTGTGAAATTGTTGAAATGTGTTTCTGGCACCCAACCACTTCCCTTTCCAGCCCCCTCCTGTCTCATGCCCTGTCCGTCCCTGGGTTTACCTGGTGCTAGCTATTTCTCTTAGAAAATATTTGACAAATATCATCATTCTATGTGATTAACCAGTTACATTTTTATAATAACAGCATTTCTAAGACAATTTAGGCACCTCCCGATCCCTACCTCTGTTCAGTTGTGCCAGACATTTGTAGTCTCTAAACCTGGTTGATCATATACTATCTGGAGATTTTTGTTCCAAATATAGGTTCTCAGTCCTCACCTGGGAACAAAAGAAGGCAATTCTGGGTCAGAGAGTGGGACTGGTATTTTTTAACAAGATCTGGAAATTCTCATAATTAGCCACTGGCCTCCAGTTGGAAGGTTCCTTCCAACCCTGAGAGTCTGTGACCCTATGATTTTATCCTTATCACAGCAATGTGAAGAATCATAATGATAATAACAGCTTATATATTAACCACTCATTAGATATCAAGTTCAGAGCTAAGCATTTTATATGAATTATCTCAGAGTGAGGACATTCTGAATCCCTCTTCAGTAACAGAGAAACTCAAGGCTCATAAAACCTGGTAGAGAACTGACTAGAGTATCTTGAAATTCCTGTAACCACCAGAGGAGTAATAAATTCTCCAAATTCTCCACTCTGGGTTCCAGGGTTCTCTGTGGGGGCTGGGGGGCTGTGAAGGTAGTCTCAGGTCATTCAATCTGTAGCCCAGCTGTGAAGTCCTTATGAATAGGGAACATGTCTTATTCTCTGCTCTCTTCCCTTCCCCAACACATCGCAAACATCCTGCCTGGCAAAGTGAAGGCCCTCAGTGGGTGTTTGCGGAATAGGAATTATCTGTAACCCAGTTCTTCCAACTTTTAGCCCAGGGCATTTCTGCCATCTGGGATTTAATGAATTCCAGGACCCCAAGGTATACACTGACTATAGGGCCTAATTTATTATATCATGAATAGATATTTAGGATTTTAAAAATTGAAGTCTTACAAATTACAAAGAAAATTATCTCTAATGATGAAATTTCAGGTACCTGGATAGTTAGACCAACTTTAGAAAGGTGTAGGTTATAGATACACATGCCCGCGTGCGCACGCGCGCACACACACACTCAGAGTCACTTGTTTTTCTTTTTTTTTTAATCCTCACCTGAGGATGTCGTTCCATTGATTTTTCAGACAGAGTGGGAGGGAGTGAGGGAGGGAGAGAGAGAGAGAGATAGAGAGAGAGAGAGAGAGAGAGAGAGACATTGATGTGAGAGAGACACATCGATTGGTTGCCTCCCACATGACCCCAACCAGGGGCAGGGATTGAACTGTAACCGAGGTATGTGCCCTTGACCAGAATTGAACCCTATACTTTTTGGTCCGCGGGCCGATGCTCTAACAACTGAGCCAAACTGGCCAGGGTGTGCCATTTGTTTTTCAACAAAGACACAAATGCAATTCAATCTGGAAAGAAAGTTCTTTTCAGAAGTGGTATTGGAACAGCTGAATATCAATATGGGGGATACAAAACAAAAAACTCTTGGCCTCTACCTCATACCATACAGACAAGTTAATTTGAAATGGGTCATAGGCTTAAATGTGGAAATTAAAACAATAAGATTTCCAGTAGGCAACATAGGAAATACCTTTGTAATCTTGGAGTAGGCAAAGATTTCTTAAGCAGACCACAAAATTACTGACTCCCTCCATAATAATAAATTGGATCTCATCAAGCAAAAAGACTGACACATTTCTGTTCATTATAAGATATCATTAAGAAACTGAAAAGGCAAGTTATAGTATGAGAGAAAATGTTTGCCAAAAGACCAGTACCCAGAATATACAAAGAACTCTTCTAACTCAGTTATAACAAGAGAAACAACCTAATTAAAAAATGTGCATGAGATTGAATAGCAACTTCACAAATAAAAATATCCAAATGGCCAATAGATGCTCAATATTATTTGACATTAGAAAATGCAGACTAAATTAATAGAGGTGTTATTGTACATACAAAGAATGGCTAAAATGAAGATGACTGACAATACGAAGTGTTGGTGAGAGTGTGGAACATCTGGAACTCATAGCTACTGGTGATAATGTAAAATTCTGCAACCAGTTTGGAGACAGGTTTGGAATTTTCTAATGAATACCAATACACACCTACTCTATGAAGCAACAATTTCACTCCTAAGCATTTATACAAGAGAAATAAAAATATATGTCTAAGAAAGACTTAGTCAGGAATAGCAGGTTTATTAGTAAAAGCTCCAAATGGGAAATAACCAAAATGTCTTTCAATAACATGGAATACTATTTAGCAATAAAAAAGTCACTGATGTAAACAACAACATAGATAATTCTCAGAAGTAGTATACTGAGTGAAAGAAGCCAGATACAAAGACTTTTTATTGGACGATTCTATTTGCATGAAGTTGGAGAGCAGCCCAAACGAACCTACTCTAATGATAAACATCAGAAATGTATTATTTCAGAGGGGATGGGAAGATGCTATAAACTGTTCCAGTTATTTATTGTCAGGTGACAAACCCCCAAAACTTAGTGGCTTAAAACAACCATCTCATCTGTCCCACAATTTGTGGGCCAGGAATTCAGGTAGGGCTCGACTAAGTGCTTCTTCCTGTCCCTGTGGCACTGCTGTGTAGGCTGGCCTTGAGGGTCCAAGATGGTTTCCTCACATATCTGACATTTTGATGGGGTTGGTTGGAAGGATGGACTCAACTGGACTGTTCACTGGAGCACCTGCCTGTGGCCTGTCCACCATGATGACCTCAGGGGGTCAGACTTCTTCCCTGATGCTTAGGGTACCGAGTATGGGTGTTCCAGAGAATAAGGCAGACGCTACATTGTCTTTACTGGTTTGGCCTTGGCAGTCTTACAGTGTCAACCTGCTATATTTTGCTGGTCAAGGCAGTCACCAGTCTATCCAAATTCAATGGTAGGAGTATTGAAGAATTTGTAGCCATGTTTTAAAACTACCCTAGGGACTTTCTGGGGCTGATAAAAATATTCTATATTTTGATCTGGGTAGTAGTTACATGAATATAAACAAAATTATTGAGCTGTATACTTAAGATTTGTGCACTTTATGTAAATTGTACTGCAATTTAAAAAGTCTTATTTTTTTCTTTTTAGATTTTTCATTGATTTTTGAGAGAGAGAGGAAGGGAGAGGGAGAGAGAGAGACAGAAACATCCGTGTGAGAGTGAAATGTCAATCCACCCCTCCAGCACACTCCCCACCAGAGATCGAGCCCACAACCCTGGCACATGCCCCACTGGGAATGGAATTGGCAACCTTTTGGTGCATGGGACAATGCCCAACCAACTGAGTTAAATTCAGTCATTGTTTTGAGCAATCCTATGAGTCAACAATTATTATCTCATAGATATCCGATTTTACTTAGTTGCTTGGCCAATATCAGACAGAATCAGGGTTTACATCCAAGTTTGTCTGATTCCAAAGTGTCATCTCTTTCCACTAGCATCATGTAACAGGGACAAATGGACAAATGGTTGGTCTGTTCATTCATTCATTCATTCATTCATTCATTCATTCATTCATTCATTTTTTCAATTAACATTTACTAAGAATCCACTGTGTGTTGGGTACTAAACTAAGAACCTGAGATAAAGAGAAGAATAATGCATATTCTTGCCTTAGGGGCTCATGGCTTATAGGAGGAGACCGATCTGTATATAAATGCCAATCTACAACTTAATTAGTATTATATTATGCTGAACATATTTCCTGAACTCTTAAATCAGGATACCATGAAATAACTGGTACCCATGGGCACAAAAAGATAGAATATTTCAAATCAGAATTTGTTACATATGGTAACAGGCAAATTTACATAGTGCTAATGGGGCCAGAAGAAAGAGGACAGGGGAGGGACAGGAACATTGCTCAGGGCCTCCTTAGTGCCCATCACTGCACAGCACTTTGTATCATTATCTGTCTTCAACCTGACAACATCCTCAAATTAGTGTTATTTGCCTCCTTTTGCATGCAAGAAAACTGAGACTAGAAGAAATGAAGGACTTTCCCCAGGTCATGTAGCCAGTGGGTAGTAGAATCTGGATCTGATCCTAGACATGCTGTTAATTTTGGGGAGGGCTTGAAAGGTGTTCGATTTCTTAACCCCTCTTTTCACTTTTGTTGACCCCTTGGTGCTCTTCTCTTTTCATTCCCCAAACTTGATCTTATTTCCACTGGTGCCCTGGGGGAGGTTTGTGCTGGTTTTGGGAGAGAGCTGATTGTGTAAATTTCTTCCTAACTCCAAGTTCAGTGATAGTCCTGTTGATAGCTTAAAATTGGCTATGGTGGGAATGTTCACACCATGGAAACCAGCAATTGCTGCAACTCAGGGTGTTATTGTTTGGGAGTGGGGATGGTGAGAGATACCAACTTTTCCAGAACACCACTGCTTTACCTCCTCAGAACTAGACCCTGAATGTGTATGCTTAGTTACACTTGACTTTGCATTTCAGAATGGGCTTTATCCAGTTAGATTCTTATATGCAAATTTAATTTGCTTAGATCTTATTCTCTTAAAATTTTTTTTCCTTTGGGTTTTAAATATGATTTGATTTTACCCTTTACTTTCTTATTCTTTCTGCTTTTTAAAATTTTAATTGTGATTGAGATTGATTTGGTCCAGCTATGAGCTGCCATACCTTCTCCTTTGACCTTGTTCTTGGATGCCCAGTTGAACTGCCACCCTCATCCCCCATCCAATCTTGTGACCACACAGGGCCATCTGGTCTGAGACCTAGTCTCTGTTACTGCCATCCAGGGATCATCTTTCATGCATTTTTCTTTTTTTGGCATTCATAGCCTGCTGGAGTCAGCTAGCTTTGCCTAACGGTGTTAATGTATTGATTTCTTGAAAACAGTCTTTTTTTCTTTGTTAGCCCCCCAATGCATCTCACAATTGTCACCAGTCACCATGAGATATGAGGGCCTAAGCAAGAGATTATGGAGTGTTAGCCCTCTGGAAAGTGTCTGGGGCTCCATCAGTCAGCATCAGGCTTGGAGGGCCTGGGGCATTGTGCTGGCTTGTGTTTACAGAGAGAGATCACTGACCCTAATGCTGGGCTATTTCTCAAGGAGGGAGTGGGGGCTGATTTTCTAGTTTTCTGGTCCCCTGGATGGATTTACCTCACCTGTCTTCTGCTTAGGTTCTTCCTGTACCTAAATAAAGATAACTATTGAGGTGTGAGCAAACCAACTCATTCATGGTCTGACCCATGATACTGGCAACCTGATTCTGCCGTTCTACCACATGTATTGAGTGCTTACTGAATGCCAGGTGCTCTTTCAAGTCCTTCAACAACATTGTCTCATTTAATTATGACCATGACTCTGGAGGAAGCTAAGCCTCAGAGAGATTAAATAATTTTTTCACAGTCACATAGCAATCAAGTGTGTGAGTCAGAATTTGAACTCAGGATTGTCTGATTTCAGTCGACATAATCTCCTAACCTCTCTGCTATGCTCCCTTGGCTCTCTGGAGGATATAACAATTTAACCATCAATTAATAACAGTTGTCTATGTGCCAGACTTGGGGCTAAGGGTATAGAGATGAATGAGACACAGTCCCTGCCTTTGAGAAGTGCTCAATCTAGTGGATGAGACAGACAGACTTGAACACAGATAGTTCTATTCAGGGCATCAATAAGAGTTTGGGAGGTTGATGTAGAATCAAGAAGGGCATGGACCCCTGTGTTTAGGGAGGGAATTAACCTGGGGATGCTTCCTGAGGGGTGGGGTGGGGTGGGAGCATCTGAGCAGGGCTTGAAGAGTAAAAGACCTACCTCCTTACACTAAGTGCAGAGACTCTGTCTTCATGGAGACAGAGAGAGATAACAAGCCATCTTTGACCTCAAGGTTCTTCTCCTGTGCCCCCTTCTCAGTGGGTGATGCCAAGGATGTGCCTTCCTGGAGCCTGAGGTTCACACTTGCATGTTCCTGGTACCTGAGACCCTGAAATTCCCTGCCCAAAAGGCCCTGAGCCCTCCTTGGGTCTGTCCCCCTGGGGGTGGACTGCACACCCAATGCAAACATTCTTAGGCCCCGGAGTATCCAAGGAGAGGTTATTAGCAGGGTTGGAGACTGTGGCCTGAGTTTGGACAAGCAGCCCAGGGTATTCACATGTGGATATGTAGGTGTTCTTGTTGTATGGGAGGGAGCTGGGGGAAGGAAGAGAACAGAGGTAAGCAATTGACCAGAGTCCAGAGGCTGGGGCCCAGGGACTGATGGACACTTCCAAATTAAAACCTTTGAGATCATTATGAAGGCTTTTTTTTTTTCTTTTGAGAGAATTTTGCAGGAGTTGGAAAGTTGAGGCCTTGTATATTTTTGACTCAACTTCCTCTAATGAGAATATTTTACACAACTATATAGTACTATTATGAAAAGAAATCAACATTGGCACAATTCTATTAACTGAAGGATAGACTGAAAATGAGTAATTTAATGCCTAAACCAGAAAGGTCCTCATCTCTGAGAGATGATCTAACCTTCCAAACCTAGAGCCAGGGTGCTGGAGCTTGGGGTTTCCAGGACCACGAGGAGTGTTTTTTGTCAGCATATCTACCTTCCTTGGAAATCAGAAGTCTTGGGGGTCTTGGAGGTTCACCCAGAGGCCAGGCCTTAACCTGGTGACAACTTGATGTCCGCTTCATCATTCTCCATTGTTTATGATCCAAGAAGGGAGCTAATAGGGTCCTCTAGTTCATAGATACATTGCATGGGAAGCTCCCAGTGTCTAATAATCAGGAAGCTATGAATATTAGATCATGTTAGATTTTAGACTACTAGATTATATTAGACTATACAGGTGTCTGAAGATGCCAAATGCTTCATGCAGATATACACACATGCAAATTATCATGTTTTTCTTCTTAATTCCCCCCTCCCCCCTTTCACTTTGCTTCTCTACCTGCTGAAAAGTAGCAAGCATTAGACTGGAGTCAGGAAGGCCTGGCTCTCTGCTCTGAGCTCAGTGACCTTGGACAAAAACCTTCACCCCTACTTCACCTTCTATCTGGCACCTGCAAGGAAACTGATCTGTAAGATCTTCAAGATCTCTTCCACCTCTGACCTTCATCCTCCCTTCTCTGTGTGTGAGTTTCCTTCTACTCACCTTCCCTCATTCCACATCCTTTTCATTTTTTTGCTTTTCTCATCCTTTCTTCTTCTCCTCACTCTTTTTCTCTACATTTTCTCGTGCCCCCTCACCTCATTCCTTTCTTCTTCCTCCTCTTTGACTCCCTTTCTACCTCTTTCCTGCTTCTCCTCTCTTTCTCTCCCTTATCTCCCCCGTGAGCCCCATCTGTTCATGTACATATAATCTGTGTTACACATTGGGCCTCAGTGGCCCACCGAATGCTTGTGGCAATTATTTTAAGTGAGGGGGAAAAAAGAAAGAATTAAATCATAGTATTGGCAGCTGGCAATTTGCTTCAATCACAGAAAAATGTCCCCGGCTTCCTCGAATATTGAAACATTGATGAAGAACAGATTTTCTCTGGCAGTGTGAATTCCCCTCTGTCCAAGTTTGGCAGAGGGACTGCCTTGCTTGATATTATTCTAGGCGTTTTGATGCATTCCCTGTTCAGCAAAGTTGGAACGTGTTTTAACCAACCACTGTATTGATATAACACAATTTTTATTTGTAATGAGGGTGTATTAAAACATATATACATTTCCACTGATTTCTGGCTCTGGGGAGGCCAGGATCTGATGACGTCTAGCCAGGAGGGCCTGGGTTTTTCCACCCTCTCTCTGTGGGGAGAGTTCTGGAATTTAGGCGCTCTCCCTTGTCCCCACCCCCTTGTTAGATTTCACTGATTTTAATAAACATTTTCCTTTCTTTGGTTTCCTCAGTGACATAGAATCAGATACATCAGTTGGAGGGTCTTCCAGAGGTCATCCGCTCTATGCCCTGTTCACACTGACAATGGGCCTAGATTAGGCAGGGCCTGAGAGAGCGGTTAGTGATGATACGAAGAAAAGAAGAATCAATCATATGGAGAAAATATAGGTATACAGATATGCAGCTATTTCATTGTGATTCAGTCATACAAAGGGGTGCACAGGATGAACAGGTGATGGGAGGAAGGGGCACAATAGCCAGTCTGCAAGGTTAGTGGAAGAAGATGTGAAAGGGTAGGGACAGTTGGGTGGTGAGGAGCACTGGGATGTTGGGAAGGACAGAAGCAATGGCTACTGACAAGGAGCTTCTCTCTCTCTCTCTCTTTTTTTTTGAAAAACCTTTTGTCAGTGTAGATCCATCCTTTACCAGCAGGTAACCTCCCCACCCAAAAACATCTGAATGCTGAGCTGTTTGTGTCAGAGCTATGGCAATTATGGTCATAGGATTCCAACGTTACCTGGGAGCTTAGAAAGGATAACATAGTCTCGGGGCCTTAACTTGGAGCTTCTGAGAATGCTCTGAAATTAAAAAAATAAAATGCAAATGTGCCCATCTTTTTTCCCTGGAGTGTGTGGGCAAGGTACAGCTTTCTTCATTCCTAAAAGAGACTATGATCCAAATAGCCTTCAAACCAGTGGTCCAGTTCAGTCCTCACAATGACTCTCTGGGGGAACTGAGGACCAGCAATGTGATATGACTTGACTAAGGCCTCGTAGAGAGTTATTGTAATTCTTTCCATCTGGAGATGATAAAACTGACCTGGGAATTCTAGTGACTCGAACAGCTAGCAGCAGAACCAGGCTTCAGCTCGCTGGTGTCCTGGCTCTTAGTCCATGCTTCTTCTGTACATCATCATCTTTCCCGCTATGGCACTGTTACCTCCTTACACCTCCTCATCCTAGATTTTACTCCCTAGAATTTCACTTTTGAGAATTGACAGTCTTAGAGAGGTACGTGGATGGGGCTGGTTTTCACGGGACTGACGTTCACTGTGATCTTGTTTAATGTCAACATTCTAATGTGCAATGTAGTGACCCCAACACCTTTGGTTTAGGGGTCTGATGGATGGAAACTGTAAGACTTGAGGTCAAGACTGTGTGATGCAGCCCCATGAATCTGCACTTACTATACCTAGAACTCATGCTCAATTTGCTCCAAACTCAATTCACTTTCAAAATTAGGTGGGGGCAGCACATAAGAGACAAGAGGGCTTGGCAAGAATTTGATTCAGTCTTTCTGGCTTTGTCACTTCTCACTAGAGGCTCTAAGCTCCAGCTCTTCTGAACAATTTTCTAGTCTTTGAATACCCCACATTATTCCATGCCTTTGGTGTAAGCAGTTCTTTAGACTGAAATATCTTTCCTCTAGAAATGCTTCTTATTTTGTAAGACTTGACCCCAAAGTCTCCTCCACTGGGAAGCTTCTTTTTTTTTTTTTTTTAGGGAGGGAAGAAGAGAGAGAGAGAAACATCATTTGAGAGAGATACATTGATCAGTTGCCTGCCATCCGTGCCCCAACCAAGGATCAAACCTGCAACTTAGGTATGTACTCTGACAGCAATCGAACCCGAGAACTTCTGGTGCACAGGACGATGCTCCAACCAACTAACCCACACTGGCCAGGGCAGTGAAGCTTTTTATGATTCTCCCAGGCAGAGTTGGGTCTCCCTCTTTCTCATTCATATGCTTGTTATAGAACTTATCACAGAATTTGGTGAGTATTTGTGTAGCTATCGCTGTCCTGGCTGCATTGTGAACTCCTGGGGGATGGGACTGTATGAATAGAACTCTAAAGGGCGTGATTCTCACTGGGGACCATTTTGTGCTCCTCCTCTGAGGGACAGGGCTGCGTGGTAGTGGCTTCTAGTGGTCAGAATTCGGAGATGCTGCTAAACATCCCACAATGCCCAAGACAGCTCCTACAACAAAGAATTACTAGGTCCAAAATATCAATAGCCCCGCTGTCGAGAAATCTGCCATAGGGGATCAATAACCTGTGGTTAAATTCCTCAAAGATTGGACACAAATATGTGAAGGGTTATAGTCTGAGAAGAGCATTAACTGTTTCCACCGCCTGGTGGAAAAGGCAAGGAAGGAGTCTGGCCTTTGACAACAAACATTTTAAAGAAGTTTCAAATACTCCATTTGTGTTCTAAGAACTTTTTGTGAATCTGTCAACCCTTGGAGAAGATTGAAGATTCCTTCCAACCCTGATATTCCAGAATTCAGTGCACAAGGATAAAGTCTACCGGCTCTTTGATTGGGAGACCTCATTTAGGAAGACGGCATCGTTTGAAACTCCTCTCATGTTCTCAAAGGCAATAAAGTTCTTTAAATGAGGATTTTTTTCCCCCCATTTGAGAAGTTATTGCAAGATGTGAGACAGACCACAAGTAGAATTTTGGGCACATTCTACCTAATCAGCCACATTTTGAGTGTTTGTCTTGGAGCAAACACATGGATGAACTATTCTTAATAGTCAGCATATAAACTAAGAAATTTTCTGTAGTTCCCCCCAAACCCTTATTGGAAGAGCATGCTGGATAGGAAGGCTAAGGTGGAGACAGTGCCAACATAAGGATCCATTCAAGAGGAGGCTGGAGCTGGGATGCTGGGGGAGGGGACGAATGTGTAAGTTCATGGCAAGGAAGGGAAACGGAGGGATAAAGGAAGGTGGTTTGGTGGATCCGGAAGATGAGGAAAGGCAAGGGGCAGGAGAATGGAGTGTGGGTGCCACAGGGAGGCTGGTCTGATGACAGCAAAGGATGGGTGAGGTGTCATTTGGGGAGAAGAATTCAAGACCGTGGGAAAATGTTACTTTATCTCTAAGAGCAGTGGTCACCAAACCCAGACACTCATCACAATCACCTGAACCCCTTAAAAAATATTCAGATTGCAAGTCCCCGTGCCTAGTGGCTGTGCTTCTGTAGGTCTGGGGTGAGACCCAAGAATCTTCAGTTCATAAAAGTTCCCCAGATAATTCTGATACTCATCCAGGTTTGGGCATCAGTGTCCCAGATTAGAGAACACTGACAAGGAGATGATGGCCTAGGAATGGAAAGGACACCAGTTATCAAAGTAACTGAACAGATTTGGGACTACTCTAGATGCTGGGAAGGGTGCAAAGACACAGTGTTCTCTGTCCTTAAGGGGCTGATAAAGGAAGGGGTTCAGAAATAGCAGCAGGTGCAAATTAAAAGACTATCTACTGTGAAAGCAATACACGAGGGCCTTGTAAGTGGCAATAAATGATCACAATGGCTGGGATGGTCAGAGCACGCCAGGGCAGGGGTGAGTTAGATGTGAGCCCTTCTGGAATGGTAGGGACAATTTCAATGGGCAGAGTGGACTTAGCTAAAGGCTTTAGGCCTAGAAAGGCAGAGAGACTAAAAGAGGAGGAGGATAAGAGGTGAAGGTATGACATATCCCAAGTTTGGACAAAGGCTTTGGTTTGGAATCAAGGAGGATGGGAATAGGTAGCAGTCTTTTGGGAAATGTAGTGGATGGATGCCAGGTGTTGTCAGGGAATCTCTCACCCCCCCCCCCTTGCCTCAGGGCTGTGCCATTATCTTTCTCAAAGAGAGGCCTGCTCTGGATGTGGCTGCTGCTCTCCAGACACCTGGCAGTATACCTGCCACTGAGGAAAGTCTTTGGATGGGAGAGTTTAGGAGCTCTGAAGGACACAGCTGAGGTCCAGGCTGCAGCCATTCCCCATTTGAGGGTGTTATCACATCTGTCCCCTGGATGTGATCACAGCCCTGTCTGCAAGTCTTTCTCTTCCCCTCAAAATAAAACTGATGAGATAATTTTGCCCCTCAAGAATGGCCTTATTAAAAAAGCTTGCATTTATTGAGCAATTATTCTACATCAGATATATAGCAAAAAGGTTTCAGTTATATTATCTTATTTAATCTTACTGTAACCTCTTGAGATATGTATTAGCCAGGATGTCTTTATCTATCTATATCTATCTATCTATCTATCTATCTATCTATCTATCTATCTATCTATCTATCTATCATCTATCTCTATCTATCTATCATCTATCATCTATCTAGATTTATTATAAGAAATTGTCTCGTGATTATGGGCTGGCAACTCCAAAATCTGCAGAGTTGATGTACCCATTCAAGTCTGAAGGCCAGCAGTCTGCTATAGAATTAGAAGAGTTGATGCCCCAGTCCAAAGACCATCAGGCAGGAGAATTTTCTTTTGAAGGATAATCAGGCTTTTGTTCCATTCAGGCCTTCAGCTGATTGGATGAGGCTCACCCACATAATTGAGGGCAATCTGCTTTACTCTGTCTACTGTTCAAAGATTAATCTCCTCTAAAAACACCCTCACACAAATACTCAGAATAACATTTGACCAAATATCTGGACACCCCATGACCCAGTCAAGATGACACAAAAATTTAATCATCACAAGTACTATGAGGATCAACATCCTTATTTTAAAGATGAGGAAGGGAGGCATGGATAGGAGATTCATGTGCACAAGGTCACACAGTGGTAGGTGGCAGAGCTGAGGTTTTAGCTTATGTAGCCACTGCCTGATCTTCTTATGATTAAGCCTTCTTCACTCCTTCATGGAAGGGGCAATATGCAACTACTCTTGATGTGATTTAGTAGGCCAAACTGAACATCCCTATAAATGTCCCTACCACCACCTTGCTAGATACCTGAAGTTCCTTCAAGAAGTGAAATCTTTTACAGGACACTATTGAGCATTTTGCCTTGACTATGGTTCTTTGGTTCCTGGGGTCAGACGGGTATGTATCGTCCATCAGCTAGCCAATCAGCAAGCTTGATTCTTTCTTATTTATCCAGCAACACTGCAACCTTACTGGGCTAAGGAATGGAGAACTGAAGAAATCAATTCTGCTGAAACAAGCTTGTTCTCCTGTCCCTGTATGCCTCTGTGGAGTGTCCTGAACAGTCCAAGAGCAGCAAAAGGACAATGAAATCTTGGAGAAAGTAACAGGGTTTTGAAAAGAACCATGCTTTCTTAATGTTTCCAGTGATGGGGACCTCACTACCTCACAAAATAATCCATTATATTTTTAAGAACACTAAAGGAAATTTCTTCTTGCACTGAAGTCTGCTTCCCCTATTCTGGAGTAACAAAATAAATAGTCTCTTTCGTAGATGAATGCTTTCCAAATATTTGAAAACAGGGATTATATCCCCATGAGATATTTCGTCTCCAGGCTAAATGCTTCTAGTTCCTTCTAACATTCTTTCTGTGATTTGGTTCATAGACCCTTTTTTGGCCTTGTCCTCCCCTAGCTATGATATGCCCTCCTTAAAAAATCCCAAATATTCTAGTTCTGGTCTGACTAATGCATTTAGTCAAGTTGAAATATCACCTCAATGTTTTGACAATTTGGTATTTACTGAAGTATCCAGGTTGCATTAACATTCTTAATAACATATATTATTTTATATTGAGTCTGTAGTCAACTTGAACCAGGTCTCACAATGCTATGCCGCTGTACTTGATTTTTTTTTTCTTTATTGATTTTTAGAGAGAGAGGAAGGGAGAGGGAGAGAGAGATAAAAACATTGATGAGAGAGAACATTGATTGGCTGCCTCCTGCATGTCCTCCACTGGGGATTGGGCCCACAACCTGGGCATGTGCCCTGATTGGGAATCAAACTGGCGAACTCTTGGTGCATGAGTTGACACTCAACCACTGAGCCACACTGGCTGGGCCTGTACTTAATATTTTTTATTTAAAATTTGGAATTTTATATTAATTAATATTTCTATTTATATATATTTTTGTTATTTGACCCATATCTCAAGATGACTCTGCCATCTAACATCTTGCTACTGATTTGTGGCTAGGGGAGAACGTGGAAGGGCATGGAAGAGAAAGTCCTCTTAGTTCCCACGTCTGTCCTCTGCTGCTCTGCTGGTGGAGAGATAACTGCAGAGAGTTGGAGCTACCCTGGGGAGTGGAGAACCATGGGCTTTCGTTAGAGCAGGGTTAGGATTCAGGCCAATATGTGGACAGTGAGTCCCCCAAATGGAAATGCTACATTTTCCTTTTCCATTTTCACTTGTCCCAGGGATTGGAGAACAAGGGTGCATCTAGGATCTAGGGACAGTGAGATCTGGATGAAAAGACCTATTGCAAAGGCTCTAAATACTATTGAAAGCTTAAAATTTTTTATTTTTTTTTTTTACTTTATTGATTTTAGAGAGAGAGGAAGTAAGAGAGAGAGAGGGATAGAAACATTGATGAGAGAGAACATCGATTGGCTGCCTCCTGCATGCCCTTCACTGGGGATTGGCCCACAACCTGAGCATGTGTCCTGACCGGGAATCGAACCGGCGACCTCTTGGTGCATGAGTCGATGCTCAACCACTGAGCCATACCACTGGACAAAAGCTTTTATATATATCTTTTATGCTTTCTTTGGGGGCTCAGTCTAATTTCTTTCAGAGCCTGGGGCCTGGAAGCAGTGAAAGATGTGGTCCTTGCTCTCAGGAAGAAGCCTCTGATTGGTTTGGGGATGAAAACGTGCATGTGTGAAACCACAGCAAGCTGGCTAGGAATGAAGACAGATCTGTGGTCAATGGCATGGAGCTGACCACGGCCCACATGGGGGGGCTACAGGAGGAGGAGGTAGGAGAGGGCTGGATCCGCCAAGGAGTGTCTCAGAGGAAGTGGGAATGGGGCTGGGTCCTGAAGGGTTTGGACCGTGAAGAAAGTAGGAAAGACTTTACAAGGTAGGGAGGGGCGTGAACAAAGTGGGTGGTGATGACAACAACTCTGCAGAGATCAGGGATGGAAACCAGACTGGTTCTTTTCCAGGCAATGGAAAAAATTCACGGAGAGAAATACTTTGTGGTGAAGACCTTTCAAAGATCCAGTCCTTGGATCTGACCCAGCTTTGCCATTTCTTTTACCATCAGCCCAGTCCAGGGTCTCTTCCTCCTAATTCCAGATTCTTCATGACTTCTTTGATGGTCTTCTCACCTCTATTTTCCTGAAGTATTACCCAAGATACATATTAATTTTTTTTTTCAAATACTGGGAATGAGCAAGTTACAAAAAGACACATGACTGCATCCCCCATTTCAAATATTCTGTCTTCTTGTTCCTGTATGTTGATCTCTTCCTGACAGCCTTTGCAACTCAGTTTTTCACTTGGAGTATATAGTAATAATGCCATTAATAATGAATAACAGTGGCTGATATCCAGAGTGAAACAGATATGCTGGGTTTTATATATGCCAGGAGTTAAACATGATGATCATCCAGTGAGGTAGGTACTATTATCACCATTTTATAGAAGAGAAAAATGAGGCATATAAAGGTTAAATACATTTTCCAAAGACACACAGATAGTAAGTGGCAGAGCTGGGATAAGCACAGGCAGTCCGACTCCAGGTTCTGCCCTGTTTACACCACTACTTCACCGCAGAAAATACAGGGTCATAGTCTTCCAGGAGAAGGAGTGAAAAAAAGGGGAAGTTTTTTTTGACACCTAGTACTAGCCACCCTTTGTGCTTAAGCACTGTACACATGTCATCTCAGTTCATCCTTACCCCCACCCTGAAAGATAGAGATGACTACTCCCATTTTACTAATGAGGGAGACAGATGTAAATGAAGTAGCTGCTGTGGGCACACAGCTGGCACAATGAGCAGTCAGAAGTCTGTCTTCTCCCCAGAGTCCAAGTGTTTCCATCACAGATGTGAACCAGCTCCCAAGCAGCTGGTACAAGGCGGGTGAGAATGAGCCGCATGTGAGCAGAGAGAACCCGAGAAAACTTTCCTAACCAAGGAAAAGCACAGCACTTCAGTCCATGTGACACAGCTGGAAGATAGCAGTGAGGCAGTATCTGTGGCCAAGTCCTGCTGATTCATGCTTTTGAGAACAAAGAGTCTGGGCTGATCTTCTGTGCTTATGTGCGAAGAATCTGAGAGAGCTGCAGGCATGGCAAGCACCAGCCGCTGACTGCATCAAAAAGCACCCGTACCTTTTGTACAGTGCAGCAAAGGTTGTTCACTCACAGTGACCTCTGTAGTCTAAGCCACCACCCAGAGAGCAAATGCCACCTGCAGGGAAATCTTTGAATAACCAAAGGGGGCAGGAGCCCAATTTTAATAATTTTTGGAAACCTGGATGCTCTGTTCCCTTATCTGCCTCCCTTCAGGGTGGGGTAGGAAATAGACAGGGAAAGAGAGAGACAGAGATGCTTCCCTTAGGCCTCTGAGGTTCTAGAGCAGCGATTCTCCAATGTTCCTGCGGGGCAGAATCACCCAGAGGTGACTGCTAAAACCAAGGTGTCAAACTAGATTGTGGGAAGAAAATCTAGTTAAAACGAAGATGATGAGGCCCCACTCCCAGAGTTTCTAATTCACTAAGTTTGGTGAAGGGTTCAAGAATCTACATTTCTAAGAAGTCCCCAGATGCTGTTGACGCTGCTGGTTTGACCATGACCACCTCAGGGTTGACAGTCCCCTCCCTCCCCCTTTTTAGCCTCCACACTTGCATCAAACATACTGGGTGCATAAGTAGGGGTCCTGGCAAGAAACAGCATTCATCTTGGGTGGTTCAAACATAACTTTAATGAAGGACTTCTTTTAGAAGTATGAGCAGGATGTTAATGGGGCACAAGAGGGAAGTTGAGGCACCTAGAGACCAGCACCAGCAGGAAGTGGTGACCATCCAGGGCTGCAGAGGCAAAGGAGAAAACAGTGTTTCCAGAGCTTGGTGAGGGCTTGTGGAGGCTGGGCTGCCTGGGGTCGGGGGGAGGGCGGGAAGGGGGGCTGGCATGTGGGGGAATATGCCAGAAAAGCAGCACAAGAAGGGACCTCTGCTCCTTCATTCTCCAGTCGCTTCCTGGAGTGTCGCAGTGCTGGGATAGGGCTGGGTGCCAGAAGGCAATGGGTGAAGTCACTCCAGGGGTTCCAGGGCAGAGAATGAATCTAGGCTGGGGCGGGGGCAAATGGAGAATGCCCAGCACACTGGCAACATGCTGCTCCTCTCCCTCACTGTGCCCCATCTCTCAACATTAACCTTCCCCCCCCCCCCCCCGAAGCTGACTAGAGGCCAGCTGGCCCAATGGAGAAAGGAGACTGCATAATGCCTACGGTCATCCTCAGCCCCGACTCAGTAAACTGGGACCCTGTCCCTGCCTCAGCGGTGTGTGGAGACATCAGGACACCGAGAGAGCCTGTTAGCAGAGTTGTCTCTCCTTTTCTTTCTTTCTTTTTTTAATCCTCACCTGAGGACATTTTTGCATTTATCTTTAGATAGAGAGGGAGGGAGAGGGAGGGGAAGAGAGAGAGAGAAACATCGATGTGAGAGAGACACATCGAGTAGTCGCCACCCACATGACCCCAACCAGGGCCGGGGACAAACTGCAACTGAGGTACATGCCCTTAGCGGGAATCGAACCCGGGACTCTCTGGTCCACGGGCCAACGCTCTAACCGCTGAGCCAAACCAGCCAGGGCTGTCTCTCCTTTTCAACATGCATCCTTTTTACACTCTCCCCTGCTGTCTCAGATAGGACAGCAACATTTCCACCCGCCTTCTATGGCTTCCACATGGTCAGGGCAGATTGGAAAAAGGCTTGCTGCCTCTGTAGCAGCCTTCACGGGACTCTGAAAGGAGAGCTCAAAGGGGCTGGGGGGACAGTGTGGGGTAGTGCTGGGGCGGGGGAGGGGGAGAGGACAGAGAGTTTCAAGTTGTTTCCAGATCAAGCCATAAGGAACACACAGTGCTTGGCTCTGGCTCAGAAAGGCCTCCCTTTCCATCTATGGAACAATGAAAATGAAATCTCTTAATCCTCAGGAAAGAAAACAAAGACAGAAGAGGGGAAAACAAAAGGCCCAGGAGAGGTGTGTGTGTTTGAGGACTGTCCTAGAGCTACCGGGCAAAGGGCCATGTTACTGCTGGTCCCAGCTGGCCCGAGTTTGTTGTCTTGATTTACCTTTTTGAGGCTGTCAGGATGTTTTTCTGAGCCAGGCAGCAAGATCTCTTGTCAGATACCCCCCTCTGTGGTAAGATAATCTGTGAGCGTGTTTCAGAAACTGTGGGCTGACCAGCAGTTTCAAAACCTGACATGGAAACCAGTGGGCAGTAGACAAACTGGGAGGCTCTCACACCCTCAGGACAAGGAGGATTGGCCCTTTTCCATGGGCAGAGGGGTGGATGGGTGGGGGTGGCTCTTGGGTGCCAGGAGGGTCTCCTAGGCAGAGTGGTCTGGTGAAGTAGTCTAAGCCCTCCCCAGGTAGGTTACAGGAGTCTCTTCTCAGCTAAGCTTCTAGTTCTTTTTCTTCTTGAGATGAAAACAAAAAAGCATCTCAAAGGCTCCTGAGCCTTGAAGAAGAGGCCCCTTATGAAGTAGGGTCAGAAAGCTCTGGCTGGAGACAGAGAAATGGGCTTCCTATAGTTGGATGGTTCTTTATTCTCCTGAGCTCTGTGTAGAGACCTTGGCCTCACCCATCATACTCCATGAACCCTAACTCTATCCTTGAATTTGCCCTTCTCCCCAAAACACAGAGCCCTATCCCTCCAACACACAGTCTTCTTTCTGTCCCTTTTGACACTGATGACACAGGAACAATTGGGAAGAGGAAAAGCTTAGGCTGTGCATTTACGATGTTGCCAATTTGGAAGGGAACAGAAATCATCTGTGACTGGGTTCTATGGGAGAGGAGATGCTGGTGTGAGAGGAAGCCAGGCAGAGTCAGGGGGAGGCAGGCACAGACTCCTTTCCTAGATAGGGGTGAGTACTTGACCTTTCTTGCGGTTTCCTGTAGCAGCCACTTTTGCTGGTGTGGCATCCCAGAGTTAGGAGACCTAAGCATGTCTTCTGATCTGGGACACCTGATAGAGTGGAAGGAGCGCTGGATGGCAGCTCAGGGATCGGGGTGGAGTTTGCCTGCTGCCATAGTCCAATTTAAGGGAGACTTTCCCTCCCTGGGCTGTTAATTTCCCAGAGCTGTAATAAGGGGCTCTGGCTGCATGAACTCTGAGATTCTGTTCAGCCTTGAGATTCTGTGGCCTGGTTGTTGCCTCCATAGTGTTTCATGTCTTCAGAGATCTCTCTTGGACTCACAGTCATGTTTTAAAGAGGAAATCAAGACTCAATAATCCATTACATTTGGGAAATGCATCTTCCTGACATCATATTGGTAATTATGGAAGCTGGGCCCGGGCACTACACACTGTGATTTCTGGAGAAGCTTAATTGTTAACGAGATGGGGCCATTTCCTGGTTCTTGAGCCTCATGTATTGTGGCTAATGTCTCCATTCAGACACCACATCTTCTCCTTAGTCTCATGCATGAGCCTGACCCAGAGCTAAGGGGTATCTTGAGCCTTCCAAGTTGGATACATGATGCTGTTTTCTTTCTCTCTATGCTCAGATCTAAGTCAGGTACTTTGATCAGTGGCAGAGCTAAAGGAATACGGGGACCATGGGAGCAAGTCAGGGCTGGAAGAAGAGACTCAGAGCTGACGGAGGGACCACAAAGGCCCTGTCCTTGGAGTCTGACAGAGCTGGAGCTCAACCTGGCAGCTACCGTTGACGAGCTCTGTGACTCAGGGCTACTCATGTCATGTCCCGAGACTCAGTTTTTCATTTGAAAAATGTTTATCCCCCTTTGATGAAAATATTACACCCACCTTCGGGGGAAGGCAGGAGGATGAAACAAAATCATCTGTGCAAACTATTTCTTTCATGTCCTAATTCAAGTTAGATGTTCAATTCATGAGTTTCCTTTCCTCTTCCTTTTAAATTTCTGGGAGGAAAGTGAGAGTAGAGAGGCCCATTCTGGATAAAGAAAGGCCGAAGAATGATTTGTAAGAATCCTTGACTTAGAGGAAGGTGACTCACAGTTAAGTACATTATGCTCTGCAGAAAAAAGAGAGCAGATAAGTTCATCACAGGAAGACAATAATTTTAGGGAACCACAAAGACAGACCGGGGATGGGAGAGTGGTGGCAAAGACGACCTTTGCTATGGCGTTGTCTTTTAGCCGGTCGATGACTAGTCTTGGAGTCTCTTCACATACTTGTCTCCTTTTCTTTTCTCTTCCCCACTCCTGGGACCTCTCTGTCCCTCTCTTCCCACCCCTCTTGGCTGCTGTGAGGCAGAGGGACTCTTCTGACTTTCGTAAAAGCAAGCTCTGCTAGTGCAAATTTCTTTGAGTGGAGCACTGATCACACATAAACCTTTCCCTTGTTAATACCGGTGCAGAGATTTCCTCAGAGAATTATTATGCCAAAGAAATCTCTTCCCAGACAGGTAAGGGGTGGGCAATCAAGGGAGTGGGGGGCCATCAATCCCCTTCTATACGTTAGAAGATGCCCCAACAGCCTTTTATGAGTCTCCATAGACTCATATCATCAAGTAACTGGAGGGATTTTGGCTAGACATTAAGAAAAAATGTTCTAAGAATAAGAGTTAAAGCCCTAGATCAGATGAGTCACAAACATTTCACACTCCCTCCAACCCAATGTATCCTCCAAAAATAAAAATAAAAAGAAAGATCCCCTTTAAAAAGAATGGCCTTCCTGGATCAGGGGGACAGGAGAAGTCCTCAAGGCATTTTTTTTTCCTCTGAGGTTTCACAAATCAGTTCAGACATGGCTGGGTCTAACGGGAGCCCATGGAGATGGCTGCTCGAGCACTGAGGTGGGGATTAATTCCCTCCGAGCCCCATCTTCATGCTTCCCAAGCCCCCGTGTCTTCAACCCCCTCCACTCGTGGGCCCGGACCCAGATTCGCAGCATGTTCTGCAAAGACCCGCGTTTGTTCTGCTGCCCACTCCCAGCTTTCTCTGAGAACAAAGAGGAAGTCCAGTGACAAATGTCCTCTTGCAAAGTAATTAAGCTCACAGCATGGGGGCCGGTGCTCCTCAGGGCTGGCCAGCGGGGGAGGGTTGGAGTCCACAATAGGTCTGCCAGGAGGGACCTGCTGGTTCTCACGTCCTTCCATCCCCTAATGGAGGTAGCGCTCCCACACTTGGCTGTCCAAGTGGTGCCGCTGTGGGACACAGGGGCCGCGGGATGTGTCCTGGACCATGCTGGCACAGTGCACAAAGCCACGACTTCCTGGCTGCGGTGGTCACTGGGATGCTGCAGGCTTTCCCACACGTGGCAGTAGAGGGTGCTTAAGGAAGGGCTTTGTTCTCTCAGAACCTATGAATCAGCTCATAAAAGGGAAGACTGGGTTGCCAAGGGCATGTGTCAGGAAGGAGGAAAAGAGAGGAATTGGTGACTCTTTCTGTAGTGGACAGGGGCCAACATTTCTCTTTCTTCACTGAAGGAAGTGACAGAGACTGTAATAAAAAGAATTTAAGTTAGAAATGAGCAGGAGGATATTTCAGCACCAGGACCAAACATAGAGAAATGGGCTGGATTTCTTTCCTTTTATATTCTTCAGAAAGCGATAAGGTTATGGCTGAGAATCCTAGCTGGAGGCTGGGAAATGGCCTCTCAGCTATGCATGGTACTTACCAGAGGTGACGTATCTGAGATGGCTCAGGGCACAGAACCGTGGCATCTTCTAGAATCTCTGCCACCATGTGGGAGTATTTCAGAGATGTCTTCTCCATAGGGCACAGCTAGAGCCCACAGAGAGTTTCTGAGGAGAAAGGCTTTGGATGACTAGAAGGAAGAACTATTTAACAATGAAAGCTATCAAACAGTGGAAAGGACTGTTTAATTAAAGCAGTAATCTTCCAGTTGCAGGGAGTATTTAAATCAAAGAAACAAGTTTGGAATCCTCGGGAGGGGTTTCCTGCATTGGATGATGGACTTGATGCCCTTTCAGGCTCCTGGACAGGGCTCAGATACTCCATGTCTTATTCTTCTATTTGTCTCTAAAAGTTAACAGACTTAGAGCTATAATTCCTTCTGGTGGAAAGGTTGCTCCATTAAGCCAGGGTTTGTTCATTTACTTGTGCTTTGAAGACCTACTATGCAATGGGCCTGGAGATGCAAAATGAAAAAAAAATAGCAACTTTGTATTTGGGTAGTTCACAGTACATGGAGAAGGCAGACATGGAAACAGGTCAATTGCAACTTTGCATGGTGAGGGCTAAATAGGAGCACTGAGTAAGAGCTGTGAAAACAGAGATGAGGGAAGAGAAGCAGCTTTCCCAGAGGGGTAGGGGAGGGCTTCACAGAAGAGGCAACTTTTCAGCTGGCAGCTTGCTTCCAATCCAATTCCATCCCAGTCCAGTCCACATGGACTTACTGAATGTTTGCCATATGTATAAGGCAAAGAGAATGGGTGCAAACATGCATTCTCTAAGGTGCTCTTCAGAGGCAAGTTCATTTCTGTGCCCTTAGAGTTGTGTCTCTCCAGATGAGGGATGCACAGATGAACAAAGCCTGGTCTTTATGGACCTCCCATTATTTCAGCAGCCCCTCTCTCCAGGTGTGTGTCTGTGATTCTGGTGTAGAAGCTGGATCAGGAGAGCATGTGAATAGAGTGGCTACCTGAAAGAGGCGTCAGAGGGCAGCCGTAGGAATTCTGTTCTGTGGCTCAACTGTCCTTTCTTGGGTGGAGGTGGTGTCTGAGATGTGGCTGTCCAAGCAATGATATCATGGAGAGAGGGGACAAAACATACTCTGCTGGGTCCTCATGTCTCCAGTTTGCAGCCCTGGGTGAGGTCTATTGAATAGCAACTGGAGATGGGACATGTTTATGGTTTGCCTTCTGTCTGGGTATGAAAAGAGATAGGGAGGGCAAGGGTGTTGGGTGGAAGAAGAAAACGGTCATCTCTTTTGCTCATTCTGTGTTACTGGTACCATTGAGATGATCGAGGAACTCTAGGCAGCTCCAAGAAAGTGTTGATGTATCAGTCAGGGATCAGTCATGAGATAAAACAACTGGTGTGATTTCCAGCAAAGGTAATTTAAACCCAAAGCATTTTTAGTTCAGTAGGGCAGTTTAGATGTCAGGCCAAGAAATTTGCCAAAAGAAGTCAGTTTGGCTTCTGAATTAGTGAATGTAATACCAGCTACTGAAACAAACACAAACTAAAAAATGTATTAAAGCTCAAATATAATATAATTTTTTTCTAGCTTTCATAAGCCTGATATAGGTATTTCTTCTAATCACTGGGTGACTCTATTCTGGGCAATGATTTAGAGATCAAGTTCCTTCCATTTTATAAACCATGGAGTATGTAAGGTTTTCATGTATTAGGCCTAAAAGTGACACTTAAAAAAATTTTTTTTTCTTTATTGATTTTAGAGAGAGGAAGGGAGAGGGAGAGAGAGATAGAAACATTGATGAGAGAGAACATCAATTGGCCGCCTCCTGCATTCCCCTCATTGAGGATTTGGCCCACAACCTGGGCACGTACCCTGACCGGGAATGGAACCGGCGACCTCTTGGTGTATGGGGCGACCTCTTGGTGCATGGGTCGACGCTCAACCACTGAGCCACACTGGCCAGACCTAAAAGTGACACTTGTGCCAAAATTCCATTGGCTAGAACTTAGGCGAACACATCTAACTGCAAGGGACACTGGGAAATGTAGTCTAGTTGTGTGGCCAGAAAGAAGAGAAAAAGAGGAAATAAATAGCCAGTTTCAGTCCCACATTCAGCAAGTCCTAAATAGGTTAGCCTTTCAGCCGTCTTTTCCTGTGAACACGGGCTGATCTTAGGTCAGTCCACAGGTGTGTGCAAGGAGGAAGGGTCGTGGAAAGTGGGAAAGATGGAGAGAGGAAAAGCCCAAACAAACTATAATTTGCTTTTTACTTCAATAAAACCGAGCCTTGAGTTCCCATGATGCTTTTGTTTTTAAAGAGTGTCCTCATTTACTCCAATCCTATTTCTGGGAAGAAAAGGGGATGGCAGAGAAAATTCTTTCCACCTCTTTTTCCTTTTTGGTTTTTAATTAGTGAAGTAATTCACGCTCACTGACAAGAAGAAAAATAACAAAATTCAGAGTATGTATCTTGCAAATATGTGTTGCCCATTTTTTTGCTTGTCTTTTGACTTTGTTTATGATGTCTTTTGTGACAAATGTTTTATATTTTAATATTGTAAACTTTATTAATTGTTATTTACTTCCCCTTCCCTACTCTAAAGTCATAAACACATCCTCCCATATTTTCTTCCAATACTTTCATGTGTATGTTATCAAGGTTTTTAATCCATCTGGGTTTTTGTGTGTGAATAATATGGCATAGAAATCTGATTTTATTTATTTTTTAACCAGATATCTAGCGAATTGTCTATCCCTTCCCAGTTATTTGAAATGACCTTTAATCATAATTCTTTCATATACATGATGTATTAGATTCCTATTGTTGTTGTAACAAATTATACAAATTTACTGGTTTAAAACAACACAAATTTTTTATTTTACAATCTCCTAGAAATCAGGGTCTGCATTGATTTCATGGGGCTAAAATCAAAGTGTTGGCAGGGCTGTATTCCTTCTGGAGGTTCAGGGTGAGAATTTGGTTTATCCAGTGGCCCACATTCCTTGGCTCCTGGCCCCCTTCTATTTTAAAGTCAGCAATGACCAGTGAAATCTTTCTCAGGCTGCATCACTCTGAAGCTGACTTCACGACCCTCTCTTTCGCTTGTGGTTACATTGGGTTTACCTGGATAATACAGAATAATCTCTTCATGTCATTCAAGGTCAGCTGATGAATTCCATCTACAACCTAATTCCCAGCTGCCATGTATTATGGGCTGAATTGTGTCTCTCATAATTTATATGTTGACTCTCAGTACCTTAGAATGTGACTGTATCTGGAGAAAGGACCTTTGACGAGATAAATAATATTGCATGAGGTCATATGGGTGGGCCCTAATCTAATCTGACTGGTGTCTTTATAAGGAGAGGAAATTTAGACGTACAGACACCATGGATGCACGAGTACAGAGGAAAATGCGAAGAGGCAGTTGTAACGTGGCCATCTTCAAGCCAAGGAAAGAGGTCTCAGAGAACACCAACCCTGCTGGAACCTTGATCTTGAACTTCCAGTCTTCAAAACTGTGAGAAAATAAACTTCTGTAGGAATTTATTTTGGCAACCCTGGCAAATGAATACACCATCTCACATAACATATTCACAGGCTCCGGGGATTAAGACATGAGTGAGGAGACATCTTTGGCAGACCATTATTCTGCCTGTCACATATTAGTTGATTTGTAGTTTTTCTATTCTGTTGCATTTATCTATTCATTTATTCCTGAGCCAATACTACATTAAAATTTTTCTAGAGTGTTAAAGTTATTTTATCTAGTGGGATGAATTTCCTTTTATATTCTTCCTTATTTTCAATTACCCAATATTTTCTTGATTTTTCTGTGCACTTGTTTTTCCATATCAATATTAGCATCATCTTGTTGAGTTTCTTGAAAATTGTGATTGCATTAAATTGACAGATTAGTCTAGAATAACTGACATGTTTACATGAACACAGTATTTTTTTCATTTAATCAAATCTTCTGTATTCCTTTCATCATAATGTTCTTTGACATTTCTTGGTAGTAGGCTGTTTAGAGGTGCTTTATAATTGTCATTGATATTGGAAATATGTTTATTCTTCCTCCTTTACCAAAGGAAAACAGGCCTAGAGAGGGAAAAGGACTTGTTTGAGACCACAGGGAATCAGGGAACAGGCTCTAGTCAAATTAACTCCTAACTCCTGTGTTTTACTCTTGGCCACATGAAGTCTCTGGGCCAGCTTCCATTAGATCCAGGATGCAGTGTGTTGTTTTAGGTCAGTGCTTACGTGTCCACTAGAGCAGCACTGGGCCAGCCTGGGAACAGACTGCCTTGGAACTTGAGATGGTTGAGAGGTCATGTAAGGGTCCACCTTATTTTACTGGTGGAAGCACCATAGGGTAGAGAGTGAGTGGGAAGTCTGAGGAGCAAGCAAGGGAGCATCTGTAAAATCATTTACTCCTTAACTCTGGCCTAGTAAGCAACCATCATCAGGGAAGAAGTGTGTGCTTATAAAAAGTAATCGTAAATAGAGCTGTTGTTCATAATTCACAAGAAATAAAAACCCAACTTTTCCTCACTGGGGAGCAGTAAATAGGCCCCTGGGCTCTTCATTAGTATGACTAGAAAGATTAAGAATGATAAAAGAGAGATGTTAGGTTAATTTGTGCATGGAAGAGAATGTGTACTATGGCCGGAGATACCAAGGGTCTAGGAGTGCAAAGGGGAGTGATGAAAGTCTCTTAGGTTGCTCAGATCACCTCCTGACATGACCCCAGCTGCAGGAGCAGCAGTAGGTGGCAGAAATGAGCTTTATCTTCACCATTTACCTGGATATGCTGGGCCCTTTTCACTAGCTGCCCAGTTTGGACTCCCCAGCTTCTCACACAGCTTTAGGCAGGGGTCATGATCCACTGGCTACACTCAGGGCTATACTGATTTGTAAATACTTTGGTGGGGGGTCTTCCAAATATCTCCCAACAGTTACATTCTCTAGATGACCAATGTCTAAAAAATTGGGAAATATTATTTATTCTCTAACAAAGAGGGGTTTTTGAGCTCCCAACTTGGCTCCACATATGAAGGCCTCAATTTTACAAACCAGAAAATTCCAAGATAGTTCTCATTTTAGGGTATGGCCCCTCCCCTGACCCCTTTAAGCTGATGGGTTACATTGTGAACCATAGAATTATAGAGACCAATATATCAAAAGTGGTAGAAGTGTATGTATGGGAAGGGGATATACAGGGAAAGGGGAGAAGGTCCTAAATTTTTTTTAGAGGCCAATGAAGACTGCTGCTCCCTCATGGGCACAGAGGAAATGTTCAAACAGGAAACTGATGATTAATTTGTCCATCCATCCATCCATCCATCCATCCATCCATCCACCCACCCACCCACTCAGGCATCTAATATATATATGCAGTGTATGAGTAGTGTTTGAATGGTATGGACTTGTGAAATGCTTTGCTGAGAAATGTGAAGTTAATGCTAGAGTCAGTAAAGAACAATGGAAGATTTCTGGATGAGGGAGTGGCTAGATGCAGGAAGTGATTCAGAGAGAGTGAGGCAGCATAAAGATATGTCTCACAAGTGAGTTTGAATGCACCTCTTTTCTAGTTGGTATACAGAGCCAGGTTCTGGTCGTGACTGCAAAGGGTTCCGACAAAAATGAGGAGGATGTAAGAATCGGCTAGAGCCTGACAGAACAAGATATATGATGTGATGTGTTCAGTGGATTTGTCTGGAGTATAATCAGTTCTACAAATATTTACTGGGTACACTCTCCTTAATTTTCCCTGTCATTTTTCATCCACCTTCCAGCCCAAGAGGCCCTGTGTTTTCTAGCAGGACTATTAGAGAGGAAAGGGCTGGGGCTGGGGCTGGGTGTTGGGACTATATATTTTTGCACGTTTCTAGCTTTTCCAGCAAATTCAGCAATCTGTTATATGGAATGGGTTTGGGAGTTGAGGAGGGTTCATTGTATATGAGGAGACAAGGGCACAGAGCAGATATGAGTTTGTTAGGAAATAAGCACCAAGAACCAACTTAGGGGCAGTAGGAAAAGAGACTCTCTCCTCCTCCATCTTTAAACAGTTGCCTGCACAGGTCTCAGTGTTGGGGGCCCTGCAGAGTACACTGCCAAGCCTTGATCCCTGCCTTCCAGAGGATTAAGGCAAGGGGTGAGAGAAGGAGGAAGAGATTTATAGTCACACAGATCTGCTTACCAACTGTGTGACCTGGGCCCTGCTCACTGCAAGCTCTCTGAGCCTCAGTTTCTTCAACTGGAAAATGAGGATCAAAATATCACCTGACTCATGAGCTTATTTGGAGGACTAAATACAATAATGCTTGTGAGAATGACTTCGAAGAATGTCAATCAGTGTGAGTATGAATAACAAAACTTTTTCCAATGTAATTTCCATTGTCTTTGAATGCAAGCATATCAACCCCTTTCAAAATCTTCTGGGGTGACACGTCTGGAATGGCTATATCCAGGAGAGAAAAGATGACCTGGGCCCCTCAGTATTTACTAGGAAAGTTGTGTTCTCAGCTGCAGGGTGATCTGAATATATGGATAAAACACCCTTCCTTTTCAAGAATGGGCACAGGTCTTGTTTTCAACTTCATGATTCTGTATTGGTTATGAATATAAAAATAGAATTTAAAACATAAATTAAATATCAATTAAAATATTTTTTTCCTTTATTGATTTCAGAAAGAGAGGAAGTCAGAGGGAGAGAGAGATAGAAACATCCATGAGAGAGAACATCAACTGGCCGCCTCCTGCATGCCCCACACTGGGGATCGGGCCCACAACCTGGGCATGTGTCCTGACTGGGAATTGAACTGGCGACCTCTTGGTGCATGGATCGACGCTCAACCACTGAGCCACACCGGCTGGACTAAATATCAATTTTTAGCCCTGGCCGGTTTGGCTCAGTGGTTAGAGTGTCAGCCTGCGGACCACAGAGTGCCGGGTTTGGTTCCTGCTAAGGGCACCGGCCCCAGTTGGGATCGTGTGGTGGCAGCCAATTGATGTGTCTCTCTCACGCCGATGTTTCTCTCTCTCTCTTCCTCCCTCATTCCCTCCCACTGTATCTCAAGGTGAATGCAAAAAAAATGTCCTTGGGTGAGGATAAAAAAAAAAATCTAAATATCAATTTTTAAATACTATTTATTGTCTTATTAGATCTAGTTGACCTTTTCATGACTTTGTGTGTTTGTGTGTGTGTGTGTGTGTGTGTGTTTGTTTGGTTTGTTCTGTGAATCAAATACAGAAAAGTAAAAGACTATTTCCAAATAATTGGAGTTAGAGGAAGTAGGAGAAGAAACATGGCCCCCAGTTGACTTTAACAAGATTAGGGGCAGAATTCCATAGCTTTTTGGAAATGTGGTGGCTACCTTTCACTTGACCCTTGCCTGGAGGGAAAGCCTTGCTGCTTGTGGTTGCTGGTACTGGTGTTCTGCTTTGCCTTGGGAAGAACCTGCTACTTGCTGGTCATCAGTGCAGAGCTGCAGGGTGAGGTCACCACCAGGGCCAGGGCTGAGAACATGTCCCATTGTCCACACACAGGGGAACATGGGAGGAGTGGAGGGTCAGCAGAGAGAAGCATTTTTCCTGGCACAAGGTCCTGCTCCTGGGGGAATGAAGGATGTAAAATTTTTCTGTTTAGTTTTACTTTTCCTATTCAGCAACTGATAATCTCTTTTTCTGTGGAAGGCATGGATTCAGTTACTGCTGGGGCTTTTTGTCTGTTAAATTGTTAAAATGCAAAATGACTACCCCTTTGCCGGTGAAGGATATTTATTTCAAGTCCTAAATCAATTTCAATCTCCTCTCTCTCTCTCTTTCTTTCGCTCACCACTTTTCTCCTCCTAGGGCACCCCTCCCCTTTGGAACTTGGAAAAATCCAATTTCCTTCCTGCCTTAATCTCTCTCCAGCGTTTGCACTGGCTCTGCTCTGCCCGCACCTGCTCCTTCCAGCTGTGAGATTCCTTTTGGTAAAATACTTTGTGTCCTGCCAAGTTGTCGATGGACAAGACCCCCATGGCCGCTTCCTGGCTCTCTTAATGAACACAGTTGTTCTGTTCCACCAGGTCCCCAGGAGCTCCCCGCTTCAATCTATTAGCCAGTGGTGGTTTCCACATTTAGAGTGAGACCCCTGACCTGGGCCCCCAAGCGCCAGCTCTTGACTGAGGAAAGAATTTGAAATCTAGCACTCCCGGTGCTGGTCCTAAGTGCTTTGGGCTTTACAGCCTCAACTCCTGTATCACAGGAATGTCAGGCTAAGCAGAGAGACTCCAGATCTGCTGTCTCCCCAGCCCTGCGGCGAAACTATCATTATTAATGACAGCAATCACCACCCAGAACTCAGATCATAAATAATAAGTGTCTTTCAGCAGTCACAGGAATGGCTGCAAACATTCATCATCTACACACCTCTCAAAATAGCCAGGGAAATGAACAGCAGAAAGATGATGACCAATTTCTATCTCTATGTCAATGTTAACAACATAGTTTTATTTAAAAAGAAAAGTCCAGAGCAGCATGAACTTCAGATGACAGTAATAGATATTCTACAAAGAAGGATTCTATAGCTAAATAAGTTTGGAAAACTCTTTGCTATAGAAAAAAGTTAGATTCCTTTATAGAAAGACTTCTCTAAGTCTTTAATATGTTAATGTGCATTGGGAATCTCCCAGAGAGTTAAGTTGTGGTTCCCCAAAGTATTTGACCTTAACTTTATTTCCACCTTTGGCACGCCATGTGACATCTTGCAGGACATTATTCAGTGGTGTGCTGGAAATATTTAACAACTGGTTCTCCTGGAGCGGAGAAAAAGCCCTAATCAGTAATGTGTGCTGATTTCCATGGTGTAAATACTCCCACCATGGCTGATTTCAAGCTACCAACACAAAGTTGCTGAACATGGTGTTGGGATGAGAGGAACACAATCAGCTATCTGTGAGCTGGCACCCCATTTAGGAGATGCTGATCTTGTGGTATTTTCATGCAATTTCTCTCTTTTCATTGAGAATTGGAAAGTGAACAAAGCCAACAGATGTGACTAGTGTTGAACTCCATAGTAAAGCAGGAATAGCATGTGAAAGGAAATTCCCAGGGCATTGACTGCTTGCTCAGTTCTCTAATCAGTGATCTGAGTGGGCTTTCTCTTCCTGAGACCATGATGGATGTCCGATTCTCTGATGAAGTTTCTTGGGCAGATCTGTCTTCACTACAACTTGACTGGCCTCCTGTCTACCTGAGGATAGATGCATCAATGCCTGTCCACTCTTTGGACAGTTCTGTGACCTCTTCAGTTGGAGTCAGAACAACTTTCCTGACCAACTTCCCTGATGACCCTGGGGTAACTCCCTTTGACCCTGACCAGTGCGTATTGAATGCTATTTGCAGAGGTCACCTGATAACACAAAGGCAAAAATTTAGATTTATATCTCAGCAGCATTTGGTATAGTGGACTACTTTCTTCTTTTTCACCATTATCTTCTAGATTCCAAGTTAACACTCTCCTGGTTCTCCTCCTGCCCCTTTGGCCACTTCAGCTTTGCTGGCTTTATTTACTATCTAAAAGCTTGGGTCCTTTATCTTAGTTTCTCTTTCCTTCCCCTTTCCTCCCTTCCTTTCTCCTCTCCCTCTCTGATCCATTCTCATGGATTTAAATACCATCATTTTTCTGATGACTCCCAAATTTATAATTTGAAACCAGACCTCTTCTCTGAGCTCTGGACTTATATAATCAACAGCCTACTTGGCATCTCTATGCAGATGTCTGATAAATTTTTCAACTTTAATTTGTGCAAAAAGGAACTTGATGTCCTTGATACCCAGTTTCTACCTCAACCTTCCTTATCTCAATAAACAGCATTTCCTTTGCCTAGTTGCCTGACCCTGAAATCTAGTAATCATTTTTTATTCTATTTTTGTTCTTATCTCCCATATATAATCCATCAATCTTGAATGAATGAATCTCATTCTACTTTTTTCTTTTATCCTGAGGGTCCTTGTTCAATGGATCTGAGTTAGCCTGGATTCCCTTCACACTTTCCTTGTATTCAGTCATTGTCCCATGGAATTTGCCATTCCGTGCCAATCTCCACTCCCAAAAGTATATGGGAGACCAAGGGGACAAGGAACCTTGGGAAATTCAGATAAATAAGGTAAACGCTTCAAGAAATTTTGGTTAGTCATTTCTTTCTTTTATGACTTTGTGTTTCTAGGGTGCTTTTGATTTCATAGTGAATCGTCTGTATACCAGTCTTACCTACGGGAAGCAGGGAATTTCAAGGAATTTCTCCCCATTTTAAGGTAGAGAAACTGAGGCTCAGGTTGTGACTGGACAAACTCATATAGAGATCCTATATAGGCAGTGGCCCCATTTCTAGTAGGTAAAGATATAGACCAAAGTTCAAGTTTTCCTAAGAGCACTGCTATGTTGAGGAATGGGCATAAAGAAGGACACATCCCGGTCCCTAGGTCATTATGCTCATACAATTTAGGGGCCATCTTAAAAAAAAAAAAAGAATACACAATTCCATACAAAGGTGAACATTTAATTAAAATGAGAAAAGAGCCCTGGCCGGTTTGGCTCAATGGTTAGAGCGTTGGCCTGTGGACCAATGAATCACAGGTTTGATTCTGGTCAAGGGCACGTACCTCGGTTGCATTTCGTCCCCAGCCCTGGTCGGGGTCGTGTGGGAGGCAGCCAGTCGATATGTCTCTCTCACATCAATGTTTCTCTCTCTCTCCCTCCTACTCTATCTGAAAACAAATAGAAAAATATCCTTGGGTGAGGATTAAAAAAAAAGATAAAAGATATCACAACAAAACACAATTTCAAAAATACTTACAAGCTACCATGAGCATCACAAAACCCAGAAAATAACATTTATGTTTTGTTAATTAATTAACAGATCATTTCTATAATGCTTTTTTCCCCTATATTGTTGACTGCATACTCTTATTGCTTTATTATATGTCAATAATTTGGTAATATTTTTTATAGTGAGAATACAAAGATAATATAGCCTTTTCCTCTACCATTGATTGTAATTTCCTTTTTTATTATTGATCACTTAGTACATTTCTGTCAGTTTTATAACTTGTTATTGGTGATGTTTTATAATTTTTAGTGTTTTTAAATTCTACATTTGGGAACACCTCAATCACTGTTCTCTCATGTATGAGCTGTAAGATTTAAGTTTTCTGATTTTTGAGATTTAAAAATTCTTAATTATGATAAAATATACATAACAGACTATTTACCATTTTAACTATTTCAAGTGTCCAATTCAGTAGTGTTAAGTATATTCATGTCGTTGTGCAACAAATCTCCAGAACTGATTTCAGCTTTCAAAACTGAAATTCTATATCCATTAAACAACTTCCCCTTTGTCCCTTCCCCCAGACCCTGGTAACCATCATTCTACTTTTGGTCTCTACAAAATTGACTACTCTGGGTAACTTATATACATGAACTCACAGTACTTGTTTTTTTGGGACTGGTTTATTTTACTTAGCATGTCCTCAAGGTTCATCTATGTTGTAGCATATGTCCGAATTTTCTTCTTTTTAAAGGCTGAATAATATTCCATTGCATGAATGTATCACATTTTGCTTATCATTCACCTATTAATGGACAGTTGAGTGGCCTCCACCTTTTGGCTATTGTAAATAATGCTGCTATGAGACAAGATCTGGTGCATTCAGGGTGGTATGGCCATAGACAAGCCCAAGTGCCCATCAGTAGAAGAGTGGATAAAAAGCAGTGGTACATTTACACAATGGAATACTATGCAGCTATAAAAAAGAATGATCTCTTACCCTTTGAAATAGCATGGAGGGATCCTGGAGAGTATTATGCTAAGTGAAATAAGCCAGTCAGAGAAAGACAAGTGTCACATGATCTCACTTATATGTGGAATCTAAGGAACAAAATAAACTGACAAACAAAACAGATCCAGAGACATGGAAGCATGGAACAGACTGATGAATCTCAGAGGGAAGGGGGCAGGGTGGGGGAAGAGATTAACTAAAGAACTTATATGCATATATGCATAACCCATGGATACAGACAATAGTGTGGTGAAGGCCTGGGGGGGTCAGGAGTGGGGTGGAGGGGGACAATGGGGGAGAAGAAGGGGGACATCTGTAATACTTTCAACAATAAAAATAAATAAAAAATACTGCACTATACAATACCACTTATAATAGACTGTGATAAAAAAAGTGAAACAACTTAAAAAAAAATAATGGTGCTCCTGTGAACATGGGTGCACAAATATCTCTTTGAGACCCTGCTATGCCCACAATGGAATTGCTAACTAATATAACTTTTTCTGAGGAACTGTATACCGTTTTTTTTCTTTCTTTTCTTTTAACTTATCTTTCTTGTTGAATGTATTACAGATGTTCCTCATTTTCCCCCTATTGACCCCCTCTTCCCCATTCCCGCCCTCCTCCTGCCTTTCCTCACACTGTTGTCTGTGTCCTTTGGTTATGCATATATACATATAAGTTCTTTGGTTTATTTCTTCCCACTCCCCAACCCCCCTTCCCTTTGACTTTTGTCAGTCTAAGAACCAATTTGTACTTCTTAATCCTTTCACTTTTTTCACCCTTCCCCCCAGCCCCCACCCATCTGGTATCCAACAAAAGTTCTCTGTATCTATGAGAATGTTTCTGTTCTGCTTGTTCATTTTGTTTGTAGATTCAATTGTTGATAGATATGTATTCATTGCCATTTTGTTTGTTCATATTTTTTAAATCTTTTTCTTCAGGAAGACCCTTCAACATCTCATATAATAATGGTTTGGTGGTGATGAACTCCTTTAGCTTTTCCTTGTCTGGGAAACTCTTTATATGGCCATCGATTCTAAATGACAGCTTTGCAGGATAGAGTAATCTTGGTTGTAGGTTCTTGCTTTTCATCACTCTAAATATTTCTTGCCACTCCCTTCTGGCCTGCAAAGTTTCTTTTGAGAAATCAGCTGACAGTCTTATGGGAACTCCCTTGTAGGTAACTAACTGCTTTTCTCTTGCTGCTTTTAAGATTCTCTCTTTGTCTTGAACCTTTTGCATTTTGATGATGATGTGTCTTGGTGTGGGCCTCTTGGGGTTCATCTTGTTTGGCACTCTCTGTGCTTCCTGGACTTGTATGTCTGTTTCCTTCACCAAGTTAGGAAAGTTTTCTGCCATTATTGTTTCAAATAGGTTTTCGATTTCTTGTTCTCTCTCTTCTCCTTCTGGCACCCCCAAGATGCGAATGTTGGCATGCTTGAAGTTGTCCCAGAGGCTCCTTACACTATCCTCATTTTTTTGGATTCTTTTTTCTTTTTGCTGTTCTGATTGGGTGTTTTTTGCTTCCTTATGTTCCAAATCGATGGTTTGCTTCTTGGCTTTACTTACTCTACTGCTGAATCTGTGTAAACTATTCTTTATTTCAGTTAGTGCCTCCTTCATTTATAACTGTGCATCCTTCATTTCTGACTGGTCCTTTTTTATGCTCTTGAGGCCCTCATTAAGTTCACTGAAGTTCTTACTAAGTTCATTGAGCATCCTTATAAGCAGTGTTTTGAACTCAGCATCCGTTAGGTTGCTTAACTCCATTTCACTTAGTTCTTTTCCTGGAGTTTTGTTCTGTTCTTTCATTTGGGACCTGTTTCTTTGTCTCCTCATTTTGTCTGCCTCCCTGTATTTGTTTCTATGTAGTACTTAGCGAGAAGTATGGGGCTAGCTGAGACCAGATGCTGCTTGTTTGAAAGAATTTAGGAAAAGCTGAAGCAGGATCCAAGAGAGGCCAATCCTATGGTAAAGCAACTGGCAACAGCTTGGATGGGCCTGAAAGTTGGGTGGGGCGGGGCCTCAGGGAATCACCAGGGCGGGGCAAACAGTGTAAGCCAGGTTGCTGGAGTCCCAGAAATGGTGGCGTCTACCGCCCCAGGGAAGGGCTCACCAAAGGAACAAAGGCCTCTGATAGCACGTCTGTCCAGGAGAAAGCTGCCTCCCCAGCCCTCGTTCCAATGTCAAACAGCTCAGTTCTTCCCCATATAACTCTGGTGCCTTTCAAGCTGCCTCCGCCACGCTGGAGCCTGGAGGGTGTGAGTCTGAGTAAGTCCGTACACGGGCCCTTTAAGAGGAGCTGCCGGGGGCGTCCAGCCGCCTCAGCCTCAGTTCTCACTGTTTTTTCCAGCCAGAAGTTATGGGGACTTCTCTTCCTGGCACTGGAACCCTGAGCTGGGTGCCTGGTGTGGGACGGGGACCCTCCAGTCCTCAGGGAGGACCTTCCCAGTCGAGGTATCATCCTAATTTTTATCCGCCACACGTGGGTGTGGGACCAGCCTGTCGCACCTCCGCCCCTCCTACCAGTCTTCATGTGGCTTCTTTAATTTCGTAGTTGTAGGACTTCCATTCAGCTTGATTTCAGATGGTTTTGAATGATGGTTGTTCTGTAGTTTAGTTGTAACTTTGATGTGGTTGTGGGAGGACACGATACCGCGTTTACCTATGACGCCATCTTGCCCGGAAGTCGTGTATACCATTTTTCATAGTTGTTGTACCATTTTGCATTCCCACCAACAGTATACAAGGGTTGCAATTTCTCCACATCCTTGGCAACACTTGTTATTCTGTTATTATTATTATTATTATTATTATTATTATTATTATTTTGTTTTATAGTAGCCAGCCTAATGGGTGGGAAATGGTGTCTCATTGTGGTTTTGATTTGTATTTCCCTAATAACAGGTGTTGTTGAGCATCTTTTCCTCTGTTATTGGCCATTTGTATTAGCATTTTTGGAGAAATGTCTAGTCAAGACCATTGCACATTTTTCAATTGAGTTTTGTTTTGTTGTTGTTAATCAAGCTTCTTTGAGCAGTGACTAATGTTAAATGCCCCTTGAAGTGATTACACTCATTAACCAATTTGCATTTCATGGGGTTGTTCATTGCATATTGTGAGTTTTGTTATGTTTTAGTGCTAAGGCAATTAGCAAGACATTAAACTTCTTTCTCCAATATATTTATATCGTTTTCCTATTTTCTAAAATTGAACACCTAACAGTTCAAGAGTCTATTCATTACTCCTACTTAAAATGTTATTATATCTTTTAATGAATTACTGTTTTTGGGATATCAACAGTTTTTGGTTACCATTCACTTGTTGATTTTAGAGTAATCTCTAGAATTTATGTAGAGACCAATGAAAAGTAATTTCGTTGTATAGTATGTTTACAATTATATATTGAGTTATCAGTTGCACTCCTGGTAAGAGAACACTTCCATTTTTGCCTAGGGACTGATGAGAACTGAGTCCTCCACTTATAATTTCTATGCTTCTGATGATGAAAACTTTTCCCATAAACTAGCTTCTTGCTGCTTACATTTCAAACCTTAATTCTTCCATGTCATGCTGATACTTCCAGTTCTGTTGCCATAGGATATATTTATGTCACAGAGGTCATCCTGCCTGGCACTTTTATGCCATGACACTGGGTAAGCAAGTCAGTAGAGTGGGTAGTAGGAATATTTCTGGAATCCATCCCTACAATGGGACAGCTGGAAATGTAGGAGAAATGGAAACATTGATATATCCCACTAAACCCAAACTAAATGTATCCTGAATTTAATTCTCTTTTAGCTGAATTCCCCAAATAACAACAGGACCTGACATTAGAAGATGTGTGACTGAAGGAGGTCAGAATGGAAAGCGACAGTGGTCTTAACTGATCATGGTTAAAAAAAATATCTTTCTTTTATAAATTTGGCAGAAAAAACGCCAAACAAACCCCAAAACAAGTCCATCATGTAAAACAACTCGAGGACTCTTTCCAGGGCCTTAAAACTGCCCTGTGCAAGTGAGAGCCCCAGAAGCTTCAACTTCATTAGTTTCAGGGGAAATCTGGTCTGAGTGTAGGGTAGGCAAGCCAAGTCCTTCTGTTTTTTCAGGCAGGGTAAGACGAGGAATGTGAGGAAAGGCAGTGATCGGTCAATTTGCATCTTGAGAACCCAGGCTCCCAATTCAGGACCCAGCACCTTTTCTAGACTCCCTGTCTTCTGCAATCACACTACATGCTCAGTAGCCATGGAAGGGCCCATCTTGGCTGGGGAGCATGGATTTCCTGGTAAGATGTTAGCAAGCTCTGATATCTTTATTTTACTATCCCTCCATTCTTTACCTACCACAAATGTCCCTTTAATTGTTTCAGCATGAACCCCAGCTGACATTCCCCATTCCTAAGGGTCTCTCAGTCCCAACCTCACAGTAAACTCAAGACATCCAAACGGTGCTGCCAGATGTGGCAGCTGGAATCCAGACATCACGGCTGACTTGAGCAATTAGCTGAGCTCCCACACTGGGCTGGCCTCATTAGGGGTGTCCAGATGTCCAGTGTTAGAGTTGCTTTCCATCCCTTGAGGCGGGCTGTCTCCCCAGGTGAGGCCAAACTAGTGTCTGTGGGAAGCTTGTCAGATCTCAAAGAGCCCTTCCTCATGTTCAGGGCTGCTAATTGAAGTTGAGTGGGAATTGCAGAGGCACGGGCCATGGCTGTCCAGTCCCCAAGGCTCTCTGGTTTCCCATGCATAAACGCCGTCTGCACAGAGCTCTCCCCATCTGGGGACAAGCCCAGCTGCCACAGTTCAATTGATTGTGAAGGGTGGTCAGGCACAGTCACACTGTTTGTCCGCTGCTCAGCTCCCACCATAACTAAATGGGAACATCTGGGAAAGGGCAGGGCAGGGCTGGGGTGAGGAGGAGAAAGGAGAGGGAGAATTAAACCTGCTCTGTCTTTATGGGAAGATTTTCTCTGGTAACATGTGCCCCTTCTTTCCCATGTGGTGGGAGATGGGGAAAAGAGAATTTCATTCTGGATCAATCTGACAGAGAGCCCAGCCAGATACCAGCTGTTTTTAGGGCCTCCAATGCACACCACCGGGGAGATCATTCTCATCATAATCTTTGTGAATGGCGCTCCCTAGAGTTTTGAGATGCAGGATATATATGGCCATCTTTCCCTAGCCCTGCCAGTTAGATACACAATGGACCATAGGGCTAGTCTGAGCTTGGCTGTTCCCAGGAGCAGACTCTGAGATAAGGATTTGGGCATGAGTTGTTTATTTGGGAGGTGATATCAGCAAGCACCAGTGGGGAATATGAAAATGAGATGGGGAAGGGAAAGAAGAAAGATGTGTTAGTGAGCAGCTTGGGTTTAGGATGACTAACCATCTTGTTTACTGGGGACTGAGGGTCTCCTTGGGAGTTGGGACTGCCAGTGTTAAGCTGGGAATGCCTCAGGAAAAATGGGACAAGTTGGTCATCCTAGTTGTTTTAGTAACTAGATTACTACTACAGGCAATGGGGCTCAGTCAATTCCATGGGGATCACCTAGGTAGACCATCCCTTAGAATTGTCCTCCTAAGGGGCAAAGGACTGGAGTATTTATCCATCAGCTGCTGGCTGTGGTTGGTTGAAGGCTGCTCCTAAAGTTGTTAGTTCTGTGATGTTTCTGGCCTGCCTGCCCTGAGACAGCCAGAGGAAAGAAGGAAAAATAACCCAGAAATAAATACAATAAGACCCTGCCTTTAAACAGGTTGGTATAACAGGAAGGAAGCCTTAGCAGTGAAGAGGCCCTCCCTGATAGGTGCCTTTTCCTATGCACTGTTATTCTCTGCAGTTCTCAGTTCAGTACAAATCTCCATTCCAGTCCCATCCTGCCCTTATCTCCCTACACTTCTGGGAAGGCTGCCTTCAAAGGAAAGGAGATGGTAGGAGGTGTGGCAGAGGAGGCAGCTAGTTGCTGTGCTTGATGGGCCAAGGAGCCAGGTTTGAGCTCTGCACAGGCCGCACACACTGAATTACCATTCATGATATTAATCCCAGTTGTTCCATAATCTGCTCTGTAGAGTCCTGGGGCTGAAGTGGATTGGGTTCTGTGGTAGGGAGAATGTTGGTACCACAAAGATGTCCATACCTAATCTCCAGAACCCATGACTATTTTGCATTACATGGCAAAGGGTAACTAAGGGTGCAGACAGAATTAAGGTTGTTAATCAGATGACCTTAAAATAGGGAGTTTAATTTGGACTATCCAAGTGGGCCCAGTGTAATCATAAGCGTCCTAAAAAGTGGAAGAGGGAGCCCTGGCCAGTGTGGTTCAGTGGTTAGAGTGTCGGCCTGAACACCGAAGGGTCGTGGGTTTGATTCCCAGTCAAGGGCATGTACCAGGGTTGTGGGTTTGATCCCTGACCCCAGTTGAGGCTCATGTGTGAGGCAACCAATCAATGTGTCTCGGTCACATGGATGTTTCTCTCTCTCTCTCTCCCACCCCTCCCTCTCCCTCCCTCCCTTCTACTCTGTCTAAAAATCAATAGAAAAAATATCCTTGGGTGAGGATTAACAATGACAAAAGTGGAAGCGGGAAGCAGAAGAGGAGAGTCAGAGAGGAAGATGTGACCATGGAAGAAAAGATAAAGAGATGCAATGTTGTTAGCTTTGAAGATGGAGAAAGGGAGCCACATGGATAATCTCTAGAAGTTGGAAAAGGCAAGGAAAATCACTCTCCTTTAGGGCCTCCTGAAAGAAACATAGCCCTGTTGACACCTTGATTTTAGGCCAGGGAGACCTGTGTTGGACTGCTAACATTCGGAGCTGTAAGATTATAAATTTATGTTGCTTTAAGCTACTATGTTTGTGGTGATAGGACATGAGTATAGGCTCTGGCCCTCTCAGAACGAGCTTTGCTTTGTTCTGTTTCATTGTTTTGTGCTTCCAAGTAAGATTCCATTTAAGCTTGGAGTTCTAGGGCTGAAAATCAGAATGCCAAAGGACCAGGCCAATGCAGTCCCTGCCTTCTTAGAGCTGACAGTCTGGTGGGGGAAATTTACAATGCAGAAAGTCACACACTGTGGGCTACAGAGGAAGTTCTCTAGGAATAGGATTCCTAGCCTATATGGGAATAACCCTGGCTTTCTGGAATTAAGGCCCCATCTTTAAGAGTTGAGCTTGATTTCATGCAGAAGCATGACTTCATAGGGCCATTTAATTGGGCCCTGGAAATGTTTGCTAAATATAATTGAGGTGAGTTGAACTTGGGAAGTAGGCTCTTAATTTACATTACAACTTTCCCTTACACCCCAAGTAAGCCCCAGTCTGATTTAATCGGGGAAGGCTTTGTTAACAGAGATGCTGTGAGCACCCTAAGACCTCTTGGGAGGAGCAGAGTTAGCATTTCTGTGCATTTGATCTCTAACTAGCTTGGTTCTCTCTACACATCAGTCACGTAATTCCCAGGACCCTTTCTTGTGATCACTGATGTTTCTTCAGTGGCACTGTCATTTATTAATTAATTTGCTGAGCATATGCATCATCTGTTCCAGTGTGCCTTCTGCCCAGCACGATATTTGCATGTTCACTTGAGCAATCGTCATGTTACACTGTGGTTTGTGCTATTTTATGTGTGACTGTCCTGTTAGACTGTAAGGAACCTGAAGATGTATCTGTGTCTTTTTCAGTTTTGTAGGTGACAGTTCTTAGCAAAGTGCTGGGGGCTTGCCATACTCTAGCAGCTCACTAGATGTTTATTAATGAATTAATAAATTAGCGTTTGCCCTGACTTTTGCTCTAAGTTGGTGTTTTCTTCCGTGGAAATACAAAGGTAAGAGTTGTTAATTCTGACTTATTGTGGAATGATTTATGGAGAAGGTAACAATTGAGCTCGTTCCTTAGAAAGGAGTAGAGTGATGGGTCATGGTGGTGGTGGTGTAGCAGGTGAGAAGAATAGCATGGGCCCAAGTGCAGGCTGGTGTGACTGGAGCACAGAATGCATGGATAAGTTCAGTGGGCATTCAGTTTAGGACTATAGATTGAGTACAGATCATGAAGGGCTTTCAATGACATGCCAAGAGTATAGAACTTATTCTTTGAGCAACAGGAGGCAAAAGAAAGCTTTGGAGGATATGAAAAAGTGGGTTTTGGTGGCAGTAGAATTTGTAATTGGTTTAGTGTTGATATTTTGGAGAATTTTTCCTAAAGTTAATGGTTCTGAATTATCAATCTCATAGACATTTCAAAATAGCTACAAGCCACCTTCTTGTGCATGGCCTTGGTTGGGGGTCCTAGAGGAGATCTATGCAGTTGCTGAGAGGCCTTCAGCCCTAAGAAACTCTGGTTTGTGATTTTTCCTCTTAGGATTAAGCCTGTGTGGATGTTTCATCCTGGGAGAGGCTCTGGGGTCGGGTATCTCTACTGCAATCTGACCTAGAGAGGATATTAATTATTGGTCCTGTGTAGCCTCGTAGGTCCAAGGCATGATGAATTTCACCTGAGGTGTGTGCAGTACATGACAACTTGGCTCAGGAGTGTGAGCTCCATGTCCTTTGTGACATTATCCAAAAGAAATTCACAGTATGTTCTAGAGGGCTTCCAAGAATTATGCTGAGAAATTGTTGTGCAGTTTTGAATTTTCTCACCCTGGATCCCCACTGTACCTATGCTCCAGATGGAGAAGAATTCTCCCAGGAGAAGAGACATCTTGGTCCTGGGAGCTGGATCATAGCTCCATATCCAAGCTCTCCTTTTCTTAGTTTCCTGGCCTAGGGAGTACTGGGGACCTGAACTTCAAGTCATGTGGATGAGAAAAGGGCTTCATCCTTCTTACATCTCTGTCCAGCTTCCTGTTCCCTTAGAACAAATAAGGCCAAGTGGTTTCAGGTGAGGGCTTGGTCAAGAGAAGATGGTCTGCTGATTTTGGGGCAGAGCTCAGGTGGGTCAAGAGGAATCTGGGTGGCATTAGACAGGAAGGGTGAATGTTGGGGTCACCTGTCCCAGCTCATCAGAAAAAGGTGAGGCAGTAGAGTCCATGTCCTGTCTGGATAGTCTTTCAGCATTCCCCAATTTGTCCCACCTGTTTAATCCTTCCTTTTCTTGAACAATCTTGACAATCAAGCATTTGCCAAATAATTGTAGTGGGGTGGGAGATTTATTAGTTTGGACTTTTCCTGAACCCAGGACATGGCAATAAAGTGGCACAACATGATTGCTGGTCCTTCTTCATGGAAATTTGTCTAATAGGCTTGAAGAGTCACACCTGCTTGGTTCAAAAAGTTAAAAGAGATACATGCAGAGGGACTGATATGTTTGAGCGCATGCATGGGTTTTGGTTGATGAAGTACTTTGGGAGATGTTGGTCTATCCTGTCTTGCTTGCTATCAAATCATAGATTATAGAGTCTTCAAATTATACAGCTAGAAGGTATATTAGCTGGAGATGACCTCGGTCTTCCTTGGTCAGTCATGTGGGGTGCATGAGGCATGGACAGTTGGGCCTCCTCAAAGTGGTCCCGTGTCACTGTCAGGTCCACACAATGCTGGGGACTATGCTGAGAGGATGCTTCATTGGCAGGAAGCATTTTTTTCTAGCTGTAATTTTCCAGAATCCGGAGATGAGAAGATCATCTGAATGCCAGTTCTGCAGGAGGACAGGAAATAACAACTGACGTTGAGAATGGCTTTCTGGAACACTTCACTGTGAGCTATCACTTACCCTGGCTCAGGAGCTCCCTCCATGCTCGGCTTGCTTACAGAACACTGAGTACTGAGTCTGTGTATCTGGGCTTGGAAAGCTGTCAGAAGACAGGGCAGGGTTTCCAGATCACTGGGATCTAAGGGACTCCTGGAGATCCTGAAGAACTTTCGCAGTAGCTGGGGTTTGGGTTATACTCATGGTGCTGACTGTCTTCCCTGGCCCCACCTGGCTAAGGGAGAACTTATAATAAAATGTAAAGGCCACAAAATAGATGCCCTTTCCTCTCTTTGGGTTAGAGTCTTAGGTACCCAGGAGGGGTTCTGGCCTGGTTTCCAAGGGAATGTTGACAGGAGGGTGTTCTACTTAGTTACACAGGGAGGAATTTAGCTCAAAGTTCATCTTCTCCTCTTTGCTCTGTATTCCAATATTTATTTGCTGTAATTAAACTGTTAAATCAGATTTAGTTTTCTGGCTGAGATGGGAGAATCTAGAACACAAATTGTCTTTCAAATTTCCTATGAATATTAACATCACTTTTCGTTTTCAGTACTGCACACCCTCTGCCTTCAGAGAGGGGGAAACAGAGGCACAGAGATTAAAAAAACCCAAAAAACTCACTCTCCAGTGTTTACTCCAGTGCTGATATCACTGGATACTCAGACTTGGGCAGCACACATTAATGTCTAAGAGATCTAAAGAGAGGCTTTTGTTCAAAATAGCTTGGCTGAGCTGTCCTGAAATTTTGCTCTGGTAAGATTAACCCAGGGTCTTCTCCTAGCTCAACCATTAATGTATGCTGTGGCCTTGGGTAAGCAAGTTTACTTCTCTGGACCTCTGTCTCTTCCTGTGCAAAATGAAGGAGCTGCTTTAGGTTTTTTCCATAGGCCCTTCCCTTTCTGACATTCCCAACTCCATGCTCTGTCCTGGCCCCACCTTTCAGCCTTCTCCCTGCGTGCCGCTGCTGTTCCACCGGCAGGCCTGGGAACACGTGGATTTATGTAGGGCACTGGCTTTCCCCAGCAGCTCATTTCCGCTGCTTATTACCACAGGGACGGGGGTCATTAGTCTGCTTTGCTTACTGAAGCCTTCACTCCCGAGATTTTATGTAGTGATGGCAGCGTTAACCCCTAGGACTAACAGCAGCAAAATTTCTGGTTTCACTTTATTAATCCTGGAACTGAAAAGTGACTTTAGGGAGCACTGGTTGGTGGGGAAGAGAACAGCTGCTGACCTCCAATGAGCTGGGTAGGGGCAGAGACATGTGTAGGGGATGCAGGCTGGGAAGGTGAGTTGTGTCTCAATTTCTTCTTTCTGCTGGGATTTGCATAGTTAGGTTGAAAGTGGTTATTGGGGGGCACAGGTGGGGGAGCAGCTGTAATATTATATGGAAAAGAAAGGAAGTGGGAGAATCATGAATAAAAATCATTCTGTGGATGGAGAAGAAAAGGAAGAAGGAAGTAGGCTTTGTCTAAAATTAGTTCCTGGTGGTTAACCTCAGCCTTTATTAGTTCTATGGGCTTCTAGATAGCTGATGGCTAATATTTTCTCAAAGAGCTAGTAGGGTAAGATTGACTCCATACAGCTGTGCTGTTTTCAACAGGACTCAAAGATTCTCTAATTTGAAGTTTGAAGAGTAGAAAGACTTCTTCCCAGGAGCTGGTACATCTAGAATTTCTGCCGTATTAGTACACACAGGAAGTGGTTATTTGGTGTAGCATCAATCCTGTGAGATAAAAAGAGTGCGTCCCAGAAATTCTGAAATGCTGCCAACTCCTCTCTTGGAAAGTAACATTACAGAATACTATAGTAAAATTTCAAAAATCCTACAGGGTGTTAGGAACTACTTAATTTTGTTTAATCTCCAGGCATCCAAGTGTATTAGAGAACAGAACCATTTGGTTTTTAATATTTCACACAAACTGTGTTCCATGGATCCGAGTTTAAGAAATGCTACCCCAGGGTGAACTCTGCCAGTGGAAACTATTGGTCTGGATATTCCTTGCTGCCCAGATGCAGACCTTGCTTAGGGTCTATTTGAACGGGATTTTATTTCTTTTTAAATCCTGGCAAAGGTAGTATGTGGACTTCTACCTTAGTTTTGATAAGTTGACTAAGGGCATCCTAAGCCCCAAGTTCAAGGTATAAAACCAAAAATAAATACAATGAAAGAAAGTGAATATAATTCATTGGTGTAACAGCTGGAGAGGTATACTACTCCACTTCCACTGAGCAGGTATACAATTTGAAGAGGGGGGAATAGAACAGCTGGTGGGTGGAGGTGAAGGCTGTTTGCCTAAATTTAATCCTCCAGCTAGAGAGAGAGAAACTATAATGAGGGCTGTTTTAGGCTAGATCTTTAGAACATAGAGCCCGAAGCAAACATGCTAACATTTTTTTTTTGAAGAGTGCAATTCAAAAGGCAGCAAAAGCGGGAGATAAAGAAGACGGGGCAGGGAAAGAGAGTAGGAAGATCCAAAGTGGTGCGTTACAGAGTTGGCCACATCCTTACAAGAGACTCACAGCAAGTCATTTGGGCACATGGAAAAATCTTTGGAAAGAATGTAAGGGATGATCTTGGTATATCTTGGAACAGTCCTTTGGAGACTACTCTGGAGAGTAGAGAGAAAGAAAGAATTTGTCGGCTGGATCCTTTCCATCATTTGCCTCTCATTATTCAGAGTTTACCTCTTTAGGCAGCTGCTAGGACAGGCAAAACCTCCATGAATCCAGCTGTGTTGGGTCTGGGTGCTGGAGTTGCTGAGGCTGCATTACCACCACAACAAGCATGCTGGCCTGTGGGAGGCTGAGATGACTGGCAGTTTTAGAAGATGAGGTGATGTAGCTGTAGCAGCCAGGACCGAGCAAGCAACTGAGGTCTGGGGACAGGTAAGGCCAAGTAAACCTGGAGAGAAACTAAACTGAATCTAGTACAAGGACAATCTTGAGTAATAAAAATGGATATAATCCCTCTGGAAGGAGAATGCAGTAAGTTACTTCTTTCCAGTGTCAGACCTTGGGACCTATGCAAGATGTTACAGGACAAGACAGGCCAGGTAGTCAGAAAGCCAGCCTGTCAACCATCCCACATCATCTTCTGACATTTGGCAGAAGCCACTTTCTTTCAATGGAGAGTGAACACGAGTCATTTTATAGTCTCTCCCCAAACACCTTTCTCCATCTGGGAGCCATCTCCAGTCTGGACCAGAATATGGGAGGCCTTAGGTACTGGGAGTTAGTTTTGCCTCTCTTAGCATTCAGACTATGACAAGTTTATTTTGGTTCAACCTTGGATCATCTCCTCCCAGAGATCCATGCCTCCGTTGTGCGGAAACCCTCCTCCTCCTTGTGGTCTCCAGCCTGACACTTGGCAGGTCTGGTCCAGCTGGGAGGCCATATAGAGTTACATCTTCACAGGGGCTCACAAAGATTGTTTTCCCCAAGCTTCTCAAGTGTTTTGTGAAAGAAAAACAAAAAGAAGGAAGAAGAAAGGAAAACAACTGCTCCCCATCTACCACATAACTTGGGCAAGGACTCAGTGGCTGCTGAGTCTCTGGCCTGCAAGGACAGAGCATCCTTCCTTCTGAAAGGTTCAGCACTGAGTGGGATGCTTTAGAACCATGGGGCAAAATGAGGCTGAATGGGGCTCAGAGGCCTGCGGCTGGGCAAGAGGTCTCAGGGTTGGACCGAGTTGGACCCTGAGCTCCTTTCACATTGCCATTTTCACATTGTAAGCTGCTGTTTGGCTCAGGATGGTTATGTAACTTGCCTAAGGTTATATAAAAGCATGCAAAGCATTGGATTCAAACTCAAGGATGCCTAAATCCAAAATCTGTTAGAATCTTTTCCTTATCTTACAGGCTAATGCCTCTCTTCAAGGTCCTTAAGCTTGCAGACAGTGATGATAATAGGTTCTTTGAGGCCTTAAATTCCCTGAAGATTGATTTCATAATACTGTCCCCAGAGGTGAACATTACTAAGTTTAGATACATTTAGAATCTAGGAATTGTCAAGGTTTTCCACATTGCTATCCTCTCATTGTTCCCCTCAGAGACTGGTCCTCCTATGAGCCTAGAAAAAGGTTTTTGGATAATCCTACCTTTAGCTTAGGGCTGGGTTTCCTTGTGGCTTAGGGAGTTTCTGAGAAGTGCCTGGGCCTGGTACAATTTAGTACTGTGACTGTGCATTTAGAGGTCATTGAGGCCATCCCCCAGCTTCCGAACATGATGGTTCTTGAAGGAAGACCATAGCAGAAGAAAATGGTCTTGCTTGTTTTTGTTCTGACTAGTAATTGTGAGATTTAGCAAAGTGCCCTTTATTAGTGCATTTGGATATAAGTAGAGCACATGAAAGCATTGCTTTAATTTTGACTTTGCTTTGAAGGACCTTCCAGACAACTTATATCATTGCTTGATAGACAGTTCAGGCCATTTTTAGCATGATTGTTATTATGTCTAAAAGAAATGAGATTCTAGAACCAAAGTTTTTAAAGAAAGCCCTCACCCTCTAAATATGCAAAAATTAAGCCAGATATATCACGTGTGTCCCATGGTGTTTTTTTTTTTTTTTTTTTTTTTAATATTTTTAATTGATTTTTTTTAGAGAGAGAGGAAGAGAGATAGAAACATCAATGAGAGAGAACATCAATCGGCTGCCTCCTGCATGCCCCCCACTGGGGATCGGGCCCACAACCTGGGCATGTGTCCTGACCGGGAATCGAACCGGCGACCTCTTGGTGCATGGGTCGACGCTCAACCACTGAGTCACACTGGCCAGACCCATGGTGTTTCTTAGGTGCTGTTTTATTGCAGAGGCAGAGGGGGTTACTCTCTCTTTTTAAAGACCAATATGACTTACCTTTGGAAAATTGGAAAAATATTCAACAATAAAATGTTGATGCTGGAAGAGATCTTTGAGAGCATCTAGTCCAGACATAATGAAAACACCTGTTTTCATATATGTTTCATGAATACCTGGAGCCTCATGAAGAAGTTTCAGGGATACCACAAGCATTAATTTTATTCTGAAAAATATAGAAACTATTTTAGAAGCTCTAATAAAAATAACACATGTATACCACATTTCAAGACATTTGAGAGCTCCAAAACGTTAACTCTCATTGCCAGGTTGTTAGAGTAGTGCTAGTTGCTGTAAAATGTGACACAATGGATCAAGTATATTAGTAGAATAAAGCCTAAAATTGGTGTTTCCGAATGCTGGGCAGCTCTCCTTCAAGCAGAGATGTGGGGATCCAGGCTCCTTCCATCTGTGGCTTCACCATCTTACACCCAGGACTTCCAAGTTTTCTGCGTCCCTCTGCATTGAGCCATAAGAAGGCTGAAGAACATGGAAGATTGTGTGTCAAAGGTTCTTTGGGGGCTGTGCATATCCATCCACTCACATGCTATTGGCTAGAAATCTGTCATGTGGCCACATGTAACTGTGAGGGACTCTGGGAAATGTAGTCTACCAGCTATCCAGTCTCTGCCTTACTAGGTTATTCTTTTAGGCACATACCTGGAAATCAGACCTATTTATCTGAGAAGAAATAATTTTTAAACCATTTATCTGTGTGAATCTGAATTTTGAGATTGTGCAATTAAATTTAACAGAAAGTATCAGCTCTTATTCATAGCTCTGAATCTGATGATTTTGTATTCATCAAAAGCTTCTTTAGCCCTGGCCGGTTTGGCTCAGTGGTTAGAGCATGGGCCTGCAGACCAGAGAGGCCCGGGTTCGGTTCCCACTAAGGGCATGTACCTCGGTTGCAGTTTGTCCCCGCCCCAGTTGGGGTCGTGTGGGTGGCAGCCACTCAATGTGTCTCTCTCACATTAATGTTTCTCTCTCTCTCTTTGTCTCTCTCTCCCTCTCACTCTATCTGAAGATAAATGCAAAAAGAAAAATGTCCTTAAGTGAGGATAAAAAAAAAGTCTCTTTAGTCTCATTATTTGTATAAATATCAAGCAAATATTATACATTTAAACTTAGGAAATATTACATGCTAATGAAATGCTACTTTTATCTGCTTTATAAAATATGAACTTCTGCTGCTAAAAACCTTAAAAAAATACTGATCAGGTGCTATTTCCTCATTTTATAGGACATGGAGACTCAGAGAGAGTAATACTTGCCCAAGGTCATACATTGATGAAGAAACAGCTGGTATTTTAAATCAGACTTTCTGGCTCTGAGTCCACTGTCTTTTCTTCTATTTCAACTTGTTCCAGGGCCTCATGGCCTTCTTAACTTGAATGTTTTTCAGCCGTTTTCACATTCTTAGTCTGCAAGTGAGAGAACAGCTGAAACTTGAGGGCTGTTAATTTTGTCTTTAAGATTTAATGTCTTTCATGTCTGGTCCAGCTGCTTCATGAATCAACATGTAAGAAGCATTTATTGAGCATCTATTATATGCCTCACATTGTGCTGGGACCTGAGGATGCTGTGGTTCAACATATACCTTTCCATAAGAGTCTTGCAGTCCAGCAGAGGAGCCAGATAATAAATAATGGAACAAGAATATAAATGTATGTATTTGCAAATAGTTGCTATGAAGAAAACAAACAGGAGAGCGAGACAGAGGAAAACTGGGTAAGTGAGCTCTTTTTCAGATGGAGTGACCAGGGATCAATGGGATCGTTGGCCTGATCCTGGACACATTGCAGGCTTGGCCATGTCAATGAGTCACAATCCTGGAAGTAATGGCTTCCTTCCCTTCTGAACGTCACCAGTGAGATTCTTGGCCTAGGAATGCAGGTTCTTGATATTTTGTACAGCATAAGCAACATAAAACTGTCGGAGGCTGCAAAATGTGCACAGATGTTAAAATAAGTACAAATAATTAAGAGATGAAAGTGCATCCAGATTCCTCCAGGAACTAAAGAACAAAAGGGTTTCCCTGATGGCTAATGAAGTAGCTAAGTAATATACGAAAGACAAATAGCTTTTCCATTGTTTTAAAGGGGTAGGCTGGGAAAATTTTTATTAAATATTTATTGGCATACTTGTTGCCTTTTCTTTCTTTCTCTCTGAGTTTTTATATCATAAACCTGTTCCAGAACTTTTCTCTGCCGGTGAAAACAAAGACAGAGGAGGCAAGACCATGTAGGGGATGTAGGGGGTCAGTACTAATGTGGACACAGACCATGGAGTAAACATAGAAGTATGTGGGTTGTGTGGTGTGTGTGTGTGTGTGTGTGTGTGTGTGTGTGTGTGTGTGTGTGTGGAGTTGAGCACATGCTGGTCAGCTGATCAAAGGGCCTGATAGGCAATGCCAAGGAGGAGAGCATAATGGGTGTTAACGGAAGCCTCTCTGAAAGGGAGTGAGAGGCTGGGAGTAGGCATGCAACACCTTAGAAAGCCAGCATGTGAGTTATAAAAGGGACCTTAAAGAATGCCTGGTTCAGCCCCCTATTTCCTATGTGAGAAGATGAGGCCAAGGAAGAGAAGCGATGGGCTCAGGATTGCAGGACACAGCAATGATTGGAGCCATGGCTAGGACCTCAGTCTGTGTTGCCATTCCCACCCAGTTCTGGGCCAGGACACCATAGGGCCAGCGTGAGGGACACTACCTGAAGAGTGGGAATGGAGAGTGAAAGGCAGGAGAAGGCACTGGCACTGTTGGGGCTTTCCACCATCAATGTTCACTATTTAACATAATTTTCATTGCCTAAAATTATTTGTTACTTACAATGTATAACTTGTTATAAGCTCTGTTTCTAACATGGATAGCCTTTTTATGAAACCTAGTTTAGATTTTTATACATAATCCTAAACTGTTACAAACACTGTAAATTATATAAAAATGAGAAAGCAGCAATACTTCTTTTCAAAGATCGGTTAAATTAGTCCTGTCCTTGCTAAAGGGAAAACAAATGTTACAGTTCCAAGGCCGAATTTTTGTTCATTTATTCCAACAAATAATATTCTACAAAAAAAGAAATCTAGGCATAGTGGTCAGTTTAAAATAAAAAGTTATGTTCCCAGAGACAAAGCCATGCTTTCTACTCTTCAAAAGCCAGAATAATATGGCCAATTAGAAAATGGATGGGGATTAAAATGTAGCCCAACATGGCCTGTGGAGCCTTGTGGCTGCAGAGAGCATGATGTCAAGGAGAAGACTGGGTGAAAGAATACAACTGCTTGTAAACACGTTAAGTTGAAATTGTGACCCTGATGAGATCTATACATGTGCCCATATTTTATGGGTACAATGATACCTTATGTTATTTCCTCTCCCAACCTCCCCTTCTCTCAAAATGTTTGAGTAAGTTTGGACAAAGCAGCTGAATTCAATTATTTTGGGTGAAGACAAGGAGTCTACATAATGATTTTTTGAGTTTTGTAAGATCTATGTCATCTCTCTTTTCCTTCTGTTCATTCTCCTGGCTTCAAGTATCATTTTCATGTGGGTGACTCCTAGATCCGTATTCCATTTGTGGGTACCCCCAGTTGGATATCCATCCTCACCCCCTTGTTCTACAGTAATATTGAAATTGACACCATTACCCCTTCTTAGGCTGAGTTCTCTAGAAAGCAGAGCCTGAGATACTGACTTATGTCTTGTTTTGGTCAGGGTTCTCCAGACTAAATAGAAAGTGTATTTGTGCAGAAAGATATTTATTTTAGGGATTTGGCTCATGTCATTATGGAAACTGGAAAGTCCAAAATCTGCAGGGTGGGTTGTCAGGCTGGAGACCCAGGAAGAGCTGCTGCTGCAGTTCGACTCTGAAGGCCATCTGCTGGCAGAATTCCCTCTTGTTTGGGAATTTATTCTTTTCAGGCTTTGAATGATTGGATGAGACCCACCCACACCATGGAAGGTATTGTGCTTTACTCAAAGTCCACTGATTTGCATGTAAATATCATCCAAAAACACCCTCACAGAAACATGCAGAAAAATATTTGATTATACACATGGGCACTGTGGCTCAGCCTAGTATACACAGATAATTATCCATAACATTTGTGAATAGTTTATTTGGGGAAATCATCCCAAAGAGGAATGAGGGGAAAGGAGAATAAAACAGGAAGGAGGGAGGTCCAATACAAAGAGGGATTACCCAGTTGGCCATGGGTAGCTGGGTGATCTAGCCTGTGGGACCTTCTGAGAAGGAGAAGCATTTTTCCATCAACCTCATCCTCATCTGGATGCTCCTGGGCGTTAATTCTCCTGCACCACACATGAGTGCCCTGTGGTCTCCTTGGGCCTCAGGCCACTGCAGGTGAGAGCAACCCTGGTATAAGGAGCTCCAGGGGAAGCGAAGGGGCTGGAGGTGAGGTAAAGCCAAGTCACATCTGTTCAGAACCAGCTGATGAAACCTTGACTGCCATCAGAAATAAGGCTGAGAGGCTTGCGATGGTTCTCAAGAGGTGGCAGTTGCCTTCTCCTTAATAACCTTCTTCTCCCGAAACCCCCATTTTGGAGACAACACTGCATCTTCCAGCCACCAAGCCTTGGAGTCATTAGATGCTTCCATATCCCTCACCCCTCATATCTGATTAAGGCCAGTTAGTTCCACTTTTTTCTCTCTTTCATGTCTCATATATGTATTCCTTCACTCCAACCCCAGTGTTGTCACCACTGTCCATCAAATCCCCATCAATTCTTCTCTAGGCTCTTGAAATAATATTTTAACTGGTCTCCCGGCCTCTGATCTTGGATATCTTCCAAAACAATCTCTCTAAAATGCATATCTGACTATGGAATGTCCCTTGCTTATCAAACCCCTCAGCAGCTCTGAAGTTGGAAGACTACATTTCTTCCAGCTCCTCAGATGGGCATACAAGGCCTTTTATAATTTGACCCCCTTCTGCCTCTCACTTTATCTCTTGCAACACTGTTTCTCAGATGCTCTGCTCCTCTAGGGAAGGACCCTGAGAGGCTACTCAGGGCAACATGCTCCGTCATGCTCGATGCCTCTGGCCATGCTACACGCTGTGCCTGGAATGTTCTCCCCCCTCCCCACCCCTCCCTCCCCAGTCCAAGTTTACCTAGTAAACATGTACTCCTCTTTCAAGGCTTGGCTCAGGTGTCACTATTCCTATGAAATTTTCCTGAGCCTTCCAGATGTAGAACAGACTGACTTTGATGTCCTTCCTACATTTTTAGATATCCTTCATTAGACCCACATTATATTGGATTGCACTCCCTACTAACATATCTGTCGTTCTGAAACAAATAAGTAGTTGCCTTGACAGCAGGGATCTTATTCTGGCCATCTCTTTGCACCCACATCATGTAATGCTTAGTCTGACACAAAAGAGACACTCAATAAGATAGTTGCTGATGAGGTGCTGAGGCTCAGAAGGGGCTATGCCTAGATGGCTGGTGGAAAGACTTCCTACCTGAGACAATGAGGCAGGAGACTGGGGGATGATCACATTACATCTGGCAAAGTGGAAGAACAGGTGAGGGCCATGTGCATCTGGATTGTGTTGGGGATAGACCTGGCTCAGAGAAGGGGAGATACATTTGCCCCTGTGGAGCCCCCCTCCCTTACAGTCTGAGTCTTAAGAAGCCAAGGGCAGCTGAAGCAGAAGCTGAGTTCTTAAGGTCTGGCTAGAGGAGGTTGTGTTGGTCTGTCTTCCTGTGAGCCAGAGCTTCTATGTTCTGAGAATTTGTTCCCTAATCTCTGCTTACAGGACTCCCAGCGGCCAGAGTCTGCATGAAAGGGGCCTTTGTCTGATATGGGAATGGCTTTGGGGCTAATCTCTCCTTGGAGGCATTTTAATTCACTTTAATGACTCTGCCTCCTGTCAGGCTTTTCTTCAGCGAGGGGGGTTTGTTAAAGAGATTCGAAGGAGGAACATGAGCCCCCAAATCTAGCCTTCCTTAGAGGGTGCTGTTCCAGGGAAAATAGTGTTCTGTTAAATGTATTAGGATATTCTGCAGTGCGTGGGGAGGGGGCAGAGTGGAGAGCAGGGAAATTGTATATCTAATAAACGCATGCACGTATAAATGCTGCGCGTACTTGTACCAAGCACGTTCACCAGCCTCTGTAACTTTCCCCGCACACCCCTCCTGCCCACAGTGGGGGAGGTGAAACGGACAAGACAGAGTGATGTCATCCTTAGGACACTGGCCTTTTTCTCCCTCTCTTTCTCTCCTCCAGTTTTGTATAAACACAGCTGTTTGTGAGGAATGCTGGCTTGGGAAAACATAAACCATCCACATGAATGACCTTTCCTCCCCACCACACACCCCTTCCTACTGAATGTGGGAGACTGGAATGCTTTCAGCCCAGCAGACCCATTGTCCTCATGTCTGCAACGCCAGAACTTTCAGCTTGCTGGTTGGGGCTTGGGGTGAAGGGGCTCAGGGACCATGCAAAGCCCTGCAGGCCAGACAGAAGCTCTGGTTGCAGGTGACACCTGAGACCACCTGTCAAAGATTCCTAGAGGAATGTAAAGAAGGGAGTAGGGCTGCTGTCTTAGGCTGGGGGATGCAGGGTAGAGGTTGGAGGGGTAGATGCAGGCACTCATTGATGTGCCAGCTTTGCCCACATTTTGCCTGCCTCAGGGAAGCCCAGGGGAACAAAATAGCAAAAAAGCCGGACCCGGGCTTAGGTGAAGCTACTGAAGAGGGGCGTTGGGGCAATGCCACACTTGCCACCGCAACCCATTCCCCTTCTGGTGCATTCAGTTGCCAATTGGGACGCAAAGCCTTTTATCCTTTTAAGGAAAAGAAATGGGGGCAGCTAAAGGGAGAAATCAGGCCTGACCGCATGCTATCCAGCTTCTTTTGAAATCCAGCAGTAGTGCAGCCCACAATAATTTATTGGTGGTGGTTTTCCACTTCCAGATGGTGACCTCTGGACTTTGTAGGTTAGGGTGGTTTCATTCAAGCTACTGAACTTGGCATTTGGGATGAGAACATGCTTGCTTTCTTGCCCCCTGCCCCCATCCCAATCGCCAAAACCTCTCTAGTGCCCCACTGGCTGCATGGTTTTGTAGCCACAGCTGCAAAGGAGAAATAATGAGGGTACCCCACACCACCCATTCCAAGGGCCGGGCACCCTAGAACCTGGCCCAGAACAGCTGTCACTGGGGAATGAATGGGATTCAGTGCTAGAGAAATGGGGGTGGGTGGCAGCAAGTGGTCTCCTTGAGTTGCCTCTTGGGTTTCCATGGGGAGAAAGGCAAACTTTTACCCATTTTTCCATGTTAAGAAAGCATCTCAAAGGTATGATCTTAGAGCCACTGAGGCAACATTTGGCTTTTGGTTGCCTCTCCTGCCTGTAGTTTGCCAAGACAAATGGAGACCTGCAGCCTTCCACACGTTGGGTGCCTGCCCTGTGTGTCGGGAGGGCTGCTGGACTCTTTGCGTCTGTCCCAGTTTTATCCTCACAACGTGTTATTAAACAGTGTTATTTTATAATTAGTGATAAAGAAACAGATAAATGTAGCCTAAGAAACATTATCCAGTGAGTTAGTGCTGGAGCCAGGATTCACACCAGTTCAGATTTCAATGTCCATGCATTCCAGGAATTCAGAAGGAGATAGAAGGGGTAGGAATGATCAGAACTAACCTGGTAGAGAGGGCAGTTGCCTCCGTGAGGTGATTTGAGGGGTAAAAAGAACACCCCTCACCTCCCCAGATAGTCCCCCTGTAGCCCTGAATCCCACATTACCAAGTCATCCCTTTGAGTTAAGCAAAGCTCTGTTTTTGGAAGCAAATATTTCTGGGAGGGGAAGTCATGTGGCCATTAAAATGTTCTATTAAAAAAAACACAAAATCTCTCATTTTCTTTTAAAATGTTTTACTTTAAATTGTGTTCCTTGTAAAGTAATCCTTAACAGAAAGTAGTCTGTATCAGAATAAATGTCTGGGAGGGGACCTCTTAAAGGAGTTGAGAAGTGTTAATCTTTGACATTGACTCTTATAAGCACATTTTAAGTAATTCCTAGAAACTGATAAAATCTGTTAGGAGAAAAGGATTTCTCTCTCTCTCTTTTTAAAGTAGTAGGCTATTTCACCATTCTGATTTGAAAAAAAGATAGACATGGGTGTTAACTTTCTGAGATATTCTTATTACATAACTGTAATTGCTTCGGATTCTGCTTCAAAGGAGGAAAAAGAAGGAATTTGACAGATAGTTTGAAAGCTTCAAATATGATAAGATGCAATGATATTTTTTAAAGCACTTGGAAAAACCCTAGCATTGAATGAGTAGAAGTTATTATTATTCCTCCTAGAGAGTACCTCCTCAGTGGAGGAAGAATAAGGAATAATGTCCTGCCCGGCCAGTGTGGCTCAGTGCTTGAACTTCGACCCATGAACCAAGAGGTCGCCTGTTCAATTCCCGGTCAGGGCACATGCCCAGGTTGTGGGCCCGATCCCCAGTGGGGGGCATGCAGGAGGCGGCCAGTCGATGTTCTCTCTCATTGATGTTTCTATCTCTCTCTCTCTCTCCCTTCCTCGTTCTCTAAAATCCATAAAGAAAAAATATTAAAAAAAAAAAAAAGGAGTAATGTCCTAAGGCAGTGTTTCCCAGGAATTTTCTGCAGGTCTCTGCACGTTAGGTTGTCAATAAGTGCTACATGAATGCAGAGTTTCTGGTTAGATGCATTTGGAATACACTGCATTAGACACTTAAACATGTTTCTTTGCGATAGGTGTTAACAGAAATTTTAATATAGAATTGTGTGTAGTAATTCTCTCAGAGGGTGCACAGTATTCTATAGAGGGTTTCCTAAACTTATTTGACCAGTACAGAATTTTTTTGGGGGGGTGGGAGTGTGGGCAGTTCATAAGACCAGTATTCTCTGGAATATAGTTTGAGAAATACAGCCTAAAAAAATAGTCAGCATGCAATATGATATAGCAGTTCTCATGATATGAATTTACATCCTAGCTTCACCACTTAAAAGAGGTGTAAGCTTGGGCAAGTTATTTAACTTCTCCATGCCTCAGTTTCTTCCATTTGTAAATGGGAGGAGTACACATTACCAATTTGCTCAGTCATGAGGATTAAATGAAGAGTATCTGTCATGTAGTAAGAGCTCAATACATATTAGCCACTCTGGTTATTGCTATTGACATCTTGTACTGGTCCCATCTGCATATGCTGAACTCCGGCAGAAAGGGAGTCCAGCATTTCCGAGTCTTTGCTTTTGTGTTTCCCTCCGCTTGGAATGCCTTGCCCATCTCGGTCTGTGCTGGCCCAAACACCAGCAAGATCTATCTCAATGCCGCTTGCCCCATGAGAACATCCTGGATTCTCCCAACTTTTCCTCCCCTAAATTCCCAACATTCCTCTGGAGGGTTCTCAGACTTTGTAATTTTGTGTACTTTATTTTTTCCTTGGAAAGATGTCTTATTTATTTTATTGTTTTAAAGGTGTCTTATTTATCTTTGATTTCCTGGTGGTTGGTATGGTACCTTTACTGGCTCTGTCTCCACTAAAGGTTGGCTTGAACTGTTATATTTCATCATCCTTTACTGAGAGGCCAACACCTCGTAATGAGATTATCCTTAAGTCCTTACCTGTATAGGCATCTCCAAGCTTTTATAATTAGGCAAAGACTGGTGGAAATGGGCTCTGGCCTAAGCTAGGCTTGGGGTAGGAGGGGAAACCAGGAAGAACAAAGAGAATTAGTATGTACTATGATTGTAGGTATTCAGTTTCTTTTTCCTCAAGAACTTTCCAATCAAAAATATTCTATCCCGCTTTCCTTACCCATGTCCACCAAGTATCTGGATTTGTGTTTGATTATTGTATGGTTAGGGAAAGTAGGAGAAAATCAGAGACAACTACTGCCTATAATCATAATTTTATTAGCATGACGTTTTCATAGCTGTTGCATCATTTCTTTTATTCATTCAACAAATATTGACCAAGGACCTGTGTGTGCTGAGCACTCAGCTGAGCTGGGGACATAAGAATGGGTGAGTCAGACCTGATCTCTTGCCCTCAAGAAATTGCAGTCCGATGGGGCTACAATCAAATAAATAAAGTATGCAATTGCCAAACCCGGTACATGGTAGACATTTAAGCAATGTTTATTTATTGATGACTGAATAAAAGAATGAAGACAATTATCGCTCCAGGCTGGTTTACATCAGGCTGGGCTGCTGTGTTGGGTCACACAGGCCACACGTCCTGTGCAGCTCCAGGGACTCCATTCACAGAGACAAGATGTGAAGCTTGACCGTAGTCCACAAGATGTAGGACTTTTAGAAATTGTGTCTGACACATTAGCTGGTTCTGCTTCCAGATGGCAGAGAGTATTCCTTCCTAACTATTCTGCCATGGGATGGCACATACCTCTGAAATGTTCTGTTCCATAGCTGCTGTTTCCTCTCAGAGTTCTCACAGCCCTTGGCAAGTACCATGTACCACTGTTAGCAGTTTTGTCATCATCAGTATGTCTGTCCCCTTACTCTGGGTTTTGTAGGGCCCATCCTGGTGTCCCTGGGCCCTCGACACAGAGCCTGGCACATGGGAGGTACTTAGGACCTGCTTGCTGGGGGAATGAGAAAATGTCTTGTAAGATGTTTCTAAACAGAGGCCCAGAAATTGCCTCCCAACTCCTGTGTCTGAAATCTGAACCCTATTAGCAACCCCCTTTCCCCGACCCTGACTTGAACTTTAGTCTTCTAAGCTGAAAAGAGAGAAAGGCACAGAATGGGAAGAGGAGCAGATGTTTTTCTTAGCCCCATGGGCCACCGTTCCCCTCTTGCCCATGCATTCCAGGTCGGATCAGCAGCCAGGTGAAGCTGGCTGACGTGCACCCTGATCTCTGACGGGAGCAGGAAGGTCTGGTGGGAACCTACACAGTCCACAGGGTGTGTGCAGGGCCTGCTGTGACCTGTAACTGAACTGCCGAGGTCCGGTCTTAATACCCACACAGCTGCTCCAGAGCTGGGAGACCTGGTGGGAGGAAGCTGGGAGGAAAGCTCGAGTGAAAGATACAACCCCCAGAGCGCCAGCAGAGACTCTGCAGGCAGGGATACTGTCTGAAGGCCTAGGCTGTCTTTCCAACAGGGGAGACATGTGGAAGGAAGCCCCACAAGTCAATGAGAGGGCTGAGGCTGGAATAAAACATGGAGGGAAGATCAGGGTGGGAAATCACCCCTTTCTCATGCTTTCAGGAAGGAGGTGGGGGGGGAGAGAAGGAGAGAGAGAGAGAGGGAGAGAGAGAGAGAGAGAGAGAGAGAGAGAGAGAGAGAGAGAGAGAGAGAGAGAAAGGAATTATTTCCATACTATTCAAATATGAAACAAGACAAGCAATTCTGCCCCATTTCTGACATTCCCCTATCTCTGATCTAATTCTGGAGAGACTCTGGGAGACAGGTAGTGACCACGCAACAGCTGAGGACACTGAGGCCAGAGAGAGGCTACTTGGCTCACGTCTTAAATTCCAGGAGTCTCATGAATTCCTTTCTAGGAGATGTTATAACCAATAATATGTGGTCTGAAGTGATTGCGATGATTTGCTGTTCCAACCTCCATGTTTTTCAGATGAAGCACCTGAATGCTGTCATATCTTGTCCCAAGGGAATGGAAAACTATTTGGGGGATGGAGTCTTGGGGGTCAAAGTAAAGTGATTGCCTCCTACATCCTTGGTGAAGAGGAGGAGGCTTGTAAGGTCCTCTCAGTTTCCATCGTGAGATTTGTTAGCTCTCTTATTCCCTGCAAGGTTACCTTCTGTGTTTACTGTTACCCAGGGGCTGCTGGCTGAAATGTTTAGTGATGGGGGAGGAAAGCAGGAGTCAAATACAGTGCTATTTGGTGTGCCCCTCCCACCCAGGGAGTCCCATTCTCAGAACCTGGCCTAGTCTGTACCTGACAGACACTCTCAGGGAAACTGACTTGCTGCATTCCAGCACCATCTTGGGCCCTGGAATGGAATACATGGTGTCCCAAAGGCCAAAAAGACTGGCACACAGTAAGGACTGGAACCATTGGCCTATTCTGCAAGGTGTTGCCAAGCAGTGGGCTGAAGGCAGAGGGGTGCTGCACATCTATCTTAATGGATTTCATTGTATATTAGAGGCTCTGGCTGTCTATAGAGCAAGACCGTATCTGTTCAGGTGGTGGATATAGTACCACTACTTTTTTTTTTTTAATTTTTTTCTTTATAGATTTTAGAGAGAGAGGAAGGGAGAGGGAGAGAGAGATAGGAACATCAATGAGAGAGAACATCGATTGGCCACCTCCTGCATGCCCCTCACTGGGATTGGGCCCACAACCTGGGCATGTGCCCTGACTGAGAATCGAACCTGTGACCTGTTGGTGCATGGGTTGATGCTCAACCACTGAGCCACACTGGCCGGGCAACACCACTACTTTTTATCCTACTCCTTCCCTCCAAATCTGATCCCGCTCTTGGTTGAGAGGGTCAGGGGAACAGAGAGAGGATGGGTAGAAGAGAAATGGATGAGGTTTTGAAAAAGGGCCAGTGGGTTTATTAGGTGGACTATGAAGGTCATCTGGACAAGTATCATCAACCTTGTTTTACAGATGGAAACTGAGGACTAGAGAATATGTTGGCCAAACTTCTCAAAGGTTATAAGAGGAGACACACTAGGTAAAATTTCAGTTCCTGGAGTTAGTTTCAGAGATCCAAAGGAATGTGGACTGGCATGGAATGTGTTTTCTCCAGTAGCATGGCACGTGGGAGCCTAAGGTTCCAGGACAGCGAGGTATGGCTCTAGAGAGACACGTCAACCTCATTTAGGACATACCATGGTTTCAGGGACTTGCCTTCTTCTCTGTGCATTTTCATTGATCTCTCCCATTGGTTAGGGTGTTTCCAACTGCAAGAAACAGGAAGAGTCTCACACTTGTTCAAGTGATAGAGACATTTAACAATCTCACGTAATGTCTAGAGACAGGATGGACTCGAGGCAAGATATACTCATCTGGATCCACTTCTTTGTGATTTTCTCAGCTTCTTTCGCCTCTAAGAGTTGGTCTTGTCTCAGGCATCTTCCCTCATGGATTCAAGAGGGCTGCCAGCAGCAGCTGGGCCAATATGTTTTGTTCTTTCACACACAGGCAGGTGGGAAAAGCACGGAATAAAAATCTTTCCCCAGCATGAAATACAAGTTTTTCCCTTCTACCTGATTAGCCAGCTTAAGTCATTTGTCCTTTTCTGGACAAATGACAGTTGTTAAGGGAATGACAGGTACTGATTGGTTTACATCTGAGATCTTGAACTGAATACTGGTCAGGGAGATGAGACAGCCATGTTTGGGTCAGTGTGTTCAGAACCCACATCTGAAGGCACACGGCATAAGCGAGGAGGGCAGAGACCTGAACAAAACTGGTATCCTACAAAGGAGAGAGGGGTGAGAAGAGCTGGATAGATACCCAAGCGAGTGCATTTTGCTTAGCATTTAAGCCTCCTGAAAGAGAGTTGCTGATACTGGTGGGAAGATCAATAACCTCAGAGATGGAACAGTATGAAATCTACTGATCCCCTTTCCCTGGCCAGAAAAGTTGTGATGAGGTGGCAGGGTTGGTTTTGCTTGACACTTGAAGCATAAGCTATAGCAATTTTTGTAGAAAATGACTGCATGAAGCCATTTCTCTTATAAAGGACCCATAAAACTGACAGGGCCTTAAGCGCTTTATAGTAGACCTAGTTCACAAAGGTTGGCCGGTTGGCCAAGGTCACACACTGCTGAGTGTCAGAGCCTAGACTAGGAACAGGTCTGGTGGCTCATATTCCAGAGCTCTTTCCATAACCCCGGGAGATGTCAGCCGATGACAATGATGTCAGCCCTTTGGTGGTAAATGTATGTGTCAAGAATGCAAAGTTTGACCTTGGGCAAGTTCCTTAACTTCTCTAGGCCCCATTTACTCACTGCTGTAATAAAGGGATCTAATTAGAAGATATTGGAAGTACCTTCCAATTCTAAGAATCTATGAATAGCTTTAAATCATGGTTCTCTTCCAAGAACCTGACAACACTTGTTCTATTAGGTCATTTAACTGCTGATTATTTGTTTAAATAGTTTCCCAAGAGTGACCCAGAACATCCTACATAATAAACCAGTTGTTAAATCATAAACAATATGGACAGGATTCATCATCATTATGCTTCCCAACTGAACATCCCTGGGGCCTCTGGTTACTTGGACACTCTCTCTGGTTAATGGAGTGTTGTCAGGGATTCCCTATGTGGGTGACCACTTTTCCAAGAATTAGAAAACAATAGACAGTAACAAACACTAGCTATATACTGGAAAAAATGTGCTTTTTAAAAAATGAAATGGAACTATGAAGAATCAAAGAACTTGGTGTTCTTCTTTTCCCTCCCTCCTTACCTTGGTGTTCTTGTTCTCCACCCCACACCCTGTTACCATCAAGTTCTCAGCTTGGATCACTAACCCTCACTTAACTAGTTGAGGTTTAGAGTGTTATGTTTCCAGGAGTATTTGTAGGTAATCTTAAAGCCTCCAGACACAGAGAAATGCAGTCGGCCCTCCATAGCTGCAGGTTCTGTACCTGTGGATCTAAGCTATGGTGGATTAAAAATATTCAGAAAAAAATTGTTACGTTCTTACTGATGTGTACTTTGTAGTTAGGCCTATGATGGTGGCATCTGTACCAGACATGTACAGACTTTCTATTCTTTTTTTTTTTTAATCCTCACCTGAGGACACTCTTTGCATTCATAGAGTGAGAGGGTGAGAGGGAGGAAGAGAGAGAGAGAAACATTGATGTGAGAGAGACACATCAACTGGCTGCCACCCACACAAGCCCAACTGGGGCCGGGGACAAACTGCAACCGAGGTACGTGCCCTTAGCGGAAACCGAACCCGGGTCTCTCCGGACCGCGGGCCGACGCTCTAACTGCTGAGCCAAACCGGCCAGGGCCAGACTTTCTATTCTTATCATTATTATTTTGTTTAAAGTATCAAGTATAACAACTATTTACATAGTATTTACATTGTGTTAGGTGTTAATAAGCAATCTAGAGATTATTTAAAGTATATGAGAGGGTGTGCATAGGTTATATGCAAATACTGTACTGTTTTCTATATGGGACTTGAGCATCCACAGATTTTGGTATCTGCAGGGGTCCTGGAACCAATCCCATGCAAATACTGGGGGATGACTATATGCAGTTAATGATACCAACTTTGGTCCTGTAATGGTCCAGCATAAGAGATATTATGGGGAAAAGGAAGTCTTCTAAGAGCATCACAAAGCGTAGAATCTATTGTTTTCCAGGAGGGATAATGAAACCCCAATGTTTCAGGCCTCCTTCAGAACATGAGTTGGTGCTATAATGAAGGCATGCAAGAGAGGAAGAGAAAAGGGTTTCTTGAGTTCCAGAGAATTTATGTTCAGTGTTCTCTCTTAATCCCCTCATAATGGTTTTATGTTGTCCTGATGAAAAGAAGATAAATGACTTGTATATACATGCTCTTAAGAAGAAAAACAGAAAAATAGGTAGACTAAAATTTTATTTTTATTAGTCAGGATAGTCTAGGGTATTCCTCAGTAACAGCAAATCTCAGAAACTTAACAGAGCCGAGGTTTATTTCTTGCCCACATCATAGTCCAGTGGGTCAGTTGGCTCTTTGATGTGGTTTTCTTCCAAGCAGGGACCTGGAACCCAGGCCATCTTCATTTTCTCATTCCATGAACTCAGAATCCTTTACTTTTAGCCATGGGATGAAATCAGAGACACCAAGGAGAAGGTATTCTCAGTCATAACTCTTGGACCAGAAGTGACATGTGACTTCTGCTCACACTCCCATTGACCACAACTCAGGTACATGTTCCCAACCTAATTTCAAGGAAAGCTGGGAAATATTTTCTTCTACATGCCTAGGGTTAAGTCATGATGTGGTGAATACATATTGTGACATGATTTTTGCTACACCATTTATGTAGAAAATAAAAATAAACTACCTGTGTATGTGTGAGTATGCATTTATACAAACACAAAGAAAAAAGTCTGGAAGAAAATGCACTAAAGTTACCTCTAAGGAAAGCAGTGGGATTAACAAAGTAGGATAAAATGGGACTAAAGGGGACTTTTGGATTTAATCCTTTTTTAGTATTACATTAAATTTTTATTTTTTAGAATGGTGTATTTATAAATTACCTGTATTTTTAAACAAAACCTTCTCTCTCAATACACATAATAACAGAGTCCAAAATTTACTATGTCCTCCCACAATCTCTGCTTTTTAGGAGGATTTTTCTCTAGTCTGCTGGGGGCTCATGTTGGTGACTCAGATTATTTAATGATTTCCTGTTGGGAAGGCTCCCTTTTCTCACACATAACAAAGGGGCGCAAAGGTGCCAGGAGGGATGTTTGGATCAGCATCAACCCTTTTTCTTCCAGCCCAGAGACCTAAAGCAAGGAGGGAGAGCCACTTAAGCTATGGTTGGATCCAGACACTCAAACAATGACATTAAGAATCTCTCTCTCTCTCTCTCTCTCTCTCTCTCTCTCTCTCTCTCTCTCTCTCTCTCTCTCTCTCTCTCTCTCTCACTTTGCTCTCTTCTGCACTGCCTTCATCCTCTGGGGGGCTCATTGTGATGATGGCAAAATGGACCAAGGTCTCAGCTTAGGTAATGGTAGCCAAGCATTCCCAGTGGCAAGTGTCTTTGCAAAAGTTTCACCCAGAAGTTCTTTTCCTGAGTCTCTTTGGCCTGCTTGGGCCATGTGCCCATCACCATGACTTTCATTGGCTGGATATAAGTCATGGAGATAGGGAGAACAGAGAGTCAGGCATAGGACCCAAACACAGGACTTAGCATGTGGGGAAAGGTGGTTCACCAAATTGCATTTACAAATTGAAGAGAGGATTATTTATCTCACTGTGACAGTCCAGAGAGGAAGACAGTTCATACCAGGAAGGTCTTTCAGAACTTGTAGAAGGTGGGGGTCCCTTAGTGTACATGGCGAGGTCGGTTAGGAGTGGCTGGAAAGCCTGGGGAATTGACCTGGGATGGTAATATCTGTGTGGAATCTAGTTTAGGCTGCTTAGATGGAAACACTACCTTGGCCTGAATCATTTTTGCACTTGCAGCTCCGGAAGGTGGAGGAGGGCCCAGCAGGAGCCAGGATCTGCAAATCAAGCCACCATCCAGTGAACCATGCCCTCGCGACATTTTGATGAGAGAGCATGGCGCTGTGGTCATGCTGGCCTCCGGGTCACTTTGGGGCTTTGGATTTGCCAATCCCTGCTGTCTGCTTTACCATGGCATATGTTGATCCACGCTGGCTGATAATGCGCCCCAGCGGGTCTCCAAGATACCTATAGAGGTTGTCCTCCTTCTGAGCCCTCCCAGTAGCGTGCCGCCTGTCCCCTTTGCTACTTGTTTCACCCAAGACCCAGATTTGCTCTGTGGACACATGGAGACCTTCTCATAGAGATCTGAGACCACCTCAACCCCCAGGCCTCATGTAGATGGGATGGCAGAGATGGGATGACTCTTAATCTCCAGGGAGGAACTCAGTGACTCTCACCTTCTCCCAATGAGAAGGTAAGAGGACCTATCAGATACCATGATCCTGGGTCAAAACCCTTGGGTGGTCATTGGGCAGGAGTCAAAGAGTGCCAGAGGAAGAGCATCAACTTTATGAAGGTCACATGGTTATTTAGTTCACTTGTTATTTTTGGCAGACTGAGGTGACTATGACCCAGAACTTGTTTTCCTCATCATTGTTTTCCTCTATTACTTTACTACCTTGATGGCTTTTTCTGAGTGAAGTAAGAGGGAAAAACCCAGATAAGGTCAGGAAGGCAAGAAAAGCATGGGGCTGGGTGCTGTGCCCATTTTTTTAGGTTAAAGGAGTTTATCACTTGACGTTTCTTTATCATTCATAGAGTTAGAATGCCAGAGCCACAGAGCACCTCAGGGTTCTCCAGTTGTTATTTCTCTTTGTACATTTTTTTCCTGGAGAGCTGCCAAGTGGAGTTATAGAGAAGTGATGTCCCAGGTCACAAGTCATGCCCCAGCCATAGAGCTAAAGGAGACAGGAGGGAGGTAGTGGTCATGTAGATATTTTATTCTATAAAATTTCAGAGGACATTTCTCAGGCTCCTTGGAGGCAATTATTTCAGTCCGTGGAAGGCTGTTTATCATCCAGAGCTGTCTCTACATGAAACAGGTTGTTCTGTGCATCAGTGAGCACCCTGTCAATGAAAATGGTGAAGCAGAGGCAGAAGGACCAGCAGACAGGGAAACTGGAGGAGGTTCCTGAGCAAGACGGAGCTCTAAGGACTCATGGAATTCCATGAGTTTATGACTCAGTGAAATGAAATCACCCCAGGCTCAAGATCTCCTGAGCTCCATTGCTGTCCTTGCTCTGGTCTGGTCTGGCTCAGACAGCCTGGCTGACATCCAGGAAGTGCGGGCACCGGGCCAGGCCAGGCAGTGCCTTGCAGAGTGCGTGAACCTGCTGGGACTTCCTCTCGGGTCCTCATCGACAGCAGCTTGAATTAATCTCCAGGATGATAAGCATCCCTGTGCTCTTCTGAACTGAGCACATTGTGCTACTTCCCCCACTGCCCACTCCCCCAAATCCACAGAGCTATTTATTGTATTTTTACCCTCAGGGAGACACGTAGAGGAGAAAGAGGCTTTGATGATGTCCCGAGGACCCTGCAGGGAGCATGTTTGAGAGTGGTAAAGCTGGAGAAAAGAATTTTTAATCTATTTTCTGTTATTTGCCCCATCGGAGTAAACTGGGCAGGTAGAGCAGGAGAGGGAGCAGGCAGGTACGGGGTTTGTCTCGTGCCCTGGATAGCTCACCCCCAATCTAGAGTGAAGACAAGAATTGACAAAGACATGAGACCACTAGACAGGAGAGTGTGTAGACCTGAGCTCCCTGCATCTGTACCTGGGCTGTGGCCTGCCTCCCACTCTAGGAAGGCTGGTGCCATTGAATGCTGGAGTGTTGAGGCTAGCAGTGAACTCAGAGAGCCATGAACCTCATGACTTTGTTAGTTAGAGGAAGGAACTGAGGCCTGGACAGTTCCCAGGAGCTGATGTTCGAGGCTGGTCAGGCCTCTGGGTTTCCTGCAATCTTGGTTTCCTTCTACCATGATACGATGGCAAGATACCCTGCTCTTACCTGGGCTGTGTGAACAGGATCCCAAAATGCCTGAGCTGCAAGAGTCACCCCAAATGAGCTGTCTCTCCCCTCATTGTACAGGTGAAGAAATTAAGACAGGAGAGAAAATTGAGACTTGAAGGAATACAATGTTCATTAAATCAGCATTAAAGGCAGACTGGGGTCACCTGGCCCACCCTGGATTTCCCCCTATGCCAACCCAGAAGACAGCTTTCCTCAGAGCCCCATGGCACCAGATTATATGATGCTAAACACAACTCACCTTGCCCAGCACCTTTCAGAAGTACTTTTCAAAGTGCTTTCAAAAACTTGATGTTATTCCATTTTCACCCCAGCCTTCCGAGCAAGCGCGGGCTCCTAGAGCAGTAATGAGGGGGTTCTGACCTTAGAGAATTCCACCTGTGCACAGGTTGTGAGGACCGTGGGTGACTGTACACCTGGTGGGTAGGAGGAACACCTCCAACGTGGCCTGGGCATCATGGTCCTCCCAGTGCCCCTTTCTCATGCCTCCTTTGGAGAGAACATGTTCATTTGCTCATCTTCCCTTTCACTCAGCAAGTTATTGGCAGACTGTTCAATTTGTCCCTCTGACTACAGGCTCTCCAGTCTTGGAGCGGGTGGAATACCCCAGTGATAAAAATCAGTGGAGACTTCTTGGAGCTGTCATTGAGGCCCAGAAAGAACATTTTCTGCTGCATCAGAAGGTTTCTGCTACCACATGGCTGTAGGCCCTGTAGAATGTGTGCTGGGACCTTTGACAGATGTCAGGCTGGCAGGATGGAGTGCACAAAGTGAAACTGTCACCTCAATTTGCATTTTATCTCCCTGTGTGATTAGAAAAGGGTAGTCAGGACACCAGGTCTCCACATTCTCCCGCTTGTCTCTCCTTAAGGTCCAAGAGCCAAGGTCTCAGAGCTGGAAGGGCTCTGGGCAGGGCTGTGCCGACTCCCCTCCAGCCCTCATGGCTCTGGCACAGTGTCGGGCATAGGTGATGCCTCTTCCTGCAGGCAACACTGAGCCCACTCTCCCCACCTCCTGGGCTCCATTCACTGTTTACTGTCCTCCTGAGCCTCATGCGTCTCTCCTCCCAGGTGTGCACTCGAGACCTTGTGAAAATCACCCTGGACACAGGGAAATTGATCCCACATGCCAGGAAGGTGACTCCTGGCTTTTCTCAGCCACCTGTTCCATCACCTCGCCCACACTCACTGTCCAGAAATCCTTCGTGGCTGCCCAAATGCCATAGGCTGAAGGCATTTCCTCTTTCTTTTTCTTTAGAAAAAAATTCCTCATCTGAGGATATTTTTCCATTGATTTTTCTTTTTTAAATAGAGTGGAAGGGAGAAAGGGAGGGAGTGAGTGAGAAAGAGAAAACATCGACAGGAGAGAGATACATCAATTGGCTGCCTCCTGCATGACCCTGATTGGGGCCAGGGATCGAACCCACAACCAAGGTACATGCCCTTGACTGGGAATCAAACCCGCAACTCTGGTCCATGGGCTGATGCTCTGACCACAGAGCAACACCCACTAAGGCAGCATTTCCTCTTTCTAACCACTCAGGTGGGCAGCAGCACCCAGGGGCCAGCGGAGAGTGGGGGAGAAACCCCACACCTGGCCGTGGGTCTCATGGCCTGTGCCTGCCTGTCCTCCCTTAAGGACACTCACATTTGTTCCCACTTACAGAGTGCTTTCCCATTCACCATTGTATTTGGTCTTTATCGCCGCGGAGAAGGTTGAGTTGGGATTTCTAAAGTGGAGATGACAACTCAACAGAGGAATTGATGCTTGTAGAGGTTGAAGGACTGAGCCACAGTCACAAAGTCAGTGAGTAGCAGCGTTGGGTCCTGGTCATTAACTCCCCTCTGACCATCTTGATAGCAGTTGCTTTACAGGCTCTCTTTTCTTACTTTTTTTTTGCATTCATCTTCAGATAGAGAGGGAGGGAGAGAGGGAAGAAGAGAGAAAGAGAAACATCGATGTGAGAGAGACACATCGACTGGTTGCCACACACAGGGCCCCAACCAGGGCAGGGGACAAACTGCAACCGAGATACGTGCCCTTAGAGGGAACCGAATCTGGGTCTCTCTGGTCCACGGGCTGACACTCTAACCACTGAGCCAGGGCTCTTTTCTTACTTTCTTATGCAGTCTTTTTACTTCTTGAGGTCTTTTCAGTTCCACATCTCCATGACTACCTTTAGTTTCCATCTATGTCTTGGCTTCTCTCCTTTTGGAGTTCAACATCCCTGAGTAATATTGACACATCAGTCCACTTCGGCCGCAACGTAGACACATAAACACACCTCACTCACACACACACATTCTCCCCATACACACAGCACACATACATACACCACACAAACCTACCATACTACATACACACATCACACACACATACCACACTACATACATACACCACACACCACACACATATACCACACTACATGCATACACCACACACCATACACACATACTATACTATATACATATACCACACACACCACACACACATACCATACTACATACATACACCACACACACCATACAACACACACACAAACCATGAAGACTGAACACGTGAGAGGTAAATAACATTGTGAGAAAGAGAAGGACAAAGAGAAAGACCCGTAAGTAGAGAAACAAAGAGAAATGGATAGCAGAGGGAGGTGGGTGAGGGGAGAGGAACAGAGAATAGGTGTAGTGAGGGAAGAGAGAAGAAAGATCAGCGCTTTGGAGTCAGAAGACTGGGATTCTGAATCTAGCTTCACCATTTACTGGCTAATCCGCTTGAGGAATTCACTTCACCTCTCTGAGCCTTATTTTCCCATCTGTAAAATGGGCATTGTTTATTTAATTACTAGTCATTAAGTATCACCTTCTAGGTGCTTGGGATACATCAATAAACAGAATAATTTAAAACAAAATCCTACTTTCTTGTGTGCAGATGGAGATGGAAAATAAAATAAATATAATAAGCAAAGGCTTTACCATGTTCGTAGATAAATGCTATGGAGTGTTAGTCTGGGTCTTCTGAGAAGCAAATACCAAGTCAGGTCAACATGCGAAAAGTTCCTTAGAGGAAATGCTTGTGTGAGGGAAAGTAGGAAGGCTGCCAGAGAAGGCTTGGAGGAGCCATCAGACCACCATGCAAGTCTGACCCTTAGTGAGGAGAGAGAGAAGGTTGGGTGGAGGCATCCTGGTTTGGCAAGGCCATCGGGGAGTCCTGAAGCCAAAGCTAGACTCAGGAGTCTTTGATGTACTCAGTCACTGGCTGGGAATAGCCTACAGAAGGTGTGGTCTCAGCTCTAATGCAGTGATGGATTTCAAATCAGAGTAGCTGAGGCCCTTGGCCAACAATGCTGCCTGGAGATGGAGGGTTGCAGTGTGCATTCTCATGGCTGCTGCATGAGAAAAAAATATTTGAAAACATGGAGCAGGGTGAAGAAGGTGGGGAGTGCTGGAATTGGACAGATTACAGGGTAGACCTCACTGAGAAGGTAATAGTTGAGCAAAGATTTGGAGGAAGTGAGGGAGAGTCTTTCAGATGTCATCGCCATCCTTGTGTCGACATCATCATGCTGTCGGTCCTGCTTGGGAAAGCACTTTGTCAATGGTATAGGCTCAGCTGACAGAGAAGAAACAAACAAGAGTCATTTGTCCTGGCAATGTGGGCTGACATGTCCCCAGAGAAGAGATGCTGGCCTCTATCCCAGACCATGCTGGACCCCTCTGTTGAGGAGGAGAAGCCTGGAGGACCCCACTCCCATTTCACTTGGAAAAGCAAGCATTCTGTTTCCAGGACATGCCACTCTCAGGGGTCCAGAACTCTCTGAAGGGCCAAAACAAATAGCCCCCAAGATCCCCAGAGGATGGAGTCTTATTTTCAGCCTAACAATGGGAAATAAAACAAAATACTCTTTTTTCAGACAAGTAGATAAATATATTATTATCCTTGACAAGTGGAGTTAACAATAGCTCCTGATACGAGATCATTTTTATCTCTGTGGCATCCTGGCAGACACAGTGTCATTAGTAAAGTTTAAGGGCAAGAAAGAAGGGGCTGGAAGTCACTAAGTATCTATTCTGTGCCAGGCGCAGTAATTTATTCGATTTTCACGAGTTCCTGAGTAATCAATACACTTTACAAAAACAGAAAACTGAGGCCCACAGGAATCCACAGTTGGTAAGTGATGGGGAGATTCAAACCCAGGCTGTGTTTCTGAAGGCCACATTCTTTCCTCTTGCCTTTTACTATACTGTTTTCCCTAATGGCCAATAATATTTCACCATTTTTTATTATACCTCTAATACTGAGTTGGATTTTAATTACTTGTCTGAGGGTCTGTTTCCCCTACTCCCTCATCTCTTGTCTACCTACTGTATGCCCCTAAGAGGAACAAGTGAGCCATATTGGTTTCTGCTTGGCCCACAGCAAATATAAGGAGCCTTGCTGCAGCAGGCTCTCAAGCTGGGTAATAGACATCCAACCCACACTCAACCAGTTGTCTATACTTTCCAGATGAGAGGATGGCCATACACTTTTGTATTCTTTGGAGCTAGAATTCTTTTTTGTTTTCCATTGATTTATAGATGGAGTGCAAGGGAGGGATGGGGGGGGAAAAGAGAGAGAGAGAGAGAGAGAGAGAGAGAGAGAGAGAGAGAGAGAGAGAGGGAGAGAAACATCGACGTGAGAGAAACACATTGACTGGTTGCCTCTCATATGACCCCAACCAGAACTGGGGATCGAATCAGCAACCCAGGCATGTGCCCTTGACTGGGAATTGAACCTGTGACTCTTCAGTCCTCAGGCCGACGTTCTAACTGTTGAGCCAAACCAGCCAAAGTAGGAGCTAGAATTCTTAAATAGGATTCTATATTAGAAGTTGTTAAAATACAGATTCCAAGGTCCTGCCATTGGAAATTCTGATTTTGTATGTTCAAAACAGGCTCAAGAATCTGCATATTAATAAGCACCACTACTCTGCAAGGACATACAGACAGGGTGGGCAGCCATCATCTTGGGCAGTTGTCCATTTGGTGACATTTCTAGGGGAACTATTTACTATTTTTCCTCTTGTCCTCTGGAAAAGGGCCAAACTTAAGGTGACTTTACTGGTTTCCAGAGCCAGTAGAGAAAGGCCTGGGTGACCCCTATCTAGCTCTAGTCAAAGGACAAGGACCTGGATCAAAGTAGAAGGGAATTTGGAGACCCAGGGGGGCTCACACACTTCCTTTATGTGGTCAAGCTTCCTTGGCCTGCTTAGAGATGAACCTGTAAACACTCAGAGAAAGGTGAACTTACCTAGAACTTGACCCTGTCCCTGAGATGTACTCTATTAGTTGATGGAAACCTCAGAGACTTTTTCATCCTGTTCTTCTTCTTGGCATATGGACAACTGTTCGCTTGAGAGTAAAAGTGATAGTTTGTGGTCATGTGACTAATAGTTTCAGAGCCAGATGTGGAGCCCAGGCGTCCTGATTCCTAAGTCTGGCCTCCTCCATACTTCTCTTGAAGCCCACAGATGTGTGCTGACCCCTTGCCCTGTGTCCATCTGTTCATCATGGACCAGCAGGCCTGCCAACTCTTTCTGAAGATGTGCAGGGGTGTATGCTGGGTCTGGCCAGTGAAAATCTCTGGGAGTTTACAACCCCAGTCCCCAAATTCTCAATGTGCAGCAGGGGTAATGCCCACTAGCACATCCTAAGTTAAAGCTAGTGCCACCCCCTCTCTGCATACATCATGCTTACTGCTGTTTTCCTCCCTTCCCTCCTTCTGTTAATGGATTAGAACTCACCCTCAGGTTCATTGTTTTAGGAACTTTGGTGGTAGATGATATGATTTTAGGTAGCAGCAGGCAAATTTTTTAATAGTTAGCTTATATTGCTTAGTACATGACAGGATCTAAGGACTCTAGATATATTAACTCAATAAATTCTAGCAATTCTCTTTCTGTTTCCATTTGTAATGAGGAAACCAAGGCATACAGTGAGGTTGAAACTCTCCCAAGGTCACAGAGCTGAAACATGGTTGAGCCAGGTTTTCAATCCCAGCTCTCTAAGTCCAGAGTCTGCACACTTATTTACTTGACAATGCTCCAGTTCAACTTTTATTTCAATACATGTTAGAAAACAATAAAGAAAATTTAAATGTCAGTTGGGAATTATGGACTCCAACCCCAATTTACTGTTGGACTTTGGATGAGACAATGAAGTTTTTTAAAAGGAGAGGAGCTTAAAAACAATTAAAACAGGTACTGCCCTTTCCAGATGTGAAAACTGAGGTCCTGAGAGCTGAAATCACTCCCCCGTGTGCTGCTATGGGTTAGTGGTCGAGCTGGATCTGGAATCTGGTTCTCTGGATGCCAGTTCCATGTCCATTGCTTTCCCCCTGAATGTTCATTTACATGGACTTGATGGAAGTCAAGACTTAAATAATTTAAATTGTTTAAAATTCCACCCAAATAGTTTAAGTCTGGAGCCAGGCATACACCAAGATTAATTTTCAAGAGAAAATATAAAATCAATTTCCCAAAGCTTTTGGTGAATAACACAGTTCAGAATGTGATGGGATTCCATCAAAACCACCACGAAAACGTCTCAGTCCCGACATAGTTGATTTCTAAAGTATTGAGATAGGTTATCTTTAAGTGTTACCAACCTTTTCTTCTCCAGCCCATCACCTCTTCTTTCTAAAGCTCTTCTCCCCAAAAGGCTGTTCCAGTTTTCCCCCGTCCTTCCTTTTTGCCCCCACACAATGATACTCACACTCTGAAACATAGGCTACCAGCCTGCCACTTACAGCTCCTTTGGTAGTGGAGTCATCTCCTTGCCCCAGGACCTTCCATCTCAGGTCCACATCAGGACTCTGATATTTCTATAGTTTCATCCTATGCCCAGAGCTGGGATTAACAATATATTAGTTATTTTATGTATATTTTTTGGTGCTTTATGCTCTGGAATTGCTTCCTGAGCTGTGATCTACTTTCTCTTTGTTGTGCCTCAGTTTCCTCATTGCTGAAATGATGTTTGGATTGGCTGGCCATTAATAGTCTATTAATGGCCCAATAGCGTTAACACTGAACTATTGTTTACTCCCTTTGCCTCTCATTTTATTTCCTCTACACTCCAGACTCAGCTGTCACAAGCACGCAGAACAATTTCCCATTCCCCAGGAAGTCCTCAAATAAAGCTATTTTTCAATGGGTGTGGGAGGAGCGGCACATTATTCTTTTTCCAAATAATGACAGGAGAAGAAAAAGAACTAAAAAAGAAAAAAACAAAAACAAAAACGGAAACAAATCAAAACAGGAAAATTTACCCTTGCAGGAGGAGTTGGGGAGAAAGGTCAGCACCCACCACATTCTGAGGAACTTTCAGCCCCCTGCTTTGTGTTTTTATTTATTAGAATTTTGCAACAAATAAACGAAGAAGTGAAGCTGGATGGTGCTGACAGGTGGGGCTCTGGCGGGAAGTCACTCCTGCCCAACAAAAGCTCTGTCTAAAAATACCCGGCCAGAACCTCACCGTTTCCATAAACAGATGGACACCATGGGTCTGGCGGAGGGGCAGAGGCAGTGGGAGGAAATTATATCTGACAGTGATAACAATCTGGCATCTCTGAGAGCTTCACATCCTGGATGAGTCCAGGCGGCTGCCCAGATCTTCCACTTGTGCAAATGAGGCAGCTGTAAATAGAATTCTCCTGGCTCTCACCATGGCCATCCCGCACGGGGGCCTATAAAACATCTCTCTTGCCCAACAGCACCCCCATGGCATCCACAAAGAGGAGGCAGATAAGGTGTGGAAGCTGCTGGTGGGGTGGAGGAGACAAGGTGGGGTCCCCGGGGGACTCCATGACCACCCTCAGTCCAAGCGGCAGCCCCAAGCAGATGACGTGTGCTGTGTGCCTACACGCGTGACTTTTAGGAAGTCTTGCTTAACTTCTTTGGATCTGACTTTTCAGATCTGTAAAAAGGGAGGGGCACGATTCCAAAGTAGTATGTTCAGTTCTAAGAGATAGATATACTTTAAGAGGGCTAATAAGCAAGTAGTAGGGTCAAGTTGAGAGGGGACCAGAGATGTGACTGTTTGGTGGGGACCCATCATTATTTGAAGTATTCTCCCATGATGAAAAGATGTGATCTGCTGTTCATAGTTCCAGAGGGCAGAAAGAGAATCAGGAGGTGAAAGTAAAAATGTACATCATAACTATGATGTTCTCATTGTTAGAGTTGCCTAGATTGAATGAGGTCACCAGAGCATGGAGCCCTAATCATATAGGCATAGCAACAGAGCTTGGTATTGGATGGGAGTGTGGACCAGGTCTCTAATGTGACGTTCCTTCTGAACTCTGATTATGGGAATTTGCTTTCCTCCTTCATAAAATTTGCCTTCAGGATGGTTGAGGGAATGTGAAGAAACTTAGCATGATTAAGAGAGGAAACAAAGTCAGTCAGAGAAAGACAAGTACCCTATGATTTCACTTAAATGTGGAATCTAAAGAACAATATTAACAGACAAAATGGAAACAAACTCATAGGTACAGAGAATAGACTGATGGTTGCCAGAATGGAGGAGGGTTGAAGGACTGGGTGAAAAGGTGAAACGATGGAGAAGTACAAATTGGTAGTAACAGAATAGTCACAGGGATGTAAAGTACAGCATAGGAAATACAGTCAATAATATTGCCAGATGGGTCCTGGAAACATCAGAGGGAACACTTTGTAAACTATATGATTATCTAACTACTATGCTGTACACCTGAAACCAATACAAAATAATATTGAATGTAAATGGTAAACGAGAAAAAAGAAAGAGAACATGTTGATAAGAGGACACTGAGTACTGGTTTTAGGTAGGTGAATATTGAACCAACATGACTTGCAGAAGTGGTCATTTGGGTACAGATAAGGTGATGAAGTTGGTGGTTCACTGTTGACGGTTAAAAGATATCAACTGCCTCTTTCCTGGGTCCCCTAAAGCGGAAGATCATAGAGATGGGATAGTGGTTAAAGATATGGGCTTTGGAGTAAGACTTCCTCGGCTCAAATCCCACCTTACTCATTCAGTATCTATGCATCCCTAGACAAGTTACCTGACATCTCTGAACCCTCATTTTAAAAATATAAAATAGGAATAATGAATGTTTCTATTTCATGAAATTATTATGAAGATTAAGTGAGATAATACATATAAAGTTGTGCTGGATAATCTGTTTGCTCCTCGATTCACTTTCTACCTTTTTCCACTCTGCTTTCTGCCCCGGAGGCTATGGATTACATCAATGAGTTCTCAGGTCCTCTGGTTTCCAATTGGCCTGGCTACTGGGGAGTCCTAGAAGGTGGAAGAAAAGTGAGCAGGGTCTGAGTGTTCCCCCAGAGCCTACTTTCTACCTCTGACTCATCTGCGCAAGCCATGCTGCCACAACATGGAACGCCGACAGAGAGAGCAACAACTCTTGGAAGCTCCGTGTGTTTTTCTAGGTTGTTAAACTTGGCCAGATAACTTATTGAGATATTAATTTGTATTGTTCTTGCTACTGCAAAGAATTGGAAGAGATCAGAGTTTTTGTGACTCTTCCATTTTGTTGAAAAGAGCAAATAAGGTTCTGAGTCAGGTGGAGAATGGAGATTTTTTTTTTTTCAAAGGAGAGCGGTGGTGAAGTTGAAGGGGGCTTCGAGAGTGGGAAGGCACAGAATTTTGGAACTGAGGGACAATTTTCCTGAAAGGGAGGAAGGGAACTGTACCAGCCAGAGAAATAGAAGCCACTTTAAATACTTACAACAAAAACAATTTAATAAGGAGGACTGGTTGGCAGCTGATGAAATCACTGAGAAGCCAAATGGGATGGAATTAGCAAGAGCAGGGAGCCACTAGTCACCTAGGTTGGAAGGACAAAGGGAGGTTTTCCTGCCCCGTTCTCACACAGCTGTGCTCCAAAGAGGCGCTCTGTATTCACTGGGGAACAAAGCCTGCCAGAGTCTCTATCCCCAGCAGTTTCCAGCAGCTTCTGGATGGAAGTTCAGCATGTGGTCCCAGACGGCTGGCAAATCAATAAGAATAGAAAGAGAAGAGGCAGAGAGAGTCAAGAGGAATGAGTGAAGTGGGACATCTCTGCATTCTTCTGTACACACATCCATTCTATCCCCTACAAGGACATTTTCAGAGACTGGAAATTTAACATCTACCTGTTGAGAAAGAAGGTGATATTGATAGTGATCAAAGGAGTCTCTGTGTGCAAGGTTGTGCCAAGGACTTGAGAAGAAGGACCACCGCCATCTGAGCGATGTAGCATGATGGTAGCAAGTCAGGATCAGAGAGGTTTGCCAAAGACTGTTGGGATTTTATGTCTCTTCCTATAAGCTTCTCTGACCATGTTGGCTCCCAGAGCTCATTTGGCTTTGCATTCAACCCTTCTTTTAACTGCTCATTTAAACTATGATAAGACAAGGATGTAAGATGTCTCTTAAGGCATTTAATTGCTGATTAATACTGGCTTCACATCCCACCTCTGCCACCTACGTACAAGTTGAGTAACTTTAGGCAACTTTTTTGGGCTTCAGTTTGATTACATGCAAGATGTAGTTACTAACAGTACTTTTCTAACATGATTTCCATGAACAATAATAAGAAAACATATGTAGAGTGCCCAACACAGTGGTATCATATAGTAGTTACTTAAAAAGTATTAGATTTTGTATCAGTCAGGCTCCCAGCAGGAAAAATATGGTGTCTTAAGTTGGGCCCCTCCAGAAGTGGACCCTGAGACCAGATTTTGAGTGCAAGTAGTGTATTTGGGAGGAGACCCCAGGGAGCACTAGTTAGGGAGGGAGGAAGTGAGCCAGGGAAGGGAAGAAAGCTAATATAGTGTGTGTGTTGATGAGCAGGCTGCCACCATGGGCCAGTGGGGCTCCAACCTACTGGGGAGGTCTGGGGCATGGTGTAGAACACATTTTAGAGCTGTCCTAAAGGTCTAGGAGGCTGGGTGATTTACCTACCTACCAATTGCCATTTTTCACTTTTCAGGACTGCTCTCGGAGGTGTAGGCCACACATGGTCCTGTGGCAGAGAAAGCACATAGGTGCTTTCTGAAAGAAGATGCCAGTGGGAATGGTGCCCACCTATGGGAGCAGAGCACCAGCAGCATCTGCTACAGATGCCATACTCCAAAGAGGTGACCCAGGAGACTTTAATGAAGGGTCTGTTTACACTGCTATAAACAGGTTAAGGAAACCAGTGAGTGATGCTGAAGCACTGAGGGGACAATGGAAGAAACAGCAAGTCCATAAGGTGTGAGGGGACTCGGTGAGATGGTAGCTTTAGGAGAAGGCCTTCAAAGGGCAGCGCTGTCTTCAGGTAGTAAAATGCAGCAACTGTCAACCATTGGCCAGGAAGGGAGAACTAGGGATAGATATCTAGACCACTTGTTCTTCCTGTCCTCCAATCTCTTACTGTCAACTGCCAAGAGTTGAACCCAAAGGAAGGCAGAGAGAACAGGGACATGCTTTTTGCATTCATTCCTGAGACATCATCCTCTAGAGGCACAGAGCAAAACACAGGTGGGGATTGAACCTGGAGGGAGCAAGAAAGGAAGACCCAACACTAGTCCCTTTTCCTCTTTGTTGTTTGGTTTCACTAATTATGTCTTTGCTCTCATCTCCACAAAGACATAAGTCTGAGGAGGGTACAACTGCATCTCATTCTGTGATCTTCCTATTTCTAGCACAGTGTATTGCACATATTGGAAAAATAAATATTGATTGATTGGAAGGTAATGGTTGCTGAGAACTTTTGGAAACAAGTGGGTGATTTCTGGGGTGGGGCACAGTCTTCAGTGCCTGAGTAAAAGAATGAAGTTTGAAGTGGTCCCCAGGAACCCTTGTGCTATCTGGGCTCAGTGAGGTCACCCTAAGAGTCACAAACATCATGTGACAATTCTCTATGGGACTTCTTGCATCTACATCAGCATCAAGAGAACGGCTTGCTCTTTGCCCTGTGGCTGGGGAGGCAGTGGGGTCGCTGTGGGGTTCTCCTTAATGAGAGCCGAGACTTCCCTCCCCCATGTCATTATACTCCTGCACATTCCAGCTGTGGCTCTACTTTTCCTGTGTTTAATTTCAGTGCATTTATTCCAGCTGTTATTATCATGGTGATTATTATTTATGGAGTGCTGACAGAGGGTTTGGCAACATGGCAGATAAAGAGATGTGATACGTGCCTTCCAGCTGTTGTGACTACAGCCACCTCTTCCCTTTGTTCTGGAAGATTCTGAAAGACTTCTCCTTCCCTTGGTAGGTTTTGGATGGGAGTTAAGACAATAGGAAGAGTATGTAGCACTTAAAACAGAGTCAGTTTGGGCCCTGGCAGGTTTGGCTCAGCGGTGAGAGCGTCGGCCTGCGGTCCAGAGAGACCCGGGTTTGGTTCCCGCTAAGGGCATGTACCTCGGTTGCAGTTTGTCCCCGGCCCTGGTTGGGGTCGTGTGGGTGGCAACCACTCGATGTGTCTCTCTCATTTCGATGTTCCTCTCTCTGTCTCTTCCCACCTCTCTCCCTCCCGCTCTATCTGAAGATAAATGCAAAAATGTCCCCGGGTGAGGATAAAAAATAAATAAAATAAATAAAATAAAATTTAAAAATAAATAAAATTAAAAAAAAAAAACAGAGTCAGTTTGGGAGCTGTAAAAATACAGATTCTGGGGCTTCATTTCAGATCTGAATCAGAATCTGAGTGTGCCCTGGCCTCCAAAGTTTCGCACGTTCCTCAGGAGGTTCTTAGGTCCTAGAAGAAATTACGCTCTAGGAAACCCATTGAGTGGAAGGGAAAAAATGAGGAAACAGGCAAGGTATAAACATAATATCTACTCTCCTGGACCTGACAGGCAAGTCACAGATAGAAGCTAGCAGGAAAGGTTTTGCTTATCTTTATTTTAAAACACTAATAATGGAATGTAATATGAGTTAGAAAGCTGTGCTTGGTATTGCTTAGTTTTAGACCCCAAATCATTTAAGAGAAAGGGGTATATGTGAGAAGGGTCTTAGTAATAAAATCTTATAAGTAATTTTTATAAAGCTAGTAATAGTAACCATAGTTTATCGAGTGTGTGCTATTTGCTTGTCATTCTTCTAAGTGCCTTCCAGGCATAGAACTCATTTAACGCTCAAGACAACCCCTGGAAGTCTGTACTAACAGTATCCCATTTTGCAGATGAGGTAACTGAGTTATAGAGAGGTTAAGTAAATTGCTCAAGATAAGAAAGCTAGCAAGTGGAATCAGGATGCAGCACCAGGCATTCTGCCTTTCTGAACTTACACTACGCTGACTTCTCATGTGATAAAATGAGGCTACATTTGATGAACTGTTTTGTACTGTTACATCTACTGTTCGTTGAAGAAATTCCTAGTTGCCTTCTGCTTGTGTTCTAGGCACTTTTATAGTTATTAGGAATATATAGGACCTCATAATCTGGAGTCAGAAGACATCTAATTCAATCAGATTTCTTTCTTTATGTTTAAATGCAGATTTCGGGATTTTATGCAAGATGCTCAACTTGCTTAGGTGAGTAGGGGAAGTGTCATCATAGAGGTGACATTGCAGCTGACTCTTGTACGCAAAAAAAAGGGAGAAGTGAATTCCAGGAATTCCAGGGAAAGTAAACAATACATGTAAAAACTGAACAGGGAAAAGAATGGGTATTCTACATGGACTCTGACTGTCTGGTGGGTTGTAACCCAGGGACTGTGGTGTACAGGGGGCGAGAAATGAAATTGATAAGGTGGGCTTGGGGACAAATTATGCCAAACATGAGAGCCAATGAGGGCACTTGAGTTTATTTTGTTGGCATTGGGGAACTACGGGAAGAACAGCATAGTCATAAGACGACTGGTGACTGTGGGGAAGAGTTGAGATTAGAGGCAGAAGAGTGCCCAGGAGACCAGCTTTAGGCTGTGGAAAAAACCTAGGTGAGAATAATAAGCCCCTGAACTCATTACAGTGGGACTGAAGATGGAGAAGAAATGAAGTTGGGAGATATTTAGTAAAAAGGGTCAATAGTTGTCGGAGACCAATTTGATACTAGAAACTATGGAGGGCAAAATATAGGCTGACTCCTGGGTCCAGGCTTGGAAGATAGAAAAGATGACAATGCTGACATTAAGGCATAGAATATAGGAGTGAGGATAGTTTTAGGGGAAGAATAAAAGAGTTGGATTGTACCGTGTTGCCTTCAAAGGGCCAAGACATTTGAGCAGGGAACACAAGAGGGAGATCAGGGATGGTGATAAAGAAACAAAAATTTCTTTTTATTATGGAAAATATGTTACAATCTGATGGTTCTACTTCAAATTTTTGTGGATGCCCCCCCACCCCCAACTGGAGAAGTTTTTTATCTATCTATCTATCTATCTATCTATCTATCTATCTATCTGTCTGTCTGTCTGTCTGTCTGTCTGTCTGTCCGTCCGTCCGTCTATCCATCCATCCATCCATCCATCCATCCATCCATCCATCCATCCATCCATCCATCCATCCATCATCTATCTATCATCTATCTATCTATCTATCTATCTATCTATCTATCTATCTATCTATCTATCTATCTATCTATCTATTATATCTATCTATCTATCTATCTATCTATCTATCTATCTATCTATCTATCTATCTATCTATCTATCTATCTATCATCATCTATATCTATCTATCTATCTATCTATCTATCTATCTATCTATCTATCTATCTATCTATCCATCCATCTATTTTTAAGAACACATTTGTACTTTATTAACTGATTGAGGACATACGTACCAGGCAAAAACATCACTCAAGTCAGATTTTTAGAAATGCAACTGGATATTTTTTGAAATTGAATTCAACCACCATTTTTGCTGATGGTTTAAACTTTTAACCCTGCTCCTTCACAGTAAATTAATTACTCCTGGTTTAAAATTTTGTCCATTCCAGGTTAATCTTTTTGAAGCAGAACTCCTTTTTCCATTTTTGTGGGTCTTTTCTTGTCATTTTCTCTGCTGGTGGCATTTGAGCAGAAACAAGTTCTCCAGTATCCTGGTGTTGCTGGGAAAGTATCGAGGGTTAACTAGGAAATATTCACTTACTTCCTAGTGTGGGAAGATAAATTGTGAAATGTCAATTTATGTATGTTTTAATTTCCATCTCTCCCTCCTCTAGTTTTAGAAAAGAGTTAATTTATGAGAAGTAGAGTTTATATCTTGGTTCGCACACTCTAGAGACAGACTGTCTGGGTTCAAATCCCAGTTCTGCCACTGCCCAGCTGCGTGACTTCAGACATGTTACTTGGCCCCTGTGTGTCTCACTTTCCTAGTCTGTACAATGAGATGACAATAGGGCCCACCTCATGACATTTCTGTGAGAATTAAATGAGCTAACATATATGTAAAATACTGAGAACAGTGCTTAGCACGGAAAAGACTATATAAGTTCTGCGTGTTATGAATTGCTTTCCTTGCAGGATGGTATGTGGAAGCTACATTGAAATCAAAGGCTCTGTCTTTTGTGAAGGCCTAAAGCCACCAGGAGATTTTCTCAGTGTCCTGGAGTGAGAGAAAAAACAGGGAGGCAAATGTCTTAAAAAGTGGCACGGCAGAGTGTAGACATTCCCAGGGTGACTGAGGGTGTCCTGATGGGGCTCTGGAGAGGAGGCTGGTCTGAGGGGGCATGGTGGTGTGGGGGCCTAGGGAGACTGGACTCATGGTACTGTGGACACTGGACCTGAGGGGACATCTTAAGCTGCACAGGGGACATCCTAGCAGGTACCAGGTGGATCCATTACCATGATCAGAGGGGCCTCTCCAGTGTTGCCACCATTCTGGGAGAAACACCTTACGAGAACAGAAGCTGGGTTGGGGACTTGGAATAAGGTACAAATGGATTTGAAGAAAATGACTACTGAGGCCCTTTGCACAGGTGATTAGTAGGCTCTTTGACCTCTATAGCCGGTTGCAGGCAGGGGGCATGGAATGGAGGAGCACACAAACGTTGCCTGTATGAGTCTTGTTTTTAATGAAGGAAAACGCTCCTTCCTTCCTTCACCTCCCCTAGCAGAACTAGAAGCAGAGAGTCCCTGGCCTCTGTGAGTAACCAGGCCCTCCCCAGAGCAGCATCAGGCAGGAAGATTTAGCCCCATTCCTCCCCACTTCCCTCAGACCCTCCCCGAGACTGGCTGCCCTTCTGTGTTTCACTTCCTGTCCTTGTCTTAAATGCTCCCCTGTGCAGCTGTTCCACAGCTGGTGGCCCTCCAGTCACCTCCCGCCCCCCCATCACTTCCCCGTTGAAGGGGGCTTGGGGAGAGTCGAAAGGTGCTACATCAATGTAAGACATTTCCTCCCTTGTCCCCTCAGCTGTGCAGCTCAGCTGTGTGTCCTCTGGCACCTACAAAATCAAACACCTGCCTTCCAGATGTTTGCACCTACAGGCCGCTAACTGCAGCAAGTCCCTTAGAACGGAGACAGGTATTTAGTTGAGGGCAACATTTAATGGAAATCTTGGCCTGAAAAAGACTTGGAGGAGTCATCCTTTTCATTTCTCTGCCTTAGGAAGGATTAAGCTAAATAACTGAGTCCTTTATGCTCTAAAGACATTTAGTGGAAGAGTCCACAGCTTCCCCTGGGCTCATTGTCAGGGGTATTTGTTTATGACCGGCTGTATTTCTTTCTAATTTTCAGGGAGATAGGCTAATACCAGGCAGAGCTCATACATAATAATCATTCTTTCTTTTCCCCCAAGGTAATTACTAGGAAGGGAGGAAGTGTGGTGGTGTAGAATAAACACTGTCTTTGGAATCACACATCCCTGTGTTCAAATCCAGGCTTATCCACGTATTAGCAAGGACCAGCCTTAACCCCCAAGTTTCAATGTTGCCCTCTTTAAAATCTGGATAGTAACACCTGTCCAGACGAGTTTTGAAGATTAAGTGGATAATGTGTGTGCATACCCAGCACTGTTACAGGCTCAGAATAAGCCCCCAGCAAGTCATAGCTATTGTTGTTATTATTATGGATAGTTTGTTTCTTAATTCAGGCAAAAAAGAAATGGATGTCCAGGATTAATTACCATCAGTCCATTTATACTGAGTGCTTGGTGAGCTAAACGTTATGCAAAACACAGTTACCTGCTAATACTGCTCCTTTAGTCCAAGGTTCCTTAAATTACCTGGGGACACTTGTTAAAACCTGCATCAGAATTACCTGGGGGCACTTGTTAAAACCAAAGAACCCTGTGTCCTAATACACCATTGATTCAGAAACTGTTAGCCAGGCCAGGGAATCTGCATTTTGTTAAGCACCCCAAATAATTCTTGTCATCTTAAAGTTTGAGACCTACTTCTAGGATTTCTTAGTAAGACCAGATGGCTCATAGGTTAATGAAGACGCATCACTTGGTGTTCCTTAGTGCACAGAGCCAGGAGTTTTGCCATATATCCCTTTGTTCGTCCCAAGAGCTTGCAGTCAGCTTGTGCTGGCTTTCTGGAATTACACAGAATGTTAGCATTTAAAATAATTTCAAAGGTTACATCATCCAATCACTCATCAGATACAAGAATCTCTTACAGAAAATTAGAGAGTGGGCTGAGGGTTCTTCAGTGGAGTGAGCAAGGTAGGATAAAAGAGCAGGTGCCTTGCCCTGGTTGGTGTGGCTGAGTTGGTTGAGCATCGTCCCATGCACCAAAAGGTCTCAGGTTTGATTCCCAGTCAAGGAACATACCTAAATTTTGGGTTCAATCCCTGGTCAGAGTGCATATGGGAGGCAACTGATCAATGTTTCTCTCTCACATCGCTGTCTCTCTCTCTCTCTCCCCCTCTCCCTTTCTCTCTCTCTCGCAAATCAATAAAAACATATTAAAAATAAAAAGAACAAGTGCCCAGGAACAGGGAAACAGGTAGAAAGAGGTTGGCCAAGGACTGGAGCAGCTGGCAGTATTTACGGGAGGCTGGCCGCGTGCTGGGCCCAGCATGCTGTGGTGGAATGACAATAGAGAGGAAGCAATAGAGAGGCTTGCAGTGTCCCCACCAAGCTCAGCATTCAGAAAGAAACTCAGAAATCTTGTTAATCATTCCAATGTTTCTGAATGACCAGATGTTGGATGCCAGAGTATTGAGGAGTTCAGTGTCTCTTTGGAGGATAGAATGGAGAGCAAGGAAAACAAAATGGAGATAGGAAAAGAAGAGGGAAAACAACCCTCAACAACATACAGGCCAATGCTGATTATTAAATTAAAGAATCAATTTATGGAGTCTTCCTGGGTGAAAAACTCTGGATATACAAAGAGTAATCAAAGATAAATAACTCCCTTCAAGGGGCAGCTTAATGTATGGGAAAAATAAAAGGCACACTATTCAGATTGGGTCTTACCCCTCAGTAGCTCTTGGAACCCAAGAAGGGTCTTACTGTTACTGAGCCTCAGATTTCTCAACTGCAAATGGTGCAAATAATACCACCTTTCTGATTATAATGAGGACAAATGAAATAATGTGTCAAAATATCTAGTACAGTGCTTACACATAGAAGTATTCAACAATTGTTACGATTTCCTTCTGAAAGAGGAAACATAACTTCTATCAGATGCAGTGGCACCATTTGTATCCAGTGAAGGTTGGTTTTGGTGTTCCAAGGTCAGGGTGGCCTTGAATCTTAAAGATGGGAGCCAGGTGCATGACTGCCATACTTCATTCAACTTATAAAAGCTCACACAATCCATAAGTGAGTGTATTGTTTCTTAGATCCTTGAAGTTCTCCTTAGAGCTTATCTAGAATTCTTATCAAATAATTTTGAGGCATGCTATATAGAGACAGGAACAGTAAAACTACCTATCCCCCAAAGGACACATCCAAATTAGGCAACTATTTGACTATTTTGTATAATTATTCCTACTTTCGGTTAGAAAAGTATAGAAAAAATAAAAATTGTGTGTAACTCTTCCACTTAAAATATTAAAGTCAAAGGCTCTGGTTTTAGGTAAAATGGAGTAAGCACACTCTAGCCTGTCTTTCCCATTGTAGTCTAAATGCCTGACATTAACTTTTGATTGCCAAGGTATCCATTCAAAGGCATCTATCTAGAATAAATATATTGCCAGGTATAACACAGCAACCAATAAAACAACTAGATAAGAAACCAAGGTGCCTCTATCCATGATGTTTCCCTTTTAGAAATCTCCAGGTAACCTAGATAACTGACCATTTGAGTGACCCTGTTTTTCCCTTCTCACCCTTAATTACTGCTCTTATGTTTTACATTCCCCAATAAAGAGTGACCCCATGAAACCCTAAGTATCCCAGCCTCGACCCTAACAAGGACAAAGCCCTAGGTCTTCTCTCTCTACCCATGGCCTTGCTGTGTGGCCCTTGTGCATGCTGTGTACCCGCTCAGACCTGTGAGTAATCTTGTTTTTCAAAGTTCTCTGATGGCTGTTTCCGAGGTGTAACCTGCAATCATAATAGAAACTCTAAGGGTCAGTCCAACTGCAACGTTGGCTCTGGTCAAATGCCTATATATAGAACTCTCAAAACTAAAAAAATCAAAAATGAGCAAACAATTTGAAGAAACACTACACCAAACAAGATTCACGGATGAAAAATAAGCATATGATAAGGTGCTCAATATCATGTCATTAGGGAAACGCAAGTTAAGACCATGATGAGATATCACTATATTCCTATTAGGATGGCTTAAATGAGTAAAGGCCAAGAACAGTCAGGGGTCCAGCATGACTCTGGATGGGGAGTGGCAGAGAGTGTACAGGGGGATATGGTGTGGGTATGATCTAAACACGGTGGGCCCAAGATTCCAGGTTCACAGTCTGAGTAATTCCACAGTGTTTGCTGAAGGTGGACCAGATTCTGATCCATGAGATCTTACATTTCCCCTAGGGCCAACAGAGCTTCATTTTGAGAGGCCCATTTTCTTCTTCCAGATGGCTCTTTCGTCTACACTTACCCTTTCCTTCTTCTTTGCTTTTCAGTTCAGCCCACCTAGCCCTGGTTTGCCTTGTAAAGGCATCCATTCCTAGTTTGGCTGTATAGTCCCACTCCTGCACCTTACTCTAAGTTCTGGAAGCTTATTTCTAGATTCCAAATCCTGGTGGTACTTGGCATTTGGGGATTATTTTCTTTTTTTGCCTTGATTTCTCTTTATGCTGTACCAGTATCTCTGAGAACAATTCTCAGCAGTTACTGAATCTTCAGTAATTATTCCCTAAGGTGGTGTATAGGGAATCATGGGAAGAAGCTGCATGCAGAATTCATAGCCTGAAGTTATGAAGGAAAGAGTCAAGCAGTGTCTACACAAGCATTTATTCATTCAAGAAAAGTTATGGAATACCTATTGTATTCCTGGCACTGTTTCAGTTTAGCAAGAAACTATAAAGAAAGTTCCATTCTAGTTGGGGAAGAGAGATAAAAAACCAAATCAATAACTTTATAGTCAAATGACAAAAAGCATTATAAAGGCAATCAGAGGAGGGTAAGGGATACTGAAAGTGTCAGGTGCAAGGGAATGAGGAGAAACTGCCATTTTATAGAGAATGGTCAGGAAGTTTATCTCTGTTTAGATGACATTTGAACAGAGACTTGAAGGAGATGAGGGAGTGAGCTAAGCAGAAAACATGGGAGTTGAGTGTTACAGGGAAATGCAAAAGTAGGTGGAAGGGACCAGGTTCTGCTTGGAACATTTGTGTCACAGCAAGGAGCTGAGGGTGACTGGAGCAGACAGAGTCCAGCAGGAAATAGAACTTATCTTAAAAGGCTTAAATAAAGAGACTAATGAAAACATTACGTCAGAAAGTGAGAATAGGGGGTTAAAGGAACAAATAAGAAATGTTGAGGCTCCCCAGAGACGAGCATCAGCAAGAAGCTGCTACCATTTCTAGAACTGAGGACAAGGCGTGAGGGGTGTGTCACTGGAATCCCATCAGAGATGGGTCAGGAAGGAGGGCTTCTTGGTGGGAGCTGTGGGAGGGGAAGGGAAGGGTGCAGTCAGAATTTCAGAACCAGGCTAAACCCAGGAGATGGTGGGAAAGAATATTCCTGATCTTTCTTCCTCTGGCCTCTGATTTCCTACCAGTGCTTTCCACTGGCTGAATCCAACATCATGCCACCTGGATGCTATCTTCAAGACCCAGCCTCCTAGGGCACAGAGCAGGACAGAGGACAGAGAATGATCTGGGGGTGGGACAGAGACTATCTAGCCCTGAGAACAAGAGGAAAAATGACTACTTGGTATGAAGAGAAAGAACAAGTAATTTCGAGCTCAGAGGTGTTGAGTTAAACTGACCAATCAGATCAAACTGAAAGAAAATCTTCTTCAGTGTTTCAATGTACAATCTGGGCAGGTGGTCTCTCCTGGGGAGGCTGAGTGGCCTGGTTTGTAGGGGTGAAGCGACCATTTATATGGTCAACAGAACCAGGTTCCTGTCCTGTTTGGGTGTGTACACTGAGTTGTAGCATTACGTTCTGTTATGCCATTTTGTATCTTCCCTCAATTTTCATCTTTTCAGTTAAGACTTAGACATAGTTTTTCTTCTGCCCAGGTTGCTTTCCTACACAAAACTCTTTGAGAAGGATATCATTCAGTTCAATTCAAGAGATAGCTTGGGATTTATTCTTAAATTTAGACAAACTTGATCATGAGGACAAGAACTTTTAATGAGATTTCAGAGATAATAAGCCAGAAGCATAGAAGGGATGCCTTGCAGAAGTCTCCATCTTCCCAAAGGGCTAGTGGCTCCAATTCTCAACCAAGATCTTGCCTGACACTCCCTCCAAATGCAACGTCTTCTCAAAAGGTAGTGCTGCAGATTAAGGAGACACTCCTGTGGCAGCTAGCTCTCAGCTGTCTAGAGAGTCACTCTGGCAGGTCTCCAGGGATGCTCTGATTTCAGAACTCACCCTGGGAGTGCCAGCACATTCTGCAGACCTCAGACAGCCCTACTCCCTCTTGGTCTGGTGCCCAGTAGGCTGGAGTGGTCGTGGAGGGAAGGAGCCCAGGGTCCCATCAGATTTGCACTGTTGGGTTGTGGGGGAAGGACTGAAGCGACAACAGGAAAGCAAACAGGGTAGAAAAAGCAAAGATGGAATGCAACACTCTCCAAGACTTCTCCTACCTCAGAGAAAAGCAAATGGGTAGTCTTCTGGTAAGGGAAAGTGGATCATGGTGATCATGTCTAGCTAATTGAGAATTTTGGGGTCCTGTGTAGGAAGTTTGGCTGTCAACACAATACTCATGGAGACAACTATCCCTCTTTTAATTTTTGAGCATTTAGAAAATTGCAAAAAATGTTTTAACTCTTTTAATATTAGTTTCGTTTGGAAAACCTCCCTTTGTAACACTCCTATGGGAATGTTACATAATGGAGATTATCTTATGGAGTTTGGTGAGTTGGGCTAGTGTGTGTTAAGAGTGAATGGAACTTCATTTATTCTTGCAACTTTCTTTTTTTAAAATTTTTTTTTCCTTTATTGATTTGAGAGAGAGAGAAAGTGAGAGGGAGAGAGAGCTGGAAACATCGATGAGAGAGAACATCGATTGGCTGCCTCCTGCATGCTCCCCACTGGGGATCGGGCCCACAACCTGGGCATGTGTCCCGACCGGGAATCTCTTGGTGCATGTGTCTACGCTCAACCACTGAGTCACACCGGCTGGACTATTCTTGCAACTTTCTACAAGAGAAGACGAATGTACATAGAGAGGAGATGCCGACGGCTGGTCTAGAAGAAATCCCACATTCAACCACGGGTTTCTTAAATGATAGTTTAGGATTCGCAGAATGAATTTTAGAGTGATCAAATGAAGAAAAATGGGTTCCCAGCTGATTTATTCTTTAACTAGAAATTGCTCTTTCACTTTATCCCGTACAAACTTTGCAATCTTTAGTGGAGATCTCTCAGTTTCAGATTGCTCATCTGGAAAGTGGGGCCAATGTTATTATCACACTGGGTGGTTGTTAGGAATAGATGAGAAAATGGCAACAGAGGGTCCTTAATCAATATTTATAAAATGAGAATATGTGGTTACCAGGCCCTGTGTCAGGACTTCTCTAGGGAGAGGAACATGGGAAAATACAAGGACGGAAATAAGCAAGCTTCTTGGACCAAACTCACACTCAATTCTAATTTTCCTTTTCTTTTCAAAACAGTGAATTAGAGGTCAAGGCTAAAATGAAAGGTAATAAAAATGACTGGAAAGACTGATAAAAAATCAGCTACAGAAAAATCATAACAAATTCACTGATGCGAGGGAGGAAGAGGGAGAGTTAGCTGTGGCTTTTGCAGCACCCCCCCCCAAAAAAAATAAAAAGATCTTTATTTCAAATTTTTATTTGCTTTATGCCTTTTCCTTCAGGATTATTTCTTTCTCACTTGTGGAGAAATTGCTGGATTTGCCCAAATGTGACATAGTACTAAGGGATGTAGACCAACATGTGTACTAAATGCCATGTCAGGAACCTGCTAGCAAGAAGCAAGAGGGGCAGTTGATAAGTGGAGTTCTCTGTATACATACATATTTTTAGATTGGTGTTCTATTTTTTTTAAATTCTTTACTCTAGAATTTTAGAAAGATATACAAAATTAGAAAGAAGTGGACAAAGGACCTCCATACCCGAAGCTCCAACAATTACCAATTCACAGCCATTCTGGTTTCTTCTATGTCACTTTGTCTCCCTCCCCATTTTATCTGAAACAATCTCAGATATGCTACTTCAGCCTCAAATATTTTACATATATCTAAAAACGACAAGGACTCTTAAAAAAAAACTCCCCATATCATTATTACATAAAAAATTAAAATTAAGACCTTACTATCATCAAATACACAGTCAGTATTCAAATTTTCAATTGTTTCACAAGCTTATCTTTCTTGTTTAATCAGGATTCCAATTAGGTCTACACACTGCAGTTGGTTGTGGACAAAATTGTTTTTCTCACTTTTTAATTTAAAATAATTATACACTCACAAACAGTGGTACTCTAGGGTGCTATGACTTAAACTGGACCACCTAAATATTTTTAGACTCCTCTGCTATCGCCTTAGGCTAGGTCACTATTATTATTTTTTTTACTAGACTCCTGAGACCTTACATTCTCCCCGCTGTAGACAGAATAGTTGAAACCACACGTCTGAATATGCTACCCCACTTAAAACCTTTATGCCTACACCTCTCCCTAACCTTCACCCCTGCCATTGACCTCAAGGTAAAATCTACATTTCTAATGTGGCCTTCTGCACTCTGTCCCTGCTTCTCTCCACCTCATCTTGGGGCACTGAACAGTGCACACTCCACAACATGCACTTCAGCCCCTCTGAACTTGTTTCAGGTCCTCACAGACCCTGCTGGCCCTTTGTAACTCATTACTTAAATGCCTGTCTTCCCCACTGAGACAGGGTCTTTTGTGTCCACTGCTGTAGCTGCTATGCTTGTACCATACCAACAGCATATGGTATTTATTTAAAGAATGAATGAGTTGTATTAATCAGGGCTATTCATTCATTTACATTTTATTAGTTTTTCCATCCCTCAACAAATGAATGGTGGTTTTATTTGAAAGTATCATAAACCCAACTTCACTAGCTTAAACTTTTTAAAAGTGGGGGACATAGTGGGAGTTGTAACAGAAAGTCTATGGATGGGAGGGGTCTCAGTCACACCTAGATACAGGGATTCAAGCAAGGGGCCACCTTTCCCTTTATTTCTGCTCACTTCTTCACACTACCGTGACCTTTATTCTTGCCTCCAAGAGATAGATTTCTCCTCCTTCAATTCTTCCAGGATGCACACTCCTTTGATTCCATTTTTCCAAAAGGAAAGGCCTTCTGCTCCAGCAAATGACGAAACCTGATGGGGGGATTCTTTCTGATCTGGCTTGAGTCACATATTCACATCTGGAACTGTCACTTTGGGCAGGAAGATGTGATCCCATGACTGACCCTGTCTGAGTCAATGCCCACCCCTGTAGCTAGGAAGAGAGTGGACGAATACAGCAACAGCACAACATAGGATTTGGAGCACAAACTCTAAACCTAGATCTCCTGGGTTAAAATTCCAGCTCTGCTGCTTAGTGAGTGACCTTCAGCAAATTACTTAACTTCTGTGCTTCAGTTTCTTCATCTGTAAAGTGGAGATGATAATAGTACTTGCCTTACAGGGTTATCATGAAGATTAAATGAATTAATATATGTAAGCACATAGAACAGTGTAGAGAACATGGTAAGCAGCATGAAATTAATTGTGAAATAAAAATAAATAACAAAATAATGCAATGGGGGAGTGTCTTTCAAAGAAATATCACTTTATATTGATTAAATATCTACTATGCAGTAGACACTGTTCATAACTAATGGGGGAAAAGACAGACAAAATTCCTTTATTTATCATATTCCAAAGTGCTATATGCAGGATATAGAAGGGATAGTCTGCATCCTTGAAGAGTCTGCCTTCCAAAGAAATAAACTAGATGTTAGAGGACTGGAAGGAAACTAAGAGGCTCACCCAGGGACTAAGATCTTTAAGGACTCCTGATGCCACCATATGCAATGCAGACATCTCATTCATTCTAACATGGACCCAGGGATGGAGATAATGAAGGGAATTTTTGACTAACCATGGAGGTTGGAGTATAGGGGCTCACAGAGGAAGTAAACTTGGCAGTTGTCCTTTCTCAACAGGCTATGATTGCTCTGCTCGAACTAGAGGGCACTTGCTTTGTATCTCTCCTATTTATCCATCTTCCTTTGCCTGGAATGCTACTCTTTTGGGGCATCTTGATTTTTCCATTGGAGTGTCATTTTTGAAACCAAGCATGGTCTCTGGCTCTGTTAGATGCCTAAGAAGTAAAATTAATGTATGCATGTACGCATTATTTTTAAGTAAACTTTTTATTTTAAGTGTAGTTTTATAAGTATAGAAAAGTAGCAAAGCTAGTACAAAGTTCCCGTATTCCCCACAGTCACCCCTATTGTTGACATCATACATTACTATGATGCATCTGTCACAACTAATATATAAATTTTGACACGTTATTATTAACTAAACCCTACACTTCATTCAGATTTTATCAGTTGTTCCCTAATGTCATTTTTCTGTTCCAGGATCCCATTCAGAGCACCAAAAAACATTTAGTTGTTATGTCTCTGTAGGCTCTTCTTGGTTGTGATGGTTTCTCAGACTTCCCTCGTTTTTGATGACCTTGACAATGTTGAGGCATACTGGTCAGATATTTTGTAGAATTCTCATCCATTTGAGTTTGGCTTATATTTTGGTTATTTTGTCATGGACTGGGGTTAATGATTTTTGAGAGGAAGACTGCAGAGGTGAAGTGCCATTCTCAACACATCTTATCAAGAGTACATACTATTTATTGACTCATCACTGGTGATGCTGACTTTGATCACCTGGTTAGGTACTGTAAAGTTACTTTTTAATTTCCCCCCTTTCCATGCTGTAATCAACTCAATAAGCACACTCTACACTTAAAGGGTAGGGCATCATATTGCATTCCCTGAGAAGGTGATACCTATATAAATTATTTGACATTCTTCTGCATGGGAAAGTTATCTTCGCTCTCCCATTTATTTATTTATTCAATCATTTATGTCAATATGGATTTTTATATAAATAAAATAAATACATATTTATTTTATTCCTTGGGTTATATAATTCAATATTATGTTATTTATTTTGTTTTGCTCGGGGCATTGGAAGTTCTTTTAGTTGGCACCTATGTCTTTTTGACATACTCCCGCTGTTTTGTTTTTTCAGCATTCCCTCACTTTCTGGCCCTACAAGATGCTTCAGTCTCATCTTGTATTTTCCATGCCCCAGCTGTAGAATCAGCCATTCATCAAAGAGCCCTGTTCCTTTTGTCGTATAATGGTGTTAAAAAAACAAGATCTGGGTCAGGTGTGCTTGCTGCTACTAGGTGGTCATTGCTTCTAGGCCCTCTTAGTGGTCAGAGCAAGGAAACAGATGTGTGTATACTGACCCATATATACATATTTATAACTATTTTTATATATACCCATCAGTGTCTACATTAAGCTAAACATAAGTTCATCCTGATACCCCTGACTAATCCAATACCATGTGGTTCACTATGGCCTTACCCTCGTCCTCATATGTAACTTTCTGTTCCAACAGTGAGAAACCTGGCTCCCACTAACTGATACCCATTTTTGTCCAACCCTGGAACACGTTTACAGCAGTTTCAGAATTGTTACCTTGCACTCCCACGAGAAACAACTCTACCAACTAGAGTACAGTACAGTGCTTATGTATTATTCTCTTATATGTATTTTAATGTCAACACACTTTTTCCAAAAGAAATATTCCACTCAATGCTAGACAGCTAATGGTTCTTCCTTAAAAATATTGTCTCAATGTTACTATACTTAATGTCACTGAACTATATACCTAAAAATGGTTAAAATGTTAAATTTTATGCTATGCATATTTTACCACAATATAAAAAATATTGTTTTACTTTTCTCCATATATCCCAACCTGGCTGATTGTCAAAATCAATGTCTTTGTAGTATGAACCAAGAATCTATGTTTTTAATAAGTTCCCCAGGTGACTGGCCACCACTGTACTAATAAACTTTTTCTTTTAAGAAAAAAATTATATGCAACGGGGAGATCCTGGGATCTGAGATCTTCAGATGCATTTCCAGCATTATGGCAGATGGAGGGATCCTCCTCTGGGTAATGAGGAGAGGTGTGGCCTTCTCCACAGTCTGGACAAGGACCTCAACCAAGCCTTACTTCTCCTCATGAGCAGCCCAGCCCTCCTGAAGGCCTGGCTTGGCAGCTCCAGCTCTGCGCTGCCTGGGCATCTCCCTCAAAGGCTGTGCTGAGTTGCAAAAATTTAGAGCTCTGCCTCCTCAACCTTCGGCATGATCTAAGCATGTCAGAGTTGCCACATGAAAGAAAGTTGCTTGTTTCTCAGAGCAGGTTGCCAATTGGATAACCAAGTGTCACCTCCCAGCCCATAATAAAACCTCCATTAAACTCTTTATTACATTTCCCAGTGTAGAGCAGGCTTGCCTTGGATGAAGGGCTGCTGAAGGAGGTTCCAACATGGGTCTCCAGCACCTTGCCTTTGGCTGTCTTCTCTGACACCTTGGAGGGCAACAGACTGGCAGTGAGTGGGGCTTTGGATCCCAGAGCCTGACATGCCCAGTGTAATTAGATGCTCTGGCTAGACCCTATCTCATGTCTGAGTCACCAAGGGGAGGGTGCAGTCACTAGGTCTAGGAAACCTTGAAACTGTGTGCCAATCCAGTTCCTTGGGTGAGAGCTTATGTCTATAAGAAGAAGCATCTGGAGACCCAGGCAACTATCTGTAATTTCAGGTCCTCTTCCAGTCACTTTCACCTGCACAATATAAATTAATGGGACTTCAATTTTGTCTGTATAAACTGATGAATTATAGGCTACTTTGTGTGTCTGAGTGTAAGGCAGGTAAATAGAAGACTATAATCTAAACAGTTGACACTTCACAGATGTGAGGGAGTATGAAGATGGTCAAGGATAAACCGGTGTGTTCTCACCTCTCAAAGGTTAAGCCATCCACAATAGGACACCTTGGGGGGGGGTGCGGTACGTGGGGTCAGTCAGAAGACAGGTTTGCTACTTATTGGCTCAAGGGTCTTGGGAAAGTCATACAGCTTCTTTGATGTTCTCTTTCTTTGAAAAAAAAATGGAGTAAAAAAAGATTGATGTATAGATCAAATAAGAAAATGATTATGAAAGTATTTTGTAAACTGTGACCATGAGGTCAATGTATTATTGATTAAACTGGATTAGATAGTAGACAGTATCCTTCCACTTTCTCTGATGTGCTCTGTGCTCACCCCTGATCTTTTCCTGTCTTATGCAATTGTTCCGAATAGTCTTCCTTATTCACTGCTAGTGGCACAAAAGGCCTTCACACACCTCCCCTTCCATTATCTTTAGAATAATCTCTCAATCTAAACTATCTACTTTTTCATTCCACCTTATCAGCTACTTCTCTCCAGAATTAATTTATATGCCACACTCATGAAACTATCTTTTTTCTTTTTTATTGATTTGAGAGTGAGAGAGAGAGAGAGACATTAACTTGTTATTCCTCTTATTTATGCATTCATGGATTGATTCTTGTATGTGCCCTGACCAGGGATTGAACCAACAACCTTGAGGTATCGGGATGATGCTCTAACCTACTGAGCTAACTGACCAGAGCTGAAGCTGTTTTCTTATCAACTCCATTTGTAGGTTCCTGCTCTGCCCTTGCCCCAGCGCCACAGAATGCCTTGGTCTTTCAGCTCTCCCCCAGAACAACCTGTTTCAGAGCCCATGTTCCACCTGACCATAACCATGACCATTTCAGCCCTCAATGTGTCCCTCTCCTCTGAAGGGTAGCCCTCATGCCACATTGTTGTTTTATGTTGTTTACATGTCTTAGCACTGTCTCTGCAACAGAACTGGGCAGTCCAGTTATCTAGCACATTGTGGGATCTACAGTACTTGCTCTATAAAAAATGTGTTGATTGGGTTGCAATGCCACAAACTATAGGGCTCTGACCTCTTCCACAGTCTTTGGCATGGATTCTTTACCCAATGTCACCTTTATTTCTCAGTTCTCATTAGTATTTTCATACCATGATGTAGACCAGGAAAGTTCTACCCCTAACAGCCCCCCTTGCTTCTTCCTCCAGTCCCTCAGCTCACCTTGGCATATTTAGGGGAGTTATTTTCACCCCTCTCCTCCTTTTCCCTTTTTGTCTGAGTTCAGGTGCCTGTGAGTTGACTCTACATGCAGATGCTGGTATTGTGTGGTAGAGAGAAGTCAGGATCTAGTGGCTTGGGCATCTAGAAGACTCTCAGCCGTGCCTGAGCAGAAGGACTGGAGGATATTTATGTAGGAATCATTCACATGGATTATCACTATAATTTTACATTCATGCAATGTGTGAAATTCTAGGAATGAGTGGAAGCAATGAAATCCTGGCAATTAATGAGATAGAATGTAGCAAAGTTCTGAACCAAGACCAATGCTTTCCCTCTTCTCTGAGATGTGACATCTACTCTACACAGAAGAGTGAGTGGGACTCTATAGTCAGATTGATTATTTCCAGTCTTATCTCTGCCACTACACTGTTATGGGATTTGAGGGTGTTTGTGTGACCTCTCTACTGTCATCCTCTCAGTTTCTTCTGATGGATGATAGTAGTATTTATCTCAAGGGGTTAACTAAACTTGACTACGTTAGTACACACAGTAAATGCTCAATAAGTGTTAGTTATTATTAGTATTACTGAGTAACTGGGACCTTTTATTACTTTACAAGCAAGCTCAAGTTCTTAAAAGTATTTCCTTATCCCTATTTCTGCCTCAGGCTATTTCTCAAAATTTCCCCTTCTGTCCTTGGCCAAGTTTTTGAAAGAGTGCCTCAATGTGTCCATTTTCTTATCCCCCAAATCCTCACCCTTATAACTTGGCTTCTATTTTCATCATTCATGGAGGCTTCATATTTTAACATATTTTATAACACTCCAGTCTCAAATTCATCAGACAACTTTGAAGCCTCTTTCTCCTTATAGAATTTGGCATTGTTGAAGGTCTTCTCTTGAAGTTCTCTTCTTCCTTGTTATTCCTTGACTTAACTCCTAACTTAAATAGCCCTAGCTCTCTTTCTTGACTCTTCTTTGGCTCCTTCTTTTCTGACCAGGTTCTTTCAGTCAGCTATTGGCACTCTCAGTGTTCTGTTTCTAGTCTTCTTGATTCCTTCTTGATCTAGCCTTCTTGATCCAGCTCTTCTTGATCTCTTCTTTCTCCATGGGCATTTTACACCTAGTGCTTGATCAGTTAGTTCACTGCATAGAGGGGTCCATGATGCCCAACTCTGCATAGCATCAACTGCATGTTGAACAGAAAACACAATATAGTTCATGCAGATGTTTTTGGCCACCATTCTACTTAGTGAACAGGTAACGAGAAATGGTTTTCTAGTATTTCTCCTATAACAGACCCCAAAACACAAGCCTACTATGTTTTTGGTGCCCAGATGACCCACCCACCTCTGGAAGAATCACTGGTCCTACTAGACTTATGGCACAGCTTGATCTCAGTTTCAAATGTAGTATCTCCCTAAGGGACTTGCAAGGGTCATTTTGCCTCTACTCAACATTAACCTTAAGTGTTGCCTTCAAAACCTTACCTCTGTATAAGTTGCATTGTGGTGATTTCCAATACAGATTCCTGACTCTTGTCTTGTGAGTTTTTTCTCCTGGGCTCCAGACCCTTATATCTAACCATGGACGATTCAAGTTGTCAAAAATAATTTTATTTTCATTTCACTATCCCAGTCCTGTGCTTTCTGTGTTCTTTATTGGAATATTCTGGAAACAATATATTTTTAATCTCAATGCTTCTTTACTATTTAGGATACTGGTGAATTCTCCTGATAATAGCTTTCCAAGAAGTCTCCTCCCCTATTCCCTCCACCCTTCCATCCTTGTTTCTTACTCTGGCAAGAAACTCTAAAGAGCAGAACTAATCCTACCACACCCTTGCTCAAAACATTTCTTGACTACATTGAATATCTGCTGAAGTCCCACACCATCAACTTATTCCTTGAACATAATGCCACTTTTCTGTTGCCAAAGCTTTGCTCATGATATTCACTCAATTTGGAATACATTTTCCCCTTTTCTGAATATCAAAATCCTTCTTAGTATTAGGACTCATTCAGATGTTACCTCCTCTGTAAAACTTTCTCTGATCCCTTAGGTACAGCATTAATGACTTCTGCATGGGTTTATATTGTATTTTGTTTATATTTGTGTGATGACACTTAGCACAGTCTGGCTCATGGTCACTGTGAAGAGTCTGTCTTCCTCACTATGTGGAGTGCAGAGGCCCGTTTCAGTGCCTTAGTCATTTTTGAGTTCCTGTCTTCCTTCTGCCTCCCCCAGGGCCCAGCTCAGTAGTTTGCACGGAGAGATTTTCCACAAATATTTGCTGTTGAAAGGACTATTTTGGGTGTTCTTGGATGAAAAGATTTTCAAGTGGCAGGTGTGGTTCCTTTAAAAGAACTTTGAGATCCTCATCCTGTTCTAAGGCATGCCAGGCTTTGGGGAGAGGAGATCCTAACTCTATGTTACTGTAGTGAGTGCCACCCCCACTTCAGGCTCACATTTCCCTTTGCAGTCAGTCACCTAGGAATAACTAGATCCTCAGCCCACATCCTCTGAACCCAGGACACTAGGACTTGGATAAATACTAATAGCCAGTACAGAGGAATTGTGTAAGATGCCCAGTGTTACATAGCAAATCATCAGGGAGGACTAGATCAGCCCTGTTTCTTTCCAGGCTTATAACACGTCATGAATGTTCCCAGGTTATGTGTATTCTCTCTTCTAATGATCATTTTTCTCTGCTCTGCCTAGCCCCCACTGGGGATATATAGTAGGTAAGAAGAACAAAACCTAATGTCTTAAGAAATCTGACTAACACAAATGATTATTTTCTCAGATCACCTTTGTTCAGCTTTGTATGACTCGCAGTTCTTCCTCCTTGGTCTTTGTTTCTGGTCCCTCTTTTTCTACCCACCAAACCATTGGTGTTTATGGAGTTACTTTTCTTGCTCCTTTACCCAATTCTATGACTTGAGTTTGTTTCTCCATGTTGAGAACCCCCACACATCTGATCCTCGTTCAAAGATAATTCCTGGCTCCCCAGATACACAGTATACCCTCACTGTTATCATCTGTTATTTCCTGAATCCTATTTCTACTAAGGTGAGCTGGGCCAAAGGATTCTTATATCCATATTATAGGTGAAAATGCTGAGACTTAGACTCAGACAGCCACCTAGCAGGACCAGAACCAGGGCTCTTTGCTCCATGTGCAGGGCTGATTTTTGTCCCCTCAGGGCCAGGCACAGAGCTCCAGTTCAGACCCAGCATATCACATCTTGGGATGGCTGTCCCCTCTGATAAGATGAAAGGCTCTCCCCACTTATTCCTTTCTCTTTAGTCCTCATAAAATTGTTTCTCCTTTACCTTTCTCTTACCATGTGGAATCTATTTACTCATGAGAAATTCAGCTTATATGCCAGATCTGTTTTCTTGCTTTCTACTTTGAGATTCCATAGCTGAGTTTGCAGGCAAGAGGAAGTTTAAAGATTTGTAGAGTGGGTTGTGGTGGTGGTGGTGGAGAGAGAGAGAGAGAGAGAGAGAGAGAGAGAGAGAGAGAGAGAGATGCTTAATATTGTTACCTGGACCTTGATCACTCTTAGGTTTTTCTAGACTTAGAAGTCAGGGTTGGGTGGTCTCAGCTTCCAGTCATCTCAGGACTCATTCCAGACGTCAACTCCCTGCCCCCCCACCACATCCTGCATTCATTCCCTCTTGTGCTTGCTCTCTTGATCAGTTTCCCCTGAGTGGGAGGGACTTCATCTTCCCATCTCCTGTTGGGCCAAGTTTTGGAGCCAGACCTGAATGGGGGGCTCCCTGTCTTCTCCATGTCTCTTGCCCACTGCTCAAGGACCTTAGGGGCATGAACCCTATCCCAGCACTGTCTCAGCTCTCTGGAATGCTTTTCATCCTCAACCTGGGTGAACTGACAGCGTCTTCCTGTTTGTAGTTCAGTTGAATGTCCCACTTGTTTCCTTTGGCTTCTTTTCTCCCTTCCTCCAGGGCTTGGGGATGGCTGTGCTAATACTGATGCTATATTTATTAGTCCTCCTTGCACATGGGTGAGGGACTCAAAGATCACAAAGGAAGTAGATGATGTGTAGGTAGCTTGAGTTCAGTTTCCTTAGTTTACAAGGAAATGCAGGCCATAGCTGGTTAAAGGTCTGCTCAGGCCACATATCCAGTCAACTGGTAGAGCTAGAATTCATACATTCTGACCCTAGCAAGGTGTTCTTTCTCAGGGATGTAACCAGACAAAGATGAAATGATAGGAAGTAAGTATAAGAGAACCATATGTGGGGTGGAGCTTTTGGCACATTAGTTCTTTTGCAGAAAATTGAAACCAGTGGTTCCTATCCAGAGATCTGAGACCTCCTATGGATTTGCTGGTAACCCATGAGGTCATTACATATGGAAGCTTCTGGGAGGAAGAGAGGCTGGGAGGAAAGTTGCTCCTCTCTTGGGGTCCGGTCACTTAACCCTGATCATTGCCATGTGGGTCGGTGAGCATTAACTACCTAAGCTCCTGGAGTGGGCAGATCAAGCAGAAAGTATAGCCCCCACTTTGGGAGAACTCATGATTTTGTTGAGGAGATTGGAATCATGGAAATAAAAGTGACTAAATTGTATAAACCAGCCTTAGCATTCAGCTAAGGAGCCAGTTGTCATTAAAATGTGCCCCAATGAGGGTGAGGTAGCCTTTAGAGGACAAGCTCCCCTTGAAGATAATCTACCTGCCCCAATGCTATTTAGTATTTAAGCTGACTATACCATTGATGAACCACCTCTTTGTCCAGTGATGTTCTTTGTTGGGAAGCAAAATGTATGGGGAAAAGTGAGACCTAGGAGAGAATGAACGTATGCATGGTGGGAGGAAGGAAGAGTCCCCCCAAAAGGGACTGGGCTAGGAGAAGAGGGGTTGCCAGAGACAGATGATACTGGTGCAGTGGATATGAATTGCTTTACCACACTTGAGGTATGGAATGGTGTCTTAGTTCGGGCTGCTCTAAGAAAATACCATGGTAGCTTATAAACAACAGAAATTTATTTTGCATAGCTCTAGAGGCTGGAAGTCTGAGATCAGGATATCAGCATTGTTGAGTGAGGGCGCTCTTCTGGATCACAGACTTCTTGTTTATCCTCACATGGTAGAAGAGGTAAGGGATCTCTCTGTTTCTTTTATAAGGGCACTAATCATATTTATGAGGACTCCACCCTCATGACCTAAGCATTTCCAAAGGCCCCACCTCCTAATATCATTACCCTGGGCATTAGGTTTTCAACACATGTATTTGGGATCATTCAGACCACAGCAAATGAGAATTGCCTTTATTATTGTAATAAATTTATTCTTCTAATACAATTCTTGTATGTCTAACAAAATCCATGTCTAAACCCAGCTTCCAGAGTGGGTAAACAATAATTTTTTTTTTTGGTCTCTCTTCTGTTTTTTTTGTTTTTGTTTTTGTTTTTAGGTTACATTTTCTTTTATGTTATGGCAGAAAATAGTAAAAAGGCCTCTAGGCAGTGACATTTCAGAACTTATTCTGAAGATGTCCACTGGAAAGGCCTACACAACCAATTAAAATTAAAATTTCCAGGTGCTAAGTTTGGCCAGTGGACCTTATCCTGGCTCCCAGAGTCTCAGTATCTGATACTTAGTCATTGGCCAAACACATGGGACCTTTATCCGAGGTTCACTTGGGATACAGCCTTTGAGTAAAGACAGGTTCTTGATCGCCTGGAACTTGTCCCTTCCTCATGCTTCCAGTTATGGGAAATACAATTATTTTCTCTTTGTAATTGGACCACTATCCTCTTTCCTTGGACATCAGTCTTCATCGCTTTCTCCTCTTGGACAAACAGTCTGGACATGCTTCAGTCGACCTAGACCATAACTGAACTAACCAACCTAAGTTCTTGAACCAGTGAATCCCATTTTCTCAACTCAAAGTTCTAGGAAGTGTTGGCTCAGAAGGACCTTGGCAGTTTAAAAACACAGAATTAGATCCAACATAATATGCCTCGTGTTTGTGATCACTGGGCTCCAGATGATTGGTTGCAAATTTTTGCTGTTATCAAATGAACTTCATTATTCTCAGTGATGAATTTGATACTCAGTAAATGTTAAAAATCTGAACTTATTGTAGGATTGATCTTCTGCTTTAACTATTGGGGTTCTTTATAGAATTATATTAGAACAAAATCCAAACATATGTGGAGAAGGTAGCCAGATAATTCCCAGCTTGGGTGGTTTAGGATTTTGAACAGCTGTCCATGTGCTGAGTCCACAAACAGCTGAAAGACTTCCATCCCTTCTTAACACTGACCTGTATTCCCTCAGCCTTCTCTGATCATGGTGGGGCAGAAAGAAAGGGATAATGAAGCTTGTGGTGAAGCTGCTCCTCTCCCAGGAATTCAGGGTTAGTGAGATAATGTCTGTGGAGGGGCCTCTGCAGGGAAATCTGTTCTGCAAATACAAGGGGCGCTCTTGTTATTTCTGGGCCTCCTGGTGCAGCCCAGGTAACTTGGTCCTTTCATCTTAATGGGCAGTTGATGCCTCTTCTAACTCCTTTCTCCCAGAGTTAGGGTTTTTCTTTAAAGAAATAATTAGCGGGTTCTTTTAAACCTTTCCAGTGACTCATTCTTCTTTGAAATACTAACCCAAGGTTGTTTCCTTCAGAGAATAAAATAATGATGATAGCAATTTATTTCATAGCTAGAGCCAGGCCAATTAGCACATGCCCTATGCCCAGAACTTAAAAAAAGATCTCTAGTCTCTTTCAGCTCCAATGTGTTCTGAAAGTACATTACCAGGGCTTTCCTTCAAATGCGACTTGCTTGGCTGTCTGTAGTAGGGGCAGGATTGAGTGAGAGGGATCAGAAGTGGAGACCCCACAGCGAGAAGCTTGGGGGTCTAGTGTACTCTGAACTCCTGCCCATCTAGCCCATTAGACAGGAGGAAATCTTTGTAGGTCTCAAGAGCCAAGGCTCCATCTGAAAAGAGGATGGAAAAGATTTTCTTACCATGGAATTTCATGGTATTTTATTTGTCTTTATGAGGTCTCAAGGATGGTAGGAAGGATAAGTGGTTGACGGAAGACACATTGTCCTCTGTCCTTGTATGATATAAAATCTTATTGATTTTGCCTTTAAGAGCTCACCCCCCCCCTTTTTTTTTTTTTTTTTTTTTACCAATTTGGATTCTCACTGCAGCCTCTATGAGGTATGTAAGGCAAGGATCACCATCCAAGACTCAAAATGAGAGTAATGGAAGACACCTTAGAGATTAGCTGTATCTAATTCTCCCATTTTACAGATGGGAAAATAGAGAACCAGAAGGAAGGTAGAGTAACTTTAAAATGTCATTAGATGGGTGAAATTGAGATTAAACCCAAAGTCTCCTGACTTTGTTGCATTTCCCACTCTACAGCTTCAGATATCAACAGTTAACTGTCTTTATAAAACCCGGGCCAGGTTTGGGAGTTATATAAAGCTTATGATTTTGGCAAAGTACTTAAATATCAGGTTAAGTTAAATTCCACTGTAGTTTGGATCCCCGATCCCTATTTCTGTCTTTGATGGGCATGAAGATGAATCGTCAATAACTTTTCAGTTAGACTACAGTTGAGGCAATTCTTTCTTGGGGGCATATTTATTACTGTGGTTTCTTCTCTCCAAGTTCCTCTTTTTCTTCAAATGTAGGGCAATACAGGACTCAGGAGCCCAAGGAAAGCTGAATTTAAGACTTTGGCAAGATGTTCCCATGTCCAAAATTCTGAACTATTTGATAAGTGAAAGATTAGATCATTTGTTCAGTTGTTCAGCCAAGAGTGTTGAGTACTGATAATATGAGAGTGGAGTTTTTTCCCATGAGGTTTTAAACTAAAGGTAACCTCATGCTACCTTAACATTTACCTAACAGTTTTATCTATCTAGGTTATGGCCTGTGAAGTACTAAGCTTGAACAAGTTGCTTAAACTTGCTCATACATAAATGAGACTCAACTTTCTTGAATATGGAATAGAAATAAAAATACCTACCTCATAGATTAAGAGGAACAAATGAGATATTGCATGTACAACATCTGACACATAGTAAGCAATTCACAGCAGTAATTTTTATTGCTATGATTTCTTGGCATTGCTGTTGATTTCGTAATTCTTTTTAAGGATTAACCCATGATCTATCTAGTGTGAGTGAGTTGGGCATGGTTTGTGGGGGCTGTGATTCTAAATTCTGTGCCTTTCTTCCCAGTCTCTGTTAACCAGCATTCTAAGGCCTTTTACTGGGCCATTTATCTGTGCTTTGTTGTGTGAAGGACTGCCAGATTTATCTTCCCTCAGCTAGACAAGGACACCAGGCCAATCTCTCTGTCTTCATGGCCAAGCCAGACAAAATCCAATTGGAGGGGGACAGCTCACAATCTTCTACGCTTATAAATGAGAACAGCTCTTCCCTCACCCGGGGCTAAGTTATTCTGAGGCTATAAAAAGATCCCTGTCCACTTCAAAGGACTTTTTATCAGCTCATCCATACAGATCCTGTTCAACTCTTCTCATTTTCAAAGGCAGAACAGAAACCTCTTGGCTGAACCCCCAGCTAGGCTCTTACCTTCCTTAAAATATCTTTAACTTCAATTAAACTGATCCCTTTTGGCTCCTTTAAGCAAATAGGTTGTCTTCACCAAGAGTTCCCTGACACTCCCTCCCCCCTTCACCTCTAGCCGCATCTGGTCCCTGATATGTCATTCTGACCTGTAGGAGAATTTGTGCAGAGTCAGCAATGCGACTCAGCCAGGCCCTAATGCCACTGGACCTTTTAAATATACTTGTTTCAAAACATAGTCCACTCAAAACCACTTCTGTGCCTTTGAGAGAGGGGCAGTAAATGAAGCATTGATTTGGAAATTAACACCTTGGTTTTCAGGCCTCATTCTGTCATAGACTTCTTGTGTGAATTTGGTTAAGTCTAAGATTTGTTTCCTGAAAGTAAAATGAGGGACGTTAAATGTAACCATTTACAATGATCAATTGCTTTGCTGTAATTGCCTATTTCTAAGTCTGCCTCCCCAGTAGAGTGTGTGTTCCTTGAGGACAGGGAAAGATTTTATCTCTCAGTATTCAAATTTCTTGGAAAATATTTGGTGAATAAAGGTACCTGAGTCTCTTCTAGTATACCTTTCCATCCTATCCATTTCTAACCTGTGCCAGATAAGCTTTTGTGCCTCCCTAGCTTTATAATCTCCCAAACCCTTAGCTGCCTGCCTCTGCCAGGGTGCTAGGCTTCAGGTGATCCTGTATAATTTCACTGTAGGAGGCAGATCAACTGAATGCTGACCTCCATGGTTCTTCCCACTTCTTCCAGGTTGGGTGCAGTGCCACACTTCAGGTTGAAGGCTGCCCAAGTGACTTTGAAGGGTTCAGATAATGCAACCCAGAAGAGCAGGAGAGATAATTCCCCAATGTGAGAACTTTGAGCAGTGAAAGAGAGAAAATAAAAGGGGATCTGTCTACAGATCCCTGCTTTTTCCTTTTCTTTCCAAGGCTTTATTTTTTTTCTGTACAACATGTGCAGAGATGCCCTGGCCGGTTTGGCTCAGCGGTTATTGCCTCAGCCTCGTGGACCAATGAGTCACGGCTTAGATTCCAGTCAAGGGCAAGTACCTCAGTTGCACTTCGTCCGCGGCCCCGGTTGGGGTCATGCGGGAGGCAGCCACTTGATGTGTTCCTTTCATGTCAATGTTTCTCTCTCTTTCTCTCTCTCTCTCTTTCTCTCTTCCTCTCTCTCCCTCCCACTCTATCTGAACAAAAGTGGAAAAATGTCCTCGGGTGAGGATGAAAAAAAACATGTGCAGAGATGTCCAGTGTGATTGAATGACACTTTCGGTGTCTCTGAAGAATGTAAAGCTGGGGCTAGGTTGATAATTGCTATGATCTAAATGTTTCCCTCCCCCACAGTTCATATGTTGAAATCTTAACCCCCCCACAAGTGATGGTATTAAAAGTTAGGGCTTTTAGGAGGTGCTTAAATTATAACATTAAGAGGTGAGGACCTCTTGAATGGGATTAGTGTCTTATAAAGAGGCTCCAGAGAGATTCTTAATTCTTAGCCCCTACCACCGTGGGAGAACACAGCAAAAAGGCACTGGCCATGAGCTCAGCAGTGGAGGCCCTCTTAAGAAAGCAACCATGCTGACACCTTAATCTTGGCCTTCCAGTTTCCAGAAGTGCAAGAAATAAGTTTATATTGTTTATAAGCTACCCAGGCTGTGGTGTTTTGTTATAGCAGTCCAAATGGACTAAGACAATAACACATCACCTTTGCTTCTCATTCTTCCTTGTCTCATGTCCCCTTTACCTCACTCTTGCTGCCTTGGAATTGTACCTCTTAGTAAATTATGAACACCCAAGTCTCTCCTCAGATCTTATTTTCAGGGAGAACCTAAGCCATCTGTCCAAATCAATCTACCCAAATCCTATTCATCCTTACAGATTTATGGGAAGTTAGAACAAGAAAGGAAAATGCTATCCATTTATTTATTTTAATGGATAATGAAATGAAGTCTAGAGAAAGGAAATGACTTTCTCAAAGTTAGTAGATGGGCTAGCGCTAGAACCAGGGTCCCTAATTCCTACCCCCAAATCTAGGAATAGGAGCATCGAAAGGGAGGAACAAGCATTTTCTTCTCCCTGCTTTGTGATTGGTGCTTTAGTAAGTGAAAGCTCTCCACAGTGCTGGTAGCATCACAGTGAAACTTGTCCTTCTCAGCTGTTCCCTGGACTGGAAGGTTTGTCAATAATGTAGGCAAAACAGGACAAGGGATATTTTGTACAGGGAAGATCCATCTGCTTTTGATCAGGGAAATAGAGACACCACCCCGATGGGAGTGATATTCTAGGAATATGCCATACCCAGGGACTTCAGGAGGAATACAAAATAAAATGACATCTTCTCTTTCTCATTTGGGCTTACCTGCTGTTCTGATTAAAAGCAAGAGTCTGGACAAGACCTTTCGAAGAGCCCTTTAGCGCTAACAAGTGAGTCTTTGTGCACAGCACCATCTGAGCTCCTTCCTCTTTTCCCAGGGATGAGACTAACGATTGTTAGTACGAGTGTTTGTCCACATGACCGTTGTCTGTTTCTAGGATGAGAGAAGCAAAGAGAACAAGGAGCTCATAGAAGCAGAATGGAAGGGAGCTGGGATTCATATAGTTAACCATCTTACTTTATGCAGATGAAGAAACCAAAGACCCAAAGGTCATGAGACCTGACCAGGGTCAAGCAGCTGATTGGGGCAGATCTGGATTCTGAAACAGCTTAATTTTCAGATTGAGAAAGAGAATTTAGAAAAGAGACTTAAGTTTTCCAGAAGATTGTATATGGCAAAAATCATAAAGTAAACTCTGTCCTTCTGTAATTCTAGGACTGAAATGAAAGACACACCCCTCTGTTTCTCCCTCATGTACCCCCTTTTTTTCCTCATGCTGAATTTTAGAATGTTCTATGGTCTTGAATATCACAGCTATTCCTCTTTCTCCTGTTTTTTTTTTTTCTTTCCCTTTTTCTTTTTTCTGAGCTGTGGTGGGTAAAAAGAATAATCTGAGGGAAGTGCTAGGGTGTTACAATGATATAGACAGTGGGTCTCAGTCGATGGACAAGGACCGTCTTACTAACCTGGGAGCTTGAGTGAGTCACGTTAGTCTTCTGAGTCTCAGCTTTCTTATCTCTAAAGTGGGGAGAAGTATATTTGATTCATAGGATGGTAGAGAGAAAAAGGTAAGATAATGTATGTCTAAGAGTTATCTTGTGGAGTCCTAGGAGAAACCAAATTGGGATCATTCGAGGAAGTACACTTAAATTAGGATAATTTGAGAGGGGTTTACTAAAGAAAGGACTCTTTACAAAGGTGTGTGCAGAGTTTAGAGAAGTCAAATAGAGCTATTTCAGCATTAGTAGAATGGAGGGATGGGGTGAGGGAGGCCTGCGGCAGCACCAAGGTAAAAGGGTGAGGGGAGGGAGTAGTTTCCAGAATCTGGAAGGAGAGAATGCTCTGTGAGAGGGGCTTGGATAGGAGCCATTGACCTTCAGTTGAAGGAGGCAACCAACCCAAGGTGACCTCGAAGAGATGGAGCCAGGGAAACAAGCACCCTGACCACACTTTTCTTCTTTCCTCTGATCTTATGCCAGGACTCTATTGGCTGAACCCAAGTGGAAATCAGAGGGCATGGGAGCCTGCTGATGTAATCCATACAAGCCAGTCTCCCAGGGCATGGAGCAAGGTGGAAAAAGGCAAAGAGTGAAACTGGAAGGGCAAATGGAAGGTATCTGGCAGAGAACATGATTGTTAAACTATAAACTGCTTAACAAAGGGTAGTGGATTCTGTGTTGTACCACCCAGAATCATCACACAGAAGCTTGTATTCCCCTAGACACTGCCAGTGTTGTTGGCTGACTGCTTGTAGCTGAGTCCCTCTCCAAGACCTGCCCTTGCATCTTAGGCCTTTTCCCCCTATGTTCATACGCCCTTCCCAAAGACAGTCCACATCTATGGCTGATCTATACAGGTTGTATAAAGGTCCAGCCAACTTTCCCAAATTCTAGATAATTCAGAAAGCTACAGAACTCCCTCAGGATAAGCTGAGGCTTTTGTTGCAATTGCATTGTGGTTCAGCTTCTCCTTCTGCCCAGTACAGCTTTATTCTCTGCCCCATAGTTGTTGATCCTGAGAGTATATCCCAGAATGCAGATCTTCAGCTCTGAGTCTGCTTTCTGGGGAACCTGACCTGTGACACATAGTAATGTATTATATTATTGACGTGTAGACTTCCAGCAGTTGTTTTAAGCCCAGCTTTGAACTTCAGCTACAGTTGTATAGGTTGTACAATGTTGCATGGGAACATCCAGCCAAGTAAGTCAAGTGAGAGCTGAAATCCATTCTGCACAACACTCCTTAAGCTGTTTGCCCTGGCATGGGGCTGCCTTTTTCTAATTTACACTGTTTCTTTATGAGCTCTTGCAGCTTTGGCTTTAGGTGCTTTATTTCCAATGAAGTGCCCCCAAGGATGAGAGAGAAAAGAAGAACAGAATGTGTGGGATGAAGCTGAAACATCCTCCGGAAAATAAGTACAGGTTATCTCTTCTTATAGACTCCAAGAAGATGGAATTGAGGGTGAGATAAATCTCCTCAATTGGACCTAAGGAATTAAGTTTGTGTTTCTTATTGGATCCCCGCTGGTCCCATTCATCAGAGCATGGCCAGGTAGTGGTGACTTATAGAAAAGGTGGGATTTGCATCTAATTCTAAATGGAATTCTCCTGCACAACATATTTTTTCCCCCTAAAGTTTAAAAACCAGTTCTACTGTGAATATGCTGCAATGAACATAGAGATACATGGATTTTTATGAATCAATGTTTTCAAATTTTGGGAGTAGTTACTCAGAAGAGGGATTGCTGGGTCATATAGTATACATGGAAACAACATAAGTGTTTTTCAGTGGAAGAAGATGTGGTAAAAAATGCAATGGAATACCACTCAGCCTTAAAAAGGATGAAATCATGCCATTTGTGACAACATGGATAGATCTTGAGAGTATAATGTTAAGTGAAATAAGTCAGATGTAAAATGACAAGAACCATATGATTCACTCATATGTGGAATATAAAATAGAAAACAATGAATGAACAAACAAAATAAACTCGTAGACATAGACAATAGAATGGTGGTTATCGGGGGAAAGGAGAATGGGGGAGGATGAAGAGGGTAAAGGGGGTCAAATATATAGTGACAAAAGGAGACTAGACTTTGAGTGGTGAGAACACAATGCAATATACAGATGATATAGAATTATACACCTGAAACTTAGGTAATGTTATTAACCAATGTTACCCTAATAAATTTAATTTAAAATGCCAACTCTACTTTTCTATGGTCAACGGAGAGGGTCACTAAAAATGCTATTAATTCATCTCTGACTCTCTCATTTTATAAGGAAATGAACTTGGGGAGGGAAGTGACATTTTCCAGGCACTGTAAGTCTTTAGTTGCACACTATAGGTCCAGTTTCCCTACTTCTAGTCCAGTGCTCCTACTAGAGACTCCCTTAGGCTTCATCCCCATTGAAGCACTTGCATCTTATTTGAATGGTGAAGCGTCTAAGAAAGAAAGCTAGGGAAGGAGCAATGGCAGTTTCCCCAGCAGTCCCAGCTCATCCTCCCTTTGACAGTCTTCGGAGAGCACCGGCGGTGGGTGTGCTTCTTTTCCTCCTTGGCTCCAAATAAACTGCTGAACTCCCAGGGAAGGATCTACAGAGGCCAAAGGGAGCAGACAGAGTCATGCCTTTGATGTAGCTCCAAAGAGAGGCCACTCTCCTCGACCAGTGGCTGGGGTTCTACTTTATGTAGACATTTCCCGTCTTTCCTTTTCTTAAAACATCCCTGCAGGAGATAAAGTATCGTACATTTATAGCTTTGGCTTGCCAGGAACACCCCACTAGCTCATCTCATAAATCTCACCAAGCCTCCCCCCAGTAGCAAGTCATGGCCAGTCCAGCCAGGCCTGGGGCAGAGCAGGAGTCACTGATGGGCTAGCCCAGGGCCATTGGCAGAGACACTCTGCACCCTTTGGGAGTGTGAGTCTCCTTGTCCTTCCTGCCCTCTGAACTTTGAGTCACAACATTCCCACAGACAGTCAACTATTACCTCCAGAGATAATTTATATTCATTCCCTCTCTCCCTTTCACTCTCCCTCTCCCCACCCCACCCACCATTCCACCCTGCTTTGTCATTCTAAATTTACATCAGTGCAAGCTCTTTCTAGTTCCTGGTACAGAAGTCTCAGGCAGGGTTCATGCCTCTTCACTCAAATCATAGTACTTAACATTTATAGATGAAAGCTTGTCTTCTTAATGAACCACAAGACTTGGACAGATATTTCCTCCATGCTAGCTGGGTGTCTCTGTCTGCTTTGAAGAGAGATGGGAGTTGTGGAGCCCAGAGCAGATGGGAGGACAGGAAGGCAGCTCTGTCTTCTCTTTCTACTCTCTCTTCTTCTGCCAGCACTGGGCTTCCTTAGAAGTTGGCTCTGGTCTTGTCTGGTTGTAAGTTCAACCAACACAATCTATTTCTCTGATTCCAAAGTATTTTCTTTTTTGTTTGCAATTTCTGGCCTCTCTTTTCCAAGTTCTTTCTTGTGCTGTCTAACAATCTTGTGTCTCTTGTTACTCTGTATTTATTCTGAAGCTTCACCTGGTTCCTTATGCTCTCTTTCCTTCCACCCCTTTCTCTTCCCTTCCAGGTTCTCCAGTTCGTAGGACATCAGATATAGCATAATGTCATTAGCAGAGTTACTTTAAATGTCAACCCAGATGCTGTCATGTCAGAGGAGAAGAGTCTGACACCAGGAGGAGTAAAATGTCTTGCCTACTGTCATCCAGATAGTAGGTGCTCAAAGTTACAAATAAATCCCATAACACCTTACCCCCAACTTATGTTCTTTCCATGACCACATAACTTCTATTTTTTGTTTGCTCTCAGTAATTCATCCCTAACCATTGCTTTTTGCTCTATCTTCTCTCTTGGTCCTTTTCAGCTTCTACCTATATCCCAATCCTTGTGTACCCTAAAGTAGAAGAAATGAGACAAATCCAAGGACTCTGGTAGGAAGGCTTTGCTTTGATCACTAAGTTGGTCTGGTTTGGCCCTTAGTTCCTAAGCTAAGTTACATTTCCAATATAAGATACCACAGGTGTGGGTCCTGGGCTGATTCAAATACCTGGGAGGGTGAATATTAATAACATAATCTTGTTTGCCTGATGCTTAAATGAAACAAATGCCAAGAAATATTCTCTGGATAAAATAGAGAACAGACATTTTGTTCCTTTCTGAGACATTCAAGGAACATAATTGGAACCCTTTCTCTTGGAAAGAATGGGGAGATTGGGGGGGTGGTAAATTAGAGATTTCCAAGTAAACAGAAAAGCCATGATTCATTTTCTCTCTGGATGACACATACCTCATCCCTCCCTCTTTCTTCTCAAGAAACAACATCTCAGTTCTGGGTCCTGCTGTGCAGCATGATCTGTGCTTCTTCTAGGGAAACTGAAGATGACAGAGCTGAGACAGAGACGTGATTGCTTGAGGATACAGGAGGCCAGCTGAATGCTGCAGAGGCTTTACTTTTAGTGGCTCTGTTGGCAGGGCAGATACAAGCTTCCAGCAAGGTCAGAAGGTTCCAATGAGTTAAGAACCAACCTCCTTTGAGGGAAAGGTTGGTTTTAGGGTTTCCCATGTCTTTGTCACATTTCACTTTGGGCCCAACACATTGGAGGCCATATCACTCCGAGTGTTGAATAAGCACTTAGAGATTCGTATCTCCTGGAAATGTGGCAAGCTTTTGAGGGTCCTGCATTTAATTTTTTAATTTTTATTTTTTAACTCATCTTTATTGTTGAATGTATTATGGATGTTCCCCCCCTTTTTTCCCCATTGACACCCTCCACCCCAATCCCGCCCCCCTCCTTCCTTCCCCACACTATTGTCAGTGTCCATTGGTTATGCATATATGCATAGAAGTTCTTTGGTTTATCTCATCTGACCCTCCCTCCCCCCTTCCCTTTGAGGTTCATCAGTCTAACAACAAATGTGTACTTCTTAATTCCTTCATCTTTTTCACCTATCCCCCAAGACCCCACCCATCTGGCAAGCAACAAAAAGTTCTTTGTATCTATGAGTCTGTTTCTGTTCTGCTTGCTCATTTTGTTTGTAGATTCAATTGTTGATAGATATGTATTAATTGCCATTTTATTGTTCATATTTTTGTTCTTCTCCTTCAAGAAGACCCTTCAACATCTCATATAATACTGGTTTGGTGGTGGTGAACTCCTTTAGCTTTTTCTTGTCTGGGAAACTCTTGATATGTCCATCTATTCTAAATGATATCTTTTCAGGATAGAGTAATCTTGGATGTAGGTCGTTGCTTTTCATCACCTTGAATATCTCTTGCCATTCCTTTCTGGCCTGCAAAGTTTCTTTTGAGAAATCAGCTGACAGTCTTATGGGAGCCCCTTTGTAGGTAACAGACTGCTTTTCTCTTGCTGCTTTTAAGATTCTCTCTTTGTATTTAACCTTGGCATTTTGATGATGATGTGTCTTGGTGTGGACCTCTTTGGGTTCAACTTGTTTGGGACTCTCTGTGCTTCCTGGACTTGTATGTCTGTTTCCTTTACTAAGTTAGGGAAGTTTTTGGTGATTATTTTTTCAAATAGGTTTTCAATTTTTTGCTCTCTCTTTTCTCCTTCTGGCACCCCTATGATGCGAATGTTGGCACACTTGAAGTTGTCCCAGAGGCTCCTTACACTATCCTCATTTTTTTGGATTCTTTTTTCTTTTTGCTGTTCTGATTGGGTATTTTTTGCTTCCTTATATTCCAAATCGATGGTTTGCTTCTTGGCTTTATCTACTCTACTATTGATTCCCTGTAAATTATTTTTTTTATTTCAGTTAGTGCATTCTTCATTTCTGACTGGTCCTTTTTTATGTTGTTGATGTTCTCACTAAGTTCCTTAGAAGTCTCTGTAAGTTCCTTGAAGGTCTCACTAAATCCCTTGAATATCTCACCAAGTTCCTTGAGGAACCTTATAACCTGTGTTTTGAACTCTGCATCTGATTGATTGCTTATCTCCATTTTGTTTATTTCTTTTCCTGGAGTTTTTTTCTTTTCTTTCATTTGGGACATATTTCTTTGTCTCCTCATTTTGGCTGCTTCCCTGTGATTGTTTCTATGTATTAGGTGGAGTTGTTATGTCTCATAAGCTTTGTAGGGTGGCCTATTTTTGTAGGTGTCCTGTAGGATCCAGTGGCACAGCCTCCCTGATCACCCCAGCTGGGCCCTTGAGGTGCACCCCTAGTGTGGACTGTACACCCTTCTGTTGTAATTGAGTCTTGATTGCTGTTGGCATGTCAATGGGAGAGATTTACTCAGGCTGACCAGCTGCAAGGACTGGCTGTGCCCACTGACCACTGGCCTCTGACTACCTTGGAGGATCAGCTGTATAGGGGCCCACCACACAGAGCAAGACTTACTTCAGCAGGGCTCTGGTACCCACTGAGTCTGCTCATTGAGTGTGTCACTTGTGGAGGTGGTTGGGTGGTGGTATTTTGATGTGGTCTGAAGCTGTCTAGTGGGTGTGCTGGCTCTGGGGCAAGGTCATCCACTGCCTATGTTCTACCCAGGGCCACCCGGCATAAGCTACAAAGTGATCTGCAGATGGCTGCTTCTTGTGCTGGGCTTGGAGGTACTCAGGAAAAGCTAAGTTGTGAACCAAGGCTGGTTGCTTCTAGTGCCAGGCCTGGGGCCACTTAACGAGAGGTATGAGGCTCGCTGAGATCAGATGCTGCTTGTTTGAAAGATTTTAGGAAACTCTGAAGCAGGATCCAAGACAGGCCAATCCTATGGTAAAGCCTTTGGAAACAGCTTGGGTAGGCCCAAAGTTGGGTGGGGCGGGGCCTCAGGGAATCACTAGGGTGGGGCAAACTGTGTGAGCCAGGTTGCTGGAGTCCTAGATATGGCGGCTGTCTGCTGCCCCAGGAAAGGGCTCACCAAAGGAACATCAGTCTCCGCCAGCACCTCTGTCCAGGAGAAAGCTGCCCATCCAGCCCTCGTCCCGAGGCCAAAGAGCTCAGTTTTTCTCTGTATGTCTCCAGCGCCCTTCAAGCTGCTTCTCCAAGCTCAGAGGGAGCAAGTTCAAGTAAGTCCGTGTACTGGCCCTTTAAGAGGAACTGCTGGGGCTCCCGCAGCTGTACCCTCCCTCTGCCTCAGTTGCCGCTTGTTTTTACAGCCAGAAGTTATGGGGACTTCTCTTCCTGGCACTGGAACCCTGAGCTGGGTGCCTGGTGTGGGATGGGGATCCCTCACTCCTCAAGGAGGACCTTCCCAGCCAAGGTGTCCTCCTTATTTTTATCCGCCACACGTGGATGTGGGACCAGCCCGTCCGCGCCTCCACCCCTTCTACCAGTCTCGGTGTGGCTGTTTCTTTAATTTTGTAGTTGTAGGACTTCCATTCAGCTCGATTCAGGCGGTTCTGAATGATGGTTGTGCTGTAGTTTAGTTGTAATTTTGATGTGGTTGTGGGAGGAGGAGATACCGCGTTTACCTACGCCGTCATCTTGACCAGAAGTCGAGGGTCCTGCATTTTAGAGCAATCCCAGCCAGCAGGCAAGTCCCCCAAAATGTAAGGTAATATCATCAATGTGTGGGGACCCAACCGGGAGTCAGCACAAGATAACAGGGAAAACATTGCTTTTGAGTCACACTAATCTGCATTGGAATTCCAGATTTATTTCTCAAATTACGCCCTATCTTTTTGGTCTTGTGCAAGCTACTATATGGCTCAGTTTCCTCATCTGTAACATGGGGCTAATCATACTGATCTCACTGGGCTATTAAGAGGAATAAGTGGGGTGGTAAGTGCCTGGAATTATGCGTGGCTCCTAGTAGTTGCTCAGTACATTTTACTTTCTATCCCTTTAATGCTCCTCCTGTTCCCAATCCCACTTTAGCTCTTCCACCTAAACCACCTCTAAAAACAACCTAAATTAGGGGAAATTCAACAAGCTTGAACCCTCTAGTAATTTTGTTTTTTTTGTTTTTGTCTTTGAAGAGTCATAGTAAAAATAAAGAAATACCAGATCACAGCTTTTAAGGATCATCCTAGAGTCATGAGAATTTGGATGAGAGCCTCGGGTGCCTGGATTCTGCCCTGGCTCTTCTCTCTGCCCTGCATGACCTTGGGCAAGCTTCTTCTGATGTGTGAGCCTGGATGGGCTCTCCTCTCCTCTCCACCTTCATGACTCTCTCACTCTAATTTCTAGACATTAAGTTACTTGGGTTTCCCCTGCAAGCTACTTAATCAGCAAACGAGATTTGTTGAAGTTTGATCTACTGTACTGAACAAAATTTTGGAATCAGGCATTTTAGAGAAGATTTTTAAGTGGTTAACCCCAGTTAAGTATCCTAGAGGACCCTGAACAAAGGTTTATGATTATTGCTTGCAGGTGGAATTTTCTGGTGGTTAGTCTACTTTGTGTTAATTTGATGTAAACCCTGTGTTTTAAGGAGTTTACAATGTAATAAAGATGGAAAGATGGTAAAACACAAACCTCTCTGTGGCTTTCTTTTCTCCTTGAATCCTTAATACAGCCCACAAGACTCTCATTACCTGGCTTCTGCCTGCTTCCCCTATTTCCTTCTCTTTGTTCCAGCCCCATGGGTTTCCTCTTAATTGTTCATATCATGCTCCCCTCTCCTCTCCCACAGCCTGGAATTCCCTCCTCTGATTTCCCAAGATTACTCTTATTCATCCCTCAGATCTCAGTTTCGATGTCCCTTTCTCCAGAAAGTATCCTACGACTTTTTAGATCCCTCAGGCTCCTCAGCATCAGCTATCACTGCCAACTGTACCTTTCCCGCTTGCCACCGTCATGATGAGATCATTTACCATGTAGTGTTATTTAAAGTCTGTCTTCCCTTCTTGACCTTCACCTCCATGAGGTTAGTGCTTGTCTTTGTCACCCTGGTAACTCCAGGACACAACAAAGTGCTCTGTCATGGTAGGAACTTCATGGACATTTATCGTATGAATGAACAAATATGAAAAGTGGAATTGCACTGCAAGAGCCAAGGTATTACATTAGACAATAATGCCGGGCACCAGGCAATGCCTGATATACTGTTGTCTGACCAGAGACGAAGAATGCTCAGTTCAGAGATGTGGAGGTCACTGTAAACTGGGAAGACTTCCTGGCTGCAGATCTTAAGCAAGTGTGGGTACCTTTGTTCCTCTCACATTCCAATTCATCAGGGTTTAAATCTATGCACAACTCTGCCCAGATTCTTTAGATGTTTCCATGGACCAGAATACCAACATGAGTAACTACTGCCACTGCCGTTTATCTAAAACAGATGCTGTGCTGTATTGGACGGAATTTTGTTGATCTCTTATCATAGTAAGGGCTTGGTACATGTTCCAGCAGCTGTTTTCTAGTACATTCTTAGGGTCATACTTCTGGGATGGTGTTAATCCTCCTTCTAACTTACAGTGGACAGATAGCAGTTGGTGTTCCATCTTAACAGCATTACTGCTCCAGATAATTTATAATGCTCAATACTTTTCATCTCCTAGAGATACCTCACATTAGGGTAGGCAACAGGTGGATCCCTGAGTGCTGCTGCCTACTGTGGGCGTGGAAGGGACCAACTGAGGTCAGGAAAATATAAATGAAAGAGCAGATATGATGCCTGTCTGCAAAAGGACAATCTAAAACAAGAGGCAGAACATCTGAGAAATTCTAGAACATCTCTATGCCATCATTATATGCTTAAAATGTAGTAGAGTGCTCTTTTACCAAGAACTATGAATAATAAATCTTTTTGTTGCTAGTTACTCTTTTTTTTAGCCCTATGAGAATTGACATGGTGATTATTATGTACATTCTTTTCTGCTTTTTATTGTGTAATTGACATACAGAAAATTATACATGTTCAAAGTTACAAATTGATATATGCATACACCCATGAAACCATCACCACAATAAAGATAATCAACACATCCTTTACCCTCAAAAGTTTCCTCTGATGCCTTTGTCCTCTTACCCCCTGCCTCTCACTGTCATCTCATCCTCAAGCAGCTGCTGAGCTGCTGTCTGTCACTACAGATGTTTGCATTTTCTAGAATTTTATGTAAATAGAACCTTATAGTATGTGTCTTTGTTGTCTGGCTTCTTTTACTCCTATGTCCTTTGTCCTGTGTTCTTTTTATGTTCCACCCACTGGTTGATTTTTCAGTGCATTGTACAATATTCTGGACAGAGCTCAACTCCCTTTAGGACAACTCAGAGACTCTATACACCAGACAATGTGACTCACCCACATTTCATATATCTCTAAAATAAATTGCCATGAGATACAGGGCCTTAAAAGTAAATAATTCTCTGGAAATGATTTGGCTGCTCAAATTTTACCAAAACACAGTTGTGAACAAAACTCCATTTTTTTCTTTTACTACTTACTACTTGTACTCCAAATTCCCAAGGTCAACTCTCATGCTCCCATCTCAACATCTTCCATAGGATTGACACAGTCCTGTCTTTGTTGCATGCCGATATACAGCTCTGAAGTTGACTGGTCTTTATTTGCTTTTTGGGAAGGCTGGGTGGGAGTAGAGTTGGAAGGCAAAAAAAGAGGATTTATCCTGATCAGCACAATGAATCAACCACTCCCTAATCTATACACATATAATTAAAAATAGTAAATAAATAGTTTTTTGATTGGGTCAGAATTCTCAGAATTTTTTCAAGAGAAAAAATAAAATCAGGCATCAGAGAAGAAATCACAGAAGGGGAGATTGAACCTGACATAAAGCTTCCTATCATTTGCCACCTCTCTATCTCACTACTTCATATTAAGAATTTTCATGACTGGGCTTTCTCTTTACTGGACTAAGTTTTCTGATTTGACCAGTGGCTGAACATCTCTCTCCAGCTAAGGCTTCCAGATCTTGGAAACTCCATGAGAAAGTAAAAACTGTAGTCCATCTTGTAGCAGCATTGCCTATCTGAATTCATATAACTGCTTTGGTTGAGATTCTTTACTGAGTTATTCAACATTTTTGCTAGTCTTTTGGAATTGAACAGTGCTTTGGCATCAACTAGACCCTATTGGAAGTCCTTAGCAGTCATACATTTATAAAGCAGGAGCAATCTAAGCTTCTGAATGATCCCATTCATTCTACAGAGGGATTACTTCCTGCCTCACAGCCTTCCCAAGGCCCTTTTCCATTTCCTCCCTGGTTCTTCACAACTCTGCAACTTCAGCTTTCCATCCCCTCTGCCATGTGGGTTACTTCCAGTCCAAGTTTATTTAGGCACAGTCGCTTTCTCCATATACATGTATATGTTGGGTTTTTCAATGCATTCAGCATCCTCTCCTTACCAGCTGCCTTTTCCTACAAATGACTGAGTTTGGACTCAAGCAGGAAAGAAAAAAGTCCTCTTCCGTTCCTGGGGCAGCCACCTAGCTTTAGCCTCCAGAGCTCTCCTGTTCTAATCTGTTGATCTTGGGTAAACTGTGGAACTGGATATGGTGGAACAGAATTTCAGAGTCATTTACCTGAACAGTTTATATCCTTTGGACCTTTCCCAGCCAACCCACTGTATCTCAAGTTAGGTTCAAATTCTTTATTCTGACCTTTTGCGGCTCATAAATTTCAACTTATGTATGAACTTTGTGTCCACATTTCTTGATTTGCTTTGACTCACACCAGAGGGGTAGTTAGAGCTTATGAGTGACCCATTAAAGCAACGATTATGATTGTTTTAAAGCAACCATTCTCTCTCTCTCTCTCTCTCTCTCTCTCTCTATATATATATATATATATATATATATATATATATATATATATATATATATATATATATAGGTTTTTTTTTCCCTATGTGTGCACACATTCACTTAAACTTCTTTGGCATTGACAAAGTAGAGAAGAAGCACATATCATGCACTGATAATCCTAATTTATTCACTTATCCATTCAGGTAGCTGAATTGTTGCATGATTGAATCATGAATGAGTTCATGGTAGTTGTCTTATGGCAACAATTTAGCTACATGAAGATGCTAGATAATCTTTATGCACAATAAACTTTGAAGGCCCTCACTAGTCAGGCACTCTGTCACTTTCCTGACTTAGCATCTTGATCATAATACTGCTGGCATTGACAAAGCTAAATTTTGGCCATAGGTCAACTACTATGAACTTATTCATGGATTCACCTATGCAATAAACATTGACTGAGCACCAATTTTGTGCCCATCTCTAATCAAAGTTCCAGGATGGCAAGGATGAACAAGACATGAAAAAGTCTCTTGTCCTTAAGAAGATAGCTGTATGTTCACCAAAGGGACTTAGTCCATGTACAGTGGGTGTCCAACCTCCACAAAAGTCTCCATGTTCTCAGCGTGGAGAACATATTAGAATCGACAGTCTAGTATATTCATGGAAGGTGTAAAGGAATAAAGAGGAAAGAGAGTTAACATTTGTGTTTGGAGCTTTGTATAATATATTAAACTCATACCTTCTCACAAACATCCTATAAGGTGTTACTGATAATTTTATGTCCCCTTCTCAAGATCCTCTAGTTCTCTCACCTGGTCCCCTTTTCACTATCTTTATCTATAATGAAGGTCACATGGATGACACAGATATGCAATCAATTATAATGCAGTAAAATATGTACTCAGTTGAGATATGGTCAAGATGCTAAGAGTCAGGAAAGAGACAGTATACAACACAGGTAAGGGTCTTCTAAGTTCATTGTGCATATGGATTACCTGGGAAGATTGTTTAAAATGTTGATTTGTGCCCTGGCCAGTTTGGCTCAGTGGTTGGAGTATTGGCCTGCAGACTGAAGGGTTGCAGGTTCGATTCCCGGTCAAGGGCATGTACCTGAGTTGCAGGTTTGATCCCCTGTCCCAGCTGGGGTCGTGCAGGAGGCAACTAATCAATATGTCTCTCTCACATCAATGTTTCTCTCTCTCTCCCTCCCTCCCTCTCTTCCACTCTATCTGAAAATCAATGCAAAAATATCCTCGGGTGAGGATCAACAACAACAATAAAATAAAATAAAATAAAATAAAATAAAATAAAATAAAATAAAATAAAATAAAATAAAATAAAATAAAATAAAATAAAATAAAATAAAATGTTGATTTGTGAGCTCCAGTCTTAGCAACTCTGATTCAGTACATCCAGGGTGGAAATCAGGGAGCTGCATTTTAACAAATGCACATCCAAGTTATCCTGATGGAGAGGATTTTCCAAATCACTTTGACAAACAGTGATCTAGGAGCACTAAGACTCCTAGGTCATATACTGATTCCTTGTGGAATCCACTGGGACCAAATTGGTTTCTCACTGATATTCTAATGTATGAAATATCATTGCCAGATGGATTTAGTCATCGATTTCTTGCTCCCCCCCCCCAAATATCACTATCATTTAACTACATCAGCAACTGCATGGATCCTTGAGAGAAGAAGTGAAGGTGGCATAAAACACAAAGTGAACTTAGTGAACAGCGGGGAAAGGCAAAGACCTCGATTTCTCGGGCTCAGTTGACAGACAATGGGTCAGGCTCTGCTTGAGACTTTCTCACAAGTCACTGCTTCGCAGCTGCATTCAAAGAGGTCAGGTATATGGAGACATGTACTTGTCTGTCTTCTGTCTGAGACCTGCCTCATGCACCATTCTCTCTCTTCTTTGTTCTGAATTCTTTCTTTTCTTTCTGATCACATGACTCGTGGAATTCTGTCTTTCTGGATCTTTCCCAGACTTCCAGACATAACTTGACCTCTTCACACCATCTCAGGAAATACCCAGTTTCTCACCATGTGCTCCTGGATATGCTATTGATTACAGGCATGGCTCTTAGCCCACAAGCTCAGGTGTGCAAAAAGTATTGCATTTATTTTCTTTAAATCAGCATAAATACAACTCTGATTCCTCATCCCTTCATGTTGTTGGAAAATTCAATCTGACATTCTGGGGCTCCCCAGACCGTACGCTCCCAGGGTCTTATGAGCACCAGAATTTTAGGGAGGCCTTCCTTGTCATGAACAATTATTTACGCTGGTTAGGGCTGCCTGTCACTTCAAGTCTAGTAGTTCTGCTTATTTGTGCCACACTGAGAACATGGGGCCTTTGATGGAGGCTGGACACCTATTGCACACGAACTAAGGCCCTTTGGCACACACAGCTCTCTGTGAGTTTTTGCACAGGATCCCCAAATAACGCTACCAAGAAGCAGGGCATGAGCCCTCACTCATGGGGAACAATCTGTTTGAATCTAGAACAATCTGTTTGCATAGTTTAGGCTTTGTTTGGAGAAGAGTTGAAACTGAAAGCCAACTTCTTTTGTCTCTTATATAAGTCACTGGAAAAAAAAATTAGAGTCTTAAGTCTTAGAGAGGAAGGAAAATGATTTCTTTATTTTGACTGCTTCCTTGGGAAAATAGTTATGATATTGAAAACTTACTATGTACCAGGACTTTGACTATGTTATCTTATCTAATCCTTTCAACACATTTAGAGGGAGAGAGCCACCTCCAGATTTTACAATTATAGGGGAAGAAACAGAGACTGAGAGAGGATAAGGGATTTATTTATGTAATGATAAAAAAAAATTCAGGTACAGAAAAGTGAAGTGACTTGCCAATGCTAAGAGTCAACATGGGCTTCTTAACTCTAAGATCAATATTTGTTTTCCCACATCATTATGGGTCTATCTGCCATTGTTACAAATATGTCTATAAGGATCATTCCTCTAAAATCTTCTTTTGCAAGGCGTGCTCATTTAGGTTGCTAAATTATTTGCCCATTTATGAGAACAGCTGTAAAATATCTGTAATACTTGGGAAATAAAATTTTAACAGAAGTCTGAGACTTTTCACTTAAGTTTTTTTTTTGTGATTTGCTTAAAGTCACAATTAGTATAAGAAAAATGAACTTTGAATGTTATTTCTAAGTTGTCCTGACCTGTGAGTGTCAACTTCCACCTATCCTTGTAAAATGTATAATTTTCTTCTTAAAGTAAAATGTATAATTTATTGTAGAAAAAGACAACATTCATCTTCATGCGCAAAGAGACCCTTACATTTGGATGGAAATCGTCTAGTGTCCAAAGTCACTTTGGGAGAGTTAGGTCACTTTCTAGTGTATGTTCTCTTTTCCAAGTGGCCTATGACTAAATCAACCCAGACTAATGCATGGCCCCAAATCCTCTGGAGGGAGAAATCCTTCAATGTTTCTTCTTCCATTACTTCACAATCCTTTATCTTAAACACACTTTTCTACCTGTGTAACCTACATCTTGCCTGCTGTGATTTCAGTGCTTTTTTTTTTTTTCCCTCTTGATATATGTTCAGAAAAGATGGAGAACAGCTGGCCTCCGCTCTGCATATAACAACCCCTCAGAGACGTGAATACTGTTATTCATTTCCTTACCTTTAGTGAAAGAAATTTTTGCTGGACATTTTGGAAGTTCTACCGGATGCAGCTTTTAATAAAATATCCATAAACTGGAGAAAAGCCATCAGATAGGAGACGACCTTTCTTGTAACCAAAGCATCTTCAGGACCATAAAATTCAAAGGCAGAACTCATCTAGAGGACTATGCTGCTGGGACAGCTAGTGTGTGCTTTTTTCTTAACGAGGCAGTGTTTTAACCAATCAGTGTGGTTAGAACCATTAGCCAATGGCAAGATATTGGCATCATTTATGTGTATGCTCAAATAATTAACTTAAAATCTAAGGGAAATAGGTTTAAATATAAATAAACCACAGGGAGAACAAAAGAAGATGTATATAGTTATAATTTGTGTTTTTGTTCTTGTAGCTTTCATTATTTGATCATCTCAGTGATTTATCGAATCCCACAATGCCCTAGGCACTGCCCTGTGCACCAAGGTTACAGTGATGGCAAGAAAAGAAATCATTATAATTATTATTCCCTTAAAGTAAATATCAAACTCCCTCAAACAAATCTTATTAATTACAACTCCTACCATTTAAGAATTGTATTTTGTCATTGTCTCATCACTTAAAAAATTTTTTATTTTCATTTACAGTGTACATTCAACACTATTTTGTATTAGTTTTGGGTGCACAGCATAGTGCATTTAAGAATTTTTAAATAATAGAAATAGTGATATAAATCCATTCAAAGAACTTAGAAAAATTAAAAATGTAAAGGAATGACAGGCAGCATGATCTCTGAAGAATCACTGAATGAAATAACGGACTCTTACAGATGGACAGTACCCTAACACAACTGTAAGTGCAAAGTCCCTGAGGTCTTGGTATAGTCAAAGAAAAACAAGGAGGACAATGTTCTAGGAGCATTGTCAGAGGTAGAGGAATGGTAAGAGGTCAGAGAAAGAGCCAGAAGCCAGGCTTTGAGGGCTTTGCAAACCAAGGTGCAAACTTGGGAGGTTGTTGGAAGTCATACATGAAAAGGAGATATTTAGAGTCTCTGAAAGGGCAGGGTTTTGGTTGTATCCTCAGCTTATAGAACATTTTTTGATTTGTAAAAAGCTCAATAAATATTTTTTAAATAGATGCATTTGCTCTCATCATCCTTACCACACCCTCCCAGATGCCTTCTTCTTAGAAATTGAAGATGTTCCAAAGAAATGGATAGCATGCTCATGGATTGGAAGGATTAATATATGCATACTACCCCAAACCATCTACAGATCTAATGCAATCTCTCTCAAAATACCAATAACATTTTTCACGGAACTAGAAAAAAAATAATTCTAAAATTTATATGAAACCACAAAAAATCTCAAATTGCCAAAGCAATCTTGAGAAACAATAAAGTTAGAGGTATCATACTCTGATTTCAAACTATACTGCAAAGCTATAGTAATCAAAACAGTATGGCACTGTTAATAGCCTTCTTAAAACAGTCAAAGGATAGAAAGCACCCCTCTTAAATGGTCAGGCCTTTGGACAAGTCTAGCATTGCCTTCAAGGTACATTTTTCATCTATTCCTATAGCCCCAAGACATTTACTTCTAAAGGAGCTTCATCTCACTGCTCTCATGGAATTGTGTGCCATTAAATAGTAAAGCCAAGTGCCACACTCCTCATACTGAACTCAAGTTGGAGCCTAAATAGCAACTGCTATCTCCTTCACAGCCCCCTTCCCTTGAGCAGCCCTAGTAGAGTTGCTCTAAAACCTTTCCATTTAATTTTTGGTTTGAACAGAAATGTAGAATTTTACATTTATTGCCATTAAATTTCATTGATTTGGCTTCTTTCTTTGCCTTCTGGAGAAGGCTGAGCACAATTGTTCTTTAAAACATGGGTGAGAAGCCATGGAATCTCCAGAGCAGAGGGTTCAAGGTGTTTTCTTAGGAAATGACTGTGGTAAGAAGAGCAGTTGGTTGGTGAGCTAGAGCAGCAGGGCCAATTAGAAAAGGCAAGGAGTTGGAGAAAGAGCAGACTTTGAAGTCAGGCTGGTTTGTGTTTAAATCCAAGCTCTGCCACTTGCTGTGAATTGGCAAGTTAAATAATTTTTCTGAATCGTGACAACAGTAAATGGGGAACAATAAATTTCAGAATGTTATTTTCACAAACACACACACACACAAGGCAAAGATGAGAATTGGTTAGATGTGGAACACACAACAGGCTCTGAATAAACGCAGTACTTACTGCTCTCTGCTGTTAGGCAGTATTTGAGAGACTTCTAACACTCACAGCATCTTTGTGTGCAGAAGACATTGTTTTCATTACCTCGTTGTGAAAACTCTGCAGTAAAGGATTAGCGGCAAGTAATCCCTAATGAGTGACTGAATCAGAATTCAAATCCAGTCTTGTGGGACTCCCAATCCTTCTTTTCTCTCTCTGCCACATTTGCTCATTCTGACTAAAATTTTCAGGGGCTGGTAGACCTCAATCCTAAAAGCAATTTGATGGAGGTGGACCAGTCAGAATAGAAAGACATTGAAAACTTAAATCTTGCACCTGCATTGGGCTTATGCAGAGGCCAAGTTCCCTAGGCCAGTGTTGGGGAGGAAATGTCAGGGTGTTGTGGGAGGGGAGAGATGTCATATTGCAGAATACCTAATGGGAAGATATAGGGGCATTTTAGACATTCAAATGCCCAAAGTAGGAGACTGGACAGGGTAGCATCTCAGCCTCAGCATGTTCTTTTGTGATTCTAGGAAAATGAGTAGCTTATTGGACTAGAAAGAGCTGACCTGAGTGATAACATTTTACTGTTGAGTGCTTGCTCAAAATACAGGAATCTTCAACTTGACTGTTCTCACCCTCACAAAAATCCCCAGCTGCCTGAGTGTCTGGGTCTCATCTCCTTATTGGTGAGATGTGGGGTGGGGAGGACTCTGAGGTTAACTTTATGATAGCCGTTGGGGAGTTATAGGAAAGGGAAGCCATAATATATCGGTTTTATAAACAGTTTTATGTTCCAGCCAAGATCTCTCTAAGATCCTGTGTACCCAGAGAGAGAAATCCTGGGGCTAAGTCTAGTAGACTCCCATGGGAGGGGGCTCCAGAAGGATTACATACTGGAAACTCTCTGTTTCCCAGAAATCTTTGGGCTTGGCTTCTGTGAGGCTGTAAAAAGGAGAGGATGGGTGTCTGCCCAAAGTAAAGAGCCTCTTGATTCATTTTTGGTTGGGGATGCTACGAGAGGTTTTTTAGAGCAGGATTGTGGCCAAGTCTGAGAGGAGAGACAGTAAGAAGGGTGGCAGCTAGGGACACAGGGCTATTAAAAACAGCAGACTTGTTGGGATTTCAGATCAGACAATGGAAGGAAAGAGTTAGCATAGGGCTGGTTATATATACATGCTCAATAAATGTAAAGAGATGGAGGATGGGAAAATTCTTAGGAAGTCAGAGTATCAATTTGAGCTTTTAGTGACCTCAGGCTGTTATATTCCTTTCTGCCTTATTCACAGCTCTTAGAAAAACTGAATTATCTCAATTTATCCCTTGGGTTACCTTGAAATGGCTGAGGTCCCTTTGGCGCACACTGACTCTGTGCAAGAGAAGTGAAGAAAAAGTGGGAGGAGGTATTAATAATAACAATGCGATTCTATGATGCTATTCTTTTATGTGTTATTTATTGACTACATAGTATATATGAGGCATATTAAATATGACCACATTTAACACTCACAGTCTCCTTGCATTGAACACAGTTTACATGGCCTGTCTATGATGGGGCAGACCTGTAAGTCTGACCCTAGACTATCTGATTTAGAAGCCCAGGTGAGAATGGTACAGCAAGGGACAGGGCTATGGGGAGGGGAGTGTGGCCCCATGTTTTGGTCATTGGCATAATCTTTGGCAAGCAAAGAGCTTTTGCAAAGCAGAGCTAGAATCACCCTTACAAAGGGCTAACCATTTGTAAGTTCTTGTGGGGACTTTTGGGTGAATTATCTGACTTCTTTTTCCAATCAACATTCTCATGCCATCTGGGTGGATTGTTCAAATCTTGCCCTCAGATTATGTTGTTAGGACAGGACAGAAAAGCATAAAAAGGCTGTATAGGAAATTAATGGTTTGAGTTCTTTTTCAGAAAGAAGATGGGAGAGTAACTGCTTTAGATAACCTAACACATTCTTGTTTCATATGCTCAGGGGCTTGTGTTTTATTTTAACCACAGCACGTTTCAGAGGGCTCTCACAGCTGATGTAGTAGCAGGGAATAACTTAGCAGCCCTTGAACAAAGTTAAGCAGTGTGATGGGGAGAGTTTCTCTATTTCCTTGTTTTCATTTCCAGAAGAATCAAACTTTCTGTGTAGGCTGCCTGACATAGGCCATGGCCTTGTCGGTGGCTCCTTAATTAACAAAGAGGTTTTTATTTACCCAGTGCAAAGCTTGTCTTACCTCCTTTCCTCATCCGCTAAGCCAGCCATGCAAGTCAGCACGTACTGAGACCTCAAAGAAATCCAACTGTGGACTTAAAAGAATCCATGCAGCCAGCTGAAGGGGGGTTTAATAATAAGCCTGGTCTCTCCTTTTCTTCTTCTTCAATTCAATTTTTAGGACTCTCAATGTGTTTGTTGCAGCAAAATGCTGGGGATCCTGGAGGCAGTCAGGGAGTTGGGGTAGTAAGGGGTGCATTGGGAATGCAAGGGGAAGTGTGGCTTGGACCACAGCCAGTGATTGGACAATTCAGAATTTCCGCAGCCTCATGCTCATGGAAAAAACTTGGCAAAGCTACAGGCTGAAATATAGGCCTAGCTTTTTAGCCCCCAGGGCCTCAAATTGCATGTGTTTCCTTCCTCTGAAAGCCTCAGGCGAGCTTTACTCTCTCTTTCGGAGAGTCATGGGCTGGCCGAGAGGAACTGGACTTTCACCTGCAGGCTATGGCCCCTCTGACAGCTATGAAGTCCTCTCAGGTTGTCAGCCTCTTGGGAGCAGCCCCCACTCCTGGCAGACAACACTGAAGCTGGCAGGAGAATCATGCTGTAACCGGTGACCTCCATACATTCCAGAGAGGGAGGGCCTGCGTTCTCCAGGAGATAGTGAGAGTAGAAGGGTGCCAGGTTTTCTGTGACCTTTGCCTCTCAGCTGAGTTGCTGGGGAGGGAACCAGCTACAAAGACACCATGAAGATTGCCTCCATGTAATCCCCTCTGAAAGCCATTCTCTGTCAGAATAAGAGGAGAAAAGGTAAGTGATCAGCAAAGAAAATGGTTTCCAGGGCCAGGACCTCTGGGCTCCTGCATTTGAGTATTTTGTCTAAAAGTCCCCCTAAGCAGTTAAAGCATTACAGTGTGGAGGGAGGGCATCCAGAGCTTCCTGGCTGTCAGAGTGGTGACAGCATGAGGCCCATTCATTGGGTCTCTGAGGTGGTGCTCGCTTACTAAGCATGTGTTCCCTTTGCATTTGGATTGCATTTGGACTGGAGTAGATGTGGCTGATGGCTATGATCAGAAATGGTCTATGCCACTTCCGGTCAAGGCAGTGAAGAGCCACTTGTGCCATCTCCATCTCTCCTTCATCTGCTGGAGAAAGGAATATGCTGAGACAGAGAGACAACTAGACCCAAGTCATTGGTTGGAGAAAAAGCCCTCACAAGCCACCTTGGACTTACAGTGAGTGCGAATCAAACTTTTATTGGGCTAAAACACTGAGGTTAGGAGTTTGTATGTGTCAACCACTAACAATAATTATTCTAATAGGATGATGTTGGGCTGATTGTTTCTAGGGAAAGTCTACTTGCATGCAAGTGCTTCTCCAGAATAGGCTAATGGAGGCCTGTCTCTGTCTACTCCTGCAAAACCTCCACAAGGTTTTGCAAGTGTGTGTGTGTGTGTGTGTGTGTGTGTGTGTGAGCTTTGAGTATTAACCAATCTCAAAAGGACATTTTTGCATTGTTGAGATCCCTGCAGCTTGTGACTGGAAAACACTTCCTAGATGTCCAGAGAGTTCTTACTGATAGCTAGCAGTCTACTGATGTTCTGGCAGCACCAGCCACATCGAATGGATCTGATTGCATTGATTCATTCAACAAATATTTACAGGGTAACTACAAAGAGCCAGACAGTCTTCTGGGAGCTGGAAAGCAATGGCATGTGGCCTGCTTTATGGCCCTGCTCCCATCTTCCCAAGATGGTGATTATATAACATGATGTATGGCACGTACCCAGGAGCTGTGCTAGGTGCTGACACACATCAATGATCTCCTCCCAACTTCTCAAGACCCTATTAGGTAAGAATTCTTCTTCTATATAGATAAGGACACTGACTCCCAGAGAGCCTCCAGGTCACAAGTCCAGGAAGTACAGAGCCTTCTCTGCTCTCTGATTCCTCAGCCTCTGTACTCTTTTCACGATATACGGACATTCCAAGATTCCTTCCCAGATTAATCACATGAGATTTGAGGATGTTCTTTCCATGATCAACTCTGCTCAGTAAGCAGAGGCCTTTGCTATTGGTCACAGGTCTTCTGATTCGGGTCTATATTACAAGAGATGTTTCCCAAGAATTGTGAAGTGCTTGTTTCTAATGGATATTGATATGCAACTTGTAGAGTCTCTGACAAAGGACGAGGTATGGAGAAAATCTGACCAGGTTCCTTAACTTCTTGAAGTATGACACACTTTCCTTTTCTTCCTACTCCTCCTCTGTTAGTGTATTTGCTGAGGAAGAGCTAGATATTACCATCTCTTTAGATGCCTATTTTCCACAGTCTTCTCTCTTTGTCTAGTAGGGAGATTTTGTTCTCCATTCTAAGTATTTCCTTTGATTTAGACTTTAGAAAGGAGGAGAGTAACCATGAATTAATCCATCAAAGGGGTGCTATAAAATATGTCTGTGGCCCTGGTGTGAAATTTTAATAATAATGATTACTGGATCGAGGCTAGGGATAAAGGTGGGAATTAGAAGTTGTCCAAAGTCAAAGTGCATATTCCTCAAGTCAGAATGTAAGAGAAAGGAACAGACCCAAGATGCAGACTAAGAAGTCATCTTGTTCCAGAGCCAAAGAAATTGCCAACTCAGTAAAACATTGCCTTTGATGCTTTTGCTCCAGGGATTTTTTTCTTTAATGGAGGATAATTAATTATCATCATCCACTCTTACTTAGTAATAATCCTTTTATAGGCACTAGGGCATTCCACATGCGTGCCGTTGTCTAATATCTAGGCTGGAGGGAAGTGGTTCTTGGGTGGATGAAAATTGCATCCCTGGAGAGCTTCTGCCTTGGGGCACCTTCTCCTCAGCACTCTGACTCACCAGCTATATGGAGATTTGAGAGCTAGGCCTGTGGAATCCTGGGTCCACACACGTAGGATAGCCTCAGGGAGTGAGAAAGATTGAACATGACCCAGTTCTTGCTTGGGAGGCAGAAGAACAATGTGAGAACCTTGGTTATTATTGAAAAATCACCCATAATATACCAACCTTAGTTCTGTCTCTGTTCTAACTGAATAGCATTGGGAAAATCCTTTAACTTCCTAGGTTGAGCTCTCCAACTTGAACTGGGCATAACACGTGCTTTTGCTCTTGACCTCACTCAGCTGTTCATGCAGATGATTGAGTTCTTCTGGTGGCCAAAAGGGATAGAGCTCTTCAAGGACAGGTGCAAAATAAATATAAGCTATGAAGGTTGACTTCACAATGATTACATGCCTTAAACCAGGGTTGCAGCAACTTGCCCCTCTGCCCAAGGCTTTTTCTCTGGTTACATTTTGGCTGACAGGTTGTTCTCTCTCATGAAGGTGGATGGTAAGAAGGTGAAAGGGAGAAAGGAAACTAACATCTAGAGAACGTCTGAACTGGTCTAGTTCTTAGCTAAGGCACATCATCTGTGTTTTCTTATTTAATCCTCACCACAACTCTTTAAGATTGTACAACTTATTAGATGGAGAAAGTGAGTTTCAGAGAAGTTAAATGACATGCTCAAAATCACATGGCTGTACCCTGGTGTCAATGGGGCCCTTAGGCTGGGCTCTTTGCTCTCTGTAAGACCTTCTCTCAGGTGGAAAAACAAGGGATAGAGCATGTCAAAGCCAGGAAGAGATAGAGGCCAGATTTGTCCTCCCTGCACTTTCCACTTCTCATTTACTCTAACCCTTAAGTAGTATCCAACCTGAGAGATCAGAAATGGCAAAAAGGTAGGGCTGACCCTCTGCAATCTCACCTTTCATTCCTGATCTCAACATTCCCTTTCCCTCACTCCACCCCTCAGCTGCTGCTAGGAGTCATGCTTGTTCACCTCCCTACTCCAGTGTCAAGCACACTCCTCCCCTCTCTCCTGCTGCACCACCCTGATCCTCTCCCTAGCTCCTAGAGTTGCCAAGCTCCTGGTGACAGGGAACTCAGGGGAGAAACATGGGCTGTCAGGCCCTGTCAGGTACCTGAGACCCATCTGGGAAGATAAACGAGGTGCCCTGCCCTTTCTGTTTTCTGGAGCACTGAGAAGGTGGAATTCTAGATATAAAGTTTCCTCCTTCTCCCCACCATTGGCTCTTCCTTGCTTATGAAGCCTGCTGATTTCAGTCTTTGGAAGGAGTGGGGGAGACCTTCAGGAGGATGCTGCTATGGATGCTGCCTCCTCATTCTCCGCAGGGAAGTCCAGGAGTCACACTCATAGTGCTTAGTCCTGGAAAACACCTCTTACTCTGTCTCTCCCTCTTTGTCTGCCACTCATGACATTCTCCTACCTGAAATGTGATAAGAGAAATAGTGCTGATTAGAGAGAAAGTGCTTTAATTATAAGAAATTAATGATTTCTGTTCCAGCTTCTAAGAGTTCTAAGAGGATTGAACTAGATGAGAGATGTGGTGTGTGCATAGGTGAGAGAAAAAGAGAGAGAGGGAGGGAGGGAGGGAAGAAAGGAGGGAGTGAGGGAGAGAGAGAGAGGCAGAGAGAGAGGCAGAGAGAGAGAGAGGCAGAGAGACCGATATCACTGAAGTCAGACATCAGAACTTTCTGCCTGAGAGGTGTGACAGGTGCTAGGGTTAGTAAGGGAAGACGAGTAGAAGGCCATTTATAATAGAAGTCTCAGTTCAAGAGAGAGCTCAGAGAAAGGGGATGTGCTCAGAAGATCATTTCTGGACCAGGTGGTCTATTAAGAAATCACATAAGGCACAGGACCATAGCTGAGACTCCAGACACAGGGTTCATCTTCTGGGGCAGAGTACATTCTGGAGTTGGTGGCCCTTCCTTTTTGATCACTGTCATCTTAACAGGTGAGACGTTTCAACTTCCACACTATGGAGACAAATTCATGTACCACATGACTACTTCTTGAGCAGAGCTACTGGCTTAAATACTTTCCTGTTCTCTTAAATTTACATAGTTTCCAATCTTCCAAATCCACACCGCTTAGTGGTTATCTCACCAGAAAACACTTATAAGTGTTCTTTGTCCATGGCCACATACCAAGAACTGCAGAACTGACTGCATGTATAGTCACTGCCTCTCACTGTGGTCCATTCACTGAAGGGCCACCATACGCATTATCTCATATAACCACCACAACTAGACTAACATTTTGTAGAAGAAGCTAAAGAGGTTAAGTAACAACACAAGCCTCCGAGAAGAACTGAGGAGCGAAGCTGGGGTGTCAATCTGAGCATCCCAGCTCCAGGACCTGTGCTGTGAGCCTGGCTGTTGGAGAGGTCCTTCTCTTGAGACCCACCCATCACACAACAGTTCCATCCTGTTCTGTTATTTATTGCTGCAGAGCAGACTATCCCCAAACATGGTATACAAAGATAACTGTCTTATCATGCTTCATTTTGAGGGTCAGAAATTTAGTGAAGGGACAGTGGGAATGGCTATTCTCTGTTCCATGATATCTCAGACCTCAGCCTGGATGACTCAAATGGCTGGAGGTTGGAATAGCTGTAGGATTCACTTCCAAGATGGTTTCTTTAGTCACAGGTCTGGTGCCTTGGCTGGGAGAGCTGTCATCTTGGAGTATTGACTCTTTGGCCTTATTGTCACAGCACAGTGGAAATTCTTACATGGAGACTCAAGGCTCCAAGACTGGTACCCCTGGGAAGGTGGAGCTGCATCCCTTGCAGTGGTTCTCAACCTTCCTAATGCCGTGACACTTTAATACAGTTCCTCATGTTGTGGTGACCCCCAACCATAAAATTATTTTTGTTGCTGCTTCATAACTGTAATTTTGCTACTGTTATGTCTTAGGCGACCCCTGTGAAAGGGTCTTTCGACCCCCAAAGGGGTCGCGACCCACAGGTTGAGAACTGCTGCTAGTCAGACTTGGACATCATCTAGCCTTACTTCTGCTCTCCACTATTGGTCAAGATGTCGCATACCTGCTCATATTTAAGGGGAGCCCACTTTTCAACAGGGTACAGTCAAAGAATTTGTGGCCATGTTTTAAAACCAGTATGTGTGTTTAAATTCTCCATCAGCAAGTAAGTGGGTTGAATGCTTCATATCCTGACATATGTCAAGGAAAAATTTCATGTTACATTGTTTGATTTTCTTCTTTTTAAATTAACTAAACAAAAAACATTGAGATGGAGTAAATTGGGGTCTTTATTTACCTGAAAGCATCTTCTTCCCCCTAACCATGGAGTTGCAGTGGGAAGGGAATCAGCTCAGGACAGAAGAGAAGGTGGCCACCACCCACCCATGGGATATTGACTGAAGGGAAACCAGAGAGCCCACCCACTTGGGCTGTAGTTCAGATATGGCATAAACCAACCTCATCCAGCTCTTCCATTTTATAGCTGAGCAGACTGAACCCAAACAGGAGGAGAGCCTTGTCCAGAGCTATGTGGTCCAGTATGGTAGCCACTAACAACATAGGGTTATTTAAATTGAAATGAACTAAAATGAAATTTTCAGTTGCATTTCAAGTGCTCTATAGCCACATGGACACACAGATATCGAGCATGTCCATCACTGCAGAAAGCTCTCTTCAGGCAGTGCTGCTCTCTAGTCACCCACCTGGTTTTAGAAAGTATCCTTGTCTAGAGCCCTCTGCTGACCAGGCCCTGAAATCCTCAGGGAGACTGGAGTGAACTAGAACACTGTTCCCAGAGGCTCAGAGTACATCTCAAAGCACAGAGCCTGTCTCTCCCTAATATGCCAAGTGACACCTCCAGGTGTGCTAAAAGTGGCTGAAGAGAGGAGAGATGGGTGGCCCTGGGGGTCCCTGCTGGGGATAAGGAGGACCCGAGAGGTAAATATTTTAGCAGCACTGTGGGGGGCTATCTTTAGAGTGGGAATGAGCAGACAACAGGCTACAGTCCCAGCCTGTCAGAGCTCCCACCCACTGCTCCTCAGCCTGGCAGCTCTATGGTGTCACCTCCCATCTTGAGCAGGGGTCCAAAACAAGTTTCCCTCCCTTCACAGGCCTCTTAGATCAGTCAGACACCAGCATCCACCACTCACTTTCGGCCAACACTGCTGTCCTCTTATCTGCAAGGAGAGAGCAAAGCCATCAACACCTTTCCTGCTCCATTGCCAGGCGCCACCAGGGCCTGTATGGCCCTGTGCCCACTCACAGGCTGAGTGGCAGAGGCCTGAGTCCTGGCTCCTGGCCCCAGCTCTACTCCCACATACTCCTGTATGTACATTGGCCAAGTTGGTTCATCTCTTTGGACTTCTGTTTCTCACCTGAAAAACGAAGGTGGGCAGGTGTAGGTTGGTGCTTCTCACACAGACCTCGTGGGATCTGGCTAAAATGTAGATTCTGTAAGTCTGGGGTGAGGTCTGAGATTCTTCATTCCTAATAAGCTCCCAGATAATGTTTCTGCAGCTGCTCTGCAGTGGCAAGGATTGAGGGCTATTCTGCAGAACTTTCTATGGTGATAGAAATGTCTTATATCTGAGTTCTCCAATGTGATAGCAACTAGCCACCATGACTAATGAGCACTGAAACGTGGCTAGTGACTTCAAGGAATTGACTTTTAATTTAATTTAATTTTAATTAATTTAAATGTCAGGGTGTGGCAAAAGACTATCATCTTGAACAGCATAGACAGATAATCTCTAAGATCTGCCTCTGACCAGCTGTATGGATTTGGACAAGTCATTTAATCTCAGATCCTGAGCCTTCCCACAATGAAAAAACACATGAGATAACTCTTCCTGTCTAAGAGGGTTATTGGTGTGTGGGGGTGTTAAATTATAAAGTAATTTGTACTCTGTATAGCTGTGGGTTATATAAAATCATGATGATGATGATGATAATAATAATAATATAATATAAAGTGGTGTGAAGATGAAGGGCATTGGAGTCAGATGAACCTGGGTTCAAACTCCATCTCCAGCACTTTCTAGCTGTGTCATGGGCCCACTCTGAGCCTATTTTCTCAGCTCTAAATTGCAAATAACAGTAAGTCTTTCATAGGATTACTGAGATCATCTAAATGGGTGAAAGGTTAAGATGTGACCCGTATAGTGCCTGCACACAGTTAGGTGCTCAGTTCACGCTAAAATGTCACAGTGGAGCCACACTGGGTTGGTGGACCTGGGGTTCAAATCCTGGATCTAGCACTTACTAGCTATGTAAACATGGGCTTGTTATTTAATCTCTCTTTGTCTCAGTTTTATCATCTTTCAAATGGAGATCATAATACTTGTCATAAAAGGTTTAATTATTCATTAATTTTGCCATTTAACAAACATGAATTGAGCTCTGTCTTTACACATCAGATTCTGTGCTGGTGCTTGAGACACAATGACAAGTAAAACAGAAACTGCCTACATGATTTACAATGTGCTAAGTCAAGAGTCACAAAAAGTACAGAGTACTATGAAGTAGAGACACTCGATGCTGCACGTGCCTGTAACTGGGGTGTCAAGGAAGGCCACCCGGGGGAAGAGAAATTGCATGGGCATGAACATTTGCCAACACTGGGCATGAACGCACATTTGCCAACATTGGAGGTATGGGTCTGGAGCTAGGAAGAGAGGCTGGACTGGGGGTGTGAATTCATGAGTTGTCTACTCACTGAGTTGTTGGATAGCAAAGAAGACAAGATCTATGAAGGATCAAGCACAGTATACACCTGAAGGGCTCCATCTATATGAGGGGCTCAGTATATGGCTGTCTCCATTGGGGCTTTGGAGCAAAACTTCTCACTGGCAGAGCAGAGGCAAGCCCAGCCTCTGTACTGGGACCTCCAGTCATCGTAGCAGCTCATGTCTTCCTGAACCTGAAACAATTTCTTTTCCTGGTTGAAAAAACTAATCAACAAATCTGGATGTACCAAATAAAACACCACCAGAAATTTCCCAGTTGGTGGACATTTTACTTAGTTCCCAGATGCCCAAAGCAACTATAAATTCAACCTTGAAGGGGAGTGATGTTTGAACTGCTGCTCTCCCCAGGAGATCCAATGGCCTGATCCTATATTATTAGTCTGTATGCAGCTCCCTTGAGGTTCTGCTGCATTTGTAGTCTGTACTGATGATTTGTTACCTTGAAAAAAACCAACCCAAACCCAAACAGGATAGCTTACCTTGGTGAACCTTAGTATTTCGATTGATTAAAGCGTTTGGTTCCCTTCACAAGGTAGAGGCTTGTCTTGAGAGAAAGGAATATGCCTCAAACTTGTGCATATCTAAACAGCCACCACTGCAGCTTCTTAGGGTGCTGGTTACCTGGGTGACTCAGTTCCCATACCTCTGCCCTCCCTCCAACCCAGGACAGATTGCAGCCTCTAAGGGGATAAGAAAAGCAAGGGCTTGCCCAGCTCTCCTAAAGCCCTCACTCTGAAACTTATTCCCTTTCCCCACTTTCAAATAATCTTGGAACTGAGTCAATTCCCTGAAATGTAATTATTAGAAAGAAAAATTGCCAAATGATCAATTTACCTATTGACTAATGTGCCAAATTGATCAAATTGGGTACTTTATAATATTTGACTATTTTATGATTTGACTAGAATTTTTAGCTGCTTTGACAGAAATGTTTTCAATTCAATATCATTGTTTCATTTTTGTTACCAATGATGATACATGAAGAAACCTATTTTATCATTAGTAATGTTATTTTAGCATTTCACATGGAATTTTTCAGTTCATGCTAATATTTATGTAGAATTGTTTTAATTAATGACTACTTTTGATTTTCTTTGTATGCTCTAGAATATAAATTTAAATTTGATTTAGTTTAAAATTGACTCACTTTGTATGTTTTCAAATTTAAAGGTAAACTTGATTTTCTTAGATTGAAGATTTAGTTTCAGTTTAAATTTAATTTAAAATTCTGATATATTTTTAATGCTTTTGAATATAAATATAGAAAATGTAAATGTCAACTTGCCAGAAATAGAAAATCAAAGCAGATATGAGTTTGAGAAATTGGCAAACACTACAAAAAAGTGCTTGATGTTTAGAAAAATGGAAAATGACATTGCAATGCAATAGAAACAAAAGTGGCTGAAAGAGTCTTGTTACCCACACGATGTTGCTATGTAGCATCCAATAAGGAGAAATTAAATCTATTGATTTTGTAGCTATTTTCAGAAATAATCCATATCTTGTGACAAAAGTGACATTGTCTCTTTTTGGTAAAACAACTAAGCAACTATAAATATGTTTGCAAATTTCAATTTGGGTTTTTGCCCATCTCCTTGGGTTTTTAGTATTTCTCAGACAGTCAGTCTACCTTGGTTTATCATTTCCAGTCAGTAGCCACATTTTTAAAGTGCAAAATGGTTGTTCCCGCTGCTTCCAAGTTGATTCTTCCTTGACTATTTGTCTGGTCCTTGATACAAGACTAGTGTGGGAAGTCTCTTCTGACCATCCTCCCATCCTTTCTATTGCTTTGGTTATGTCCTTTCCCCTTGAACCTTTCTGCTAATTGCTGGCTAGTCGACATACAATTTTACATGAAAATGAAAATAAATGAACTTGAAACAGTACTCGAAATAAACAGAGTTTTAGATGACATTAATTCAAAATTTAAAATTTAATCCCAGATTCAAAACCATCCAAAAGAAATAACAACTAGTTAGGGAAAAAAATCTCAGTTAAAAATTAGAATATGCTGCAAAAATTTTCCTATTGCAAACAGAAATTTCAGTGGATAAATATTCCCATTAAATGTCACAACATATGAATCTGGTAAATTTCCTGAATTGGTCATTTGGGAAATTGATCTTTCTAAGAACTGGCTTCCTGGGAATTAGCTTTCAGCAAATTGGCCTTTCAGGGAATGAGTTTTTACCAATTGGGCAGTCATTGAAATGATTTTCACTGAATTGATAGATTTCTACCCCTTTCCACCCTCTCTTGAGTTTTCTGAGATCCCCTATCCACCCTCCCAGCCCCATATGAATTTCCAACTAGCTGGAAATTCTTATGGGTTTCTTAGGGGTACAGATTCATCTTGAGAGCACTTAATGGCAAGTCTTTAGGATGTAAAGCAATATTCAGGTAATTTCTTTGGGGCCTTTGATAAGCTAGAAACCCAGAGTTTAAAGGGGTCTAATGAGATGGCTATGGTATCCTTGTCCCCTTTGTGGCTCTGCCTTGAGAAACACTGGATTATAGAACTGAATCCCATCTATATAGCTAGAGGGAAAAATTAAAATTAGTTCTGGAGTTGGAAGAGACCTTAAGATTACCTAGTCTAGACTTTTTCAACCTCAGCACTATTGACATTTTGGGTCAGTTGATTTTTCATTTTGGGGGCTTTCCTGCATTGTAGGATATTTAACAGAATCTCTGGCCTGTGCCTACTAGCTGCTAGTTGCACCCTCCAGTTGTGACAATCGAAAGTGTCCCCAGAAAGTAGGGAACAGATTGACAAACCTCAGAGGGAAGGGTGATGGGGGTGGATGGGAAGAGATAAACCGAAGAACTTATATGCATATATGCATAATCAATGGCACAGAAAACAGTACAGTGTAGGTGGGGGGTGGGGGTGGGGAGGAGGGTGTCAATGGGGGAAAAAGGGAGGGACATCTGTAATATTTTCAACAATAAAGATATATTAAAAAATAAATTAATTAAAAAAAAGTTCCCAGACATTGCTAGATAATGCCTGGGAGGGAGTAAAATTATCCCTGGTTGAGACCTACTGATTTACTCTTTTATCCAATCTAGAACTTCCTTTTACATTTTATACCATATACCCTCTGAATGCTGCAGAGGCCTGAGAACTCACCTTCTTACTCAGCTTTTCCTGGGAGGCAGCTTCAGTGGTGTCATGAGAAGAGCATGCACTTTGGGACATACTGCCTTGGGCCCAGAGCTTTTCTGTTACTCATTAGGTGTGACCTTGGGCAACTCTCTTAACTCATTTCAGCCTGTTTCCTGATATGTCCCAATCCTTGCTTCATAGATTTATTGCAAGGACTAAATAGCTATGTGTATAAACTCTCTGTCCTTTTGGTGTGCTTGATAACTGTATTCTGTATATCGGGCCCCAACCCCCTATCTTTCATCCCCCTTCCCGGTGATGGTGAATGTTTGTGTCCCCCCGGTTTTCATATGTTGAAATCCTAATGCCCAATGTGATAGCATCAGGAGGTCTGGCTTTGGGAGGTGATTAGGTCATGAGGGTGGAGTCCTCATGAATGAGATTAATGCTCTTATAAAAGAGGCCCCAGAGAACTCCCTTGCCCATTCTACCATGTGAGGTAATAATGAGGAGTCAACAGTCTGCATCCTAGAAAAAGACCTTCACCAAAACCTGACCATGCTGGCACCCTGATCTTGGACTTCCAGCCTTCAGAACTGTGAAAAAGAAATTTCTGTTATTTACAAGCCATGCAGTCCGTGGTATTTTGTTACAGTAGTCAGACTAAGACACTTTCCTCGGCCATGCTCCTCCACCCCAGAGCCATGCAGACGATCAGATCTTTGGACCTTGTCACAGCTCTCAATTCAGCCATTGAAGGCAGCCATCCTGTGCTTATTCCCTTAGAGCAGACCAGAAGCCATAAACCTTGCTTTCTTCTCAGACAGTTCGGAGATGACAGCATTTCATTTTAAGGGAAAGTTCATCATTAAGTTAGTGTGAAGCTGGGCAGGAAGAAGACTTAGGGCTGGTACCACAGTGGAGAGAGGTCTTGCCTGCAAAGTTGGCTTCTCCAGAGGCTGCAACAGTCACCACAGAAAGGCTTGATGATCCCTAGTCTGTGTCCAGAAGAAGTAGCAGATGAACCACCTAAACAGAAAGAAATCAAACTCCAGGAGCATGCTTTTCTGCAATGACATCCTCGTGCTGGGTGCCCTCAGGAGACGGAGGTCACATTGTCCCTGGCATCTCTCTTTCCCCACCAGCTGCCCATTTGAAATTAGCTCCTGACACTTTCCAGGAAGTATAAATGGGACACGAACGCTTGAGCCTGGAGATATGAGAAGCCACATGACATCTCGAATAGCCAACATTTGCTAAGCAGTTTTAAAAAGAGCATTAGTGTCCGGGAGCCACCAGATAGCTTTCCTAGGGGAATTCTAAACTCCTCATTGGGGAGGCCACGGACTGGGCTCACCACATATGCCCCCATATATAAACCCGACTTAATAGAGCTCAGTTGGTCTCGTCAATTTCATGCCTGGAAAATACAGGCTCCAGATTGCTGCCTTGTGTCAGGGGAGTAATTCTGAGTCAAAGTACTGGGGAGTCATCTAGATGGGACCATGAAGATCCCCTAGTTGTGAATAACAGGCCGTAGGCGGGAGCAGGGGTCCTAGGGGATTTGCTTTAGTTGATTTTTATATGTTTGAGAATATTGACTTATATACTCGGGCTAGCTTTGTTTCTCCTTGGACTGGGGAAGAGAAATTGGTTCAAAATGACTCTAATTTGAGAGAACGGTCTTCCAAAGCCCCACTAGAAATAGGCTGAAATCATGGATAGTGTCAGGACTTGCACACGAGGCAGTCCTGCCTGTCATTCCCTGGAGCAGGAGAGCCTGTTAGCCAAGGGGATTAGAGCAGATTGTTTAAACATGGGGCTGCTGCGTCTGGCCTGAGGCTCTGTGCAATTTTCTCCCAGACAATCTCCTGATTTATGAGTCTAAATCACATCGAATGCTATTGTGAATCACCAGTTCCCCTCCCTTGCAAGGGTTTGAAGATAAGAGTTCCAAATGGGAGGCTTTTCTGGACCCAGGGAAGAAGAGCAGGACTGCATTTTTAAAGTCCATGAGAAAACATGAAGCTGCTTTCTGGGCATCTCTGGGAAGCTTCGGAAATGCGAGGAGAAAGGAAGAGCCATTTTTAAGGGTCTCTGGCTGAAAGGATGTCCATCAGGGTTCTCTAGTTCAGTCTCCCCCCTCAGCTACAGAACTGCAACCAAACTTTGTCTCAAGAGCCAGTCATTGGGTTTCAAGAGTGTTTAGTCATGGTCAGCTTCCATTTCATAACCTCAGAGAAAGTCAGAGAGCTAAAGGAACTCAGAGGCAAGTCAGTTCCGTGTGGCAGTTCAAAAGTGAAGTAGCCTGAGTGTTGGAGGATGATGTAACTTGTCTAAAACTGTACACCAATTAGTGTCGAGTCTGGACCATGGTACAGAAGTCTTTCCTCCTAGTTCCAAGCCACCTTAGCAGAATCCCACCACACTCTCCAGTTCCACCAAACCTGTGTTTGCTGAGGGATTGTCAGTTGTGTTTGTGGGTTTCCCTTTTTTCTCTTCTAAACAGCTTTTCTTACCCCGATGCAAATGAGCCATGCAGAATAGTATCTTCTATATGTTCTCCTCTCTCTCCCTCTCCCTTTCCTTTCCAGCATTAAATAAAAATTATGACAATTTTTTAAGAGCAATTTTAGGTTTACAACAAAATTAGTAGGTATAGAGATTTCCCACACTCCCTGCCCCCACATAAGCATAGCACCCTCTTACACACATTATCAACATCACTCATTGGAATAGTACATTTTTTTTTCTGAAGATAAACCTAAAATAATCACCAAAAGTCCACAGTTTACCTTAGGGTTCACTTTTGGTATGGTACATTCTATGGGTTTAGACAGAAGTAGAAAGTATAATGTTCAACATTATAATGTACAGAGTATTTTCACTGCCTTAAAAATTCTGTGTTCTGCCTTTTCATCTCTCCACCCATGCCTGCCAACCACTGTTATTTTTATTGTTTCCATAGTTTTGCCTTTTCTAGAATGTCATGTATGTCATATATGTTGGACATGCATACAGTGCGTAGCCTTTTTAGGTTAGCTTTTTTCATTTAGTAATATGCATTTAAGTTTCCTCCATGTCTTTTCATGGCTCCAGAGCTCGTTTCTTTTCTTTTTTTTTTATCCTCACCTGAGGACATTTTTGCATTTATCTTCAGATAGTATGGGAGGAAGAGAGAGAGAAACATTGATGTGAGAGAGACACATCGAGTGGTTGGCACCCACACGACCCCAACTGGGGCCGGGGACAAACTGCAACCGAGGTACATGCCCTTAGCGGGAACTGAACCCAGGACTCTGGTCCGTGGGCCGATGCTCTAACCACTGAGCCAAACCGACCAGGCCAGAGCTCGTTTCTTTTTAGCACTGAATAATATTCCATTGTCTGGATATATTACAGTTCACTTACCCACTCACCTACTGAAGGACATCTTGGTTACTTTACAGTTTTGGCAATTATAAATAAAGCTGCTATAAACATGTTTCTAGCAAAATATAACATATTACAGGTTTTTGTGTGGACATGTTTTCAACTCGAATACCAAGAAGAGTGATTGCTGAAATGTCTGGTAAGAGTATGTTTAGTTGTGTAAACATTGCCAAACTGTATTCCAGAGTGGCTGTACCATTTTGCATTCCCACCAGCAATGTGTGAGAGTTTCTGTTATCCCACAACCTCATCAGCATTTGGTGATGTCAGTGTTTTGGATTTTGGCCATTCTTATAGGTGTGTAGTGGTATCTCCCTGTTGTTTTAATTTGCATTTCCCTGATGACATATGACGTTGAGCATCTTTTCATATGCTTATTTGCCATCTGTGTATCTTCTCTGATGAGGTATTTGTTAAGATCTTTGGCCCATTTAAAAAAATCAAGTTGTTTGATTTCATATTGTTGAGCTTTAAGAGTTCTTTGTGTATTTTGGATAACAACTCTTTATCAGATGTGTCTTTTGTAAATATTTTCTCCAAGTCTATGGTTCATCTTCTAATTCTCTTGATAGTCTTTCACAGATCAGAAGTTTTTAGTTTTAATGAAGTTCAGATTATCAGTTTTTTTTTTGTTTTTTTGTTTTTTATGGTTTGGGCATTTGATGTTATTTCATCTCCATACCCAAGATCATCTTAGTTCTCTCTTACATTATCTTTTAAGAGTTTCATAGTTTTGTGCTTTACATTTAGGTCTATGATCCATTTTGAATTAATTTGTGTAAAGGGTGCAAGATCTGTGCTTTTTTTTCTTCCATTTTTTGGCATGGATGCTCATTTGTTGAAGAGATTATTGTTGTTCCATTTTACTGTCTTTAATGTCAAATATCAGTTGATTATGTTTGTGGGGGTTCCTTTTCTTTTACTAACAGTTACTAAATATTTAATTGCTCAGCAGCAATCACTGAATATTTACTGAGTCCATCTATGTGTCAGGGGTGATGCTAAGAGCTCTCACTTTTAATCTTCAAAGTAACTTTGAAGAGTAGCTACTCTTTGTCCATTTCACAGACAAGGACAGAGAGACTTGGAGAAGTGAGTTAATTGCCCTGTTTGCACAGTGAGATTTGAATTTGAGTCTTAATTCTGCCACTTCTCCCTAGTACTGGAGTTGATGATATTGACCATGATGTTATACTAGATGGCACACTCATTTCAAATCAGCCGTGGCTCTAGTTCAAATTAGCATCAAAGTCATGAATGGAGTTAAGTGCTTTTACAAGGTGGCCATTTTCAGACTGGCTTACAATGTTTCACATGGCCTATATTATTCTTTTCACAGGGACCTTTCTGCTATTCCCATGCCACATGAAAGTGGCCCACCTGCAACTGAGCCAGTCAGTATTTCTTCAGGACAGGAATTCGGGGCCACATGAAGCTATCAGAATTGCTGACTCTGAGGTTAGATGAAACACATTAAGCATACTGCTGCCAAAGATGGAATGATTTCTGTCATTTTTATTTTCTTCTAATTCAAAAAAGCATGTTCTAAAAGCTATGCATATTGATGAGTCAAACATGACCAGGTTCGTGGTATACCATGACTACTCTGGATACCCAAACTGGAGACATTAGGGGAAGAACTGAGGCCAAAAATGTGGTTCACAGTCACAAGAAGTTTGACATTCCAGATGCTCCCAGACATGGCCCTGGCCCACTTCTCCAATGACAAATATCTTCTGCTGATTCCCTATATATATTTGTTATGGAATAATTTAATCACTCACTGTTTTCTGGATATGTTTTCTAGAATGTTGTTCTCAAAGGCCTTTATATCACTATGTCTCCTTCAAGGCTTTGCTAAATATCACCTTCTCTGTGAAAGTTTTCTGGATCTCTCACTGGACGAAATCTCCCCTTTCAATGAGCTCCTCCTCCTTCTTATCACACTTGGCACATTCCACTTGGTAAAGTAGCTATTTACTGACATCACTTAGCTTAGCTGAGCTTAGAAATGAGAAACCAATGAATTATTCTAAACAGGACAATAAGGGTCAGATTTGTATTTGAATTTTGTCCTGTCTTTTCTATGCAAACTGGTTGGCCAAAGTGAGTGGACAGCGAGATTAAAAGAGCCTTCTTGATCTCTGGAATGAAATTGGATTGATTGGTAGAGGTAGAGACAATAAATACAGATAAGGAAGCTGTGCAATATTTTGGAGTCCTCAGGGAGCTATGCAAGTCTGTTCTTCCTGGTCTCTGGTTTCCCAATTCTTTCTCTAAGGATATGTTCCAGTTCAATAGGTCTTCCCCTTTTCTCTGACATTCTACCTAACTACATGGGTGCACGTGTGGTATGTGTGTTTGTGTGTGCATGTATATCTGCATACTGTATGTGCACACATAGGTTTGTGTGCATGTGTGTGCATGCATGTGTGCATGTGCATGTGTTTGTGTTGACCTGCTATTGTTGTCACCACTACAGCCATTTTTCCGGACACAGATGCAAAGAGATAAAGAGCTGACAAGTGACAGTTGGATAGTTTTAGAATGAATAAGGCTGGAGATTGGACGCTGATAAAGGAAGTCTATCCCTGCTTGGCTTCCTGAGTGTCAGAGTGGTAGGAACCCATGAGCAGGTGATGAGGGGGTAGACTCACCTCCTGACCTTGAGAGCTTGAAGAATAGGAGGATCTCTCTACCCACTCAATTATTGCATCTCTTTATAATGAATGGGTGAGGGCCATTTTGATGCGAGGTTAAGGGCATTGCCAACATGACCTCTGGATGGCCCCTCTGAGATAAATAATCTGTGATACTGTCTCTTCAACCACTATGAATGTGGAGTATGGGTCATGATTTTAGCCACATGAAAACTGAGAACACTACATGAATTCACATTATTGAGCAAGAATCACTATAGTGACCTTGTACGTTTTTACATTTACTCTTCTAATTCCTCTGCTCCTTTCCTACTTTGGTTTATTTAAAATTATGGACTCTGCTAGTAATGGAGATATTTCATAGAGTGGGTTGAAGCTAGGTCCCTGAGCCCAGATAAGAATGGAGAAGATGAAAAGGGGTCATGGCAGTGGCTTCTCCCTGGACTGTGTGTGTTTGAAAGGGAACATCCAGACCTTATAAAGAAATCCAACATGGACACGTGGCATCTCCCAACTGAGCCCTCATCCCTGAAAGGGCTGAAAATTAAATTAACAGAGGCCTCAATTGTCTTTAAACTAGCCAAGGAAGCAAGTTTATATTTACATTTTGCCAAGATTCCATTGATACAGGACTAGTTTTCTTTGTGATACTGAGGCCTGAGTTGTAAAATGCACGTTAATTTTATTTGTGTGCATAAACTGGGGAGGGGAGTCAGAGATGGCAAGAGAAATGGAGGAGCCTAAAGCATACTGAATACCAATGGAAAGCCACTTAAAGTAATCTTCCAATAAGAGAAAACTGGCATCTAGACAAGTTAAATGACTTGTCCAAGGCCACATAGGGTGTTAGTGGTAAAACTGGCCTGGAAGCGAGGAGACCTGACTCTAATAAGGCTTTTTTAGTAATCCTAAAAGTTAGTTTTCTTATGGTCAAAACAGTTTTAAGAATTCCATTAATAAATAAAGACTTCCAGTTTCTCTCTCTCTCTCTCTCTCTCTCTCTCTCTCTCTCTCTCTCTCACACACACACACACACACAACTAGTAGAATACTCTGAGCTTCAAACATCATTATAATACGAGAGTATTACCAGGTCCAACAGGGTCAACTCCAGACCACATCATGCTGGAAGAAAGAATCAGGTAGAAGACATATAGAGAAAAATAGAGGGGTCTGGGGCCCTTGGTATGGCAGAACCACAGATCAAATAACCCCAGAAAGAGAAGTTAACACTTGAGTGGAAAATAATGAGAACAGCTCTGAGATGAGGTAGCCGAAAAGACTGGTTTCTGGGGAATTGAATGGAAGGGCTTGACAGTGCATGGGACAGGGGCTGGCAGTGTGGGTAAGACACCACCTCTGGAGGAGAGGAGGCCACAGGGCAGGGGTGCTTTGGGAAGCTTGTTATCGAAGGAAAACAAGGAAGTGAGAGTATTCCGCCAAACAAAAGTGAATCCCTCAAATCAGAAGATATATCAATCCCTCCCCCCAAAAGTGCCATCAACTAAAGAAAACTACACTTTTCTATACCAACAGAAGAGGGTGCTCTTGAACTAAGAAACATTGTTAGTCACCCAAACGCCATAATTATGCCTACATACAACTGTATATATAAACACTTAAAAATGAACAGAAAATGGCAGCCAATATTCATACAAGGCCACCAGAAAGACAAAATATGAGAATCTAAACATTTTAGCAGATGCAAATGCTCCTATCAACATCAAACATGAAACAGAAGAAAACCTTACCACCTAAACTGAATCAAATATCTTAAAACAAGCATTTGAAAATATGAAACAAAAACTTATATCAGGAGTCCCAAAGTTTAGAACAGAAATAGACACAAAAAGAAAAAAAAGAAAAAATGAATGTGAAGTAAGAGTTGAATGAACTTAGGAAAAAAATGGAAGAAAAAGACAAAATCATCTTAAAAATAAAGGCTAAATTACAAGGTAGTTGTAGAACAATAGATTTGACTCAAAATATAAGAGACATTGAGAACAGTCAGAAAAAGAGTCAAGAGAGTGAAAATTAAGTAAGGAGTGAAACAAAAATGATCAGAGAGAAAATAATTGATAGAAGATAGGCTCAGAAGAGTCTGAAAAAGACTAGTCTTAAAAAATAATTAGTATTTCAAACTCTAAGTTAAGAAAATTTCTGAAATTAAAAGAGGACTTGCCCCTGCATCTTTAAAGGGCCCACCCACAATTTTCTGGGAAAAGAAACCTGGAATGATGAAATACAAGACACACGTTAGGAAAATACTAAACTTTAAAAACAAAGAACACAATTCTCTGGGTCTACAGGCAAAAATACCAAATCACTTACATAAATAAGAAAATCAAATGAGAGTGGGTGCATTCGGGGTTGAATGGTTGTAGACTAAAAATTAGGCAAATAGATAATATCAGATAGTAATAAACGCTGTGAAAAAAAGAAAGCATGTTAAGAAATTAGAGAGTGACAAAGTTGGAGTGGGTCCAGGTTCTACTTTAGATGGGTTGGCCTCTTGAGTGACATTTGGGCAAAGACCTGATTGAAGGAAAAGGGCAGGCCATATGAACACCTGTGGGAAGAGCATTCCAAAAAGAAGGTAGAACAAAAGCAAAGGCCTGTTCAAGGATCTTTAATGAGTTCTGCAAACTCCAGTTTGGCTGGAGTGCGAAGATCAGGAAGATGTCGATCCTCAGAAGGTTGCATTCCTTCTGCATAAGCAATGGACTCTATATAGTTTAACTTCCCTGTATAAATTCCCCAACACCAATCTCAAAGAGTATTCTAAATTTCTGAGTGCAGTTATTGCTGCTGAAAAGCAAAAAGGACTTCCTGTGGAAGTGGGAGAAGGCTTGAACATCAAAGTGATTTTTCTCTACTCTCCTAGGAATGAAAGGAACACAAAGAGACCCTGATGCAGTTCTTGTCCAGATTCTTCCAAAATCTCAATTGCCATCTGAAAACAGAGAAGGTAAAATGCTGTGGACTGGCTGGTTCTGCTGTATAGTTGGAGATAGTCTTCTGGAGACCGTGTCAGAAGATTTCACCTGTCTACTCTTATTCCTTACAAATGGAGAAGAGACTAATACAGCCATAATTGGAACTTGGTTTCAGAAAACTTTTGACTGTCATTTCAGCCCCTTAGCCATCAATACATTTAATCTTTCCTGTATGGCGGCTATGTGGACTGCATGCAAAATGGACCATTATGTAGCCCTCAAAGTCTGGATATTTCTTATGGCACACATCCGGAGGATGCAAAAGCTTTGTGGGATAGTGTCCATATAGCATCTGGGTAAGTTACCCAGGAGGAAATTGACTTATTCATGGACTGCCTTTGTTCACATTTCCATAGGCGTTTCAAAATTCATTTATCAGCCGCAAGATTGTTCATGTTTCAACATCTGTAGCTTCAGCACATACTAATGGGAAAATAAAGATTCTGTGTCATAAAAAAAAAGAAAGAAAATCAAGTAAGCATCAGACTTATATAAAATCAGAGAACAATGGAGTTGAATTTTCAAGAAACTAAAGGAAGTGTGATTTGAATATTTTAAAATGTAGAACAGCTCATTTTTATGGATCAAGACTGTGAGAAGCAGTTTTCTATGTGAAAAAGTCAAAGAACACTCGCTGTTCCTCTGTGAAGGATGTACTTGAGCGTGAACATTATTCAACCAAGATAAGACCAGGACTGCTAAACCTTGGCAAATAGACTTTTGAATATATTTCAATGTAAACCTGTACCTAAAACAAGGATGGAGACAAGAGTGGAGGAACAGTATAACTGTGATATGTCATGAGAATAGTGAAATAAAACATTGTTGCATAGATAATAAGTGAGGGTAAACAATATCATTTAAAGCAGAAAAACCAATAAGTAGAGGGTAAATAAGAAAAAAAGTGAGAAAGGGCCTTATGATAGATATTAGTAAAAAGGTAACCACTACAATGAAAATACCAACCTTCCTAAATACCAAAAGAAATATAAAATGGGGCACAGAAAACAAGCCACATAGAGAAAGAAACATAATATGCACAATTTCACACAAGATATGAGTTGAGATCAAACACATCAGTCATATTAATAAACTATATTTATTATATTATAATAATTTATTAAGTTTATTAATACATTGCATAGTTCTCTCATTAAAAATATGTTTAAATTGATTCATAGCAAAAATCAATTCTATGAGATACATGAAAGACACATCTATAACAAAATAGTTCAGAAAGCTAAGAATAAAGGGATTAACAAAGATATTCCAGAAAACTGGAAACAAAATAAATGAGGGTACAAAGTTCTAATTATCATAATCAATAGGGTAGGTATTATGGCTATATATCATATCTCAAAACTTGATTATATAGAAAATGCAACCTCTTTTTAAAGCACAGATAAAATGTTCACAAATGTTGACCACTTGTTGGGTCACAAAGAAAGTCTTAGCAAGTGCTGTAAAGCACAAATTAATAACAAAATTTAACATAGGTCTTTCTACTTAAAAATTAAACAACAACAACAATTTTCTACTATTGAATAAAAGCAGATATATACACTGAAATTGCAAAACTGGAATAATTAGAATAAAAATATGCATATCAGAATTTATGAGATATAATTAAAACAATAATCTGAGGATAATCCATCTTTTTAAATACTTAAATTAATAAAAATAATTAAATTGAACTGCCATTTGACTAGGAATATATCCTAAGAAGCCTGAAACACCAATCAGAAATAATACATGTACCCCTATGTTCAGAGCAGCATTATTTAAAATTGCTAAGATCTGGAAACAGCCCAAGTGTCCATCAATAGATGAGTGGATAAAAAAGCTATGGTACATATACACAATGTAACACTATGCAGGGTAAGAAAAAGATCTCGTGTCCTTTGAGACAACATGGAGGGACCTGGAGAGTATTATGCTAAGCTAAATAAGCCAATCAGAGAAAGACAAATACCACATGATCTCATTTATTTGTGGAATGTAATGAACAGAAAAGGCTGATGAACAAAATAGACCCAGAGACATAGAAAGGAGTACGGTTCAGACTGACAAACCTCAGAGGAGGGGGCAGGGAGGAGGGATGAGATAAACCAAAGAACTTATATGCACATGTGCATAACCAATGGACATAGACAACAATGCTGGGGTGGGGGGTGGGGGGGTGGGATTGGGAAGAGGGTGTCTACGGGGGAAAAATGAGAAACATCTGTAACAAATATAAATTAATAAAAATTGCAAAATAAATAAAAAGTAAAAATAATTAAACACATTTAATTTCTAACTCAAAATATAAAAAAACTCACAATGTAAATTTTAAAAAAGCACAAGAAAAGGAATAATATAGAAAAAAGAAATTAACAATAAAAACTATATAAAAAAAAGTAGAACTAATAAATAAATCAAAATGTGCATGTTCTGGAAAAAGTAAACTAGACATACCACTAGCTCACTTAGTTAAAAAAATAAAAAAGGCAAAGCACAAACATACAAAATAAGGAAAGACTGGAGAGAAATAACCATTGTAAAGATTAAAATAAACCATAAGTGGACTACTTTGCAAAAGTCTATGTAAAAACATTTGAAAATTATGAAAAATTTTATTCTCTTTGAAATGTAATTTATCAAAACAGATGCCATTTGATATAGAAAGCTTAAACAGACTACTCTCCAGGGTGGAAAAAATCAGAGAAAGTTTTCAACAAATTATTCCTTGTAGAAACACCATCCCCAGATGGTGGCACAGGGGAATTCTGTGAACCTTTAAAGATCAGATAATCTCAATGTTACATAAATTGTTCCAGAAAATAGAAAATAAAGGTGATCTTCCAAATTTTTTCTTTTCTTTTTTTGGTACGTGCCCCTAGCGGGAACCGAACCCAGGACTCTCTGGTCCGCAGGCCGATGCTCCAACCGCTGAGCCAAACTGGCCAGGGTGATCTTCCAAATTTTTAAGAAGTGTAAGGTTGATACTTAAATCGAATAAATTAATAATAATAATAATGATAATAATAATGTAGTGTGTAGGAAACTAAAGACCAATTTCTTTTATAAATATTGATGCAAAAATTAAATACAATTCTAGTAAAAAGATTCCAAAACCACATTAACACTATAAAACTTAGTATTAAATTTCAGGAATGCAAGGAGTTTCAATATGAAGAAATCCATTCATATAATTCACCTTATTGATAGGAATATAACCTAAGAGAAAAAAACTTATTTATAACTGCATAAAAAGGTAAAATTAAAAAAAAAAACCCACAGTCGAAGTGAGTAAAATTTCAAAAGTTCTTGAAAGACACAAAAGTAGACTTGAGCTAGTAAAAAGGCATTTGTTGTTCTAACTACTCGACATAATTCAGATGTCAATTCTACTCAAGTTAATATATAAATTTAATCCAACTGCAAAAAAAAAATGCCAACAATATATTTTTTTCTTCTAGAGATTAATAAATTGATTCTAAATTCATGTTGAAAAACAGACAAGAGTAGCCAAGAAATCTTGGGCAGAGGGCAGGGGGAAGCAAGGAGGGAGAATAATCTTAAAACATACTGTAACTACTTGATGGTTAATACAGTGTGGGACTGGTGCATGAATGGAGAGACTAGAGGAACTGAATAGAAAGTCCAGACAAATTCAAGTATGAACAAATACGTTTTAGTCGATGAAGGTGGCATCTCAAATTACTGGAGGTGAGGTGGACTTTGTAATAAACGGTGTTGGAACAGCTGATAGCCTTTTGGAAAAGGATAAAACTGGATTCATACCTTACACCATATACCAAAAACTTTAAAAGAATAAGAGATATAAATGTAAAAGCACAAAATTAACAAATCTTGGAAATACAAGAAGAAAACATGGATGAATATTTTGTCATGTGAGTGTGGGAAATGTTTCCCAAAGGGGACTCAAATCCATATGCAAATTAAAAAAACAGATTGATAAATTGTACTACATAAAATTAAGAAAGAAAGAAATGCATGGCAAAACAAAACAAAAAAAATAAGCAAAATCAAATGAAAAGTGCCTTACTGGGAGAAAATATTTGCAACATGATATATCAGAGGTAAATGGTTATCTCCCTTTTATATAAAGTACTTTTAAAAATTAAGAAATAAACCCCAAATCACCAATTCCCATAAAGCTGTGGGAAAATAATCCTTAAACACATGAAAAGATACTCAATTGCACTCATAATAAAAGTAATGCAGATTAAGTTGCTACTGTTTTCACAGCTCATATTGGAAAAAATTCACAAGTTTAACGACACACTGTTGGTGAGGCTGTGGAGAAACAGAGCGTATTAGCTTGCCAGGGCTGCCATAACAAAAATACCACAAACTGGGTGGTCTAAGCAACAGATACTGATTTTCCCACAGTTCTGTAGACTGGGAGTCCAAGATCAAGTTGTTGGCAGGGTTGATTTCTTCTGAGGCCTCTCTCCCTTACTGGCAGACGGCTGCCTCCTCACTGTATGGTCTTTTCTCGTGCACGCACATCCCTGGTATTATTCGTGTATCCAAATTCTCTCTTAAGACACCAGTCAGATTGGATTAGGGTTTACCTTAGCCTCATTTTGACCTTAAAAGCCTTAGCTCCAAATGCAGTCACATTCTGAGGTACCAGTGATCAGGACTTCACCATATGAATTTTGGGGGATAAAATTCAGCCTATAATAGAGGCACATACATTGATGGTAAAAGTTAAATAATCTAATCCATTTGGAGGGAAATATGGAAATATTAAAATAACACCTGTGCAGCTTTTACCCTTTGACCCAGCATCTGACCCCCAGAACTTTACCCTGAAGCTAGCCTTCAAAAACAAACAAAAAACATGTGCACAAGGTTATTTATCAAACTATGATTTGTAAAAGTAAAATAATGAAAAGAATATAAATACCAATGCATAAAGTATTGGTTAAATAAGGTATGGTGCATCCACACATTGGAGTAACTATTCAACTACAAAAAGCATTGGGAAAGATCTCCATTAATTGTTTAGACTTATTTCTAGGATATGTTCAAATAAAAAATACAAAGTGAAAAAGAGTCCATATAGTAGGCTACTTGTTATGTAATAAAAGAGGGGAAATAAAGAACACACACATGCACACACATACTTATTTTTGAAGAAAAAAAAATAAGGGAGAAATAAACCAAAAGCTAATGAAAAGATTGCCTGCATAACAGGTGTGGGGAGGGAGTGAGAAAAGGATAGAGGGGATGAGAAAGCAAGGACACTTTTCTAAGTGTATCTTTTAAAATAGTTTTGACTTTTAAGTCATGGTAAAATTATAAATATTCAAAATAAGATTAAATAAACAAGGGCAACACCCCTGTAATTTGAACAAAAAGAGAAACAAGTGAATTCTATTGTATAAGCAATTGATAACAGAAAGAAATCGTTAAACCAACTAACTGAACATAGAACTCTGGCTGCACATGCTTAGTGGCATCTAATCTAAGGGCAAAAAAGAACTGCAAAAAAGGTAAACACTGCGTGGTTTGTTATAGGTTGTGGTACTGGTGTAGCAATTCTCACACTACTTTGTGAAAATTGTAGGATAGAGCAGATGAGTCAATATTGGATATTATTAGGAACCAGGGTTTTTGTAATCATTAGAGAAGGGACCTACAGATATGAAACAGGAGGAGATGAAGAACTCTCTGCATTGAATTTGAAGGTATCAGAATGAACTCATGATTTAAACTTATATTTCTTAGCTCTTTTCAAATAGGTATGAGGAAAGAAAAGTACAAATTGCATCTGGAATATTATATTGTTCCATAAAGCAAAATAATGTTCAAAAACCAATGGAGACATACCAAATGAGCACAGGAACCAGCTTGAAGAAGTTACCACAGGTAGGATTAGGAAAAAATTGAGCATGAAAACAATAATTATATTAATATCTTTTATTGCATTGAGTTAAAAAGTAATGATGTTTAAAAACAAACAAACAGTGAAATAAAAGAAAGTGAGGTGGGAGGGTGAAGGAGAGTTCTTTATAGAAAAAGGCTAGTGGAATGTAGAAGGAATGATAGAATTAGAAAATAACCATTTTGTCACTATTGATGTAATGATTGATTCAGGCAGGTATCAACAATGGATACTAAAATCATTTGGCGAAAAGTTCTTGAGTAACAAGGTATTAATGCAGTCTTCAAGTTTAATCTCACAAGTTATTTACTAATTGCAAAAAAAAAAAAAAAAGGTATTTCTACTTTGGAAAATATCGGTTGGACATCATCTTAACCAGTAATCGAACCGCATTACCCACAATAGGATAATCTGATATTATTTGCTCCTGATATGACGCACTGAGAAACACCCGACACCATCTATGTTATAGTCTTGCCAAATATGTTGACTCAGACTTTAAACATGAAAAAACAATTAAAGAAATCTAAATTTATGGGACTGGCTAGAGAAGAACTTGCCAGGATGTTGCAAAATCTTACTGTCATGAAAGAAAAAAAAAAGTGAGGGAATTATTAATAAAGAATAAAGGGATATGACAACTAACTATAATCTATGATACTAAATTTGACCTTTTATTAAAATATTAACCATTAAAGATCTTGTTAGGTTAACTAGGAAAATCTGAATATTTATTGTATATTAACTAATATTATGGCATTAATGTTAAATTTCTTGAGAGTGATCATGGTATTGTGGATATGTAAGAAAAAGTCACACAGAGAAGAAATTGGTAGTAGAGAGCTTATTTAGAAGTAGAAATAGAAAATGATAAAAACAGAAATTGAAGTTCCACTCCTCCTAAATATCACTAAAGTATAAGTGGGATCTGAGGTCTATTTGGACTATAAGATCTAAGAGAGTGGACTTGGAGATAATGTTGAAGTATCTAATTTGAGTTCATGGATGGATGTTGGTGCCATTCACTAAAAATGCTTTGTGTGCATACTGTGTTGAGATATCTGTAAGACATTCATGAGAAAATTTTAATTATAACATTAGAAAGGTTTATTTAAAAGTCAGGAGTTGAATTAGAGACAGAAATTCCAAGCTGAGCAGTTGTAGGTACAAAGGAAGCCATTGTGGGAGACAAAATGTCCCCAGAGAGTGGAGAGTGGACAATGGGCCTGAGAATAGGAACTGGAAAACATCGGTAATCTTTGAGAATTCTTTTGTCCTATCCATCCTCGATAGAAGCCCATTCCAGATTATTGGAGCTTCAAAAATATGGTTTCATTATCAGTCAGGTCCTACCAGGAAACAGAAGTCACTGAGATGTTCTGCAAATTATATAGGGACTACTTCAGTAGTGTCAGAAGGGTTAAGGAAACAAAAAAGTAGAGACACCCAGAGAGAAAGAAAGACTTCTGAGTGAAATGAAGTTTTTGGAGTGGGGTCTACTAGGGAACCATGAGACAGGTCAAGTAGTTACTGTTCTTTGGGAATAAGTGTTTGAAAGATCTCCAGCTTTATTCTGCTTTGTCAGGTTCCAGAATGCAGGGTGTTATTTTTCAAGGCTATAACTAAGCCAGTGGAGTGGGGATGGGACTAGGTGAAGAGTTGCTGCTCTTTCTGAAATTTAGCCATTTTTCTTGAATTTGATTAATTTTCAGAGCGCTGAAAAAAACTGATTGTGGCAGTTTTTGCAACTTTTTTTTGTTGCTTTTCTGGAAGGGAAGTCCTTTTTTGGAAGTCCTTACCCTACTATTTCACTGACTTCACCTCTCTACCTTTTAATATCCTGGCAGTGTCTTCCACTGGCCAAACACAAAACATCTAAAGTCAGCTGCCAAGGGAACCTGGATAAAGCATTCTGTGGGGATCAGATGGCCAGAGAGCAGGCCATGGCATCAATGGCAGAAAATGGAATGGAGCAGGGGTGAATGGTAAAACATTAACTCATCATAGACTAGTAATGGGGCTTCAACACAACTCAAGATCAGTGGTCAATGGGAACGTATTTAGGCCTCAATATAAGAAATCAAAGTTTCTCCTTTGATACTTCTAAGTCAAAAAGAAATAAAGAAATAATTTTGGCCAAGAAAACTTTGAAGTCTTTGGGAAACAAATATGGCCCTGGTTTCAGCACCTTCTCAAAGCCCTCTTACCCACTGTTCAACCCCATATCCTTACTATACCCCAAGGAAATTCTTTTTCAAATCAGCGTTTTTTGGGAAGACTAGGTAAAGAGTTTTCTTCCCTTTGTCTTCTATTTCTCATATCCTTGCATCTTATAAGGTATAGGAAAGCAAAACACACAATAATTTGCATGACATCACACTTTCCCTCTCTTTCAGACTTTATGATTGCCATTTTAAATATGTTCATTTCTATAGTCAATTTCAGCACACTCCTTTTGTTCTCAGCAGGCCTGAAGAATAGCTTGACACTATCTTATGTACGCAATTCTTCACAGAATGGAAGATCATTATGAAATGCGTGGGCCCCCCATCAAATACCTTTCTCATAAAACCAATGCACCTGTGGGTGGAAAACTTCTGCCTAGTAGGAAGGGAACTTTGATGTGGTCTACAAATTTATCAGGTTCCAGAAAAACAATCACTAAGGTAGCACTTATCCAAATCCTTTAATCTCCCTGTGCTGCTAGAATCCCATTGACTTCCCTTCCTGACGAGGCAGGTGTGTGTGACAGTGTTCATCATTTAGGTAGTGAGGTTCAAGCAGTTATTTTATATTTTGTGACCAGCTTAAGGTTTATGAGTAGGGACTCTACTGCTCTGAATTTGTCACAGAAGAGCAATATAAAGACCCTGCTTGATAAGAGCTGGGAATGTTGTCTATGGATCCACAGAGGTCTAGGACTCCCATTGGGTCCCTGATCATCCATCCACATTTATTCTACTCCTACTATGTACATTGCTGGGAGGGACCTCATGAAGAAACTAGGCTCCAGTAAGAGTTGCACAAGAAGGCATCTGCTGATCTAGGGGAGGTGATATATCAGTGATGCAAGCAGAAATTGACAATCCCAGGCAAAATTGTGATATTTTTCCTTAAGCAGTGTTTCTCATCCCTCTGCCATTTTCTTTTGCTCTGGCTCCCCATTGTCATTTGGCATCCCAACTTTCTGGAATCTCAACAATTAGTGCCCATTTGAATTTGTTTTACCAGTGTTAAATTAACTAAACAAGGAAGTCATTAGACTGAGGTGGCTTTAATGCCTCAGTAGACTATGTAAGCAGACCCAAACCTAAGCCTGTTAATGCCTCAAAGTTAAGAAATTGAAAATTAGGGACAACTAATCACAAATAGCCGACTAGTTATGAATTCCCAAATAGTGTAACCACTGTGCTATAGCTATGCTTTACTTCTGGGTCTTTTCTATAAAAGTCTGTCTCCCAGCTCCCGTTAGTACAGTACTCTAAACCATGACAGTTGCCCAATCCAAATAACGTGTTTTTTTTTTTCTCAAATACACTCTTAAAAATCTAATATGCTTTAGTTTATCTTTTAACAGCAGCATCCCATGTTCCAAGCTCCCCCACCCATCCTTCTAGCCATTGAATCTATCTATCTCATGTCTCTATCATAATATAAAGGCTGACATATTAATATACATCAAGAAGACAATCATTGAAAGAGATTACTGTCATTTCTTCTGGATAACGTTTAAAATGATTATCTTTACTGTTGAAAGTATTACTGATGTCCCCCCTTTTTCTCCATTGATCCCCTCCATACTGCCCCTGTCCCCCCCTTCCCCCCAGGCCTTCACTGCACTATTGTCTGTGTGGATGGGTTATGCATATATGCATATAAGTCTTTGGTTAATCTCTTCCCTTCTCCTCCTCTTCCATCTGGGATTCATCAGTCTGTCTAGGTAACATTTGACAATAATAGTAATTTTCAATCTTTAACTTGAAAGAACAAGGTGTGTAAACCAGATATTTTGTAGCTACCATTCCACTACCTTCTACGCTGTGCCAACTCTACACTAGACATTTTACGTATGAGTCCATTGAATTTTCATAGTAACCCTATGAAGAAGGTATTATTCCTATTTTGTAGGTGGTAAAACCTTGTTGCTCTTATTTTTTTAACTTATCTTTATTGTTGAATGTATTACAGATGTTCCTCATTTTTCCCCCATTGCCCCCCTCTTCCCCATTCCTGCCCCCCTCCTGCCTTTCCCCACACTGTTGTCTGTGTCCATTGGTTATGCATATATACATATAAGTTCTTCGGTTTATTTCTTCCCACCCCCCAACCCCCCTTCCCTTTGAGGTTTGTCAGTCTAACAACCAATTTGTACTTCTTAATCCCTTCACCTTTTTCACCCATCCACCCAGCCCCCACCCATTTGGTAACCAACAAAAGTTCTCTGTATCTATGAAAATGTTTCTGTTCTGCTTGTTTATTTTGTTTGTAGATTCAATTGTTGATAGATATGTATTTATTGTCATTTTGTTTGTTTATATTTTTTTATCTTTTTCTTCAAGAAGACCCTTCAACATTTCATATAATAATGGTTTGGCGGTGATGAACTCCTTTAGCTTTTCTTTGTCTGGGAAACTCTTTATATGGCCATCAATTCTAAATGACAGCTTTGCAGGATAGAGTAATCTTGGTTGTAGGTTCTTGCTTTTCATCACTCTGAATATTTCTTGCCACTCCCTTCTGGCCTGCAAAGTTTCTTTTGAGAAATCAGCTGACAGTCTTATGGGAACTCCCTTGTAGGTAACTAACTGCTTTTCTCTTGCTGCTTTTAAGATTCTCTCTTTGTCTTGAACCTTTTGCATTTTGATGATGATGTGTCTTGGTGTGGGCCTTTTGGGGTTCATCTTGTTTGGGACTCTCTGTGCTTCCTGGACTTGTATATCTCTTTCTTTCACCAAGTTAGGGAAGTGTTCTGCCATTATTGTTTCAAATAGGTTTTCGATTTCTTGTTCTCTCTCTTCTCCTTCGGGAACCCCCAAGATGCGAATGTTGGCACTCTTGAAGTTGTCCCAGAGTCTCCTTACACTCTCCTCATTTTTTTGGATTCTTTTTTCTTTTTGCTGTTCTGATTGGGTGTTTTTTGCTTCCTTATGTTCCAAATCGATGGTTTGCTTCTTGGCTTTACTTACTCTACTACTGAATCTGTGTAAACTATTCTTTATTTCAGTTAGTGCATCCTTCATTTCTGACTGGTCCTTTTTTATGCTCTTGAGGCCCTCACTAAGTTCACTGAGGTTCTCACTAAGTCCATTGAGCATCCTTATAAGCAGTATTTTGAACTCTGCATCTGTTAGATTGCTTAACTCCATTTCACTTAGTTCTTTTCCTGGAGTTTTGTTCTGTTCTTTCATTTGGGACCTGTTTCTTTGTTTCTTCATTTTGGCTGCCTCCCTGTGTTTGTTTCTATGTATTACTTAGCGAGAGGTATGGGGCTAGCTGAGACCAGATGCTGCTTGTTTGAAAGAATTTAGGAAAAGCTGAAGCAGGCTCCAAGACAGGCCAATCCTATGGTAAAGCAACTGGCAACAGCTTGGATGGGCCTGAAAGTTGGGTGGGGCGGGGCCTCAGGGAATCACCAGGGCAGGGCCAACAGTGTGAGCCAGGTTGCTGGAGTCCCAGATATGGCGGCGTCTGCCGGCCCAGGGAAGGGCTCACCAAAGGAACAAAAGCCTCTAATAGCACGTCTGTGCAGGAGAAAGCTGCCTCTCCAGCCCTTGCTCCAATGCCAAACAGCTCAGTTCTTCCCCTTATGATTCTGGTGCCTTTCAAGCTGCCTCCCCCATGCTGGAGCCTGGAGGGTGCGAGTCCAAGTAAGTCCGTGCACGGGCCCTTTAAGAGGAGCTGCCGGGGGCTCCAGCCGCCTCAGCCTCAGCTCCCGTTGGTTTTTCCAGCCAGAAGTTATGGGGACTTCTCTTCCTGGCACTGAAACCCTGAGCTGGGTGCCTGGTGTGGGACGGGGACCCTCAGTCTTCAGGGAGGACCTTCCCAGCTGAGGTGTCCCTCCTAATTTTTATCTGCCACACGTGGGTGTGGGTCCAGCCCGACGCATCTCCGCTCCTCCTACCAGTCTCCATGTGGCTTCTTCTTTAATTTCGTAGTTGTAGGACTTCCATTCAGATCAATTTCAGGCAGTTTTGAATAATGGTTGTTCTGTAGTTTAGTTGTAACTTTGATGTGGTTGTGGGAGGACGCGATACCACGTTTACCTACGACGCCATCTTGACCAGAAGTCCCAAAACCTTGTTGCTCTTAAAGATGAGTGACACAAGTAGTAAAATTGCAGCGCTGCTATTTGAATCCAGGTCAGTCTGATTAAAAAACCAGAGACTATTCAGGTGAATGACTTGTGTCAGGGACAATGTGGTGGGAATTCATGTACTTGGCCGCATCTCATCCCATTTTCATTCTAGTCAGATAGGTGGTCTCTTTCAACTCTGGAATTCCCTTCTTTAATTTAATTTTTATTTATCTTTGTGGATTTCAAATTATTTTCCATTTTAAGACTGAATTGACAAGAGAAACCTCAGGACTATCTCTTTTGATGGTATATGTTGCTCAGAGACAAGGGGAAACAATAAAATCCACTGTTTCGCTGGAAATTGTACTTTCACGAGTCTTGAAATTAGTGAATGTTGAATAGCTAAGTAGCCCAGAGTAGGGTTCTGGATGAAATGAATAACACAGTGGTCTCAATGGAAAGGCAGAAGAACACCCTTATGCCCTTCTTTTCCCCTCCATATGTTGTGAGTTGTGGGACTCAAGGGAAAGACATAGTGTGCCTTGAGGGTGTGGGGGAAATGTGAGCTCCAGGAATGATGTTTATGAGCACTCTGATCTTAATGAAACACCAGGTTGGGAAGGTGGTAGGCACGAGTCAGGAAACTCTAAGGCCTGGCTGACGCTGCAGGGGGAACAGCCAGAGCCTGATTACCTGTGAATGGGGTATCTGTGAACAGGTCAGGATCACATGGCATCTTCTCTTAGCATTTATCCAGTTGGGTAAGAAACCAGGGGCAGGTGGACTAGAAATAAATTGTTCTCGCTCTCTCTGTCTCCCACATGTTGGTGAGATTCAGGCCCAGGCAAAGAAAGCATTAGATGTTTGAATTTACCCATGATTGTTACAGGAAAATCAAAAGCCAAATTTATTTGGGTAATAATTGCTTTCATATTAGTTATGACTCTTCTTTCATCTACTGATGACTGAAGTAGGTAATTGAGTTGTCCAAAAACAATCTTAATTTCCACATTAGGGCTGAAGTAGTCTAAAGACACAACTATGGGTGAGCATATGGACTGTGTGAACTTTGGTCATATTCTGCAAATGTTCCCATTATCCATGCCATCAGTGTATAGGTTATTAGGCTCTGTTTGCCTGTATAGGATTCTACTTCCTGATATTTTTCTCTTTTCCACACTTCTCTAATAGTCCTTACAAATGAACAGTATCTCCTATACATTTAGACTGTAGCAGAGGGAAAGAGAATCTCTTAGAGGTCTAGAGGAGAGGGAGGCCACTGGTGAGGACACTGGGACCCATGCCAGAGACCCATACAGTGCTCAGCACATAGCTGGAGTTGGATCTCAGTCCACATTTTTAAACTTTTCACAAAATGGTGGTCCCTGGATCTCAGGTTATAGGCAAGTACTAAATACAAGGCGTGGCAACGTGTCTGACCAAAGTTAGAACTTGTTGGCTGTGGCAAAATCTGAGGGCTAAATCGAAACCCCGTCTTGCTCCCCTGACTAAAGCCACTGAGAATAGTTCCTCATTGTTGTTTCTGAGATTCAAAGAAAAGACGGCTTCAAGTGGTTTATTACGCAAGGTTCAGAGGCTCGTAGGCATCTAACGGTTTCCACCAAGTTGGATTTTGATGGGTTAAGTGTAAGTGAGTCAGGAACATAAGGATTAAATTTCCTCTCCAATGCACATGGGTTTTAAATAAAGGGGAAAAGGTGCTTGGGGCACAATTCATATATTTGCCAAACCCCCAAACATTTAAAAAATAGTTCAAGATGTCTCAGTAAATCCAGCCAGCTGCCCAAGCCCCCTCTCCCTGGAGTGATCGCCTACACATGCATGCTGATAGGTGCACAGAGAACGATGCCCAAGCTTCTGGAATTCAAGTTTTAGATCTTCTGGTCTCTGGTACAGATAACTCTAAATTCCCAGATGGCCCAATGGTAAAGTTTTAGCAGTCTTTTTCCAAAATTATATACAAAACTTCTTCAACCCTTCTTCCCTTACTCAATGTCTGCTCAAATAAACATCCCCATGAGGTGAAGAAATTTTGTATTTACCTATGTCTAAAATATTTAGATCAAAAGCATTTACTTTGTCTCCTGTTTACATGTGGTAGCATATTAATGACTATTTGTTGGTTTGAGGTGAGACTAACAAGTGGTGAAAATCTGGCTCAATTTCCCTGGATCTAAATCTAAATAAGTTAGGTTATAGACATTAAAGAGATAGGAAGATAGGGGAACATGGATATAAGTTAAAGACTACTTCAGGTACCTGGTAGTGAAGAAATGGGAGAGAGGGTAAGAGGTACAGAGCTAGAGGAAAGATCAAGTCCAATAAAACTTTGCTGAGTCTACATGTCCTGTGACAACCAGATGGGAACAAATGGTCCACCAATCTAATTTGTTTTGTCCAATTTATATGATGAAAGGTAAGGATGAAATTTATTGTTCCTATTTGCATGTGGAGTGGGTTATTTTAGGTTAAACTTGGTGCATTGCAATAATACACTGATCACATCTGAATCTACTGTGGTCATGTCCAGCCACCACCATGGTGTTGGCAGGGTTTAGATATGGGTAAAGGGCAAGGAAGAGAGAAGGTACTTTCAAGTTATAAGCCTGTTACAACTGAAGTATTATTACTGAAGATGGAGAAAGGGGATGAGGTGATATTAAATAAAGACAGTACCCTGAGAAACAATATCAGTAGTGCATATTTATTTTGGAGTTGTATGCATTCTGATACTAGTTTAAAAATGGTTACAATTTAAATCATATATAGATGAAGCTATCCTAAATCCCTATTCCCCTTTCTAAGAAAAGCATAACTCCTTTGCTGTGATTAGGGTAGTGCAGGTAAAATCACAGCAAGTTAAATTGTTATGGTCACCTCCATTCCTGACTTCTTACTTCCCCCTTGATTCTACTCCTCTCTGTTCCTTGGGATTTCTTGTATCTTTATCCATTCACTGAAACACAGAACTATGCTTCTTTCTTTAATTTTAATTTTAATATTAATAATAATGATAAAATATTCATATTAGATGTTCATCACCCCCCCCCCCTAAATTTATAGATTTCCATAAAATCTTCTACATATACAGAATGTTTGGTAATATTTCTGTGTTGTTCATATTCAGGTCTAAGCTTTACTGTCCAGGTGGAAGACTCAGTCATCACTTTAAATTGACCACTTAAATAAGATCTGTTTGAGGTCCTTGAGAGATACCATTTTATTCCCAAGTCTCTCTCCAAATAGGGAAGAAGGAGTGAGGTTGCCATTGTTCCAGTTATGGATATTAAAGCAGAGGAATGTATATTGAACATAGAAAGTCAGAGGACTGGATGCCTGTCCCTTTAGCTGTTCAGGGCTGTTGATTTTCTCAGGACGTTATTTCTGAGTTTTATTACTGGTTTTGATGCTGTCTGGCTGTGTAACCATAGACAGTCATGTAGCCATTGAAGTCTCAGTTCCCTGGTCTGTAAAATGAGCTGGATCTTGAACCCTTGACACTCTGACATTCATGTCTGCAAGGATCCCCGGCGTTGCTGCTTGTCTGCCAGCTTTGAGTCAGTGTTGTTTTCAGAGGCAACAAACCAGAATGAGGACAAGAGCACAGACTTGTTCCCAGGATAACTGGGCAGTGAGTAGTAAGGTTTTGAAGCCTGTCTCTGACCTCACTGCCATTCCCTGATGCCTCTTCCATGATCCAAATGCCTATTGTGAATCTATACCCAGGCCAATTACCACTCAGTCAATTCTTCCCAAAGTTTGTCAACATGGGTTTAAAATGTTACCTTCTCCCTGGAGCACTTACTCATTAATAATTGACTCCAGTAAGTAGGAATTTAGGATTTAAAGAAAATTAGGCAATGGATTTTTAAAATTCCAGATTCACTGCTTTGTTTAAGAATGGCATTAAGGAGATGGTTGCAGGAGAAGATACAGTAATTAGAAAAAAGACTGCCATGATCAAACCTTTGAAACAGAGCTGGATGATGGAGCCCAGGAGCTGCTCAGAGTACCTTCAACTGAGCAGTTGGATGGCATAGAGCCTTCCCAGCTGTTGGCTGTCTCTCATGACCACTCTGCCTTGTGCATTCTCTTCTGCATTGGTGCTCACAGCTGGCAGGGCATTTGAACCAAAACCTCCAGATTTGACTATTTTACTTACTATTAGTGTCATCTTCATAGCTTACTTGGCCTCTCTCAGTCTTAGTTTGCTCATCTGTCAAGTGGGGGTTGTTTTGAAGCTTGTCAGATGATTTGTGAAGCACCCAGTATGGTGTCTGTCTCCCCTGGGGAGTGGTGAAGAGTCTAGGACTAGACAGTCTGAGTTAGAGTCTGGCCTCCTCCATTTACTAGCTAAGTTAATGTGAGCAGGTTACTTAACCTTCCCGTGCCTCAGTTTCCTCATATACAAAGTGTTGCTAGTAAAGCCATCCACCCCACTGAGTTGTGGTCAAGAGAACATGCGCTAAAGTGTGGTTGAACAGTGCCTGGTTCCTAGTAAGTGGTATAAAAGTGTTTGCTTTCATTGCTATTATGATGATAGAGTTTGCCTCTGCAACCTATTCTAGTGGAAAAACTGTTGGTTAGTTAGTTCTCACTCATGTCTAGCCTACACTCAACTTGTTATAGGCAAAACCCATTTCATTTGTTTAGTTTGCATGTCATGAAGATAAACAACAATGACTAAAGGACTTGAGGTTTCCCAGTCTTTACAGTCCAGAGGCAGGAGAAAGGCACTAAGCTTTTTGCATGCGTGAGACTGTGGGTGACTCACAGTGTTTAAGAGCCCAAAGTTGTCCCCACCCCCACTCCTCCCTGTATACCAGACACAGAGGGGGAGGCTGCTGGGGCTCCCACTGCACTTACTATGGGTTTGCTGTTTGCCTCCCAAGAGCGCCCCTGTGGATTTAAATTACAGCTTTACAGCTTGGCGCACAGCTCCCAGGGCTTCCCTAAGATACCCGCTGAGCAGTGGTGGTGGTGCTGGGGGCTCTGAGCTGGGAGAACAGGGATAAAATCTGCCAGTCAGCAGCTTTGAGGAACCAGACAACAGCCAGAGGGGGCTGGTCTGAGGCACGGAGTCCCCCAGGGAGCCAAGTAGCCAAATAGTGAGTTGCTCATAAATACGAGGAGGGGGTGGGAGACAGAAGAAACCACAGTTAAACCTGCAAATCTTCCCTGCAAACATCACATTACCACAGAGCAGGAGGCAGCCCTGCTGGTTTTCTGCAAGGTGTGTGTGGCGCGCGTGTGTGCGGGCATGAACACGCACACACGCGCACATTCATTCTGTAATGACCTCCACGGGAAACTCCTCCGCCATCCTTCCCATCCACAGTATTTGGAGCAATTAGGTAGGACTTGGGCAGAATGATTCATGCTTCAATAAATTCAATTTCAACAAAACATAATTATGGTGAGTCACCTAATCGCAGCTGTAATCACGGCCCGCCCCTCCAGAAGTCAAAATAGTTGAGGGCATGCAGCAAGGGCGTTTGTTCCCTCATTATGACTGAAGGCTCTATCTTTTGCCAAGCAGCCATGTTTGAGACTCCAGTTCCTTGCTAAATTTTAAAATCACAAATATTCCAGAGCGTACGTAAAGGTGCAATGCATACTCAAGTGAATACCCATGTATGTACCAGTCAGCGTAAACTTAAAACTGTACGTTATTGTATATTTTAGTGGTTGTTTTTATACATTTGTAAAATGTATAAATCTGCAGTTTCCTAAGAGTTAATATTACCACTCATGCAAAATTTAGAAACTAAAAACGCTTTGGGTCCCTTTATTTCATACCCACCATCCTTTATATTACAGTTGTCATATGTTACATCTATATACATGGAAAACCCCACCAAATATAACAATTTTTAGTTTTAGCAATTATATATGTTTTAAAGGGCTTAAGAGGAAATGAAGTGGTGTTTTATATTTACCCAGATGTGAGGGCTTTCTGATGTGTAAATTTGGGTAGATCGAACTACAGTTCAGTTATTCAGTCAAACACTGATCTAAAGGCTGCTATAAAGGGATTTTGTGATATAATTAAAGTCCCTAATATAACCAGTTGACTTTAATCAAAAGTGCCATTATCCTGGATTAGGCCTTTACAGGAGGGCTTGGGTTTTTCCTGAGCTCAGAGACTCCAAACCTGTGAGGTTGTAGCCTACTCATTATCTTCCCTTCTTGATCACCTGCCAGACCCCATAATTGTATAAGCCAATTTTTTTGTAATAATTCTTTCTCTGTTTCTCTCTCTATCTCTTTTTCTATCTGTATCTCTATATTTCTCTAGTTGAACCATGAACTATATACCAGATATTTATCATTTACCATCATTGATACTCCATTATTTCCTGAAAGTGCAGTTTTACTCTGGTGTTATGTTCTTATAACCTGAGAAACTTCCTTTAGCTTTTTTTTGCAGTGCAGGTCTGTTTATCAGTGATTCTCTCAGATTTTCTTTATCTGAAAACATCTTTATTTTATCTTCATTTCTGAAGAATATTTTTGTTGGATATAAAATGCTGGGTTGGTAGTTTTTTTTCCCCTTTTAGCTCTTTAAAGATGTTATTGTACTGTGTTCTTACTTCCATGGTTCCTAATGAGAAATCCATTGTCTTTTGAATCACTGGCCTCTTATATGTATCATTTTTCTTTAATAGCTTTTAATATTTGTTCTTTATTCATAGTTTTCAGCAGTTTGATTACAATATGTCTAAGCAGGGTTTTCTTTAAATTGATCAAATTTGTGAGTAGTGTTGGCTAAGACTGTTGAATTTGTTTTTGACCAAATATGGGAAGTTTTTTTGGTCATTATTCCTTCAAATATTTCTTTTGCCCTAATCTCTTTCTCCTTTCCTTCTGGGATCAATTTACATATATGTTAGACATTTTTTTTTTTTTAATCCTCACCTGAGGACATTTTTACATTTATTTTTAGATAAAGCAGGAGGGAGAGATGGAGGAAGAGAGAGAGAGAGAGACATCGATGTGAGAGAGTCACAATGAGTGGTTGCCACCCACATGACCCCAACCGGGGCTGGGACAAACTGCAACCGAGGTACGTGCCCTTAGCGAGAACCGAACCCCGGCCTTTCTGGTCCGCGGGCTGATGCTCTATCCACTGAGCCAAACTGGCCAGGGCCATGTTAGACATTTTGATGGTTGTTTTACTTTTACTTATCTACATAATATGAAAGAAAGATCTCTTACCCTTTGAGATGACATGGAGGGACCTGGAGAGTATTATGCTGAGTGAAATAAACCAGTCAGAGAAAAGACAAGTATCACTTGATCTCACTTATTTATGGAACATCATGAACAAAAGAAGCTGTTGATCAAAATAGATCCAGAGTCAAGGAAGTAGGGAACAGACTGACAAACCTCAGAGGAATGGGGGGTGAGAGGAGTGGGAGGAGATAAACCAAAGAACTTATATGCATATATGCACAACCAATGGACACAGACATTAGGTTGGGGAAAACAGGAGCGAGTGGGAGTGGGGAGAAGGAGGTCAATGGGGAAAAAATTTTATTTTGGAGTCCTTTTAATATCCTGGGCACGAATCTTTTCTTTTTTTGTTATATGTTTGTAACTATCTTCTGCCAGTCTATTGCTTATCTTTCCCCTTTTTATGTATCTCTTGTTACATATGTTTTGTATTTATTTTAATGTAGCTGAATTTATCAATCCTTTTTAAAGTTGTTGTTTTAAAAAATGTGTTTATGTGTGTTATTTATTAAAAATTATTTCCTACCCCAAGGTTTTAATTATGCTATACTTTCTTCTCAAATGTTTTAAGTTTTCTTTCTCATATCTGTGTATTTAATCAACATTAAATATAATTTTGTTTAAAGGGAAATGTAGGGATTCAATTAAAAGGTTTTTTGTTTTTTTTTTTTTTGCATTTTAATAACTGATTATTGCAGCACTTACTCTTTTCTCTACTGATCTGCAATGTCATCCCCATTTTATATTGTATTTTCTAATATGGCATTCTCCTTGTTTCATTAGAAATGTCTCCACTGTCATCAGATGAAAGAAATTCTCCATTTAAGAAGCCTTTCTGGCATACAACCAATACCAAAAGGGAAGACAAGTCCACTGAGTATGATTTTATTAAGACCACCAGGCACCAAGTTGCTGTTTCCAGAATGTTCTTATTTCTGATTTTCTAAAGAGGAAGTTAAGAGAGGGAGGGGAGGTAGTTTTGGTAAATGCAGTCTCTTTAGCTGGTGAGCTCTGCAAGTCAATGGATATTAATCAGTTTGTTTTGTAACCCACAAAGACCACTAAGCTTATTAAAAATCACTTGACCTTGAGAAAGAATTCTTAGCTGAGTCTTTCCCCACCACTTTTCCAACTAGCAAAAGCTGTACTTCACATGAATGCCAATTGTGAGTGTCTTGGTGGAAACAGATTTAGATGCCCTCAAACTCTAAACTGAAGTATCGAGCTCAAGTAATGTCTTTGCTCTTGGGAAGATGGGCTCCTTCTCTAACCCTTCTTGGGTATGTTTACAAGAGGTTGTTAAGCTTCATGGTCAATTTATAAAAAATAAAAGTTGAATAGTATATTTCTCAAACTAGTTTTTGGTTCTGGGTAGACACTATCTAAAACGGTAGGTTTTGACTTCTTGGGTATGGGCGAAGAGCTATAAGAAGGAAACCTGAAAGCCTGTTTTGGCCCCTTTTGTCTATTTTGAGTACATTCATAGTTAGAAACCATTAGAAAGGATTGGTTGATACTTGATTTAAACAACTGGTGGCTGTGATGATGAACTTAGTTCTTTAGTTGTTTTGAGCACAGGATAGCGGGCCTATTCCAAGACTGCAATGATCAGGCACTTTTGGGCTGTACATATTACCTTAATGTTTAACCAAAGATTTTTCTTTTGGGTTGCAAGAGAAGGTTAATACAAAATTCTTACTCTGCCCTGGGGTCACTGTCTTTTCAGAGGCTCAAAAGACTGTTTTAGATAGTATCTACCCAGTACCAAAAACTAGTTTGAGAAATGTCTTGAAAAATATACTATTCAACTTTTATTTTCTTTTATAAATTGACCTTGAAGCTTAACCTCTCGTAAACATACACTTAGATTGGAATCTTCATTTTTTATATTCTTAATAAGCAAAATTACGCCCTGCCTTATAACTTCATATTCTTTGTAAATCCTCTCTTTGTCTTCTCCATACTCTGGAGTTGGAAATGGGCATGCCACATGCCACCTTTACTTCCCCCCCCTGGATTAACAGCACTGAGAACCAACTGTCAAAGACACACACACACACACACACACACACACACCCCTCAAGATAAAATTGGGCCTGGATCCTCTAAGCCTTCCCTTCCCATTGGACCTTCTCTTTGTTTTTCACTGGATGTCAGCAAGTTATCTTCTTTACTAGTCCTAGGGCACACCTTTATTAGCATAGTGTTGAGCTGAGTGAAGGACTATAAAAAGTGACAGGCAATGTGAAAATTGTAGGTTTTGACTTTTATTGTGTCACTTTCCCATTTTCTATAACCGTTTTCTTCAGTTGCCCTAGTTTGGAATGACTAAAGCCTGAAAGCAATGCTCTGTAGGAGAAGAGCATTGTACCAGGAGGCATAGTTCTGGGTTCCCTTGTTGCACTTATAGCTGGTGACCTCAGTCAACCCATTTTTCTGGTTCTCAGCTTTCTCATCAGCAAAAAGCAGGAGTCACAAACTTAGGTGCTGATAAGGGCCAGTCATAGCAGGCCTAGTTGTCTCTCTGATATACTAGAGGTTATTTTCCCCTACAGCCCCAGTCTAAAGAGGAGTGCTCAGTTCGATTGTTGCCATGAAAGTGAGGGCCACAGTGTTTTCAGACTTTCTGATTTTTCTAGATATGCAGTTATATGGATTTTTGAAAAGGCAATATCTCAATATTTAAGCATTGGCAGCTAATTCAAAAGTTAAAAAATTAAACTTTCTGTGGCCCTAGTAAAATATGTCTCAGTTCCAGGGTCACCAGTGTTAACCTCTAGACTACATGGTATTTAAAATCTCTTCCAGTTCTGAAACTTTATATTTTAATATGGTCTGAATTGAAGGAAGAACTGGTGTTTGAATATGAGGAAGATTTTCCTGGCAATCCGTTTTTATATTTTGAAACAGGTGGCCAGGAGAATTGTGAAATGCCCTTCAAATGATCTTGAAGAGTAAGAGAAACCTTCTTTTCTCTGGGACTAGTTAAAAGCAGTTGCCGGGAGGGGGATGGATGAGATGTTCTCTTGCAGTTCTTCTCAGTTTGGATGTTGTGAAAACAGTATTTTTTATGAGTTTTGTTCAAATGTCCTCAGGTCCTTTTAGGGGAGGAAAGAGGTGGTAGTTTGGTTTCTGATTCCCAGGACCTCTTCCAACTCAATTCCTGGAATCATCCTGGGGGATGCTGTAAACTGAAATTTAAAGTTACAGTTTGTAACTTCCCTTCTAAGGTTTAGATTAAGTTTCATAACTTGGAACTGAAATCAGTGCAGTAGTTGGAGTGTAGATGAAAATGTCTATAGCTCCAGTTGTCAGCATGCTAATGAAAACCAGAGAGGGCAATAAACAAAGGTGGAGATGAGTGATGGCAAAGATAAGAGCCTTTTAACCTCACTTCATTTTCACTACAATTCTCTCCTTAAGAAAATTGATCACGATGACCTCGGTCCATTTTCTTATGGATTAAAAACACCTAGGAAACCCACAAACATCTTTTATACACTAAGTGTGCTCAAGCCCAGAGTCAGCAGTTCAACAAGCAGATAGAATTCAATGTAGTTACTGATTGTATCACTATAAATACTAGGTCTTTTATTCCAAAGTAACCACAGCAAAATAAACACACCACCACCCTTAGAAAGAGTCAGAAGATAGAGGCAAGAAAGCAAGATAGAACACACATGCATTTGGTTATTAATCAAACCTATTTCAACAGCACAATGCATATTAATAGGGAAGAAGAGATTGATTGATGCCCAGGGAAGGAAGGTAGGCAAAGGATCACTTTCATATGTAAATGAATAATGTGGATCATTGACAGTGAGCCCAAATGCTTTTGATTGCAAGATAGGGCTGTCTGATATGGTAATCCTCTCCATCACCACTATTATCAGCAAAGTTTAAGTGCTAATCTGTATACCTGGTAAGCTGGGTGAGAGGCAGGAAAATCTAATTAGCTGCTATACATGGTGGCCATGCATTGTCTTGCTTCTCCAACATCAGTTCGCCTTTCTTCTTCTAACAGCATGGTGAATTCTTTTGGGGATACCGCTCCTTCAGAATTGCATGCAGACTTGGTGGGCCCATTAATCAACTGGCAACATGGTCAATGGTTACACCTAAATAGGGACCAAGATTTGTTCTCTGAAGAATTTGACTCTTAAGAGGAGTGACACAAAGAGAGTCCAGAGTTCACCCTGTTATAATGTCTTGAAGAGACACTTGATTCATTTCCTGATGTTACTCTGGGCCCTGTCCTTTTCTGAAGTCTGATAGTTGTTCATGTTTCCTGTGACTCACAAAATGATCACATAGCTTTAAGATAAACCCTACTTTACAATTAAGCTAGCCAGAGCCATTTCTGTTGCTTGCAACCCAACAAACTTAACAGATATATCAAACATCTTCCTTGTGATCTCACCAGCTGAGAGCTGATGGCGAAGAGGAGACAGACTGAGAATCTAATGATAACTTATTAGAATTAATAAGTGATTTGATGAGGTTATTGTGTTCAAATTCAATATATAAAACTCAATTGTGTTTCTATATACTAGCAACATAGATAAAGAATACGAGACTAGAAGGATAAAGCAGCCTATTCAAGTTAGAAGGACCTCAAGTAGCCCTCTACTACCACCAGCTCACTGCCCTCTGCTGTCAATCTGGATATCTGTACAGCTAGTACTAGAACCACATTTCTTGCTCTGACACTTTTCTTAGGGCATTCTAGCAATGGGGACTCTGTCTTCTTTCTCTCCATTTTGCTTGGATATTCTAGTACTATGAAAATTCAACAGACTGGATGCACTATCTATGAGATTCTTTGCCTAAATTAGACATGTAAATCCATACTGATTTTCCAGGTTGGTAATCTGTAGTTCTTCTGACTCTTTGAAAGTAGCAGGTCCTTACTGGGAGACTCACTCATTACCCATACTCAAGGGACCACATTCGAACAAGAAGCATCTTTTTATTACATTTTCCAGTGTCTGGTCACAGACATTGTGTAAACTCCATTTCCCCTATTCCTTCTGGAATAACCAGACTTTAGTAACCAAACTCAGACTAGGAACGGCAGTTTTTCCCCAACTCCCACCCTTGACTTCGCCTCTGCTGTTTTTTCCTCTCTTCCATGGGTTATTTTTTCCAACTTGGGAGACAAGGAGAATGTGTATCCCAGGTAAAGTGAGGAGGAAAGGGGAGGAGCGATGGCACAGACACATCAAAAGAGCCCTTTGTGCTCAGGGCACATTATTCCTGGAATCCAATCAAGTGCCCCAAAACCCAACCAAGCTTTTCAGACAGCACAGAAACCAGTCATGCAGGCCTCTTGGGCTTTGCTTTTTTAAAGCTTTATAGGGTACACTGAATTATTTGGTTGGGTCCTTTCAACCGTGTGACATTTGGGTTTTCAATGGCACAAATGGAGTTGATCATTAATTATTTGGACGCTTTAATTAAAAAAAAAACTTCACTGTGGATTTATGAGGGTCTGCTGGGGGGCAAGGACAAGGAGGCCTTTAGTGATTCTCATTTGAATGAGAGTGAGGGTTGGGAAGGTCTAGAAAGGGAGGCTATAGCATCATCTTTCAGGAAGGTCTTAAACTCAAATTGAGGTTTATTTGAAGGAAAAGGGGCTTACAATGAAGAAAATGGAAAGGAATACAAGAGAACAGAATTCTGGGACCTGCCAAATGCATTAGGGGGCAGGACATTTAATAAAAATCAATGGTTTAGCAGGGAGCCATCAGGAGCTTCTGAATCAATACATTTCACATGAAAACTGGTAAGTCTTATGGGTTAAGATGGGGGAAGGGCTGGTTTCTAGAACATTGGATTAACTGAACCAGAGGGGTTTCTCAGCAAGGGGAATTTGTGAGTGGAATGTTGAATGGCCAGAGGGACAGGATCAATATCTTCTGGTTTTAGAACATCATGGTAGTGAAGGTATAACATCCCCTCTCTTCATTTTCGGGGCATGTTTTGTAACCTCAGCATTCTTCTCTAACATAGATTAAGTGTCCTTCTTGAGTCACACACATCTCCAGCCCCTGACATTCTGAAAAAGCTCAGTCTTTTCAGAAAGACTAAGTTCCGCTCCTGGGTGCGTCTCTACGAAGGCTCATCTCAATGACAAGTGATCTTCAATAGGGTTAAGAAGCCTGGGAAAGGAAGTAGGCTCTTCTCCAGAGACACTAAGAACTTCCATCTATTCAGCCTCTTGCATCCAGGAGCCTCAGGAAAAAGAGGTTTAGCACATCTAAAATATACTGATGAGAAGTGCTTGTACTTGACATCATAATGGAGTTGATCATACCATATGCCAAAGGGAAACATTGTGATTTGTGGACACATCTTTATTGATTTCCCCCCTTGGATTTGTTAAATCCCCTGCTTCTAGTTGAAGTAATCCAATATGAAAAAAAAATCACAAAAAACTTGGATGTCCCTGATGTCTTTCCTTCTAAAGTACATAAAATTGTTCCTATGGTGCCAGTTAGACTAGACGGTATTATTTATCCCATTTTACAAAGAAGAGAAACTGAGTCTGAAGGAACTCAACCAACATGCCAAAAGTCATAAAATATTAGTAGGCTAGAATTCTGGCCTCCTGAAAGAAGATATTTCTCACAAAAGACACCACAGTCTTATCCACAGGATGATGGAACTAGGTTCTCCAGATGGTGCTTCAGGAAGAAGTCCAGAGCATTTACAAGTGAGTTATTTGTTCTTCCTTACAGTCACTTCCATGCAAAGATTGGCTGTATATATCCATTTTAGAGAGGAGGAAAATGAAATTGATTCAAATGTTCATAGCAAGTTTATGTGAGGTGTAGTGGTGGTGGTTGCTTTGTCCAAAGTTAAGGCCTGGAGGCATCATAAAAAACTCTGAATATAAACCTGGTTTCAGTTGATATTTGAAAATAAAACAATGGAATCATTGCCTAGAAAGCATGATATGATGGACTCGCTCAACATAAAAGCAAAAGTAAGTATTAATGTCTCCTCTAAGCTTCCTAAGATCAAGCTGGAAGGACAGTGGTTGGGGGGTGGGGTGGGGAGTCAAAGCCCAGAAGAAAGGAATCACAGCTCTCACCCTCACAGGTAGAAATGAGATTGGGCCCTTGTTCCAGGAATTTGTGGGCTCCCAGGAGCATACTGTTTACCTTAGTCAGTCATAGAAGACACAGGAATATTAGCAGTTGTTTTTAGCAGGTAAAAATGCAAAGTCATAGCCTGGAGAATATGTTCTTTTGTCTCAGTTTTTCTTACAAAGAGAGGCAGGGTCTTTGCTTTGGTGTGGGATTTGTGGGATGTAGTGATTGAGAGTGGTTAAGTATTTGGAGTCATACTGCCAGTCACATTGATTTCCTAGCTTCACTCTATGAACACAATTGCCTTGAGTCTGGCTTCCCAATCTATTCTACAGTGAAGAGCGATTAAGTGACAAATACTAATTGTAAGATACTGACAATTCTGATACAGTTTCATAAAGTTGATCTCAAGAACCAGGAACCATCACATATTGTAGAAAGATAGAAGCTTTCCCATCCTTTATTCATGGGGTATATGTGTAATGACTAGAGACATTATTTCTTTTTCCTGTATTCCCTTTATTGCTTTGTTTATTATTTCCTAAGAATGCAGGCACTGTACCAGATGCTGATGGGGGTAAAAACTGCTACTTCTTGGGCTGCTTTCACCTGGACTGGCTGCAGGGGCAGATCAGGACGGCTTCAGTAGCCCCACAGGCAGTTGGATACTTTGAGGGTTAATCTTTTTCTTACTCATGTAAGGCTCATCTTCCCCTGAGGATATCTCTACATTTGTCTTTCAGTAAGGACTCACTCTTCCCCACTTGGCTCTCTGCTCATATTCCTGGAGGGAGATAGTTTCAGCATCTTGTCTCTTATATTGCCAGAGACTATAACTCTACTGTCTTATCAGCTCAGTAAATGTGAGGAGATTTCTTCCCTTCTCCATTTTAGTTCCTAATGATGTATTGGAGAATCATGTCCATACTGTAGTGTATTCCTGCCAACACACTGCTAGGATTGTCATCCCATGTTGTGGCTGTCATTACAGCTTGTCAAGGATGTCAGAATAATTACCCAATGCTTCCCACTCAACCCAGACTCCAGTCTGTGCCCTCCTGGAGAGTCAGACACAGAGAGCAATAAACGAAGGGGGTAATTGTGAGGCCATGAAATGAGAGGATATGGATGGTGTGTGGTGAGGGGTCTGCAAGAAGCATGGTGTGGAGATGGGAAAGGGCAAGAGACACACTTTTTTCAGCAGTGACAAGTACTAGTGAGAAGAGCGATATGTAGAGAGGACTCAGGAAATTCTCTGTGTGCTGTGGGCTTTTTGGGGAAACCCTGTACTGTTTTTTGAAAAAACATGGAGAACAACCTTTTAATTCCATTTTGTGACTTGGAGGTGCTTTGACTTGTGAATGTGGGATTCCAAGAGACCCAGCAATATTCAGGTTACAGAAGGCCTGTATTTCAGTAGGTTTGTTGAATTACCCGATGTTCAAGTTATGAGCAACCACAGTGCAGAATGCATGCAGTGATAGGCAGAACCCTCAGTGCAGTAGGGATGTGTGCTGTCTGCTTCTTCCTCATTCGCACTGGAGCAAGTCACTCATTGTCTGCTTGTCACAGTTTCTTCATCTGCATAGGCCGTGAAGATCACCCGGGCTAATTTACCAGGTCTGTTGTGAAGCTCATAAGAGCTCAGTCAAATGAAAGCACATTATACATTGGAATGTATTACAACCATGCAAGGGAATATTCTTTAAATAACATTTCTTGGTAAGGTTTGGCTTTCTTTGACAAAGTGTGTCAGCTTACTAATGCCACCCTAGTAGATGAAATGGTCCCAACTTGCATCTCTATTTTTCCTTTTACTAAATTGGAAATGAAACCCTTATAGCTTACAAGTGAAGATTGTTAAAAGGTGCATCTAACAGAAATGCTTCAAAAATTCCACTCAACTTGATTTAAACTATCTACCATGTGGAGGAGGAAGTCAAAGAGGTTTCTCCAGAAGAAAGCGGGTGACCCAGGTCTTTTGGGTTAAATCTCCAAGGCTGCAGACTCCAGTGGCCACAGGGTTCTCAGGTTTTCTAAGGTGTGTTCTACAGCCCAGCTGCTGAGCTTTTGTGTGTCCATGTGTCTCTGTGTGTGCTAATGCCTTTATTAGAGGATGTGGTGGTGGCTTAGAGCAGGTAGGTTTCCAGTGCCAACAAACTGCTTGATTTTCAGAAAGAGTTGCGTTTTCCTTGGTTTCCCTGCCAGCTGCTTTATCTATTTTCATTTTAAAGATGTGTTTCCAAAGCACCATTTCCTGAAATCTTTTGACTGCAGCCAGGTATGAGATTCCCAGTTGCAAATCCAGGGAGAAGGTGGGCTGCCAGAGAGAAGTTTACAAAAGGGTGGGTCACCCAGAGGAGTGCCAATTGAGATCTTGCCAAGAAGTAGAGAAAAAGTCAGAAACAAAGGACCCTCCATGGGAAAACTTCTCCCTTGAGCTCTGGCTGAAAATTCATGTCTAAGAATTTTAGTTTGAATAATCAGACTGAGTTCTTGTAGTTGAGGAGGGGATAGTAAGCCTCAAGTTGAACAGGGTAGAGAAGTTGAATGAATCCTTTCACAGGAAGGCTTCTTATTAACCCTCTTTATATTATCTCCCTATGTTTAGTGGCCTCTGTGTCTTACCTCAATCACTTGTTCTCACACTTACTGCCATTTGGGTAAATGTCTTAACCATGCTACCAGAATGTGAGCTCTGAGCTCATCAAATTACTCTATAAACTCCACAGTGTCTAGCACAGTGCCTAGTACACCCGTTATGCTTAATAAGTGTTGGTGATGCAAACCTAGAGCTATTAACAAAATTTTGATTAAAAAGTCATTCACTCCACATACATTTATTGAGTACCTAAAACATGCCAGGCCTTGTTATAACAGTGGGGAGAGACTGAGAACAATATATACATAGAGATAATAAGAATAACACCCTAAAGATAAATTCTATTTTCCTACTTTTTATAATCTCGATTGTTGAGAACTTTTTTGGCTATGCACAGGTCCTGGCCTACTAATTCCCGTATCTCTGGCCACTTTGTCCTGTCCATGGTCTATCCTAGGCTTTGGGATTTATCATGTTGATCTTTAATAAAACTTTAAATAACACCAGGCTGGTTGGTAAGCTGAGCATCTCTCTCAGCTATCCTATCTGACCTAAACACTCAAAAGCAGGTTTAATTTTTTTTTTTTTTTTTTTACCAATTCCCTTGCTATTAAATTGATAAAAACAGATATTATACTTGCTCTTAGACAAAGGCTGTCAAGCAATCCCAATTCCCTAGCTGTCAAAACTTAAACATTTATAGTGTAATCTAGTTTTGGAGATGAAATCTCCACACTTCCCTCAGTAAAACTGGGACTAATATAGAAAGCTGCCTTAAAGGATAACAGAAGTTGCTGAAGAGACCTAGGTGGACATATGTGGAAATAGGGGGAGCAAAGGCAGAGTTATTCTATACAAAGAACACTGGAAAGTCTTACGGTTCCACAGCAGCATCCTCTGCTTCTCCCCCAATCTGGAGTATTCTTCAGATTTCATCTGGTGGAGAGCCCTGAAGAGTACAGGCTCAGCAGATGATGTCAGTTTATACTTTCTTAGATTTGCAGAAGTGGGAGGGGCCTGAGGGTCCATGAAATTCAAGCTCCTCCAAGCTTAGAGAGAAAATACATCCTGACCAAGATCACGGCTATCATGTGGCCCAGGATGTGGTAAATGTTCTATCTTTTAAAATCAAAATGGGGGAGAATTATTCTTTGTCTCTAATTTAAATAATACAAGGACTTGTCCATAGTCCTAATAGTCACCATCCCAAATTAGATTTGAAACCATGCTGTATGAAGAGCAGCTGAAAGACCCAGGCATACCCCGTCTATGGGAAGAGGAAATGGAGGAAGACATGGGAGATGACATCAGACTGTAAGGTACTGGCACAAGGAAGGTGGTTACTTTTTTCTGTGCGGGCCCAGAGGACTGAGCTGGGCTTTGTGGGTACCAGTTACAAATGAACAACTTCTCCTCAACTCAAGGGAAACCTTTTTAATAGAGCTGTCTAACAATGAAGCAGACTGAAAAGTAGAGTTCCCTGCTACTGAAAGTTCTCAAGGAGAACCTGGACAGAAACTTAGTGGGTTGTAGAGGTGGCTTCTACATCGAATGGTAGAAAGAGCACCACACTACTCTGACCCCTTAGAATTTGAGGTCAACCATGGTTTATGCATACCTATCTCTGACAGTTGTTCTGATAATTAGGCATCAGGGTAGCTGTTGATGTTATCACCCTCAAAATGTCAGAGCAGCTGCCCTGCTTCTTTCTAACTTCCCTCTGTCAGTATCTGAAATTGTTAAGTGTAACCTAAAGGATGGCAAGGAAGCTCAACTTCCCTGGCCAACAGGTCAATGATAGCAGGTCCTGGATCCTGCACTGAAAGGCAATTTGAGACAGCAGGGGAAGTTATGATCATTTAACCAAGTCTTCCAGGGCTAGAAGCTTGCTGGATATTACCATCCCTGATCATTCCAAAATTTTCCTCCCTGCATATCCTAAATGGAGCCCTTTTGCTCTAATCCTCCTCTTTCTTTAATTCCCACAATCTTTCTTTTCTCCTTCATGCTCTCCTAATGATTCTGTACCATGACTTCCTTCCCTTCCTTTTCTATGAAATAGGCCTCCAGGAAGTCTGTTTTTCTATTTCTCTCCCTTTCTTCTATCAGCTGGACCGATGCTGAGATCCCATGGGGCCTTGTTAAAATGCAAAGACCACCTTCCCCCCAACAGGGAGATAGTCACCCAAATAACAGCTAGACTCTGGTTGTTTAGTGAAGATTATTTATTCTAATTCTTTCCCTCTGAGAGTGTGGGGACCTGATTGGGGAAGCCAAGAAGAAAGAAGGAGTCAGGATCTTACCACAGGGCAGAGAGGGTTACTGTGAGGGCTGAGAGTCTGCAGTTTGTAGACTACTCCAGTTAGAAGATGACTTGGAGGTTTAGTCTGACTGCCTCTTTGTGTAGTTAGGGAACCAAAGACCCCAGAAATGAAGATATTCAACCAAAGTCACAGGTGAGAAAAACATACTTCCACCTTTGCCCAGTTTGTTTTTAGGAGTCCTTGAAGATTTCCGTCAGTTGGCTTTTCCAGGGTGGAAGTGAGTTTCCTCAAGTTGGAAAGTTTGGGTAGATGATGGTCCCTGCAAATTTGTAGAAAGAAAGAGAGCATCATAGAACTATACCTCAACCACTGAAGCCACACAAAGACTTATCAGTACCCCTTCTCTGTTTTGCATATTTTAGAAAAAATGAAGAGTAATTTCCTCTTTCATAGGAAACATAGGGAACACAAAAGGATGATCTTGGGTTTCTATCTCTGGATGGCAAATCTTATATTACACATCTTCTTTGTTCACTGTCTTCAACATTTTTGCCTATAGAATTCCTAGTACAAATGTTTTTAAAAAAGGGTGAAAATCTACTTTTCCCATTTGTAGGATGGGAGAGGAGATAGATAGATCCAGAAGACATTGACTACTATTTTATGGATTCACCATGCATGTCAAATGCATGTCATTTGTCTCATTCTCAGACAAATGACAAATGTTGGGACATTAACGCCAAATTTCAAGGGCTCAGTGAAACAGTAGTGAGGTGTCCTACAGCTCAAGTTGTCCTATATAACCATATTACCACTGAGCAGCAGAGAGACTTGAAATGGTCTTATAATTCCTTTCTCCTTTGTGGGAGATTGTCAATGTATTTTTTTCAACACTTTCGAAATTGCAATTGTTTATAGTAACTGGAGATGGCAGAACCTGGCTGAAGTGGGAAGGCTGAGTTTTATCTAACCTCTAATTTAGTTCTCCTCTTAAGTTTGTCCAAGTTCCTGAGACGCCTTTCCCCTGTAAGTTAAACCATTGTTTGTCAAAGGAAATATAAATTAAGAGCTCCATTTTCTGAGTAAATGGAAACTTGGGCTAGGGAAGCAGATTCTTGCTATGCTCCTCAGATCTCCAATATAATATAGGAGCTGGAGTCAGTGTGAGACATAGACTTGATGAATTCTTGAGGAATTCAAAACTCAAAGAATGTGGGAGTTATGTAGAGCCAGAAACCCAGCCTAAGTTTGACTCACCAGAGCTCTTAATAATCAGGTCGGAAATTCCATGGCATTATTGAAAGGAGCAAATCTTTCCTTTAGACAAAATGGATTCTGAAATCATCCATATTCTCTAATTGGATTCCTGGATGGACAAGCCAAATGCCATGCCCCAACCAAGAACAGTGACGCCATGGTCATCCCCATGTTTATGTTGTAGTTAGAAGGGCATCTAAACTTCTAACTACAAGATGGGCCAATTATGGATCTCTGGATTGTATGATTTGGAAGACACACAATTAAGAGGATAACTCTGGCCAAAACTGAGTTTGTAAAACTGCTATAGAGCCAATGAGAAGTAAAAAAACAAAAAACCTTTAAATTTTACTTGCAGGACTAGAAGTTAAGATCACAGGCTTTGAGCCATTACTGTGAAAGGGAGGCAGTTGGAAATTGTGAACTTTAATGGACACTTACAAGGCACTAAATTCCATCTTTTAAACCTTCCCAATCTGATGACCAAGCTATCAAGCCAGTATTTCCCATGGTTACCTTCAGAGACCTCAGGAACATTAAGGGTAGATGATGAACAAAGCTAATACAAAATATTAATAGGCTGAAAACAGCAGTCCTATTTAGTTAAATTATGACGAGCCACCACAGTAAGTAGACAGATAATTCCAGTAAATGCCCCTTGCATAGTATTTTTCAAGAGGGGTCAGTGGATGACCACCATTAAAATAACACCCAAGCCCTGGCCTGTTTGGCTCAGCGGTTAGAACGTTGGCCTGCGGTCCAGAGAGACCCGGGTTTGGTTCCCGCTAAGGGCATGTACCTCGGTTGCAGTTTGTCCCCGGCCCTGGTTGGTCGTGCGGGTGGCAGCCACTCGATGTATCCCTTTCATGTCAATGTTTCTCTCTCTCTCTCTTCTTCCCTCTCTCCCTCCCACTCTATCTGAACAAAAAATGAAAAAATGTCCTCGGGTGAGGATAAAAAAAAAAAAAAAAAACTACCCAAAATACATGAGGCAGGAGGTAAAATGCAGATTCCAGGACTCTACTTCCAAATCCACCAAATTAGAGTTTCTGGGAGGTGGGTCCAGGAATCTTCATTTTACAGAAAACCTTGTCATAGATTGAATGGATGGTAAACTTCATATATATATATATTTTTAAACTTCAATTCAATTATATATATATACTTTTGCATATATATTATATATAAACTTTGTATATATAATATGTACTTTTAAATATAGTAGCTGCTGTTGTGATTAACAAATAGAACTCATATTCAGAGGGGTGTTGAATTCATATAGTTTCAAGTTCTGATGTACTCTCTTAATCAATAGATATTAATCATAAGGTAGTGGTTTATAAAATGTCTTGGCTTTAAAAAGTGATATTTTCACTTAGAAAAAGTTGGGAGCCATGCTGTAGAACAAATAACTCAAGGTACAAGTTATTAACAGAATCTCTTTGTGATTATAGATGGATTCAGATCAACAAACATTTATTGGAGGCCTCTCATGTGCTAAGCCTCCTGGAATCATCCAGCCATTGACAAGGCTCCAATGCAGGTCTTAAGACTTCAAGTTTAGGTTCTTCTTACCTATAGCTCTCTTCTGCAAGAAATGAGAACCAGAATGTTCTGACCTTATGGGGAGGAGTGGTGCCAGGAAGAGAGTAGGGAAAGGACTACAGAGGTAGGAGACTTACTCTGGAGACATTTAGATTTAAGAGACCTGTATACTTGACAAAGGCTTGCTCTGCCCATAGACATAAAATACATGTTACCTGGCTGCAGCCCTCACCACACAGTTTTGGTATATTGTTCTGCATGTTCTGGTAGGAGTCCTGGGTTGTGCTGGAACTAAAAAGGTGGGAGGAGGCCTGGGGCTGGCAAGAGTGGTTAGCCTGAGTGATCTGAGGCCTGGAGGATTATGACTAGGAGATGAGGTGGAAATTGGCACCTCTGCTTTGTGAGGCTGCTCTGACTTCTGCCTTTCCCTTTCAGGGTGCCAAGTAAAGAGGTTACTTCTATTGCGTTGGGGTGGGACTTGGTGTTTGGAAAATGGGCCACTCCTTAGTGTCATAGCGCTGCCACACCCTCCTCCCACTGCTCTGGATGTTGACCACCCAGCCTGCCTACACTACCTCCTATTCCGGGGACAATGAAGTGGACTGACCTCCGGAGCAGAAGGCTAGGAAGTCCTGTGGGCCTTTCTCCTGAGGTTACTTCGGGACACATCTCTTCATTGTTGTCCTCTGGGGCTTGCATGAGAAAGTCAAGGGTTCTTCCAATCAGTTATGTGTCATAATTCAGCAGGAGTGATTTCAGAGCAAAAAGCATATACGCTACTCAGATTAATTATCCGATTGTTTTCTAAGAGTTAAAAATAATAATTTTCTATAGTTAGTCTCTTAATGCTAGAAGTGTTGAAAGTTCATCGCCTTTTTTTGGTCTATTTATAAACATTGCAAAAAGTTTCAAGATTATATATATATATATATATATATATATATATATATATATATATATATATATTTTAATCCTTCACCTGAGGACATTTTTGCATTCATCTTCAGATAGAGTGGGAAGGAGAGAGGGAAGAAGAGAGAGAAAGAAACATCGATGTGAGAGAGACACATCGACTGGTTGCCACCCATACAACCCCAACCGGGGCTGGGGACAAATTGCAACCGAGGTATGTGCCCTTAACGGGAACCGAACCTGGGTCTGTCTGGTCCATGGGACGACGCTCTAACCGCTGAGCCAAACCGGCCAGGGCAAAAAGTTTCAAGATATTAACTGACTTTTCCCCACCAATAATTTGCTCCGTCCATCCTGGAGCACCCATGTGTGTGTGTGTGCATGATAAGGTCAAGGTAGTGCCAGAGGATAGGAAAAAGGGCTGTCCATAGCTTTAGACTATAAATTGCACGACCTTAGTGAAATGGAGAGAACTCAAAGCATAGTAGTACAAAAATGGTTGGGAGAAACATCACTAGAAAATAACCCCCCAGGGCAGAGACGAAGAAAAATGGACTGGAAAGTAATGGGATTTTACCTTTGGTGGTTACTGGAAAGAGAGACCCTGCTCCCTAGACAGAATCTCAGGTAAGGAATGTCTGTACTGAGAGTCTCAACAGAAGGTGTCCTACTGGTATTTCCATGCCTCGGCAAGGCACAGAGACAGCAGAGGCAGCAGAGTGGGATCTCTGTCCGCAAACACAGCAAAGGGAGTCCCTGGACCTGAATAGGGTAGCAGGAGGCAGAAACAACTCAGCAGTGATCTGCTTGGATTGATAGCCATTGGTGAATAGGTGCTCAAAGGATATCTCTGTATACACCCATGTGGACAGATGCCCTGAGGTCCAGATGTGCCTTGGTCCTCTGTGAGCCCCCAAACTTAGTCTCTGCCTTTGGAGAGGTAAAAGATTATTGTAAGTATTGAGTGTAAGCAATAAAAATATCAAAGTATATTTGTTAATTATCCCCAAAGGGTGTATTTTTTTTTTTATAAACCCTGGTGGTGGTCTGCAAGCTGGCACACACTGCATAGGAAAGCCTACTGAGACTTGAAGGGGCTGGTAGACACTCAGTCCACTGGTCTTTATTAAACACCTATGATGCTAAATGGAGATCAGTTTAGACTTAGAGGAGGCTTCACAGTCCCTCAGGGCCTTAAGTCCCTTCAGTAGGCTGAAGAGTTGGGGCCAAGGAAAGGGAATATTAACGCTCTCCTAGTCACAATATTTTCTCTTGAATCTACATGAGTTTGGAAAATGTGAGTCAGGACAGATGAGAAAGAGAGAAATACAACATCTGAATATTTCTAGGTTCACTCATTCCGGAGCATACTACTCAGACCCACAAATGAACGTTTGCTTTAATCCTTTTGTCTTTCATTTGATTCCGCAGATATGTGCCTTCTGAAAGACAATTTTAAAGGTGGAGGGTAATCAATTTATACTATTATGGGGTGGGCAACGTCCCCAGAAGTCTAGGAAATTTCTTGCAAATTTCAAAGGCTTCTTAACATTTTCTGACATTTAAAAGCAAATAGAAACTCTGCCAGATAAAAGTGAGCTAAAAACAACGGTCAAGTTGATGTCCAACTGGACGGAGCCTGGTTCCTCCAAATTCCTTCCCTTTTACACACTCTCTGTTATGAAATGGTCCCATAGAACACTGATGTTTCTCTCTTAAAACATACACACATACACAAACACACACACATGCATACACACACCCTGTGCTAAAATTGCCTGTGATGGCTAAAATGAGCCCAGGGTAAACAGTCAACAGAGCATGGTCCAGATAATATTTTATCCCTTTTTCTATCATTACAGTCTCAAAGGTGGGATTCAAAACTGGGAGGATTAGAGCTGAGCTGTTGAGCAATTTACAGCTGAGCATGGACTCTCACTCTCTCGCTCTCTCCCCACTCCCCTTCTCTTTAACAAGTTAGCAGCATGTGGCTTGCCCTTGTTCCAGCAGCGATTATTAAAATAAAAAACACCTTTGGCCATAAACACAAGTGAAAATTGAAACACGCTCATGAAAGTTTATTATTTTTCGCTTCAATAACTTCACCCTACATGGAGAATTTTATCTGCCTCAGGAGGTCTTTGGGTTAGGTAATGAAAATGCCGGGGGTGGTGGGGGGGGAGGGTAGGGGATCCTAAGTCATCTGGGTTGGGAGGCAGCTAGGGGGTGGTGTGCATCTTGGCCTTGGGCCTGCAATGCTGCTCAAGTGTGTAGGCATTCATGCACTGGAGCCCATCTCCTGTCTCTCTCTCCCCTTGGGGCTGCCCTGCCTTTAGGGTCATGTCAAGGGAGCTGGGCATTGAGCTGATTTTAAGCCAGACTGCCCCATGCTGACTTGCTGGTCCCTCATTCAAGCCATATGGCAGATTCTATATACTTCTTGGAGTTTTGCTTTGACTTAAGACTCTTTTAGCTCTGGACTAGAATCTTCTATACTCCCAGACTCAAAAGAGACATGGGAAGGAGTGGGAGGGCAAGTGTGGATGGGACAATGAAGAGGCACAGGGATAAAACGAACACTACAATTAAAGAGGAGGGGTCAAACTGGGATAATTTACTTCTGAGAAGAGAAGGCTGATGATATTACCTGATAATGATCTTTATTTCTAGAGAAAGAGGTAAAGAATTTGAAATTAAGGAGGTGGACCTTGATTTACGTGAGAGAGAAACACACCCCTTGACCATTTATTTAACTGAGAGTTACTATAGTTTTTTTTGTCACTTGTAGCCAAACCTGGCCCTAAATATACCCTCATCCATTCAGAGGTATATGTGGTATTTCTTAGAAATCAATCATAAGGTTTGAGGGTAAGCCTTCTAGGACCAATGTAATAATTCTGTTCCATAAAATTCTTGGGAATCAAGACTCCATAGAGCTCATAACTTCACCATCCCTGGAATGTGGTCCTTGTCATTCATGGCCCAAGATGGTGCCATCTATGCTTAAGGCAGCAGGTGGAGAAAGGGATGATGAAGAAAGGGCCAAGAAGACACCCATTTGTCTCCTAAGGGAGACTCCAAGGGGCTGCCATATGACATTTGAGTTTATATTCTATGAGCAAGAAATTAACCCCTCGACCACATTTATTGCAAAGGAGGCTGAAAATTTTATCTTTATTGTAAGTAGCAATATGTTCAGCTAAAAAAATCTTATAATTAAGGAAGGAAGAAAAAAATATTAGAGAACAATGAGCAGCTTCTACCACATCATTTAATAGGAATCCAATCCTTGCCTGTCTTTTTGGCCTGTGTCGGTCTAGTCATTGAGTTCCTTTTATTGTTCTACGAATCTGTGTCCTCATAGAGAATTTGTGCTCATCACTTCCTCAATCATTTTATCTTTGTGAGTTTTTGTCCATTTTGCTCCTCCATGATTTCACATGGATTCTTGTTCTTTGTCCCATCAAAATATTTATTGAGTCAACTTTGTATGAAAACTACCAGCCTCATAGTGTAGAATCAAAACTCAGAACAAATAATAGGCAGAAAGAGATGTCAAGTCTATTGACCCTTTTTGTAGCTTTACCACATTTTATTTATTTATTATTTATTTATTTAAGAATCTGGACACAGGCGCATGTGTCATTTTACATGGCTTATTTTGCACTCATCAATGTGGAATAAACACAACCAGCTTCTCAGATCCTTCCTGGGAATGGATTGTGACCAGAATCTCCTTTGGATGCTGTCTGCCTCAGGGACTGCAGTTTTGTTTCTCTGGGTGCTGCATGGTTTCAGCCCGTCAGCCTGACTCACATCCCATCACATCTCCCTTCTGCTTGCTTGCGCTCTCCCGGCTGTCCCTCTGGCTCCATGTGAGATGTTTCTGGCTGCCTCCTTTTCTAGCATAATTAAATCCAGTAGGCCTTCCATTTGACCTCATGAGTGTGAGTTAAGCCCATTTATGAAATATGAAAAGATCCCAAATGCTCATGATGCAGCTTTCCCAGGGGGCTGTGGAGGCGGATCATAAGCTAACAGCTTCCTGCTGGAGATGCTGCAGGGAAGGCAGATGTGGCATCCCTGGAGATAAGCCATGCCTTCCATGGATTGAGCTCTGGCCTCAAGTGGTAATGATGATTCTCAGTGTTCCCTAAAAGCCTTCTATTATCTCCATGTCCCACTTTTCTTTCCACTCAAGGGTACTTATTTACTCTTATTTTGAGCAAGTGAGGAAAACGAAGATAATATCATGTCATATTGGGTTAATGCTTTATGCTGAACTGTTTTGATCAGAGACAATGAACAGTTGAACTAACTGATCCATATGTGCTCAAAGGCATTACTTGCATGCCTAGGTCATAGGGCTGGGTTTATTCTCTCCACGACTCAAGGTTCCCTTGGTTACAAGAGGGGAATGGAAGAGATTATGAATGACTCAAGGCAAATCAGCTCCACTGGAGAAATATAGTTCAAAGACTTTATTCACTTATGGGAGAGTTAATTCATAAAGACAGTCATGGAGTATATCATGGAGAGATAAGGCCTGGATTAGTAGACAGATCCAGGCTTGACTCTTTATACTTCTGTAGAAAAGACAGGACTTCTGATCTATCCCCCAGGAGGGAAAAGAATTGGAGGAATACTGCTCTTTCCTCCACAGCTCTCACCTAAATTTTCTTTGCTTTCTCTGCTTTTCCCAAGATAGATCCTTATGTCTGAATCATGGGGTGAAGTGAGGGTGGTAGAAAGGAAGTTTCCAATAGAATTTTCTGGACCAAAAAAGGGTTGAGTCACGTTCTCCAACATAGTAAACCAGAATCCCTCTATTTGGGTGCAGGGAAACAAAGCTCATGCTTACTTTGATCTTCATCTGAGTTCTGTTTTTAATTTTATAAGAACCTGGGGGTGGGAAAAAGAAGGCATGACAATAATTGGCTGTATGCCTGGTGTGCAGGCCCACTCCTAACAGGCCTTCCTGGCATGGGGTTTCTGTTGAGTATTTCTCCTTTATTTCAGGATAATTATACTATCTTCTGTTGTACCTAAAAATAGGTAGGGAGGGCAGTTAATGGAGGCGTTAAGGTCAGGAGAGGTACCTTACAGTGGGAAAGTCTTGTGTGATAAGAAGGCAAAGTGCTAAAATACACATGAGAAGTGTGTTAAGGAAGTCAGCACTGCCTACCTTCTGTCAGTCTTGGGCTTGAACCCCAGTCCCACTTCCCTCTAGCTGTGTGACCTTGCACAACTTCTCTGACCTCTCTGTGCCTCAATTCTCTAGGCTGTAAAATGGGGAAATTATAGTGAGTACCATATGGAATTGTTTTGAAGATTAAATGAGTTATTATATAGTATCAAGCACATAGTAAGTGTTGGGTAAGTATTAACTATTACCACCACTGCCATCATAATCATGATCACCATCATCATAGTTATCATGAATGAAGCATTCCTAGAGGTAGGCTTAGGCCTGAGTTAGGTGGTGGACAGGACCCAGGTCTTACTCATGCTTTGAAGGAGATTGTAAGTGTAGTGTCAAGGTTTTGGCCTGAGAAGTGGCATATTTGAGTTTTAGTTCCAGCTGTGTGTGACTTGTGGTAGTGTCTTCCTTCCCTGAGTCTTGGTTAAAAGTTATAACAACGGGTTTTGGTGTTCAATGGTTCCCAAATGTTCACCTGGAGATGAGGGCTGGGCTGGCCACATGAGACTTACCTGAGAACTTGTTACAAATGCAGATTTCGTGGGTCCACCACCCTCAGAGATTCTGATTAGGTGAGTCTGAGATGACTTGGGAGCCTGGTTTTTATCAAGGTTATGCTGTGCTCTCCATACATCACCTTTATACCCGGGATAGAACTATTACTTGGGCATCATGGCCCCAGACCATCTTTGAGGTCTAAGCTCTAAACGATCTAATTGTATTCCAGAGTGTGTGAAGGGATGGAAGGAGAGGATGGTTTGAAAAACAAGTGACAGAGTAGAAGTGAATTGGCAGATGTTTAGTGAAGGATTATCCTTTATCATTTTGCTCATTCAAAACCAAGAGTTTCAGCCCAAATGCATAACAGACCTGAACTGTTCAATTCACCAGAACCCACTCCTCTCTGCTCTGAGACACAGAGCCAGGGACTGTTATCACTGCCAATGCCAGGAACTGCCCCAGATAAATAGGAGGAATCCTCTTCCCAAAGCCAGTTCCCAGTATCTCCATTTCCCTTGGGTCAAATGCTCATTTGATTAACCAGAATTTTCAGCCACCAAGAGTAGAAAAGAGAATCCATCTTGTCACTCTAACATAGGGTGAGGCAGATCTCAAATTATCCCATCTTCGAGTCTCTTTCTTTGGCAAACAAGATGGCTTTGCTGTAATCCCACAGTGTTTCTCTCTTTAGTCCAAGGAATAAAACAGAAAAACAAAAAACAAAACAAAAAAATGGTTCCTTCCACCATATAAACTGGAACTTCTTTCATCCTTTGAATGACATGGTTTCTTGCTTCTTCCCTTCACCATGGGGACAGGGTGGAGCCCACATTCCCTCCAGAAACCCAAGGTCATGACATTCATGGTGAACAAACTGCAGCCTCTCGAATACATTTCCAATTAACATACACAAAGCGTTTCCTAGTGTCTCTTAAATTATAGTTCTATATTTATCACTGCCAGCACACCCCTCCCTCCCTTTCCCAGCTCCCCCCAACCCATGATCCCCACTCTCCCTTTAATCATTTGCAGAAGTGTTTCCATTCTTCTTTTTTCCTTTTTCAATACCAGTTTTGTTATAAGAAGAATGTAATCGTTGCTAACATTTTTATTTCCCTGTTCACTGAGATTTACATGACACTGAGGTTTTGTGATATAATTCCTCATTTGCTTCCAAGTTTTCTGTCGGGCATTTAATCTGACCAGAATTTCATTATCGTCTGATTTACTGTGGCCTCAACATAAGGAAAGACTTTTCAAGTGTCAACTTTTTTTCCTCTCTTTCTCTCTCTTTCCCCCACTCCCTCACATCCTTTTACACACACACACACACACACACACACACGTATGCATGCACTCTTTTTCTCCCTCTGTACACTCTCTTCTTTTTCTCTCTGTCCCCCTCTTCTACACCTCACTCTTCATGCCTCTGTCCATCTCCACCCACTTTCAAGTTTCAGTGCTCACATCTAATGAGCTGTTGTCTTGGCTTTGTCCTCTATTCCAGTTCATTCCTCTAGGTTTTGTGAGCATTTTGCCCATAGGTATCAACTCTCTGGGAGATGACGGGGCCTCTCCTGTTAGGTTAGTTACATTGGGATCCACACAGTTACCTCAAAAGTTCTGTTGAATCCAAAGACTGATTCCTAGGCTCCTGAGTTTACTGAAAGATGAAGATGAGCCTCAGCTCTCTGCCTTCAGGAATGTGTACTTTAGAGTCAGGAAAATCTAAAGCACATTTTTTTTGCACAGTATATACATAAGAAACCTATAGTGTGTGTGTGTGTGTGTGTGGAGAGAGAGAGAGAGAAAGAAATAGATAATAATAATAATATTCAGATTAGTCAGTGAGACTCTCTTCCTCTGCTTCTTATCCTCAAAGGGTGGAGCTCAGTGGATTTCCACAGAGGTGCAGAAATCAGCCTTTCAATTCCAACCAAAGGTAAATTTTTTCAGCTATGTTTAGTTTCAGGGCTCCTCCTTTTAACTGTTTCCCTAATACTCATTCTGCCATTTTTTTGGTAACTTTCCTTCTTCATTCTGACCTACCTTCCCTTATATTCTATACCTTCCTCTTATCTTTCCCTCCTAGATGATTTCTGTCCTGTGAACTTGCCTCTACTTACTCATTTGTCAAAATTTTTTCCTTCTGTGTGGCTTAACCATCCTCCTAAGTCTTTTTTCCTTTGGTGATGTGACTGTGGGACTAAGAATTTGGTATGTCGTATTCTCACATTTTAATAAAGACAGACAGAAGGTGCTCTACCTTACCTTCAAGAAACAAGCTATATGGTAGTAAATACAAGCACTTAGAAAGCTCACCAAAAATTATAATTAGTCAGAGATCACTTAGGTCCCCTTACATCACACATTCCCTGAAAAATTCAGAGAGCACCTTGCCTTATTAAACCAGGGAGAAAAAAATCATTCTTGTGTCCATAGATCTCCAATGAATAGCCAGAGAAGGCAAGACCCACTCAGTCTCCCCAGTTGATTACTAAGAAACTACTTTGCCATAGTTCTCTTTAGGTTTCTTAGTATCTTAAGATTCTTATCCTGACCTTTTTATTGAAAGTTAGTGGGGACGTGTTCTTTTCCTCTCTCAATGAAACTTTCACTGGCTGCTTGATGAATTCTGATGGACATAACTGAATTCTCAGCTTCAGGAACCCAGAACATGAGTGGACTCATTCTTTGTTTTTGTCTCTTGAGACACCTGTTTTTTAAGCTACAGAATCTGGGATGAGCCGTATGATTCAGAAATTCCAGAAGCCAGGAGAATTAGAAGTAATGTTCTTTTATGGTGGGGTTTCTGTTGGCCCAGGAAGCCTCTATATTTACTTCTTGACTCAGGGCCTTCCTAGTAATTAGTTGGGAAGAACTTCCTAAATCAGTTCAATGAGTTTAAGAAGAATCTTCAAGTCAGATCAATTGAAAATTGATCTACTGTAGTTGTTTTATAATGTGTCTGCAAATTATTTGTCATTCCTCCTATCAAAAGTTGGAGCCCAATTCTTCTCCCTGTGAAGATCCATCAGGCTTTGTGACTGCAGTAACGAATAGAACATGACATATGTTATGCTATGTGACTTCTGGGCCTGTGTTAGGCAAAACAAGTTGGCTTGTGCCTGGGTTTCTCTCAGGACACTCACCCTAGCAACCCAGACACCATGCTTTGAGTAAGCCATATGAAGGGACACATGTAGGGTTCTGTCCACAGACCCATTTGATGTCCCAGCTGATGGCCAGCGCCAACAGCTAGACATGTAAATAAATAAGTCTTCAGATGACCCCAACCTTTCAGTCACCTCAGCTGATGCTGAGTAGAGCAGAGATGAGTTTTCTTCCCCAAGACCTGTTTACATTTCAGATTCATGAGCAAAATAAATGTTGTTATTTGAAGTCACAAACTTTTGTGGTAGTGTGTCACACATCATTAACAGAGCACCTACTCCCTTTGCCTTATCCTTCCGAACAGATATAAGCACCTTGATATTTTCTTAAATCTCTGACTCAAAGGCCCTCCTTCCAGAACATTCCAGTCCTAATATGACATGCTTCCATGAATTGATCCTATGGAATACATCCTGATGTGGAAGTGAGTTTCTCTGTCTTCACCAATAATTAGCTTTGCATTTATACTGGTAGCTCTGGGAATCAGTTTCCTTAAATGTAAAATGAGGAGGTTGAGCTAAATAATCTCCACAGCTTCCTCCAGTTTGTATCTCCTTCTCTATGGGGATCTGCTCTGGCATCAAAGGTGAACATTAAGAGTGACTGATAATGGCTTAGCATCACATGACTTCTCTTTGTAAGACTTACCATTTAACAGCTGCTGACCATGCCTTCCTCCGATGGAATGAGTGATAGGGGCAGTTCAGACACTGTGGCAGGCTCTGTACTGGATGTTGGGTGTTAGTCTTGATCTGACTGCTGCTAGGTATTTGGGAGTAAGCTTAGTCACTGGTTCCCCTCTTCCTAAATGTGGCCAAAGATAAGTGAGTTAAAGAGTTCTCTGTCTAGTCATGAAAGGCCAATCTTCCTGACATCGCTGGGCCAGGAATGACCTGAGAGGATCTGGAAGGTGGATATTGTACCTCCATTCAGCATGGGTTTCTGAAATGCCCCAGAATTCTAAACCTCTTCCTGGTCCCATTCAAAATGTGGGCCCCAACAGTGTTTCTCCCCTTCCTATAGAAGCAAGAGAGAACTTGTTATCAAGTGAGGAAACCCCATGAGAAAAATTCATGTCCAGAGAGAGATTGCTTCTTGGTCAGTTTCTTCTGAGAAATAGCGAACTGGCTCAAAGAGAAGGGCAGTAGGCCAAAGCATGTTGTGAAACCAAAAGCAAAAGGAGAATGAAAAAAAAAAAAAAAGGCTGGAAAAATAATAAAAAGGGTTGGAATGCTTATAAATGTCCAAACCAACAGTGGTAATTCTGAAAAGTGTAGAATTTGATTATATTGCTTCATAAAGGGTTTAGTCTTGAGCACGAACTGCTAACCACACCCTCTCTCGCTCACCTCGATTTGCCCAGGCAGAGGGTTATCCAGGGGTGCTGACTAGGCACTTCAGGTCCTACCTTGAATCTGGAGTCTTTCCCTGAATGTAATGATGCTGAAGGCTATGACTGGTCTAAATTTACTAGCCCTTAAATACCAGATTCTTAGCCTGGGCCTAGAGACTTCACTTATTGAGCAGTTGGATCTCTAGATTTTTCTTAACATGGACACCTTGCCAACTCCAGGCACCTTGACTTCTCTGTATGGTCTTTTTGATGCTTCAACTTGCAGGGTATCTGAATTCCTCAAGTCCTTCCAACACACCATTGCTCTCTGCATGTCTGTTACCCTTGGGCCATTATTTAATTATCTAGATTTTAATAGAAATAATAAATAAAGACTAAATAAGTAATAGAAAGAATAATTGTGTGTCCATGGTTTAGGAAAGGGTACAAAAGGATATAGAAGTGTGTGTGTGTGTGTGTGTGTGTGTGTGTGCGCGCGCGCGTGAGTGAATCTTCCCAGGGCTATTCTATGAAAATATCAATATTCTGGGGTGGGGTTGGGAGAAGTGAATGAGTATGAGCCCTCTTGTGCACAAAGGGTAGCTATTATATTTACCATTTTGCACCTTAGTTTATTTTTAATTTTTTTTTTTAATCCTCACCCGGGGACATTCTTGCATTTATCTTCAGATAGAGCAGGAGGGAGAGAGGTAGGAAGAGAGAGAGAGAGAAACCCTGATGTGAGAGAGACACATCGACTGGTTGCCACCCACACGACCCCAACCGGGCCGGGGACAAACTGCAACCGAGGTACGTGCCCTTAGTGGGAACTGAACCTGGGACTCTCCGGTCCACGGGCCGACGCTCTAACAACTGAGCCAAACCAGCCAGGACAGTTTATTTTTTATTTATTTTATTTTATTTTATTTTTTTTTACTAGGACATTTATTAATTTATTTTTGTTACAGATGTTTCTCCTTTTTTCCCCATTGACACCCTCCTCCCCATCCCGCCACCCCTTCCCCAGCTTTGTTGTTCATGTCCATCAGTTATGCATACATGCGTATAAGTTCTGTGATTTATCTCTTCCCTCCCCCCCCTACTTTCACATCTCTGGGTCTACCCTGTTCCCCAGACTGTTATGTTTATTATATTCCACATATGAGTGAGATCATGTGATATTTGTCTTTCTCTGCTTGGTTTGTTTCGCTTAGGATAATACTCTCGAGGTCCCTCCATGTTGTCTCAAAGGATAAGAGATCTTTCTTTCTTACAGCTGCATAGTACTCCATTGTGTATATGTACCACAGCTTTTTTATCCATTCATCCACTGATGGGCACTTGGGCTGTTTCCAGATCTTAGCTATTGTAAATAGTGCTGCTATGAACATGGGAGTACATGTATTCTTTCTGATTGGTGTTTCAGGTTTCTTAGGGTATATTCCTAGAAGTGGGATCACTGGGTCAAATGGCAATTCAATTTTTAATTTTTTGAGGTAACACCATAGTGTTTTCCACAGTGGCTGCAGCAGTGTGCATTCCCACCAGCAGTGTACTAGAGTCCCCTTTTCTCCACACCCTCGCCAACACTTGTTGTTTGATGATTTGTTGATGGCTGCCATTCTGACATGTGTGAGGTGATACCTCATTGTTGTTTTAATTTGCATCTCTCTGATGATTAGTGATGTTGAGCATTTCTTCATATGTCTCTTAGCCATTTGTATGTCTTTTTTGGAGAGGTGTCTATTTAGTTCCTCTGCCCATTTTTTAATTGGGTTCTTTGTCTTCCTTTTGTTGAGTTGTATGAGCACTCTATATATTTTGGAGATTAACCCCTTATCTGATGTATCATTGGCAATTATGGTCTCCCATACAGTGGGTTCCCTTTCCGTTTTGATGGTTGTTTCTTTTTCTGTGCAGAAGCTTTTGAGTTTGATGTAGTCCCATGTGTTCATTTTTTCCTTTGTTTCTGTTGCCTTAGGTGATGCATCAGTGAAGATTCTGCTGCGTATGATGTCCGAAATTTTGTTGCCTACATTTTCTTCTAGGATTTTTATGGATTCACGAGTCACATTTAAGTCTTTTACCCATTTTGAGTTTATTCCTGTGTATGGTGCAAGTTGATGGTCTAGTTTCATTTTTTTGCATGTAGCTGTCCAATTTTCCCAACACCGTTTATTAAAGAGGCTGTCTTTGCTCCATTGTATGCTCTTGCCACCTTTGTCAAATATTAGTTGAGCATAATGTCTTGAGTCAATTTCTGGATTCTCTGTTCTGTTCCACTGGTCTATATGCCTGTTCTTGTGCCAGTACCAGGCTGTATTGATTATAGTAGCTTTGTAGTATAATCTGATATCCGGTATTGTGATCCCACCTACTTTGTCCTTCTTTTTCAAGATTGCTGTGGCTATTCGGGGTCTTTTTTGGTTCCATATGAACTTTTGGAGTATTTGTTCTAGTTCTGTGAAATATGTTGTTGGTATTTTGATGGGGATTGCATTGAATCTATAGATTGCTTTGGGTAATATGGACATTTTAATGATGTTAATTCTTCCAATCCATGAACAAGGTATGTGCTTCCATTTTTTTATATCTTCCTCTATTTCTTTTTTCAATGTCCTGTAGTTTTCTGCAAATAGATCCTTTACTTCTTTGGTTAAATTTATTCCTAGGTATCTTAATTTTTTTGCTGTGATGGTAAATGGGATTGTTTTTATAGTTTCTCTTTCTGTGAGTTCATCATTGGTGTATAAGATGAACGTTCTTGACGTTAATTTTGTATCCTGCTACTTTGCCAAATTCATTTATTAGGTCTAGTAGATTTTTGATGGAGTCTTTAGGGTTTTCTATGTATAATATCATGTCATCTGCGAATAATGACAGTTTCACTTCTTCCTTTCCAATTTGGATTCCTTTTATTTTTTCTTCACGTCTGATTGCTGTGGCTAAGACTTCCAGTACTATGTTAAATAGGAGTGGTGAAAGTGGGCATCCCTGTCTTGTTCCTGTTCTTAAGGGAAATGTTTTTAGTTTTTGCCCATTGAGTATGATTTTGGCTGTAGGTCTTTCATATATGACCTTTATAATGTTGAGATATGATCCCTCTATTCCCAAATTGCTGAGCGTTTTTATCAGAAATGGGTGCTGAATTTTGTCAAATGCTTTTTCAGCGTCTATTGATATGATCATGTGGTTTTTATCTTTCATTTTGTTTATGTGGTTAGGGCAGTTTATTTTTTATTAACTATATATTTTGGAAATTATTTTTTATCAGCACATTTATAGCTGGTCTTATAATGGTTGTATTTTTTTTTTTATTGCACAGAGCATCATTCCTCATTTAGTTCCCCATTACTGGACTTTCAGGTTGTTTCCATGCTTTAATAACAGTAAATCATAAAGAAGATACCTGCTCTAGTCCAAGTCTATAGACTTGTTGGGGGCCAGGCCTGTCCTATGGTTTATTCTTTTTTTATTTCTCCCCAAACTTACAGCAGAGTCAGTGGTCATTACAGTATCACTAGTGTGGGCTGATCAGTGAGGATCACTGATAGTGGTTAATAAGCTGAACTATATTTATAAATAGTATATATTTGATAATGGATTAATATTGAAACAATATAAAGAACTCATATAACTCAACAGGGAAAAAAACTCAAACTGATTAAAAAATGGGCAGAAGATTTGAATAGACATTTTTTCCCAAAGAAGACATACAAATGACCAACAAATACATGAAAAGGTCATCAACCTCACTAATCATCAGAGAAATGCACATTAAAACCACAATGATATATCACCTTACGCCTGTTAGAATGGCTATCATCAAAAGGACAAGAAATAACAAGTGTTGGTGATGATATAGAGAAAAGAGAACCCTTGTGCACTGTAGGTGGGAATGTAATTGGTGCAGCCACTATGGGAAACTGTATGGAGGTTTCTCAAAAAATTGAAAATATAAATATCATATGATCCAGCAGTTCTGCTTCTGGGTATTTATCTGAAGGAAATAAAACCACTGCCTCAAAAAGGTATTTTCACCCCCATATTCTTTGTAGCACTATTTACAATAGCCAAGACATGGAAACAACTTAATTGTTCATCGATGGAAAAATGGTTAAGGAAACTGTAATGCACGCATCTCTCTCTCTCTCTCTCTCTCTCTCTCTCTCTCTCTCTCTCTCTCTCTCTCACACACACACACACACACAGAGGAATATTAATGAGTCATAAAAAAAGAATCAAATTTTGCCATTTGCGACAACATGGATGGACCTTGAGGGCATTATGCTAAGTAAGTTAGACAGAGAAAGACAAATACTGTATGATCTCACTTATATGTGGAATCTAAAAAACAAAAACAAACAAAAAACCAAACTCTTAGACATAGAAAACAGATTGGTGGTTACAAAGGCAGGGGATGGGAGGTGGGAGAAATGAATGGAGGTGGTCAAAAGGTTAAAAATAAATAAAAAAGAGTTGAACTTCTCTATCCCTGATGCTAGTTAACCAAAAATCACAATTTGCTGCTCATGCAAAATTTACGACTAACACTAGCGTTCCTTTACATAATTTGTTGAAATGAAATTCTAGCAGAATTAAAACCTTGCTAAAAGTAAAATATGGTGAGAGAAAAAAAATGGCCACCGGCCTTTTGGTACTCAATGAGCAAATGAAAACAAGTGCTTCAGACACCTTAGGAAAGGAAGGAGGTCTCTTTCTCTTCTCAGCTTATGGAAATGTTTTCATGTTGAGTCAGGGTAAAGGGTAAGTAGCTTGAGGATCTGAGTAAGTTTCTTTGTGAGGTTAGGAGACTTGAGGTGAAAAAGAGTGAAAATAGTTGGTGGTGCAACAACTTTCCAAAAGCACTTAGGTAGAACATACACAATTCATCTACAGCATTGATCAACAAGGATCCAGAAGACACCATGTGGATACAAGGATCTCCTCTCCCCACACTCCTTTAAGTACACAATAAACCATCCCCATATACTAAGAAACAATACTGGGAATAGAAAGGGTAGGAGAGTAATGAAGTCAAAGTTTGAGAACCTGAGCATTTTACCTAAAAGCATTTTATATTATTGCATTTGATAGTAATTACTCAATTGGATTAAATCTACTTTTTTCTTTTCTTAGCACATGTGGGCATCTGGGAAAAATCATAGCAGTTATAGAGACATGAAGAAGCTATGCTTTCTCTGCACATCTCTGTGTAGTGTGAGTTTCTGACCCCGAGGAAGTTTAACCTTGTATTAGATATCATTCTGGGGGTTGAGGGGGGGGAGGAGGTAACTACCCTGAGTAGAAATATCTGGAAAACATCCTCTGGCCTAAGAAGGCCTGTACTGTCGTATAACAAATTTGGGATTATTATTAACAGTCTTGGGGGACAGGGAGAGGCTGGAACATTAAAGCTTTTAACAATAATTCAAAAATCTCATTTTTGCTGAGTGTTGACCATTGACCAAATTTTCCAGTTGCTCAGAGGTTGCCAAATGAACTGATTTGAACTTTGTTTCTTTATTGCTCCTATCAGAGAAGTAAAGAATCTGTGAAATAATTAGACATAATCTTAACTCCCTGTGGTTGCTGGGACTGGGTATGGGGTGGGAGTTGAGAATGAGGTTGGGGAATGGGACTGGGATGTATCTCTGAATCACTCTAAGATAGCCCTAGGGGTTTCTCTCAGGGCATACATGTCCTTCCTCAGAGCTCTTCATAGACTTCCCTGTGCAACTTGAATAAAATCTAAGCTCCTCTCCAGACTGTCTGCTTTTCTGATCTCATTGTGTCACTGTCTTTTGCCTCATTCACTGAGCACCAGATGCTCTGTTTTATGTCAACATAGATTTTTAAATATAATTCTTAGAAAACTCCAAGCTCTTTTCTGTCCCTTGAAGTCATTACACTGCCTGTTTTCTTCTCAAAATCATCCTTACTCATTCTTTCCATAGTTATTTCCATGTCATCCTCAATATCTCAGTTTAAATGTTTGTGATCTTCTTGACCTTTCAAGACCTCCCTTGACCTTCCGTGACTCTGCCCCTATTAGTATCTTTCACAACACCTTAGCTATTGCTTTCTCAAACACTTATCACAGGTTGTGATGATTTATTTATTGGGTCATTCCTTTGTCTGTCTCCTGCCCTGGGATATAAGCTCCCAAAGGACCATGTCTGTCTTGCTTGTCACCATGACTTCAGCAGCTAGCACAGTGCTGGCCATAGACAATCGTTGCATGAAGGAAGTGGGAAGACATTATTTATGCTCTGAGCTCCGTTTAGACACACGGTAGCCAAAGGGAGGGGGAGGGACAAATCATCCCATATCGTCTGTAATTGGGATAACACCCCTTAAGGAGACTGAGTCTTGGTTGTCCCTGGGGAGATATAGTAACTGTGGAGGATGTGGCTTCCCAATGGGAGAGGGAGGGCTAAAAATGAGGGGGGGAAAAGAAAAGAAAAGACAAATGAAGTCTGCTCAAAGCAAACCAGATGCTTCCCCTCACATCCACTTCGTTTCCATGAGAAAAAGGGGGAGTAGGAGAACTAAGGGGAGATGATGATGATGATTTGCCTGGATATTACTTCTTCCTGAGTTGCCCTGTCACTGGAAACCTGGGACCCTCAGCTACCTCCTCTCCTTGATCTCTTTCTGCCTCACCAAATGAGTCATAGCCAAAGCATTTGTGCAAAGCACAAGCAAGTGGCAGAGGGGTGGGAACTGGAGAAAAACCCAGGAGCTGGCAAGTGTTTCTGTCTTCTAAGCCCTAGAAGGAAACATCATCCTCAAATACTGGGTGCTGGGCCAGTGAGAACCTGTAGGCCCAGGAGAATCAGGACACGTTCTCTGAGAGGTAAGGTGGCCAGGACATTGGGGCCATGCAGAGCAAGAGAGCTCACCCCCTAACCTGATAGAAACTTCACTTGAGGCAGAAAAGAGTCAAGGTGTCTGGCCTTTGCATGATAATTGATTCTCTGCAAGGAGGGATATTACTAGGTGTAATGGTAGAGTGCCTCACAAATGCTCTCTAACACAGCTGCTCATATTCAATGCTCAAGAAATATTTATTAGGCACCTACCATGTGAGCTATGAGCAAAGAGCAAAATCCAGCCCCACTGAGGTTACATTCCAATGGGCTAATGATCTGTGCAGGTTCATGGAATTTATATTCTATGTCCTTACATTTTAGGGACACTAATGCTGAGAGTAAAGCTATCTTGTTTAGAGGTCTCTTAAAAATTGTGATACTGGTAGCATTCAACTGTTGGAATAAAAAGGGCAATGGCAGTTAAGATCTTGAGGGAGAGAAACTCTGTAGAGGTATTAACAAGAGAAATGGCCGTTTAAGTCCATCATGACATGGCAGCATGACAAGACATGACATACAGGCGCCAAAGAGCTTCCTATAGCCAGAAGTAGTAGAATGGTCTTTGGAGCACAGAGAGGCCCTTAGCAGGAAGGGAGCAGCTTGCTAGGCTTATCTGGTGTCCCTGTAGATAGTAGGGTAGAGTCTCCTGGTTCCTCGCTTGCTCTTGCTTCCAGACCATTTGCAATGTTGCCACCTTGATACCTTCTCCTGTGAGGTATAGACATTCATTTCCACCAGCTTCCCTTCCTTCTCAGTTCCAAAGGCTGCTGGCTGGCTACCCTACATTCATGGCAGGCTATTGCTGGTGGCTGCCTTCTTTGGTTCTCACCGTTTCTCTCTTTATGTTCTAGATGTGCTTTGTTGGGTAAGTCCTAGAGAGGGTGATGTGGGGCCAATCAAGAGTCAGGGTCTCTAAGTGGTGCAGAGAAAGGATAAAAACCTAATGAGTAGTCATTAGTTCCCTCTCCATCCTCATTGCACTTAAGCAACCCTGTCTCAAGACCATACTCTGGGACATCTCATCTCCCAGAACTCCTTCTCTGATATTGAAACCACTTAATCACCTCACTGACCACAACTTGTTCTTTTCCACTCTTGATCCACTGCTTGAGTGTTATCTCTGATGTCATCACACTTCTTTTTTCCCTCCACGTACATTAGCTAATAACCAATCCCCTCCGACCCACATTTACTTCTTTCCTAATCAGAACAGACCCTGTATTATAGCAATTCAGCTTATTGTTATAAGAGAAAAATCAACCCCTTGTAACTTAACCTATTGTTAGTTACATTACTGTTACTACTTGCAGTCCAATACTTTCCCAGCCAATGTACCTGATTTTCCTAGTCCACTTGATTTTTTGATGTTGCTATGCTGTAGCTGCTAATTGTTCCCATGTATGTCCTTTAATTATAGACCTTCCATATTCCATGAGACTGCCAGAGCTTGAAGAGCCTTTAGATATCAACATCCAGTCTCCCAAATTTATATGTGGAAAATAAAATGGAAAGTTGGTGGGTCAGCCAGGCCTGGAGCCCAAGGATCTTAGAAATGAGTCCAGTATTCAGTGCCAGCCACCTTCCTATTTCCTTGATTTGCAATAGAACAAAGGTGAAAGGTTTGGAGAGAATCCCTGCTCTCTTGTTCGATATGGCCATGGTGGCTACACTGTGGACACACAGTGAGCATAGCCGTGTGCCTTGAGGCTCTGACCATCTTGTAGAAGGACGAACCCCGATCATCACCCTGGAGAGTGGGGAGGCCCCAGGTGCTTCTTCACTGTGCTTTTCTCTCTGCTCTTCTAAATTGCTTTCCTGAAGACAGATTCAGCCTCTGCTCAGGGTCTTGGAAATCGTCCCTCAGAGCAGCATTCAGGCATGAGCTCAGTCACCACACTCTTACAGGCTCTGTGAGCACAAGCTAATTAACTAGGAGTTGCACACACAGGGAGCATGCTGCTCACCGGCTGTCCAGTTCTCTTTGTCTCTCTTTTAATCTTGACTTCCATTAAGTCTCATTTAAGCATTCAATATCTTACTTTTTGCTTCTCCATTTCCATCTGTATGTGTGACCTCTTAGCCACAGCCCTCACTCTTTTAACAATGAACACTTAGCAGTGACTATCATTTTATTAATTTGTTTTTTTTTTTTTTTTTTTTTTTTATAAATCCCAGCACGAGGTTATCTTTGAACATTCTGCTCATTTTCCCCAGAAGGCTTTCTTCTTCTGGTTCTCTCTTTGGTCCCTTGGCAGTCCTTCATTGCCATTCCAGTCTCAGCACAAAAACCAACTCCTTAGGCAGGCCTTTGCCCACTTGCGCTTCCTTCATGCTGTCCATGACTCTCCAGCATGCCACTTTGATCCCTGTGCAGACTAGATATTTTATTTCCTTCATAGTATTTGGAATCATTTGAAATGATCTTATTGTATGTTTACTTGTTTAGTTTCCATTTCTCTTGTTAGAATGCAAGCATTTTTTTCTGGAACAGAAACATCCATCCTGGTGTTTCCCAGAACCAAAAACTATGCCTGGCTTCGAAAAAACATCCAAAAACAATTTGTTGAACTAAGGCAGACTGGAGAAGATGAACTTTGGAAATGAACCTGTTCTACATCATGGGTTGTCTGTGCTGTGGGTATGGGACAAGCACTCATGCCAGCTCTCAGTCTTAGGTGCCCAGTACAGTGAAGAATGTTTATGCGGTGACTTTCCTCTACTGTCAGCTTTCCCAGTGTTCTTTCCTGAACACTTAAGATATCAGATATAATTCACAGATGTTAAATCAAACCCTTTTATATCCATTCCAACATGAAGAGTTGTGTTTTTAGTTTTTTTGTTTTTGTTTTTCTGGGATGAGGGCAGATGTCTCTTAAAAGCTTGATTAGAGGTGCATGCCATCACTTGCTAGTTGCTAATCCCACCTCCACTGGACTCTGAGCTCTTCTGGAAAAGCATCTCTCCTCTCCTTGATCTGTCTGCACTGGAAACCCTCAGGCATCAGCAGAGTTCCCACAATCCTCCTTGGAAGACCACACTTTCTTGCACACCTGCACCAATACTTAGATGGATTTCTAACTTGGTTTTGTATGTCCCCTTATATTAAATCTAATCTCTTGAGTGTGAACTCTAAGGGCTGCCTCTCTCCACCTCCTCAACACCCCCAACCCAATTTCACCATATCTCCACTTCCCGTTATTCATAGCCTCTGCTAAAATGCTTCTTGGTCCTTATCTCTATGCCTCAGCCTTCATACACTCAACCACTGCCCATCACTACCTGCAGAGAACTATCCTTGCGTCTCCTTATTCCAATCTCCCTCCTCACCCACAATCTTCACTCAAAACTCATCCTGTGGGAGAGCTCTCCTGATTCACTCTCTCTGATATGCCCTACCTGACCTATTGCAATTACCCCTCCAAGGTATTTGTCTGTCTGCACACGGCCACCACAACAGGGTTCATATGTATCCCGATGTAGGTTGGCACTAGATTTGGGTCCCAATTTAACCTTCATATTTGATGGAATTTTCTTCTAGGCAAAAACTCTGGTTGAGTCTGGGATGGCAATGTGTCTACATTTTTTGACTAACCCCATTGCTCTTCAGTGGACATCAGAGTTGGGTATAAAAAGGAAGACAACAAGTGAGTAATCATTATGGTTCCAGGTTTATTCCTCCTCATCGTTCTTGCCACTGAGAACCTAGTCATACTCTACAGAGCCCTGTAGCTGACAAAATAGGACTCAGAGAAATGATCTTGAGTCAAACTCTTCTTTTTTAAGGCAGTCCAGCACAGCTTGGCAGGAGGGGCAGAAGAGGAAAGAACCTCTACCCTCCGGAGTCTTACAGTTTATCAGAGAAAGGGAATCGGCAAACAGGCATAAAGGAAAACACATAAGGGGGGCTGAAAGGAATGGCTTGAAACCCCAAATCTTGGCTCTTGGCTCTTTGTTTTACCCACCATTGACTCTCCTGGCATTTGTCTAGGAATATTTCAGAGTCACTTGGGTAGAGCCCGAGAATGAATCAAAAGTCTCTTTTCATATACCCACTGGGCTGGCTGAGAGCTGTGAAGGTCATTCTGTCCATTCCCTTGCCCCTAGGCCAGACCACATCAATTCAGCCTGCTCAGTCAGGGGTAGCTCCTGTTTCCAAACCTCACTGGAGACAGGTCCTACCCAGTTCTCTCTGTCTGCTCTTCCTGCCCGGTGGTTTTGAGCCTTGGTAATGAATGGCTGAGACGGCTGCATTCCTTGGACAGCCTCTCAGTCCTGCATATTTGTTAAGCACTCCTGGGGAAGGAACTCAAGGGGATCCAGAGGCAAAGGCCTGTGTGGGTCTGCCCAGCCATACTCAGCTTTTTCCACTGGGCTTCTCAACTGCATTCTGTCCGTGCTCCAAGGTGGGGAAGTGGATCCCATTTGCAAGGAACTGAATGCTGGTGTTTGACTTACTGCTGTATCAGTGCCCAGAAGCCCTGGCAGAGAAACTGTCTCTTTAATTTGGAAAAAAGTACTTTGAATTCCACCTGCCTGTTCAGTCTTTAGCACCTCTTCTTCTTCCACCCTACTTTTCTCTTCTCACCTCCCTCGCATGTCATAGGAACAAAGGGACCACATGGGGTTTCAGCTTCACTGATGGCCCCATCTCTGGTTAGCATTCCACAGTTCTGATGTCCTGTGATAGAGTGCTGTCAGCTGATAATGCTCAGTGCTGTGAACAGAGGCTCTGAAGGGAGGAAGAAGCAGCCTGGGTGAAGGAGTCACACCAAATAAGTGGAGTGTTGATGGAAGGCTGAGATTTACATATTTTTTAAAAACAAATATCTCTGAGGTTTCTATATGTCTTTGCTATGGAACATTACATTCCTTCCAGATCACTTCAGCTTTTTGTATTCTAAACAGTGACTTTGTAGAGTTTGATGGTCAACTGTACAGCCACTGATGGCAAATAAGAATTAATGGACATCACACATGCTGTTTCTTCTGCTGGGAAATGCTCTCCACCCTCACCCTTCCACCACATCTCTGACCCTGGCTGGCCTCACTCCTTTGGAGCCTTTAGGTTTTACATGGGTGCTGCCTGTTCAGCCCAGGGAGCTGATTCTTCTACCTGCTGCCATGGCAGTCCCATAAGAGAAAGACTGGGAGAAAGTGATCACACAAAAACCAAGAGGGAAGGATGCTTTAGGAAAGGAAAGCCTCATTGAAGTGGATAAGAGTTGAAAAGTGTAGACTGAGTTTGTAGTTCAGCAGAAAATCACCAACTTCCAGTTTGTAAACTGGACTATAAAAGGTTGAGGAGTGAATAGGAATAACTTGCAGACAGTGCATTTAGACAACTCCCTCAAGAAATAACCTGTAAAAGAAAAAGAGCAAAAGGCAGTAGCTAAAGAGGGGACGTGAAAATGGGAGGTTACTTACATATTTTTAAGTAAGGGTCCAGAGAATGCTGAGAATATGGAGAGAACAAACTAGAAAAACTATAACAATAGAGCTTGAAAAAGAGTAGAAGTGGAGGAATTCTACTGACTACAAAATGGTGTAGTCAGTTCACATCTTGAGGCCTTCACTCTGCTTCTGACACACTGTAGTGATCAATAAAAGATAGACATGTAGTTGTGGCTAAATCTTCAGTTCTGCAGGTCACCAGCCATAAGAGAAGGCAGAGGCAGTTGTATATTCAATTCTGCTAGTGTAATAATGGGCATAAAGAGCCCTAACCTTGCCTTGGTTATCAAGTGATAAAGAAGCTGAAGAACATTCAGCAATCTGAGTCTACAGCTTACATAAAACAGTATGCCTAGGGAGGCAGGAGAAAACAGAACATAGCCCCTGAGCTAAGACCTGGGTCAAGACACCTGCTGGCTTGAAGATTAAATCTGTAATATCCCTAATCTTACACCAAGATGAGAATTCTAAGTTGCCCATATAAAACCTGGTTCTGAAGTGGACTCATACAAGGTTAACCAGTAAACCAAAATTCTGAAACACATGAGGAATATTAATGGTAAGAGAGACACCTAATAAAATAAACTAATGGGAAAATGAATTACTCTCAGGAGAAATTAAAATAATAGAACAATGTGAAATGATTTTAAAAGAAGTTGGTTAAGATTGTCAGAGATGAAGAAATAACAATAACAAGAAAAAATTAAAGGATAAAACAAGAAATGATGAAACAAAGGAAGCAAAAATTAGATATACATAAAATAATACTTAAAGTAACAGTAGTAAACTGTGGTACTAATAGTATAGCATTTTATGACGTTGAAAAAAATTACTTAGTAAATGGAATAAACTTTAAACTATACACAGTCAAGAAGAGAGTATGTAAATGGGTGTAATGGTTAATTTTATGTGTGTACTTAACTGGGTCATAGGGTGTCTTTTATGATGTGGGTGGGCCTTATCCAATTAGTTGAAGGCCTAAATAGAACAAAAAGACCAATCCTCTCCCAAGTAAGAAGGAATTCCCTGTAGACTGCCTTTAGACCTTATCTGTACCTTTGGCTCTTTTGGGCCTCAAGCCTGCTGACTCACAATGCAGATTTGGACTTAACAGTCTCCACAGTGTGTGAGTCTATCTATTTATCTTTCTCTCTCTCTTTCTCTCTCTCTCTCTTTCTTTCTTTCTTTCTTTCTTTCTTTCTTTCTTTCTTTCTTTCTTTCTTTCTTTCTTTCTATGTATATATCTTTGTATGTGTGTGTGTGTATATATATATATATATATACACACACACACAAATATATATATATATATACATATATACAAATATATATGTATATTATGTATATATACACATACGTATGTGTATATGTATATACAAACATATGATGGACAGTTAAGAGGTATAAAAAATATACTGAGAGGCTCCAACATACATCTGATTAAGAATTCCAGAAAAAAAAATAATACAGAGAATGCTATAAATTTTCAGAATTGAAGTCATGAATCCTTAGGTTGAAAGTTCACATAAAATGCAAAGAGGAAAAATAAAATTGAACTCACATCTATTTATGCTCTAGTGAAACTGTAGAAAATGATGATTTAAAAAGTAGATATTAAAAGCTACCAGAAGGAAAAGATAGCTTACTTACAAAGGAATAACAATTAGATTGACAAAAGAATTATCTTCTGATACATAAGACCCCACATACAAATGAATTAATATCTTCAAAATGCTGAAAAAGATAGTTAACCTTCAATTTAATACCCAGCCAAATTATTATTCAATTGTGAGGGCAAAATAAGGACACATTCAATTACAAAAAGAATAAGAAATTTTGCCATTCAGAGACCTGTATACATAGTTCAAGAAGGAGAAAAGTGAAATTAGAGGGAAGACTTGGAAGCAAGACATAAATAGTTGTTGTAAATGATTTCAGTAAATATATTTATTATTGACAGTGTAAAAATAAATTTTGCATCAAAAAAGTGGGGTTAAAAGTCTAGACAACAAGCACCGAAGAATGTTGGCAGTGGAGATGCTTGCTCAGTGGTTAAAATATACTGACATCCTTGTCTTGTTTGAAAGAGTGCTAGAATTAAGAAGTACAAATCGCCTGGCCGGTGTGGCTCGGTGGTTGAGTGTTGGCCCATGTATCAAGAGGTCGCCAGTTTGATATCCAGTCAGGGCACCTGCCCAAGTTGTGGGCCCGATCCCAGTGGGGGGCATGCAGGAGGTGGCCAATCGATGTTCTCTCTCATCGATGTTTCTCTCTCTCTCTCCTTCTCCCTTCCTCTCTCTCTAAAATCAATAAAGAAAAAAAAAGTACAAATCAGTAGTTACAAAATAGTCATGGAATGTAAAGTATAGCATAGGAAATAGAGTCAATAATATTTCTATAAGTATGTATGGTACCAGGTGTGTACTGAAAATATTGGGGGAAACACTTTGTAAAGTATATGATTTTCTAACCACTCTGCTGTATATCTGGAATAAAAAATAATATTAAATATAAACTGTAATTATAAAAAACAGAATATGCACTAAAGATAATAAACATATTTAGATTTTAGAAAAAATGTATGTATAAGTATGTGTATTAAAAATTTTATTTATTTATTTATTTATTTTTGGTTTGAACACTCTATTAATTTATTTTTGTTACAGATGTTTCTCCTTTTTTCCCCATTGACACCCTCCTCCCCATCCATAAGTAGCTATTAAAATAGCAGAAATACAACCTAACTTTTAAACCAGCAGCCAGTGGAGAAAAGGCAGTGGTGGGGAAGAATGGCTACAACTCAATTAACACAACTAAAGGAAGGGAGGAGAAAAAATACAAATTTTAAAAAGAAGCATGAGCCCTGGCTGGTTTGGCTCAGTGATTAGAGCACTGGCCTGGGGATCAAAGAGTCACAGGATCGATTCCCATGAAGGGCATGTACCTCGGTTGTGGTTCGGTCCCCGGCCCTGGTCGAGGTGTGTGGGAGACACAATCAATATGTCTCTCTCACATTGATGTTTCTCTCCCTCTCTCTCTCTCTCTTTCACACACTTTATCTGAAGATAAATGGAAAAATATCCTTGGGTAAGGATTTAGAAAAAAAAAAAAGCATGAAAAGAGCAAACAAAAGATAAGTGAAAATAAATATTGATTTTAAGAAGACAAATTGCAGAGTCTTTCTTACAATATAACGCCATTTGTCTTTAAATTTACCCAGCACACAAAATAATAGTAAATATTTTTGTATAAAAATGTACTAAAAGCCCTGGCCAGCATAGCTCGGTGGTTAGAGTGTTGGCCTGTGCACTGAAGGGTCCCGACTTTGATTTCTGGTCAAAGGCACATACCTGGGTTGCAAGTTTGCTCCCCACTGTCTCACTAAAAATCAATGGAAAAAATATCCTCTGGTGAGAATTAATAGCAACAACAAAAAAGTACTAAGAATATAAAAACCTGTGTAGGTGGGATACATACTTTTAAGAGAATGGTTACCAAAAAGGAGACGGGAAGGAAAGAAGAGGGCTGCAGTTGTGTCTTTCTGATTTTTAAATGTAGTTTTTTATAAGGCCTGAAACATATAATATTAACATTTAAAAATATCTGGGGCGGTGCATGTGCATGTTCTATTATTCCCTATGATTTTTCTCTATGTTTGAAATATCTCATGATTTTTAAGGAGACAAACATGAAAGGTAGAATGGTATGGCTACAGAAACAGGATTAAAATCAATATGGGTTGATGGCAGCGGGGAATTTCCTTAGGCCGGAGGAAAGACTTGGAAAGGATTCTCAAGGTCACAGGCAGGTCGATACAGGCTGAGGCTGTAGATAAAGTAACTTTGTACTCAGGGAGGTTTTCCCTTGGTCTGTGAAGAGCTAGGAAGTATAAGAAGTGAGATGGAACAAGATGTGACACAGAGAGAGGTTGGCATATGGAAAACCAGCAAGGACCTGTTTAATTCTCTCAACCTATACCAGGCTCACTTGTACATAGTTGAAGTGACTAGAATTTTTACCAAGTATTCATTGAATGAATACTTGTATGCTCACACCACTCTGCTAAATGCTTGACTTGTATTATCTTATTTAAACAATTCAGCCCATGAGTAATTAAGCACTGTTTTTACAGACTTACTATTTCATTAAGAGGCAGTAAAATGAGTGGTTAGGATCATGGAATCTATAGAGTTATATCACAGCTTTGCTTCTTACTAGCTGTGTGATTATGGCAGCTCACTTAACTTCTCTGTGCCTCAGTTTCCTCATTTTAAAGTGAAAATAGTAACAGTACCTACCTTACTACATTGTTATGCAGATCAAATGACCATATGGAAAGGCTTAGAAGACTGGTTGGCCTATAATAACTGCTATATAAGTGGTTTCTACTATTTATTTCTATTTTGCATGAGAAAATAAAGGTCCAGAGAGACAGAGTAACTTGTTAAAGTTCATAGCTAGTTGGACATCGTGATGTTTGGGTAAGGCTATGGCAGTTAACTTATAACCAGTAGGTTAGCTAGCCAACCAGTGAGGGTGGTAGAGAAGAAAGGTGGTAAGAGCCTGGGCCTTCTTGATGTCATTGAGCTCCCAACTGACCAACCTAAAATATCCCCACCCATGGATTTTTGCTGTGGGAGATAACATGTTTTCTTCATTGTTCTAGCCAATTGAGATACACAGTTTTCTGTTACTTGCAGCTCAATATCTAACCCGATTCAACTACTATATCAAACTCTTGCTATTTGAGGGGAGAGAGAAATCATGCTATGGGACCTTGTCCTTTGAAGGGCAGCCTCCGATCTATGGGTTTGCTCCTGAGAGGAGGGAGTGGGTTGTGGCAGCACAGGGTTACAGTGGAACTTGGTTTCTCACATCAACACTAGAAAAGGCCATTGTGTCCAGAGCTGCTGGAGAAGCAGAGTTCCTCAAGCCCTTTAAACTGAGGAGCTCCCATAACAACCAAACAAGCGGGAATCCGGGGGGCAGATGACAATGGTCCTGGAGCTTCTCCCTACTCAGATTAAGATGCATGAAGGTAATAAAAACCACCCAAAAGGAACTGTAAAAAGAGGGCTTGGGAAGCACATCCAAGAGCGTGAAAAGGAAGGAGAACAGAAGGAACCCATGGAAAGAAAGTCTTCCAGACCAAATGACGGTCCAAAAATAATGAGACCAAAGTTCAAAGAAGTAATTTAAACCAAATAAGGCTGGGAAGCCTGAGCCAGCAAGGGGAGGGCTCACTCTGCAGGGAGCAGGCGAGCAGCAGGGATGGAGTTGAGTAGAGTTCAATTTAGGACAGTCCATGGGTCTGATGGCCTGGCACTCCCACTGCCCAGGTCAGTGAAAGGGTTGGGCTTGATGGTATATGCCTTCTTGTCTCCCCTGCAGCCAGGTGACTGGACTGAAGCACTGTCTCCACTCCCACTATTGGCAGGACTGCTTGAGTTTGCAAAGTTTATCCCATCTGGGTGGGCTTGCTGCAAATGCAAGAGAGAGCCCCTGGGACAGACAAATGAAGGAAATCTTACTTACTTGAAGCCAAGCTTCTTTTAGACCCTATTTTATATTTCATTTCAGCAAAGAATTATAGGGATGCCAGAGACGATGGATGCTAAGCTCATTAACTGCCTGCTGAATTTTGGATTCTGGCTTCTGCTGATTCTATTGTCCAGGTAATTGCCTAGTGGCTTAGTGTCAGAGCATACATCTGGTTCATTTGTGTCCTCGGCATGTGGGTATGTGTGTGCATGTACACCTTAAAAAAAATTTCTATTTACTTTTTCTACTTACCATAGTCCCTATTCCAAACTTAAAAAGTCCATACCTTCCACTGCAGCCTTTTAAGTTATAACACTGAGTTTAAGCAAACAAAAAAGGTAATGTTTTCACAAAAATTAAAGATTTAAGGAGGTAATGAAATGAACATGTAAAATTTAAATTTCTTAACAACCCTAGAAAGCTCTCTATTCTATGATCAATTGTGACCTCTGATATTTATTCTTATGACTGGTCAGAGCTGAACTGTGTTTCATGGTCACCAATTAATTTACAGTGCATTCAAATATACAAAGAAAGTATAGCTCATGTGGCTTTTAAAAATTTTCTGTGACTGATCTAAGGTGAATCTCAACAGCACTGGCTAGTTGGAAAACAACCTTGCTACTTAATGACATCTCAGCCTCTTCGGTAAATAACACTTACCCCAAAGACATTCGGAGTTGTTTGGAATTGTCCTCCTTCCCTGCTTGTTTCTAAGATGGCACCCGGAAGTGAAGGGGGACCAAAGAGACTTCATGGAGGAAGAAAGAAGTGGGGTTCTGAGTTGAAATGGTGTCCGCTGGATTCCCACTAGTCTATACTATGAAGTGAATGTTCTGATCTGGTCCCTGGGTTGGTGACCACTGGTCTCAAGGGCTTTGGGGGCAATGTGGCACTTTGTTCTTAACCCAGGGCCCTCTCAGCACTTCCTTGGCTCCTCTCTGGGGTATTTGTAAATTTCTGGGTCCACTGCTCATCACCAGTGGTCTAGGCACTGGCGATGTGAGGAGTGCTGCTGTAGGCTTTCTATCTGGCTACTTCCTTGCCTCACTTTTGAGCTGTTGCCCAGGCCATGTTGACCATGGCTTTGAGTATGGCTCTGCCAAAATGCTCACATACTCCTCTAGGCTGTGCTTGGGGAAGAGCTCTGCTGGTTCCCACCCTAAATATTCTCAGGTCCCTTCTATACTTCCCTAGAAATTTCCACTATGTCTCCTCTGGCCTTGAGGTTTATCCTGGAGGGAAAATAAGGACATGTAAGTCTGACCTCTTGGCCCCACTTCTGTCTTTCTTTTCTTCCCTTTCTTCCCACACTCCCTCTTGGGACACACAGGTAGTTTCCCTTCCACTTGGTCTGCAAGGTAGAGTATGCTTGAAACCTTTCTCTATTCTCTTTCCATCTGAGATGTTCTTTGTCCTTCCTTATTTCCCGAGTCTTAAAGGCTCACAGGGTGCAAGGAATAAGAACTTGTTTTCGTGGATACGTGTACATTACTTTTGAAATATTTACAAAGATACAACAATTACATTAGCATATATAGACCCTTGAGGTTGGCTGGAGCTGTGCACAGAAAAAGAACTTAGTAACAGCTGCTTTCTGACTGAAAAGGGAAGGGAGTGGGGAAGAGCTTGGGCAGCATGGAGTGACATCTTTAAGGTTCCTGAAAGTTTCTTTTTTCTCTGAAAGACAAGACACTTGATTGCCTCTACTTTCTTTTAATTTCAAAAGAGCACACACATCTTCATCTTTTACTATCCCTCATGGTCCTACAGGATGATTAACAAACAGTCTCATGAATTAATTTTTAGACCCACATAAGCAGGATGGCATGAATGAAGATGCCTGCAAACATGACTCCTATTTTTTTTTTTAATTCACAAAAGTTGAGAGAATGATATGATAAGCACACACATCTCCCTATGCATACTTGAAATGTTTACTTGTCATTTAGGCTTCAGATAGTTTTAAAATGTGTGTGCGTGTGTGTATGTGTGTGTGTGTTTGTGTGTGTGTGTGTAAACTATCTTACAGTTAAAGCTGAAACTTCTTTGTTCTTCTCATCCTCGTCCCCTCCTTTTCTCTGCACAATCACTATCAAGAATTTTATACCATTCCATTCCATATTTTATCAGCTTATTACCGATTTATATACCAGACAACAGGTAACATTGCTTTATATGTCTATAATTTTCCCTAAACGACATCATATTCCATGAATGGTTTTACAACCAGTTTGGTTTTTTTCAGTCAACAATTGTTTTTGAAATTTATTTTAATGTATGTAGACCCATTCCATTCATTTTAAATTGCTTGAAAATATTCAATTTGTGAATCTATCACATATTATTTAGTCCCTACTGAAAACACTCAAATACTTTTCAATCTTTTATCCTGGTATTTTATTTTTAATAATAGGAACTATTGGCTCAATCTAATGCTTTAATTTCAGGCCAAAATTGGCCAGAAGACTTTGTTGCCTGTAAAGTAGCCTAATTGTCCAGTTTACACTGAGTTGCTGCCAACCAGCAGATGTATGAGCATCCCCACATGCCCCACATGGTTACAGATTGCCTTCCCTGCATCCCTCTCTGACTCTGTTGTCTTGTCTGCCTACAAAATGGAATAATTGTTTCTATCTCGTTGAGTTGTTGTGAGGGCTTATGGATTAATATGATGACAGATGTGCCACCACACCTGGCAGATACTAAGCTCTCTGTTAATGGAAGATGTATACAGTGATTAATGCCCGATAAAGAACTAAAACCCAGGCTCCTGACTCCCTGGTTAATTTTCTTATTGAGATATTCTCTGCCTGTGTTACCATAATCAATAAGACTCTGTCTCAAATAGTTTATGGTCTGTGAAAACACAAGCCCAACTCACGGGAGGCAGGGACAACAGACAGAGGCAGTAGGCTGCAGTGTTACATGCTAGGGGCTAACAATCCCAAATGCCATCGGGACCCAGAGCTGCAGTAGCCAACAGCTGTATTGTGGATAGTTCTGAGCATGTTTTTGCAGGGCCTGCTTGGACCTGTCCCAGTTCAGCTGCCTGCAGGAGCAGCTCAGAGCCCTTGCTATGGGACTATTCTTTGCACAGGTCTGGCCAATCAGAGCTCTGTTGCTATGAGGTCCCTGCAGGCAGAGCCTTTCTCTCCAGTTCTAGTCTCAGCTAGCATAGCTGTCCACAGACATCCTTTGCTATTTTTGTTTGGATTGATTTTTAAAAGTACCTAGTAAAATACTTTTCTTCTTATTTTTCTCCGGCTTTTCTTACTCCATTCAATCTCCACCCAAGCCTCTACCAAGCACGCACACACACACAAATCAAACTCAGAATCATTAACAAAGAAACCTTGGTCCAAGACAGAAAACAATCTTTAAAATGACCCTTACTCTTTGCTTGTCAGTGCTAGGAAAACCTGCTGTTCCTAATATTTGGGGACACTAATTAAAAGGTGGCACCGTTGCCACATATTTAACTTCCTGCTCTTTCTAAAATAGTCTTTCTAACTCCTTCCCTCTATCAGCACCTCTCCCAAGAGTCAGCCACAAAGCTAGTGTGATGAGATACAAATCATTAGCAAGGTGGGGCTCACAGCCTCTCTGCTTTTTCTCCTCTTAGGACAGAACATTTTGAGGTTTTCTGCTCATCTTCTCCCCTCCCTGGACTCTCTGATAAGAGAAAGGACCAGAAGTCTTGGAAGAAAAGGGACTGCACACAGCAGGGGTTCATGACAGCCTCTGAGCACATTGGGGAGGGAGAAACGGCAGAGAGAGCTGATTGAGAGAACACGGTGCCAGATCAATGGTGTGGGTGAAAGGAAAAATTCTACTGCGGTAGGAAAGCACAGGGGTCAGGGAGTGTGGAATACTAAAGAACAAGAGAAGATCAGGATTTTAAAAGTGACCTTGACCTATCTTATTGAACCTCCTGAGATGTGAAGAGAGAGGTAGGAGTGAAATTTGGAATACCTGTGTAGTCGAGGTGTTTTGAACTAGGTACTGCTCTGGGACGGAAACATCTCCCAGCTGTTTGTGACACACATACTCTAACAGCTGCCCACTGCACTGTTCAGGAATTTTTATAAAAACATACGTAAGTAAATAAATGCCCTTAAAAAATAAGGCTGTGCAGTTTTAAGTCACATGGTGTAGGCAGATTTTGGTGGGGAAACTAATTTTCTAGAAATCTGGCAGCAGCTAGTTTTAGACTATTATTGCTAAAAGAAAAGAGGAATTAGGCAGACAGTAAGACTAGCTTCCTTCAAATGGGTTTTCTCCAGAAATCTGATCTTCTTAGTCTTTTCCATACCCTTGTTGTCATCCCTTCCCTCTTAGTGATAGACGTGCCATTGGAGGGGAAGTTTTAGTACTATTTATATAGCAAGGACAATGCAAACGTTTTGAAGCAGTAGTGTAAAGAATAATTAGAGCACTTGTTGAGTCCTGATTTTATTATTGAATAGCGTAGCTTAAAAACACATGTGAAATACAAGTTCTGGCATGACAAGCCCCAGTTTAAAATAAATGGGAGTTTAAAAAGTAGTGACTCTTATATCTCGGAGTTTTGTAGCTCCTTCCCTATCCCCCTTCACTTCCCAAACAAAGAGGGTTCTTTTAAGAATGAATGTCTTAAGTGGTAAAGAAACATTTTTCTGATATTCAGCAATTCCTTAAGTTTCATAAGTGTATTTCTTTGTTTACATTCAAGCAAATATAATACTTTGAATTTAAAATAGTAATAAGATCCCATTTTTATAAAACTATACCTATTTCTATAAATTGAGAAATGTCAGAAATCATTTTTACTTAACAACAAGGGCTTTTTAATGATCAAATATTGAGGAGACTTTTTGTTTTACCTTTTTCGTACTTTTCAGTTTTGTGTAATTTTGAAAACAAAGACTGTATATTGTTTTCAACAGATGTAACATAATTTTCTTAAAAAGAAAGAATAAATTAGGCAGTGTCTTGAGAAGTAATTGAAAGCCAAGTACATTTCCCTTTAGATTTCATGAGGTTTTATGTGTGTGTGTGGTGGGGGAAGGGAGGAGCAGGACCTCAATGTATGTGTTCCCAGGAGACACTCAGTATCTCCTAGACCAGCGGTTCAACAGAATGAGGCCCTAGACCAGCGGTTCTCAACCTGTGGGTCACGACCCCTTTCGAGGTCGAACAACCCTTTCACAAGGGTCACCTAAGACATAACAGTAGCAAAATTACAGTTATGAAGTAGCAACAAAAATAATTTTATGGTTGGGGGTCACCACAACATGAGGAACTGTATTAATGGGTCATGGCATTAGGAAGGTTGAGAAACACTGCCCTAGACAAAGGAGGCAGAAGCAGTGGATGTGAGAGGAAAAACGGGGACCAAGAATGTTAGATGTGACTCAGTAAAATGCACTATGAAATGTTCAGGAAGGTCAAGGTGCCAGAAATTACAAAGTTACTTATCCCCCCCTTGCTTCTGAAGAGAATGGTGGTGGCCCTCCCAAATTTAGGTGGGTGCTCCAGCTTTGTGAGGGGTTTGGAAAAGGAGAGTAAAGAGTAAAGTGCCAGCATCACTTTCCTCCAGACAGGAAAGCAGGTGAGTGGGTTCTCTGTCCTTAAGGTGCAAGCAGAAAATAAGTGTCGTGGCGAGGATTGAACCACAGGAGGACCAGAGCCCTGGAGGTACTTCTCAATAGCCAGCATTTCTCAGAAACACAGCGGAAGTCTCCCAGACAAAACTGACAGGCTGGCATCCCTTTCTTGGGAGTCAGAGGAGGGGAAGGAGTGAGGCAGGCCTAGCCAACATACCAGAGACAGTGGTGAAATCTCAGGCATCTGGGGGGTCTGCCAGCCTCGCCTTCCACAGCAGCTTGGGCAGCTGCTCTCAATGCCCTCACCTGGAAAACTGGCATGAGCTTGGTGGCCAGACCATAAAGGGAAGTCCCTGGGCTGAAGGACCAACTGCCCCTTGAATTCATTTACTGATGCCAGCTCTTAACTATAGAGACCTATGCCTGTCTGGGCCCCTCTCCATGGGTCCTGGGACCATTAGGGGGTCTGTTCTCGTGTTTGTCATCCTAGGTTGCCCTCTCTCTGCTTTGCCTCTTCCTCCTGCCTTGCCAGACACGCCCCTCCTCACGCGTCAATGCTCAAATCACACTTGTATGTAGTATAACCATGAGCTTAGACTCATAAATGAAATCCAGTTTCCACAAAGTCTCTAGATCATTAGCCCCCCTCCTTTACCCCAACTCCTCATAACCTACAAAGAAGAAAACAAACAACACATGCAAACAAAAAATCAACAAAGAACAGAAGAGAGATTTCTTGGCCTTGAGTTGGAGGCACAGCAGGAAGTTGTAGCCACACAAACTATGCTTCATGGTCAGAGTCATGAGTCATGACCCTTAGGTTGAGCAATCTAACTTGCAACACCAGGGTGTTGAGGTGCTGAAGTCTACTCTCTTGCCCTCTAGTAGGTCAGTTCTTAGCTCTAATATAATTTTATAGATGGAAAATTCCAAAGAGAAGTGACATGCTCTGCGTTACACAGCCAGACATAAGCAAAATGAGGAGAAGCAACATAAGCCTAGCTAGACCCAATTATTTGACATCTTGGGATTTTTCCTTTATTGTCTTTAGCAGCTGAGCTAGGGTGGATATCTGGCAAGTTATTAGGATGGGAAGGCAGACTGGTGGGCCTCATTGTCTTCAACACTGTCTCAGTTACATTAACCTTTCCTACCTCATTACCTGAGTTTGGCCTGTAAAGTGGAAAAAACACATTTGCTTGGAATTGTACCAAAGAAAGAAAGTAGAAATTCATGTTATGCTTGTGTTTCCCAGGTCTCAGGGTAACTGACCTGTTTTCTCCTGGGCCCAGTATCCAATTTAAGACCATTTGCTGTTTCCTCTACATCAATAACCAAACCTGCCCATTCATATAGCTCACTGGTCATTTGGTGGACACTTCAGTTGACTAATTTTGATTCATCACAAAATGAGCTTCCTGCCAAGATAGAAGAGGTTATATAAACAGACATAAATTTACAAAAACAAAAGAGTGTATAAGGATGACATGGTAGCATCTTCAGGAACTTGCCTCCTGAAATGACAGCTTCCACTAACAGCTCGAACAGAGAGAGGCCACTCATATCCCAACCTCTTGGTTGCCATGTGAGTGATATCCACAAATGGGTGTTCTCTCCTCACTACAAGTGAATGTGGCTCAGGATAAAAAGCTTCACAAGCTTACCCCAAATTTTTAATGGTACTACCATATTTTACTCTGTAGTGTTATATAAAATTGTTTAGCTAGTCTCTTGCTTCATACATTCCAAGGCCCTGACTGAGGACTCAAACAGAATGAGGCCCTAGACAAAGGAGGTAGAAGATGCCACCTCCCTCCAATTCAATTTCAGTTATCTACTGAAATATATTGTGTCCCTTAGAAGTGAAAAGTGAGAAAAGGAGATGCAGGAAAAACTGTGTTGCACATTTTGAATCAAGTTAGTGCAGGAGTCATTTGGATGGGCTACAGTGTCCTAAACTAGATGAACAGACAAACCTGTGAAACCCAGTCAAGAGCCTGTCAATAGAGGACTTTATTGACCATGATTCTCTCTTGTTTTGGCCTCACTAAACTAAGATGGCTACGTGAGTCTCACCCTCAGTGTACCAATGTGGAAAGAGACACTTTAGTGGTTAGACTATAGGAAAGTCCCCAAGCTGGTGATGAGTGGAAGCAGAGAAGCATTCTACAGTTCCATCTTCTTTTCTCTTTGACCCCACTGCCCTACAATGAGACGTCCCCCAGAAGCCATAGTCATTTCCTCTGTGTGAGACAAACATGAATATCTCTTGGCCCAGTATTTCTGAGGAAAGCAGAATATAAAAAGACATTTCCCCTGTCTTGCCAGATGGCTTCAGGATAAAATTCTTCCCCAAACCAAGTGTTAAAGTCCAGTCAACTATTTCAGGGAGGGCAAGAAGTAATAGGCAAAGGTATTTAATCCTCCTCCTCCCCTAACACCACTGAATCCAAGTTTGATGTGAGCAGGTGCTGCCAAGGCAGGAAAGATTGTTGAGCTGAAATCAAGAGGATGGATCCATGGCAGAGCAGAACCTTTTAAGGATGAAAATTGGCTGCTGGTGAAATCCAGTCCCCAGATCTGAGGTTCCAGACTGGATTCTCATTTTCCATGCCTCCTGAAGAACTGGCTGGGCAAGACATAAAATAAATTGAAAAAATACTGAGCCCAATGCAACCCTTATGGGAGCCCACAGTGGAAAATAATGGGGGTTATACATCGGGACAGCCCCAACTTCTTGAGATCAGTGCATACCTCAGTGCTTATCTGCATATTTTGTACAAGTTTTTATTTTGAAAAAATGAACAGGTAGCATTAAGGATGGCTACTCATTCTTAAAATGATTTGGAAAAGTCAGAACTTGGGAAAGCCAATGTAAGGGAGGGTGGGAATAATAAAGGAGAATAGTCTCCCAAGAGAAGCAAGAAGGAGCTGTATGTTTGGTCTCAAACTCTGTTTATACTAAACACTTGGGTATTTGTGCTTGACTTTTGTGATGGAGTTAGCATTAGGACCATTGAGTGCATTCATTCTTGGGACAGGCATAATGCTTCTACTTGACACCAAACACTGGGGAGGTAAAAAATGAGTAAGACATAGATTTTGCACCTGAAGAATGCTAAAAAGAGCAAGTTAGTGTCTGATCAAGTGAGTCCACATTACTGAATTATCTTGAGAACAATTCAATTAAACACACACACACACACACACACACACACACACACACACACACACACACAATCAATGGCACATTCTCCCAGTTCTCCTTCAGTACTTTTATCCAATGTATCACTGACTGCTCCTGAGAACTGCTCGGTTGTTCTCCATTTGCTTACATCTAGTTAATCTTAGAAGTAGAATATTTTGACAGCCTGGAGACTTGATATTAGCTTGCCACAGTCCTTCCTTATATAGATGAAGAAACAGAGGCTCATAGAAGAAAAGTGGCTAAAACAGCTTCTTGAATGACCTTGCAGATTCTGTGTCTCTCACTTCATGTGTTAGTAGTACCTAAGATGACTTGATCTTCATAAGACAAAACTTCAACTGTAATTTCATAAATAACAGAATACCTTCAATGGCTTCCTATGAATGGCAAACCAAGTTAAGCACAGCTCCATTCCACACAGCTCCATTCCACACCTTCAGCCGTATCTCCCACATCCTTCCTGCCTATACTTATCTTCTAATGAAAATGAATGAAGTCTATCCTTTCTCTGTTCTGTGCTTTCACTCCTGAAAATGCTATTACATAAATCCTTTTACATTAACTACATACTCTAAACATCACAATCAACTTTTATAACCTATTCCTCTTTCTCTGGGCTTCTGACATTTTCTCCCTTTGTAGATTCTCAGTACTACTGTGTTCTTGCTTTGTCTTCTGGGGATGATGTCTTGTGTGGCACTGTTGGTTGTGAGACCTGACACAGAGACTTGGCAATCTGTTTGCTCAGGAAACATTTCTTGAGTAGACACGCCCCTTGGACCCATAACTCAGTGTTGGCAGGACCAAGTTTAGAACTCAGATCTCTTTGCTCTTATCTCCTATACCCTCTGACTCCTAGTTTACACCTGCTCCTGATTTAATTCATCCCATCATCTTAAATGACATGTTATCTTGGTTTGAGAAACCAAGTGGTTCAATATTTTTCTGAAAATATGTAGTCATAGTTTCTAATTGTGTTGAGTGAACATAGTAGAAACTCATTTCCTATATATTTATGATGCTTTGATAAAGTCAGAGAGAAACCGACTCTTTGAAAGCAGAGACTTCTGTTTAGATGTTGATTTTAACTGCTTTTCCTTGCTCTTTCTTAATCTTCTCTTTCCCCCTTTTCCTTTCATCTTTTCTGCAAACTGCATCTAAGTCTGCTAAACAGGAGATGATCCAGGTGGTTGTGATTTCATAGATATTAATGGAGCATCCATGTGGCTTAAACAGACACATCTGCACACCAGACCCTCAGTGTAGGGCACCAGAAGTGAGTTTATGAAGCATTCAGGGAAATATATAAGTGGAGGCTGATTCTAGAGGCACCCACCCTGAGTTACATCTGGGAACTGTGGCCTTACATTAGGAGCCTCCCAACTTTATAATCTTAGAAGGTCTAGGAGGGCAAAACAGGGCAAGTCGATTAGAGATTGTCCTGCCTCATTATGATCAGGGAAGAACAGACACACTGAGAAAGAGTGAAATGTCCTGGAGCCTGGCTATGTACAGATGATCCCTGGATGCTGGAGTAAGCTGCCTTTGGCTCTCATAGTCACACTCCAAGTCCTTCCCTATCCCTCCTGCATCTCCTTAGTTCCCCCTGTTCTTTTTTTCCCCTTGACTCTCAAGCACCAACATTCTTCAAGTGCTCTGTTCTCCACCCTCTTTTTCAAATTCATTCCCAGAGCCCTCATCTACTCCCATGACTTCCATTATTACCTATGAACTCTTACCTTTCAAATCTTAACCTCTTTCCGGAGCTCTAAGCCTAATTGATTATTGCACATTGCAACTGAATTTTCCTCTCAAGTAGGAAAGTCTGACTGTTGACCTGTTTCATCTCCTGTGTCTCCCATCTTAATAATTGACATCATGATACACTCAGTTTCCCAAGCCAGAAATCTAGGAACAGTATAGATTCCATCCTTATTATCATTCTCCTGAATGGCCACCATATTATTGATCATAGCTTCTAAAAATCAGCTGAAGCTAGCACCTCGCCTTTGTTCTCCTTTGTTTCTTGTATTCTTCAGACACTTTCATTTGTGTCTGCAACTCTAACAGTCTCCTCCTGACCTTTGTGTGGTCTTCCCACTATGCAACTATGAACAAATCCTTTAACCTCCTTGCTGGTTCTCCATCTAAAACATGAGGGAATTGGACTACATCTATGAGAGATTTCCCAGCTCTGACATTCTTTAATCTGTCAGCTTGCATATATCACAAACCCCAAAGAAAAATTTGAGTTTTCTGCCCTTTCATTCATTCCTCGCCTCCCAATAACTTTTGTATTCATCCTCCTCCTTCACTCTGCTAACAGAGCTTTTGATTGAAATGTGGCAGCCCCAGGACCCAAACCTTTAGCCAGGGTATGATTTCCCAGACATTTCCAAGAGAGAGTCTTGGGGGGGTGGGGGGGAAGAAACATCTATAACAAAAATAAATTAATTAAAAAAATAAAAATAAACAAAAATAAAAATGCCCTTCCTCCCAAATTAACTCTTCCAAAAAAAAAAGGAGAGAGAGTCTGTGTCCTTTCCTTCTGCTGTCACAGCAGGGAAGGAAGTTGTTGAGAGCCAGGGCTTACACAGAATGGCTTTGTTTTCCTCTTTATCATCACTGTAATTGTTTTGAGGGTGCTGCTCCTCCACTCAGCAGAGGCAGACACACAGATGGAAAGTTTTAAGACATTTTTCCCTCTGAAAATTAATTAGAGGGCAAATATCAATTCTTTATGTTCATCCCACCCTCATCACCATCCCTTCAGCCAGGACACCTGGCTTAATGAAGTGTCTTCTAAGACTTAGTGTTGCCCAAAGGACCAAGATAAAGGACCCTTATCTTGATTTAAAGGCTTCATTGAAGGGGCATCAACAGTGGGATGGTGTACCTGCTGAGAGCCGGTGTCTTTACCATCATCTCTGAAATAATACTACCTTTCTACATTAGAGCAGTTGCCATCCTTCTGGGCTTTACACTGCCTGGTAGATGATAGGAAAGAGATAGGACTTCCATTCTGTGGTTCCCCAGAATTGGTATTTTCCTCATAACACCTCATATCATTCAATATGAATGGGAAGAGTTTGCTTTTAATATCTCCCATCACGTTTCTCTGTTCTACAAAAATTATAATGAAATGGTCTTTTTCTTTTTTCATATATATACATCTTTGAACTTTATACACTATTAGAACCTGAATAGGAAGTTATCTATGATCTCCCCAACCACACCTTCCATTTCATAGGCATGGAAAATAAGGCTTTCAGTAAATTAGTGGTGGATATAAAGTCTCTGTGTACTTTCCATTATAATCTGCTTCTTAATTGCATGCGGATTTCCTTGTGCCCCAGAGCCCAGGAGCATCAATGTTTGGCTTTAGGAATGCTGCTGAATCCTTAATAAACAAAGGAAACATGGAAGGTAGTGTTCAAGGTCTCTTATTCTTAAGCCCAGATGCAATGCTTGTGTTCAACCCTGGGATTCAGGGTGGTTTTAGTGTTTCCCCAACTTTCTCTTTATAAATAGTGGACGAATAGTGGGACTAACAGACACATCCCCACAACCCACCTCTAAGTCCTCACATTGATTATTAAACAATGGGAATATTTTTAAAAAATGTATGGAACAGAGCAAACTTTTGTTATATTTTGGTCAGCAGGGATTGTCTTGGATCCAGGAAGAATGGAGGAGATCCCAACTGGAGTGAATCCATGGAGAATTGGGAGGACATCCCTTTTCCTCCCCCCTAGAACCACTGTTTGAGTTACATTCCACCATGACAATTCCTCTAAGATAAAATACTGGAAAATATACCAGGTTAGGAGTCCTAATTCCTAATGTCCAAGTCTGGTTTGCCTCCTGTAACTCAAACCTCATCTACACACTCATTTACTTAGGACAAAAGAGCCATTGAACTACTCTATGTCTGGTACTACACTGGGCTGAGTATCCACTCTAGAATAATGTAAAATTCCTGTTTTCATAGGTCTTGCAGTATAGTGAGAAAGTCAATACTTGACACATAAATATATAATATAATAATATCAAATGCTATAAAGAAAACAAAAATTGAATAACGTAGTTGGAGTACCAGATAGATGGTATGTTTATAGGAGTGTGTGTTATGATGATTCAAAATAGGTCTACGAATCCTTTTACCCTCCCTTTAGAAGGCAGAGCTTAATTCTCATTCCCTTGCATGTGGGCTGGGCTTAGTGACTTGCTTCTAAAAAATAGAATGAAGTAGAAGTGAAGATGTATGACTTTGGAGGCTAGATAATTAAGTCACTGTGTCTTCCTCTTATTTTCCCTGGATGGTTTGCTATGGGGGAAGTTGGCTTTCATATTTTGAGGACACTCAAGCAGCTTAAGAGGCACACGTGGCAAGGAACTGAAACCTCCTGCCAATAGCCATGTAAGGAGTCATCTAGGAAATGATTCTCCAGCACAGACAAGCCTTCAGATGACAATGGTCCCTGGCAACATCCTGAGTAAAACTGTATGAGAGACTCTGAGACAGAACCACCTAGATAAGGTGATTCTAGATTCTTGACTGAGAAACAATGTGGGGTAATAAATATTGGTTGTTTAAAGTCAGAGCTTTTGGGGACTATTTGTTAAATAACAAGAGATAACCAATATATTTATTTTAGGGAAGCTCTCTCTGAGAAAGTGATTGTAGACAGAGACAAGACTGAAAAGAGGAAATGAGCCAGGTTAAGATATATATGAAGAATGCTTGAAGCAGAGAGAATTGAGCTGGCAAAGGCCTTTTTCAAATGCAAGTCAAGGTAAATTGTCAAGATTTGGAAATGGGAAAGATATTACTAAATATCTTTTCAGTGGAGAGTTGGGCATTGTCTAGGGTATTTTCTGAGAATTACCTGAGTATATTGAGATATTCCCCTTTTACTGAATTTCTATTGCCTACGTTACTTTACAACTCTGTAGAGGTAGAAGTCAACTCGTAAAAAGAAATGTTAGTAATGCAAATTATTTTTTTCAAAGCTATATAATAAATTTTGTCTAGTACTGATACAACTGAATTCTACCCTGTAGAAAATATGGCCCCAAACAATACACTTTAAGCAGCTTTATTGAGATAAAATTCTTTCTTATACCATCAAATTCACCCATTCGAAGTTTACAATTCAATGTGTTTTTAGTATATTCAAAGGGTTTTACAAATGTCCCCACCATCTACTATTTGATCACCTTGTAAAGAAATCGATACTCATTAGTAGATACTCCCTATTCTCTTCTACCATGTCCCATTAGCCCTAGTCAATCACTAATCTACTTTCTGTCTTTATAGACTTGCTTATTCTGAGATTTTAATATAAATGTAATCATATAATATGTAATCTTTTGGGACTAGCTTCTTTCACTTAGCACAATATTTTCAAGGTTTATTCATACTGTAGTTAGTATGTATTAATACTTCATTTTTTATTTCCAAATAATAGTCAATCATATGATATATCACAATTTGTTTTTCTATTCATCAGTTGAAGGACTTTTGAATTATTTCTACTTTTTGGGTAACATGAGTAAAATTTCTATGAACATTCATGTACAAAGTTTTGTGTGGAGGCATGTTCTAATTTCTTTTGGGTATATGCTTCAGTGTGGAATTGCTGGGTCATATGACAAGTACATGTTAATATTTTGAGGAACTGTCAAGGTGTTTTCCCAAGTGGCTGTACCATTTAACATTCCCTTCAGCAATGAATGAAGATTCCAATTTCTCCACTTCCTTACTAACACTTATTATCATCCAGCATTTTAACTATAGCCATTTTTTTGCTGTGAGGTGATATCTCATGGTTGTTTGAACTTGCATTTCCCTGATGACTAATGATGTTGAACACTGTTTTATGTACTTATTGGCTGTTTTTATATATTTTTTTGGAGCAATGTTTATTTAAATCCTTTGCTGATTTTAAAATTTGTCTTTTACTATTGAGTTTTAAGAATTCCTTATATACAGAGGTGGGCAAAAATAGGTTTACAGTCGTTTGTATGTAAATGACACAATGAATAAACAAACAAACACACAAGAATAAAGTCTGTGTTTTCATACTTACACTGTAAACCTACTTTTGCCAATACCTGTATTCTGGAAAGAAGTCCCTTATCAAATATATGACTTGCAAATTTTTTTCCCATTTTAAGAACTGTCTTTACTTTTTTGATGGTATTGTTTGCAGAATGAAGTTTTAAATTTTAAGTTCAACTTACCTATTTTTTCTTTTCTTGCTTGTTCTTTTGGTGTATTAAATAAAACCTTGTCTGACTTAAGACCATAAAGATTTACTCCTATGTTTTTGTCTAAGAGTTTTAGTTATTACATTTAGATCTATAATCTATTTTTAGTTAATTTTGTGTGTGCTGTGTTTTCAGAGGTTCTCATTAATTTTTATCTAGTTGTCCCTGCACCATTTGTTAAAAACACTATTCTTTCCCCATTGAATTATCTTTGCACCCTTGTTGAACATAATTTGATCATAAATGTATGAGTTTATTTATGGACTCTCAGTTCTATTTCATTGGTCTATACGTCTATCCTTGTGCCGGTGCCACACTTTCTTGGTTACTGTAGCTAGCTATAGTAATTCTTTGAAATTGGGAAGTGAGTTCTGCAATTTTGTTCTTGTCTTTCAAGATCGTTTTTAGCTCTTCTGTATCCCTTGAATTTCTGTATAAACTTGAATATTAGCTTGCCAATTTCTGTAAAAAGACACTGGTGTCTTGATAGGGATAGTTTTGGATCTTTACATGAAATTGGGGAGTAAAGTCATAACAATATTGTGTTGTCTGATCCATGAACATGGAATATTTATGCATTTATTTAGATATCTCTTAATTTCTTTCAGTGACATTTTGTAATTGCCAGTGTATATCTTGTATTTCTTTTATTAAATGTATTCTTAAGTATTTTATTCTTTTTGGTGCTACTATAAATAGAATTGAATTATTAATTTCATTAAAATTTTACTGCTAGTATGTAGAAATACAAGTAATCTTTTAATATTGATCTTATATCCTGCAACCTTGCTGAATTCATTTACCATTTTTAATCATTTTTTAATGGATTCCTTAGAAGTTTCTATATACAAACTCATGCCATATGCAAATAGAGATAGTTTCCTTTTTTCTTTTCCAATCTGAGTGCTTATCATTTCTCTTTCTTACATAATTGCCCTGAGTAGACCCACTACTATTATACAATTTCCTCTACTACAATTTGAAGAAGTTGCAAGAGTAGACATTCTCATCTTGTTTCTGATCTTATAGTGAAAGTGTTCATTCAGTCTTTCACTATTAAATATTTTCATAGATAGTCTTCATCACATTGAGGAAGTTAGTTCCTTTTTTCTTCATTTGCTGCGTGTTTTTATAATGAAGAATGTTTGATTTTTGTCAATTACTTTTTTGTGTGTCTATTGAGATGACCATGTGATTTTATCCTTTATTAACAGTGTATTACATCAAGTGGTTTTTAGATGTTAAACGAACCTTAAATTACTGGGATAAGTCTGACTTGGCCTTGGTGTATAATCTTTTTAATATATTGTTTGATTGGTTTGCTAATGTTTATTGAGAATTTTGTGTTTATATTCATACAGGATATTGGTGTGTTCCAATATTATTTTATTTTTTTGTGATGTCTTCATGTGTGAGGACCCAATAATATTGATCTCACATAATAAGTTGAGAAGTGTTTTCTACTTTTGTACATTTTGGAAGGGATTTGAAATATTGCTATTTAATTCTCCTTTGAATGTTTAGTAAGATTTAAAATGACCAGTTCAATTCTTTTGGTTGTTATATATCAATTTCCATTTTCTATATCTCTTGAGTAAGTTTTTATAATCTGTGATTTCTATGAATTTATCTATTCCATGTAAGTTATATAATTTATTGGTATATAGCTGTTCATAGTATTCTCTTATAAATCTTTTTTATTCATTCAAGATTGACAATGTCTCTTCTTTCATTCCTGATTTTAATAATTTGAGTCCTTTCTTTTTTCTTGCTCATCCTCAATATATGTGTGTCATTTTTATTGTTCCAAACATTACATTTTATTGTCCTATGCAACATTAACTAGTTTTACATCTATTATCAAATTCATATCCACAATCCTAAAAGCTTATGTATACAAATATCTCTGTTCTTCAAATTTTCCTTTGAACCAATCTTAAAGTATACTGGTTAACAGTATTCTCATTAATTAATGAGTTGAATAAAATATTTGACATGTGTTTTTTTCAAATTCTTATGAAAATGATGTTTTAAACTTTGAAAATTATATTTTAGCAGAAAGTGTGAAAATCAGTGAAGAGTCAGAGTGGTGGAAAATGAGATAAGAGAGAGAAGCATAAGAGATATCATGTGAATCTTTGTAGAATATGTTAAGGAGATTGATTTTTGCTCTAAGTGAGATGAAAGCTATTAGCAACACCTTAAACAAGTTCCTTTCTTAATTGGAACTTCAGCTATCTGTAATATATCTCTATGCTACCTCACAGGATGACTGTGAGAATGGAATGAGATTATGGGGTTGAAAATAGCATTGTTATTGTTAGCACTCAGTTGGGTCTCCTATGAGGTCAGTTTTCAGGCACTATTGCCTTGGTATAAATTTTTTGTTTGAAAATTCTTACCTATAGGCAGATTCTTGATGAGGAAGATGTAGGGGATTCCAGAGGGCTGGGCCCTGGATCCTGAGAAAGGCAGTCTTGTCCATGAAGACACTGGAGATTCATAAATGAATATATGGGATAGAATGATCATTAAATTCCAAAAAGAAGAGGAGATGGAGCTGGGGAATGTGAGAGCTCAAAAGGCAGGATAAACTAAGTCATCATTTCTTCCTGTGGCTGGTTTATAGGTGGCTTGAAGGCTAAGATAGTAGAGGGGCAAGACTGAAGAGTGGATAGACAGGTCAACAAAGAGAAGCTGGGTGTATTAAATAAGCTCAACAGAAGACCTCAGAATTCAAGTTCAGATGTTTGAGCTTGAAGAAGAAAGCAAAGTTAAGGAAAATGATTAATCCACAAACCAGGTTTAGGTCATGAATGTATTATGGTACTTGGGACTGAGAGAGGCAAAGATCAAAAGAAGGGGTGACACAGTGAACGAGAGAAAAAAACATCTTCAGAAAGTTTGCCTTGCACAAGTTACCCAACATTTCTCGTTAGACTATGTCTCAAGGTATTCATGGATGGGAAAATAAGTCATATCAGTACCTCTCTGATTCAATCTTCTTGACATTAATCTGGCTTGACCTTAATTTTAAACTGTTCATGGAAATTTAAAAATATATTCCAGCGCTCAAAATTCTCCCTGGCAAAATTTTTGCCAGTTATATAACTTAAATTTCTGTTGTTTATGCTAACTCCCATTTTCTCTTGTCTTTTCCTCAATAGTTTTGCAGTCTGCCTTCCCCAGAACTCTGCTGAAGTTCTGAGAAACAGGGTAAACCTCAGACAACCTTCAACATAGGTTTAATGGACTGGAACAGGTGGTCCTTCAGAGAAGGAGAACGCACAGCCCTGGTTGCTGGATGCAGTGGAAAACTAAATCACCCTGCTCTCAAGCCTAGTAAAAGGGTATAGTTTATCAGTATGACCTGAGTACAGGAAGCTACAAAGGATGTTGTTTGAAGATTTTTTTCTTCTCTTTTCTCTCTTTTCAATTAAGAGTAGAACTCCCAGGAAATAAATCATATAAACATAAGGGTAGAATTAAGATATATGTATTCCTTTTGCTTATGAAATTTTCCATGATGAACAGTTCTCTAATCATTAGCCATCAAGGTCAAGTGCTCTCTTAAGAAAGATTCACTTTTCCAGAGCCCTTGAGAGAGAAAATGGTTTTCTAGAAAGGAGGAAGCAGTGGTCAGTGCTGATTTCTGTCAAGGTTTGCTGCTCCTTGGTAGTTTCAGAGCTGATGGTGGACTCTGTATGATTGCTTTGTGGTCCCTCTCCCACTGTCCTGCTGGAGCTGACCTGAGCAATCACAGCTGAAGTTGTGAGAGCTGAGAACACTTTCAAGAGAGGGTACCATGTTCATCCCAGATGGAAACAAAGCTTGTATTTCTTCATTTGTACCAAAGAGTGAGCAAATATGCAAGTAAGGTAACTGAAATGCTTCACGGAAAAAAGGTTTCAGAAGAACTGGGTCCCAGACCAAGATCTGTCACTACATGAAGCTCAAAAAATACAGATGGGATCTACACTTGCCTGGCTAACTCCACAACCAGTGAAACTGGCAGGAGTTGGACCATAGTTTCTAAATTCCTTCCAAATTCTAATATTCTGTGTATGAGTGTTTCAAAGATTCTGAATATTCCTGAATGTCCATTTTCTTTTTCTAATTCCCCTTCTATATCTCTTGTCCTGTAGTGGCTTTTTAGAGGGTTTGGTGTAACAAAGTTAGAAAGCCACTGATTAACAGATAAACATTACCTGAGGAATCTTACTCAGTTTTATCTGTGGCATACTCTTAGTTTTGTAATCAAGTAAGGATAGAAAGACCTAGAATATAGGATGTTTGATATTTAGCAATGTTGGGCACAAAGAACATATGAGAGTAGAATCTTACATAATATGAAAATTTCAGGTTCCCAGAGGTAAAATAGAGTAAAAGTGGTGAAGTCCATCTTTATAGATGAGCTCATTGCATGCTAATGCAGAGGTTCTGGTCATCAAGAGAAGACAGATATAAGTGGAAGTAAAGAAGGATAAGGAGAAAATAAGGTGGAAATGCAGGTGGTAAGTCACTTTGTAACTTTGTACTTATTTTTAGGACCTTTGGCCTTCACCTTAAGAGGTGAACCTCCATTTGGGTTACACTGCCACCAAGAAGTAAACCTAATCCTTGGCCTGTGGGTCAAGACTGTTTGGCCACTTATGTCTGGACAGTTATGGGAGTGGATTATCATGCCATACACATTATTAAAATAAAAATAAACAAGAGGAATAAAAAGAAAAAAGAGAAAGAGAATTGTTCTATTAAAACAGATCAGTCATCTATCAACATTTTAGAAACTTATTCTCTCTTTCATCTTTAAAATAAATACTTGTATATCCCTTTGTATCTTTCTCACTAATTTTTAAATACCATTAATCACTCTTGCATATATAGCTGATGTCTTAGTACCAAATTTGTTTAAAATATTCCTTTCTATTCACCCTGAACTCTTTTCTTGGAGTCCAACTTCTTAGAAACTTGTCTGTTTCTCTGAAACTTTTGACCATATTTCCACAAAAAAATAATCTCTCAGAAATTTTTAAATATTTGGCAATGGTAATCCAGAAGGAGTCCAGTGATGGGCAAAGCTGGAGAAGCATGACTAAAGGTTTTCAGAACTCTAAACCATTTTTCAACTAAATAGTCTAGGAAGGCAAAGAAAGAAAAGCTATCATCCTGCATTCTCCTACCATTCTCATTCTCTCTCTTTCTCTCTCTTTCTGTTTTTCTTTTCTTTGTTCCTCTTCACTCACTTTCTTCTTCAATAAGCATGTGGTACTAATATAAACTGCTGAGTTGGCATTACTGAGATGGCATAGGACTATCTAGTATTTTTGCTTCCTCAAGGGTGCTAGCAGGTTATATGCATGTGTTTGCCCCACTCACATAGTTTATGGTTCCTGGCCCAGAAATTCCTACTCTCACGTTCCCACTCACAGTTTAGGACAGGCAATGATGCCAGTGAGTGAATTGGAGGAAGGTGATAGGGATTGGAGACTACTGGGAGAGGATATGGGAAACAGATGACCTGGCTAGTGATGACCCTTTTAGAAATGTGTAACTTGACAGGCAGCTGCTTGGGCTAGAAGAAGTAGAAAGAATTCTTGTGAGTAAACTGGTTTTGAGAATTCTCATGATTCCAAAGGATGTGCAACCACTGTAATCAGGAAAACCAGAGAGAGAGGGTAGATAGCATCATGAAAGATTTAGGACTGCTGCTAGGTGGCTGGATCCCCCTCATGAGAGTCAGACAAATGGAATGGAAGATGTTGACAATAAAGGCAGACTACAGAAGAGGTTCTCCTGGGATGAATTTAGTTGGAGCTTTTAACCAGAAATCCAGTTATAAAATCATCGAATTAAGTTGAAGATTAAAAAATATAATTACAAATAAAACTTGGTTTCAGAAGCTATGAAGAAAACAACCCTTAGGTCAAAATGGAGAGGTAGAACAGCAGCATAAAGCAGAGCCCTAAACCTGAAGGAGGTGGACAAATGCTTCACTGTCATATACAGAATTCTATTTGTCCACACTCTGGGCAAGAGCAGCTCTCCATGCTTCCAGTTCTCAGGGAAGAACAAGGGAGACTTGAATGAGTCTGGATATAGAATCAGATTGTGTTTCTGGAGAATTTGACTTTAGACTGTTGTGGCAGGAGTATTGTAAATACAGGAAGGAATTTTATCTGTTTTGTGGGTCCTCTTAGATGACCAAGATTTTTCCACTTTCAGCTAGATGCATCAAAATTGCAACTCAAAGTTTGTGCCATGGAATGCCTAAGTTGCTCAGTGCATGGGCCAAGCTGCTCTTCAGTTCTGAGACATAGCTCTTAGACTGCCTTGTGGTAGTAGCAGTAGTAGGGGAAAGTTGTTGTCTAAAGAAATGTCAGTTACTCAAGAGATGGCAAATAAAAGAATGTGATCCCAAACCCACACTGGAGAATAAGCTACAGTCTAAAGGCAGGCTCAAGTGACATGAATTCTGACACCTTCTAAGTGTTTCACACCTTTGATATAACTGAAGAAACAATTTCTCAATTCCATTGGCTAATGGGAGCAGAACACTGGATATTCTGCCTGGTTGTTATATCTTTTTTGGAGGTAGTCTGGGTTCTTTCACTCAGTTTAATTATTTTGAGATATATGTGCTGTGAATTGTATCAACAATGAATTGCTTTTATATTACCATTACATGTACAAGATATATCACATCTAGTTTAACCACTTACATGATGAAGGACATATGAATCATTTCTAACTTTAGGAAATTACAAATCAAGCTGCTATAAACACCCATGTATAAGTTTGTTGCGTGACAATAGTTGTTATTTCGCTTAGGAGTGGGACTGCCAGGTCTTAAGGTAAGTGTATGTTTAACTTTTCAAGAAACTGTCAAACTGTTTTTCAATATGGCTATGCCATGTTGCCTTCCCACCAGCATGAGAGTTACAGTCATTCTACATCCTTGCCAACACCTGGTATGAGTCAGCATATAAAATGTTAGCGGTTCCAATAAATCTGGAGTGATATCTTATTGTAGTTTAATTTGCATTTTCTTAATAGCTAATGATGCTAAACATCTTTTCTTGTGTGTATTTGCCAACCATATACTTCCATTAGGGTGTGTCTGTTTAAATCTTTTCCTCATTTTTATTAGAATGTTTTGCTTTTTTATAATTGAATTTTGGGAGTTCTTTATAGATTCTGGATACAACTTCTTTATCAGATAAACTCTTCAAATATTTCCTCCTGAGTTATGTTTTATCTTTTAATTCTCTTAACAGTGATGTTTGAAGAGCAGAAGTTTTAAATTTTGATGTTCAATGTATGATTTTTTTCCTTTTAAGAGGTATGCTTTAGATGTGGTATTAAATGAATTTTTACCTAGTCCAAATTCACAAAGGTTTTCTCCTATGTTATCTTCTAGAAGTTTCATAGAATCAGTTGTACATTTGGTGATCCATATAGTTAATTTTTGCATGTGGTGTGAGATATGGATTGAAAATGATCATTTAGCATATGAATACCTAAATGTTCCAGCACCATTTTCTGGAAAAATACCCTTTCTGCACTAAATCTTTTCTGCACCTTGGTTAAAAAAAAATAAAAAATCAGTAGTCCATATCTATGTAGATTTATTTCTGGACTCTTTCTTCTTTTCCATTGATTTGTTTGGTGATCTTGATGCCAATATCACAGTCATAATTACTGTAGTTTAATAAGTCTTGAAGTCAGGTAGTGTTAGATATCCAACTTTCTTTTTCTTTTTATCTAAATCCTCACCCAAGGATATGCTTCTATTGATTTCAGAGAGAGGAAGGGAGAGAGAGAGAGAGAGAGAGAGAGAGAGAGAGAGAGAGAGAGAGAGAGAGAGATGTGAGAGAGAAACTGGCAACCTAGGTATGGGCCCTGACCAGAAATCGAACTCGAAACCTTTTGGTGCACGAGATGACACTCCAACAAATTGAGCCACCTGGCCAGGACTGTTTTATTTTAAACTTGCTTTGCTTGTTCATAGTTTTCTGAATTTTCATATAAATTTTAAAATCAGCTTGCCAAATTTTATTTTAAAACATGCTGAAATTTTGATTGGGATTGCCTTGAATCTATAGATTAATCTGGGGGGAATTGGCATCTTAACAACATAAGTGTTTCGATCAGTGAATATGATATAGCTTTCCATTAATTTAGGTCTTTTTAATTTCTCTAAACAATGTTTTGAAGTTTTTAGGGCATAGGTCTTCTATATCTTTTGTCAGAATTATCCATAACTATTTTATATTTTGTTATTATAAATAATATTGTTTTTAATATCAATTTTCAATTGTTCATTGCTAAGATATAGAAATCCAATTTATTTTGTAGATTCCATCTGATTTTCTATTTAGATAATCATGTAGTCTGAACATAAAATGTTTTACTTTTTCCTTCCCAATCTAGATGATTTTTATTTCTTATTCTTGCCTGATCATTTTGTCTAGAAACTGTAGTATAATGTTGAATAGCAATGGAGAAAGGAGATATCACTTTCTTGTACCTGATCTTAGGGGAAAAGTATTTATTTTTTCATTATTAAGTATGACTGAGGCAGTTTCCTTCTATTACTAATTTGCTGAAAGGTGTGTGTGTGTGTGTTCTAATTTTAATTTTTTGGAGTGTTAGGAATGGATATTGGGTTATGTCAAATGCTTTATTGTATCCATTAGAATTATCAATTTTTTTTAGCTTGCTAATATAGTGAGTTACAGTGATTAACTTTCCAATATTAATCTAACCCTGAATTTCTGGGATAAACCCTACTTGGTTATGTATCATATTCTTTGTACACATTGTACGAGTTGATTGACTAAAGTGTTGTCCAAAAGTTTTGCATCTATTTCATGATGGCTGTGAGTCTGTAGTTGTTTTTTCATGTAATGTCTTTGTATAGTTTTTATCTTAGGGTAATTTTGGCCTCATAGAAAGAGTTGGAAAATATTCTCTCCTTTTTAACTTTCTGGGATTGATTACATAGCATTGATATTATTTCTTCCTCAAATGTAATTCACCAATGATGGCATCTAAACCTGGAATTTTCTTTGCAGGAAGAGTTTTAACTACAAATTCAATTTCTTTCCATGCTTTGGTAGTTTGTGTCTTTCAAGAAATTTATCTATGTCATTTATTTTGTCAAATCATTGGCATAAAATGGTCGTCCTCTGTTGTCTTTTTCATATTTGTAGACTCTATAATGATGTCCACCCTCATTCCTGAAATTGGTAATTCATGTTCTCTGTCTTTCTCTTTGATTTTTTCCTGATAGTTGTGATTGGAGGCTTATCAATTTTACTGATGTTTTTAAAGAACCACCATAATTTCATTGGTTCATTTATTTTGCTATTGTTTTACTCTTTTATATTTCATTAGTTTCTGCTTTGATCTTTGTAATTTCTTTTTAAAAATTTTTTACTTTGAGTTTAATTTGCTCTTCTTTTTTCATTTTCTTAAAGGTGAAAACTGAAATATGGTCATTGATTTGAGATTTTATTTTTTCTCATATAAGTATGTGGTGTTATATATTTCCTTACATGTACTACTTTGGTGACATACCACCAATTTTTATTTTTATCCAATTCAAAATACTTTCTAATTTCTCTCTTTTTTTTTTATCCTCACCGAGGACATTTTTTTTTTTGCTTTTATTTTCAGATAGAGTGGGAAGGAGAGAGGAAGGAAGAGAGAGAGAGAAACATTGATGTGAGAGAGACACATCAACTGGCTGCCACCCACAGAACCCCAACCAGGGCTGGGGACAAACTGCAACCGAGGTACGTGCCCTTAGCAGGAACCGAACCCCAGTCTCTCTGGACCACGGGCCGACGCTCTAACCGCTGAGCCAAACCGGCCAGGGCTGCATTTTTATCTTCAGATAGAGCGGGAGGGAAAGAGAGGGGAAGAGAGAGAGAAATGATAATGTCAGAGAGACACATCGACTGGCTGCCACCCACACGACCCCAACCGGGGTGGGGACAAACTGCATCTGAGGTACGTGCCCTTAGCAGGAACTGAACCCGGGACTCTCTGGTCCGCACACCGATGCTCTAACCGCTGTACCAAACTGGTCAGAGCTCTATTTAATTTCTCTTTTGAGTTCCTCTTTGATAATCTGATAATTACCAAAATGTGATAATTTGATAATTATTACAATGTAAATAGAGCAATGGACCAGAAAATAATAAGGGATCATCTTTACTTTAGATGAGGTCATAAGGGAATACCTCTTGGAGGAGGTGACATTCCACCCAAGACCAGAAGGGTGAGAAGGAATCAGTTAGGTAAAGAGTAGTAGCAGGAGTATTCTAGGGACAGGGACAGCAAGAGTGAAAGTACTGAAGCAGAAAAGAAGAGGAAAGAATCTGAGAAGAGGCAAGAGGTGGGAGAAATTTTACACTAAGTTCAGTCATCAAAGCATGCTGCTTCTGAACACTATAAAGCACAGGAACAAGTTCCATAAGGACAGAGAACTTCCATGTTGGCCTGACCACAGCTCTTCTTAGAGTCAGGGTAATGAGTAAATTGACCTCTGGAGAGGGCTCACCATCCCAGAAATTATATCCCCATTAAGTTGTTGAGATACCATTCCATCCCGAGAATGTGCTGCTCTACATCCTTAGTATATTAAATTCTTTAGCCTTGAAACTCTGCCATGAGTGATCACTGACTGGATTATTATTCTTCCTTTCTTTTAAATGTTTTTAAAAATACTTTAAAGAAACTTTCCAAACTGACCTCAAATAACTGATTCATATCAAATCTGTTTCTTTGCTTTTCCCTTTGCTTTAGCCTCCTTGAATAGGGCTCTTTGATTCTTGGTGACAAGACTAAAATGATAAATCATGGACACAATCTGGTGCCATCCATTTCCAACGTTATTCTTTCTCACCACAAAAGATCTGTGATGGAAAATGTTCTTCAGTCAGCCACAGCTGGCTCCAGGACCACAGTGAGTGAGTAAACATCTGTTAAAGACAGGCTGAAGACGTGCCTCCCTTAAAGTGTTTTGTCCAAGCTGGCTCACTGTGGAATTGTTCTCTGTATCTCTGGAAATCTTTTCCTGTACTTTTTCTTCCCCTTGGTTCCCCTGGGCTTTCATCAGCTCTTCCAATTCTGTCCTCAAGTGAATGATTCACAGCTTGTCTATTTATCTCATGTCAGTCTTGGGAAAGTCTAGAGAACACTCTATCTTTTCTCTAATGCTGAGGACCCTGGCCTTGGGCTCTGTGTCACAGTGCCTGAGACCATTACTTCACCTTCCAGTAGAAGATCAGGGAGAACTCAGCTTTTACAAAGCAGGGGTGTTACTCTTTGCCCATTTCTCAGGACCAACCAAGAAGACTGCAGGATGGAATCAATCAGAGATATCTCACCATGAATGCACTTTCCAGGGTGGAACCATTTCAAGAGGGAAAATAAAGAACTCTGCCCCAGTTGGGATGTCTTTTTCCTCAAAGGCAGAATGATGGGGATCTCTTCTGGTCTTTAAACATTCTGAGGGAAGGTCTTTCTGAAGTTTCTTTTTCTGGTTATGTTTCTATTTCCTCAATTTCCCCTAGTCTAGAAACCCTTCCTGCTAGCTGAGAGAAGGAACAGTTAGTTACACTCCTTTCCCCATGTTTGCTCTTTGGTGTGTAGAGAAGGATTATGACACTAACATCTTATCCCTCCTACTGTTCATTTCTTTTCTCCATTTGTGGTGATCACCATTGATGTATACATTGCAGAGGGAATGGTGATCCCAGTCACATGGAGAAAGCCTTGGATGTGTTTAATTTCCTGCCACACTTTGTGACAAAGAGCTAATTTCATGTCTTGTGATCAAATAACTGTAAGTTTGCAAGAGCAAAATGTGTTGGAATAGGGATACTCAGGGTCCTTGTGTGGCTTGGGACATTGCCAGGGCAGCTCTGGGGTCTGAGTGTTTTTATTCTATTCCTGCTTTATTACCCTGCCTAATTCTCCCATTTCAAAATGTCGTGGAGTAGGCTGGTGTCATTTGTTTTCATAAATTAATGTCGAATGCAATTTATGACCAGATGGGCCCTGAAAAATAAGAGGCTTGTGTGTCTCTTGGAAGGTCTAAAGAAAAGCAGTGGGCATGCTCGAGTGAACTTTTGCACTTCAATGCTTCGTTCTGCAGGGAGAGTAAATACTTGTGAAAAATCCTGTTTTATAACAGCTGGTCACAAAGGACTCCTTATTAGGATTATTTTTTTGCCACTGCTTCTAATTCCTGTAGCAACTAGAAAAAAATGTAAATATTGTAATTCTTTTTACTGGGAAACCATGTATGTTGGGGAACAACGTCACTCTACTTGGAAATCAGAGGTCTAGCATCTGAATCCCCCAGTTATCTCCATAGCCAAGTAATGTGGGATGAGGGGTGGGGTGCATATTGGATCATAGCACATAAGAGCTCTGACCCTAAATGAATATCTCTTTTTGCTACTCTTTCATGGGTCAGTGAGAAGAACTGGGTCAGTGAGAGGCACAGAGGAAAAAAAACACTAGAGAATTTGATGAGTCTATGATTCTAAGAAATAAAGGCATGTGGGAAGCTGGAATCCAAGGTCGGTTTGGCAGCAGCCAAAGAGGAGGCTGCTTGGCCATTGTAAGCACTCAGAGACCACGTGCAGCTGGATGGTGCTTCCTCCCACAAGGGCGCATGCCCTGGGGTATGTGAGAGACAGGATTAGAAGACCTTTTTTCTTAGATCTGTGGCTATATAGCTATGTGTATGTCATATAGATTCTTGGTTAATTTCTTTTCCATGTAAAACAAAGTATCTAGACAGGAAAAGCTGCAGGGTCCCTTCCATCTCTTACACTCTTTTGATGATAATCTTTGTTTTATGAATTTATGTTAGGATCAGAGCATTATTTTATTTTCCTACTCAAATAATTGACATTTAAATTCCTCTTAATAGACATAAAATTATCTAATGATCTTTACCTATTCAATACCCTTGCTATATATTTTTAGACCCTTATAATTTGAAAATTCAATTTCATATATAAAAATGTTTGAGGTAGATAATACAGGATCTATAATTTGTATCAGACCTCATAACTGGACTGTGATTTAAACTCAGTCTCTTAGAGATGTCAGCAATCTATCATTCAACAAAATCACCCAAATACTTTCTGAGTACATAGTAAAAAGAAACACACTAGTGAACAGGACAGGCATAATCCATATCCTGTAGGATACAACAATTATAATAAAGTGTGGTGTATGTGATGGAAGGGGGTGGGGACACCAGAAAGAACATTTATTCCATAATAAAAGTCAGTAAAGATCTTTCTGAAGTGACATTTAATTCTTCTGAAAAATGGAGTTTCTTTAGTCAGGTCAAAAGGGAGTTAGGGAAGTATGTTCCAGACAGCAGGAGTAACATGTCCTTTGGATTAAGACAGGATTTCCCTAATACCATGAGTATGGGTTGGAGGAAGAAATATAAAAAGAAAAAGAGGGGCCCAAGATAAACAATGGGCAACTAGCAGATTATTTCTCATTGTGTTTACTTATAAAATAACTACGAGATTGATGTTCTACCTGAATAACTGCAGCTACTGACTCACATCAAAATTGGTATTTTGGTTAATTTAATAAAATATCTAATCAATGTGTATATTGGACAATCCATGGAACTGAATGCCCATCATATTTATAGACTCCTACAGAAAGAGTCCTGTTCTTGAGATGTCAACAGGGTTTATACCATGTAACCCTCAGCATGCTGGAGGCATCTGATTGGACCAGGGATAACTGTCAGAGACAATAGCATCAAAAGAAGTGGCCCAGGGGAAGAACACTTCACAGAAGTGTGCCAGACCGAATAATGACTAAAGGACCATCAGTGTGTTTGAAGGTAAAACAGAAAGACAAGGATGCCAAGGGACACTATTGTTGCAGAAAGCCATAGAAACAACGAGTAAGACTATGAAGAGTGTGCAGGGGATTAGAAAAAGCTAAGGCCAGGTAGCTGCTGTGCAGGGCTAGGTGGAAAATGAAAGCAGAAACAGTAGCAGAAAGACGCAGAATTGTGGAAAAAGGAGAATGACCAAGAAACTGTGGATTCAAAATTAGAAAGCTGCAGAATGCTGATGATGTGGAGTGGATTTATGCACTGCTGTTGGGAGTGTTGCCAGGAGCAGCCTTTCTGGAGAGCAATCTGACACAACTTAGTCAAATTAAAATGAACCCTACGGATATTTCCCAAGAGTATCTTACACAGGCCCACAAGGGGATGTGTTTGAAGATGTTCATTATGGCATTGTTTGTAGTGACAGGAAGTTGGTGGCAATCTGAAAATCCATCAGCAGAGATTAGATAGGCTCTCTAGGGCAGGTATATACCATGGAGAATTAAGTGACAGGGAAAATAAACAGTCTGGATGAACATTTAATAAGTGGATGAATTTACAAACTGGGATGGATGAAAAAAAGTAAGAAATGGAAGTACTATTTTTTAAAATAATAGGTGCATTAAAATAATACCTGTTTTATAAGTACATGCACAAAGCAAAAGATATATATATATTAAACACAGATGAGTGTGGTTGCCTCAGGAGTGGGAGCAGAGAAGAACAGGATGAAGGAATGGGGATAAAAGTAAATAAATAAGAAACAAGCTAGAGAATAGGACATGGACTGAGGGGTATGAATTCTCAACCCTCTGCAAAGGACAAAAGGAAGGAAAGATAAAAAGAAGAAAACAAGAGGAAAAGGGAGTAAGAATTCATACTTTGGAGACAAACAGACCAACGATGTTTGGTCTTATGACAAGTAATGGCTGTAATAGTCTGAAGAATGATTTTCCAAAGCTCTTAGGCCTGGCCGTAGAGCTGTGGAGTTTCCTGGACTTCTTTCAAGCCACATATCTTTATAATAAACCTCAGTCCTCTGAGGTCATCTGAGCAGGTCTGCATTCTTTGAAACTTTAAGGCACCTAACAGAAAGTTGTAAAATGAGATATAAATGACAAATCAAGCTACTCTTGCCAAACAATTATATACCAGGCCCTATTCTAGGGTTTTTACATATATCATTTAATCTGAATAACAATTACATGTTTAGGTACAATTATTTTCTTTATTATGCATATAAGACACTGAAGCACAGAGAGGCTAAGTCATGTACCCAAGGTAACACAGCCAGCAGTAGGTAGTAAGCTGGGATTTAAACTCAGGCAATTTGGCTCGGGAGCCTGTGCTTGTAACCACAAAACTGTATCAAAAGATGCTCTTGAGTAAACTCCATTTAAATGGCTAGTTTTTTATCCAGTGCCAGGCTTGACTAACTTTTCAAATTCCTTGGAATTTTTTTTTTTAATCCTCACCTTAGGATGTTTTTTCCATTTGTCTTTAGACAGAGTGGGAGGGAGGGAGAGGGAAGGAGAGAAACATCGATGTGAGAGAGACACATTGATTGGCTGCCTCCCGCACGACCCCGACCAGGGCTGGGGTAGAACCACAACTGAGGTATGTGCCCTTGACTGGAATTGAACCCGAGACTCATTGGACCTCAGGCTGATGCTCTAACCACTGAGCCAAACCGACCAGGGCTCTTGGATATTTTTTACTCAATAATCCCAGTAGAGGCAGCTAATAACACACTGACTATAAAGTTCTCAGATTTGGGAAAAAGAATTATTGTCTCTGTGGCATGCCATATTCATTTACAAACCATGATCTTCTTATTCCATGAATGAGGTTTAATACCAAGGACACTGGGTGTGGAGTCAGTGATTCTTTCTCGCCTAGGCATGTGATCTTGGATGAGTCATCAAACTTTCTTAGCCTCAGTTTCCTTATTTGAAAAACTGGGGCTAATAAAAACTCTCATATCTGTCGTTGTGGGAATCAAATGAGATGGTATCTAGTCAAGAACTTTGAACATTGCATAGCCTCCATTTGGTGTCTGGGACACACCATTTGAGGTAGTCCTTTAAGCTCTTCCCCTCCCACACTGTGCCTTCCATTGCATCTCAATACCAGCCAGGACAGCCTTGGCATCCTTTTGCGAAGGCACCTTGCATGAGCTTCAGCTTGGAAGCCAGGCTGTAGTCATCACGATGTCCATGATGCTGCTTTGCCTGGTAATAAACATGGTCATTGAGTTTGGCCTCATTGTTGTCTGTTTTCTCACCCTTGGATATTTTTACTCAATAACTCTAGGAGAAACAGTTAATAACACTTACAATGAATGTGAAGTTTAGCATGGGGTAACTTGGCCCATGCGATTGGAGCATTGTAGGACTGTATTTTTTTTATGCTTATTCAGTTCTACCATGTTTCTTCTTGTTGAAAATTGTGCCCATCCCAAATAAAATTTTTTGACCAGACCATCCTTGAGTCTCCTCCCCACATTGAAATCTGATTTGTTCTTCTTTGGAAGTCTTTTAAAAATAGGTTTGTCTCTTTCATATGAAGTGCCCAATCATAACTTTTGTTCTGGGGATAAATAAGCTTGTCTTCCCTGGGCCCTGCTCAGAGTAGGAGCTCTTCAGTGAGTCCTTGTATGTTTTACCTTTGTGTTCTCCCAGCCTTTAGCCTGATGTCTGCCATGTTGGGGGCACATAAAAGATGGCTGGTGAACCAAGGGGCATAGTCTGGGCTCCAGCCTGGGCTGGAAAGAGCAGTCAGATTCTCCAGGCTGCCCAGCCATCCTTCAGGTTACCCAGACTGCATGAAGTGAGGAGCTGGAGGGCCTATTGGTGTAAAGAAAGCCCCAGAGGACCAAAAGCAGCAGCTGACGTCAGGTTCAAGTTCTCCATTGTTCAGCGGTCATGAACTTAGCAATGTTTCACTCCACTGGTTCTAAGACATAAAGCTTTATTATAATTAATTATTTATGAATCTCTTCAGGAAACATTTATGAAGTGTCAAGTTGTATCTGACTGAGGGCTTGGGACTAAGAAAACTAAAACACAACTCTTGCCTAAAAGATGCCATGGTCTGATGGTAAACATAAATGAAAGCAAAAAATTAAAACATAATAGCAAAAACAAGTGTGACAATAGGGATGTGAGCCAACGGGAGGTGTGGAGTCAGACTTCCTCAATTCAGACCCAGGTTCGAATGCTTATTAGGTTTCAGGAACTTAGTTTCCAAGTCTTAATTTCTTTATCTGCAATAAACTTTACCTTAAAGGGTTGTTGTAAAAATTAAATGAGATAATGCATGAAAAACACTTGGCATAGTGCATCGCCCAAAAAAGCACTAAATAAATGTTAGCTGCAGACACTGTTCTCTATGCTTCAGTTCTTCTCATCTGTGAAATGAGGGTGGTAATTGCACCCAACTCATAGGATTACCATGAAAATCATATTATGTAATACACTGAAGGTGCTTGGCACAGTGCCTGAGAGAGTAAGCACTCAATAATTGTTAGCTATGATTCTTATTTTGTATAAAGTAAGAAAGAAGGAAACATAAAAGTTTACAGGTGCAATGTGCTAATGCCTACAACTCACTTTGAAGTGCACCAAAGAATAAAATGAATTGGGTAGATGAATAAAGGTATGCAGAGAAGAGGCGATAAGATGAAACAAAGAAGGGAAAAGCTTAATTGTAGAATTCAGATGGTAGGTACATACGGAAATGTTCATTGTATCATTCTTTCAACTTTTCTGTATGTTTGAAATTTTTCACAATAAAATGTTGAGAGACAAAAGAAATGACTGAATGTTTGATGATCTCTGAAGTAGATTTTGAGCAAGGAAATGGCATGGAAGGAGCTAAGAGACCTGAAGTGACCTTCTCTGCTTTTTTTTTCTTTTCTTTCTTTTCTCTGCCTTTTAAGAGAACAGCAAGTGCCAAGGCTCAGAAACATGAGGGAGAAAGTATTCTTTGGGGGACGGTCAGTGAGTACTTCTGAGCTAAGAATGCTTGAAAGAAGGGCAGAGGTTATAGTGGTTAAAAGCATGGACACATCCTGGGTTCAAATCCTGACTCTGCAGTTACTAGCTTTGTAAGTAACAGTTCAAATCCTGACTCTGCAGTTACTAGCTTTGGGAGAAGTTGCTTAAGTTCTTTGGGCTTTGATTCCTTTTCTGTATAAATAGATATAACATTATCCACCTTTGAAGATGGTTTTTAATATTAGTTGAGCTAATATCATTATTATCATCATCATCTTAGTAAAGGTTGTCCTCTTAGAACTCTTCAAGGCTTGAAGTCTTCACCATGACATCACCTCACCCCTTGTTAAATGAGAGGCTTATAGAAAGAAATCAGTTGGAAGAAGGAGTGAAGGATAGGAGGAAGGGTCACAATGAGTAAAGGTAGGGAAAGAATTGAATGGAGTCTGGGGTCCAAGAAAAAAAGAGGGATACTCAGGCACTAGTCAGATTGATGAACAAAACAGGCCCAGGCTGATTGCTTGCTCTGTGTCATGCACGTGGCTTCTAATGATATATTTTAAACGATGGTGAAATTATAATCCTGTTGTAGTTCTTTTGGAGCTTGTTCATCAACCTGGGCAGTGCGTGTGCCTGGCAGGTGGCCAGCATCACTCCCTGACTCCCGCCTCCATATGACTCAGCACAAATCAGACACTTTAATAGCTTCTAATTCCAAGTTTGAACTTGCCCCCAAATGAAAACCTCTCTCCTCCTCTCCACTCTCCCCCCACCTTCACAACCCACTCCCCACTTCCAATTTATCAGCTAGTAAATTTTGAGTTGAACTTGGAGCCCGATTTTCATTTGGTCTTGGCAAAGAATCAACTTCTTCCAAGAAAAGAGGAGGCGGGGAGGGGGGGAGGAGGAGGAGGAAGGGTGGAAGGGAAGGTTTAAAAAAAACCCAGCTAAACAAAAAGGGCTCATGGAAACAGCCCCACAACACTGAGTAACCCATTGCAGAGAGAGAGCAGTGCTTTCTGATCCATTAAGTGTGAGTGAATTTGAAATGCTCTGAATGTGCAGCTAGGGTACCAACCGAGCACAGATGCATTCCTGGTTTGGAAAGGTCATGGAGTCACCAGTCATTAGTTGGTGACTTCAGAGCTGGGGAGGGAGTTTAAAGGTGACCATGGTACCCACATTCATTTTCAATCGTGATTATGTGGCCACTGGTCATGTGACAACCTTGTGCTTGTGGATGGCAAAGACTTGTTGATCTAAGACTCTGCGATGGTGGGTCTGCCAATCCCCTGAAGAGCAAGGGACATTTCTAGCCCATGTTACAGAAAAAGACATAAAAATAGCTCAACCCCACCCATAATGGAAAAATGTAATCCAAATCATCAGATTGGAAAGAATTTAAGTTTGATAATAACCAACAGCTGAGGAAACCTTATTTTAAAGTTCAGTAACACCCACTACTGAAAATGGTATGGAAAAATGGTCACTCTCTTACCTTGTGGGTCTTAATGTAAATGATATGACCTTTCTGGAAGGAAATTTGGTAATATCTTTCTCTACCTCCTGCCACCTCCCCACCTTCATTCATTCATTTGTTCTTCTATCCCACATACAACCACCCATAGACAATAATTTCTCATGTTTAATGTGTACATATTGAATATATTCTTTTAAAAAAATGAAACACTATAGTTTGTGGATGTATTTTTAATTTACAAAATTGACGTTATGGTATATGTCTTACTCTTTTCATTCAGGATTATATTTGCTGTAGTACTGTTATGCATACATTTAAGCTGTTGCTTCTAACTGCTGCACAGAATCCTGTGGTATTCCACCAATTACCATCTGTATCTGTATCAAGGTAGAATTAAGTAATTAAATACTTGATTAAGTAGTGCAGCAGTTTGACAATAGCACCTCACGTTAAAAATTGTACACACTCTTTGACTAGGCATGGCTAAGACTGGACCCTATAGATATAATTCCATGTTTACCAAGATAAACATTTAAGGATATTCACAGAAAAACTGTTCACATTAGTAAAACCTTGGAAAATGCTGGAGTGTAATGGGAATATACATTTAGGTGTGTCCCTTTGAAGAGTTACTCTGTAGAGAGGGAGAGAGCAGTCTCTGGGAGTCCAAGTTGTGGGGTGAATCCTGGTTCCAGTATCCACTGGCTGTGTACTTTGCATAGGTACTTACTTTCTTTTGCCTGAGTTTTCTCAATGGTGTAATGGGGACAAAGGCATGTATTTGCATTAGTCAGGGTCCCAGCAGGAAACAAGCTGCTCAAATCCAGTAGTTTAAGGAGAGTTTAATAAAAAGAGCAATTTACATGGTGTGGAGAAGGTAAAGGAAGCCGTAAAGGACAATGCGGGTCTGGCAAAAGTGGAGAACCGCTGGCACCTCTTGGCCCTGAATTAGTGAAAAGAGGGGGCAGTCTCTGAAATACATAGAGAGAACTGGGTGGAGAAGGCCACCAGACAGGAGCTGTGGCCTGCCCTCCAAGGATGGAACAACTCCAGGTGGCCATCAGGAGAGACCAAATGCTAGGGGACCAAATACCAGACCTTTCTCTTCACCCTCCTGCTTATCTCTTCTGGAGACCTCCACTAGCTGAACCCTACAGGAAACTAGAGGCAAAGTTGCTGTTGATGATGTTCTTCCAGGTAACCTCCTGGTGTAGACATTGAGTGCAGAATGGATAGAGGGAAAAGGGTGGGCAAATGGAAATATCCAGCAAAATACTTCATGTGGCTTTGGGGATAATTAAATACATAAATGTATGGAAAGTGCTTGGAACAGTGAGTGGCACCTAATAAATGCTTAATAACTGTCAGTTGTTATTATCACTATTTTATCAATATTAGTATTGATTCCCCACTAATCCCATTAAAACCAACCCAATCCACCCAGATGTGCTGCAATGGGGTTAGGTCTTTAAGATAAACACCAATGAAAAAGGAAGACCTGGCTTAGTGTAAAAGACATGTAAAAATTGGTTAATGGCCATTGTCTTTGTGGGGAGGATCTGAAATTACATGGGGATGGGGACAGGCTTTCACATTTCATTTTCTACTTTCTGTTATCATGTTCACACTCTTGAACCATGCACATGCATTATTTTTATTTTTGAAAATGTCAACAAATGTTATCGGGGGGGCACATTCATGGAACATTTTTGAAGTATTTGTAAGCTTAAAAATAAAGTATGTTACTGTGAAGCACACTGTGCTAGAATATTCTAAGTACCAAAATTGGCCTAAATAGTATTTTTGAGAACATGAAGGCCTCATGCTTATTATTTATTACTGAAAGGTCACCATGGCCTCATAGCCTCACACTCCCTCCCTTTCATAGTTCTAGAATATATGCCTGGAATGCATGATTTGCAACAGTCTTAAGTGGTAACAAGGGGCCTTCTTTTTACAAAGCAAGTTCTTGTTGAGTATATATACACAGTATTGTTTCCCTGGGATTTTATGGATGCACACATGTGGATATGTGCAAATACATATATTATATACACACATACACACACACACACACGTTTACTTTTCAACACAGTACAAGTATACTATAAAGAGTAAGCTACTAAGTTCTGATGCCACACTGCCTAGATTATAATTTTGGCTTCACATTTATAGCTAGTAATTGTGTGCAAGTGAATTCACTCCTCTAAATCTTGGTTTTCTCACCTCTATGATGGTTACTGCTACCTACTTCATAGGAACTTTAGAAAATTAAGTGATATGAGTATGCCTGCCATTTCAGAAATCACTCAATATATGGTAACAGATATTTATTGTTAAAAGTAACAGTTCCAACTAGCTTTGCCCAGTAAAGAATTTTGTTTTATTCCAACCCAGTCCCTCTAACTCATCTATTGGGAATTTCCCCTGATTGTAAGGGGATTGAGTGGGTGGAAGGGTATATTTAGACATGGAGCCCTATATAAAGTCAAGCTTGCTGAGTTCAACTATCCTCCTAACTTTAGCCTCTGACTTACATCAATGAGGAACACATGTCCATGAAAATTCAGTGACCTGTCCAAGCTCACAAGGCTGGGACTGCAAAACCAGGTTTTCTAACTTCAGCAATGTACCCTTAAAGTATTTAGAGCCCCATCCACGCATGGCCATCAATGTCTATTTGTTAAGGAGCGGGAGAATAGTATCCACAAGGAATCCTCTGGGTGGAAGAGCTGCACAAAGTCATCTGACCCATTGCCCTGCCTCGTGCTTCCTCTCCTGCTATGGCACTCCCTCATGGGCCAGTGGCCAGGTTCAGGGGCAGTTTCCAGCATGCAGAATAAAGCAGACCCGAGAAGGCCATGACTATGACCTACGTGCCACATTATTTGCTCCTTGCAAATAAGCTAATGTTTCTCCTTGTGGCAGAATCCTGGCTCTTTAACTCAGATGCTTTGTGGATTTTTTGAGATTGCCATCACTGTTCCTTATCACTCTTTTCTAGTCTTGCTGCCCAAAGACTGGGTGATTTCAGTGTTCTCTGAGCTAGACATGAAGCCCCACCACCCTTAAGGGGGCTCTGTTCTGAAGTTATCCCCAGTAGAAGGGAGGTGTCATCTGAACCAATGTCACCACTGTGATCATCACAGAAACTTTGGCAAACTAGGAGCCCTGGGCATCAGCTCAAGCTAAGTGACTTGAAGAAAAAAGTCTGCCTTCTAGAGCCTGGCATGTTTTTGGTTCAGTTTTATGGAATTTATCATCAGTAGAGCTGTCTAAAATGAGACAGTGCATTTCTCATCTTTGACAGTGTTTAACCAGAGACTAGCAAACCACTTGTCATAAGTATTGTAGAAGAGTTAGATGATCTCAGAGTTCCTCATTTTAGAGCAAGGCCTTATCTTTGCCCTTAATCATTTCTTATTAAATCACTCACTTCTTAACCACTGAAGAAGTGAGTAAATGAAGGGAACTCTATATAGAGTAAAGGAGAATTTAATCATATTTTCCATAATAGAAATTGTTTCTGTGAAGAAAAACCAATGTGGCATATAGGATGAAACCTTGGACTTGGAGTTAGAACATCTGTCATATCTACCAAATCAGCTGGGTAGCTTTAGTACTAGCTGATTCTGCATTCTGGGCCCCTGTTTCCTCACCTATCACATGAGAAGGTGGGTTCAGAGCATCTCTAAGTTTCCTTGTGTTATGAAACTTGATTGGAAGTTCATAAATGGTCAGAAAGTAAAGTTTAGATGTCTGTAAGCAGATGAACAGATGAACATATGACAGCTCCATGGTGAAAGAATAAAACCACAAAACTCTCCCTGGTATACATGATATTATTCACTTATGTTCCTGGCTAAGAAAAGTGCACATTGGGGCATGAAGTAGGAGAAGAGGTCTCAAAATCTTCTGCATCAATACTACTCAACTTGGTCATGGAAGCTTGTGGCTCTGGTGTTTTTGCTTCATAGTGTGTGTGTGTGTGTGTGTGTGTGTGTGTGTGTGTGTGTGTGAGAGAGAGAGAGAGAGAGAGAGAGAGAAAGAGAGAGAGAGAGAGAGAGAGAGACTAAGAGAATAGCACACATTCTTCCTCTCAGTGCTTCGGCTCAGCAGAGAAGTATATGTATTTAGTTTTTATAGAAATAACTTGTTTGGACTCTTGTCTCAGAATTTCCCTGGGAGCAATCTTGATATGGGAACAGTAAGGCTATGACTTCCTGGAGTGAAGCAACAGCCTCACGTCCACACCAATAAGAAAATGAGCTTGGTTTAAATCAAGTCTCATCTCAGTAATTACCCCACCAGGCATTTATGTTGGGCAGAGTCCCAACGTCCTACCACGATAGCTGTCATCTCCATTCTGGAGTCAAATGACCCACTTTCCAGTTGACTTCATCCCAGAACTCCATCAGGAGGCTGAGAGGAGGGAAGACTCTGAGGAAAAATTTGTTGCTATGTGTTCTAAGTCCTCAAGGTCTGGGCCCCCTAGACTTGGTCATGCTCAAGATGGAGAGAGTGCCTGATAAATGTCCCACAGTCTAAGGGACATCAGCAGAGAATGACTTCCAAGCTTGTGCTCCCAGTACATTTTTGACCTTTTGGGTTTAACTGTCAAAATGAATTCATCATCTTGTTCACTCTGTGACTAGCCAAGTACTTAAACTGACTGGAAAGACGTATCTCAAGCCTACATCCCCTAAAACAGTTTTAACTTCATGTAGTGAAGCTTTATGAAGTAAAAATGAGTGAAGCAGAAGCAGTTCATTTTGAAAAGGAAATAACTCACACAGGGAAGACTACAGCCTGATACTAGTCTTCAGTGACTCAGTAGAGGAAGATTTTAACTCCTGGCTTCTGGATCCCAGTTGAGAGCTCATTCCAACAGACTGCCCCATTGTCCAACCTGACCCAACTCTATAAAGCTGCTGGTTGAACCATCTGAAGGCAGTCCTGAGCAACAAACCCCAGTGTCAACTTCTCAGATCTGCCAGCCATGAAAACACTGGAAGTTCTCCAATTTCCAGTATTGGAAAAGAGATTTCTCATCCTAACATAATGCAATTCTGACTAGGGACTGCTGGTGCATAACAACATGAGTTTTACCTATCATCTGGAAACAAACAAACAAAATAAGTAAATAGAAGATGGCAAAATTGGGGATCAAAAGGGTAGTCAAGAGAACTCAGACTTCTCCATCTTCTGAAGATCCCTGAGAGTGTGATAGGAAATGTACTACATCGCCTATCAATTTCAAAGCATTAACAGTAATAATAAGTGACATTTATCAAGCATATATTATGTGCCAGACATTGTGCTAGGTGCTTGTACATTTTCCCATTGAGTCCTTACAAAACCCTTCAAGGCAGGAACAATTTCTGAATAGTGAGGATCAAATGAACTAATGACATAAAAGTGCTTAGAAATGATGAAGTATTATAAAACTGAAAAGGTTCAATGCATGCTATTATTTTATTAAATGAACCCTGAAATTCATTTTAGCCTAAGACTTCTGTAGTAAAATAATAGCTGCCTAAAAGTTATGTGATATAGCCTTATCATATACTAACAAAACATTGCCCAACTAGGTGACATCAGAGGGACAGAAATGCCATGCAACCTGCTTAGGGAACCACAATAATGTAGAACCTGCCTTCAATAACCATGAAGATGCTCATGTTAAATAAGTTGGCGATCGACCAAGAAAGACGTATATGTTTTCAACCCCTAGCTCTGGTGGAAAAGAAGTCAGGTTTTTCATTGCCTTTTGCATCTTGATTAGTGGCTTCGATCAGGCATATAAAACTTACAGTGTTCAATCTCTGCTGGACTGTTTTCATATCAGTAGAATGGGAATCATAGTTCACATATTTACACTAATGCACTAAATGAGCTAATACATTTGAAAACATTTATCAAAGTTCTTACATACAGGAAGTAATAAAAATAATAATTAGACACCCACTGTTTCATGCTGGTTGTGAAATAAAGACTCAGAACTAGTGGGACTTAGGCAGGGTGAAACATTCTATGAAATGGGTGGTGTTTGAAAGGAAGTGAGTCTAGAGGCGTTGGAGCTGGTGGAGTATAAATGCCCTTTGGGCGAGAGTGTTATTTGTTTTTATTCATATAATACCACCCACCTTATTATTGAATTGCTCACTCCTTGTTGGCAATTGTTTTTTTTCTAGAGTGTGGAGACATATTAAAAAGTTTCTGTGTGGACACTGTAGAGTTGTTTTTTAATCTTATTAAGACATATTAAGCTAGAGAGCCAGAACTAAAGTTGAGGGCATTAGATCCACTATCAGGGTGAACACCCCAAGTAGACAACTTGGGGAATGTATGACTGCACTGTTCAAACAGAAACCTATGTGTTTGTGGGCAAATCGTTGAGCTTCTCTGAGCTTCAGCTTCAAAAGTTAGATATGATCGATCATCTTTGTAAAGCACTTGACCAATGTGTAATAGATGTTCCATATTATTATTTTTCAAAGCTTCAACATAATTTAAATTATAAATGATTTCATTTGAAAATGAAGAAAGTGGGATAGGAACTAGAGACAGAGTACCAAATAAATGAGTTTCTTGATACCTTCAGCTTTGTGTTCTAGTACTGCTTCTGATAACAACCCAATCAAGCAACTGTTGGTCTTTCTGCTGCTCATGACATGGAATTAGACTAAATCATCTTCAAGTGGGGTAATTTAAAAATGACTGTACAATCACATATGTTCCAGAAGTGGAAACTAACTCTGTCCATACTTGGAAGTTGAGGGTAGGAGGAGGGCAGAAGGAGCAGATGGCTGAAGCTCTAATCATATGGTGGTATTTAGTCATAGATTCTTTTTAAAGATTGGTTGATAACTTTTGAGAGACAAATCATTTCTAGCACTTGGTCCTCAGCGTTGTGGAGGCAGAACCTCAGATGAAGGAGTTCTTGGCTCTTTCTCATGGCCTGACTGCCTTTCACAAGGTCCGCAGGACGGCTGGCAGCAAGGAGATGAAGGGAATAAATGGAGAGATGGAACTTGATAGATTTGGTAACTGCTGGTAACTGAGTCCTCATTGGTTTCAGTTTATAACATCTAAGACTCCATATTGAATACACATAAGCTGATCGTGGTCTGGGACCCCTGGTTGTCTTCTTTTAAACGTTTTCCCCATTTAAACTTGATGGGAGGTGAGCTGATCTACAATGCCACTGCATCCTGAGGGCTTCTGGTTCCAGCCCCAAAGTTTGTCTTACCAATTTAACTGTGAATCAGAGAGCATGGACATGTTATACACTGATGAGAAATAGCATCAGGAGAAGCACCTGGGCCAACCTTGCCTGTTGATGTAATCAAACTATTATATTACACATATTCTCAGAAAATGATCCTTGTCTTCTTATCCAGGTGCTCAGCATGAAAACTCAGGTTTGACTGTAAGAAGCCAAATACAGTCATTGAAGATCACAACGAGCCAGGGTAGGAAAGTCAACACAGTCTTCTGAAAACCCAGCATCTTCCCTCTCAGAGCGGGTGGCAGCTGAAGTTGATGCTGTTTTCCACCCATTCTCCACACTCACACCCAGTGCACTGGCCATTGTCAGTCACATAACAACCAGTTGTTTTTGTTTTGTTTTTTCACTTTGTGATCTCAGTGTGTGTATTCTGTGTCTGTTGTTTGGTTGTTTGTTTAAGATCGAGTGTTATACCTCAAATAACACTCTTCTAGGAGCAAGAACCTTATTCTGCAGTTATTCTCCAGAACTCAGTGTTGTTCTATAGGTAAATAGCCCACTTGATTTGATGGGTTATTACTAAAACTATTTATTTATTTATTTTTTGGTGGGGTGGAAAAGAGCTTGGACAGAGTGACAAAGTCCAATTTCAGGGCCTCTAAAAAGCCTTTATTTTTTGCACAAAATGGTCTGAAATTTTCTCCTGGAAATCTCTACCATTAGAGATTCTTTTTTTAAGCTTAAGGCTTTGTTCCCTGGCAACGTGCTAGAAAAGCTCTCTATAGGACAGGACACACATGAATACTTATCTGTTACACTTGAATAGGAATGAGTATCTGCTTTTATAGAATATTAATTTTGCCAGGGAGGAGGATAATGGTTATTTGACAGGTTTGGCAGGAGGGGACTGAGGGGAGGATGAGCAGACGAGGAATTGGGACTCACTTTAAGAAGACAGGGCATAGGAAATAACTATGCAATGATGCAGAAGCAAAGCTTTCATTTTTTAATCAATGTGAGGCAAATCTGTCTTAATGGTAAGGATCTGGGAACACTGAGATGCACGGTGTCCTGTGTTTTTTCTTTAGCCAAGTCATTGTTAAAGGGTAAAGCCACAATTCTTAGATATTGTAAAATGACCACATGTCAAAGATTTTATGTCATTGAATAATTAATGAGGGAACCAGCAAGATGTTACAAGTGTTTTGAAGAAGAATTCAAAGGACCACACAAATACAGGCCATGCAGAATGCCAAAATCAATAATAAATGGTGACATTTCCTGAACTTGGCCAAATTTGAATGAAACACCCTATCAACAAAAGAAAAGTGCCCTCTTTATTGACCGTGGGGTTTGGTATTACTCCATCAGTGCAACTCTCAGTTTTGGAAAGCAATTATAGAAATGTGGTTCTGTTTTAGTTACTTGTAATGAATCGTTACAAAGAGGGTTTCCCAGTGTTGGTCTGTAAGCTGCCATGTTGATTTCTGGAGAGGGGAGGGTCCTACCTTGGGACTGATGACAGATACAGATGTGTGATGTAAGGGGATTCACATCTCAGTTACCTGTTTCCCCAAAAAGGGATGATGCTAGCTTTGACTTATTTTTCCAAAAGTCTTTGTAAAACAACCAGAAAAATGATTGTCAAGTGAATTTAAATGACCACCAGGCCCAGCACACCAGCACAGAGAAGTTGCTTAATTGAGGCTCTGGCTAAAGCATCAGAAATCCAAGTAAGGAAGAGGAAGATCACCCATGGCCTTTTCCAATATGATTGGTGGAAACCTCCTAAACTCACAAACACCCTTGTTATTTCTCCTGGCAGACTTCCTCACGCTGTTTGTTTGCAGCGACATGACACCCTGGCGCCTGGAGACAGGGCAGGGCAGGGAAGGCTTTGGAATCTGCACAACTCATTGCCCTCCCCCACCCCCGCAAAGCTTTGTCCTCAAGCTCTGTCTCTGGGGCCCTAGGATCAGATTGCTTGCTTCCAGGTGCCAGAGAGACACTTTTCTGTTTGCTCTCCCACCCAGACTGCCCTGGGTTTGTCCTTCCCCCAGGTGGGGGTGGCAAGTGACAGAGGCTGTTTTGAAACAAATCTTTCTTCTTCGTCCCCTCCCTTTTCTCCCCCTACCCCTTCAAATTGCGATAACATTTTGGCTTCTTTCCATCACTTGGGGCTTGTGTTAGAGATTGGAATCTGCTCTTGCTCCCTGTAAATAGCACAAACATTAAGGTAAGGGTTCAGTTTTAAAGGTGAGCTGTTCTTGGAAGACAATCGGGAGTACATGGGGCTGGTTGCATTGCTGATGGTGACTTTCTTTTGATACTAGCCCATGAAATCTATAGTAGTTATTTCCATCCTAGTCCATGTGACCTTGTCACTGGCTTATTTTCTACTCTCCCAGGCTATCCAATTTGCATACCTTTTGTACCCCAAACATCTGGCAAAGATTCCTTGTCCTGCTGTTAACTTCTCTGGCCTATGATTTTTGCCTAAAGATATATATTTTTTGAAGAGGATACCTGTTGGTGATTAAGATGACTGAACTTCTACATTATCATTATGAGAAACATTTATGTTACAAGTTGATAGAAACTAGCTCAAACTAGTTTAAGTAAAAACAGGAAGTAATGCTTCACATAACTGAGAAGTACAGGGTGTACATCAATGCAGAGGTTCAGAAGTCATGACCCAAACCGAAGCTTCCTGCTACTTCATCGACATATTTAGCTAATAAAAATACAGGACTCCTATTTAAATTCTAATTTCAGAGAAACAACCAATAATATTTTTAGTATAAGGATGTTCCATATTGCTTCCTATATTTTATCTGGCCAACTGTACCGGGTGCCCTATGTCATTTTTTTTCCTCCTTCTGGTGTTGGAATTACTCTTAGGCAAGCTCTAGCCATGAGGTGACAGATGACTGTTGGCAGCCCTAGACTTGCATCTCAGAGCTTAGGAACCATGGAAGAATAGTCCCCTTTACCCAGAAGTTTTAGTGAAAAATCCTAGGGTTGGATCTCACTGATCTGGCTTGGATCTTGTACCCACTTTAGAAGTAAACACTCTGTCCAAGGGGATGAAACTCAGGCTAGGTCTGGGACATGTGCCTACCTCTACAACTGGGGTGTAGATTTAGCCATATATAAACCACTTATATTAAGAGTGGGTAGGGGTGTCCCCCCAAATTACTATTACCAGGAGAGAAAAATGAATGCTAGCCAGACATCCACTCTACGGTTCAGTGTTAGGCATTCTCTAGGGCAGGCTCCCAGGAACTCCTCGCATCACACATTGGCTTCTTAGGCTCCAATGTGGATTATAGAGGAGTGGACCATGGTTTTGTTCCCAAAGATTGAGTTTGGAGAATGAACAGCAATCTAGGTAGCCCCTGAAACAACACCAATGACGGTACAAAAACATTTATTTAGTACATTCTCTGTGTGGCTCTTAGTACCTAATATGAGTCCTATATAAAGTTAGAAAGGATGATAATTAGTGATATCCATGAACTTACATTCTAGTGTGAAATATTACCCTGTACCTTGTTCTAGAGTCTCATAATACTTTCTTTGTTTCTACATATAAGGAATTATGAGTATACAAAGAAGGGAAGAATTAATTCTAGATAAGTCTTGTTGGAGGAGATGCATTTAAAGAGAGAGTTTAGGTGGGTGAATATGCAGGAAAGAAAAGAAAAGTTCTAAATATGGCAGTAGAGGAAACAAACCTATTGATTTCAGGTTGCTGCTACTACCTGCGCTGGATGGCATTGCCTTTCAGGGAGATGCATCTTTTTGTTTTGTTTTGTTTTGTTTTGTTAATCCTCACCTGAGGATATTTTTCATTGATTTTTTTTTTTTTTTTTGTAGATAGAGTGGAGGGGAGGGAGGGAGAGAGAGAGAAACATCGATGTGAGAGAGACACATTGATTGGTTGCCTCCTGCAAGACCCTGCCTGGGGTCAGGGATTGAACCTGCAACCCAGGTACATGCCCTTGACTAGGAATCGAACCCATGACCCTTTGGTCTGCAGGCCAACACTCTAATTGCTGAGCTAAACAGGCCAGGGCCAGGGAGATACATCTTGATATGGGCCCTCGACTTTACTCAGGGCCAGACAGACATTAAAGAATCTCAGGAAAATGAATGATTGAGTACTTTTAGTGAGCTATTAATTTGGTGTACCTTCAAAGAACTACTTGTTCATAGTTAATTTAAAGAGAATACTAACTACTATGGGGGAGGGGAAGTTTGAGAAGAGAGACCCAGGTAGAGACTCTCCCTTTTCTATTTTCCTTGTTAATTCCACTCTAGCCCCAAACTTGCATACTTAACTCAAAAAATAAAAGATTACAGTTCCTTATAAAAGACTATATTTCCTTACTTAGCAAATATCTAGGATTATTTAAACCTAACCCTTGAAGGAAGGAAGGTCTCACCTCCTTGCCCTAGTCGCCTAATATACCTTCTGAATATTGGCAATTCTTTTCCTGTGGTGAGTTCTGATAAATTCTGTTTTCTCACACGGCGAGGATATTTTGTTTCCCTAGTGACATTTAGTGTGATGTTCTGCTTTTCCCTCCAATTATGACACGACCCCAAAGGGTTGAAGAGTGAAAATCATTTTGCCCCTCCAGTCCATGGTTGCATGAGTGTGTTATTCAGAGAAGACCTGAGTGTGTGTCCCTGACTCACATAGGCAGAGGCCACTCAGAGCATGGGGTTTTGTCCTAAAGTGACCATCAAAGGCTGCAGTATGGATGGCAGCTTGAGCAGTGGTATCAGTCAAGTGAGATTTCTGGAGCCTCCATTTAACCCACACTGGGTAACCCTGGAATTCAGAACAATATGGAGATGTCATTGTTCACCTGATAACCCTCTTCTGACACTGCCATCTTCAAGGATGGACAGCTGTGTGGTGGTAGGACAGGAATCCAGCACTTGAGTCCACAGCTCTTCCTACTCACAGGCTACAATAACCCCCATCCTAAAGGTCTCCTCCACCACAGGCCTCCCACCAGCACTGGCCTGATTAGGATTTTCTGACATGAAAAACACCAAATTAAATTTTGCTTGAGAAAGTGTTATTGTTTCAGGTTTTTCTTTGGGGTATTTTTTTAAAGACAGGCTCCCCTGTGTTACAGTGAGGATGCCCTAATGAAATGAGCTAGAATATGTGGTTTTAGAAAAATATGGCAATGGAGAAAAAAACTACCAAGAAAAATAATCAGTTTGACCTATTGTAGGGTCAAGTTATACTTTTGAATCAGTGATTGGAAACTGAGCTAAACTAGACAAGGGAAAAACAACATAATGGAATAATAGATCTAAATGGTGTTGTATCACATTCCTACTCCCTTGAGAAATCATACCTTCCCTCCTGTTGGAAAATTGGGTTATATTCTCTACTAGGGAGGAAATGGACCAAAGTTCACTTCATTTTAAGGTTCAGCCATCATTAAGTTAGACTTTGCAAACAAATGCAAGGCCCCCTGCCCCAGCCCTATTCTCTCCTTACAGTGTTTATTGTGCCCATTGCCTTTACCTCATGCCAGCATTACTCCTTTTATCCTGATCTCCTCCTCCAGAGTAAGTTTGTCCTTTATGTCTTTTAGATACCAGGAGCCAAGAACAATAGTTAAGCCTAACATTTGCCTTTTATTTGTTCTCATTCTTCTCATGTCTCTCGAAAGACACTATTTTCTTGATGTTTTTAAAGAGTCCTCCTGGAGGAATCTTAAATGCATATTGTTAAGTGAAAGAAGCCAGTCTAAAAAGGCTACACACTTTATGATTCCAACTACATGACAGTCTGGAAAAAGCAAAGCTATAGAGACAGTAAAAAGATCAGTGGTTTGGAGGTAGAGGAAGAGGAGAAGAATGGATAGGAGGAAAACAGGGATTTAAAACTATTCTATATGCTATTGTATTGGTGGATGCATGGCATTATGTATTTTTCAAAACCCATAGAACTATAAAATACAAAGTGAACTCGAATGTAAACTATGGATTTTAGTTAATAATAATGTATTAATATTGTGAAATGTTCCACACTAATGCAAAGATGTCACAAATGGGGAAAACTGTGTGTGAGAAGGAGGGAGTGTATGGAAACTCTCTGTACAATTTTTCAATAAATTTTAAACTATATTAAAAATAAAGTCCATAATTTTAAAAAGGAAGGTTTCTTTTACCCTGAACATTTTTTTTCCCCTATTTCCCCTATCTCTGAGTCTCCCTTTGGGAATGTCTGAATTGAAAGTGACTTGGATTTGCTGAGAGCCAAATTTAGATGTCTAAATACTCCTGGGTCCTCAATATTTTAAATTACTTCATTAAAACAAAACACAAATGTATGTTTCTATGCTAATCATAGATAATTTTCACATGTTCACTCAAACCATGAAGCTGAGAGTCGAGCAAACTTCAAGTGAACAAGATGTTCTTGCTCCCTTCAGTTCTGTCCTTATGAATCAGAACGTCTTGGTTGTTCTCTTCCCTGTGCCTTCTCATTGACCTAAATGCTGTTCATAAGAAATTTCTGCAAGGTGCTGGTGAACCTTGCACATAACTTTACAACAGTCCCTTTTTCTTGGCCTGGATGGAAAGAACTTCTTTGCATCCCTTGCTAACCCTTCTTGACCATCCTTAGCTGACTTGGGAATCCAATGAGTTTGACTCAAAAGTATGGTTCATTATCTTAAAAACCCTGATCACATATATCTGGAATGATCCCTGAAGACTCTCCAGATATTTATTTAATGACAACAGCAAACCCAAACAGAGAGATGTGTGGTTACAAAAAGAATTTTAAACAAAGTTCTTGAGTAGTGTTTGACCCCTCTCTTCTATAAACAGGCCCTCTCTGTCATCATGCTGGCTGTTCCACAGGTGCCAGAGTTATCTGTCTTGAGACACTGAAATCACAGAGTACTGCACTTCCTCAAGGCAGAGAAAATAACTCCAGACCTCAGGAAGGAGGCACACAGGCAGATCTTTTAGCAGGATTGTCTTAGGAGCGAGAATATAATTTCTTTGTTTTCAGCCCCAAAGATAAGTTTCTGGGCTGAGAGTAGAGAAGGAAGACTTTTCTTAGACCCTACAATGTGTCAAACACCATGTTAGCATTTTATACAGCCCTTAACCCTTGGAGATGGGCACTAGGACTCCTCAGTTTATGGATCAGGAGAGGATAGGCTTGGAGGAGAAAGTAACAAACCCAACGTAAAGTGACAAGATCATTCCTTTAGTCACTAGAATCTAGTAAAACCCTACCTATTGGTAACACAACACAAGATGCTAATGCCAGCCACATAGATGACTTCACATTTTCCAGTAGCCATATTTTTTTTTAAAAGAAGGTAAAATAAAGAATCAGGTGACATTACTTTTAATAATATATTTTATTTCACTCAACACAGTCAAAACACCATTTTAACACATAATTGATATAAAAATGTTAATGAGGTATTTTCCCTTTTTGTTGTATAAAGTCTTCCGAACCTGGTGTGTAATCTAGGCTTACAGCCCATCTCAATCTAGATGGGTCACATTTCAAGTCCCATGTGGCTCATTGCCTCTGTATCAGTGCATTCTAGATCTTTTGCTTTTATCCTTGGATCCAGTGGCATCACCCAAGGTCTATTTTGTCCAAGTCCTTCACTGAATTGTGTTTTAACATGATGCCCTTGACTTTCAGTGAAGGACATAGTCATATGAAGTGTCATAGCCAGCAGAGGCAGAGTGGGAGAGCTGCTGACTATTGCTGGATCACTCACTGCTACCCACAGCCTCACACTATTTAAACCAAGTATTTTATTGTTTTCTTTCCAAAATGGTATGCCTCCTCCCTTGTCATAATGAGATTTTGTAGCTGATTCTATGTTTTGTTTTGCATTGGCTACCAGGAGATTCAGGGACAAATTGCACCCAATTTGAACTATGGGTAGATTTAAGATGTAATGGGAAAATATAATAAAATATTCTGTTAAATGTTCTGGACTTTATGAATATGCATAATCTGCTCATGGTAAAGGTTTCTTTCTGGTAATGGACTGTATCTATTTTTCCTCCCAGACAAAAGGTGCTATGTATAATTTAATATGTAAACAGCCCTGGGAAGTCTGCTGTTAACCTTAAGTTATGAGAAATAGCATAGATATTTTTAAAATTTAATTTACTTTTGAAGCTTTCACTATGCTTTTATTTCTTGAAAATTCTTAAACTGTGCCTCCAGAATTAAGTAAACCATAGAGTACTATTCTCTTTTTCCTTAGTGAAATATAAAGAAATACAGAAAGGAGAGAATAATATTTTTCTGAATGATAGCGTGAAGAGTTTCCTTCCCCTGCACAAATGGCACTTAGACATAGATCTCTCTCTGCCTCTCCCTAACTTCGGTTATATTTACAAAGAGGTATGGTTCTTTTGGTCTACTTTATTAAGCAGTGCCAGGCCAGAGAGGACTCCACAGCTGGTGGTACTGTGTTGCTGGCTCTTTAAAAGGCATTTGCGAATAATTGTAGATAACATCGATCTGAAAGGAGACTTTCAAGTTTTTGGGATAATCCAGTGTAATTCCCTTATTTTTACAGACGAGGAAACCATTGCCAAACCCACCCACAAGGATAGTAACATTTGCAATAATGTCATCTATCAGACTTACAAAGAGCAGGTGCATTAATGGACCTTCAAGGAGAATGGAAGTTCATCTCAGAGACACGATAATTCATGGGATGTATCTTTTTATCCAGACTCCAAACTTGATCACTTGAGCTCATTTACTTTCTAATTCCTTGCTGGTATCACCTTGAGTTGAGCCAACTCAAGCCCAAGTTCTCATTACTTAAAGAACCTTTATTCCTGTCTAAAATGTATTATGTTTTTGGTTTATCTTATGTTTGATGATTTGAGTCACCATCTGGAATTGAAGAGAGAGAGAGGTTAAACACTGAGATAAGTGACAAAAATAATAGCATATCTATTCTTTTCAATTCCTCAGGCATGCACTAAGCACCCAAGGCCATGCTGGTGGACACACAGATGCATAAGACGAGCTTGTGTTCTTTGCTTTTAAGTATGAAATGGACCCCCTCGTTCACCTCCTTTTTCTCTACTTCATCACCAAATCTTTCCTCTTAGTCTCCTCCATCTTAGTATAATATACTATTCTATAATTAGATACATTAGCTAAAAACAAAAAATTATCCTAAATTCCAAACTCTTCCTTACCATTATTCCAGACTCTCATCTAATCGTCATCCCTGTGCTTCTGTCTCTAAAACACAGCTGACCTCTCTTCATGTCTCTCCACCTGCACTGCCGTGTTGGGTGGATGTAGTTACCTCTGACTAAACTCCTGGAATGTTCTGGTTTCATTCTCCCTCCTCTGTAATTCATTCTTTACAAAGCAGGCAATATGAGTTCTTAAAAACCAAATCAGAGTGTGTTACCTCTTGTTTAAGGCCCTTCAATGCAGTTTGAATTAAATGCAAACTCTTTAGTATTTATTTATTTATTTTAGAGATTTTTAATTGATTTTTAAAGAGAGAGGAAGGGGAAGGAGAAAGAGATAGAAATATCAGTGTGAGAGCAAAACATCGATTGGCTGCCTCCTGCACGCCCCCTACTGTAGATTGAGCCTGCAATTTGGGCATGTGCCCTGATCAGGAATTGAACCAGAGGCCTTTAGGTGCACCAGATGCCACCCAACTAACTGAGCCACATCAGCTAGGGCTAAATGAAAACTCTTTAAGATGGTCTGTGAGGTTCAGCCCCTTCCCACCTCTGCAGTCTCATCTCAATCTACTCTTCTCTTCATTAGCAAAACTTTTGCCACACTGGTAGTCTTTCATCCCCTTGGCTGCATTGTCTGTAATTAACTTTACTATGCTTCTGTATAAACGATGTAATTTTACATGTTACCTGAGTGTGCAGGTTAGTTTCTATCTATACTCTACATAGTTAGGTGATATTTAAATCACCCTAATGAAGAATCCATGCTCAGAAACGGCCTCAGCAAGCACTTTAAATATCAATTTCTAAATCCGCGTTACAAGATATTTTTATTAGTATGAGCAATGTCACAAATAATTTTTCATTGATGAAATGAGTGCTGATTAACACACATAATTGGCTGGGGGCTTTAATAGCACCTCTGCCTTTGCATAAATAAAACATTAGAACGTGGCAGTCCCAGCAACCCAGCACTATCTGAGTGGTCTCCTTGGTCTAGAATGCCATTCATCTCCATTTGTGTACCTCCACTTAGTGGAGGAACCTGATAGCACATCCTGCTGTCAGAATGCCATTACCTCTACCTCAGTGTTCACATTTCAGACAAGGTATTTGTGGGTGCGCTGAAGGACAGAGCAGTTTGTGCGACTGTCCTTCTGTGTGCTCACTAATAAATGTTAGGGCATCTGGTGGAATTTGGTCTGAGCCTCGCTTCCGTTGCAGTATGCCACCTGGCACATGGTTGTGAAAGAAGAGCCATGTGGCTAACCTCCTAGTCTGATTGTCTAAAAAATGTGTTGGTTATAAGAGCCAGATTGGCCTTAGGTAAGCCCCCCTGCCCCCACCAAGAACAGAGCTCTTTAACATCTCAGGAACTTTCCACTGCAATTCCCTTTGCCAGGAAGGCTCTCCCTCTGTTTCTCCCTTGAAGGCCATCTTCTGGTTTAGCTAGCAACTAAAATTTTGGTCTCTCAGATTGACCCTACTTGACCACTCTTTCTAAGTAGGTCACCTTATATATCAGTGACTCTCCTGATTATTCTCTGACCCAATCCATCCCTGTTTCTGTGTTCCATTATGAATCATAGGAAACTAGCCCTGGTCAGATTTGGTCATTGGGAGGTACTAGTAGCATAATGGAGGATGGGAGAAGGGGAGAAGCCAGGGTATTTTTCTCTTTATTTGGTTGGTTTTGTCAATAGATAAGACCTCACTTCTAGTCCTGATTTCCATGGATCAGCACCCCTTTTATGAATATAGCTTCCAGGTAGTTCCAAGTTCTGGTCTCTGGTAATATCACTTTGTCCCACTGCCCCTCCAATCCTGGAGGTGGCATGGGATTTTCTGTGTTGCTAATCTCTGACTGCTCTCATTGCCCTCTCTTCTTCCCATGCACAACCAACTCCTTGTATTGAATTCTCTCTGTTTAAAATACCTGGATCACTTCTGTTTCCACATTAGGCCCTGCTATACTACATGCCACAATAGTAAATTATGGCACCCTGTCTTTTTTTTTCTCCTATATCTCCTATTATAAATTATAATTATTTACTTATGTATTTAATTACTAGCATCTCATCTATTTTCCATATCACACTGTGGTCTTCATGAGAAGGGATACTGGCTATATTTGGTCATCATCACATCCTTAATGTCTACAGGGTCGCAGATGCTCAATATTAATTTATTTAAAACAATAAATCATGTCTGGGTTTTTAAATCTTGGAACCTTGAACCACTCAGGGGATGCATGGCTAAACTTAAGGAGATAAATAAAACTTTTGACATTGAATACAAATGTTTATGGGAATTTGTGTTTTTTCCCCTCATTGGCAAGAGTCCACAACTTTCATTAGAGTTTCAGCATATAAAGACCTAAAAGTTAAGAGATGATGCATCTAGTGGGAGAGATGTACACATTTGTTATCAGAGCTTTATAATATTGATATTAACAAAAGTACTTGGGAGCATAAAGGAAGAATGAGTCTCTCTTTCCACTTGTTCAAGCCAAAAACTGAGGAGTCATCCCTGACATCTCAATTTCTCTTATTCTTCACATCCAGTCCATCAGCAGTTACAGCAGTTGGCTCTACTTTCATAACATATCCAGAATTCAACCACTACTATCATCACTTTGGTCCAAGTCACCATTATATCTTTCCTTGATGGATGAAAAAAGACTCTTGTCTCACTGATTCACTTCTTCCCATGTAGAGTCTATTCTCAGTCTTGCAGCTCAAAGTCTGACAGGAGTCAGATTATGTGACTTATTGGCTCAAAACTCTTTAATGGCTCCCATCTCACACAGAGTTAAAGCCAAAGGGCCTCCAAAGCTCTCTGTGATCCAGCTCCTTGCTCTCTCTCTCTCTCTCTCTCTCCTTTGTCTACCTCTCTCCCCGACGACCTACCCAACCTGCTTAGTTGACGTTTCTTCTCCTACCACAAGCCCTTGCTCTGGCTGCTTCCTCTGCTGGGATGCCCTTCTCCCACACAGACTCTTCTTTTCCCTTCATTCTTTTCATGTCTCTGCCCACACAACAAATAATACCCCCTGCTCCTTCCTCTCTATCCTGCTCATTCTGTTTTATTTTTATTCACACCATAGACCACTATCATACTATTTATTTACATATCTGTTTGTTTATTGTCTATCTCCTCCACTGGAACATGAGCTCCAACAGGACAAGGACTTTGTTTAAGTCAAACCTGAAACAGTGCCTGGCACATGATAGGTTCTCAATATATATATTTTTAGGTGACAGTGGTGACATAGAATCTTAAAACATAAGTAGAAATTGAAGAGGCAAAGAAGAAAGGTGAGTGACAAACATCCATCAAGGCTGGGTTGGGATAGTTTTTTTCTCTTAAGTATGTTTTAGTTTTAGAATTTTATATACTCACCACCCTCTTTCCCTCTCCAAGTTCTGTCCTGGATAGGTCCATAGCTGGATAGATATTCTGCCTCAAACACAAAATGGGCTTTATTAGTGGTAGTAGTAGTATCATTACATTTATTATTTGCTTAATCAATGGGTATATGTAACAAAGTTCCACTACTGGGCTAAATGAATCTAGAGTTAAGTTAGCTAATATTGTTTAAAGGTAAGTTTTTTCATACCTGATAAATAGTGCAACAGGCAATTGGGTTGGAGGGGAGGCAGGAATTGATGGTGAAAGTAGAGCAAGTTTAAAATGATATACAGAGAGGGGGAGAAAAGGAGAGGGAGGGGGGAGAGAGAGAGAGAGAGAGACTGAAGCGTAACAAAAACTTACTGAGGAGTTGAGGAGTTCCAGGTCATCCAATAATTCTTTTCCAGCCTCTCCCATCTGTCATCCTGAAATGCTGGTGAGATTGACTTCAAGGAACACAGTCAACTTTTGTTTTTGGAGACTGCAGGGTAAATATTACAGATCTGGAACGGTTGGCTCACGGCTTCAAAGTCTTGAATAAAGCTGCTGGATGATTTGGAAGCCACCTGGCAGGAAATTTAACTTTTTCAGTTTGGGGTATTTTTTTCCTTACCATTCCTTAATTCCTACCTGCCTCCCCCATTCTTTCCAACACCAAATTAGCTATTTGGATGCCATCAGTGTAGTTTAGACCTGGGTACCAGCCAAGGTCACGAGGCTCAGTGTATAAGAAGTGAATGCCAGCTGTATTTGAGACAGAATTTCCAAGGCCAGGGAGGCAAAGGGAGGGGGGTCTGGGCTTCCTGATCTTGAATTTTCTTCCCTCTTAAAACACACACACACACACACACACACACACACACACACACACACACACACACACACAATATCCCTTCTATTTTTAATTTCCTGCTTCCAGAAAGAATGGTGTGACAACTTTCTGTCCTTCTGCCTGGATTCAGTCCTCTCTTGGTCTCCCTCCCCATGGCTGAACTAACTCTATATATGAAAGTCAGTAAGGAATCAAAGAAATGAAAATAATAAGTAGACCAGAGGAGTCTCCAAAAGTTAACAAGAGCTTTTGAAACCTAAATCCACATTCTGGAGTGGGAGAATAAGTGTCATAAACTCTGAGAACTCAATTTAAACAAATACTATGTGATTATAATTATCAGGAGTTATTCAAACATGGCTCTATTCATGAGTTTGCTAATTATTGTCACTGTTTTTAATGTTAAAATTAAGTTTCAGGATTTCCTCTGGATTATTATGTATAAAAATAAACCAAGTGTCTACCTACCTATCTGTATCTATGTAAGTAGTGATAGATCCTATTTTTATGGTGGTTCAATGATTACATTCTGTGGCCAACACACAGTCTATATGCATGAATCTTGGTGTGAGCCGTAGTCTTGTTTTCTGAATGCTTAACATCAGTTCCATTCTTTATGGTGTTAACCAGTACATTGTAGTCCTCTGAAACATCAAACCAGTAAAAATGTGTTTCCTATAAAATACTAAAACAAAAACAAAGAATAGCCTTAAGATATGCATCCTAATTAGTTCAATGGAACCCCTCCTTGTGTATCATTGTGAACATCATATAGGTTGCCTGGTCCATATACGTTGGCCCTTTTAAAACCCTAAAGCAGTCTATATGTAAGCAGTGGATTTATAAACATGAATTATTCACTCTTTAAGTTTTTTGAACATTTGCTGTGTACCACAGATAGTGTCACACTCCAAAGATATAGAGTAAAAGAAACAGTCTTTGCCTCAAGGAATCCACAGTGCCAAAAGGATCCGGCAATAACAGTCAGAGATGATGGGTGCTGTGATACAGGTAGTAGGCAGAGGCTATGGTGGGAGCCTCCAGGAGGTGTACCTGACCCCTGTGGGGAAGGGATTGTGGAGGTGATGGAGTTTTAGCAGGAGTTATCCGGGTAGAGGGAATGGAATGTGATGTCCAAGAAAGTGTATTCAGAGAGCCACGTGCGTAGTCACCCGGGAGGCCTTGTGTCACTGAGATTCTGTGTCTGGAGTCTCCAGGGTGAAGGTACAGAGAGTAGGAAGGCTGACAAGATAGTAAGTTAGAAATAAGATCTTAAAAAGTTAAAAAACAAAAACAAAACCCAGGTACATTGCAAGCTAGAAGTTATCATGATCAAGTTTGCATTTTGAAAATATCTTTTCTTCTTTAACTCCAGTCCATTATTATCTCAAGAACTAGGTACGTGTCTTATCAGTTCACATTCATAGCTCCTGAAAAAAATGACTTATAAAATTAAATTCTGTAGAATATCAAGCAGCAATTAAAAGCAGAACACAGGTCAAACAGAACTGTTGAGTATAACGTAACTCGATTTTCAGAGATATAACCAATGCTGTCATTACCAGATGCCTACTGATTCATAAGGGTTGATCAACTTTTAAACATTGGCAGGACTTTAGAATCCTTGGCAATGTAATGCTAAGAGATGGCGGTCTTCAGGGACTCTAAGATAAGCCATAAACTAGAAGGTCATCTTTGATTCTGCCCCTTGGAGGGGATGTTAGATGGAAGAAGAAGAGGAAGAAAGCTTTGCCAGCATGACCTCAGCGAGAGGCCATATATCCAGGCTGAGGATGGAGAACCATGTGTCCAGACTGGAGGGCTGGCTTGGTGCTAAGTGGAGGCCTCTGGAGTTGGCCAGGGAGGAATCCCATCTCCTCTACTTACTAGCCAAGTGTGCTTCTCAGCGGCTCTGTCTCTTTATCTGTCTCCACAGTCTACCACTTGGGGCTATGTGAGAATTAAATATATGTTAATGTGTGTCCAATACTTAAACCCATGCCTGCAACGAGTAGGCTTTCCATAAATGTTAGCTATTGCCATACTGTGTTGTTTCCATCATATATTAAGTGAAGCACCTGGCACATAATTAAACGCAGTAAATATTCATTTTCTTTCTTATTCAATTTTAAGAAAATAGATACAGGATGTGAGAGGTATGATGAAAATAATGTGGTCTAGGAGGCAGGGGGTTGGCTCAGATGACCTATTGGTGACTCACGGGGCTCTGAACTGTGGCTCTCTAAGCAGAGCCAGGGGCTTGTCTGTGGTGTGAGAGCCTACTCTACTGAGCCCCCTGCCCTGCCCATGGGAGGGCAGTGAAACTCGGCCTCCTGGAAAATTGCATCCTTGCCAAGGCTGGAAAAGTGCTCTGTGCCAACCTGTTTCCCGTTGGCCTCAGATTTTCTTCTTCAGTCCAAATGCATTCGCATTGTTCTCCAAGTCTGACTGAGGCTAGAGGGGATTCCATATAATCCCTGCCCTGGTTTCCTCTGATTCACATGCAGGCACACGCATGCTCACACTTCATTCTCACCAGGTTCCCAGGAGGAGAAAGTCCACTTTAGTATGTGCCAGGATTAGGCTCCGAGGAGCCCAGAGATTTCTCTACTACACAATGACCTGATTGTGCAGGCTTGTCTGAGTCCAGTGGCAGGTCGGCAGGCCAGCTGAAAGCTCATCTTAAACCACCGCCTCAAACCTTAAACCCAAACACCACAGCTGCACTCCTGGAACCAGGTCTGTTTTCCTAGAATATCTGGTTACAGCATTTAAAAAATGAGCAACCTCATTATCAATAGTGTTTCTGAGAACCCAGCATTCCTTTGGAAAACGCTAGCTCTCCAGGGCTGGCAAGCACTGCAAAGCAGACACATTCCCTCGCCTGCTGCCCCCTCCCTGAGGCATCATCCAGCCAAACCCAACAGCCCGGTTTAGCAAAAATGAACACTAGGACTCAATTTCTGCCAGGGAGCTGGGGGCCTCGGTGACCGAGGGAGCGAGTGGCATCTCCTTCCCTGGAGGTCTTAAAGAATAGGAGGAACATTTGTTCTTGTGCTGAGTCAGCAGCACAGCACGAGAGAGGACATTGGATTGGAACCTGGGTCTGTTTCCCGGCTTTCGCATGTATTAGTTGTGTAATCTTCGACGAAGCAGTGAAATTTTCCAAGCCTCAGTTTCTGAAATAGTGACAATTATGGCGAGGATTAAATGAAATAACACATGGCAACATGTCTTGCCAATTAGAAAGCCTTCAACATTTAAAAGGAATTACCTTATTCCTCTTAATATGATCTTTCCTTGTTTCATCCATACAAGTGTATGTATGTGAATACGTGGAACTTTCTTATTCCTCTTGAAATACATAACAAACTCTTAAGAGTTTTGGAGGATAAAAAAATTGAGGTAAGTTTAAAACAATACTCTTGACACAATGCTGGGCACAGAGTAGGCATAAAATGTATGAATGAATGATTAAATTATGTTGTTTATTATCTCCTATTTAAGGCGGTAGGGAACTATGTTCTGAGTTGTTTTTTTTAATTCCAAATCTATCTGCCTATCTATCTGCCTATCTATCTATCTATCTATCTATCTATCTATCTATCTATCTATCTATCTATCTATCATCTAGCTATCTAGCTATCTATTGATCTATCTAATCATCTGTCCATCCATCATCTACCTAACTACCTATGTTATTATATTATGTGTGTGTGTTTCCTTCTTTGCAAAGTATGAGTATCTCCTTCCAGAAGACACAACTCCCAGGGGTTCCTTGTGTTTTAGGCAGCTCTGGCTTTCATAGAGCATGGGATCTTCACTGACAGATACCATTCAGAAGTACTTCTCCTTACTAGCTATGACTTTAGGCACATTACCTAACCTTTCTTCAGATGTTACATTGGTGCTTTGGGTTGTGCCAAACTCTCTGATTGTGATGAAGATGGGGTGAAATATACAAAACACATATCATCCTGCTTGGTCCTTACTACTCATTCAATCCAAATTTGACATTCCACCAACATGATAAATGAGGGAGGAGGAGGGACGGGAGTGAAAGGTATATGATAGAGATGATGCATGCGTCAGGAGTCCTGGGGTGAGAGGGAATGTTCTTTGAAGGACTTTATAAGAATATGGCCCAGCCTGATGCTGAGAAAAACCTAAGGGTACAAAGAGAAGAAAATCAGAGTTTTGAGACTGAGTTTATACTCCCATGGCCACAAGAAACCTATGATTACTCAAGGTTGACTTTTCAGGAGACTTATTCAAGAGATATCAGTGGGCTTGTCCAATGAAAGAGTTGAGGTTTTGACTCCAGGCAGGTTAGAAACTGAGTTAAGAAATGGGAAACACATCGTGAACATCTTCTCTTTCTCTATTCTCTCCTTAGGTGACATTACCAAGTCTCGGGCTTTAAACATCATCTATGTGCTGATAACTGCCTAATTTACATCTCCACCTTGGACATGTCTCCCAAACTTTAGGCTTATAAATTAAGTTGTGCACACTATATTTCTCCTTATATATTTATCTGTAGATAGATATAGATATAGATATAGATATAGAGATATAGATATAGATATAGATATAGATATAGATATAGATATAGATATAGATATAGATATAGATATAGATATAGATATTAACTTAAAAAGTACGAGACTTGGTTTCCGGTCTTCCTCTGTCTCTCCCTCTAACTTTCTCCTAACATCTCCTGGATTCTTATGATTGCTTCTATGCATTATAATGCGCAATTTAAAAAAAGTAAGCATTAATATAATAATATATGAGGTTCCAGGGACTGTACTAATCAATGAGAAAATAGAATAAAATAAGGGTAAATCCCTGACCTCAAAGGGCTCACTAAATAGAAAGGGGGAGAGAGTACATTGTTTTCAAAGTATTTATTCACATGTCTCAATGTTTTAATATATGCTGTGGGACAGAAAGGGCAGAGAGATGTCCCCACAGAGTGGTGCTAAGGAGATGACATTTTAAGCTGCATCTTGAATATGATGAAGAGGTGGTTATTTGGTGGGTATTGTGGGTACTGTGGTTCCAATTCATTATTCTTGACCTATTTAAGAGGATTACACATACCCATCCTAGAGGTGAACTTTGGCCATGTCACCTGCACTTGCCAAATAGAGTGTGAACAGAAATGCTGTAGGCTATGTTTAAGCAGAAGCCTTACAAGGAATCACCAGGTTCTGTTGTCCTTTCCCTTTTTTTTTTTTTTTTTTGGCCAGAATAGTATGTTTGAGGGATGGATTTCTCCTTCAGCCTGGATCTCAGAATGAAGAAGATCCACGGAAAAGAGTTGCAGCCAGTGTGAAGGCCAGTGAGAAATAAAACTTTGTTTTTGTAAGTCAACGAGATTCTTTGGGTAGTTTATTGCTGCAGCATAAATGACTAAAGCTGACTAATAAAAATAATGGTACCAGAAGTGCAACAAAAAGCCTACAATGTGTGACATTGGCTTTCAGGCTAAGTGTTATGCAGTAAGAAAACTTCTTGGTGACTCACGTTATTCAGAGGAGAAACATTTGGTAAAACTGGTGCTTGCGGTATCTTAAAAGGCAGAGTATGTAGCTGTAACAGGAGCTACGTACATAAAAATTCTGTGTGACAAACCACCCCAAGGCTCAGTGGTCTACAAAAGTAAGCATTTATTTCTTATTCATGTGCCTACAAGTTGTCTGGGGTTCGGCTGATCTAAACAGAGCTTAGCTGGGCTTGTTGCCAGCTGTATATTGGGTTTGTCTACTCCATGTGTTTCTCCAACTCCTTGGAGCAGTGGCTAACAGAGGCATGCTCTTTTGGGGATGAAGGGTAGGAGCAGGAAGATATATGTCTCCCACGGTGTGGGTAGGAGAGGCAGTGGATATTTGCTAAATCATAATATAATCAACCACAGTAGGTGAGTAAATGGGAAAGAGCACAGAAATATAGTCATGTGTGCTAAGTTTTATTTGTAGCCCAACACTTAGTAGATACTTGCCTTGGGCAAGCCACAATTTCTCTAAATCTCAGTTTCCCCATTTGAAAAATAGTGAAAAACTAGCTGCAGTATTTTCTGGGAGGAATAGAAATTCTGGTTAGCTCAAATAAAGGTAGTGATTAGGTGATGATGTAGGTACCCATCAGAAACAGATCTCATGAAGCCCAGGGGAAACTCAACAACCAGGACTTAGGACAGAGGAATAGGCAGCCCAGGGGAACTTCTGCACCCTGTCAATTGTTCTACCATCAAGTGCCCCAGCTGAACCCCTTGCATCTGCTTCTCTTCCATTGAACTTCACTTACGTGTGTGTTTGTGTATAGACATACAAGTATTACAATCTTACTCTCTCTCAACTTTCTAATGATAATAGGAATAGAATTCATTCTGCTCTTTGTAGGGGAGAGGAAACAGAGATAGAAATGAGATCTGTTGAACACTTAAGTCTTTAGTAGAGTTGACTAAACATAAAGTGTTTGATATGAGAATATTTTTTCCTAAAAATCTGTTAAGTGGTGGGATGTCAAGTTTGTGTTGTGGTGAAGCAAAACAGGAATAGTACTCAGCTGAAGATCAGCCAGAAAAGGCGTCATGAATGCACAAGCTCTGAAAAAATAAGATATTATGCTGGGAATTTGGGGCTTTGAAGGAATGTGAACCAAGTTTATTTAAGTCTGATTAGCACAACCCCAGACTGAGGCAACCAGGGACCCCTCTTCTGGGCTCTGCACTTCAGAGGGCCCATTTCTGATCTCCTCCAGCTGTGTCCTTCCCTTTGGAGTAAGGAGTTTGTGGGGTTGAGGACATGAACATCTGAGAGTGGCCAAGGAGATTTGTTTGCAGGGCTGTGGATGGAAGTTGGATGTTGGACTCTAGGATGTCTATATTGACACATATGAGCCCCTTCTGGTGCTGGATGGAGCCTAGGGTGGGAAGGGGTTGGGCTGGGAGGTTCCACTGGTGATACTCTTACCCCAGACCCTGCAGATCTAAGAGAAAGGCTTTTCTCTGAAGGACTGGGAGGTTCCAGCTGACATCCCACGTAGTATAATTTGAAGGGTATTACAAAGCCCTGCCTACAAAATAGGGTATGCTTTGGGAAAGCCTACCCTGAGAATTAACCACAAACCTTTTCTAACTGTTATAGTAATGAGGTAGCAATAAAATTCCAGCTACAATTTTACTTCTCTTTTCTTTTCTTTAAAAAAAAAATGTTTTTATTGATTCTTAGAGAGAAAGGAAGAGAGAGGGGGAGATAGATAAAAACATCAACGAGAATAAAACGTCGATTGGCTGCCTCCTGCACACCCCCGACTAGGGATCAGGACTGCAACCCAGGCATGTGCCCTGACTGGGAATCGAACTGGTGACCTCTTGGTGCATGGGTCGACGCTCAACCACTGAGCCACACCAGCTGGGCTACAATTTTAATTTTCAAAAGCTCATCCATCTGCATTATGATCTTATAAGAAAAATATTCCATTCCAGGCCACTTGTAAAATGAAATAGGCAAAACCTGCTTCTCATGCGAGGCAATAATTTCTCCATTCTGAATGCCAACAATGTCCTCTCCTTGGAAAGTTTATAGAGCTTATATCCTGCCTGTTCACCTTTAATAAAGAAATGTTAAATATTTTAAAATAAACTTTCTTTAATGGGCCAGAAATACATATCCTCAGGTCTTTTGCTTCTTTAAACATCCTGAGGGCTGTAAAATCCTCCGGGTTGGACTTAGTACCATTGCAGGGGTGTGCCCAACTCGCTTGGTTTGTGCAGGTCTTTCTGGGTTGTGGGGCTACTGATGGGCAGGGAGAAGAGTCCAAGCATCTCTGTCTTTTTATTTGTGTCTGTCATCTATCTACATTCTTCCTGCTGTTTGACTGAGTAAACTGAATGCTTTCTAGCTTCTGTGCTTACCTTTCTTTGCCTGAGGAGATGTAAATGTTCCCACCCCATGTGCTCACCGGTCACAAGGGACCCTTCAAGTATAAAGCAGTGTTTAAACTTGCATCCCCACTGTCCCCCATTCTTCTCCAGGAGCCCTCTCCTAGACTGCTGAGAGGAAAGGGCCCTGAACTTGCAACCAGGTGGCCAGGTTGCTAATCCAAGGCTCTTCACTAACTAGATAATCTTGGGCAAACCATTTAAACATACTCTAATTAGAAAGAAACAAGACATTCACTTATTCTTTCAAAAAATACATACCCAGGACTACTATGTGTTAGACAGCATGAGACACACCTGGAAAACAAAGATAAAGCACCCAGGTAAACGGAGAGTGTGCAATAATTACCTTGTGACTTCAGTACTTAGATTGAAGCACCTACCGTGTCTCCCTCCCAGGAGAGCTGTGAGTGTCAAATCTGCAAATGCAATAGCTGTGTCCTCCAGACATAAGTTATAAATTATTGACAAGTAGAAGAGTGATGAAAAAAGACATTACTTCAGAGTTTTACACTGAGAGTTGGTGGGCAATAGCTGTCTGAGTTGAGTATCTCTCCCTTTTCAGTATTTATAACTGCTGTTTATTTATTTATTTATTTATTTATTTTTGTAATTGCACCCACAACTTCCTTTAAAACATGTGCAGGGATGCACTGAGGTTGAAGTGAATTTCAGTAAAGTTTGTTCTGATGATTTGAAAATGGGATCCCCCTGCAGTATTGCAAAACTGAGCTTGGACCTTGGTCTAGGAATAAGTAGATGGTCTTTTGCATTCAGAGGAGAAGAAAGCAACAGGAGATCGCCACCGGAACAATAGAGATCATCGTACAACTGGTGTGGCAATCGGGTCAAGAGTTCAAGTCAAAATAATCTGAATACAAATCATCACATAAGAAAAGGAAATTTTCCATTCCTCCCAACTCCTTGACCCACTGATTGGAGTCACAGATATGGCTGTTCTCTCAGTAGAAATGTATTAAGACCATATGTAAAGATAAATATTCTGGTCAGGGCAAGATAGGAAAACAAAAAGCAAAGAGCAAGTCAGTGGGGTACCTCAGGGACTGCTGTGTTTCCACCCACACTAAAGAATACTCAGAACCGTAGGAGGTACAGATCCTGTTCGGCCTTTTACTTGCTCATTTATTCAACAAATATTTATTGAGTGCCTGCTGTGTGCTGGGACTTCAGAAGGAAGCAAACTGTGGCATAGTCCCTGCCTTTATGTGTGTCAGTAAAGGACACTGACATTAGTCAAATATTCACGCAAACTCATCTTCAGTTGTGGCGGTGAGGATTGCTGTAAAGGGGAAATGCATGATACCAAAAGGAGGCTATCCTAAAAGGACGCTTGATGTCTGTTGCCACCATCGCATCTCCTTATCTATCCCTTCTGTCTTTTTCTTCCATCTTTTAGGGACACTTGTGATTTCATTGGGCCCAACCAGATAACCTAGGATCACCTTCCCATCTTAAGGTCCTTGAATCACATCGACAAAGTCCCTTTTTATATGTAAGGTAACATATTCACAAATTTCAAGGATTAGTATGTAGATATCTTTGGGGAGTCATTATTCTTCCCACAGCATCAAGGCATGTGTATTTAAATCTGAGGAGGAATTGGAGGGTAAGTGATCTATGAAAAGACATTTTCAGCTCTAAGCAACTGGAGAACATAGCTTAACGGCACTCAGGCTTAGCCAAAGCAGATGGAAGGTAAGCTCTCAGCAAAGTCGTGCTAAGTAAACGAGAGGCAGAGCCCAGAACTTAATGCCTGAATGAAATGTTTATGGTGTATAAGGCCGGTCTATTCTAAAGGCAAATAAAATTCTTGATAATCCAAAGGATTTGTGAACTGATTTGAAAGCACAAGAGTTCTGGCTCTCTGCCTGGTTGTGTATATATGAGGCCTGCTTGTGACAATCCAGGGTGTTATTTCTCTAAATGCATCACCCCTGCCCTTGAAAGGAGCCTGGTTTTCTGCTCTTTTGGAGAGTCCAAGTATTCTCTGTTTATTAGCATCACTACTCCCCACCCCCTCACACACACCTCTTCCCAGAAGACTCTAAATTGGTTTAATCATATTGTATGTTTCCATTTCTAGTTTTTCCAGTTTGCTTTTATTTTATTTTTTTTTCTTTCCTCCTTACCTTCTTCAGGCATAAAATGTAACTTCTTGAGGAAAACTGAAGCGGCCTTTAGTAACAGAAATCGAGGTAGGGTGAAGAGAAGAGATTCTACACCATACCTCCTGTGCCATTAGGTAAGTGGAGAGCTTCTGTTTGCAGTGCCTGGCAGATGTTGACCCAAAGCTACCTTCCCTCTCATTTTAACTCCCACAGAGAGCTCAAGTTCTCTCCAGTTCCACAGAGAATTCCTTTCTGAGGGGTCAGGGCCATGTGAAGGTGGGGAGAGGTAGAGGATTCTATGAATAGGCTGGGTTTTTCCTGGAAGTCTTCCCGATTCAGACAAACAGAGACATTGCAATGAAGGAGCATCATGAGGGGTACAGATCATCATAGTCAGGATCTTCCTAACTTCACTATAGAACCAGCAATCTATTTTTTTTTTAAGAAGACACTTTCCTCTTCTCTCTCTCATTGGAGCTTCCATATATCAGCATTAACTGATTAATTCTTTGGGAAGAAGGAAAAATTGGGAAGTCTGAATAAGAGTTCAAATCCTCTGAGTATCTGTTTTTTCAATTATGGACACTGAGTTTAGAGCTTGGAGGAAGTTGAGGTTTCTTCTCTTTGCCACCTCTTTGCAGGGTATGAGGAAGAGACCCCTCCCTTTCTCTTGACCTATCAGAGGCAGATAATCACATCCTATCTTGGCAGAGATGATAACGTACATAAAGCACTTTTAAGATACCTGGCATCCAATATGATATTAGTAAATGTTCATAAGAGGCAGGATGGTAATGATGGATGATGATGATGATCTATTTGTTCTAACTTATCCTTCTTGTTGGGTTCTCAAGCTTTAGAAAGGTAAGAACAGTTAGAAAAACTCCTAGTCCTTTTCCCCAGCATTACTCTATTGACAAAATAAAATTCTAGCAACTTAACCTGCCCCTTACTTAACTGACTTGCACATAAATTTTTTTTCTTAAAGTTCAGCTTCTTTCTGTTATTCATGTTGATCTTTATCAGTTATCATCACTGAGTGACTGCTGTGGGGTTGCTGCTTGCAGATTATGATACTCTGGGGAGTAACTCAAGAGAGTTAGAGAATTCTATAGCTTCCAATTCCTTAGATCCTACCACAATCCTCCCAGAGTACTCCTTTCAAAATGTGAACTGTTAAACATGTTGAACAGTTCTGGCTTAAATCATCAGGTCACACATTTCCCTTCTCTTCATAGGTTGGACAGTTCAGAGTGGGTTGTGAAGATGATCTGCTAAATGTTCTCCTGCTGCCCAAATAAGCACATTGATTAGAGACAGACCAGGGCCTCAGATTTTCCTGAAGGCCTCTTCATGACCCTTCTGCTCTTTCATACTTTGCTCCCGAAGAGCTGTTTCCTATCTCCCTCAGAGGGTCTAAATGCTCACTTACAAGATGCACAGAGGGAAGAAGAAAAAACACACCAAGAAGATGGTTCATTGCTCAGTGCAACCCCTGACAACAGATTCCCCAGATTCCCTACTTTGAAGCCCATGAACTGCTCTGTTAAAATTATAAAGCATGGATTTATAGGGCCCAAGAGGAGCCAGAAGGTGAAGACCCATCTCCAACCAATGGGTCAAACATACTGATGAAGCAGTATGATGAGGCCTTGCCAACTTCTGGCCAATAAAACATCTTTCCTCCCTTCAAGTCCTTGACCTTCTCTTTCCCATGCAAAATTAAGTAGAGACACACATGAGGGGGAAAGGTCAGAAAAAGTAGCAAAATAAAACAAAATACTCAGCATGCCTTGGCCTTGTAGGGGGACAGTTGGGTCACAGCGGTCACCCTCCTGGGCCCTTTATTCCTTTCTGGATCCTATGGCCATCCTGCTTGCTTAACCACCTCTTGATTTTCCATTTCAGGGAAGCCTGAGTTAGTCACTAGCAAATAATTGTTATCAAAATAGTTCTAGCTGAAAATAGAAGCCCAAGGTCCTGTGGAACTTGAGGCAACTGAGTGAATTCTGTGGACTGAGGAAAAGACAAAGAAGGAGGTTTGGGAGACATGACTGGGGCGTGCTGGCACTGTGATTTTGGAAGGCCACTTTAACCTCTCTGAGTCCCAGCTTTCTCATTCTTAAAAGGAGGAGAGTGGGGCTGGAGTGGATCTTGAGGTTTCTTTGTCTGACACTCTCCAGTTCTTAAGCAGATCTAAGACCCAGGGAAGAAGGTGTAGGAGGAATTGATAAGGGAAGCATCATGAGACAATAGGGAACAGAGCAACTTAGGCTCAACCTTCTGAGTGACCAACATTACCTGCATTTTGCCTACTTATCTAGCTCTGGCCAAGATTGTATTGACTTATGTTTTCATGACTAGGAATCCTTCTAATTCTTTGAGTTTGAGAAAGAGATAGAACAAGAGTGAGAGTGAGAGCGAGAGCACGGGAGAGAGAGAGTGAGGGAGGGAGAGGGAGAGAGATTGAACAAACTTGGATTGTGTAAGAGGAATAACTATTACAGAGATATCAAATTCTGGGGAAGACAGAATTATAACAAAATTCCTTGGTATCTTGTTTGAGGATTGAAAGTATCCTCTCTGTAACTTAAGGATGTAGCCAGTTATGCCCCCCCTTTCCCCAAAGAGGCAATGCATTTGAATTACCATGAATCATTGTGTGGCACGTTGGACATATGGGGCTGAGGCATGGAGGGAGTTCAGGTGAGTTAATATTTAGGTAATGAGTTGATGCAGATTTACCCGCCAACAACCTGCACTTGGCAAAACCAGATATGCCATCCCCTAGATTAGAACCACTGGAACCCAGAGAAGGCTTCAGTTAAGGTGTTGGGTGGGCTCAGGCTAGAAGTGAGAGCTGAATGATTAAGGTTCATCCAGTCCAAGATATAGACGGAGAAAAGGGATGGTTCCAAATGGACCTTTCAGGGAAAGGGAAGGTCAACACAGCCCTCCAAGGATGTATAGACACCAGGCTGCTGGGACAGTGAGATAAATACCTGAACTAGAAGATAGGATAGTTTCTTCTGTTGGACTAGATAATCTCTGAGGTCCAGAAAAGAGAAGTAGTTTATCTAAAGTCACACAACTAGCTAGTTAATGAGCTGGAATTGATACCCAAACTTATTCACTTATTTGCCAGTGGGGAAGTAGAATACGCCATGTTCTGGATTGGATGCCTTCTGACACCTTGCCTGATTTTTTTCCCAGTGGATGAGGACAACTTCATTCCTACTGAATGCACAAAATTGGTGAAGCCATACGTTTTCTTCCTTGCCAAACCTTTCTTTTTATGTACATATATTTTCTTTATTGATTTTTAGAAAGAGAGAGGAAGGGAGAGGGAGAGAGAGATAGAAACATCAATGCAAAAGAACATTGATTGGCCGCCTCCTGCATGCTACCCACTGGGGATTTAGCCCACAACCTGGGTATGTGACCTGACTGGGACTCGAACCAGCGACCTCTTGGTGCATGGGTTGATGCTCAACCACCGAGTCACACTGGCCAGACAGACCTTTCTTCTTTTTCTTAAGATAATTGGATGGAGAAAAAAACATAGATGATAGATGTTTTTAATTTGGAATGAGAGTGGTGCTCATGGGTTTTGGATGAGGTCTCTACACGTATTTCGCAAATACTCCCCAAATAGCTGAGCTGCTTCACCTAGGCCCACTCTACCAACAAAATAGTCTGAGGGGAGTTTAGGGTATCTCATAGCCAGGGAGACACATTCAGAGGGATGTACAAGTCAGCCTTGGAGAAATGGCTTAGAAGAGTAAACCTTTGCCCTAATACCAGGTAAATAAAGAATGTTTTATAAATATTTATTTCTTTTTGGTGCAGTCTTGAATTTAGTAGTTATGTATTTTCTTTTTCTTACTCAGTTTCTTTCTTGGTCTTATATGACTTTTCCACCCAAAATGGGCTTTTGAGGTTTTATTATATACATCTGGAGTGTGTGTGTATAGAGTGTGTGTAAGTCTGTTGAGGAGAGGATGTCCGAGTCTTGTTGTTTAGGGTAGATGGGGCTGAATGAGGTCAGCTGGGTTTTTTAGAGTTCAGGTCAAGACTCCAACTGGCAGAGAGCAGGCACATCCTCCAAACTTACTAGCCAAGTGCATGCTCTTCTGAAAGTCACTGAGCTGAAGATAAACATGGAGCTCATAATAGCTTTTTCACTGATGTCCTTTATTACATGTTCCACATTTTAAATTTCTTTGCTTCACTCCTGTATTCTTCTGGATCTTTCAGAACAAACATTGAAGTAGGGGAAAAAAAGCAAACTGCCCTCTTCCCTCCACCCTTCCCATCCCTTCTGAGTGACTCACTTCAACTGGAACAATTAATCTTAATCAGGATGGTATGACAGCAGAGATAAACATCCACAGCATAGCCCTTTGGTGCCAAAGACTCGGTGAGGCAACCAGCTCCTTCCCCTAGGCTGCAGTGGGGGCAATGTGGAACTATTTAGTTGTTTTAAAAATAGCATTTGCAAAATTAGAGCTGCCTGTATCTTTAGGATGGGCAGCAGGTCAGGGGTTGTGAAATGCCTGTGCTAACCACCAAGTGTGAGCAGGCACTTTTAATAGTGCTGGCTGGAAGGCAATACAGGCCACCAGACCCAAATGATCAACTCCACCTTCTGTGGGGGAGCTTGAGGACAAATGATTCCTCATGTTTGCACTCGTGTTTTTCTTCGCAGAACTCAGAGCTTCCGTGCATGTATCCGTACTCGTTATCCTTGTTTTCTGACAGGTGCAATTACTCATCTCCTCTCTTCTGCTCATCTCTTGTTTTGTTTTTCTCTGCATGGATCACACTTTCAAACCAGCCATGGCTACACCTGGTACCCTAGAAAGGCTGTGGTCAGCAGAGTGCAGATCAGTTCTTGCAGAGGGCCTCAAGAGTCCCAGAACAACCAGGAGGAACCACCGCATCACCTTAAAAATGTAGTATCATAGAATTGTACACTTGAAACCTATATAATTTTGTAAACTAATGTCACCCCAATAACTTTAATTTTAAAAAGATGTGAGGGGAAAGAAAGAAAGAGAAAACTAAATAAAAAAATGTGGTCACATTTTTAATTGTCAACTAACTGGTCAAGTCTTCATTATGAGAAACACTACTGTTACTCTCTTGAGGTCCAAGAACTCCAGGGACATAGTCCAAAGTGTACATACAGTCCTATTTCCAGATACAGGGCCAAGAGAGAACTGGGGTGTACAGTCTGTCCAATTACGGATGCACGTTGTTCTAGCTTCGTTCGCAGGTGTCTATTAAAAGCTGTCCTGATACACACTGAGGGTTCCCCTCCATTGTTGTGGCCATGCCCTGGTGAACCCAAATATGGGCACAGGCCACAGTGGTTTCAAGGCCACAGATGGGAAATGAAAATCCAGGAAAAAAGGAATGAGGAGAAAAAGGTGTGAGCAAGGAACAGAGAAGAATTACGAGGAGGCATTTACTGATCGCGACACCACTTGCTAATAAGTGTAAATGTTGCTCAGTCTCATAGGACTGGGTCTCAGGAAAGTGCATGGTGGATGGGGAGTTGTTCACTGGCTCCTGGTTCCTACTTGTCAAAGCTTTGAGTGTATCCCATTGGGTTAACTGCCTCAGTAGCAACAGGTCAGTACCAAAATGAAAGGCAAGGAGTTCAGAGCACAGACATGGAAAAGTTAACATCAGGTTGGGCTCATATATAGTTGACCAGACTCCACCCCCCTGCCCTGGCTTCAGTCTCAGCTAAGTGCCTCTCTGGTGGGGACAAAGGTCGTCAGTGGCTCCAGGCTCTCATCCTACCAGCTTAGCAAGTTCCAAAATGGACAGTAAGGAGGGGGAATAGAATGTTACATAGGAAAAAAAAAAAAAAAAAAAAGGAAAGAGAGAAAAAGAGGAATTCTGGCTAGAATATATGGAAGTAGAGAAAGGACAGTTGTCCAGCCTGGATCAGAAATGTATTGGCTCTATTGGTATTAGAGTATGGTTCTAAAATCAGCTATCTCCTGGAGTTGGTGATAGAGCACAGGCATGGAAAATAGCAATTACTGCTTATTTTAAAACTCCTTGGGACAAGACAAGTTAGATTAAGGTCGGAACTCACTGAAACAAGTCTTGTTTGATCCTTTTCCAAAAAAAAAAAAAAAAAGTCTGTAGCCTTACTCTACATGCAACATTGGGCTGTCAACCTGCTTCAACCTTTATTCTTCTAGAGAACCGAAGCGGGAAGCTTTCCTCTGACTATCCCGTGAGGGGTACCAGAATGTGGCCTTCACTGCCCTTGCATGAAAGGAGTAAACTCAAAAAATAATTCTCCCAGAGAATGGAAGATGGCGTCTCAGCAATTTGGGTTTTTGTTTCTTTATTTCTCTCCTCTACTTGAATAACACTAAGTCCAAACCGGATCTTTGAGTGGACTTGGCTGCCACATAATTTAGACGTGTTTGCTTAACGTTCTGAAAATAATTCAATAAGAATAGGTTTTTCTTGGAATTTATCACTACCTGGCAAATTGGAGCCCAAACATAACAACTTTGTGCTAGAGAGTCATGAGACCCAGCAAATGGAAACGACAGTGGCAGAGAAAAAGGAAACCCAAGCCACCGGTTGACTTTCATTATGCATGATGGTGTGAAGCAGAAATAGAAAATACGAGGCAGGAGCAGGGACAAACACAGCCTGCATGTCAGACTCCCCATCTTCTCCAGGACTCGATGACAGCCGACAGGCCAAGGTGGCAAGTGAAGGGCATCCTACGTCTCAGACATGATTTTGAGAAATTCTCTCCTGCTTTATTTTTCCATGTCTCCAGTTGAAGGGTTTATTTTCTTATGGGTTCTAATGGAGAGGAGCCACAGGTTCAGAAAGTAATAAAGTCACATAAACATATAGCAACAGTAAATAGTAACTTACAAGGACAAGTACAGAGCAGTGAACCTAAATCAGAGGATGCAGAATGATTTCCGGCTCTGCCATTCTCACCGGGACAAACCAAGGAACTTCTCTGAATGGAACTTCTCCCCTTTGAAAAGCTCCAGTTGCAGTGAAAATTATTATCAGTGTAGTACTTCAGAGCTGCAGGGCATTTAAAAATCCACATGATGCAAATAGGAGTCCTCAGGTGTATCTAAGACACTTCCACAGACAACGGTTCCTTAGGGACCATTGTTGTTAGGCTAGAAGCTAAAGTTCTTGCAGGGCAGAATTATGTACTGAGGTCATATGCCTATGGCTCAATATGTGACCTGTGGACTCTTCCTCACTCTGGCCTTAGTGACTGTGAGCACTGTGGACAAAGCTAAGTCTCTGCTCCCTTAAATGTTGGTGTCCCTAAGCCTCTTCTCAACCTTCCCAGTCTCTCTGGTCATCTCATACATGCTATAATTGTACATTCCTTCTGTATGGCCTGGAATCCATATTTTTAGCCTACACTTCTCTTCTGACCTCTACTGTCTAGTAAACCACTTGGACATCTGTACCACCTCATCCACACCTCCTCCTATCTGAAATGAGTTTTTCCATCTCCTCTTCCCTATCACAGTGTCCCAGTCCTTTCAGACTGCTATAAACGAAGATCACAGACTGGGAGGCTTAAACACAGACATTTATTTCTCATAGCCCTGGAGGCTGAAACTCTGTGATAAAAATGCTAGCAGATTTGTTGTCTGTGAGAGTCTGCCTCCCGGCAGGCAGATGGCCACCTTGTTGCTGTGTCCTCACATGGCAGCGAAAGGAAGCTCTGGTGTCTCTCTCTCTTCCCATAAGGGAGCTAATCTCATCATGGGGACTCCACCATCTTTACCTCATCTACACCCAATCACATCCCAACATTTCCACCTGCTACTACCATCACATTGGAGGTTGGGAATTCAACATGTGAATTTAGCGCATAGCACACAATGAATGATTCCATCATCACTGTAGGTGCTCAAGCCAGTTGGGATCCAGTATGCATCCTTGACTTCTCTCTCATTCTTGACTTCCCATCTACTTTAAATCTATTACAGTCATTCTGGCTTCTAACTTCTAAACGTGTCTACTTTTCTGTATCCTAGCTACCATCACCCTAGTTTAGGTTCTTGTTCTCTTTTCTTGGGGTATGGTCACAGTCATCACATTGCTCTCCCTACCTCCAATTCTGTCCCCCTCTAATTTCTTCTTCATTCTGTAGCCAGAATATTTCTAAAAGGAAATCCAAATATGTCTCTCTTCTGCTTCACACTCTTCACTGGCTTTCCCTTGATCTCAGGATAAACTCTAAATTCTTCAACATTTATAAATCTCACCTTCACAGCCTGGCCCACCTCTGCCCTCACTCTTGTTTAATACATTATATGCCCTGTGGTCTCTGTGCTTCAGAGAGCTGAGTCTTCATGTAAGATGTTCCTTTATAGAAAAATCCATTCTGTTCCTTCCCAGGCACTTCCTCATCCTTCAGCTGACCACTTCCTATAGGAGGTCTGCCTGGATTTTTACTTTTTAACTGCAGGGAAAGAGTTGAGTTATTTGCTAGTTCCAGAAGTAGAATTAATAGCAGTTTTTTTTTCTCTACCTGAGTGTCTTTTCTACAGAAGAAACAGACTCACCAGTTCTGAACAAAAGAAAAGCAAGTTTTATTGTCATCTCTCACTTCTGGTCGACCTAGTGAAGAGGGGTGTGTGGTCCCTAACTCATAGGAGAAGGAGAGTTAGAGCTCTAGGCAGAATGTACCCACTCAGAGGGAAGGGCATATGACATCCCAGAACCTGTAGGTCTCCAAAGGGTCTTGGATTCACCTTGCCTGGTTGAGGGAAGTTCAGCAGGTTTACCAAGTGGTTCTATTAGCTATAATAGCAATGACATAAGCAGTGAGTACATGTCCTCCTAGATAGGAGCAGAGACCCCTCTCAGATACTACACTCTTCCAGAGCAGCTGAGATTCATGAGCAAAGTCACTGTTTACAAACAATCACAAACATTATCAAATATTATATTGCTAAATCAAATCACACTCTAACATATTCGAAGTTAATATTTTGGCTACTGCACTCTAAGAGAGATACATCATCTTGTTTATAAGTAAAGGCTATAGTTTCAATTGATTTAGAAAAAGTTCTGGTGACCAGAAAGAGTAGGACTCATTACAAGGTAGCATTTTCTTGGGACAAAGTTTCTAAAAAGAAGAATTTTCTTAGGGACTCCTATGAAGCCACCCACCAGGGTGAAGTTAAATGCATTTTTCTTTTCTGAGGTCCCTTATAACCCCATACTTTTCCCATCACATCTCCTAACTCTGTGTCAAGGTGGATCATTTAACACCTCTTGCTTCCATCAAACCCTAAATTCTGTGAGGGTAGGAACCCCAAGTGACTTTTTAAATGCTATGTCTCTAGTTTCTGAGATAAAATACATGCTCAGTAAATGCTGGTTGAAGAAATATATTCTCTTTTGCTGCTTCTCAGGACACTAAGGGGAATGAAGAACAAGGACTCATAAATATGCTGGCTTCCTTCTGAATCAGATTTATCTGCCACCTTTATTTCACAACAGAATGTTTTTTTTTAGGAAAACTACCATCTCCTTGGGCTAAGAGCAAGCAAGTAAGAAACCTGTCATTTTACCAACCATAAAAAGAGGCTAGGGAAAAACAGAGAGGTGAGATTAGAAACCTATAAAGCAAGATCTTTGTGTGTGGGGTCCGAGGTGATGGAAGCAGGGCAGCAGGTATTTGATCAGTTTCTCCTGTGTCACCTCAGATTTCACCAGCAATAAGGCTGATGGAATAGGTTCCAAATTCAAACATGTCATGTCCCTGAGGACCTGGTGGTCTTAATGAATCACCTCCATTGTGAGGCAGGCTGAAGGCTCTGTTCTGTCTGAATGTAAATCACACCTTCTCTCCCCTCATCCATTCAAACCATCACATTTCTAGCCCTAACCCTTCCACTTTCTTTTGCTCCACTAACTATTAGGAAGATCTTAAGTAAATCATCCCAGCAAGCATAGACTGCAAGAGAAACACCTCATGCATAACCACCTTACCACTTTCTTTGCCAAAAGGTAGGATGAAATGAAGACTCTAGTGTCACTTGGAAAATTCAGCATCTGGGACCATGTGCTAGGAACGACTATGTTTCTTCATCTCCCAGTCTTGGGCAAGTTGGATGACCACACTATGAATGGGCAGGGTGTAGGGTTGGAGAAATCATACATTGGTGTTCTAACAGGGCACCCCTGAAGAATACCCCCAAAATGGACCATGGTGTTTCTCAACCCCTATAAACCTCAGTTTTTCCTATAAAATGGGGGTAATAACTATACCTAAGTCAAGGATAATTGGGAATATTGAATAAGCTGTTGCAAGCAAAGGTCTTAGCCCAAAAATAGCACCTAAAAAGAATTCACCAAAAATAGATATTAATATTGATTCTTGGTAAATCATTTAAAGTGGCATGGTTAAATGAAATCAATATGAGGCATTTAGAGAAATATATTAAAAGAAAATATGACTTCAGGGAAATTTTCTGATTGTAGCAGGATAACTGAGATTATTATACTCAGGGTACAAAATTCATTTCTCTATGCTAGTAAGAGGCTTAGTTGGAAACTTTTTGAAGCCTTGAATCAAATCCCCACTCTATCTATCTATCTATCTATCTATCTATCTATCTATCTATCTATCTATCTATCTATCTGTCTATCTATGTATCTATCTATCTATCATCTATCTATATCTCATTTATATATTATCTTTGTATTTATAAAACTGAATTTTAAGAGAACAGTGTTCTTTTATCCATTGTTGTTTATGCTGACATTCACATTTCACAGTGGAGGCACCCAAGGAGGACTTTTAGAGGCCATTTTCTCTTTTTACCCTGAAAAGTGGGCACGGTTATTTCCATTCTGCAACTGAGGAACTGAAAGCTTGGGTGAGTAAACTGAATTGACCTGAAGGTCATGGTGATGAGAGTCTTTCACCAACTGAAGAGGTTGGGTGTATAAGATGCGTAAGAAAGTCCAAGTAACCCTACATCCTAGCAAGGGAAGGAAGAATAACATCAACAAGAGGAAGGGGATCTTTGATGATCTGTCCTCTGATATATTCCAAATGTCTAAGGACAGTGCCAAGCACTTAACAGGGGGTCTATAAATATTTATTGAAAAATGCTAAATGAATAAATAACTGATTGTTAAACATAGTAACAAGTCAATTGTAATGTTCTTTTTAAATTTTAAAGCTCATAAAAGGCATTTACATGACCAGTTTGCTTCTATTGGCACGTTATACTAGTCACCTTCTTCCCTTTAAAAGTAACATTTATTGCTTATAATATTTATAGAAGTAACAAAAATTGGTGAAACCCAAAAATTAGAGAAAAATTATACTCACACCATACCTTAGATATAATATATTTGTCTTTCAATTTAGAGAATCTCTCCTCCCCTGGATTTCTGTGATGTCAGCACTCACATAATTCTGAAATAAAATCATTCCCAGATTTCTGTTGTCCACCATCATTTCTCTCTGAATTCTTTCTTTTGGCTTATTCATTCACTATCTGATTTCCACTATCCTAATTGATGACCCTTAAGTCTTCAATTTTTGGATCCACCTTTTCTCCTAAGCTCTGGCTCATCATTTTTGTGCTTGACATTTCACCCTTGATGTCTCTCTTGATGATAAAAAATTGAAGAAATTGTCTTATCTTCTCCAGCATGCTTATTTCAACGAAAGATTTCACTATCTTCCCAGGCACCCCATCCAGAAACCTGTCATTAGTGACTTTCTCTCTCTTTGGCTCAGCATATCCAATTAGTTACCAGACCTTGGGAATTATACCTTCTCATTTCAGTCCCTCTCTGTCCCTTTTTTAGACTAGTACAATCATCTCTGGTTTATACATTGTTGTTAGTGCCCATGGCTTCATATCAACTGAAAAATTGTTGGAGCACCTTAGCTTAGCATTCAAAACTGTCATTATCTGACCCAAACGAATGTTTTACTAACTTCTTCCAACTTGGTTTCATACTATGGTATCAGCATTTCTGAACACATAGAAGTTTTCAGGACATGTCTAACTTTCCTTTGCCTCTGTGTTTTGCTCATGTTATTCCCTTTGCCAGAATGTTTCCTTTATGCTCTTTCCTCCTGCAATTTCTGAGCTGAGGTAGAAAAGATAGGTACAATGTGTAAATACTGCCTCCACGATGTCACCCAAACACCCAGAGCAGAAGTTATTTTCTATCCTCTGAGCTCCACAAAACACAATATATTCATGTGTTGCTGTCACATTCAAAGATGTATCACTGTTACAGTGAATATACCGTGTCTAGCCTACTAGTTGTGAGTCCCTTAGGACCTGCACCTGGTAAATATTGCAGAGGGGCCAAAGGCCAGACACAATACCTTACACTTGTGGCAGAATATTAGCTTTAACCATCTTCTCTTTTTTTCCTTCTTTGTTTTTCCTCCTTCCCAAAGATGGTTTTGGCAAGATTTAGCAGGTGTTAATACAGTAATTCATCAAAATTATCTTATGAGAGGCATGTTGATCAGCCTTCAGAATAGTTCTAAGAGTTCAGCACTAATAGTTCCTGTGGGGTGGGCACAGGAACATGACGCTCAAAAGATAATGAAAATTAAGAGGTTCTGGGGGAAACAACGATACTTTAGGTGAGGTGTGGTGACTGAGATGTCATAAATATAATTTCTAAAGTATGCACTGGTGAATGGGGAAATCACCTACTGATGGGATTTCTCCTAACTCTTATGAGTTGTAGGCTTTGGGTACCTATCACAGACTGAGTTGCATGCTGGTAAATTTGAAAATAAAATTTTCTTTTTCTTTTATTTGAATCATATACATGTTTGTTTACCTGCAAAGTCACAGAAATCCTATGTAGCTTAAAGATATAAAGATTTACTTTCTTTTCACATAGTAAGAAATCCAGAATAGGCATACCACGAATCTAAGATTCATCCGGAATCCAGGCTCTTTCTCTGTTTCAGCTCCACCATTTTTTAGCACGTGGCTTTTGCCTTCCTAGTCACAGAGTGGCCATTGCGTCTCCAGCTCCATGCCTGTGTTTTAGGTTTGAAGAAGGCTGAGGGCCAAAAAGGTTTTACACGAGGCTTTATTTACTTCTGGTTTTCATTTATAGCATGTTGGCAAGAATTATATGACATAGATAATCCAGGCTGGAGGATGACTAAGAAAATCAAGTAGTTAGCTATTTAGCCTCTTTTACAGAGGAAGGCTAGTGAGAAGTGAGTTAGAAATGATTTTTAGGTGACCCAAACTATTCTGGTTACTGTATCCTCTGACCCTCCTCTATCACTATTATAGTCTTTGGAAATAGTAACTTGTAGTAAAAACTGGGTTCAGGGAATTGTATATATGTGTGATGTATGTATGTATGTATGCTCGTATACATGTATGAATGTTTGAATGCAAGTGTGTATGTATGAATGTATGTTTGTGTGTATGCATGTGTGCCTGTATATGTGTATGTGTGTTTAAATGTGTGTATATATGTATATATGAATGCATGTGTGTGTGTGCATGTATAAATGTATGTATTTGCGTACCTGCTCTAGGCCTAGGGTTTTGCTTGTGAGTTCATTGGCATACACTATGATAATTCCATTTCTATCAACTCTTTTTACACATTTAAAATAGGTATACTTAAGAACTTGGCTTTAATTAATCCAACTGCAGAGACCCTACAGGAACCACCTCATCCCAGTGAGCTGCTATAGATGCTGAAGGAACTTTAAGGAGTCTGAAAACCTTGCTGTGTGAGACTAAGCACCATTTTTTTTAAACAAATGGAGAAGATATTATTTAGACTTTAATTTCTATAGTCTTTAATTTAAGAATGTTGGTCTTTAATTTCTTTGGATTATAATGTAAAGGGAGATTTGAGGTTTTTACTTTAATTGTTCCCCGAGAGTTTAATACTGGAAGGCAGTTCAAATTCAAGCTTGAGTCATTTTTATTCTGCTGACATTGTATTTTGGATTGTATCGCTATTAACTTCTGATGAATTATATTGGGCATATTGGCCACTGACAATGTGAGCTGGAATGTAAACTGGGCACTGGGCTTCAAGCTTAAGGTGTTTAATTATTGTACTGTTCTTACCCATTTTAGAGTCCTCCAGAGCAAAGGTTAAACTCTCTGCCCTGATCCAGGTAGCTGACACGATGAAGAAGAAGTTGACATGGGGAGAGAGACCTCACAAAGTTTTGAGTAGGACTGTCTTGACAAAACCCGAGGCAACAGTCTGATCCCTGGTAGACTACTAGTTTTGTTACAGCCTAATGGTTTAAGAGAACACAATCTTGGGACTGTTAGAGGACACATTCTCCACTTCCCATATTTTCAAAAAGGGGAAAACATTTCCACCATATAACACTCAGAAAGAAAAAGCAAGGAAGAACTTTCCCCCCCTTCTCCACCCTTGTCTTCAGTGATTGTGTGATTGGAACGTGGCTCAGTCCCTTCTGAGTTTTCTTTTTCATGGGTCTGCCTTTGCCCTGTCTTCCCTACCGAGCTTATGAGGGTCAGAGGCCAGGCGTGACAAATTAGTAGGAGTTGTCCAGAGGACAGACTTTCTCTGTTGGGTCTAGTGGCTGAGAGAGAGTGAATCTGGGGAAGGGACTCTTCTCTGCAGAACCTCATAGTCCATTTGAGAACATGTCCTAAGTCTAGACCTGAGAATTGAGAAGCTCAATTGTGGCCATGGATCCAAGCCATAGTTTTCAAAGTAGTTTTGTTAGCCATTAAGCTGATATTTTCCTCTCCTCATCTATCTGATTCTGTGTCTAAATTTCAGTCCCAAAGTGATGTGGGAGACATGAAATTAATAATCATCTCTACATCCCTAACAAATATTAACAAGAGGGAGGATTGTTGGTTCAGGAGATGGATTCCCCCTCAGGGATTTGACCAGCCACACTTCCAGGGTGAAGCCAGTTCTGTAGGGGATGGATAGTTTTGCAGAAAAGACTGAGGGGGTCTTTAGGGGAAGGAAGAAAGAGGGGGACCCAAGAGAGATGTAATTTCAGGATGCCCCCTGGGGGAGGTCTCTGTATGGACTGATAAGTAAATGAGAAAAGCAGATTTTTTTTTTTTTTTTAAACCACAGTCTGGAGCTGTTATCTGTGGATGTCTCATAATAACATTTTCTTTCTGGTAACATATTAGACCTTCACAGCTTCCCAAATGTCATGAGAATTACTAAAGGGATACATATATATGAGACATTTAAGAAACATCTATTAAATACATTAAATGAAGGTGAGGATTTCTATTTCATAGAATTAATAAGAACCCAGCACACTGAAAGGATACATTACAGAAAAAAAGGAAGGGGGGCAAACAAAATTTTCTCTCCAATCTAAAGATTATAGGTAAAATTCACATAAATACTTAGTAATAAGCAAGGGTGAAAGGAGGTAGTACTAACAGGAGATGATTGGGAAGTAAGCCAAAAGAGAAGGAGAGAAGGAGAGAGAATGAATGAGAGAGAAGGGAGGAAAAGAGGGAGGAAAAAATAAAAATACATATGCTATTTAGTTGATATAGTATGGTATCAAGGTGACCTAATACCTTCATATTAAATGATACTTTCATATTAAAGTCTTTGTTGCAAATTGTTTTATCATCTTTTTAAATTAAGCCTGGGAAAATACCCTAGAATGACCCTAGGTGAGACTACAAATAAAAGAAAATTCAAAGTATTTCCTTTGTGTTAAATGGAAAGTTGTTAGGGTCACAGATGCCAGAATACAAAGACCAAAAAGAGAAAACAATCTAATCAGGAAATGCGAAAGCTAAGATTTTAGCAAATTAACTCACCCTGATGACTCATCCCAGACGTATTAAGTTTTCACATTTTACAGCTCTTTATTGAAAATAGTAAATACCATCTGTCTCCAGAAGATGAGTTAATGTTAGTCTTAAAGCCTTAAAGTTCACATTTCCTAATTCTTTTGTTTGGAAATAAATAACCTTTATGTTGCAGTGGCACGGTCTTGGGAATGTGATTTCTTTGCCCACTTGGGAAGAAAAAATACAAAAATTCCAAAACCGAGCTTTCGGGTTGTGAAATGTTCTGTGGGTCAAAGAAGGTTGGTTCTGTACACACGCTGCCTCAACTGGATCCGGCCCTGGGATTCTTTTTAAGGTTATGTTACTTGCCTTTTCAGCCAAATCTCAATTCTTCATTAAAGTTGAGCCCACATGCAATGCTAGAAATGGGAAATACCTGTCCAACCTAATCATGATCCTCAGAAAGTGACTTCAGAGGGCAAATAATGGCCTTTCCATTTATTCCTACTCTCTTTCCTCAACAACATCTTTTTTTTTTAAGTTAAAAAAATGTTATTTGGATTGTGCAAGAATATTTGGCTTTGCACATTTTGAGTGCTTCAAGTAGGAATGGGGAAAGTAATAAAGAAAATTCATCAAGAACCTGATTTGTACAAGTATAAGAAGAACAGTAAAAGATAACTAGAGGGAGAAAGAGTAGGTTTGCTTTTGGGATCCCAGGGACCCTACTATATATACAAAGTTAGGCACTCAGTTTATTGGAGACAAGGACTGGATCTAGTCCTAAGATTCGATTCTGGTTCCAGCCCAGTTACTAACTTATCAGTGACCCTTGGCAGGTGACCTCATGCCCTTCTTCAAGTCGTGCGGTAGGGCTAAGATGGTCTAGGGCAATATATAGATCACATTGATTCAGAATGCTAGAATAAAAAGGAAATTCATTTGTGTAAGAACACATGACTCTTGGTGAGCTGGGTTGACAGCCCAAAGACAAATACTCTGAGATAATTTAGTGTTTCGTTTCATCCAGGTTCTTTGCACTTAAATTCTTAGCATTTGGGCCTCTCAAAATTGTGCCCCAACTTACCTTCCCAGTTTCTATTGCCACTTCTTCCCTGGGCTTTTGCTTTTCTGAAAATACCTGCTATGTTCCTACCCTGCTTTGTTTATGCTGCTTTCTCTATTATACTCTGCCGTCTACCTCTGCTTACCCAAATCCCACTTTATCCCCTAATCACAAATGCATTTTCCAGTATGTTCTTTCTGACATCCCTTGCTTATCCCTCCCCAACAATTTGATATAATTTATCTTCCTCTAATCCAGGTTTTCTTAACCTCAACACTATTGACATTTTGGATCATATACTCTTTTGGTGTAGAAGACTGTCTTATTTATTGTAGGATGTCAGTAGCATTCTTAACTGCCAGTAGAACCCTTCCCTCTCCCCCAAGTTGTAACACCCACCAAGTTGTAACAATTGAAAATGTCTCCAGAGAATGCCAAGTGTCCCCGGGGGAACAAAATCACCCCTGATTGAGAATCACTGCTCTGCCCTTCCACTCTACTCCTGGTGTGAATGGGTTCAACACCAGGCAGACCTAAACTTGAAACCTGACTCTATCACTTCTTACTCTGTGACTCAGAGGATGTTACTTAACCTCTCTGAGGTTTAATTTCCTTGCTAAATGTGAGAAGAATAGTTTCAGGTTGGCAGAATTGTTAGGATTATATGAGTTTTAGGAGTAATTCAGACATGTTTGGGATTGTCTGGCAATCTTTGGGAAGAGCTGGTTTGCAGTGGGCCCAGGAGCCTATGAGAGAGAATTCCTTCTCAAGGAAGGACATGGACACTTCGTAATAACAACGATGACAAGAAAATACAAGGGTCACTGATAAGTAAGGGCTGCTGCACATCCATCAGTGCCCTAAGCACATCAAATACATCATGTAAATGAAAATAATTCACAATAAAATGTAATGGATGGAGAGTAAGGAGTGATTCTGAGAACACGTTGGTGATTCTTATTCAACTGATATCTGGCACATCCCCTAGTCATCCATGCCTGGGTGTTGACATGAACAAGACTGTCACTAAATACTAACACAGAAGTTTAAATACTATATTATTTATCACACAAGTGTCACTGATGTAGGACCCCCATACAAATAATAAGGGGTTATTCTCCACCTCATCAAATTTCTCAGTATTTTTGGCACCAGGATGACTCAAGTGGAGAGGGATGGTGAAGTGGTGGCTGGGGAGCAGCAGCACCCAGGAAGAGCTCCGTCAGAGGTTGAGCTCCTTGGGTGACATCTCGTGTTCCACGGAGCAGCAGGACGGACAGACGACACGTGCAGGTGGACAGCAGCAGTGGTAGGGCTGCAGTGCCCGGAGGAAGAGTGATGCCTTGCCTGGGGCAGCAGCATGGCCTCCCCAGGGAAGATGCTGCACCTCCCGGAACAGTGATGAAGTCTCCAGTAACCTGCAGATTGAAGCCTTGTGAAAGGCACCCTGGAAACTCTCAGGACTAGTCAGAAGGCTTGCTTAGCAGCAGGAGGTCCCGCACCAGCGGTAAGGAGCTACCACCCTGTGAAATACGTATGGTTACAATCCCTGTATCCACAGACAGCATGCATTTATCTACCACTTGTTGGACTCCAGAAAATTTATAAAACATCTAATATTGTTAGTTTCCTACCCTTTGCCATTGAGACAGGTGGAGCTATTCAGGAGCAGTTTAAATCACCCACCACCTTCACGTGTCCATAGGATCAATCTTGCTTAGCAGAATTTTTGTTCATCATTTATATTGGGCTGATATAACTGTAACAATTAGTTTGCCTCTCAAGCAGAGAGCAAAAAGCACAGTGATAGATATTTTCATGAAGTGTTTCATGTTAAACAGGGAGGCATGTGATGTAATTGGAGGGCCAGTTCATATTGAGCTTCTGCTTGATGCAAAGCGCAAAGATGACATCAATGATGGCACTGTAACTCGTGCATACCCCTGCACTTAGAAAGTCCCCCTGGGGCCTCTGTTTTTCACAATGTTGATGATTGGTTCTGGGAAATGTTAATGCAGACTCAGCCGTGGCCTTCTGGGCATTGGCATAACTTTACTCAAGTAGACTGGCTCAATTTTATTTAAATGCAATGATGTAATTATCATTAGTACAGTTCACCAGCTATTTCGGGCTCTCTGCCTTCTGTGTGAATGGTAAGATTGCACATCCTAGTGCCCTTCTGATGGGGGTGGTAACACATGACTAGTGTTGATCAAGAAGTTGTGAGTATAAGTGATGTGCCACTTCCACGCCAAAGCGTTTGATTTCTGGTATGAAACTGCTCAGATCTCTTTCCCTCTGCCATTGTGACCATCGATGCTCCAGAAGGTGGCTGTAGTGAGAGGACGTGGCATGGAACCTACAGCCAAACCACAAGCAATGTGTAGTATGAGTGAGAAATAATTTTTGTTATTTTAGGCCACTGACATTTGGTGGTGGGGGGCAGGATTCTTATCACGGCACAACCCTGCCCATACGCATGATGCATACCCTGTAGCTGCAGGTCGAGTACTGCTTGGACAGCTTCTGTGTGCTATGTATTCTCTCAAGTTTTCAGAGAAACACACGAAATTATCAATCACACACTTTACAACCAATGAAACCCCCAGAACAGCCCCAAATTCCATAAAGCAAAGTTCAAAATCCTTTATTTTTACTCTTCCATCTACTTCTAATTTCCACTGACCACACAGTAGTTGCCTAGATATTAGAGGGTCTGGAAGATCTATTCTCAGCGTACACGTACCCTAATATATCCACATGCAAGAGAGAGGCGTTTAAAGACGACAGAGACCCTGGAGTCCGTCCAGACCGCGGGTACCAGGAACCTTGCATTAAACCTTGATTTGCATAATGATACCTTACTAGGACACAGTGATTTTTACTTACTTCAAGGCACTGTCACATAAATGAGCTCATTCAGTGGGCTGGTAGTTTTAATCTGACTGGTTTGGTTTTTATTACGAAGGAAAAGGTCACACAGCTAGATGGTGGTGAGCAGCTACAGTCCATCCAGATCTTTTTTTTTTTTTTTTTTTTTTTTGCTTGACATGGTTCCAAGCTCTTTGCTATAATGCAGGGTGCTGGGCAAAGATGCCAGCTTTCACAACCCAGGGCCCTAGTGAGGATCCCTGCATCTCGGTATTTGGAGGTCGCTGGTGATCCACGCTTATCCTAAAACTACATTTGACCCCCTCTGCCTACGCAGGTTGGTAGTTCAATCTGGTCTCATAAAAATCATGACCAAAATGATAACATCCATGCTTTTGTCGCAAAACTGAAGAGTTCCCTTGAGATACCCATAATACTGGATTTTAGAGTTACTCTGGTACCAATCCTGGCCCCACGTTGCAAGAGAAATCTCTGCTTCTTGCATTCGTCCTTGCTTCCTCACTCTGCTTCCCTGCCCGCTCACCTCTTTTCTTCCCTGCCTCTCTCCTCCGCTTCGGCCCTGCCATAGGTACTATGGAATGGAAATAGTTTTCTGGGCCACAGCATGATTTGAGTTCAGAAACATGAGTTGAGTCGCTCTCCCACTTAGCATAGGGTCCCTTTCACAGAAGTCTAAACAAAATTATTTGGCTCGTGTTTAAAGTGTTCGGTGCCCCTTGGTTCTCAAAGGAGCCCATTCTAATGATTGACAGTTTTAGTCATTGCCTAGTTTTCCAGTTTTTAATATTGGCAAGAGAGGAAAAATTATACAAGCTGCCTGTGTGAAACTCATCTGCCCAGTCACTTTGGTACGTGACTTTCCAGGTGCTGCCGGACAGAGCAAATAGCCTATGCATCTCTCCTCCCAAGGGATGATTCTCTGATTTTTAGAACCCATCAGGGCTGTGTCTGAGAACACTCTTCAGGGCTTTAGTATGCATTTTGAGTTTCGATAAACTAAAGTGAAGTGGGCCCCCAGTTGGGCATGGTATGCAAGAGAGGACACGTTCTGAATCTCTGAATCACTGAGAGAGGGACAGTTGGCAGTTGTTCCCTGTGATTTTCTGCTTCACTTAAGAGAGTGCTTTTGGGTGACCTATGGCCTCCACACCCTTCTGAGAGACTGACCTGTTCACTGGTCCACAAATACCCCCAGCTCTCCTGTATCAGTGCTTTTGCTCACGCTGTTCCCTTTCTACAAGTTTCCAAAATATCTCCTGTATCATCCACCTGTCTCATGTTAGAATAATTGATATTCTTGCCTCCACTTCCTATCACTCCCACAGTAACACTAAATTCTTATCAACATGAAGGCAAGAACTACATATGACTTCTGTTTTAAGTTCTCACCCTGCACCTAGCAGAGTGCATTGGGCTCAAAATGGGTTTGCAGCACCAAAAAAAAAAGGAATCAATGCAATTGATGACCTAATTCATTCAAAGGTGAGCTCACTCAGATAAGAAATTTACACAAAGAAAACAAGTCCAACCATCACTCACTGTGACTGAAAACCACAGCTCACAAATCAGTTCTGGGCAGCTTGTCCTTCCAAAGCAGAAATGTTTAGGCAAAGAGGACACACTTTGTGATTGAGGTTTGGAGGGTGCTACAAAGGAGTGGCAGGAAAGAAGATATTTTATGACCTCCCCTGTATTTCTTATGTCACTGACTTACCAATAAATTGGCTTGAAAAAAGAAAAACATGCAAACCACCCCCCCCTAACATCCCATGCCTAAATCTGATCCTTCCAGACAGACAGGAACAACAGGCTGCAAACCAGGCCTGTGCTGTGTCCTCTGGTTTGCCCTTGGAGGGCAAGGCCAGGAACAGAACCTTAGTGAGGGGAAACAAAGACCTATCTGTGTGCAAACAGTTCACCTCCACTCCTGAATGCTGCTGTTTGTCATAGATTATGGGTGACATTTACCTTCTTCTGCTGCCTCTGGTGGTAGTCAGGGAGGAAAGGGGCCCATGAAGGAGAGGCATGAGTTAGCATATTGCTGGTCTGCAGGATGTTCTCAGGGTGGGTTTGGGGCTGGTGCAAGTGAAGGAACAATCAGGGCAGCACCAGCCCCTTCTTTCCTGAGACTATCCCTGCTAATCGCGGAGAAAACTCCCTTGAGCCACATGCAAAGATGAAGTGGATAAGAAACTGTCAACATCCCTGCAAAATGTCATTCTGCCATTGAAGGAGTTTTGTCTCCCTGCTGCCACACTCACAGTTTTCTGGTTAAATATTTCTTTATAAAGAAGGATGTGCAGGGATGTAGGGCCCAGGAAAATTTACCTGCCGGTGGGAGGACAGAGTGAGTGTGTGTGTACTTCCGCCTCTCCCAACGCGGGGGTCCCAGTTCCAGTTTCATCACCTCTCATTCTCCTTCGCAAAACGTTCTAAACCCACAAATAGCACATTATGGCATGTTGCTTTATCATATCACTATCTATAATTACATAACTCACATAATAGCTTAAACTTTCAGTAGTTCAGGATAAGCCTTTTTCTCCCTAACTAGTTGTCGATGTCGAGAAGGCTTTATGCTGTTTTCTGGTTCTTTTGTGCCCTATCCTGGTTGGCATAGTTCTGGGCACAGGGTCACTACACAGTGGATATTTGTGAATGGGCTCATTAAACAACTTTATTACCTGATAGTGATAGAATTCTATAATTTTCATTACACCATGACATTAAATTTTCTCCTGAGGGCATACAGCCAAAGGGAGAGAGAACATGGACGTCAGCCATCACTTGAGTAATGCTATCTGTGCATATACGTGGACAGACAAGGCTGAGTTGTTAAGCAGATGCACACCAGTGGCTTGCTGGAAGGCACAGTGATTTTTATTTTAAGCACTCAAACCATTTGCCTAACCCCTAAGTGGGTGGCATATGTTTAATGTAAGCACAATATTGATGAGAACTAACATTTATTGAGCACTTACTATGTGCCAGACATGTCCTAAGCCCTTTACATGTTTTAACTTATTTAATGTTCGCAGCAAACCCTGTAATTATCTCTGTGTTAGAGATAAGAAAGGCTGAGGGAAATGAGCAGCTGGCTTCTTTTGAGTGGCGGGCCTGTCTTTGAACCCAGAGAGCCTGGATTCCAAACCCATGCTTTTAATCACGGAGCTGTGCAAGAAAAATACGTTAACTCACATTTATGCTGTATCTCTTGATCTGTTTTGAAACAGACATGAAAAAGTAGTTTTGATTTTATTGCAATATGGGGAGGTTTTGTTATATGTTGCTTTCTAAACTGTAATGTTAGGCCATGCACAGGGGTAATGTTGCCCATCAGCTTGGCATACACAGCGATTGGCCAGCAGTTTGAATCCATGCAGAGAACATCTTGGAAAGGAACATACTGATTAAAGCTGAAATGAGGCTAATGCACTGCTCTTGGGAAAAGATTAAATGTGCTCACAATGAAAGAATGTACATAACCATAATTAATGAGGCAATAATCACTTTTGAGCTTATGTAAGACCTGATTCTTTGATTAAAAGTGTTTCCATTTCAAGAGAGCTGGAAGGACCCTTTGGCTTGTGGTACCAATTAGTCGATCAGTCAGTCAAACTGTTTCATCTTCAGGTTGCAGTTCTGCTTGATCAATGTATCTGCCTCGTCCAAAGAGCTTCCACGGTTTTCTTCTTCCTGTCTCTGTGCTTTCAATCGGTTTTCATCAGAGGCAAGATGCTGATTCAGCTTCCAGTGGGCATTTATTCAGCGGGTGCAAAGATTCAGTGGCAGGGTTACATTTACATTTTTATCACTGTCTCTTAAACCGGAATAATTGATCATGTTCTTCCCAGCCCCCTCGCCCCCACTGTTTTACAGAACCAGAGTGAACCTCTTGCTTTTGTAATCACACTTATTTTGGAGGTGCCTGCCACTCCTCAGGGACTTTTGACACCCTCTCTTTTCGGTTGGGTTGAAGTTTGGGTGAAGACTCTTGTTTTTTTAACTGACTGATTCATCTTAGTTACATTTATCAGAGATTTCTTTGTACGTGTTCCCTTTCAAAGTGTATAGATTCTGCAGCAACTTAACTGGTTACTAAATTAAAGATTGCTGGCCAGGAATCTGACATGTTCTTATAAATGCATTTTTTTTTCTTTAAATGAAGAGATCAAAAAATGACAGTGAACTCCAGGGAGATAATCCCACAGGCTTCTGCATGGGGCTTCTTTTCTGAACAAGTTCACCATTCAAATGAAGAAATAATCCTCCTGAAAATATCAACGATTTGCTAAGTTCATGGATAAGAAAATGCTCCCCACTGTGCCCACAACTGAGATATGATTGCTTCTACACACACACATGCTCGGGAATTCACTCACTGGTGTGTAAATGAAATTATTTCACCCTTTTGCCAGTTAAGAAGAAACAGGAATAAATAAACACATGCCTGAGCACACACACAGCTCAAGCCAGGCCATGTCAGTGTTTGACATTAGAAACACATGCATGGTTCCTCAAACTAAAAATCACTACTTAGTTTATGAAATAATTCACCTTAGTCTTCATTACAAAGCAAGATCTTTTGTATATTTAAAATGGCTGTCGAATGACCAAAAAGTTAAGAATGCCTTGATCTCTTTCAGGAAGCTTCTTTAGAGATAGAGCTCATCAAGATTTACGATTCTGGGAGTATCTTAGCATATTTAAACTAAATTCAGCTAATATGTGTCCTCCCCCTTCCCCAGGCTGCAGCTTCCCCAGAGGCTCTGAAGCTTGTAGCACATTTGGCTGCAGAGATTCTTACTTCCGAATTTCAATAGGTCTTCAGGTGGAAAATTACAATACTTTCTGGGAACGATTACTAAATCATCAACAGTGGTAAAATGGTTAATTTAATGTGTAAATTTGGCTAGACTATGGTGCCTAGTTGGTTGGTCAAACACCAATTTAGATGTGGATGGATGTGATTAGCACTTACATCAGTGGACTTTGAGTAAACAGGATTATTCTCCATAATGTGCATGGGCCTCATCCAATCAGTTGAAGGTCTTAAGAGTAAAGACTGAGTTTTCCCAAATAGGAAGCATTTCCTAAGACTGCAGAGTAGCCTGGCTGGTGTGGCTCAGTGGCTGAATGTCAACCCATGTACCAGGAGGTCGCCAGTTTGATTCTCTGTTAGGGCACATGCCCAGGTTCTGGGCCAAAGCCCCAGTGGGGGGCATGCAGGAGGTGGTCAATTGATGTTCTCTCTCATAGATGTTTCTATCTCTCTCTCCCTCTCCCTTCCTCTCTCTCTGGGCGGGGGAGGGGGGGAGGAAGCAATAAAGAAAAAAAAATTAAAAAAAAAAAAAAGACTGCAGCGGAAGAACTCTGCCTGAATTCCCCTGCATTCTGACCTGTCTTGTGGATTTCGGACTCAAGATGGCAATATCAAGTTTTACCTAATTTTCAGCCTGCTACCTCCCCCCATAGATTTTGTGATTTTGTATTTGCCCACCATCATAATTATGTGAGCAACTTTAAAAATCTCTCTCTCTCTCTCTTCCTCCCACCCTTCTCTATTGGTTCTGTTTCTCTGGAGAATCTTGACTAACACAAATGGCAGTTAGTCCTCCTTCTCAGTCTCTGGGAGAGTGACATCCCAGTTCAACACACTCTGTCATTCCTAATAATGAAATATTTTAGTGCACTTTTCTGTTGTCAGATCCAAAATGTAATTTGTAGCAGTTGATTTGTAGTGGTAGATGGTGAGTTAGCCTTTTGTCATTTCCTAGGACAAATCTCAACTTCTGGTGACATCCTTGGACTCAGCACATATACCATCTCTTCCATGAAGCCTTCCCTGAGAACCCTCCCAGCACATTCCCCTTTTCCATGCACACATATCACCTTCTGCATCTACTGTGTACCTTCTTCACTGAGTTTAGCATGTTGCATTGTAATTTTCATATCTTTTTCTCTCAGTAATCAGAACCCTGTATGAATGGGATTAGATTTTATTCATCTTTGTATCCTTGGTGAATAGCATAGTATCTACACAGAGTAGATGTGCCTATATTTTGCTGAATGAATGAATAGACAGTTTAATGTTAATAGTTCCATGTTTCTCTGGAAGAGTCTCACTATATTTCTAGGGTGCATTGGAAAGAGTCGTTTGAGTCAAACTACCCTGTCCTCTGTTCCAGTTTTCTTACCTTTTGATCTCAGGCATGTCTTTCTATGTCTTTGGTATTTTTTTCCTAATCTGTAAATCAGAAATGATAAACTATTGGATTATTATGAGTATTAAATAATATATAAATGATATAAGTGTATGATATTCCAGTAAATAACAGGTGTTATTTTCCCCCTGTATTACTATGTACTTGTTCCAACACACTCTAAGTTTTTTAGAGTTGAATAGTCAGACACACCAGTGGTCTCTGCTTGTCCCTTCAGTTCCATCATCTCTGTTTTCTAGGAGGAGATCATGGGCACACTGAGCCCTGACTCAACTCTGGTTCAGGATAATCTCTCACTCCCACTAATGACACCTCCTTGGGTTCTCTTGCTGAGGCTGACCAACCCAGTGCATGCAGTGTCTAATTTTAGAGGCAGAAGAATTATTTAATGATTGCTGTTTGAGATCTCTTAGGTTAATGATGTTGTTCCCAGGGACATTTGGCAATGACTGCAGATATTTTTTTTTTTTAGTGTTTATGAGTTCATTATAGAGGATACAGATGAACAGGCAGATGAAGCCACACCTGGGGTGGGTGGAATGCTATTGGCATCTAGTGGGTAGAATCCAAAGATGCTGCTCAACATCCTACAAAACAGAGGACATCCCTAGACAACAAAGAATTATCTGGTCCAAAATGTCAGTGGTACTGGAGTGGAGAAACCTTTCCCTAAGTAATAGAGAATGGACACTTCCTTCTTCAATATATAAAGAAAGACACAGCAATCACAACTATACATTAAAAGAAGGTTGTCCTGCATTTCAATACTAATACATTTCTTTATCCATCTTCCCAATTTATTTCCAGTCTAGACCATTATGTATTTATTCTTACTTTACACTAATATTATTCTCTTAAATTGTATATTAATATAAGTAAGTATGAGTTTCAGATGGGGGCTGAGTAGTGGCAGAAATATACTAGCATTAGATGGTCCTATAAGATTAAAAAAAAAAAGTGAAATTCATCAACACACTCACCACACCTAGTTTTGCTGGTGGGTGGAAACATTCAGCAGCACAGCATGTGGTGAAAAGCACCACTTGTCCACTCAGACAGCCCTCGTGTCATTCCCTGGCCTGCCACGTACAACCTGTGTGTTGGTGCACAAGTTACCTAACCTCTCTGTGCTTTGGTTTCCTCGTGGTACAAAAAGAAGAGCACTTGCCTCAGACAGTTGTTGTAAAGACAAGTGATCTGAAACAAAGAAATAGCTGTCTTTACCCTGGCTCTGCACCTTCTAGTTATGTGGCTCTGGGCAAGTAATTTAACCTTTTAGGCATGAAGCACCTCCCTGTCAGATGAAAAAAAAAACTAACAGTATCTGTTTCATAGGAATGCTGTAAGCATTAAATGAAATAACATATGAAAAGTGCTTTTGTTCCTCATAAATCCTTGTGGTAGTTTCTATTTCATGAATATTTGTTATATGGGATCAGGAAGAAATCTAAGGTGTGGTGACTTCCCACTAGGTAAAAGGTATGGATTGGTCGAGGGGGACTCAGTGACCACTTATGGATGTCACTGTCTGGACTTGTTCTCATTCCTCTGGGTCCTACACAGTGACGAAGAGTCATCGGTAGGAAATGGTGCTGTATTCAGGTGAGAGTAACTTCAGTACAGTACTTTCTTTAAAAGCTGAGGAGAAACATAAGTTGTGGAGAAAATTTTCTTCTCCCATTCCCATCACCAGCAACACACTCACATTCCCTTATTCTGATGAAGGTCTGCAAGTCCAGTTTGGGAGATTGGCTTAGTAACAGGGGCAGCATGGTAGTAATTTGGGAGAAAAACTGTTTCAATAGGAAATAATCATTTCTTAGTTAAAACCCTGGGGTCATGGTCCTGTCACAGAGTAGGGCTGAGTGACATTTTCCTTGGGCTTCTGGATAGGATCCGAGCTGCAGTGTAGGGCAGTAATGTGCACTGCGCCTAATCGGTTGGGGTGAAGAGCAGGGGGCCATCAATCTGTCTTTGGGCTTAGGCTTTCTCAAGAGCAATTTTAAGCACATTAATAAATAATTCTGTAGATAAATGACATCAGGAGAATATTCTACTTGCCTGGTAACTATTGGCTAGGAAGACCTACTCTGCATCAAGGAAGAAGATGGATGGAATGAGCTCTGAATTTTTAATGAGATTATTATTAGTGCTAATAACAATTCACAGAGAGTCATGCCTTATGTTATGTTTGGGATATGTGAAAACTGTGAGGTGGTTAAAATTAATCAGAAAGCATCTACAGTACTTGAGAGAAAAGAAGATATTATATATAAATAGGACCCATTTTAGAGTCAAAATACACCCTCCATATCTCATGCAAGAATCCAGTTTACTTTATTGGGCATCTCAAACAAAATAAGCAAACAAGAGGTGATAAAGATGAACAGGCAGATTTGAAAAAGACACAAATAGAACATAAAAATGAAAAATAATATTGCCAAAATTAAATGCTCAGCGTATGGGCAAACAACTAAATGAGAATGAAAATACTACATATACGACTTTTAGATTCTAGTGAAAATAATACAATGAAGGAAAGGTACAACCTGATATAATTATATTAGAAAAGAAGATGAAAAGTTACTTTTTAGTAACTGAAAAGTAATGAGCTAAAAATCCAAAAGAAGTCATTAAAAAAGAAAGCAGAATAAATCCCAGGAAGTACAATGAAGAAAATAATAAAAATAAAAAAGAAATTAATGAAATAAGTGAAGTAGATGAAGAAAACAAAACTTTTCTTTTATTAATGCTTCCAGAGAAAAAACTTCTGACAAGATTGAGAAAAAGATAACAAATAAAAATAACAGAAATGAAAAAAAGGAACATTGCTATAGACATAGCAGAAGTATAAAAAATAAGAAAAAACATTAAAAAGTTTGTGACAATAAATTTGAAAACTTAGATGAAAGGAACAAATTCCTAAAAAAAGAAAAAAATCTTACCAAAGTTGAATCAATAAGAAATAGAAAATTGTGAAGGAAACAACAAGCCCACATTATTTTACAAACCAGTTTAGTAAGACATAATTTAGAATCATTAACAATGAGTAGAGTATAACCTAAACAATCATGTTCAAGGACTGTACATATGGGCGTGTGTGTGTACTTACTGAAAGTCAGTCTTAGTTTTACAAAATTGTCAAAAATGACCATTCCAATAATATGAAAACTCTTTTAGAAGACAGAAAAGGAGAAAATTCTCAATTCACTTTGTAGGTCAATATAATCTTGATTCTAAAATCAGAGAAGGATAAGAAGAAGAAGAAGAAGTATAAGTCTATCTCACTTACAAACATTGATGTAAAATTTCTTAACAAAATATTAACAAAGTAAGTTACATAATCTATAAAACTCTGATACAATATAATAAAATTAAGTTCATTCCACAAAACAACACTGGCTTCACATTAGAAATTTATAAAAATAATTTATTACATGAATGGAACATGGAAAAATATATGCATAATCATCTCAATAGATGTCAGAAAAGCATTTGATGAAATTCAACATATATTTCATAGATTTAGATATATATTAACACATGTACATACCTTATACATATCCTGCATATATATAATTATATACATTATGTAAATATCCTTATACAGTTTTGCAAGTATATTCTTAAAAGTATATATAACTTTTATATATCTGATATACAAAATAATATAAATGCAGTAATATATAGTGTATATACACATAACAGAAAATAAATATATATGTTATATACGTATGTGCTTATATATATGTATATGAGTATAGATGCATATCATTGCTTCAGTACATAAATATATGTGTAGATGTATTGTAGGGTAAGTTCAATTATTACATTATTTTGGAAGTGTCCTGTCTATTCATAGCTCTTTATTCTTCCATGTAAATTTTAGAATAAAGTCAACAAGTTTCTAAAGAATTATTTAGTACATTTTATGGAAATTATACTTAATATATAAATCACTAAAGATAAAAATTAGTACATCTTTATAATATATAGACTTTCCATTCATTTAGATATCCCTTTTCATTTAAAAAACTGAAAATTTAAAGAAAAGTATCTGTTTTCTCTATCCTTGAGATAGGGAAGACTTTCTTAAATAGAACACAGAAAGGCTAGCCACAAAGAAAATTGATCTATTTGACTTTAATAAAAACAAAAATTTATTTTTATTAAAAGATATTATAAAGAAAGGGAAAAAACAAGCCATATATTATAAGATATTTTGATGACACTAGATTTAAAGTTTAGCCCCAAAATATATGAAAAACTTCTACAGATCAGCAAGAAAAACATAAACAATAGAAAAACAGGCAACTGATTTGAACTCTTACTTCACAGAAGAAAATATAAATGGCAAGTAAATCTATAAGATGCTGCCTTATTAATATCTAAGAAAATACAAACTAAGAGCAAAATGAAATACCCTTTAAAGCTTCTTGACTGGCGATAACAAGAAGTGTTGCAACACCATGTGTTGGTGAGAAAGTAGATTAAAGGGAACTCATAAGTTGAATCTAAATTAAACAACTGATTTTGAAAATCAACTTGCATTTCTTATAAAGTTGAATATTTGCATTCTGTAAAATGCAGTAATTTTACTTTTAGGTGTATATTCCATAAAAATCCCTTTACATGTGTGCTAGGAGACACGTAACAATATTCACAACAGTAATATTCATCATAGGAAAAATGGAAAGAAATAGACATTGATAAAAATGAATATTAATTTTTGTCACCTTTGGACAATAGAATAGTTAAAGTGGAAATGATTAATCTACAGGTACATGAAATAGCAAAAATCAATTTCAAAAACATACTGTGTGGAAAAAGTCACTTTCAGAAAACTTTGTGATGTCTTGCCATTTTTATAAAGTTCAGAATTTAGCCAACGTACAAACCTTTTTTTTTTTTTTTGGTTAAATACATGTGTGATAAAGTTATCAAAATGGGAAGGAAATGATAGCGACTGAATTTAAGGGAATGGTTCCCTCTGGAAGCTAGGAGAATGGGATAGGAAGAAGTACACAAGTAGATAGAATGGAGTTGGAAATGGGCAAGCCCTTAACCTGGAATGCAGGTACATGAGTTCATTTTATCCTTGTACATCAACACTTAAATACTTCTTTGAATGCATCTACATATCTACATATACATAGTATAAGCCATGTGCCTGACAGTTGAATTACAAAGCATACTACTAAGTGGGTGCATTGCTTTTCTCTGATTAAATTAAACGGATTAGAGTTTAATATAATATAGCTAGACAGAAAAAATTTCCAAATATTTAGAATGAGAACGGGCTCCAGTGCTCTGAAGCAAATCATTGAAATAAGATCTCCTTGAAGTTTCAAAGTGGGTAGAGGACACACACGAATGAGCCTCCCCCTGGATAATCCCCTTGAGTGTGGGCAGGGCCAGGGACTTTCTTCTAACCAATGAAATGTAGCAAAGGTAATTGGATGTCACTCCCGTGATGAGGTTATGTTATAAGGTAAAGGTGCAGAAATGTCACTCCCGTGATTATGTTTCATTAAACAAGACTGTCTTAGGAAACTATAAAAAGAAATTTTCCTTCTAGTCTTCATGAAGCAAATAACCACAGATAAACTGCCTATGGAGAGCACCACGTGGTAGGGAACTGTGTGCAGCCTCCAGGATCTGAAGGCCAAGAGCCAATAAGGAGCTGGTGTCCTCACTCATACAAAGGAAATGAATCCTTCCAACAACCTGAATAAACTTCCTGTGGATTCTTTGCTAGTCCAGTCTTTGGATGAGAAAGCAGCCAGGACAATACCTTCCTTACAGCCTGGTGATAGCCTAAGCAGAGGACCCAGCTAAAAACTATGTTGGAACCTACCCCACAGAAGCTGTGAGGTAATAAATGTGTGCCATTGTAAGCTGCTAGACTCGTGGTAATTTGTTATAGAACAGTAGAAAACAAATGCATCGATGTATCCATTTGTCTTTGTATTCCTACAACACAACACAGTGCATAACTCATAGAAAGTGCAGTGTCAGTGTTTTTGGGGTACAGGTAGATGGATGGAAGTAATATAACACGTCTCTCCTCTCCAAACCTATCTATCAGGATGCTGAGTGATATTCCTGGCAACAGAGAGAGGCTCCTGTCTTGGGAGTTGAGTAGGATTGAAGCCATATTCACATAATGTCATAATTGGTAGGCAGTGGAGAGGAAAGAGTCTGGACCTTGGCTGTTTTCTCAAGCCCATAATACCTGGAAAACCGTATTCCAAACAGGGATAGATTTACCAAGAAGCTGATTAAGTTAAGATTCAGGACCTCTCACTAACACCTACTTCTTCCAAGGCCCTGGGAGGGTACCTAGCAACTTCCTATTTGTAATTTTGCATTCATTTTATTTAGATGGCCTCACAGACCTCATAAGCAGAAAGACTCCACAAAACCTGGATCCACCCCTGATAAACAATAGAGAACAGGAAGTCCAAGGATTCATCTTTGTAGCTGCAGAAAATCAAGTATGATGCTTGCATACAGAGGTGTTAAATAAGTACTTAAATTGAATTCCTAAGTTCTTTGAGGTGTCACTGAGAGATATCTCAAGTCTAAAAATAAATCACGTGAAATACTCATGGATTCCTGTTTGTCTTCAGTCTCTTGGTTTCCTTGAGCTTGGTAATTCCTTTATGATACAGTAGGATGGAAGAGAACAGACCATATCATCTAGTGAGTTCCTTCTGGGGTCACAATCTCCTTATGATCACTCTACCCAATATTTTTCAGTAAATAATTGTTTTGTGGAGAAACAATATCTCTTTTAGGTTATATTGGAATCATTTGATGTTCAAGGAAAAGCCGGATTAGAAACCTGAGTCATGAAAACTTGACAGAAGTATTAATACTATTATACCCGGTCCATATTGTATTATTGGTGGATTTCTTTCTTTCCTTTCTTTGACTTACTATTTATTGGATTTGTACTATTGTGCCAGGGCTTTGGGTCCTAGTGCATGGATGGTCTTCTGGTGGTCTTTATAACTACTTCTCTTCTCAGAAGTGATATACAATTGAAGCCACATTTTCTCAATACTTCAATTAAAGCACTTGAATAATGTTCTGTAAAAAATATCCAGCTGTCATTCCCTCAACCTTCTCCTTTAATCTGTCATGACTGGGAAAAAGACAGACTTTTGTAGAATCTCTAGATTATTCTAACCTCCTTTGCTCACCACATCCTTCCTGGCCTCTCATGTCTAGGAGGTGTCACTAAAACTTAGTGTTTGGGAAGTGAGTCCATGTCAATGACTCATTTCCTTCCAATATTTCTCAGAGCTTCTGATCCCCTGCCCACCCCCACCCCCACCTCCACTCTTTTGAACATCCTGACTGCTACACAGACTTCTTAAGGCCCTGCAGACTCAAGGTCAAATCGAAGCTTCATCTTTGTTGAAACCACTCAAGACCCTAGTTCCTTCTGTGTAGGCATTAGTTCCCAAAGCCATACATTTACCTCCTATGGACTCTTGCTACTATTTCATTTCTGTGATGCAAAATTAATTTATACCATTGACATAAGGGAATGTCAGTATAACATGGAACAGTGGGAGGGAAGAGGAAAAGCCCCTAGTGTGGCTGTGGCACAGGCATGAGAAACTTTTCAGCTGTATTTTAAGAAAATTAAAACTTTTTCATTGCACTTAGGGCTTCCTCTGCAGGACCTCACCCTAGAGACCTGTGACAAGTTGTAGGAGCTCTTTGGCCACTTGAAGTGCCAAACAGCTCAGAGTTCCATAGCCATCAGCACTGCCCAGCACCCATCACACCTGCTCTAAATAAAGCAGACTGCTGACAAGTCCACTTGACAGTCATTGTGCATTTTCAATGTCCAGTGACACCGAGGTGCATATTACTGTTTTTGTTCATGCTCTGGTCACTAGGTAGGCTTTGGGTAGCATGCCCTATCTTATATTTCCATGAGCTCTATTGTTTGTAGTGCACAAGGGTTTCCAAATGCCTATGCAGCAATGAACTTCCTTGGTGCATCTCTAACCTTCCAGCAGAGTGGACCTGGAGAAGTCCCCTGATACTCCATCAGCTATTAGTGTGCCTGTATCAGAAATCATGGTGATGTCTCACATTCCACATCTGTAGCTTCATGCTGGCTGCACTTATTCCCATCCTCTGAGCCTGATGGGAAATTTATTCTCCTAATATCATCAGCTTCTCACCTGTTGCAGGCTTCCTCCCATACGCTTTGCCAATGGGGTCATTGGTGTCTTTCTAGAAATCCCATTGTGACTGAGTGTCTGGGGATTGATGCTTAGCAGGGGTATGGGGGGCTGAAAACCACTGTAACCATATAGCCTGACACTGCCAATTTTCCCCCAAACCTGTTAGTGCACCCTGGAGCTGAAAGTCATAGGTCACAACTGCTCCACATTGAGTGGATAAACAAACCATAAATAACTCCATGGGAACCTCGTAAACGTGGGGCCGACCTGTCTTTTTCAGCCCATCTGTCTCCAAAGGCGAAAGGAGTAATATGAGCTAGGGGGCCTCCTTCCAAGGGGCTCTAAGCAACATGAAGGGATCAAAACTTAAACCAGAAGTTCTTCTTATGGGTGTAGGGGAGCAGCTGGGATTTCTCTCTGCTAAAGCCAGAACAAGAGGAAGGGGCTGGTATAGTTGAAGGAGGGGAAAGTATAGACCAGAGGAAGGACAGAAAGAAATGAGACTTGCTGCTAAGAGGGATGACGGGTCTCCCTTCAGCAGATACTTAAAAATAAATGTTTTTACCAGTACATATGTATGAACACATGTTCACACACACACACAAATGCACAGAAATCCACACACACACACACACGCCTGCGTGATGAGGGGATACTTTATCTTCATCTGTAAAAAGAAAATTGTGGGTAAGCAGGGCTGCAATTAGGCCACAAGCATATTCAAATCGGCCCACATGTGTTCTCTTTAGTCTGCATAGGTTTATTAATAGTTTTATATGAAATGACTTTAGAAAGTGAATGTACTCTGCAGTTTGCTATAGTCTCTCCACCACTCCCCAATGTCACACATGACACTCACAGTGTCTATTACCTCTCTGGCCTCTAGAACAGGGTTTCTTAACCTCAGTACCAATAATTTTTTGCAGTGGGACTGTCCTGTGCACTGCAGGATGCTTTGTACATCTCTGACCTTTAGGGATACCCACAGGTGCCAGTAGCACCCACTCTCCTGCACCAACAAGTTCTGACAACCCAAAATTTCCAGGTGTCTTTTGTGGAACAAAATTGGCCCCAGTTGAGTATAACTGCTCCAGAGACACATGAATCCATGGGCTAGAGGTTTTCTGAGGATGAGAGAGGTAAAGTGATCTACGCAAACTCTTGTAGCTAGTGAATGCCAGTACTAGGAGCAGTTCTAGGATTTTACATCCCTAGTGCAGTGTTCTTTCTCCCTCCGTGTGGACAGTAAATCTGCACATTACCTATTTCTTATTACATAAAGAATTCTGAGTCTTACAAGCAAAATCTATCAGAGGTAGGTTACTTGCCAATTTCAGTATATATTTTGGGGTAAATATCAGCTATATAATTTTGAGGGCAATTACTCCATCTCTGAGCTCAGTTTCCTCACCCATTAAAGGGAGCCATAGTGGTACCCAGTATCAAGCCAGTCTGTACTGGTATGGCTAGAATGTTGGTTGAGGCTGGCATTGTTCAACTGGTTGGTGGTTATGACACCCATGTTTTTAAATATTTCAAATATCATCCTCCTTATCTTATTGGGTTGTTGTGAGGATTGAATAAGATGATCCAAACAGTGATCGATACCTCTAAACTCATGACACTGTTAGCTATTATTTTTATTGCCCAAAGGCACAATTGGGTAAAAGAAGGAAGACCCTACCTACCACTCTGACCTGATGTCCTCCCCACTCCCTCCGGCCACAGTGGAGCAGTCTTGTTGCTTCTCTGCTTTGGACTCATTCCTGTTTCAGGGCCCTTGCACTTCCTGTGTGTGAACTAGTATACTGCCTACTTGACTCCTCTTCTTTTTGCTTCTCCTTAAAAAGAACAACAACTCTATTATACACTCTTGTCATTGTCAGGATATTAACTCTAAACATCATGTTTAAATAGACAGGACTAATGTAAGTAACAAATGCAGCAATCCTGTGGATGTCTGTGGGTCCTGACTCCCTTTCTCAGGTGGAATATTTCAGGTCTTTTGTCTTTGAAATCAGTCTAGTTGGCTTTCTTTACTGGGTGCTAAATAGAGGAGTTTAAATTTTAGGTTGGCGGGTGCCTGTTTTGGTAGGATTTCCAGTCCTTCCCAGAGCTCACTTTCCAATATATGCGGTCCCAGAGCTGCAAAGCTGTGCTTTGAGTTTCCTTAAGGAGGAAGGAACTCTCTCCTCTTCACTCCCCCAAATTCTTCTCCTACAATTTCAGCTGCTGTTCAACGGCTTTACAGATTCTTCCATCCCCTTCCGTTCTAACCCCTGAAAGTGTACTTTATCTTTCCAGATTATCTCCATTGGCTCGACTGCCTGCTCAGGTGACTCAAATTCTGAAGGATCATGTTGACCAAGGTCCAGATGAATGTGTGTGGAAAGAGAGCTCAGTGGAGCATCCAGACTTTGCACATGAAGGAAACATTACTCATCCAAGACTTTAAACACCAGGATGGCTGGATGCCTGAGTGGAAATTCAACATCAGAGTGAATCTCATTATAGGGACTCAATCTGCCACCTAAAAGGATGACCACTCTTCCCTTGATAGGAAATTTTAGATCCAATTCTTGTTACTTCACCCCTGCAGTCCAAACTCTTCAGAGTTTAGCAAGTACATCACAAAATTCATGGCTTTCAGGGTACTGGGAATATAAATCCTAAGGGGACATGCTGGCTCTCACTAGTCATTCCAGTATCATTATATTACTTTACCATCCGTGAATCTTGTTATTGCTCCAGTCTGGTCTTTTTTTAAGGAGAGAATTGGTTGAGGCCCAAAGAAAATATTAAAAGTCGTCATTTTTTCTGAGACTGTAAAAGGGACACATGATCAGTAATAACACAGGTCTGCTTTTGCTCCTGCTGCTTCACACACAGCTCCTGGCTCCCCAGGTATTTCTTGGGATAGTTACTGGAATTCTGTCATGTGTTCACCAATCTGTCTGTCAGCTACAGGTCACTGACTACTTAGCTTCTCTTATATTTTCTCTGTCATGCTCTGGTCCTCTGATTGTCATCTTCAATTTCCAAAGCCATTTGGAGGAATCTTAATGCTGCCATCGCCAAGGTTGACTTCCATATTAATGCCAATGTTTATACCAAGGGAACCATCACTCTAAGTTGTTAGTCAAGGTAGGGCAATGACACACTCCCTAGTTCTTTGTCACACATTTCCATATAAACTGCACTCACTGAGTCCTTTATGGTGATAGCTTCCTTGGACATGCCTCTAATCTCACTTGCCACAGTCCATGAGACAAGGTAGGGTGTCAGACACCATCTCTTCTTCTCCATCACCATCTCATGCTTGAAAATATTTTCCTCTTTCCTTTTCAAGCAGAAACAAAAGCCCCCATGCTAATCAACTGTCATTATACCCACACATGCCTGCATTTCATTTAAGCAAAGGACCATCCGGGCTATGCCAGGAAGAAGAACACAGCTTTCACCTTTAACAGGACTGAGGAATAAGGGTCATCGCCATCTGTCAAGGTGGATTTTCTTTGTCTAGTACTCTTTCTCCCCATAGCTATGCTCTTTTGCTTTTCAGTCCTTGGCTTGAAATCCTGACTTCCTAGGATTTTTGCATTAATTCACATTCAAGTCCCATGAAGAATTAAATGTAGGTCTTGTATGACTTGGAATTCACAACAGACACTAAACAGGAATGCTTCTACACAACCCTCTCTCCTTTGTATTGTTTTTGGTTCTGTCGTTAGTCTACTCCTCAACTGACCAAGACCAAACTGATGTGCTGCCTAACAAAGGATGGTCACAGAAAGGAGAACTGTGCAGCCCTCTCAGAAGGCCACTCTCCATAAGAAAGCACATTGTAATCCCATACGTAGTCACCTTAGGAGGGTAGACAGCAAAGGAACACAAGGTGAATAGGACAGTGAAGGGCTTAGAACCTTTATTATATGAGAAATGCTTATAGGGCTCAGGGATGTGATATTAATCTTGAGAAGTGAAGAATAGGAATGTCTGAGAAATGCCTTCAACTATCAGAACAATATTCACACGAGGCAGGCTATATTGTTTTCTAAAGCTGAACCAGGATCAATGCACAAAAGCTACCATGATGCAGATTCTCAAGCAATGAAAGAAACTATTTCTAAACAAAGAAATCCAACAGAGCACATAGCTATCCTGTGAAGCAGAGTGTTCCCTTCACCAGTGAATCTCAGAGAGAGGCTCTGCAACCACCTGCAGGGACACTGCATGGAGAGTTTGTCCTCTCTGATCCTCCAGGACCTGGGCCAGGGAGGGAGTGAGGCCTGGGAGCTGAGCCAGCCTGAGTGGCGCCTGCTACTGGGATAGCAGCCCTAAGAGGTTCAGTGCCAAGAAAAGGAATGCAGGCAGTAAACCCAAGAGTGACGTAGAATGACCAAGAGCCAGGTGTGTCATGAGAGGGTCACCAACTGGGAAGGCCAGAGCAGGATAAATATGGTAGAGATGAGCATAGACAAGAGGATCTGATTTAATGAATCCAGTCCATCTAGCATTCTACTAGTATGAAGTTAATTATTACACTGAACCAGGTGGGTATTTTTAAATAAGAGATGCACCCCCTGACAGATTTCTGCTTTATTAGGAGGTTAGATTTCTAACCCTAATATTCTGTAAGCCAACAAATCAATATCCTCTTTTGCTTGCCTCTTATATTTCTATCACAATCATTGTCATCAACAGAGACACTATGAATTAAGCTATGGCTACATCCATACCCTTCAGATTCTTGTATCTTCTCAAAAAATGAGCACTTGGTTAGGGAGTTGAATGCCTGAGATCTTCACTCAACTTCCTTGGTCTTCAGATTCCTTATTTGCAAGAAGGACATGCAAGATGAGAGAAGCATTCACTTCAACTCTAAATTACCAGGGAGGGACTGTGATTTATTAATTCTCCTTTGTCACTTGTACATGTTTTTTTCTTACTCCAGATATAATATTCCATGATACATATTAGCTAATATTTTTCTTTGTTCCCAAGTATATTTGCCTGGTTCCCAATTGTTGTTACAAGTTTAACTATTTAAAACACAACTGAAATACTTCACAAACAGTGCTAGCTCTAGAAGTCATGGGACTCTGGACAATGGAGGTCAGATAGAGACCAAAGGAGATGGTTAGGAAAAGGACAGAACATCAAAAATATCTACATATGTTAATATGTCTTCAAGGCCCAGTTTTAAAGAGCTTTGTAGAATAAGAACAATGCCTAACTGCAAATGACAAATTCTTATTGTGGAAAGTCCCCCTCCCCCAAACAGAGTCTGGGATAAGACAGCTGTGTGAGTGGTTTATTTAGGAATGTGATCCTAGAGTTCAAGTGTGAGGGACAGGGGAAATGACCTGAGCAGGAGAGAGAATCAATCCAAAGTGCATCATTGGGTTGGTAACCATTAGGAGTGACTAGGTACTTGACCTGCAGACTGTCTGAGAAGCTTTGTAAAATAAATTTGTACTGTTCTCCTGGAGGGTAGGGGAGTAAAAACAAATCTATATATTAATTCCTACTTTCTGTTTTTAAGGGTTACTCCACAAGTGTTACCCTCTGGCTCTTTGGGGCTGTGCATGAGAAGTGCTGAGAGATTGCCATAGGCATCCCAAGCTGTGACATCAGTGAAGATATAGGCCGTGAAGCAAGGAAGTGAGGATCCTTCAGGTGATTCATGGCTGAGGTTTGAAGAAATCTTCTGGTCACCATAGGGAGAATAGGAAGTGAAATAGATAGCATTTGTAGCAATACACAGGAATTGTCAAATGTATATGTATAGCCCATGTTTCTCTAGATTTTGCTTTTCAGGGTATGCAAATATGGCAACCACAAAATTCTCACTGCCACCCCAAAACTATAGCTCCTAACTGATAATTGCTCATGTAGTCCTGAACAAGTCTTATCAGCTCCCACAGAGAATGCACTGGGCACTCCCACTGCTTCTCCTGGGGACTGCCAGTCCCTTTGGGGGTGCTGCCACCTCTGCTGGGCACCACATCTGCTCCTGCTAAGAATCACCAGCTCTGCCCTATGATACAATGCTGCACTTAAAATTATTTCTTTCCTGCAAATTAAGGACTTGGTTATTTGGCTTGTCTTTTTACTTCTAGCTCATTCATTTTGATGATTCCTTTCTCAGGAGACTTCTCAGTCCCTCATGGAAATAGATTCTTGGAGGTGGGATCTCTAGGTAGCCTATTGACAAACACAGCTTAAACTTGAGACTGAATCTACTTAAATACTGGCTTGAACATCTACTGTAAACATAAAAGAAATGTCGTTTATATCTGCTCAGAGGATGGGTTTAAAGTAGTCAGAGCTAGTAGACTTAGCTGTAACTGCTTTAGAGAGAGAGGGAGAAAGTGGGAATGAATCTTGATGCTTAGCTAGAAGGCAAAGTAAGTGAGTATCTCCTGTGCTAATAACTATGACTACTTTAAATCATTAGATTCATGAACTGGTTGTTTTGGAAAAGTGGCCTTTTTAATACTGGACTAGATTCTGAAAGTCATGCCTCTTACTCTGTCATTGTCCTTGAGTTTCTAACATTTTACAGAGAAGATGTTTCAATAACTCCTTTTTTATCTAATGCTATTACACTGTGCTCACTCTCTAGAATTCCTTGTAAATGATTTCTCTAGAGCCTATGATATATCCTGAACCCAGTTCCTAGCCAAACCCAATGGAGACAGAGAACAGCTGTTATATTCTATGTACCGTGTGAACTTTATAAATATGATTTGACTGATTAACTAGGCAGTTACTCTTCCCTACATCTCAATTTCTCATATTTTTTTGAAAGCCAGGGATCAATTGCTACTAAGTCATTCCTTCCCAGAAGACCTAATCCCAGTTCCAATAGAAAATATAAGGAAAAGCCATCTACCAGTCTTTTAACAAGCAAATACTTCTCTGGGTCCCCTCCAGTCCTCACTCAGAGTGTCCTAAGGGCAGGGAAGCTGGGTCTCTTTTCAAGAATTCTAAACCCTCTGAGGGTTGACTTAAGTCATCTTCCCATACTCCTTGTTAGAGGATGTATGTGAGATAGAGAAGAGGATGGAAGCAGAGAGCCATGAAGAGGCATCTTCAGGATCAGGAAGCAACTACCACAAAAAGGGTGATGGGATGCAGAATATTGGAAGATGAGATAAGGTTCCTGCATAAGCTCTTTTTCTGTTTCTGTTTTGTTTGGTTAGGTTTTTCTTTGTAAAAGCACTGACTTCCGTTCAGCTGTTTTCCTCAGTTGATCATGGCTGCTGAACTTGCAGATACTTACAGAAAAGGAACTTCTGAGATCATTTCATATCATTTATCATCTCCAGACAGAACTTTACTTAATATAATTTACATAAACACTGAAGAGAAGGAGTAGAAACAGAAAGGTTAGAAATGGAACGGGTTAGCTATGTAATTAATAATAATCATGATGGCTGGTATTTATTGAGCACTTACTACATGACAGGTTCTTGCTTATTTGATCCTCAACCCTGTTGTATTAGTCTGGATAATTTCAGTTGCAAATGATAAAACCTAAATAAGGCTAGTTTAAACATAATTTGTTGGTTTGAATAAAGCTATGTCTTGATTGCTGGGTCTGTGTGATTTAAATGATGCAAATAGAACTCAGTCTCACTCTTCTTCCCTAGGCCTGGCTTTTCCTGGGTTAGCTCTGCTCTCAGACAGGCTCCCTCTTGGTGGCAAGTTGGCCACCAGTATAATTGCAGGTTTATGTCCTATCACTATGGAAAAAAGAGATTATATCCACATATGGTTCTGACAATTTTCCAGAACAGAAATTCATTAGCTATTATTGGGTCTTGAGTCCGTTCCTGAGCCAATCAATGACCATAAATGTGTGATGTTCAGTTGGCCAGGCCTGAGTCCCATACCAATGCCTAGGAACTTGGAGTGGGTAAAGGGCAATAGTGGAGTGAGCTCCACTCAAACCACAAGAACTCAAAGTAAGGGGGCTGGTTTCCAAAGCAAATTTGCAGTTATGGAAGAAAGAGCAAAGTATATGGCATATTATTCAAGTTGTCTAAGGCTAAGTTGTCTTGGACACCAAGTTTCCAAGAACCCCTTTCCTATGTGGTTCCCATTTAGAGTTAGCCAAAAGAAGGAATTTGTGGAAGATTTGAGAGGTGAGAGTTGAACAGAAGCCACTCTTCTCAAAAGGTTGTCATGGCCAGACACAGTCATGGATGGACACAGAGTCACCTAGCTTGTTGCCATTTGTCCAGCTTGTCTTCTCCACTGTTGGCCCTGCTGATGACAGCAGCCCAGGGCACCATGGAGCACTTAGTTGTGGACTCACGGACAGTGACTTCCATATTCCCCTCCTCAAGATTCCCCTAGTGGTCCCACTTCTGCTGCTATGTGTGCTTGGTTTCTCAGATTGTCCTGCAAGCTTTGACATGTCCACCCTCACCACTAACTTGTCCATCGTCATCACTGACTCAGACAGACTTCTTAATGACCAGTTCTCTATTCCTCCAACACCTCCTTCAATGCCTCAGCTCCTGCTATATTTGCACAAGGTCTGATTCCCAACAACACCCACGATTCCCATAATGCTCACAACTGGCTCTCTCTTCTTGACAGAAACTTGACTGATCCACTGGATGAGTAAAGGTGACATTTATCTGGCCACCCATTATCCTCATGTTATGTATGAGAAAATAAATCCAAGGATCAGGGTGGTGAACATTTTTTACCAGAATCACACAACTAATGAGTGGGAGAGTCAGGATTGAAATTTAGGATTTAACCCAAGATTTAACCCAGTTTTAAAACCATTTTAAAACTGAGTTTATACAGGCCCATCTGACTCAATAGCCTAAGCTCTTAGATACCTTTCCTTGTTTGCTTTTGAATTGTAGCAGGTTTCACTCTGGCCTTTTATAGAATGTAAGTAAACAGTAAGACAGATTTCTTTGGTTTTCTGAAAAGCGAAGATAAAATAAATAATATTAAAATGAAGAAAAGAGACTACAGATTCAGATAAACCACTACTGAAATAGAATAAAACATATCAACCCATTGTAAGCATTATGAGAATAAAGGTTTAATTAGGAACTAGTCCACTGCTTGAGATTTGAGAAAAGAAAGCTGGCACTTCATTAGTTCTCATTCCAGAATGAGCCTTGGCTTTTGCCTTTGGGGGTATGAATTCTTCCCTGGTAGTTTTGCCCATCCTGGGGGCCATGACCTGATTTTTGTATATGTAGCTATAGGTGGACAGGTCATTAGTAACCTAATGTGGTAGTGTCCAGCCAGACTATTACACACATAGACACTGTCAAGTGTGTCCATGTCACGTCTTTTCTACTCATATTTGCTTCTCATACAGCTAATTCAACATGTACCCCCTGCTGGTTTGGGCATAAAACCTGGGAAAATGCAGCAACTTCCTTCCCTTCAACATGCAAAGCAGGCCTGGGATCATTGCTGGGTTTTCTCCAAATAAGTCAAGGTCTTTATGACAATGAATATAATTGTTACTTCAAATATACTGCTTAAATTATTTAGTGTTGGTAGATTTGGGGGGTGGGGTAAATTAAAGAGTAAAGAGTAAAATGAAAAATTAAGTAGGAACACAGATGGTTTTCAGAAAATATACATAAAGGACTCGCTGGCCACATGCAAATGTAAGCTCATCTACCAGAAGGGCCTCTATCCTCCTAGTAGACAGCACACTCAGTCCACAGACATGCCCACGAGTGGTGTTTGCTCAATGAGGGAGTCAACTGAGTGGGGCTTGGGTCTTATGAACCTGGTAAAATTAAGAATAAATAGAGAGAATGGAAGTGACAGTGAGCAGTAGGGGTCAGAGTCCTCTTGGCAAAATAGTTCAGTCTTGTCAGAATAATTAGGAAAATATTGGCATATTGAAGGACTAGACCCCATGACCACATAAATTTCACTTTTCCTTCTCTTCCCTAGGTCTCAGTTTTCCCCATCAATAAAATAAGGGTGAATTAAGCGGTCCCTGAGAGCCCTTTGGGCCTTGTGATTAGACAGAGTTTGGAAAACATAGAAAAGGACAGTATCCTTGTGGGTGTTAGTGGTGTGAGTCCTTGGGGAGATGGGAAGAAGGGTGTGGCACCTTTGAAGGGTTCCGATTTACTGTCTCTATATAGCTCCCTCTTCTCCCCCTCTACTCTGTCCTCAAGCTCATAGGCTCTTTCCCTGGCCTCTGCTTTGCCAATCTCTTTGAACCCACTCAGCCTGGTGCCTATGTTTCCTGGCAGTGCAGTTGGCCGGCATCCGTAGGAATAATACAGAAGAGACATCTCTGAGCAGAGCAGATGAGGACAGAGGGCACAGATCTGGACATGGTGCAGTACTGTGCCAGGACAAGTCAGAGGGCATTTGGTGTCCCAGCCAGAGCCAGGAAGTGGCAGACGCAAGCTGAACGAACACCCTAGGTCCCTCTGGACTCCAATCAGCACTGGAAATTTTCGTGAATGTTAAATCCACTTGCTCCTTTACAGGAAAAGCTGACCCTTGAGCCATCTTTCCTTTAGCAGTTCTAGTTTGTTTTTCCAGCAGCCTTCTGCCTTAACCATCATTGCAATCTGCCCTTGGGCATATGAGGCTAAATTGATGATCCTGTTGAATATCCAGACACTCACCCTCACACACATAATGGAGTTAAATCACATGATTACAAACACCCACACTCTCCCAGAAGCCAAAACACATTTGTGTGCTTCCTGGCTTTACTCCTCAAATAAATTTCTGGTCATTGAAATTTAAAAAGAAGCAAGAAAATTCCAAAGCAAAGTTACTTGCTCTATGAATGCCTAAATTCAAGCCCAGTCTTCATTCTATTTAATCATTATCATTCTTATGATTATTTTGTAGAGTAAACTCATTACAGTGATGATAAACTCACTTTGGCATTTCAGATTTTACTTTCCAAGAATTTCCAAGGAATCTATTCATGGAATGAAATCATTTGGCAGAGACTGGAAAGATGTGTAGAAGTACCACTTTCTGAATGATTGTTACTGTTATTTATGGTAAAATAATGCCAAATATGAGGATTGTGGACAAAGAGGAGTGGTAGAAAGAACACCAGGCTTGGAATCAGAAGCTCTGGTTGCCCCTGGCCAGTGTGGCTCAGTTGGTTGGGTGTTGTCCCGCTTACCAAAAGGTTGCTGGTTCGATTCCCAGTCAGGGTCATGCCAAGGTTGCTGGCTCAATCCCTAGTAGAGGGCGTGCAGAAGGCAGCCAATTAATGTTTTGCTCTCACATTGATGTTTCTCTCTCTCTCCCTCTTCCTTCCTCTCTCTCTAAAAATTAATAAAAAATCTTTAAAAATAAAAAAAGAAGAAGCTCTGGTTCAAATCCTTAATACTAGATGTGTAGTCTTAAATAGATTGTGTAAATAGTTTGGTAGCTTCAGTTACATCCTTGGTAAAACTGGAATAACAAAATCTACCCAAAAGATTTAAAATGAGGTTTAAAAGAAACAACATAGGTGAAAGTACCTGGCACATACAAACGTTAAATAACATTTGGATAAACGATGGTTAACCCACACTCATGCAGTGTTAATTAATCTAGAAAGTCTAACTAACCATATTTACCTCCTTGGTCCTGTAGATAACTATTGTTAAAATGACACCTATGAGGCATTGCAAGATTTTGATGTGTTCTCTGAATAACCAAATCAAGATGAAACCCTTTGTGTTTTATTATACATGGATTACTAATTTTCAAGAAATTAGCATATAATAAAATAATTTACATGTGAGGCAATGCTCAGATCTCAGGTAACAAACACAGCCAATTAGCCAGAATATTCCAGTCTTACTAACACAATCATTTCCATGTAGTCACACTTGCCAAACTCAGAAAAACAGATCCTCTGTGAATTTTCCTGGAGCTCTAGCATTGAGTTGCTGCGAGGGGAGAGGAAATACCCTTTCCAGTTTTTTTAATTTTTTTTTTTTTAATTTCTGAGACCCCTATTCATCAAGATACTGAACATTTTCAGAAGGAGTGGAATTCCCCATTTGGTACCCTAGTCATTTTGCTACCTAAAAGATGTTGAAGTGACATGACAAAGTTCACTTTTCTCTGAGTCACTAACTTTGAATTTAATGCCAACAAAGTTTGTAGCCTTAATTCTGCAGTCTCTTGTTTAAAGTCATACTTAAAAAAATGTCTTGAGTAGATTTCATCCCAGCTGCAGAGGCTTCTGACTAGACAGCCAGAAAGACACCTACGTGACTTCATTTTCACTTGTCCTGCGGCATGGCTCTTATGTGAGAGGGGGTTGTGACCTGGGCAGGTACCACTTTTTTTGAGTTGGCATGAACATACCTTCCTTCAATAAACATGCTTGTAGTTCAATTTCCCAAAAAAACAGTATGGTTTACCTAAAATTTTTGAATTCTTGATGGATTCCTCTGTGTACGTAACATAATCATGCATTCGATTCAGGTTTAAAGAAATACAAACAACCAGCTACATTCAGGCATCTTAGAGCTTTTAAACGTTTACTGAACCTGGCTCAGATTGGTGTCATTTTCCCGGGCTTGAGTAAATATATTTCACATCCCAGCTTTGTAACCACAGATCAACTTCGTTAAATGTAACAGAAACTAGGCCCTGTAAGGCTGGAGTCCAATAACACCTCTTCTGCTAGTTCTTGTAGTTCAAACAAACAAATTTGAGCGCCCACATTGGGTTATCCAGCCTGACATTTTAGTTTTTTACTTGGAGAGTCTAGTCTATATATAACGTAGTTACTAATATAATTGAGTTCATATCTGCCTTTCTATTGTTTGCTATTTGGCTCTCCAGTTTTCTGTTCCCTTTTAAAAAATCCTTTCTTGCTTAATACTGGATTAATAAAATACTTTTATTATTCCATTTTTTCTTTTGTAGACATATTCTTTTACTGTTTTTAGTGATTATCCTAGAGATTACAACATGCAGCCTTGACTTATTATGACTGAAAGAAACAATTACTTTTAGCACTTCCTCAACATTGCTAGTAATTTTTTATTTTATTACTTCCCTTTGCAAAGCACTATTTTGTCCTTAATTTTAGTTTTGTGTTTATTTTAAAACCTACCAAATATGGCAGTTGTTGTTTTGAACAATCAACGTTAATTTATATTTGCTCACATATTTATCCTTGCCAGGGTTCTTTATTTTTTCTTGCGTTTCCATGTTTTCATCTGGAATGATTTTTCAGAATAATTCTTTTTTGATTTCCTGTAGTGCACACCTGGTAATAACAAATTCCATAGTTTTATTTTTTAATTCCTGAAAAATATTTTCTTTTCAGTGTGAAGTATATTTTCAGTGGGTGTATAGAATTCTGTTTGATATGTTACATTTTTCAGTACTTTATGTCTCCTATCTTCTCAACACATTGTCTCTTGGCTTTCATCATTACTATCAAGAAGTCAGCTAACATTCTTATTGTTGCTCATCTGAAGGTACCCATCTTTTTTCCCTCTGGATGCTATTAAGATTTTCTCCCTGCTTTTGGTTTTCAGCAGTTTGGCCATTATGTGCCTGGATAGGCTTGTTTGTATTAATTTTACTTGGGTTTCACTGAGCTTTTAAAATCCATGTGTCCATCAGTTTTTGAAAATTCTCACCCAGTATTTCTTCCAATAATGGGCCATTCTCTCTTTTTACTCCTTCTGAGATGCCAACCATACATATATTAAACTTTTTGACATGTTCTATGTGACTTTTACAGTTTTTACATTCTTTTCCTTTTTTTTTTTTTTTTTAACCTCCTTGTACCTTAGTTTAGACACAGCGAAACACTTGGATCAAGAACACCTTAACTGTTATTAAGTCCATTTATTGAATTCTTAATTTCAGACATTGTACTTTTAAATTTCTAGAATGTCCATTTGATGCTTTTAAAATACATATATATTCAAATTACCTGTTGAATTTATATATACCTTCATCTCTTCTGTCCATCTTTTCCATTAGTGTCTTGGAAATATTAATTCTTCATATTCTCATCAACTTACAATGGGGTTATGTATGTGATATGTGCTGTTGAGTCAGTTTCGACACTTGATAACTCCATGAACGAGGAATGTCTACAATGTCCTGTCCTTAACAGTCCTGTTACATCATGATAAATCCATCATCAGTTGAAAATATCGTAAGTCAAAAATGAATTTAGTACACTTAACCTACTGAACATCATCACTTAACCTAGCCTACTTTAAACATGCTCAGAACACTCATATTGGCATATAGTTGGGCAAAATCATGTTCCTGCTGCTGCCCAGCATGACCAGAGAGTATTCTACTGCAACTCGCTAGCCCAGGAAAAGATCAAAATTAAAAATTTGAAATAGGGTTTCTATTTAATATTTACTGCTTTTTCACCATCATAAAGCTGAAAAATCATAAGTAAAACTATCATGAGTCAGGAGCCATCTATACTTATTTTAAAGCCCTGAAATGCTAACTCCAGTATCTGAGTTATCTCTGGATCTGCTGCTGTTGTAGAATGTACATTGTGTATGAAAAAAAAACACAGAACTGTGAATGGGTATTTCAGATCATCTTAATATAGTTTTCTTTCTCTGGAATTTTAGTTGATCCAGTCCTCATTGCTTCCACAGATCTCTGATCATTTACAATTGTGACTTTTTGGGGGGTAATTTGTGAGGCTTTCTCTGTTCTGTGGCAGTGGGAGCATTGACCAACTGTGACATACAGTATCCTGCTCAAAAGATGAAACCATAATTTTCTGAGCTGTGTTCAAATTGTTGACTCTAGTCATTGTCAGTTTTTCTTTTTAATAATTAAATATGGGTACAATAATGTATGAATAAACTCAAAGCCAAATCTGGCCTTTTTAAAAAGAAAATTAACCTCCCACTGTCTCAAAATTAATGATCCATTATTTTGGTAGGCTTTTAATCAAAATTTAATGCCAGTTTTCTTTCTAACAAACTAAACATCTATTCAAAAACTAACATAAATTGCAAAATAAATTTGGGTTTTTAATACTTAAAAGTGATTATTTTACTTTTAACACCTTTCACGAAAATCTTTCTATAATAACATTATTATTTTCAACTATTCTGGACTTTTTATCTATATTTGATCTATAACAGACACCATTAATGGGGAAAACTAATACTATATACCCTTAAAATAAGTTTTGAGTAAAACTATCTGACATATTATAGAATACTTTTGAGGGTTCTAAACTAAAGATTGTGTTCTGGTTTCTCTTAATTTTAGCCTATAATTTGACTAAATGAAGTCATCTTTTTATGAATAAGATGCATATGCTGATTCAATAAAGATTAGCATATAAATTATGATTCTATACACTGACAGTATGGTTTTATAGTCACAAATCAGATGATCTTGACAGTTGGATCTAGTCCTTAGTACAGAAAGTCAAGTTCAAAACCAAAATTGTCATCATTGGCTAAACTTTTCCAAAATTCAATTGGTTTCTCTCAACATACTCCAAATTTAAAAGTAAATTGTTTAATTTCAGTGGGGTGGTGGGGGTGGGGGGCACATATTTTGCAATTGTTTTAACCTGATAGATTCCCTGGGAGTCAGGACACGCCACACCAGTCACTCCGTAGGTGCATTATTAAAGTTTTAATTACTTTTTAACAGGTTGAGCAACTTGTTGGAATATTTTTCAGTGCTAAGTAATCTTGGCAAAAGCTTCATAATGGAACACTTTGAGAAGTCAATTGACCTTTTTGTGTGTGGAATCTGCCCCAAAGTGCCTATTGTGGAGATGGCAGATACTGGGCAAAAGATGTAGGAAAACTCTTCAACCTTTTCATCACGATCTGGAACTTATGGATGTGCACTGCAGGCACCAATTATTCAGTCTTCATCAGGGAGTGCAACCTGGACCTGTCTGCCACTCAACATCTAACAAAAACTTGGCTGAAAAGAAAGATTCTAAATTCCATGTTCAGTTCAAATTTGCTTATCTGAAAGAATGGGCATACTGAAACTTTTAAAATTGTGTGGTCAATAAGAACTATGTTACTTGTACTTTCTGATGTCAAGAAACTCAGGAGCAAATTTGAACTCTTGTTATATTTATAATAGCTTTTGTGGTCTACATATATTTTTTTTTGAGTCATGGTCAAGACTGTCTATTCCTCTGTCCATTTTTCTTGTTCTTATTTAGTCTTTATTTCATGGAATGTACTTGTGCTGTAAGCTACCTCAAAACTTGTTGAGCATGAAGTGGCATATAAATACATGTGTAAACTGAATATAATTTTCTTTGCATGTTTGTGGTGCCTCCACATCTTTAGAATCCCAGTCAATTTTGATGCATGTTCAAATGGTACCGGTGTCTGTTCACCCTAATCCTAACTCTAGTAGGAAATATCTGGGTTGGTTCCCCCTTTGAATGATTGAGAAGAGGGTCTACAATTTTTATGAGTTTTATCTAGTTCTCCTTTCTCTATTTATTTCTGTGTGAGGATGGGGAAACTCTATATACAATATCCCAGGCTCTGAATTTTTGTGAGGGATACATGGAAAGTCTTAAATATTCCCCCAACCTACATCAATGAAATCGCATTTAACTGTCCCCATAGCTCTTGTAACAAAACCCTACTGAGAAGCATATATTTTAGAGCTGGTTTGAATCACGTAAACTGACATTGTTACTAGGGTACAGGGCAGAGCTAGATAGTTATTCAAATTCCTGCCCCAGAAACATTAGAAATTACCCTGTGTCTTTCAGAATTTTTGGCAAATGGACACAACCAGGGATTGTAGATCTACAAATGACAAGAGTAGTTTGCTACATCTTCTTTTATTGAGAAAAAGAAATGAAGCAGGGAGAATGGGGATGGCATGAGAGGATCAGCACAAAGATGGCATGGAAAGCAGACATCAATTCGTTCTGCTTTTCAGAGGAAGGCTTTATCCCCAAGACAATGTAGAGTCCAGAGAGATCTAGAAGTAGTGCCTTGACAGGACCAGGTAGAGCATCATGTTGGCTGTTTGAGGGACACTCTGAGCCTGGCAGGGTGGAAAATGCAATACCATCAAAGTGAAGTGCTTTAGGTATCTTAATGACCAAAAATATATATTCCATAACACTTCTTTCTCTTAAGTGATTTGCTATTATTATGTAGACTTTTCCCACAACACCAATCACTTACTAAAATTAAAAGAACAGTTGTCAGTTGAGTGTTGTTTTGCCTTCTTGAAACCCCAAAGATAAATCTGGCTAATGTTGTCTCAAAATGACCAGGTATTTATTTGATTATTGTCATTATTCCACTTTGTTTTCTAGTGTTTGCTTGTTTTGGTTTAGTTTGATTTGGTTTGATGCCGGAATTCCAGTTTACAAAGGCTACGTCTCTGACATCCACTCTCCCTCCATGTGGAATCTATCATGCCGAGGTCTGTCCCAGCTGCCAGTGTAGGCCCCAGACCCTGTCTTCTGAATCTCACAGAATCTGTCTTCTGTTCAGGAGAGTTAAGTGTTAACATTGTCCTGAATGCATTTGCCTTTCAGGAAGATTAATGGAGTTTAGTGTGCAGCAGATAAACTCATCTGGGAGGACCAGGAGAGAGCTAAACTATGTCAACACAGCCGGAGGGCAAGAGAGAAGCAAATTGATTACTCAGGTTATCTCCACCCTGCCTCTCCCTACCTTTTCCATTTTCAATTCTAATACAGTTTGATGTCTGCATTAAGTGAGGAGACAGATAAAGAAGCAAGCATATAAAACAGCTGCTTAAAGTGTTAATTTTTACAAGATGCTAAAATCTACCTAGAAATGCAGCAGAATGGATAAAATTGGATTTCCCAGGGTGAACACTCCTTGGAGTTGTCAAAGACTGGGGGAGGAGATGCAGGTGCAAAAAGACAATGTGAGACTCCCAAGGGGCCTCGTTGAGTACTGATGATTGCAAAAATTCCTTTCCAAGGAAGATGAATCTGTTAAAGATATAATTCATTTTCCTAAGAGAGGGTTATGCAAATTGTTTTGCAGGAGAGAGTCAGAGGGCATCTGTGAAGGATCACCCACCTCTATCTTTTCCCCAGGTAGCAATGACTATCACCTTTAAAGGAGGGGCCTTAAATATGCTGCCGCGGATATCTGTATAGAAGTGCATCTCCAGTGTTTTGTCTGCCTGGCAGCCTTCTCCTGGCTTTGAAATAGATGGAGGCATCGTTCAGACTCATCTACTTTGAACTTCCATATAATAATGGTCTCTACAAATATCAGGGCTTCAAAACTCCCCTTTCCCCAAGGCTCCCTTAGTTGCTAACATTTGGAAAGTTTCTTCTCAACATTTCTCCTGGGCTTCCTCCTTTCTCTCAAGGGTCTCTGTTTAAATGAATTACTGGTAGGGCTACCAACTTCAGGAAAGTTTCTGACTCTCTCTGATTTAATAAAAGTGGGAATAGCCATTTGCCAGCTGGGAGGCCCTAGTTGAGCCATGTTACCTTTACAAACACATTGCTATCTCCTATTATCAATGTAGTTCCCTCAATTACCCACTCTAGCAGATTTTCATAAGAGATTGATAATATCAAGCTATTAAATAGACATTAGCTATTGTTAATACTGCTGTCACTGATAATACTGATAATAATGAGAATAACAGTGGTCATTTTGCTATCATTATGGGAGTTACCAAAGACCACAGGACCATAGTATCTGTATGTGTATATTATTTATAAAATAACATAAAAATAGTAGAAATATAGAATAATATTTGTATCATAAAATGGTTTCAACCAATTCAGATTGTGATGTCTGGGCAAGAACTTAATAAACCTGATGAGAGAACTTGGTGATAGTATGATAATATAGAAGAGAAATTTTGTACAAGGTGAACTTGCAGCTGAACAGAGTACTATCCCTTACATATCTCTCCTCTTTACACCTTCTTTCAACATAGATCTTCATGAATTGTTGTTATGAACTGAATATCTGTGTCCTTTCCAAAATGTATATGCTGAACTACTAATTCCTAGGGTGATGGCATTTGGAGATGGGGCTTTTAAAAGGAGGTAATTGGGTTATGAGGTGAAACCCTCATTATGAGATTAGTACCCCTATAAGAAGAGACACTAGAGAGCTTGCTTCGCTCTCTGCTTTCTGTCATGTGACGATACAAGGAGAAGATGGCCATCTGCAAACCAAGAAGAGTGCCTTCACCAGACACTGGATCTGCTGACACCTTGATCTTGGATTTCCCAACCTCTTGAACTGTGAGAAATAAATGTCTGTTGTTTTAGCTGGGGTAATTTGTCATAGCACCCTGACCCAACTAAGACAATGATTATGTGCTATAAAATGCCATGCAGCAAGATGCTTTCACTGGTCACAGTGCCTGCAGCACAGATGCCCTGGACAAAGTCCCTCTTTCCAACTCCTGTTTTCCTACTCTCTGCAATGAATGAATGTTCTCCTGGCATTCAGATGCTCCTGGCAGGTGGAGATGGGTGCTCTGCCTTCCCATTGTGGCCATGCAGCCATGAACATACAAAGGAATGGAGGGCATGATTGTTGCCCCACACCAGGTCTAATGACAGGAGAATGAGGATCCTCTCCTGACAGGAAGTTGCTCTAAGGGAAGGGGCAGATTGGGCTTACAAACTAGATGCTGCACCAAGGTTTAAATGATAAGAAGCAGGAACTATGTATGTCACCTGAGCTGGACTTTCCTGCACTAAATGGGCACATGTGTCCTGTGAGCAAGGGCCAAGTGAGTAAAATGGTACAGTTATTTAGTATAAGCACTGCCACACCTTGATGCTCAAGCAATGAAGTGAATACAAAGGGGCATTGTCCTTCTCCCTGTAGAAAGGCTATGAGAAGGACCCCTGGTTTTGCCATTTCAGGTTCACCATCATTTGACGTGGCAGATGGGAGTAGCTGTCATCCAAACCTCTGGTTTTAGAGTCTTGTCTTAAAGGGAGCATCTGGGCTCCTTTCTTGCTTGTAGGAGATTGGCCAGTTATAGAATATTCTCTAGGATAGTAGGTCAAGGGAATTCTGGAAAGAGCCTGGAATTTCAACTAGTAAAGAAGATGTGATTTCAGAGCATGTTATCTTGGGCATAAATATATGTGAGATTTAATACATACTTGCCATTTAAAGAATTCTACAACACAGGGTGACCATCTACAACACAGGATGACCAAGTCCTCAGTTTGCCCAGTACTGAGGGTTTCCTGGGAGCAAAACCTTTCATTCTAAAATTGGAGATATATATCCATGTACATAGTGTAGATACAATAATAAAAGTAACCAGACTATATATAAATGATACAATACTCATGTCAGTCTGGGAAGGTGCAACCTACCCTCTCTCTTGTCATGTCTTAAACTTTACATGTATTGAGGAAGTGCCCACCCAGATTCTTAGGTAGCCTCGTCCAGAGGGCTAACTTGCAGAAGGAGATGAGCTAGGTGTAAGCCAACTTGGGGAAAGATGGATTCCAAACAACAAAGAATAGGACTCATTGTGCAAAGTCTCGAGCACCTGGAGCTGGTCTCCTTGCCTCCACTCCACAACTTTCCTTCCTCTAACCAGGATTCTGTCCAAAAAGGAGAAAACAGAGTCCCCAAGAGAAACAGGTCTCCATTCATGGAAATGAATGCCTTAAAACATTTTCTACATAGCCCCATTCAGAAACTCTCCAAGAAGGGCTGATTCTCACCCTGGTGGAAACCATCACTATGAAGGTTTAATACAGCACCCTAAAAAAACGACCATTTCCAAACTGAACAGTTTATCTTATAGGAGGGATTTTGTTTTCTTTTCATGCTGGATCTAAATTTGGCTCCTATGGAAGTTTTATTGCACAGCATTACCTGAGAGCCCAGCCAAATATTCAAGAATGGCAGCTGGGAAAGGTTGAATGAATGGGCCATTTTTTTCCATTCTTTTCCTTCCCTTAACTGCATATGTTTCTTAATTTCTGGCTCATAAATTTAATTATATAAATATTTTAAAATATAGAAGACAGAGAATATGAGAACTTGATAAATATAAAACAAGCTTCTAAATCTATGGACATGGCATTTGTGGACCTGTATTATGTATTTAGGGGGAGAGATATTGCAAAGCCTTCATAATAAAGCTTAATTAAGATTATTTTGGAAGAGAAGAAAGATTTCATTCTCTAAATGTGGAGGTAGAGAAACCATGGGAGTATGACTAGCCCTAGGAGATAACACTCTTTTTTTTTTTTTTTTTTTCCTCTCTGATTTGAAGAAAGCTTTCCTTTTCTTTATTATTATTATTTTTTTATTAATTTGTTTTTGTTACTGATGTTTCTCCTTTTCCCCCCCATTGACTTATTATAAGCTTACAAATGTATTTGTGGGGATGGGGATATTTCTATTAGCTACTTGTTGGATTAACTTTAGGAAAAGGAGAAGCAAACAAACATGCATTGCTCATTTGCTGGGTATTTCCTAGAGACCTATGTTGGCTCCCGCTGCAGTACTTGAGCACCAGGAATGAGACTTAAGTTTATTTTAGAGATAGCCTGACAAGGCTTCAGGGCTGTGTCTCAGAGAAATACCCAGGCGAGGAAATAAGGCTGGTGTACTAACCTGATGCTAAAGAAAGAGCCAACTTAATTATTTTTTAATTATATGTCCTTGGGCCAAACAGTAAAATAAGTCTAAACAATTGTTGTTCTATGGAGTGAGACTTGTTTTTCACAGAGACATGGCTTACTGATTCTGAAATTCCTCTGTGTGAATTCTATTAATGAGCAAATAAATAAATATATTATAAATAATGGGAGCCAGTGTTTTCATTTCCAGAAAAGGAAGCCATAAACATAGTAAGGAGAAAAGATAGAATGAATTCTGTGGTGTTGGATTAGAATTGGAAATTTCAGTGTGAATAGCATTTATTACACAGAGAAAAAAAGAGAGATCAACATATGCAGATATAAATATAAAAGTGTATGTGGGTGTAGATATTTGTGTGTGTGTGTGTGTGTATTCTACATCTATTTCTTAGCTCTGTTATCTTAGAGGACTTAAACCAATGGACCCCAGTAGCAATGAGCACACTTGACTTCTGGATCTCAGTTTCTAAATGCCATTCTCTATTAGGGTTCTTTAAAGAAGTGGCTGATTCCATGGCTACAAGGAAAGAAAAAGAAAAGGATGAGTCTGGTATATCTTTTTATGTTTCATAAAGCAAGAAGGAGCACAAAGAATAATAAAGAAATGTCAAAAGGATGATATAGGAGCTAGTTTATAGGAACTTCCACTGGAAGGTTTTAGGACAGTTTGGACATAAAAATAAATTGTGATAGTAAAGAATTATAGCTTATTGAATGAAACCAGAGTCCACTGACTTAACTCAATGAGCAGAAGGGAAAGCTCTTCCTTACATTAAAACATCAACTAATAAATGTAGCAGGAATGATGAAATTAGAAAATTTCCACTTGGCAACCATGGCAGGCAGGATAGGGAGCCTGTCCATAGACAATAAGCTCTTCTAAACTAGTTTTTAGGACCTCGCTGAGCTTGTTGACTGACTTTTGAGAAGCAACATATTTGAATTTTGCAGTACTGATTATATAAACTTAGAGACACATATCACTAGTTAATAGGACTATATTAAAAGTCTATACTTTAGGCTGATGTGTTTGTTGGGTGTGGAATAGGGTCCCTCCACTGCCAAAGACACTGGTAATTTCACCCTATGTCCCACTGGTCTCTGAAGTGGAAAACAGCAGACAAGGCCCTCTATAGCCTAGCTGAGCCTATTGGATTGGAGGGACACTGCTCCACTCAGGGAACAAAGCACATCTTTGTATCTCCTACGGTGCTTTGCACAGTGCAGTGTACGTGCAGAGACAATAAATGTTTTTGAATAAATGGATGAACAAATGAGGGGGTAAAGTAGGGATAAATCTTAACTAGTCATTGAGGAAATGTTGGAAGACATAATTATTTCAAGATTATAATCTAATTATACTCCAATATTAAAATTTACTCTTTTGGAGCCTAAAGTTATGAGTCTTTGTATTTGTGTTTTTCAGTTCTAACCTCCCTTGCATGTATGAATGACAGAGAGCATGCTCATGAAATACAACCTTTGTAAATGCTTCCTGAATTTGAACATTATGTTGCTTTGTGATTCCCTCCACTTGGGATTCCAAATGACCCCAAGTGGATTTGCTGGAGGCCTTGGATAGCTGGAACACTGAGGAGACAAGGCACACACACACTGTACGTGAGCACACGTACACCAGCAACATAAACAGACTCCTAACCAGAAACAGCTGTGCAGAGCTATTTAGTAAAAGGTTGAGTAGCTGGACCCAGCAGGACTGGGTGGGAATGAGTTCAGACATCCCTCACGAGGCCTTCCTAAGGCTTTGCAGGAGGGCAAGAACAAGGTCTGGGAAGTGGGGAAATGGAATGGCTCATCCTGTCCTCAGCGTCTCAGTCCCTGCCGACTCCCCACTCCTGTTCACTCTTGCAAGATTACACGCTTTTATTTATGTAACATTCAGGCAGAAAGCAGCCTGGAGCACTCTGAGGGTATTAACCAAGAAGAAATACAAATCAGATTTGACCAAAGAAAAAAGAAACCACAGACATCTGCATGGGAATAAGAAGTATATCATATACTACTTTACCTGGCCTCTTTCCGGCTCAGGAAAGTCAATGAATAAATGATAAAATTTATAGTGCATGGAGGGTTGGGAGGCAAGACTTACAGCAGTCAAGTCTGAGATCCTGGCATGAATATAATGTTTATATTCCCCCCAAAGTCCTTGTTTCCAAAGGAATCTGGTCTATCACTAAATAGCATCTCTTCAGTCTCCTTCGAGTTCTGAAGTGGGGTAGTGGCAAAGGCATATCTTCATTTTGAAAGGGAGAAATTGACATTATTTTTAGTTAAAATTGTCTCTTCGGAGGAACAACAGTAGAATCACAGATTTCTAGAACTGGAAGGACTTTAGAAATCATATAGTCTAATTCTCTTATACAGCAGAGAAAACAGAAATGTGGAAGGAAGAGGGAATTTTCCCAGTGTCTCAGAAAGACTAAGCAGGATTGGCACTGAAAATGAGAGATAAATTTCCCATTTCCACCTTAAAATGATAACATGGTACACACCACTGTCTACGCGACTGAATCTTCTTTTTCTCTTATACTCCTCGGTTGTCATCCAGACATAGCTTGACCACTTGTCTTAGTCATCTGCTTGGTACCTGAGCCAGTTCAATTCCTGCTAAGCAGCCACAGGAAACACTTGCTTATTCTGTCCAACTGCCTCAGTGTTGTCAAGACTCTGTGGACTGACAAGAGAGGTTCCAGGGAAGTTTGAACAATGGTGGCATTGTTGGGAGAGCCATGGAATTCCCAAAGTACATGAGTTGTGATTGTGTGTCATGGTGGTTTAAATGTAGAGTTTGAATATTGGCTCTGCCACTTTATAGCGGACTGAATTTGGATACTATCTTTATTGCCTAACTCATGGGGTTAAATGAGATAACATGTGTAAAGAACTTAGTATAGTTTGTAACGCATTAAAATGACCACCATTTACTTAAAATGTAGTAATGCTGCTTATCACATGTTTCTAGAATAAATCTAAGGCAATATTTGGTAATTTTTAAATACCAATGTGCACAGGAGCTTGTTCTGTGCCATCAAAGCCTGGAGGACAAGAGATGTGTAGTCCCACGGAACTCCTAGCCCTAACTGGCAGCTCAGCAATGGACAGATCATATGTGTGTGAGGGGGCATCCTCGATCATCCAGCCCCCAACCCACTCTCCCGCTGATTGCAGATGGAAAAGCAAGTCCAGGAAAGATCAATGAGCTGGCCTAGACCAGAACTGCTCAGCTGACCCAGAAAATTATGAGTTAAATAAACGGTTGTTGATGTAAGCCATTACCTGTTAAGGTGGTTTGTTATCCAGCCCAAACTAACTGATACAGTGTCTTTCTGTGATTACGCTCCAAATGAATGTGAGATAATAAAGAATATTCCAAGAACCCTCCATTAGCAGAATTATTTTTTCAGCAGAGAGGATGGTTTTCCATGGAGTTAACCCCATTCTGTCACTTGGCCTCTCCTTTTCTGGTGAAGAGTACAATCTGTGATCCCAGAATAGAGACTACTGGTTGGGTGCGGTGGGGACCAGGATATGACCTGTTCTCATTAACACCATGCTCTAACGAGCTGAGCCAATCAATCTGTCTCCCAGACTAGAGCACCCCATCTATCTGTCTTCCCTGAGAAACTGGAAATGTCAGACAATGAAATTGGCTGACAATGCTTCCCAGAATTTTGTGATGGGGCTCAGTGAGGGCAGACATGCCACATTGGAGCCACAGATGCCAGGAAGGCCTTGCTCCTGACTACAGCAGTCTCCTGGAGGGTGTCTCTAGAAAGAGAAACTCCACATACTCCAGAAACTCATTCTCACCTCCCCAGTCCTCTCTGGGAAAAATGTTCTCACTCATGTTGTCATGTAATCTATTTTCTTTTTAAATATGTTGTTTGTTTGTTTGTTTGTTTGTTTGTTTATTTATTTATTTATTTATTTATTTATTTTTATCCTCACCCAAGGACATTTTTGCATTTATCTTCAGATAGAGTGGGAGGGAGAAAGGGAGGAAGAGAGAGCGAGAAACATCAATGTGAGAGAGACACATCGAGTGGCTGCCACCCACACAACCCCAACCAGGGCTGGACAAACTGCAACCGAGGTACGTGCCCTTAGCGGGAACCAAACCCAGGACTCTATGGTCTGCAGGCCGATGCTCTAACCTCTGAGCGAAACCAGCCAGGGCTAAATATGTTTTTACTGATTTTTAGATAGAGAGGAAGGGAGAGGGAGAGAGATAGAAGCATCAATGAGAGAGAAACATCAATGAGAGAGAAACATCGACTGCCTGCCTCCTGCATGCTCCCTACTGGAGTCAAGCCTGCAACCTGGGCATGTGCCCTGACCTGGAATAAACCTCTTGGTACTTGGGAAGATGCTCAATCCACTGAGCCACAGCAGCCAGGCTAATCTATTTTCTTTATCTCAGTCCTTGGACATATCAAGTGCCAATTTCACTAGCATCAAATATTTCAAAGAAAAAAGATTGGTTGATTTGAACATGCTAGTCAAACCCTCCAATCCCCTTCTTTTTCCAATATGTCAGGTAAAGGGAACAACTAAAAATTATGTCCTCAGGTCAGTTTTCCATGGTTTAATTCATTGTTGCAAGTTCCACCTACATCTACCCTTGTTTCTCCCAGGATGCTGAGCTCTTGGACTTTCAAAGGCAATGACATATTCCAGAGGGTGAGTTTGGTAACTGCTCCAGGACCCACCTTCTCTGCTCTAGCGTGCCCATGCTTCATTAAACTTGTCTTCAACTCTACAATCCAAAACACTGGCTGTCATTTGAAGAGTCTGCCAACTGCTTATTTTCCTACCTGGTTTTGGTCTCTGTTCATTCACCTCCAATTTTAGCATTCCCACCTCCACAGGTGAGAAGTCCCTGCTCTTGTTCTTAGTCTCATGGAGCATTACCCAGGCTCAGCCAGCCCCTTCCCACTCCCAATTTGTGGTACTCTGGAAACAGTTCCTAGAGTCAAGTCCTCAAAATCAGTCCATCTTCTCCAAAATCAATGCCCCTAACGTATTACTAATGCTCAAATTTCCTCCAGTAGAGAATCTCTGCTTTAAGTAGGGATCAGAAAATGTTTTCTATTAAGGGTCATAAAATAAATATCTTAGGTGACACAGGCCTCATGTGGTCTCTGTCACACAGTCCTTGTTTCCCTTTTTTTAGCCATTTAAAATGTAAACACCATTCTTTGCTGAGGGCTGCACATAAACAGGTCTGAGCTGGGTTTGGCCTGTGGGCTTTGGTGTGCCAGCTCTCCTTTAAATTAAAGCAGAGTCTATTCGTAAAGCACAGATATGCCTGGAAATGGCAAGTAAGTAACTAACCCTTGGTGTGAATTAGTTCATTCTCTTTCTTTCTAGTCCCAACTTGATGGAACCAGGGTTTTTTTATTTATTTATTTTTATTAATCCTCACCCAAGGATATTTTTCCATTGAATTTTAGATAGAGGGGAAGGGAGGGAGGGAGGGAGGGAGGGGGAGAGAGAGAAAGAGAAACATCGATGTGAGAGAGATACATTGATTTGTTGCCTTCTGCATGACCCGACCAGGGCCAGGATGGAACCTGCAACCCAGGTACATGACCTTGACTTATAATTGAACTCGAGACCCTTTGGTCCTCGGGCCGACACTCTAACCTGAGCAAAACTGGCCAGGGCTAGAACCAGGTTTTAAGGAAGGGGGGAGATGGGGATGCTTCAGGCCAATCTGGCTGTAAGTCAACAAGGAGAATGGAAATCCTAGAAGGGTTGGAAAGAAGAAGAGAAAAAGACACTGAGTCAAAGTGTTCTACCACGTGCTGATGGTTGCGGCTAGGGATTCTATTCAAAATATGTCACAACTGGTAAGGCACAGGCACTGACCCAAGGAAGAGGACGCCAGGCAGCCTCTGTGTTGGATCAGGGACTGGAAGGCCTAATCCAGGCATTAATTGTTTAGCAGATGAGTCATGGAAGGGTCCAGACTCATCTTGGGAGTGGGGCTAGAGGTGAGAAGGAGTATCTATTGAAGGCATAGAATTCTATGTTCTGCTTTGGCATCTTTGAGCCTCATGGAGCCCCAAAGGCAAAACTGAGTTTCCCTGCTCTTGCTAGATATGCTCCACACCCAGCAGACAAGGCTCCTCACCCGTCTAGTTCCTCTATTAGATCAACTGTACTCTATCTGGTCCCTAACCCAATGGGCTTTAGTTCCCTGCCAGTCCACAAAAGTATTCAAGCAAACCAGTTGTATCCTCTTGTGGGACCAAAGTGTTCCTTGCTGTCTTGTTATTACAAAGCCTGCCTTGCATGGCTCCACTTGTTCCCTCTGTTCCCATGAGCAGCCCCCATGTGGCCCTCCCAAGCATGTGTGTCCTCCTCCCTGGGCTGTGAGTATGTGTCACTACTAAACTTCTGTCAATCTTATCTTCCCAGTGGTGGGTGCTATGTGTTCAGCCACTTCATATTATTTTTGGGAGGGGGCACTCCTCCCTCACAATTGGGGTTAATATGAGGTGATCAGAACAGGGTGTCAATCTGGATCTTAGGGACAGTGAGTATTAAGCAACTAGTAAAGAAGCACCTCAATTTTAACAACCAGGTCAGCTGTATTTGAGCAAGTGCTAGGGTTGTGATATAATTTAAAATCTCTACTACTGCCCTGGCTGGTTTGGCTCAGCAGTTGGAGTGTTGGCCTGCGGACCAGAGAGTCCCGGGTTCGGTTCCTGCTAGGGGCATGTACCAAAAAATAAAAAATAAATAAATAAAATCTCTACTACTCCTCTCCTCCAGATTTCTCTCATTGGACAATGCCACTCCAATTTGGGAGCCCAAATTGATCCCAGTACTTCAGAGGCGGCCTGGCCAGAATAGATGAGAGAGAATACTATGTTTTGTTCAAAAGTGCCCTGTTCTAGACACCTCTGCAAGAAAAAGAAACTGTCAGGCTCCCAACCAACTATTATAAAAACAATAGTTCTTCAGTTATTGGGAAAGAGAAAAAATAATGTAGAAATGGACAATAAGGTCATCATGGAATCTCAGGACCAGTCAGGATCTCCTAAGTCGTACAGTGTAGTCCCTTTATCATACTAATAAAGGCACTAAGGCCCAGGAAAGGGGAGTGATCTACACAAGGTCACAGTGGGGAAAAGATGTTGGAGAGAGAGATAGCAAGGATAAAACAGAGAGGGAGGGAACAGGTATGACAAAGCAAGATGGGTAAGTTGTTGTATGTGGTTTCTGGTCACCCAAGAACGGGGAAGTGAAATGAGAGCCCTTCAAAGAGGATACTTGCCAACTGCCTGGCTTCTATCACCCAGGAGTAATTATTTCATTAAAAACAAATGGAAATTACAAATAAAAGACGTTTATATCATTGCCATTACAGATGGACTTATGCTAACCTACTTGACCTGTTCAGTGAGATAAAGCAGGATGCAACACCTTGATTTTTATTAACCCTCTCACATCATAAATTTTGTGATTTTCCAAAGTTACACAACAGAGAGATTTTGACTAGGTCTTTCATAAAGTCCAGTGCCCTCTTTCAAGGAGTGGTAACTTAATCCCTACTGGATGAATCTCACTCTTTAAGATCAGTAAGTTGCTCTGAGTGAAATTCAAAGGTTTCTACTAAAAGAAGGTGCTGGATTCCAAGTGCAAGCATGCATTACAAAAAGTGCTTCTGACTAAGAATTGGGGAGAAGGAGTCTGTCCAAGGCTTTGGCACCCACTAGTTGTATGATCTTAGACACATCATGCCTGTCACTGTAGAATAAGGGGTTTGGATCACATGGCCTCTGAGATGCCCGCTAGCCCTGCCATCCTGAGGTTATGATGGGGAGATGAACTTGCCTTCCCAATCAGCTGGTGAATGGACATGAGCTCACATGGAGGCAGTCACAGGCAGTCTCTGGGTGGAGCTCTCTTGCTAAGGTACATCAGAAAACCTCGTCAAGGGTCTTGCTTCCCCCAGGAGCTGCAGTGAGTGACCAGGGTAAACCATGGAACATTGTTCTTTGGAGTCTTCCAAAAATAGACTATTTTCTACCCCTAAGACTTGGGAAAAACAAACAAACATTTAATGACACGTTTTATGGGCAAAGCTAAGGGGGAAAGTAAGCACTTTCTGTTCATTACTTTGTGATGGAGAACCCTGACAAATACTACTTCAGCTAGGTGGTCAAGGTTAACATCAAGAGTGACACATAATATTGATTGCATGTACCTTTGATATGAAAATGAAAACTTTACTCCTGTGGTCTTCCTCCCATAACCCCAGCCCAACCATGAGAAAACCATCAGAGAAATCCCATCTGAGGGACATTTTCAAAATCCCTAATTAGTACCCCTGAAAACTGTCAAGGTCATCAAAAACAAGGAAAGGCAAGAGGAACCAAAAGGAGACACGAGAAATACATGTAAAATGGTATCTTGGATGGAATCCTGCAACACAAAAAGGACTTTAGGTAAAAACCAAGGGCCCTGGCCGGTTTGGCTCAGCGGTTACAGCGTCGGCCTGTGGTCCAGAGAGACCGGGGTTCGGTTCCCGCTAAGGGCATGTACTTCAGTTGCAGTTTGCCTCCGGCCCTGGTTGGTCGTGCGGGTGGCAGCCACTCGATGTGTCCCTTTCATGTCGATGTTTCTCTCTCTCTCTCTTCCTCTCTCTCCCTCCCACTCTATCTGGACAAAAAATGAAAAAAATGTCCTTGAGTGAGGATAAAAAAAAAACAAGGAACTCTGAATAAAAGATGGACTTTTCTTAACAATATTGTATCAATGTTCGTTCATTAATTGTGATAAATGTACCTTACCGAAATCAAGATGTCAATAGTAAGGGAAACTGTGTGAGTTTATGAGAATTCTCTGTACTGTCTTTGCAACTTTTCTGTACAACCAAAACTATTCTCAAATAAAAAGTTTACTTGAAAAAACAAAATGAAGAACAATAAGTTTTATTTTTATGTTTCCGTCTGTATTTTTTTAAAAGGAAGACTAGAAGGTATAAGATTAGAATGAATTAAAAAGAGAAAGAACAAACCTCTCTGGAGGACACTGCACAAAACTGGAGAGGAACTCAGTAGATAAGACTTTTTACTGTCCGTTTTGATTATTGTTCCATGGAAATAGTTGATCTATTTTTTTTTTTATCCTCACCCGAGGACATTTTTCCATTTTTTGTTCAGATAGAGTGGGAGGGAGAGAGAGAGAGAAACATCGACATGAAAGGTGCACATAGAGTGGTTGCCTCCTGCACGACCCAACCAGGGCTGGGGACAAACTGCAACCGAGATACGTGCCCTTAGATCCAAACCAGCCAGGGCTATTTTTAAAAAAATGATTATACCTAATTTAATATAATTACCATCATTAGCTATATTAAATATTTACTATTGAATGTTGTTAAAATAAAAAGACCCCTTTATAAGAATTATTTCCACAGTGGCCCTAAAAGAGAGGATTGAGCTCAGGAGCTCCCTACAAACTTGTGGCTGTGAACCTCACCACCAGTCAGATAGATGTGTCTGTATGGTGGGTGCTTCACACAAAACAAGATCAACATGTGGATCAAGATGCCAGGAAAGGTGATCAAGCTGCAGAGACTTACTGAGATCAAGACTTACAGGCCTCAGCATCTGGAAAAGGGAGTTCAGGGACCAAGGGGACAGGAACAAGGAGAGGTTTAAACAACCAGAAAAAGGTCAGTGCAGCTGGCCCATATGGTCTCTGCCTGTTTTTACGCTTCCTCGTGCTCCTGTCCCCAGGAAGTAATTGGAAATAAGAACTTGGATGCAGGAGAAGAAAATGCCCCAAACCTCTGTCTACCTTTCAACTGGGAGGCACTAAGGAAGTTTCAGGAGCTTCCTTTGTTTATTGTTTTAGATATACATAAACACAGTTGTTCTTTTTGCATTATTGTTCATTCTGTTGAACTAGTTTTCTGATATTTTCTGTGCTCCAGCCTTAGTTTGAAGCTTGTGGACAATGTCATATTTCTTTCACCATCCACACTGTATATTTGAGCTGTGATTAATAAGCACTCATCTCCATCTGTGCACTTTCCTGTACTGTTCTCTAGAGAAAGCAAAGTGCAACTCTTGTGCCCTTTGTGTAATCAGCAAGCTCCACAGGGGGCAATCAAGTCTTGTCTGTCTTGTACATCCCACGGCCAACTCAGGGTCGGGTCAACTATTTCATGGTTTTAGATCAACCTTCTACTGGTCTGTTCTCCAACTTCTGTGCCATTGTTGTCTTTCTTAGCTGAGGGAGCCGTATTGTTTATTGTCCCAAACTGAGACACTTTTGAGACTGAAAATGTGGTGGTATTAATAATACTGTGGGGCCAGCTGGTGTGGCTCAGTGGTTGAGTGTTGACCCATGCACCAGGAGGTTGCTGGTTCGATTCCTGGTCAGGGCACATGGCCAGGTTGTGGGCCCGATCCCCAGTGGGGGGCATGCAGAAGGTGGCCAATCGATGTTTTCTCTCATTGATGTTTCTATCTCTCTCTCTCTCCCTTCCTCTCTAAAAATCAATAAAGAAAAAAATAATAATAATATTGTGGGACATCTGTTATAAAATGGGACAATCCCAGGGCAAACACCTCTGTCCCAGGGGTATAAGTTTGGGTCCACCTGTAATATTTGCCATATCAGTGGGAGGAGTACAAATGGAGCCCTGCATCACACATCTAAATATTTAAAGGTTATACATGAAGCTAAAAAAGCATTAAATAAATATGTACTATCCTCTTCCCTTGAAAAAGTAGACCTTTGTAATGACAATACCCATGTTCATTCTCTTAAATTTCCTTTCCAAATCAATTGAGAAATCCACAGGATAATACCTATATTCTCCTCTGTGTAAGTGTGTGTTTGTGTATGTGTGTGTGCACACACACACACGGTAGGTGTGAGGAGCAGGGGACTCTTACCTCCTACCAGAGGCTTTGCTGACTAATGCCCCTTTCCAATCCCCACCATCCAGATGCCTCTAGAGGGCCCAAGGGCATTGGCCTCAAGCTTCCTACTTACTCTACTCAGTCTAAACTGGGCAAGCTCTGTCTATAAGGTGTCCTAACCCTCCAGTCTCACCAGCACAGGCCTTTTAAGTTCTCCAAAGAACCCTGAGACTGAAAGGCCAGGTTTAAATAGGCCAGACTCTTCCGAGTACATTGCCACAATATGGTGGCTTGTGACAAGATGGCTCTCAGCCCTAGAACCTTGACCCTGGCTCCTGGATTACCCCCTTTCTGTTTCCTGCCCAGGTTTCTTCCCACACCTTGTGGACATATGTGTATACACTCAAGCCCATAGTTCCAAGCTCTGTTTCTGCTTCCCAGAAATAGCTGCCCTTTAGCCACTCCCTGAGTGAGAGGCATGGCCTCCCCTCGAGAAGGAAATTCTGTGGTCCCATGTACACAGAACATGGCCAGAAGGTGGAGGTGGAGCACCAGTTCTATGTGGGCATAAGCCCTTGATCGTGCAGATTCCTCAGGCTCTGGGAAGAGGCATGGCCAGAGAGGGCTAGAGTGGTGCCTCTAAAGTGTGGGGCCCAGAGCAGGGCTCCTCTTCCCTGAATTGTGCTGTGGACAGAATCCTGTCTCCCCTGTGTCATTCAAAATAGGTTTAAGCTCTCATCATCAATGTGTATTTGGAGGCAGTCCTTTAAGGAGGTAATTAAGGTTTGATGAGGTCATAAAGGTAGGGCCCGAACCTGATGGGTCTTGTGTTCTTATAAGAAGAAGAAAAAAATGAAAACAAAACAGATTCTCTCTCTGTATTCTCACAGGAAAAAGATCATGTGAGGACACAGTGAAGAGATGGCCAACTACAAGCCAAGGAGAGAGGTTTCACAGGAACCCAACACTGCTGGCACCTTTATTTTGGACTTCCAACCTCTAGAACTATGAGAAAACAAATTTCTGCTGTTTAAGCCACCCAGCCTGTGCCTTTTTTTTTTTTTTTTTTTTTTTTTTTTTACAGCATGAGTAAACAAATACACCTGGGAAGGAGTTGAATCCTGTGTATAGTCACCCTAATCTTAGACATGTTCTCTGCCTTCCAATTATATGAAGAGAAAGACTTGGATTAAGAAAAGGGGGATGGAAGGTAGACAATAGAAAGCTGATAGATTCAGAATATAGGACATTACTAGGAAGATTGGGTCCCATGGCTCATTGTTCCTTCATTCCCATGTTCATTTAGCAAGATTGCATTGAATTCCCACTTGTGCCAGACATTAATACTAGGCATTGGAAATGCAGTTTGAATAAGATAGAAAAGGTCCTGCTCTCCATGAGACAGTGGTGGGTCAGGATGGCCCTTTAAATCCTAAAGAGGTAGATGAGAAGCACTCTTTTGGAAAATCTTAGTCCAGGGATTCTCTCAAACTCACTCTCCGTATGTTCCTCCTCTCAGAGGGTGACCCAAAAGGTGGGGCTTCCTCTGTTGCCTTGCTGATCAGCTTTCTCCTGATATCTCTAGAAACTGGATGAGGATGGGTATGATAAACCCTTCTAGCATCTGAGTTCAGCTGGACCCCAAATGTGGCTTTGGGGAGCCAGATTAGATTGGAAGGTCACCAAGAGGTGAGTTTAAGCAGGAGGTATAATTCCTGGCTCTCTGTATGAAAAGGTCCAATCAATGCAGTGAGTTCAGAATGTCAATCCCTTACCTCTCAGAAAGTCACTGGACTAGAAATTCCCTGGACTCCCTATCTACTATACCTGGAATTAGCTTCAGTTTTAATCAGCTCATGAGAGGTGTCTCAATACTTACTTGCTTTTTTTCAGAAGGAAAAATGGGGCTTCCCTCCTGCTATTCCCAATGCTCCGTATTTACTCCCTCCCTAAGCAGAACATGTTTCTGACTTCTTAAACTCAGCTCAGTGTTTCACAAAAGGCACTACTTTAAGTCAAGATTTCAGGTAACAGGTGATTCTCCAGGCCTTGAAATAAAGCCATCTGATTAGCATTGTTCACTGAAATTTTTTTAAAAAGGAACTTGTTTATATTATCGGGGAGGAATTTTCTTAATTTCCCCCCATCTTATCTCTTTATTGCCAACTCTTTTCAAATCTATAAAAAGCACCAGTTGCCCCCATACCAGAACATGCCTCTGGGTTTTTACAGCTGTAGAAATCAGGGGAAAAGAACATAAAAACTTTCAACTGGAACTTCCCAGTGAAGGAATGAAAGAATATTATGTTCAGCTCGTACCTTGCTCATGAGACTAGCTTTCAAACGTTCTGGATATTGCTTTGAACTTCCTCAGTTGTCCCTTTGGAAACTTTAAGCAAGTAAATCTCCAAGTTAGAATGATTTAGAGAAGAAAAGCACTCCAAAATACTAAAAATACTCATATATTTTGACAACCGGCTTTAACTGGGGGAGTGAGCAGTATGGTTCTGAATGACATGGTCAGTCACTTGCATTCATTGCTATTCAGTCAGTCTGTCTTCCTCAGTTCTTAGGGTCTAACAAATTATAGTCACCTTTTAGTCCTGAAAGGATTAGTGTAAAAGAGCGATGCAAACAAAGTGAGTTCTGTTTCTGAAATGGAGGAAGCAATGGGAGGGAGTTAATATATCAGTTTTGTAGACTGAATAGACCTCTTCTGTTTTTTTCCTAGGAGTCTGTCACACACCTGTGCGTATCTCTGCTGTCCCTATTTATGCCTGCTCTACAGGACCTACAAAGTCTATCTCTCGAATATTCTTGGACAGTCTTGGGCCCCAGTATTTCAGCCTTAAATCTTCAGTGGCCTTCATCCAAGATCCCACCCTCAACTCTCATCTCCACCCAGTCTCGGGATCTAATATTAGCCCATTTCCAGGCGTGCTCAGCCTGGTCTCCCTGGCTCTTTACTGATTCATTGGGTTGGGTTCCTGGCTAGTAATGCAAGAACAGGGCAGAAGAAGAGATTGCACCAAACAGGCTTCTGTGTTTCTCCAGATCCCCAAGGAGGTAATGGCACAGCACAAGTGTCCAATGACCAGGAACTGTGGTTACCAAGATATCACCATATTCTGACTTACTTTTCAACAACTCCTGAGATTTCTCCTCCTCCATGAAGCCCTCCCAAAAGAACCAAAGAGAAAATGAGAGTATAGGTCTCTCATTATTTAACTGTGCTCACCCTCAAAATTCATGGCATACATCATTGTGGGTAATCTACTCAGATGACAAGACTGAACATGTGCTATAGGTACAGCTAAGCAGGAAATAGAAAATATAAAAGTTTATCTGTAATGAGCTTTTGTAACATTTTGCAATCAAAATATCTAAGGCAAAGAAACTATTTTCACTTCAGTGAAACTTGTAAATCTTGTCTTTTTAAATTTGGTGTTTATTTTGAATATCACTTTTTTTTTTTTTTTACATGCTTAAGGTGGTCTCTTAGTGTCTTGCTCTGACCTCACAGATCATGGAAATAGCACAAGATCGGGGGTCATTGCAGAAAATGACTAGAGCCTTGGTCAAAGTGTGTAACTTCTCTGGACCTTAGTTTATGTGTCAAACAAAAATCTGATTTCAGTGTTTAAAATCCCTTTGAGTTCTAAAAGTCTATGATGCTATAGCTTTGCAGTAATTTATTTACATTTCTATACAGGAACCACCTGAGGTTTAGAAGTTATAATCAAGTGATTATTGCCATCATGGCTGGAAGCTGTGGAAGCCATAGTTGCCCAGAGGGCAGAGATAAAGCTTTGGCATGTGTTTTGAATGACGACTCCTTTGGGATATGGCATGACTTTGTGGCTTGAAGTGGAAAGAAGAATGTGCCCTCCATGAAACAAAGGACTCTTTAGGGTCTGGATGCTCAAGCAAACTGTAAACCCAGAAGAGGCGTCCATGTTCCAATGAAAGAGGCTGATGAAAAACAGATGCTGGGTCCACAGTTGTACAATTCCTGGGGAGTGCTCAGCTTCTGCTTAGCTCAGTGCTCTGCTCTGTCGGTAATTAAGAAAATGGAAAGGACCTTTCCTGGTTTTATTTCCAGACCCAATCTATCCACCCTCAGGGGAATCTTGATCAGAGCCTGCCTGGGTAGTGACCTCTTGGGGAATGTTGTAAATCCTATCCAGTAGGTAATCTTTAAGGAGCCTTCAGGCACTGGAGTCTTGTGACTCAAAATCTGGGGTTTTAGAGATCAACTTTAGGAGGCTAATTTCTAGGGAATTAGCCTCAGCCCTACATGCAACCCCACTGTCTTTCAGTCATTAGCTCTGCCTGGGGTGGAGAAGGTAGGTGTTCAAATTCAGTGCAAGCAACAGTGAAAGAACAGCAACTTCACAGCACTGACAGTTTGTGTTTGGTTTGAAGGGAGGAAAATGCAGGTTTTGCAGAGATAATCTAAGGAGGCTTCTTAGAGGAGGTGGAAGCCTGGGAATATTTTAAAGAGGGTGGAGGAAGGCAGTTTGGTAGATTGGAGATTAAGGAGGAAGCTGACCAGAACAAAACCAAGCCAATTAGCTGTCTGAATGCTAGAGGTTGTGAACTCTGTGTACCCACTCAGTGGGTGGTCTGCACTGTTGTGCAAATTTCCCATGGACCCCAGAAAGTTGGGGTTGGGCTGCTTGGGTTGGGCTGCTCTTATGGCCCCTTTTAGCCTGGGGCAGGAGACAGTCAAAGGCCTCAGCTTGACAAGGAGTCAAGGTCCAGGTGAAGAGAACCATGGTGATGAACTTGGAGGACAGTGACAGGTTGAGCCAGGCTTGTTGTACAAAAGCCTTTGCTGTCCTCCCATCTGCCTTTCTTGTCTCCGTACCCTCACAAAGCCCTCCAGGAGAAGCCCATTCCCTGCCAGATGTTTTCAATCTCCTTTCCTTCCCTTGCTGAAGTTGGCTTTTCTTTCTGCTTGAGGGGGAAGGGGAGAAATATGCCCTCCAGCCCTTTCCCTTCTCTCCTATTCTCTTCTTTCCCTGGGAAAAAGCTCTCTATTTCTAAGCAAAAGGTGGGGTTAGATGGTTCACCCATCCCCTTCCCAGCAGAAAGCAGTTCTCAGAAGGAAGCCAGCAGCCTTTTTCCCGTAGGAGGAATGTGGTCCTCACCACATCTTCCCCCACCCCTCTCCCCTACAGGCATTCGCTGTAAACCCCATTCCTGCAGAGAAACTACTGTAAACCCCATTCCTGCAGAGAAACTACACTTTCCAGCTGTCACTGGGAGTAACAATGCCTCTTTGCCCCAGATCAGCCTTCTTTCCCAGGAAAGCACTGCGTAGTTAGAGAAATTATTCACTTTCTCGCCAAGTGGCACTGGGACCACTAAATTAGGTACAACAACAGTGCAACTCTAGCTATTGTTGCATTGAAAGGACTCACCAATGGGCTCGCACAGCCATGTTCCAACACTTGGTGCATCTGTTAATCAAATTTGATATTCTGTGATTCTGAGGGTCATAAGGGAAAGGACCCATATAAAGCACCATGGAGTAGCACCCTTTCATTTCATCAGTAACCTACATTTTTCAGACCACCCAAGCCTGAGTAAAAATAGGATCCCAAGAGCAAACACAGAACTTCTCCAGGAAACAACACTTGTATTTTGTAGAAATTTAAGCTCCCTTTCATATTTCTTCCAAGTAGTCCTGGGTTTCTGTCTCCTTTGGTGTTTCATCAGTAGCCTCAGAGCAGAGAATGTTTCATAATGTGCTGTGCAAGCTGGTCCTCTGGGCTCGTGCGTGACATCTGGTGCTTTTGTTCTCTCCCACCCTGGCTCATATGGGTTGATGACTCCCATTGCTTCTGAAACTGTCACTGATGTCTGCTGAAGGCATTCAATTCCTGCCAGTGTCCAATGTCAAGGTCATTGATGTCTGTGGTAGGGCATGCTCACCAGTTACTAATGGACATACTGGCACAATTCTGCAGATGTCTGGCATACTAATATCCCAGTTCTTTTGTTTTTTGCTTTGCTTTTTAATGGTCCCACAAAATCACAGTGACTGGCATCAAGGAAAAGGAATCTTTCCTCTCCTCTAGAATCAGTGAGCCATGTCCTGGAAGCAAACACATGTGCTCTGACATTGTCTTTACTCTGTGCTTCCTTGTATAAATAAATACCTACTAGACTCACTCCATCAGCCCTCCACACATGCTGCATCTTCTGAATCCTCACACCCTGATAGCTTCAATTCAAGCTGAGACTGATTCAGAATTTCTATGACTGTGGTAGTTAAAGCTTTGGTTTGAATCCTGCCTCTACCATTTACTAGCTCTGAGCCTTAGTTTTCTCATCTGTAAAATGTGGATAACAATGATTCCTATGTCACAAGGTTGTTTTAAAGGCCATGATAATAACTTATCAATACTTAACCTAGTACATAGAGTGTCGTCAATAAGTGTTGATTATAATAATTAATAATAGATAGTTTTTTTCTTAAAAAAGAAGGCACTGAGGTTGAGACAGTTGAAGTGACTTGTCCAAGATTGCATAGTCAGTGAGTGGCAAAGGCAAATGTACCTTCAGGCATCTGAATCCGAGTTTAGTCTTCTTAAATAACATCATCTTTCCATATTTCCACAGTTGAGCTTCTACCAGACTGTATTTGCTGGGTAATTTTTCCTATTTAATGTCACTGAGAAGTAGACCATGCTGGGAGGACTCAGTAGACAAACAAAGCTAAGGGAAGGCAAGGAAGGAAATGAAGACGGATCTGCTTCCAAGATGGTGCACTCACATGGCTGTGAGGTGGAGGGCCAGACGCGGCAGCTGACATCCCCCAGAGGAAGTGATCAAGAAGGATGCTGTAATGCCTTTTATGACCCAGTCTCAGAAGACATACACTGTCATTTCTGCCATATTCTAATAATTAAGAATGAGTTACTAAGTCCAGTTCACACTTAATGAAAGGGTTTTAAGCTCCAACTCTTGAAGCAAGACATATGAAGAATTTTTTGTGGACATATGTTGAAATCATCACATGCTCTATAAGCCTGAGCATTATTCGTTTGTTTGAAATATCTCTCTTAGTGAACTTAAGAGAGATAAGAAAATAACTCATGTTTATTTTCCAAACAATTTAAATTTATGTCAATTGTAAGTGTATGGAATGGCACTGACCAGGAGTCGAGGCTCAGGTCCTATTTTACACCCTGTCTTTGACATGCCATTAACCTTGAACATGTCCCTTCTTCTGGGCCTCAGTTTCTTTCTTTGTAAAATATAATGCATGGGCTGGAAGATTTTTTAGGCTCTTTGGGCTATGATATTCTTTTCTTTAATATTATCTGTTAGATTTTAAAGTTCATTTATGATTGTCTTTCTTGTGTCTACCTATCTATCCATATATGTATGCATGTATGTATATATATGTTCAACATGTTTTTATATGGGTCTCCATATTTCAAAAGCTTATTTAAATAAATCTTTTATGACCCTTTACTTTTAGAGGGAAGGTGAGGCTGTTTATGTTACAAGAACATATTTTATTTGCCCACAGCAGCCAGAGCACAGCATGCTATTTCTATAAATGGGGCATGATGGTGTGTTGTTATGAAATGCCTTTTGATGTAGGACAGCCACAGTCCAATGACTTCCAAATATATTTCAGCCTACTATAAAGAATAAAATGATAGATCTTCTAATGGCCACGGGGTCTCTGTACATATTTCCAGGAACTTGAAGTCATTTACTAAATCCAAACAGAGAAACATTGTTTTAATGGTTATAGATGAGTCCACTGAGCTTTGAACAAGCCCTCCCTCCTCCTCCTCCTAGCCCCTGTGCCTGAAGCCCAGCATGACTCAGTCAGCCTGGGTCACAAAAGAAGCGACATACCTGAGAGTCTTTTGAAGACAAGACACTAAACCACCAAGTTGCTCCACAGACCATGCCTGACTATTCTTTGATCCCACGTACAAAATGTCCATTATTCAGAGGTTCTCTTTTTTCCCTTAAGGACTACTCACTTTTGAACAAAATGCTAGGAAAAATTTTTTTCTTTGGGTAGTAAGAACAATTTAGGAATTGAAGAAACTGAGAGTATTTTTCCAAGTGCTTCTCTAGTCTCTGTGTCTTCCCTGGCAGTTCCATTGTGCACATGTATCCCAGGGAGCTGTTCACACAGGTCCAGAAGGGCTCTTACTCAAGGCACCCATGGCAATGGTATTTGCAGTAGTAGAAGTTAGATTTGGTCAGGTGTCCATCTGCAGGAAATGGACAAATACATGTGGTAAGAGCATGCTATGGATAGAGTGCAATGATTGGAAATGTATGTTATCTATTGTTGCACAACAAATTACCCCAAATCAAGCATCCTAAAACAATAAACATTTATCTTGTAGTCCCTACAGATCAGAAACCAGTATGACCTAGCTGAGTTCTTTGGCTCAGGGTCTCTGATGAGGGAGTAATCACGTGATGTCCAGAGCTACAGTCGGTCATCTCAGGGCTCGACCAGACTAGAGTAAGATTTGCTTCCAAACTCACTCACAAGGCTGTTGGCAAGATTTAGTTCTTCATGCTATTGGACCGAGGATTTCAATTCCTTGCTGGGTGTTGGCTGGAGGCTCTTTCCAACCGTTGCATTTGGGATTCTGTATAGGGCCCCTCTCAACATTGCAGCCAGCTTCTACCAGAGTAAGAAAAGTGAGAGAGCAAAAGAGGAAGATAGAGGCTTTTTGTAACTGAATCTCAAAAGTGACATCCTTTTGTCACATTGTGTTTATTAGGAGGAAGTCACTAAGCCCAGCTGCACTCAGGTGAGGTGATTATACAAGGGCAGGAATACCAAGAGGCTGAAGCCACCTCAGGCGCTGCCTACCATAAGAAGCTACAAATGAAGGGCTACACAGCACTAAATACAATAGTTAACAGAAAAAGGTAAGAGTTCGAATGAAGCCTGCAGCAGAATGCAACTTGTATAGATTAAAATACAGAGGAGACAATGCTGCATGTTTCACAAACTGCAAAAAACCTAAGGGTACAGAAAAATTGCATTGAAATGCTTGCCTGTTGTGCATGGAGAGTGGAGGAAAAATGAGACTATAGAACCACCTAAATCCAGAGTAGGGCCTTGCAGACACAAATGCAAATGGTAGACTAGGCACTCAAGACCAAGTTCAACTCACTGTACCTCAGATTTAAAAGATAAGTAAAGCAAAGTAACCAAACAAATATATTGAGCCTCCAATACACAAACCCTCACTAAAGGCTCCCACCAAGATCCATGTCTGTGGGACCTCTCCACCCAAATGCCACACTGAATTAAAGTCTCCTTGGGGGGGGGGGGGGCGTAGAGACTTCTATCAAGTAAAAGTGTGTAAGATACAACCACAAGCTGACAAACTGTTCTGGGGCCAAAGAAATTCCTCAACATGGGGCTTCTTGCTATTTTTCCCAGGACAGTACCAAGAAAATTGGGATGACTTGGTCAGCTAGCACCCAGGCATCTTGTCTGCAGCACCTTCACAGGAGATTCTGATCCTGTGGGCCCGGGCAAGGCCAGGAATCTGCATTTTAAGCAGCGTCAGAAGCCTCTCTAATATATATGATGCACAAATCACCCTTTGAGAAGCACTACTGTGGAAGAAGAGCTTGAATGGCACTGTTGGTAGCACCAGAGGTCGCAGCCATTCTCCAATTTGTAATCACAAATCTTATGCAGTCGCCTAAGGGTAATTCACCATCATCTGTCTGTAATCATAGGCCTCGAGTTCACAGTTCACTGATTCTAGAACTTGTCTTCCACATAAGACAGACCCCAACATCTAGGAGGCAAAATTCAGGAAGGGGTCAGGCTAGGAGTTTGGGAAGAAAGATTTCCCTGACTGGCTGTTACAAGAAACCACGCCCCATGGCTGGATTAGCCATCTACAGAAAAAGCCCTCAAAAGTCACTCACCCAAATGTAATCTGAGGAATGTGCTAATAAGATGAAACTGAGAACCTATAGGTCTTCAGGAAGCAGTCTGTCTAAAATGTAATCCCTATAAAATATTTTCCGTATTTGGACAATATAAAAGGTTACACACGTACAATAACAGGAGACAAAGTGATGAAGTAATGATGAATACCTCATGGGATCTAGCTGAAGGAGGGTGGAAAGCCCTGGGGTCACAGGGAGGGGATCTTGGGTGGCTGCAGGTGTACTTAGATAGATCCATCCTTATGAAGAAGGCTGTGTATGACCACAAAAGTTTGTCAAATACTCCTAGTGATCAATACACTTATTCTTGTTCTATTTTTACATTCAGTAGGCAAACTTTTCATCTCCCTTTATTCTTTGTTCTCCAAATATAGACTAAATAACTTCCATGCAAGAAGCATGTGAGACTTAGAGTTATTTGTATCCTTGTCTTAAATTTTCTACTGTATTTTAAGTCTAATGAGGGTAGACTCTAATTACCAAAAGACTGATGTAAACAAAGTATGTTGCTAGTTTCAGAAGTAATTTCTAATGATAAAGTTTGTCATGGTTTTAATTTCCACCTGAAGCTGATCCTGGAACAAGAATTCAAGTTCTCATAGTTTATTTGGAAGGTGATCCCAGGAAACACAAAGGAGAGTGGAGAGTAAATCAGGGAAGCTGATAAAAGGCATATATGTCAAGCTGGTTACCATTAAGGGCAACTGGTGTTAGAGCCTGCTTCATAACTTGGAGACAGTATAGATTCTATACTGTCCATATATAGCATGTGCTTCTGAGTTATTCCAAGCAAGGGGTATTCATCTACTAACTCCACATCTGTCATTGTTTGAGGGCTGCTTCTTGGGAGATTAAACCTCAGACACTCTGGTCTGTCTTATATAAAATCTGAGCATGCTCTCACGACTACGCAGAGAATCACAGACATTTTCCATAAACAGCCTTGAGACTATAGAGATAGATACCAAGTGGACATGGGTGGGATATCAATAGCACCTGCTATAATAGCTCAGATTTGCTGCATGCTTACAGGGTTCTATGCACCAGATTAAATGCATGTCATCTCATTTAATATCTGATTAATATCCCCCATATCCCAGATCAGGAAACAGATGCAGGATGAAAAGTGACTTGCTCATGGTCACACAGTCAGCTAATGGGATAGCTGGGATTTGAACTATACAGTTAGTCTTTAGAATCCAAGCTTTTGGCCACTGCACTCTCCTTAATCCTAGAAGAGTTTATATCTAGTTTAGGGAATAGAAATATATTTTAAGACACGGGTGTACAAACCAGCTGCTTCACACAGTATGGATCAAATTTCAGTTTGAGATTTAGCACTTGTATCAAAGTGCAGATGTGTGGATGGAGTTCAAGAATCATCCAGGGTCCTGTTTGGCTGGAATATAAATCTCAGTTAGTTGAGGATAAGCAATACTGGGGAGGATTTTGAATGCCAAGTTAAGGAGTTTACACACAGTGGCTGCATAATAAGAAACTCTTGTTATTTTTAAATTTTTATTTATTGATTTTAGAGAGAGAGAGGAAGGGAGAGAGAGAGAGAGAGAGAGAGAAACATTGATTTGCTGTTCCACTTATTTATGTATTCATTGGTTGATTCTTATATGTGTCCTGACTGGGAATTGAACCCGTGACCTTAGTGTATGGGGATGACACTCTAACCAACTGAGCTGCCAGCTGGGCTACAGTAAGAAAGTCTTGAGGCTTTCTGATTAAGGGCATGATAGGAGGTGAGCTTGAGTAACATCATGATGTTAATAATATAAAACGACATTAACAAAGTATCACTGAACTGGGAGCAATGAATTGGCTGGGTTTATCAAATAAAAAGATAGAAATCAGGTAGGAGCTATGGCACTTATTGAGGAATTTGAGGATACTTTTTTCAGAAACTCAGAGTCACTCTGAATAAGTATAGCAGAATAGGTGAGAAGAGCTATTCTGACTAAAGGTTTTTAGTCCAGGTCATGGACATTGAATGTTTAAGGTCTCTAATCCCTGTCTAGTCCTCCCACTGGAGGGAGGGACCAGACTGGCTAACCTGGACCTGGGCATGGCTGGACTTTCCAGTTACACTTCATCATCTGATCCTAAGCTTTCCTACCTTAGAGACGGTTTAATACTTTTACCCTGAATTGATCAGATTCCAATTGAACTGATGTAATTCATTTCACTGGAGAAAAAAAAAATCAATGAATGATGTTTTGATAAACCAATTCACCATGACATTTATAATTGCTGATGAACCTGAAATACTCCTGTTGATAGGCTGATGGATGCATTGTCTTTTTAGAAAAGGACTCTTCTTCTCCTTAGGGTTCTATAATAGAACCCTAAATGTACACTTAATCCAAGATTTTATATCCACTTTTCCTCTGGACACCTTAATCCGAACTCTCAATTATGTTTTTCTGCTGATGACTTCAAATATATATCTCCAGAACTCATCTTTTCCCTTGAATATAATTTCTAAGTGCTGGTTAGGTGTCCCTACTGGGATATTCCACCAGTACTTCAAACTCAACATAACCAAAAATCAAGTTTGTCACATTGTTCCAGAAACAAGTTTATTTTTTCTGACTTCCTAATTCATATTAATGATCTTATCATTCTTCTGTTTGCCGAGGCTCAACCCCTGGAATGGTCTTTGACTCCTTTGTCCACTGCATATAAAGTATGTAAAAACCTTGATTCTACCACTACAGTATCTCTTAAAATTGGCGGGCCCCTCTCTTTTCACTGTGGTATAGTACAGTGCAGGTTTTCATTGCCTAATGCTTAGCATTCCAGTTGGAATATATCCCCACTCATACTGCCACTCTCAAGTAAATGGGACCTCATCGTCATAGTATTTTGCTATATATTGTATCTATCTTATAATAATAATAATAGCTAGAAGCAATACTAGGCACAGGACATTGTCCTAAGTGTTTTACATATATTACCTTCTTCAATCTTTACCAAAAAAATCTTTGGGATATGCATAATTATTAGCTACATTTTACAGATGAAAATATAAAGGTACAGAAAATACGAAGGTACAGAGAGGTTAAATGACTTTCTCAAGATACCTAGTAAGTGACAGCACTTGAATTTAAATCCAGTTCTCTGTCTCTCCTATGAACAGAGGGCCATATTGAACCTCTTGGCTTCTTTTCTACACTTTGAACTTCTCAGTGTGGATGTTGTGCATGTAACCATGTGACTCTTACACAGTACCTTATTTAATAATGGCTACTGTTTGAGTATACACACACACACACACACACACACACACACACACACACACATTCAATGTAGATTCTGCTTGGTGACAGAATTCAGGGGAACATGAAGCTGGAAGGCATTTGGCCCTGGCATTCTTGTAGAAAGGAGACTGTTCCTAATCCAGTCTGATGACAGACTTTAACCAGACCAGATCATGAAAGTAGTCCCTTGTTAGGATAGAAATGACCCAAGAGAAATCAGGCTGCAGCCTACATGAAATCAGACATTGGGCTCAGCTCTGCCTCTCCCTTCAGTTGTATTTTTGACTTTCTTTGTTGCATACCTGGAAACTCATACTCTTCTTAAAATAAAAGAAGAGTCAAAATTAGGGAGATTCAAAAACACTGAGTGCATAGCAAGAGTGTTTGCAAATGTAGGTGGGGCAGAGACTCTCTGGGAGGCCCGATAAAGTTACTTTTTGGCTGAATCAGATTGCAAACTTCTGGAGGCTGAGCAGTGCTATTTCATGTCTCTACCACAGGCATTTTCTCTCTGAAAAATCAATGACCCATGACAGCAGTTGGTGGTGGGAGGAGGGGGAGTCCCTGAACTAATCCTTGAGGTTGAGAAAGAAACACGCACTCTGCTTTGGATTCAGCCTGGGGAGATCAAGGGGAAGTATGGCTACTCTGTTTGGAAAGGGTTGTCTTCAGTTGGCACCATTCTGAGCACTCAAGTTCTCTGTCAATAAGCACTTTGCAGAGGAGATAAATGGATTTGGAGCTGAGGATGAGAGGAGGGTGTCTAGAAAAGAATAAACACATTATGTGAGCCCTTCCACCGAACCCCTCACTGAAGTGCTCAAGGACTCAGACAATGTTTTTAGCAGAGGCTGGGTGAAAGGAAGGGAGAGTCTCTCCACCCTTGTGGGTGAAGCAAGCTGCAGAGGTGTGGTATAATAATAGACAACATTTGAAGATCAGACTTCTGCAGCTTGCTTCACCCACAGGGATGCCAGGTGCTGTGCTATGGGATTATCAAATGACAGTTTGGCCACCATGGACAGCAAGACTACAAATGACTAGCCTCTTGCAAAGAGAAAACATAAACATTCATTCTAGAGGGCTGAGTGGATGGCAGTATTCTGCAAACATGGAAGGAGAAAGCAAATACCTGGGTAAATTCAGGAAAAATTTACCATTATTTTTTCCCTATAACGAAATCCCTTTCCTACACATTTTTAAATTCAAGAAGAGTCCTTGCCAAGAAAAGTATAGGTTTGGGGAAGGGTAGATCCAAGCACATTCGGGTCCTGAGATACCAAATTATTCACTAATGGCTTAATTTTATTAAATATGGCCTCCCCACAGAGCACAGGCCAAGGAACCCCCTAGAAAAGGCTTGTCCTTTTAGTATTATCACCGGCTGATTACAAAATCTTCAAATAACTAAATGTGTAGCTCTTATTTCTATTTTATCAGATAGAAGTAGCTTCTAGTGATAGTACATTCCCTCTCCTGACAAATTTGCTGATATGGTACGTGCATACTCCATTTGGTTGCCCTTCATCATATGTTACCCTTCTTCTACGTAACTTATGATCTGGCAGTTACCTGTAGCTCTAGTGTTAATGTCTTCTAAGCCCCCTCCATGATACAACCTCCTCTAGCAACCCAGGGTCAAGAAGTTCTTTCCTTTCCGTGATACAGAGTTCTGCTATAGAATTAATTGTTTGTTCTCATTGCATTTGAAGATGTAGAATGTCCTCCACACCCAACTATTTTCCCTTCTCATATTTCCTATGTTCTCATTCTTCTGTGTTATTGGTCATATGACTCTTTCTGCCTGGACTTTGTTTCATGTAGCTCCACTATAACATGCCTCAAACTGAACTTACTTATTTCACTTACCTCAACTCTTCCTCCACCCTGCCCCTATCACTCCCAGCCTCTGACTTCTCAGCTCAGCAAAGAACACTATCATCAATATGTTGCTGGCATAAAAGCACAAAAATCTTAAATGCACCTTTTTTTTTCTCACCTTCGTAGATTCTTCAATCAGTACAATCACTCACATCTACTTCCTAACTTTTTCTCCTCATCATCTCTGAACTGGACTATGGCTAGAGCCTCTTAATATGCTTCCATTGATTTTCTACATTAGCTCCAAAGTAGATACTATGAGAAACTTCTGTGGTCTCACAATTAACCTACCCACACCAAAACCCAATACCACTTCCTTTCTCCTGCCTGACCCCAGATCCATGTAAATATAAGACAGGGGAGGAGAAGGATGAATCATCATTTTGATGATCTGTAGGCTGAGGGGGGGAGTGCAATATATTTGTCCTACCCAAGCCAAGTAAGGGAGCCATCTAGAGAATCACTCTTAGAGACTGGATGCTGATAAATAGATTGGAGTTGCAGTTTCTCATTAGAGGTTTGCTTAGCTAGCACACTTGATGAACTTCCCTGCATACATCTCTCCTCAATCCTCACTCCCACCCCCAGAAGGGAAAAAGTGAACTGGATAGAAAAGGGGAGAGTCTGTTCTCGCTCCTTTTATGTTGGCATTGACACATGAGATTTCTCTGGGTCAAATGCACACCTCAAAATTGAGCTGGGTTTATTCTGTTCAGCTGTCTTTCCTCCTCTCCCCACAAGGGGGGCTGGCCAATGTACCCTAACACCCAACAACAATATGTAGTGACACCATGGGGGCAGGGGAAAGTGCTGCTGGAAAAAATAAGCTGGAAACTAATCTCTCTAAATCAGGCAGCTGATATGACTCCCCTTCATCTATAAGGGTCAAGAGAAAGCAGCTGTGAGCCTGCCAATAGAAGGCATTGACTATTACTCACATTAGCAAAAAGGCAGGGAGAGCCATCGGAAAGGATACTAGAGCATAAGCTACTTAAGCAAGATACAGTTATCTCTTTTGTCTTCCTTTCCCAACATCTTGCATGGGCTAGAGCCTTGATGAGGAAAGAGCATAGTTTGGCCTGGGACAGACCATTCCCCCACTTCAACTCCTAGGACTAAAAATCAAAAAGAAGTGAAAGAAAAGACCCCCCACCCCTTCTTTTCCAACCACAAACAGAAAAGAGGAAAGCCTTAGATAGAATTGGATCTTTTCTAACAAATGAAAATGACCAAAATTGACCACCAGGAAAGTATGTCCACGATGTCACTAAAAGATCAGAAAGGCATGGCCCCCAGAAGGTTTCATGTCTGTAGCCACTGAGTCAAGAATGTTCAATAAGCAAGTTGTTATGATATGCAAGTCCCATCTTGTCACGCTCCAGATGAAGAGCTCCCCAATGACTCCTTATTCCCTACCCTCCAGGTTAAAAATGTACTCTTCGCATGACTCACAAGGCCATTTGTAATCAAACACCTTTGCCTCCATGGTGTCATTTACTTCTCAATTCCAGATTTGACACTAACAATTATCCCAATGTATCAGGCTCTTCCACTCCTCTGTGTCTTTGCAAACACAATTTCCTCTACCAGGAGAGCCCTTTTCCACTCAATCTATAAGGAAAGTTCCATCAAGTTTTGGTTAAGCACAATCTCTTCTGTAAAGCCTTTCTTAATGCTTGCAGGCAGAATTACTTATTTCTTTGACCATATTCCCTTTTTATATACAACTCAATGATCTTATTGAGTTAGTTCTCATGGCAGTAGTTGTGTGTCTGTCTTCTCACTAGATTCTAAGTTCCTTGAAGGCACCAACTGTGTTATCCGTGATAGTCCATGCTCTGGGTGGGAATGGCTGGCTTGAAGGACACATCCAGAGTCCAGACCATGAACATGACCAGACACCCCATGAAATTTGCTTTGAAGAAATGACCTTAAGTCTGTGTTCATGTGGCTTTAGGCAAAAGAGACAAAATTTGATTTTATCTACCAGGGTTCTCTTCCTTTGATATATCTTTCTCTTTAAGTCTAGCTGATCCTGAACCCCCAAATTCAGTTACCTCTGAAAAACCCGTACCTACCCTAATTCAATGTACACTTTCCCTATCTTACCATGGCAAAGTTGCAATTATCTACAGGAAGCAACTTTCTTCATGTGTCTGACCAGGGCTGATATTAAGTATAAGATAAAATATATAAAGCTCATTCATTATGTGCTGTTTTTAGTTGTCTCTCCCAGAGTGGAAATCGAATTTCACTTAGATTATGAACTTCTAGAAGGCAGGCCTTATCTTGCTATATATTTCATATGGCAGAGACATATGACAGAATGTTTCATTCTGTAATGATTTCCTGAAGTCCTACCTGGGCTGACACTGTGCCAGAGTAGTAGATATCACAGGAAGCAGACATGGCCTCTGCTTTAAGGGCTTCACAGAGGCTGGTGCTTCTCTGTCTTGGAAAGTTGTCCTCTTTGACCTTGATGGAAGCTCCTGAGAGGGTTTATGGAACAGTAATGACAGAGAGGGGTGCCAGGCCATCAGGGCATTCACACTAAAATCACTGAGATGACAAAAGTCTCATTTAAATTATTCTCACAGCCTTTTTGGGTTTCGGCCCTGGAGACCTTTTCATTTGTCACATTCAGTTTTGAATGCATAGTAACTGACACAAGAATGTGAAATAATAGAAAGAGAGGAGCCATAGAATCAGAAATGACTGCATTTAAATTCAATGTATTCTAAACTGAGCTGACCAGATTTAGCAACTTATTTTTCCTATTAAATTGTGACTAGATTGACCAACTTTGTAGCCCTAATATAAATTAGGAGGGTTGTTGGGACTGAGGCATAATGTTCCAGATTAATTCCTTGTTTTTCCAACCTCCCTGATTGGCTGCTGCCCCATTACAGATGTGCCCAACACACACACACACACACACACACACACTCACTTCTGATGGGCACTTTCTCTCACTTCTCATCTAAACCCTCTCATTTTCCCTGAAATTATTCCTCTACCATCACCATCTCTCGAAAATTTTGCTAAATTGCAACCATAATTTTGATTTTGTTCCCATCAATGAGGTATTTTAGCCCTCTGAGGTTTTTTCATCTCAATAAATTTATATGCTTGGGAATTCTAAATATAAGTAAGTCTGTCTTCATATTTTTTTAGTCTTGAAAGTAGAAAAGTATACATCTAGTCTATATACAGAGAGACTGCACATGTGTGTTCATTTGTGTTTGTGTATCGTGTGTGTGTACGTACACGTAGAGACACACTATACTTATAATAAATATAAAGTAGAAATATATTTTCTACTTCTACTCCTTCATTCCCACTCTAGTTTTATCTCTAAGACAAAAGCTTTGCCTCTCCTCTTTCACTCTGGCTTCCCCCCTTTACTCCCCCTTCATCCCACAGTGCTCCCCCCACCCCCTTCATTTGTAAACCTAGTTTTATCTGGATCCTCTCAAAGAATTGCTCTGTGATACTCTGAGTGCAGAGACCCAGCCTCCAGGCTAAACTCTGGTGTGTCTTTTACTTAGTAAGGACATAAATCTTCCCCTTAGTTCTCTCTAAGGGATTATTTAAATTGGTCAGATTGAGAATCCATCTATTTCTTTAAAGCAGGGCCCATGAATAGCTGTTAACACAATGCAAGAGTTTAAGGCATTAAGCGTGTACCTGCAAGTACTTTGCAGTTCCTCACTTCCTTCCCTGTGGGAGCGCTTTCCAGTAGATAGAGGTAGGGAGAGAGCAGAGTGGAAATAAGCTGATTTATCTGGAAAAGCACTCCTCTCCATCTTTGCCATTTTAATAAAGCTTAGTGTGGGGAGAGATTTGGAGTCCTTCAAGGGCAGGCCCGTTAAAACAATCGAGGAGTGTGTAAAACACAGCTCAGGCCCTGCCTGCTGCTCTTCAAACTGACGTCACCTCATAAATCCACAGGCTCTGTTCCCAGCCCCGATCTGTGAGGCACAGCCTGGACCCATCAGCGAGCTGCCTCTTCTGGAGATTAATTATTTGTTCAGACAGAGGTCAGGTAGAGGGTCTTTAAAAGATTGCTTCAGTGTTTTGCCCCCACCCCCTCTCGTTCGGGTAAAAAAATGGACTTCCCTGCGCAGTCACACTGCAGAAAGGCACACAGGATACAAAGAGGCCAACCTGCTACCTGGAAGGGACTTCAGCATCAGTTGACCCACACTGCTCATTAACAGAGGAGGGACTAAGAGCCAGGGCAGTGAAGGGTTTGTCCCATTAGTTCTTCTTACCTTGCTGCTCTAAGGCCACAGGATTCCAGTCTGTCTCCAGGGCAGTCCGTGGTCAGACTGAAAGTGCAGTGAATTAGGAAAGACGCAGGTAAGGGAAGCCAGCTGACAGGGACATCGGGAAGTATCTGCATCCAGGGAGCCAAGGAAGCTATTGGAGGCCTCAGAACTTTCTTTCCAGGATGTGGGGGGTTTGCACATCAACCACCTGCATATCTCTTTGGGGACACAGTTCAACACACTTGAAGAAAGAATAGCAAGCGTGTAACAGAAAGCAGAAAAAAGGAGAAAAGTCTGGAGGTGTAGCAGTTGTCAAGTATCTGAGGATTTCCAGAAGGGAGATAGCAAAGGCTATGTATTCTGAGGGCAGGATAAGAAGAAAGGGTTTGTTTTGTTTTGTTTTCTGAGATAAGGGACAGGCATTGATTAAACTTGTCAGAAAGTTACTTAGGTTTTGTTCTCAAATTTTATGAGGGTGGAGAGCAGGGGTTTGTAGATAAATGTTTAACAACTCGAGGGGAAAAGCCCTGGTTTTGCAGTGTTTACTGATTTCTGTGGTGTAAATTCTTCCATCAATGCTGATTTCAAGTTCCAACATGAGGCCACTAAATGGGATGAGAAGTGATCTTCTGACCTGGTGGGAGCCAGCTCCAGCCCACGGTTGGTTGTGATGAACACGTAAAAAAAGTTGTTAAGTTATGTTGTCAATTCAAGAGGCTTCATGGTGTTGTAAAGTGACTGCATGATAACCAGAGACGCCAGTCGAATCGTAAAGGAGCGCTTTATTTCGCCGGTGGGCTGTGGAGGGCATAGTCTCCCCTCAGATCAACAGCCCTGATTCTTCTTGCTCGTCCCATTTTAAAGACAGAAGCCCCCTCCTCCTTTTGCCCCCCTCCCCTCAGGGAACCAGTACAAATAGTGGGAGCAACAGAGACTGCAGAAGTCAAAATTAGCATTATTCACCAACAGCACTCAAGTATTTGCAAACACTTATACTCAGGAAACTGCAAATGCCTCCCAATACATGGGGTAACTATAATCTTAGGCAAAATTCCTTTTTGTCTAGGGCTAATTAACAGATTATTGGAAGAATATCGAGGAAGGTCTATTGATGATAAAAATGGAGTCATTTAGTCGCCTTAACCAAGGGGCCTACATAAAATGGAATCTAGTTGCCTTAGCCTTGGGGCCCGGATCAAGGGTAAAACACTGAAAGGTTGGAGCCCGGCGCTAGTGTGAATTCTACCCTGCCGTCCACTCCTCGCTGTGCATTTATAAGGTGTGTATCAGAGTTCAGTAAAAACTTGAAATATTAAAAATGTAAAATAAAGAAGTCTTTCCATCCCTGGCCACCGTAAACACATCGTTTCTCGTCATCGTTTCTCTGATAAGGCACAGGCTTGGGTTGCAGTGTCAGCGGGTGGAAAGTGGAATCTCAGACTGCGACCGGTGTGCGGTCCCGCTTTGGAGGAATTGGAAAGAGAAGCTTGCCTTCCTTCCAGGTACAGGGCCTGAGTGGCATAGCCTGATGGGGATCACAGAGTTCTGAAATGCAGCTCAGTTCAAAGCCCTTGGCTCCTCTGCATGCCCCACGTAAACACAGGCTGTTGACTGTGGTTTCAGATGAATCCCCCTGCAAGCGCTGCTGTAGCACAACAGTGGCCATGGGCTTTCCCCTCCAGGGAGGGGATGGAATTAGAGGGGGCAGAGGAGTAGGGGGGTCCCTGAAAGCCAGTTCCAACATCCTGTGGTTTGGTAATTGGACTGGAAGCCCTGGGGTCTCCTGGGGAAAAGCCAGGAAGAGAGGACAGGGTGAGGGGGAGAGGGAGGGAGAGGAGGGGGACCTGCTTTCACAAGGCAAGGCTGGCTGCTTGTGCCTGTCGGGGCCAGAACTGTTGGCTTTTTCCTGGAGTGACATCCTACAGAGGGGAGGAAAGGACACTGATGTGTCCTGGGCAAGACATGTTCAAGATCTCCTTTTAATGTCACAGCAACCCGACGAGGCAGATCCTCATCACCACTGCTCAGAGGGGGAAGGTAAGGCCTGGCCCCGTGTTAGTGCTGGTCAGCTGCTCGGTCACGAATCCAGGCGTGTCCATCAGTCCGCGTGGCGGAGATCTGCTCTTCAAACCCTTTGTGCACAAACATGAAACTCAGCACAGGCCCCTCGTAAGGGCCCTCACCCCTTGGCTCTCATTCAGAATAAACAGGCAAGTCTCTAGATGTGAAAACCCAGATGGAGCAAAGCCAGCGTGGCCACCTCTGCCTCTCTTCCTGCACCGTCGCCTCCTGTGGCCTTCCGGCTCCCGCTGCTGTTTCGTACTTCTCCGTTTAAAAGTCAAACACTACAATCTCTAACTGCTATCTTTGAAGAACTTCTGTTGAATTTTTATGGTTTAGATGTTCTTTGTTTTTTTCTTCTATTTATGTGGTGGTGGTTTTGCTAGTTTGCGGTCTATTGTACTGTTTTGCAAATAGGAATGTGTGTACATGGAGTTCCATAGATTGCAGTGACCGTATATCCCAGCAGTAATGATAATGGTGGCTAACATTGAACACTCACTGTGTGCTGGGCAATATATCATATTATAACAATCATATCCTTTAATCCTCAAGACAACTCCATGAAGCAGAACCTATTAGTATCTCCATTTTCATATGAGGATAATGAGGCTTAGATGAGTTAAGTTAAAGCTCACTTAAGTTTCCCAAGCTAGTAAAGAGTAAGTCTGGTGACAGAGTGTGTCTTTAACAACTCTTCTATGTTGTTACAAACCTCAAAATATGCATGTGTGTACATGAAAAATATTACACTGAACCATATGAAATGGCCATTGTGTACGTCAGAAACTGTCCGATATTTGCGATTCCATAAAGTTCAAACTGAAAACACCAAATACAGAATCCCCTGACCACTCACCAAACTGGATTATCTTTGTATTTTGGTGCCTTCCGTAGAACAGGCCTTGAATCAGTAAATATTTTCTGAGCATAAGAATAAGGGATTGAGGGAGTGTGTGAGTGAATGGGAGAGAGATAATACATGAAATAGCAAAACAAAGGCAGGTTTTAATTTCAGGGGGAATGAGCCTGGGGGAAGAGTATGTGTGTGAGAGTGTGCATGTATGTGTGTGTGTATGTGTGTGTGTGTGTGCACGTGCATGTGCCAGGACCAAAGCCATTGATGGATGGGGTCCAAACCCCTTATAAAAGCTTCACCCCTGTCTTCACCTTCCCCTTATAAAAGCTTCACCCTGTCTTCAACTATCTGACCACTCAGTTTCCATCCCTATTTCTCACTGCTGCCTCTAAGGTTATTTTATCACAGGGTCAATATTGTGACCTCTAAAAGAAATTACTGAACAGTTGTTCTTTTGGAGAAAATATTGCGGTCTTAATGAACTCCCAGAACTCCTTTCTAACATCAACCGTCTAGGTTGAGATGGTGTTGGTTTCAGTCGAATGGAATTTGACTTGCGAGAGAATCATTCCCTGGCCCGAGCCCCTGGAATCTGTCTTCTCATCTCACTTGTGCTTTCCCACTCTTCTCATCATCCGATAAGACCAGAGAAATGTAACCTTTGTAACCTCTGCAGCCAGAGTGGGACCTCCTAGCCCGGGGATGCGAGGAGGTGCTAGAGGAGAGTCTGAGGGAGAACTATGTGCTTTAGGCTGGGAACTAGACTTTCAGAGAGGAAGGCACGTGGGAACGGCCAGGGAAGCCCAACCTCACCCGAGGGAATGGTCAGGGTGTCAGAGTAGCAAGGACACCAAACCCTAGGATTCAAGAGATAGAAAGCCATAACTTATAGCTCCCTTTCTCCTCCTTGGGAAGACTTGGGACACAATTCAGGAGAGAAAATGAACGAAATCATCACAAAGGAGAGGAAGTAGTCTCATTTTAAAAAATGTAAAAAGAAATCAATAAAATCGGTTCTAATAACACATTTTATTTAACCCAAAGTTTGAAGTATTGTCATTTCAATAGGTAATCAGTTATAACTTACTAATGAGTTATTCTGTAACCAAGTCTTTGAAGTCTAGTGTTCATTTTATACTTGAGGCACATCTTCATTTGGAAAAGCCACATTGCAAGTGATCAGTAGCGACACGTAGCTAGTGGCTACTGCACTAGATAGCATGGAATTAGAGGAGTATGACCTGGGGAGGCATGGGAGTCCTAGGGGCACTGGGCATGGGTCTGCAGTCAAGGCTGAGAATGACAGAGCAAGTATGCTAATCTGCCATTGCCACAGTGTGAGCTGTAGTCTTCCAGTTCCTTTAACAGACAGCCTTGAAGTAAGCAGATCAAGTTCAGAGTAATGCGATCCTCTGGATGTCACGTAAGTACATAAACATACGAGCATACTGAAGATGTGCATAAATACACAGCATGCAGTGAATATTGGTCGCTGTGGGGATAAGAAATTGGAGGACAGTGAGTAGTAGGTTGTTAAATTTTTCTTTATATATGTCTATATACAGGGTGGGGCAAAAATAGGTTTATAGTTGTGAGTACATGAGACAGTTTATTCTTGTATTATCATTGATTAACTATTGTATTATTTTCCATAAGAAAAACTGTAAACCTACTTTTGCCATACCCTATAAATTGAATTGTCAAAATGCATACTTATTTTTAAAATGTTTAAATGACAATTCTTTTCAAGGGATGTATTTTTTTTTCTTTTGTCCAGAGAGTATATAGTCTTAATCCTTATTGATAATAATATTTATTTAGTTATTGAGACCTGAACTAACTCATAGAGTCAATGTGCTCTTCCTAATAAATGAATCTTCTTCTTTTATTTTTGGTGGAGGGAGGGTTGGGAGAAGGCTGTTGGGTTTAGGGTTGCCGGATAGAATACAGGACTCCCAGTCAAATTTGAATTTCAGATAAACAATGGATAATTTCTTAGCATAAGAAGGTCCCATGAAATATTGCTTTGGAATGATCCAGAAATAATCTCAGTATTTGCATGAGACATACATATTTATGCTAAAATTTATTCCTTGTTTATCTGAAATTCAAATTTGACTGGGCATCTTCTATTTATAGTTACCAAATCTAGCAACCCTGTTTGGGCTGCCATTATCACAAACGAGCTGCGGTGGTCTTGAAGGGCTGCTTTTCTCTGCTCTTAGGGGAATTATTCCCGCCAGCGGCTCCCAACTGGGATGCAGTGGAGAGGTGCTTTTGATCCCTCCTGCCCTGGTACAATAATTATGAAAGTAGTTCATCGCCCAGTCTCTCGTTCTCATTCTCCATTTGTCATCCAAAGAAGGTCTTAAGTTTCTCAAATTTGAATTTCTCCTTTACAGGTATTTTCAGAAACTTGACTGCTGTTAGATATTACAATTCTTCACTGTCCCAAATAAGCACATTAGCAACCATGGCAAGCAAGGTTATTTATTTTAGCCTTGGCCTTGAAAGAATTTACTGTGTTTTACAAAGAATATGTTCCATCATTTTTGTCAACATACAGCACAGTTCTAGGATCATAGCAAGGGGTGTGGATGTGTGTATTTGCATGTCTGTCTGTCTGTGTGTAGTCAGAAATCCTCACTCTATGTACAGGACATTCCACTGCTTGTCACCGATCGCTGGTGTTCAGGTGGACACTGACTTACATCAGGCTTGCAGAAAACCAGAGAACGTTAGATCTTATGTAGCTCTATTCATTGAATTCAAATTTTAGATTTACCAGCCAAAGTTTTGTTTTTCACTTTGAATGATCCAAGGATAACCTCAGCCTTCTATAGCTAACTCGGCAATCCATCCCAAAATACAGATCCTTAACACATTGTTGACCGGCAATTTTACACAGACGTTATCTCATGTCACCGGCTATTTTTTCGTAATTGAGTATGAAAGTGAAACAATCTAAATAAACTTCAGTATACTTTATTTATACATAATGAATTTAAATGAAACTTTGTACATATCTGCTACTTATTATATTTTATACATATTCTATATTTTAGTAATTTTTTTTGGTGTGGTATACTGTATAGCAATCACCTACGTGTAATGGTACACAACATGTTTTGCAAATATATCTGGTTTCGCTGCACTTTCCTTTTGAAACACACGCTTTACACATTCTAGTTTGATATTTTTTTTATACCAGTGACTGTTTTTTCTAAAACGTGGTCTTTTATTTGTCCTGAAAGCCTAAAAGGTGAATCAATGTAAGGAGCTCTTTTAGAAGTACCAGAAGAAGTGTTAGGTTCTGAGCTGCACTCATTTGACCCAGCAGATATCCATTCCCTAGCTACTTCAAGTAGAAATTTTTTGTATCTTATTTTATTTTGTCTATTGTAATTACAGTAAATTTTGAATGCATTGAATAAAGCGCAATGGATCAGAAAGAATGCTACTTTTTTAGACCACTTTATACTTTTTCGAAAGATACTGCTGTTTGCCAAATATTGGTCTGCTCGATCGACTCCGTTCATGTATTTGTTGTAGTCTAATGTGCACGCAGGTTTAACTATATCTTCCGTAGAATTTCTTTTTCGCTTTCCAGTTGTTTTCATAGAGGCATCGTGGATAGCTGATATCATATTCACTAGTCTTCTATCTTTCCATGATATAAGGACAATGGGTCCTTTCCGTAAAAAGGTCATTTCCCTTCTCTGAAGATTCTGACTTTTCTTTTGGTATTTTTGGCTAGCCACAGTTTTCTCTTATGGTACCACAGATTAACGTTTTCTTTTCTAATAATATTTCAGCTGTAGAAACACTGTTGTAGTACTTATGTCGGTATACACGATGCCAAGAATCAAGATATAGCTCTAAGACAAATAATATAGTTTCTTGCAGCCTTTTGCCTTCACCCGAGTAAATCTTGAAATTGCAAATATATCCACTCTCGCTTTCACAAAGCATTCTCACTAAAAGCCCATATTTTATTATTTTTGCCGGATTATATGTTCTGAAGCTGATGTGTCCTCTATACAGTATCATTGCTTCATCTAGGGATAACTCCTGCTTAGGTACATACAAAGACTGAAATTTTGGAAGAAAGTAATCCAAATGAGGCCTAATTTTATACAGTCAGTCTTCATTAGATATATTTTGTGAATTATCACTAAGATGGAAAAATGTAAGAATTTGCTCGAACCTCATTCTGCTCATAGTTTTAGGAAATATTGGAGCTTCAACCAAAGTGTCCGTTGACCAGTAATCCCTCCAATGTGATTTTTTCGTTTGTCTCATCAGTATCAACAAACCAAGAAACTTCTTTAAATCGGTATTGGTAACTTTCATCCATGGTACAGTTTTAGTAGATTTTTTTGTAAAACGATTCCATTTGGTGGTGGTATAAATTGGTTTGAGAAACAACTAAATCAAAAAAATCATCACTAAAAACTAATTCTATCACTTACTTCCCTGATGCTCCATGGATCACTAAGGTCAGCAGTTACACCCGAAATATTTGAATAATTCACCAAAGTTGGTGTAATATTATTTTCAATCCACTCTTCTTCAAAATCACTTTCACTATCAGATCTTATTACATTTCTTTTTTGTCATTTTGGTGGTCTAATATCTGACTCATTACTGTCTTCCGATAAACTATCAATTTCTACATCACTACAATATATTTCAAAATCACTTGGACAATCAGATAAAGTGTCTGCATATAATTCTTGAAAAGTTCTTCACTTTCACGATCCATCATGGTTGAAACTTTTGTAATACTATAATTGCGATAAAAACCTAAATATCAAGAAAAATCACTTTTTTATAATAAACTGAACATGATTGAACACGACAAAGAAAGATTTTACAATATGTATGTTCAAACTGTGAGCGGTTAGAAGATAGTCCAAGTTTAGACAGCTCGACACTGTGATGGTTTTTGTTTCCCATACCTTGGATTGTGTGGTCTCACGCCCAGAGGAGTGGGGAGAAAAGGAGTTCACATGAGAATATAGAATGGTGTGCTGGTTTTCGAACTTCGACCCTCAGGGCGAAGAGTCACAAATACAATAATCCTATGTTACCCTGTTTCAAAAATTGAAATAGCTAATGCAAGTGCAAACACGAGTCAACTCGTGAGCGGTCAGCAACGTTTGGGCCTGAAAACACGAGTTAACATGTGAGCGGTCAACAATGTGATATAAGAAATAAGCCTGGGCACCAGCCTCAGGAAACTACAGTTCTCTTTCTTTGGGGCTTTAGTGATTCACGAATGCTTTGATCCAGAGCTTTTAATTGTCTAATTCATTAGCAGAATTGCTTTTTCCATCACATCCCTCTTCACCAGATTTGATTAGCTCCGTCTGTAGAGTCCATACCACAGATAGAGGAGAGATGCTTACCCTACACTTCAAATATCTGAATGTGAGCCCAGGCCAGTGTGATAGTCATGTTGGTTCTCCTGAACTCAAGCCTTCACCCTACCCTGCCCCTGCCCTCTGAAATGCATGATATCTATAGAACATGGGGACCAGAATGAGTCACAGATGTGTCATATGGGAGGAAATCTTAATTCCTAAAAGTTATGTTGTTTGTCCTCCTGTCCCCGGGAAACAGCAGAAATCATCATAAGAACATATTCTTGGATTAAAAGTGTCTGAGTGAGAGATCACAAAAACTGAAATTGTGATCGAGTTAATATGTCAAGGAAAGCAACAAAAACAACATGTACACTTCTTGAGAATCTTGGAAGAAAACAAATGCCATTATTTTCTTCTCAAATAGAACTGAATCTATTTGTATGAAGTAAGTCCAACTGCAACCACAAACAAGAGACCTTGATTTCCACATCACAACAGATACTCCTCCCCATCTCCACCTTGGGTTCTCCTCTCCTTCTCCTGCACCCTTTGTTTTATTTTCTCTACTCAATTTCTTATCCTAACTCCCGCCCACCTCTTGATTTATCTGCTGTCTTCCAGGAGACAAGCAGCCAAGCCCCTTGAGAATTGTGCTTGCCCTTTGGGCCTGGGTTCCAGAACACCACAAAGGCTAATGTCTTTCCATGAACTCAACTGACAGAAATATTTTTATTTGCACACAGAACATTTTCAGTAAAGACAAATGTCTCTTCCTAAGAATATAAAAAATCATTAAAACTGAGTCCTTTAAAATATGAACCATGTTGATGATGCATCTGAACCCACATGACACCCTTCTAGGACACTGTATATCAGGATTTACTAGTCTTTTTAAAATTAATTTCTCTAAGAGACTAGACAATAAGTCATTTTTTGCAAATATATACAAGACAGTAAGCTAACTCAGTTGATGCTATTTCTCAATAAAGAACTGTTGAATGAATGATGAAAGAACAAATTATGGATTTGTTAATATTTTACGTTCAGCTAGAAAGAGATTATGTCCAGGTCACAAAATAATGTGGTGACATAAGAGAGATTCAGAGTGTTCTAATCCTTCACAGGATTTGCCTCACACACATCACATGCTCCGTACTGTGTACCTTTTATGCAAACTACTTCACATTTCTGAATCCCAGGTTTCATGGGTATTAAATGGAGATAATAAGAATCAATAACACTATAAAGACCTATACAAACATAAGGAACTAATATTAATAAACAGAGTGGAAAATGTTATAAACCCCAACAAAAAAGACACATGAATACATAATTCAGAAAATAGAAACAAAAAGCATTATTAAACATATTTAATAAGTTCAACTTCATTAGTACTCAAAGACATAAAAGTTAAATTGAAATAATGTATTTTAGGGATGCATACATTTGGCTCCAGCCTTGATATTCTCAACCACATCGGCTATTCAGCTTTAGCTTCTTTCTTCAACACAATTCTTCAATCTCTAAACTTCAGTGTTCTTAAAACCATGTGATCCCATAAGTTCGTATCAGAAGTGGTCAGCATAACACTATTAGTAATATGAACCATAAATTTTCATACGTAAAATCAGGAAAGAATTCTAAGTATAATCTTCAATGATGATTTCCTTGTGTGCTTTATATGTTGAAATTCTACTTTTTTTGAAGTAGACATGTATATAACTTATTGAAACAATAAAATGTTGCAGTAATTATAATGTTATGAAAGCCATCAATTTTATGAACACAAAAACCATTGCTAAGAATTTCCAATTAACTAAATAAATAGGAAAATATATTTCCCGTTAATACTAATGTTAAATAAATATGTTAGCTAAATAAATTTAGAAAAAACATTATGTGTTTTATGAGGCAACACACATAATTGTTTCAATAATAATAAGAATCAGAATAATAGATAACTTCTTAAATAGGAATACAATAGATCATAATTTAAGCTTTGTGGATTTTTTATGGTATACTTACATTTACAAAATAAAATTAAATAAAACAAATACAAAATGACCTTTAAATACTATATTTAATTTTTAGTTGTTTAATTCCATTTAGGTCATAAACCAATCAAGAGAATATAAAATTTATTAATTTTTTATATATCGTGAGGCTGGAATACAAGCAGAAAGTTTACTTTGCCATCTCAAAATTTATTAAGGAGAAAAGATCAGCATCTTTGATGCATTCTATATTGACATAATAAAGAATGTTAAATGTGAAAAAAGAAAATGTTAGAGAAAAATTCTGAACTCCCAAAATATCTTACTTCCCCGCCAATCACAAATGAAAGAGATTCTACTTAACATCACAGATGTTCAGATGAGTACAACAGCTGACTATTCTGAGAAAATATTATTCCTGCACTATAACTGAAACTTTAAAATTTAATTTAAATATTTTAATGATGAAATGAATAATTATATTAAAATTTTCAACAAAATTTCAGAGTAATTTTTGTATCTCCATTTTTAAATTTTATGATGATAGTATTTGGCTTCACCTTTTACTTCAGACAAATATGATTTTAATATTCTCTTATTTCTTACTTGACCAAAATCTTTATTCAGTGCATTCCTAAGTATACTATTCTAAAGATTGAAATTGAATTCTTCCTATTAACAGCGTGTAGTGATATAGGCATTCTCATATACGGTTGGGAGAATATAGAATAAGTTTTCTGGAAAGTAATTTGCCAACATCTATGAAAAAGTAAAATAAAAGCCTTCTGAAATGTTTAATAGATGGTAGCTTAGGTAATGGCTACCACATAAATTTGATATTTCCAATACATCACCAAAAATACACAAGCAAAATATCTACACAAAATCCATGCATCAACATAAGTAAATTGCTGGTGGGAATGTCATATGGTATAAGCCTTGTAAGAGGAATTTGGCAATATCAAATAAAACCATGTACCTATTTATCCTAAGGGCTGGCACTATCATTTGTAGAAATTACATTGAGGATTCAAAAGGTTAAACGCAGCAATATTATTTATAATAGCCAACTATGGGAAACAACCTATATACTCAGACATAGAAGAGTTGTTGAATAAACTGTTACGACCATGGTATCACTATAAAAAACAATAGAGAAAGAATTCTATGAATTGATGTTGATTGATTTTCATGATATTTTGTTAAGTATTAAAAAAAAATCTATAAGAGTATAAATAGTATGCTACCTTTTGTTTAAGAAAGAGTAGAGCCCTGGCGGGTTTGGCTCAGTGGTTAGAGCGTCATCCCGTGGACCAGAGTCATGGGTTCGGTTCCCGCTAAGGGCACATACCTTGGTTGCAGTTTGTCCCCGCCCCAGTTGGGGTGGTGTGGGTGGCAACCACTCGATGTATCTCTCTCACATCGATGTTTCTCTCTCTCTGTTCCTCCCACTCTCCCTCCTGCTCTATCTGAAGATAAATGCAAAAATGTACCCTTGAGTGAGGATAAAAAAAAAAAAGGGTAGAGAAGAAAATAAGTATGTATCTGCCCATTTGTGCAAAAAATAATAATGCAATAAGAATAAACCATAGACTGATAAGATTGGGTACTGTATTAGTTTCTGTCATCACAATTTAGTGGTTTAAAACAAAACCTATCTATTCACTAACAGTTCTGTAGGTCAGAAAGCAAGGTGGGCTCGACGGGGTTCTCTGCTCAGAATCCCGTAAGGCCCAAATCAAGGAGTCAGTCAGTTTGGGTTCTTATCTGGAGACTCTGGGGAATAATCCACTTCCAAGTGCATTCAGGTTGTTGGCAGAATTCAGTTTCTTGCAGTTGTAGGGCTGGGCTCCACGTCTTGTTGCCGGCTGTCAGCAGGAGGCTGCTCAGCTTCTGAGATCTGCCCGTATTCCTTGGCCCTCTTCATCTTCAAGCCAGCAATGAGGTGTCAAATCTTTTGAATTGCTCTGATTTCTGACACCAACCAGAAAAAACTCTCTGCTTTTAAAAGAACTCATGTGATTAAACTAATCTCCCTTTTGTTTTGTAACATAAAATAATCATAAGAGTCTATCTCATCATATCCACAGGTTCCATCCACACTCAAAGGAGTGGGGATCATACAAGGGCCAAGGTCATTGGTGGTCATTCGTAGAATTCTGTCTATCACTTCACTTATAGAGAGTGAATGGGAAGGAGTTTCAAAGAATAGATGGAATGGGGAGAATGACACTTTTTGTATAATATATCTATTGCACAGGTCTGATATTTATACTCATGTTAACATTTCACGTAGTAAAAAAGAAAAAGTCAGCGAAGAGAGGAGAAAAAATTCTCAAATGTAATTTAAAGAAAAGCAAGTGAACTCAGCCAAAAATCAAATAAATAATATTACCATACTAACGTGGGAAAGAAAACCTATCCTGAATAAATTTTGAACATAATATTTAAACTATATGCCCTGGGGCTAAAGAAAACAACAACAACTTTTAAACAAGCATTGAACTCTAATTAGTAGGCTTCTTTTATTCACAGAATGGTAAGTTAACAATTTTGAAAGTACATTTTATGTTTTGAGCAAATAAGTACATACGTTGTGTAAAATGGATGCCATATTTCTCACTGATATATAAGGAAGCTCCAACTATGGGAAAGGGAAAGGATAGAAGGGTAGTTTCTTGATTTTGATCATTGTTTTGTGTTTGTATGAGGGAATGTTCTCATTTTCAGAAAGTACACACTGTGGCATCATTGTGGTTAGGGGTAGAGTAGCATCATGTCTGTAACTGATTTTCAAATGAATCAGAAAAAATAAAAAAATGTGTACACATTTGTAATATGTAATATGTTATATATATATATTTACGTAACAATCCAAAATTCTACTTTTCAGCATTCATCTCTAGAAAAATTTCAATTGCAGAAGACAAAACCTATGTCGTTTCATGTTAAATAAAGACATTTAATTTACACAGCAAGTTCAGCTTGAGGCAGAGAGAATGGGAAACAGCATGTCCCCAGTGTAGGAGGTCACCACCCTGGGAAGTTACTACATGAAGTTCAGGTACTTTACCAAGCACATTTGGTCTACTCCACCTGGTCACTTGGGGGAAGGGACAAAAAAGGCAGGAGCTTGTGCCACAACTGAGCAGTGAGTTATCTTGAACCAACACATATACTCCCTACAATTTCAGGCTCCCACAAATACTGAAACTCAGGTAAGAATGTCCCTTTTCAGTGTGTTGAAAGAAAGCTCTACCTCTCTGGATTAAGATGGGCAAAATGTGAGATTCCTCCCTATATCTTGAAAAGCCTGACAGTCCTTTAGCCTCTGCCACAGAGCAGGATGGAGGAGAGAGCTCCTACTAATGCTTAGCCATCAGAGGTTGCACACTACTGAGGCCAGCCTAGGACTACTCAAGCCTCACAGCTTATAGCTGTTCTTGAGATGAGCAGTTCTGGCTATGGTACTGTCTTCTCTGGATATAACCAGAAGTCTCAGAGAGGTAAAACTTCCTCATTACTCTTGGGGAAGACAAAAAACCGACCTCTAACCTCCTGAGCGAAATAACCATGCCCATCAATATCAGATACAAGCTTTCCCAGTTGCCTCTCCCCTAGATGAGTGCCTATTTTTGTTAAATTTAGTGATCACTGTCAATGCTGCTAAAACCAGTTGATACCCTAGCTACTTAAAAGCAGCTGGTCCCTATGGCTGCTAAAGCCAATTCCCACTACCTTCCCTGCCAATTCCAGCTGTTTTGTAAATAAATCTCCTTCTCTGTAATCTAACTCCATCCTCAGCCATGATACCACCTGCCTTTGCTTGATGAGGGCATCAGCTACCTCAGCCTACAAGACCAGATCGCCTGCTAAGTACAATGCAGCCAGGCTCCCACGTGGTCTGTGCTTTTTAATGTTAGACTTTGTGCAGTTATGATTCATTCCTGGCCCCATTTTAGGCACTTCTGTGTTGCTGGTCCCACCCCAGGTCTCTGCTTCTTTCCCTGTTAATTAACCTCCAAACACAGAGTGAAGTCTTAGCCTTAGCACTATAAGGACAGGTAAACCTGAAGCATAATCATAAGTGACAAGAGAAACATAGTGTTGTGAATAACGAGAAAAAGTACATATTTGTCTGAGTGCCTGAACTAGTCTAGGCCATTTGGCCTGGGATAGATCAAGCTGCCATGTAAGAGAAGAAAAACAGAGAGAAGTCTGGGTTTTCTTTCTTTTTCTTAGGGCACAGTAATCCTACCCATCTATAAAGCATGACCCCTCCCCCACCAAATGCCAGACTCTGAACAACTGTTTTGTTTTTTTGTTCACTGCCTCCATTCAGGCCCTCAAGGGGGGATCCCTGGAAGTTAGTGTGAGGAGGCTGGCAGAGTGAGGCAGGGATAGAAGAAAGAGTGGCAAAGGGTGTTTGATATGGCTGGTTACCACTGTGGGCTGCTGAGGCTTAACACTGCTGGAATCTGCTGAAGAATTGTATAGAATGTACCTATGTACCTTCAAATAGGCCCTCCAAAGACAGGTGAAGATTGAGGTAGACAGAGAATTATGACCTGGGTCACCTATATTACCGACTACCACACCAACCAATCAGATTAGCAATTCTTCTCCTTTTGGTGAATATATGGGTGGTAGGTACCCAGTTATTATCCACTGGTGATCAAGACTAGGAAATAAGCCCTGGTTATATTGAATGGTGTCCAAAAGGAATATAAAAGTTAAATATCCTCTGCGTCTTCTCCCCAACAGCTACCCTATAAGCAGAGGCTTGTCTCTTCTCTGTTTGGGGGGTCTTCTGAGACTCATAACATGGTTAGGGAAACTCCTGGATATAGCTTTGATTCTGTAGATTGTACTAAAAGTATAGTACTACTTGAAAACAGTGGAATATTAGTTATCTATTGTTGCTTAACCAATTATCCCAAAGCCCAGAGGCTTTAAAGGAACAAACCTTTATTATCTCAAAGGTCTGTGAGTTGGGAATTCAGAGAAGGTTAGCTGGGTGACTTTGGCTTAGGGTTTCTCATGGGGTTGCAGTTAAAATGTTTGCCAAGGTTTCAGTCACCTGAAGGCCTTGACTGGGGCTAGAGGATTGCCTCCAGAACAGCACACTCACATGACTGTTGGCAAGAAGACTTAGTTCCTCACTGGCCATTCGTGGAGGCTTCAGTTGCTCTGCATGTAGGCCTCCCCATAGGGTTGTTCTGTATCCTCATGTTATGGCAACTGGCCCTCCCCAGAGCAAGTTATCAAAAAGAAAAGGAAGACTGACGGTGTAATGTCTTTCATGATATACCCTGGGAAGTCATATACCATTATTTTGCCCCATTATATTTGTTAGAAGTTAGACATTAAATAAGGGGAAGTAAGCTCCAACTCTTTTTTTAAAAATGTGTTTTTATTGATTTTAGAGAGAGAGGAAGGTAGAGAGAGAGACAGACACGCAGAGACATCAATCGGCTGCCTCCTGCATGCCCTTACTGTAGATCAAACCTGCAACCTGGACATGTGCCCTGATAGACAATCGAACCTGTGACCTCTCAGTGCATGGCACTACGCTCAACCAACTGAGCCACACCAGCCAGGGCAGCTCCAACTCTTTAAAAAAGGTGTATTAAATAATTCGTGGGTATATTTTAAAAATACTGACTATATATGGAATGGATAGAATAATGTCTAAAAGTCTAAATTTATAATTTCTTGAATTTAGCTAGAGTCAATATGTCACAGTAGAGTAGAGTGAGATTTGGGTTCAAGTGGACTTGAGTGTTATAAGTCCTGGTCAAGGTCAGCCTCGTGGGCATTCAACCACTGTTGTTCCACAGGGCCCTATACTGAGAAGGGCCCATGCTTGATGTAATGCTCTGCTGTTGCCACCTTGAAATTCTTAGTAATTTTACATTGCACTATGTTTTGTAAGTGAATTTCAATGGGCTTGTGGGGCATGTGTGAGGAGATAACCGTAATACAAGTGTTCACTGATGTTTCTTAATACTCTGTTTACATATAATGCTTATGATATCCCATGAGCACAGGATTCTGGTTGAATCACAGTGTACTGTTTTACACGGTCTGGTAAGAATGAGATGCATACACATCTACGAGCTTGTAAACATGAATTGTGTAATTTCAGTAACTCCTCATAGGAGTAGAATGCTCTTTACTTGCATTTAGAAGTGTCATTGCATAACATTAAGATAAACAGTAAAATCCATGCTGATTATAAAATTAAAAATCTAACGTTTCTTTACTTGGAACACTAAAGAGCAAATACTACTACTAATAACAACAACAACAACAACAACAATAACAACACCATGACAAGTCAAGAGAGATCATAAAAAAGTGGAAAATTTTTTTATTGTACTACCTTTAATGACAATTTTTCCATGCATTTTGATTAAGGAGTCCCACATTTCCATTTTGCACAGATCTTGAAAATACGGTAGCCACCCTGGTCCTTACTCTGTCTGCCACTTGCTTGCCCCATAGTGATTCCCAAGTGACTCATTCTCTTCTGTAAAATGGGTACCCACTAGTATATGTTTTGTGAGGTTGTGAAAGATAAAATAAAATGCTTAAAAAATATTTAGCATAGTGTCTGTCTGTCATATGCTCAATAAATAGATGATAAATGATCAATAAAGGAATAACAACATTGCCAATTTGTAAGCACTGGGGAGATAGGTGTACCCTGGAAGGTTGTGAAGGAGGCAGTGATAGGGAGGTGGTAATGGGGATGGTGGTGAAGGGGATGGTGGTAGTGGTGGAGGGGTTGTGTCAGTAGTTGAGGTGGTGGTCGACATGGTGGGGAGTTGCATGTGTAGGTGAGTAGAATTGATGCTGAATATAGGGTATGACACAAGAATCAACCCAGAGTTCTGCACGGGACTTAAAGGTCAGGACCTGGCCATAGAATTCTCCTTTCAAAGGTTCTGCTTCACTGACATGCTGGGAAAACTCTGAAGTGCTTACTGTGGCACATTAGCCCCTCATGAGTTTTATCTTCCCCCAGACTCTCTACTCCTCTCATTTTCTCTCCAGTCAAACAGATACACTTGAATTTTCCCAGGTATATTTTGTGGTTTTACCCACTTCAATTGTGTAGTCTTGGTCCTTGCCTTTGTGAATACTATCCCCCTATATTTGGAGGAAATACTATTTTCTCTCTTCTTTTTATTTATCCTTTAAAACTCAGACATTCATCAAAATGTCATGCTCACTTCCTTCCCAGAGCCTTCCCTGGCCCATGTGCTCACTTCATCTCCCTCAGATCTTGTAAGTGCTAACTGGCCCTTTGCTGGTCTGAGTGGAAGTTATCATTGGCAGCGGAGGTGTATGAGGAAGGCCTAGAGACTCTGAGAGGAATGATACATAACTCATAACTTGGAAGAAATCTGAGAAGAATTAAGCAGGAGGAACTATGTGTGAGGCATATTTTGTGTGTGTCTGTGGGACAAGGAATGAAAGGAGTGAGTGGAAATAAAAGATAAGATGAAACAAAGACCCCAGACCCAAAACTGCCACATTCTGGACAAGATGGGAGCCCCTCTGGCAGTAAATCCCATGGTAGGGTTTTAATTACCTCAAGAGATGGGATGTTCCCTGTTTGTCTTCGGATGTTTTGTAATCTCAGTTTACTATATCTCAGATACATTTTCACTGGGATGCATCTTTGGAGACTTCTGAACTTTGATCACTGTTACTTTTTCTCTTTGAAGGTGTATCTCATCTACTTGACCTAAGCCACCAAGTGCAAAGGAGATGCTCTCTCATTGCTAAGTCCTTGGACTCTCACTGTCTGCCTCCAGTATCTCAGCCATTGATGTCAGTGCTTTGCTGCACTTGACTGGGCATTCCCTCCTACCCATGAGCACCCCCATCTTGCCTCAGTCTTTCTGGAACCATGTTGTCTATCCTTTGCTTCCAGAGAGCTCTGCTTCTCACACTTCCCAGATTATGGCAAGAGAAAAATGCAAAGTCAAAGAATAATAAAAGGTTTAATTGCAGTCTCTGCTGATGTAATGAGCTAATTGCCTTCTTAAGAAATTCAGTATTATCAAAAATCACATTATCAAAACCACTGCTACTCTGGGAAAATGCAAATTATTGACAAGAGGGGTATAGATTAAAAAGGGTAATATTTCCCCCTGTATACATGTTGAAAAGTTGATTTTAATAGTTTTAAGTTATTTTGTTATGGCTAAAATAAGTGGAATATGACAACTTGATTATCAAATGACCAAAATAAATCTGAATATCTCTGAGAAAAATTCTCAAGAAGGCAAAAAAATGTTGCAAATTAACAAGTGTCTAAGTACATTTTAAACCACTTCCCAGCTATCAGTGTTAAACAAAAACACAAAATGCCAAAAGAATAACTAGCTACTCAAACAAAGCAACTGTGGAGTCTTACACAGTTGACCCTTGAACAATATGGGGATGAGAAGTGCTGCCTCCAAGCAGTTGAAAATCCATATATAACTTTTGACTCTTAAAAAACTTAACTACTGCCCTGGCTGGTTTGGTTGAGCTGTTAGAGCGTCAGCCTGTGGACCGGAGAGTCCAGGGTTCAGTTCCCGCTAAGGGCATATGCCTCGGTTGCATTTTGTCCTCCGCGCCAGTTGGGGTCGTGTGGGTGGTGACCACTTGATATGTCTCTCTCACATTGATGTTTCTCTCTCTCTGTCTTCTCCCCTCTCTCCCTCCTGCTCTATCTCAAGATTAATGCAAAAATGTCCTCGGGTGAGGATTAAAAAAACAAAACAAAACAAAACTTAACTACTAATAGCCTAATGTTGACCAGAGGCCTTACCAATAACATAAATAGTTGATTAACACATATTTTGTATGTTATGTGTATTGTATATTGTATTATTATAATAAAGTAATCTAGAAGGAAAATGTTATTAAGAAAACCATAAGAAAGAGAAAATACATTTGCTGTATTTATTGAAAAAAATCCACATATAAGTGGACCTGCCCAGTTCAACTCATCTAGTTCAAGGGTCAACTGTAATGTCTCTTAAATGTCCCTTCCCCCCCAATATATGCCTATGTGTCATACTAGTCACCAATTGCAAGAGCATTTTAACCAATAGTAGGGGGCATAATGCCAGGTACACGTAATGAGATTCTGTAACACTGGACAGTAATAGAATGACTGAAATACAAAGGAATATTAATTTGTAGAGAGATGAGTGTAAAAGATAAATATTAGCATCCTGAAGTAATTTTTACAGACATCCTCAGTCATTGCTTATTAAATGGATGCCGTAAAGCTTTAAAGGAGATATATTCATAGAAACAAAATATAGTTCAAGCTGAGGAGAGAAGGTGCTAGTCATGAGCCAGGTCAGGAAGACTGGAAGAGAGAATCTAATTTCAAGAAGAAAAGAGCTGAACAGGAAGAAGGAACTGAGAAGCTGAGAAGCAGACATACAAATAACAGGCTCAAGGCAGTGGATCTGGGGTGCAGAGATTAGAGATGGAGTCAAAGGGAGAAAAGGGCAGTATAAGAGATAATCCAATATTTTAGGTTAGACACATGTTCCTCAGGACAAAGCCAGGGTACTGATAGAAAGGCCAAGTGATATGGCCATGATCTCCAACTCAAAAAGTAGTAGGGACCCCAGAACTCATCTAACCAAATCATTCATTTTCAGCAGGGTAAACTGAGGGACAAGGACATGACTTACACAAAGTTATGGAACTGAATGTTCCAACTTGCACTTCAATGCTTTTTCTGCTATATCACAGGGTTAATTACAGGTCAGATGGGAATGCCTAAGATCTAAATCAGAATGTATCTTTTTCCTCTAGAAACAGAAAGTAGAAAAATGATCCGTTCCATTTGGAAACAGCAAATGTGGTAAAAAGAAAAATAAATAAACAAATAAACACCTGCGCTAAATCCCCTGCCCAAATTAACATCCGATCTTCCAGCATTTACCAAGTTCAAGGCACATTCTGGACAAAAGGCAGAAGCTTCAGGCTTGCAGAAGTCTTCCTTGATAAACTGTAAGCCACTCAAGGTTAGGGACTGAATATCATTTACCTTTCCCTGTCCAACACCTGGGCAATAGTCATCTTTCAATAAAAATCTGTGTCTTTCAACAGGTCATTACTTTATCTCTGGAGCCTGTACATACCCATTCCTCTCACCTTACACAGAAATTCTCTGAAATCAGAGGAGTAAAAAGAAAAGTTCACGGTCACACACTGAATGAAAAGCAGAGCTCAAATCTACCCTTCTCTTTCTCCTCACTATTGCTGTTGCTTCTTCTTCAAGGGGCCTAGGACAAAAGTAAGAACTGGGACAAAAATTGATACAAAGTTGAACCATGATACAGCAGTGGAATAATCTGAGAGGCAGTCTAGACAAAAGATCTATGAACTGGAATATGAATACTCAGTGAGAACTTCTTTAGAGTTTAAGGCTGGGACTGTTCTTAGCCATCTTGGAATGTGCAGCATCTAACACAGGGCTTGGCATATAGCCCTACATTGCTACTAGAGGGAACAGCTCCAGGTTTAAAGTAATAAACAGTATATCTTGTAGATAAACTGTTCCCCAACATTTACTGAGTGCCAGCGTAGTGCTTCAAACTTGAGTTAAGTTGACAGAAGCCTTCAAAACAATATTGTGTGAGATAAACACAATGGTTGTAGTCTGTGTCCTGGAATTCTTTTACTGTGGGAAAGCCAGTTTCACGATGATTTGAAGGTCAGATGAAGTCATCATAAAAACAATGCAGCATGTACTGGACTGTGGGCAGTGGGCAAGGAGGAAGAAAGATTTCTTTGGTGAACTAGACCTCAGAGAACAATCACGCTTCTTGGTAGTATTATGCAAAGATGTGTTAAGATTATTCAACTGCTGTGTCAGCATTAAGTGGAAACCAATAATCAGACTAGGAAAGAACACAATTTTAGCTATAATGGAGCAGAGGGAGGGGAAGCCGTAGCTCGGTACCTTTAGGTTTTCTTGAATCTAAATATCCTCAAAGAAGGAATACCCCACAGACTCCCTAGGACCATCATTCTGGTTTATTACATCACAATGCTAAGTGTATGATTATTGACATTTCACTAGAATTGAGAGAAGTTTATATAGATTGGATTTAGTTTTTTAATTGCTAGGGGAGAAACAAATTCTAGTTATTTCTTGACCTAGTGTAGCAGTCTTTGCAAAAAAAGGGGTTAAAGCAATCTTAAAGAACAAATAAAATTGTCTTGGTGAAGAAACATCAGATCAGAATGTAATTCCCTTGTTTCTGTTTTTCTTAGAAAGCATTTCCATTCTGCCTGGTTCTGGGAACAAAGCCAAAGCCTGATTTAGAGGAACACAGATTTCCAGTAAGATGGGTGTGTGAGGGTGGCTGGGTGGGTGGGAGCCTGGGGAAGGTTTGTGGGGTGACAGTTCAGACACCTATAAGCAAGCTTGGGATGGGCCAGGTGCTAGGTCTGAGCCTTATGCTCTGATTGACAAGACTTCTGAGAAATGTTTAAGGGCCAGGGAGGAGTAAGATTGAATCAGAAGACAGAGCTTAGACACCTCCCATTCTCTTGCCTCAAATAATCAGCATGGGAAGGGGGGAAGGAAGGAGGCCAATGTGGAGATAGGCACTGTTTTCCTATCATCTCTGTTGGTTACACCTACGTCATGCCAGACCCTGGGTTTCCCAATACAGTACTGTCAGTCTCATCCTCTGAAGCCTGTCTTAGAAACAGCCCCTGGAGATCAAGAACCATGTTCTTCCTCCTTTTTTCCTCCCCAAATCACTCCCTTTTATCTCTTTTTTTCTGGCATGATGAATAGAAAAAAGAGCAGGGGGTCCAGGATGCAGAAAGAAAATGAGGAAAGGAACTAACACTTTCTGAACAGGCACAAAAAATCTCACATGACATTTTGTTCAGTGTTTTATCTATCTGCCTTAATCATATGATCTCCACAATGCAGAGAATGTCAGCTTTAAAGTTGTACTCTGATTCATACACTAAAAGGCTGAGCAACTGTGAATGAGCCACCTAACATCTGTGTTCCTTGCTAAGGGGTGCAGAGTGTGTGTAAAATGGAGACCATGGTATTTTCCTGGAAAATCCCAGAGAGTTGATGCAAAAATCAAGTGAGATAACATACAAAGAAGCACTTGGTAAGCTGTAAAATGCTGAACACAGGGAAGGGATTATTGTTTAGTTGATAAACTAGCATTTCATTGATAAACACATCTTCGAGATCCCCCTGCTTGAGAAATAGGTATTTTCTTCATTTACCTCAAACACGCATTCTGACTCCAATCCAAAGTCATGTGGACACTGGCCTCAAAGATCTAACCATAAGTTTGGCACCAGCCAGCAAATCAAACCTTGCTTCCCACCACTGTCTTTATTTGCAATGTAGCTTCTAAAGCAAGAAACCAAATCTCAGGTTCCATTAATAATAAAACAAGGGGGCTCAAAGTCTGACATCCGGACCTTGAGCTTGATAGAGGAGGGAGAATCCAGTGGTGCTGAGGAAGGTGTAAATGCAGAGTGAAGGTGAGAGCTGAGAATCAGAAAAAAATCCTGCCCTGATAGTGATAGCAAGGGCTGAATGAATGGTGTCTTCTGGGAGGCATCATTTTTCATGGACAGTCAGGAATACTAAATCATTCTGGGACAAAATAGAGCTACTAAAGGAGGAAATTAGAGGTGGGGGGGGGGGGCTGTGGGAAAGTGGCCAGAAGAAATTTTAAAAGGAAAGAAGAACACCAAGTCATTTGATCACCTGCTAGTGCCTGTTCTGAGGCTGTTATACATTTTTACCTCTACCTATGATCTCATGTCCTCCAGCCCACCCCCTGTCTCTCTTGTTGCTGGTGTGTTATGTCACTGGAGAGCAGACATCTCTGGGTGGGAATATTCCAGTAGCACAAATTCTTTAGGAATCCAGACAGTACCCACCCATTGACTGCTAGAAGAAAAAAAAAATCTGGGTTGGGAAGAGAATTGACAGAGAAGGGTGGAGAGGTGAAGTTTGGGGTGATGTGGATGGTAGAAAAAGTATTTTCTATTAGGAAAACAATTATTTTCTATGAGGAAAAATTCCCAAACAGCACCCCAGATTCCTTCACAATCAAAGCCCAGTTTCAGCACAGTGACTCTTCCTTTCCTCCTCTCCAGCTCTTGCCAACACTGGGCTCAACCACTGAACTCTGTCACCGTGGTTCAAAGCTGAGATAAGCTTGGCTGCAAATCCCAGTTTCTCCACTTACTAGCTATGTGGCTCTGCTTTGTCAGTCAACCCCTCAGACTCAGTTCCTCTTCTATCGGGTGTATGTATGTAAAGTGTTAAATCCAATGCCCCGTTCAATAATTAGAATATTTACTATTACTTTATTATTAATCATCTAACTGTCACCTCACAAGCGGTGACTCACAGGAATTCACAGCAGCTTCATAGCAGCTGGAGTTGCCCCGACCTTGACCCCAGAGTCCTCTGGAACCCCTCATGTGTCCATATGACACACCTTGAAATGCAGGACCATAGTCAGTGTGTCTCCTTGTGGTCTGATCTCATTGTTTGTTTACATTAGATTGCTTTTATTGAGGTCAGGGTTGTATCTGTTTTATCTTCATAGTCTCAATAACTAGTACAATAACCTGGCATATAATAAGTGTTTAGTAAATGCTTGTCCTGGGGAAAGCAATGTTAGCTAGGAGGTGACAGCTGAATGATTAATCATAAAGTAGTGATAAACTCTCCAGTCATTAAATTGGGCACTGGATTCAGCCCTTCACACACATACGCCTGAGAAACTGGGTCTCTGCAGCCCATTTCTGTGCAGAGGTGCCTGGACCTGACATGTCTCAGCTTCATGTTTACTTACCCTTAGGGCCTGCAGTCTTGGTGAGCAATAGTTGTCCAGAGCTCTTTCATTCCACCACTCTTTCCAGGACGTATTTCCTAACACCTCCTTATCTTTCCAATCCTTCCCCACATCCCCCATCAACATAGTCCGTTTCCACCAATTCAGAAATCAGAGAAGAGTCCAGTTGATCCAAAAAGAGAATTGAACCTGTTGAGACTTACCAGAAGCAAGTTTTGTGTTTGCTGAGGAATCCAGTGAAAACATAACAATAGGTCAGACAACTGTTGACTTAATTTAACTTGAACTCTATTTCATCACCAAAGTTTTGACCTTCAGGTCAAAAGTCAGGCTGTCAGAAATATGGAAAAACAAGCCCTCCAGGGAAATGGGAGGATGAGTGTCCTACTAAGGAAGTTTCCTCCTTTCTGACATTCTCAAGGGGCTGGAAGGGGACTCTCGGGCTGAAAATAGGGCCTGGTGTGAATTTTTTTTTTATTATGTGAGGACTGCTCTTAGATAAAATTGAGTTCTATAGCTCAATATAGTTTAGATGTAAACAGTAATTCAAGGTCATTGTTGCCTTCTTTACCACTTTATGATAAAGGGCAAAGTCCCTTGTTTAGAAAGGAAAGAAGAGAAGAAAAGTGAGAGGAGGAAATTAGGAAGGAAGGAAGGAAGTAAAGAAGGAAGGAATAGAGAAGAAGAATCTTTGGAAAATAAGAACCACATTCAGTAAGTGAATTCCAATGTGCTTCTTCAGAATAACAGCCTCTGGTGTAATCACGGGTCTAAAGTTTTAAAATTCTAAATATGTTTTAATGGGCTTATAAACTTGAAACAGAACATAAAGTTGTCAAGACCTATTTGCAACCCGATGTTAGGAGCCACTGACTAGGCAATTCATCCACTGTAGGTAGACACAGCATACAGTGTACACTTTATACATTATATATAAACTTCTTTGTGTCCCTAGTGGTCCCATTCAAAATCGACCTGTTGTGTCACATGTCACAGTCACATGTTAAGGGATAGGCTCCTCTCCTTTTTTTTTTTTTCCTGTGAAAGTAGCCAGAAACAGCAGTGTGAAATAATTATACTGCAAACTTTTCTAACTTTAGTGATCTGTCTCTTGTTAAGCAAATATCAAAACCCTGCTTTACACATCGATTCATCCATCTTCTTGAGTAAAGTGGGCTGAAAATATGATTTTAGGTACTTCAAGTGTTTATAAGCAAGGATCTTAATACAAATTTTAAAGTCACATTCTTCTGTGAGGGAATCTGTCTCCTATGGCACATGGATATGTTGCCCATAATTCCAGGAACTCTGCCTGGCTAGAGAGACGTTTTGCCTAGGGCAGCACTTCTTCAAAGGGAGGGAGAAGTGACATGACACTAAAAATAAGCTGCTATGGAGCACTGTTTTATATACACGGAAATAAGTCAAGAAAAATATGTGGGGGGATTCCCCTCACTCTGGAGTTATCTACTTCCTTGGTCCTTCTCAAATCTTCAGAGAGAAGCCCTCTAGAAGCTCTTTTGTTCATTGATAGAGCAGTGTTTTATTTGGTTGGCTTCTCCAACATTTATTAAGGCATATCTTCTCAGCATTATTTTTTCTTTATCTGAAAATGTTTACTTTCTTTTTTATTATATTTTTTATTTTTTTAATGTATCTTTATTGTTGAAAATATTACAGATGACCCTCCTTTTTTCCCCCATTGACACCTTCCTTCCCACTCCCACCACCCCTGCCTTCACTGCACTGTTGTCTGTGTTCATTGGTTGTGCATGTATGCATATGAGTTCTTTGGTTTATCTCTTCCCACCCTCCTACCCCACTTCCCTCTGAGATTGTCAGTCTGCTCCCTACTTCCATGTCTCTGGATCTATTTTGTTTGTCAGCTTATTTTTTTATATTCCACAAATAAATGAGATCATATGATACTTGTCTTTCTCTGACTAGCTTATTTCACTTACTGTAATACTCTCCAGGTCCCTCCATACTCTCAACATTTTTACGTGTTAAGAGTCTTAAAATTTCGTTTCTTCTAGTGTGGGCCAAAGACTACTGTGATGTCTTGCAAATGAAAATGTCTTGTGTTGGAGTTTCAGGCTGATCATTTTCACACTCTTCTCTCTTCAGAGTTCTGAACTAATTGAGACCTACACCCAAGAATTAACTGGAAATTACCAGCTTAAATGCCCATGAAATTTGAATGTGAAGTCAAAATGGACTACCTTATTTATATTTGCCCTCATGTTGAAACCTTGGGACTCAAGGCCCAATCCATTTTGCATAGGTGATGCTTATCCAGTCAGCCACAAGGAAAACGCATCTTTCCCATGGGATGAAGAGTCCTAGGGTGGGGTTGGGGGTGTGGAGGGTAAGTTCTTGTGCTTTTCTGATCTTTAACTTGCTAACTGCAAATTTAGGTACATGGATGGATGGTCTTTGGTCTTCCTCCATCTTATCAATCAAATCATTTTCCTCCTCCCACAGGAGAAGCTAGCCGAGTCTGGAAGGGAGGTGAGAGTTTCCTTTTCTTTCTTTTTTCTTTTGCTTTTTTAGTTTATTTTTGTTACAGATGTTTCTCCTTTTTTCCCCATTGACACCCTCCTCCCCATCCCCCCAACCCCATCTCCAGCTTTGTTGTTCATGTCCATCAGTTATGCGTACAAGCATATAAGTTCTGTGGTTTATCTCTTCCCTCCCCCCCAACCCCCTCTTCTGAGGGTTGTCTGTCTGTACCCTACTTCCACATCTCTGGGTCTACCCTGTTCCTCTGACTATGATCATTATATTCCACAAATAAGTGAGATCATGTGATATTTGTCTTTCTCTGTTTGGCTTGATTTACTTAGGATAATACTCTCCAGGTCCCTCCATGTCGTCTCAAAGGATAAGAGATCTTTCTTTCTTACAGCTGCATAGTACTCCATTGTGTATATGTACCACAGCTTTTTTATCCATTTGTCTACTGATGGATACTTGGGCTGTTTCCAGATCTTAGCTATTGTAAATAGTGCTGCTATGAACATGGGGGTACATATATTCTTTCTGGTTGGTGTTTCAGGCTTCTTAGGGTATATTCCTAGAAGTGGGATCACTGGGTCAAATGGCAAGGTTATAACTTCCTGTTGGATAGATCCTTTCAATATTATGTAGTGACCTTCTTTGTCTCTAGTTATGGCCTTCATTTTGAAATCTATTTGATCAGATATGAGTATTGCTACCCCAGCTTTTTTTTCCTTTCCGTTTGCTTGGAAGATTTTTTTCCATCCCTTCACTTTCAACCTATGTGAGTCTTTTGTTGTGAGGTGGGTCTCTTGTAAACAACATATATATGGGTCATGCTTTCTTATCCAATCAGCTACTCTGTGTCTTTTTATCGGAGCATTCAATCTATTTACATTTAAGGTGATTATTGATATGTACTTATTTATTGCCATTTTTGTTTAATGTGGTTCTATTTTCCTTCCTATTTCTTCTACTAATTACAGCAGTCCTTTTAACATTTCTTGCAGTGCTGGTTTGGTTCTAATGTATTCCCTTAGCCTTTTTCTTTGTCTGAGAAGCTCTTTATTTGACCTTCTATTTTGAATGATAGTCTTGCTGGGTAGAGTAGTCTTGGATTCAGATCCTTGTTTCTCATGACCTTGATTACTTCATGCCATTCCCTTCTGGCCTGTAGTGTTTCTGTTGAGAAGTCAGCTGATAGCCTGATGGGGGTTCCTTTGTAGGTAACCTGTTGCTTATCTCTTGCTGCCTTTAGGATTCTCTCTTTGTCTTTAATTTTTTGCATTTTAATTACTATGTGTCTTCGTGTGGGTCTGTTTGGGTTCTTCTTACTTAGGGCTCTCTGTGCTTCTTGAACTTGAATACCTTCTTCCTTCACCAAATTAGGGAAGTTTTCTGTCACTATTTCTTCAAATATATTCTCTAACCCTTGCTCATTTTCTTCTTCTTCGGGGACTCCTATGATGCGAATATTATTACGGTTCCAGTTGTCCCACAGTTCTCTTAAGCTGTTTTCCTGTTTTTTAATTGTTTTTTCCTTTTGGTTTTCTGATTGGTTGATTTTTTCTATCCTGTCTTCTAATTCACTGATCTGGTCCTCAGCTTCCTCTACTCTGCTGTTTAGTCCTTCCAATGTGTTCTTCATTTCTGCTATGTCATTCTTGGTGCTTCTTCATTTCCAATTGGTTAATTTTCAATATTTCTATGTCTTTACTCATGGTGTTGAGCTTCCTCAAGATCATGGCTCTGAATTCTAGCTCTGTTAACTTGCTTAACTGCATTTCGTTGACCTCATCTTCGGTAGAGGTCTCTTGTTCTTTCATTTGGGATTTGTTTCTTTGTTTCACCATTTTTGCGATCTCAGTGGATTTTGGAGCCTGATAAAATTTCCCTGTGGATGTTGGTGTTCTGCTGTTTGTGGCTCCCTCTACTGTGTTTGGATGAGTGTGGGAGGACCCACATTAAACACCACTGTCAAGTCTTACTTTCCTGAGTAGATTTGCAAGCTCAGGAATGGTTCAGTTATCCTCTAGCCTTTTGCCTAGAGGCTATTAGTCGCAATTACTTGAAGAGCCTTGGGTTCTCAGTTGAATGAAAACCTCCCTCTGGTGTTCAGTGTGAGAGGATTTCCCGAGGGTGTCGCAGATGCTGGTTGTTAATGAGCCTCAATTTGCATTTCAATGGCCCACCTTGGTGGAGTTTAATCTCTGAGGGAGGGGCTGCCTTCTCTCCCCAGAGCCCTGGGAAGGAGTAAGATGGCCCCCATCCTGTGTGGTCACAACTCACCAAAAGCTCTGAGCGCTCTCCAAATCCCGAGTGTCCCCATGCAGTTCCAGTCCAGTCCGCCCTCCCTCTGCCGGAGCCCAAGGTGAGTGGCTGTGGCTATTTTAGCTCTCTGTCCCGGCCCTCTGCGCTGTGGAGCCAGGTTGGGCTTTAACCCTGAGGGCGCTTCTCACAGCTCAGGCCGCTGCTGTCTGTGAGCTCCCAGCCACCCTCTTGCACCTCTGCAATCCTACCAGGATTGATTCAGTGTCCCTGGTTATATGGTCCTTGCAAGCTACTTTCCTGTTGCCTTTTTCTAATGATTTGTCTTTATTTTAGTTGTAATTCCAATTTGGTCCTGGGAGATGGTCTGTGTAGCTTCCATTCACTCTGCCGCCATTTAGGAATCCCTTCCATTTGAGGTGAGAGTTCTCAATACTGATTTTGTCATGGCAGGAGTTACTCTTCTACCATCCAGCAGAAGCATGGGGAGAGGAAAACACAGGTGTCTCTATGCCCTTGTCATTGTGTAGAGCAGGACAGTAAAGCAGAGACAGTATGAGGGCTCTGGACCCTGATTGTGTGAATCTTCCTCTGTCACTGTTTGAGTAACTTCAGAAAAGTTCTTTTAACCCCTCTAAGACTTGGTTTCTTCAAAAGTAAAATGAGGATAATAAAAGTGTTTTTTCCATTATGTTGTTGTGAAGGGTTTAAGAAGCAATGAGTTGAAGTCCTCATTACAATGCCTGGGCCACAAGGAATGCTAAATATATATTCACTGTTGTTAGTTATTTGGGTTCATTGAATGAAGACTTCTTTACTTAATTCTGCTTCCATGCTTCACTTTCCTTTTTGATACTCATGCTTCTGTGCTTCAGGGATGACATAGGAATAAAAGAAGCTAAATTTGTTAAAACAAGATGATGTGGGCAAAGATGAGTAAATTTTTGTCACAGACTGAATCTTCCAAAAATTGAGTGTTCACTCTGTACAGGGGCAATTGTGAAACTCACATAAACTTATGTACCTAGTGAATACCCCCTGTTCTGTGAAAGGCCTATGAGAAGTGTCACCCAAATGCTGAAGGAGTCCAAGAGCCAAAGAATGAGGCAGACAGGTCTAGCTTGTTGGTTTAGAGAGTTTAATATGGAGGAGTTTAGATACAGAAACGAGTCCTCGGCAGCCACAGGACATTCAGATCTCCACATCACTTACCTTCTACACCACTCTCTTTTATATGCCCTTTGAGATGGACCTGTGTGCTAGGAAAGGATTGTAGAGTGGTCAGGCAGAGACCAAAAGGCCAGATGCCAGCAGGCCCTTGGGCCAGAGTGAGCTAAGAGACAGATAACATCTAGGGCTACTGCCCCAGAGGAAGGAGTAATGGAAATTCCATTACTAGCCTGAAAACCTCTGTACACATTCCAGAGTCCACCGTGGGAAAGGAAAGGGGTCAAAGGTCCAGGCTTATTCACTCAGAAGTTAAACTGGTGGATTAGCTTCAAGATGGAGTCAGTCTTTCAAGATGGAGTCAATTCTGTTCACATACTCCCTTATCTGTGATTGACCCACATTTTCCCAGATGACTAAAGAAGACGCTGGTTTTAAAAGAAAGAATTGTTGGTGTATATCTCTTGTCTGTGATCATCCCCTTCAAGAGGTTGAGGCTAGGCCAAAAGGGAGTAAGTGAAGCTCATTTCCTTTGCAAGCCACTTTCTTCAGGGGCCCTCTGGTAGTCAAACTGTGAGGTCAGTTTGAAGTGCTCTGATGAACTGATTCGAGGGAGAAAACCAGATTTCCTTGAATTAATCTGAAGAAGAGACAATGAGAGTGGTAATGAGTTGTGACTATGAGAATAATAGCTTCAGTTGTTGGGAAACAATGTTTTAATATATTTCCAAATTGTGTATGCTACATTGGTTTTATTCAAGGAATTAATTCTTGGGTTTAGTCATCAATCTTATTGAATTTGTGTTTTAGCTCCCTAGTTTAGTGATTTTTGTACTTGCTATATTATGCCATTCCTCCTGTTTTTACTTTGTTTATGTTTTCAAATAATTAAGGTGAATGTTTAGTCCAGTTGTTTTTATTTTCACTTGCTGATAAAGGAAAAGCTTAAGATTTTGAATTTGCCCTCTCAATAGGGCTTTGGCTACATCCCAAACATTTAGTAACATAATATTTTGTCATAGTTTAATACTTTAGTAATGCAGTATTTTCTAATAAATACTAATTGCAATTTTGATATCCGGTTACATCCAGTGTTTACATTCGAGTTTTTTTATTAATAGCAGTTGTTTATTTTATATATTTTTATTTTAGTATTAATATTAATTGATGTATCAACTATGTTTTAGTGAGAAATATTGCACTGATGACATTGGCTTTTACAAGTTTATTAACGTTTCTTTTCTGGTGTAATATGTTATACCAGTATTTGAGGGCACAGTGTGGACAAATGAAAAGAAGGCATGGGATCTGTTTTTCAGATATATATATATATATATGACATATATATATATGACATATATGTTTATATATCAGATATACATATATAATCATATTCATATGTATTAATGTATTAATTTTGTTATTGACATTTTCAATATTTTTTATCTACTTCATCTGTCAAAAACTGATATGTGTATTAGAGTCTCTACAATAACTGTGTGTTCATTTTGCCTTACATTTTCCCCTTCCTATTGTATTTGTAGCCAATTTTAGTTTTACAGTTTGCTGTGAAACATTCAGTGTTTAAAGGTATCTTTATCATGGATTATGTCTTTGACCAACATAATATTATTTGAATCATGTTATGTCTTTTGTCTTTAATCTTACGTTTTGTTTGAAAGTTCTATTGATACTACTGCTTTTGCTTTTTGTTCTCTTCATGTTTGTTTGATAAAAACATTGTGTGTGTGTGTGTGTTTTCTTATACTATTTTAAAGACATTTCACTTAGAAGCAACATGGCATATTTTGTATCATAATCCAATCAAAGTCCTTGACTTTAAATTGGAGAAGTCAAGCCTGGCCACTGTGGCTCAGTGGTTGAGCATCGACCCATGCACCAAGGAGTCGCCAGTTTGATTCCCGGTCAGGGCATATGCCCAGGTTGTGGGCCTGATCCCCAGTGGGGGTCATGCAGGAGGCTGCCAATCGGTGTTCTCTCTCATTGATGTTTCTATTTCTCTCTCCCTCTCCCTCCCTCGCTCTCTCTCTAATATCAATAAAGAAAAAAAAAAAGAAAAAAGAAATAAAATAAATAAATTGAGGAAGTCACAATGGATACATCTGGTCTCCTTTATTTCACCTTGTTGTATGGAGGTGGGATAGTACAGTGACTGAGAGTAAGTTTGTGCATCAGAAAAGACAGGGTTTAGATCTCGAGTCTGCCTCTTATGTCTGTGTGAACTCAGGAAAGTGATTTATTCTCTGTGAGTCCCTGTTGATTCATCTGTAATATTGAAACAATAATTACTAAGGTTTCTATAAAGAGTCAATAAAATATAGCAGAGCAAAGCACCTAAAAGCATGTGACACCTTGCAGGCATGCCATAAATGTTGATCAGCATTTTATTTATAATGATAAATGTAAGTATTGTGTTATTCTATACATAAATCCCATTATTTAAAGTTTTGTGTCTGTCATTCCTTTACTACTTTCTTATTTTCTGTATTTTGATACATGGACTAGGTTTGTTTCTCTTCTTTTCACTAATGATTTGAAAGGCAAACATTAGTTTCTAATCAACTAGTGGTCATCTTTATGCTTTCCAAAGACAATATTTGTATTATTTTAATGTGATTATCACAACCAAAAAGTACTCCCCCTTATGTAATACTTATAATTAAGAATGTCTTTATTTACCACCCTCTTTTGCCTCCCCAGTCTTTAATAATGTAATCTGAGGTTTCCGTTGACAATGCTTTTATAATAAATTAATATTTATGTAAAGTACATTTTTATAAAACAATATTTGCTTTGTTTTGTATTCACATTTATACTTACTTAGAGACAACTCTGTGTTTAATAGATTTAATACCAACCACCAGTCCTAATATACCATTATTTTCTAATTTTTAATTTTTTCACTTATTTCCCAATTTTCTGAAGTGTATCATCAAGAAATAATTTTAAGATTAAAATGTAAATAATGTATATGTTTTTAAGTCCCAATATATCTATAAATGTTTTTACACCAAAGACAACTGACTATGACATCCTTTCACCACAACCATTTGGCCCAAAACCCTGATAACCTTGCCCTAGTCTGATTTGTTTTGTAGTATCATAGCTAGTTCTGCAGTGGACATAGACTCTGGCTTAGTGTTTTGTTTTGTTTGTTTGTGTGGGTCAGATGCCTCCTTGCACTCACCCTGTCACACCAGCATGGAGGTGGGCACCCATGGAAACTTAAGTTATTGTTGTTTTTCTATTATCCCAGCAGACGGTGGCTTTGACATAGAAATTAAGTTAAAACTTTACTGTTTATGCAAAAAGTTAAAAACAAAGAGAGAATCTTAAAAGCAGCAAGAGAAAAGCAGTTAGTTACCTACAACAGAGTTCCCATAAGTCTGTCAACCGATTTCTCAAAAGAAACTTTGCAGGCCAGAAGGGAGTGGCAAGAAATATTTAAAGTGATGAAAAGCAAGGACCTACAACCAAGATTACTCTGTCCTGAAAAGATACCATTTAGAATCGATGGCCATATAAAGAGTTTCCCAGACAGGAAAAAGCTAAAGGAGTTCATCACCACCAAACCACTATTATATGAAATGTTGATGGGTCTTCCTGAAGAAGAGGACGATAAAAAAATATAAACAATAAAATGGCAATAAGTACATATCTATCAACAATTGAATCTACAAACAAAATGAGCAAGCAGAACAGAAACAGACTCATAGATACAGAGAACTTTTTGTTGGTTGCCAGATGGGAGGGCGGTTGAGTGAAAAAGATGAAGGGATTAAAAAGTACAAATTGGTTGTTAGACTGATGAACCTCAAAGGGAAGAGGGGGAGGTGGGGCGGGAAGAGAGAAACCAAAGAACTTGTATGCATATATGTATAACCAATAGACACAGACAATAGTGTGGGGAAGGCAGGAGGGGGTGGGAGGAGGGGGTTAAGGGGGGGAAAAGGAGCAACATCTGTAATACAGTCAATAATAAAGATAAGTTTAAAAAGGAAAAAAAAACTTTACAACTCATTGTATTTCACCTGCGTTTATGTAATGATATTCAAATTGCTACAGAAGTCGAATAGATTCAGCTTTAGGGGAAAATGGGGAATCTCCTACAACTGGAGGAAGGATCACAAGAGAAACATGGGAATCAGCTCTCTACAGAGGAAACTATGAGGCCCATGAAGAAGTCCTGGTTCTAATCTTTTTCCATATCTGGACCTGTGTTTTCAAATAGATGGGTCCAAGGTATATTGTTTTTTATTTTCTTAAATTAATTTAGTAATTCACATGCCACTCGGTCAACAAAAATAAATGAAACACAATCCCTGCCTTCAGGTTGTTTAAACTATGCCAAAGGAAAAGTGAAGAATTGCATTAAAATGTTATAACATATAAATACCAAATGTAAAAAGCATTTTAAAGAGTCCAGGTTGCCTGTGATCAGATTTGGGGTTGAAGTGGGCTGCTCATGAATGTGTTCTTAGTAAGGTCTCTGGACCTGGAAGCAACCAAAGGGAGGCCACGTAACATTAGTATGGATACATCTGTGATAGGCCACTGGGCTCTAAGGACCTTCCTAGTTCTATGAGAATGAAGACAATTTAAATAATAGTGTCTTAGAATACCCCTAACCCAAGCTTCCCTTCTCCCCAAAACTTCTATTTCTAATTCAGTCTGCATGGGTGCTCCCCAAGGCCCCAGCATTTTCACAGCTCCACTCCACAGTGACTCTATTATCTCAGCCACTTATGCAGCTCCTACATATATTGTAATTATTTCTCTGCATGCATGTTCCTTCCCCTGAGGGGAGTCACCTCCTGGAAAACAGGTACGAGTCCTAAAGTTCTAGGTAATAGAAAACTATGAAAGGATACCAGTCGTTCTGTTAGTATTCATTTTCCAGGAGGATGGAAGGGGGATACACTTTTTTTCTTTATATGCTTCCATATAATTGGACTTGTTGTCTCAAGTATATAATGTTTTACTTCTATTTTTAAGAAAGTCAGCGAAGAAAAAGAAAAGAAAGTTCAAAGAAAGAAAGAGAAGAAAGGAATAAGAAGGAAAGGAACATTCTGTGTGTCCTGCTATCATGTCCTGCCCAGAGACAAACCGTGACCTTCTTTTGAACAAATTATCCTGCCTTACACTCCTGGGCTCACTTCTGGCCTCTTCTTTCTCGGTCACTGATTTCACGGAGACCGAGCAGAACCATTAGCACTGCTACAACTTAATTTCATTCTGTTTACTCTGGCCCCACCAAACCAAGGACACTCCCAAACCACAGAAAATTATTATTATTATTATTTTTCCCTTCTACTTGCAAAGTGGGAAAGAGCTGAAAACCACAGATAACAGAGCAGTGTTTCCGTTTAGGCTGAGAGTTCCTGAATGGAAGGGAAAGCAGGGCCTCAGATCCTTCACGCCAGCTCCTGGCCTGGTGTGGAACAGACCCACATGGTGGTTTGAGGCTGAGGGCTGAGCTCTCGCTTCAACTTGGTATCTGGTATCTTAAAGAGCATCCCAGCTGCCCGAAGCCCCAATTGCCCCCACCGCACCCAGATGCCGCTGAGTCAGGACTGGCCTGGGCATCATGATGAAGGGTTTGTGTTTGTCTTTGGTGCCAGCCCTGTTTCCTCTTCTCTGCCCAGCAATACAGAGATCTGTCCTCTTCCACTGCTATTGAAATCTACACAAAAAACAGATATAGGCAGCAAGGCCAGCTCTGCAGCCAGACAGCCCATGAGCTGGGTGAATTTGTACAAGTGACTTTTCTGAGCCTCGCTTTGCCCTGAAATCAGAGGGGGTGAGGAGTACCAGGGACCAGCAGGGTGAGTTGCCAGAGCATACTGGACATGCCGTGGCCACTTGCCCATTTGTAAAATGAGCATACGGATGACTGCTCGCAGGGGGAGCGGAGAGTTAATGAATCAGCGTATGGCACACCGTTGGTGCCCCCATATCAGCTCTTCACAGTATTTCATTTCCACCAGGGCTTGCTCTCTGATAATTCCTTCACATCCCCAAGCTCATGCCTCAAGCTAAACCAGAGGTATGGCTTAATAGGAGGGTCGGGTGACAGCTGTGCTTTCTTGCCTTGATAGCCTTCTGAGACGTGATTCTTGCTTTTGTTATCTAACCTATTAGAGGCTGTAATGGAGAGAAAGAGGCAAATCGTTGTGGATTTGTGGAGACTGCCAGTCACAAGATATTTGATACGTAAGAGTCTCCAGCTCTGCTTCTATGGGGATCTCTCATCACCTCCTCACAATCTGATCTTCGTCTTTTCTATCAAAAATGAATATCTTACCTAGCCCTTTCACCAAGTCCATTAACAGACAGATAGATCTTAAAACCTATCCCCCTGAGCATGGGCATTCTCCAGTCACACATCACTTAAGTCTGTGTCTGGCAAGTTACATTCTTCTTGTGAAGAAAGGAACTAAGATGAAAGAAAAAGAAACTAACCGCAGAAGAGAAAGCCCCTGGGGAAGCTCCAATCTATCCAAATACACGATGGGGGAAGATGCCGGGGTGCTCAACAGATGCTGAATAAACCAGCTGTTTTGTTTCTTTCTCCTTCGGGTCTGAAGTTCTAGGCCAAAGGCACAGATTCTCTCTTTCTCCTTCGAGGAGTTTCTACTATCTCAACAGTCCATAAATGGGGCCTTTGGGAGGATGGGAATCAAGGAAAGAGGTAGTAGGACAAGGTCAGAACATGCGTTCCGTGACTTTCTCCTGGGCCTGGATATCATTTAGCTCAGTTCTATTTCTTGAGCATTATTTTCCAGGCACTCAGCTTCTCAGAGGTATTAACTCCTCTAATCTTCAATAGCCCATGAGAAAGGTACTCTGGTGGCCTCCATCGCTGAGACGAGGACTGTGGGGCTCGACAAGGCTATGAAAGTAACCCAGGGGTACAGGACTAAGCAACAGCGGGGCTGTACCATTTACAGGATTCGAACTGTGCTCTAACCACTCCGACATAGTTCCTCCTCCACTATCAACTCACAGTGTGACGTGGACCACCCACTTCCAGGCTCTGGGACTCACTTTCCTGCTCCACTGCATGAAGGGGGTGAATGAAATAGGCTCTGCGTTCCCTTCTACCTTCATCTCGTCATAGTTCTTCCAGCTTGTCTCCAAGGCAAAGGGAGATGAAAGAAAGCCCACTGTTTAATTCACAGGAAAGTGAGTGAGAGTCCACATGCAACATTAATGGTTAAGCATTTGTTGGCATCCCCGGACTTTCCTTATAAGTTGTCATCCCAGTCCACCCATCCATTGCCCACTGGCCTCACCCTTTGGTAGAGACTAAAGCTGTATAGTGTTACAGATGGAAAAAGCCTATTTGTTTCCTTTGTAACTCTCAGCAGGCTGTACTTATATTCATAATCTCTGAAATGTTTTGCTGGGAGAGTCCTTTATCATATTTTTTCATCTCCAGCATCCCACTTTCCCTGATAACACAGAAGAGCTTGGCCAAGACACCACCCAGTCATATTTATACAAGTAATATTGATTTCCCCCCTTAGATCCAGAGTGAAAGAGGAAGAAACTAACTTCACTTAAAGCATGGGAAATAAAATGGAATACAACAGTTGCTGGCTCCAAAGCCCCAAACTAGTCCCTCGCATTTTGTCGTGATTGCACAGAGTTTAAGGAAAGTGGGGGAAGATACTATTTTAAGTTTCTGTAAAGCATTGAGGAAAAGTGCAGAAATATATCCAGACCCCCAAGTTTGTGCAAAAGATATCAAATTCCTTTATTCCATGGAACAGCAAGCTAATATTAGAATATCTGCTTTAATAAGCAGCTAAGAAAGAAAAGAAACCTACCTTATTATAGGGAGGCACTCTCATATCGTTGGTGGGAAACTCCCAGGAAGAATATGGGAAGGAATCCGCAGCCAACATACACAGCCTTAAATGTTACTTTAAATTCATTTTTTAAAGGGGGATTTAGCTGCCATGATTAAAGTCTCCCGTCTCTGAGTCTGCAAACACAGAAATACACTGCTGAGGAATTTGGACATTTATCACAAGCTTTAGATAGCTGCTAACCTTTCAGCTGCCTTTAGGTGTTTTAAAGATGTACATGCCTGCTTTTCTCTTTCAAAATATACAGCATCAGGTTTATCTAGTGGAAGATGAACATACTCTGATAGCAGAAAGTTTCTCTTGTATTGAAAGAAATGGAAGGAACTGAGTCAAAAAATAGATTTCTTTGGGCTTTTTGTTTTTAATTTCAACTCAATTAGTATTATAAGTAGAAAATCTAACTCTAAATGGTTTAAATAATGATAATTTATCAAGTCTCCTTCTCATTGAATGAGAAGTTCAAAGTTAGGGTGCCTTCACACTTGATTCATTCAGTGACTGAAGTATAATGTGTAATTATTCTCTAATAAATAGAGAATTACCTCTTCACGCAAACACATATCATTTGGAATCTCTATTCTTAGGTCAACGTGTGTTCAAGAATATTTGCTGAACAAAGAAATAAATAGAAAATTCCTCCTTATCAAACGTTCTTGCACTGTATGTATTTATCTTAACCAAATGATAAATTAAAAGTTTTTCTCTGGTTAGTTTTTAAAAACCACAATCTAACCAACACTGAAGCAGATAGGCTCTGAACTTCTTTTTCTTTTTTAAATTTAAGTGTTGTTTGGATGCCATACTATATTGGCTTTAGGTGTACAGAAAATGCGGTGATCACATTGTAAGGCACACAGACGGTGAATTTCTACTAGAACGAAGGGTCCCGTGGGCAGGGACCGCATTTTTCTCCATTACTGTTCCATCTTCTGCTACCAGATGCAGGTCTGGCACATGTAAGTGCTCAGTACATGTTGTGTTGTGTTTTTGAATGGATGGATGGATGGATGGATGGATGGATGGATGGACGGACGGATGGACAGCTTCTGTCTTGCTCTTAAATCATTTGTAATAGGTATGGTACAAGCACAGGACCAAGGGGAATTGGGTCAGTAGAAATAATTTCCTCTGGAGGGTATCAATCCTTTTTTTTCTAAGCTCCCTCCTTAGTCCAGACTTTACTAGATCCCGTCTTCATCCTCTGTCTTCCTGAAATTCACCCCCCTTCCCCACTGAACTTGAAAGTATCGCAAAAAGAACAAATTCACAGCAAAGTGAATTTGAAGAGTCCTGGTTGTCTTCTATTTCTAGCCATGATGGAAAAAACCACACTAGACCTACACTCTTTTGTGGGCTTAACTGTGCTCCCTATAAATGTTGAAGTCCTAACCCCCTGTGACTATGATCTTATTTGGAAATAGGGTCCTTGCCGATGATGCAGTTAAGATAAAGTCACTCAGGTGGACCCTAATCCAAGATGACTGTGTTCTCATAAAGAAAAAAACAAAGAAATTTGGACACAGAGGAAAGAACACAGGGAGAATTTCATCTATGAACCAAGGAACAATGCCCAAAGCTACCAAAGAAGTAGTGAAGTCTCTCTATAACTTCCAGAAGGAACTAACCCTACTGACACCTTAGTTTTGGACTTCTAGCCTCCAAAACTGTGAGACAATACATTTCTGCTGTTTAAACCTCCAAGTTTGTGGTACTTTGTTATGGAAGCCCCAGAAAACGAACAAACCCTCCTATTGAATACAACTATAAAACTGGAAAGAATAGAAAGGGAACTGCTTTCAGGCATTTGGGCAAAAGGCAGTGCAGGGCTGTGATCCCTGAGAGAAGAGAAACACATGAGATAAATAAAAGTTGAAAGAATTTATCACCAGCAGATCTGCAATTCAAGAAATATTAAAGGAGGTTCTTCTGGCTTAAGAGAAATGCCATCAGATGGCACTGAATCCACAGGGAGAATGAAAAGTACCAGAAATATTAAATATGTGGTTAAATATAAAGGCTTTCTTAGTTTTTCTTCTCTTAACTTCTCTAAAAGGCAGCAGACTGTTTAAATAAAGATAATAACATCAAATTATAGGGTTTGCTACATAAGTAGATGTAAAATATACGTCAATAGTCACAGGAGAAAAGGGGGTAGGATACGTGGAATTTTAGAGTGGTAAAACTTTTATATTGTATGTCAAGTAGTACAATGTCAACTCTAAGTACTCTGTGATAAGTTAACATTTATATTGCAATTTTTAGAGGAACTACTCAAAAATGCAAAAATGTATAGCTGAAAAGCCAGTAGAAGGAAAAAAATACTAAAAATATTAAATCAATTCAAAAGAAGGAAGGAAAGGAGGAACAGAAAAACAAGATGGGAGAAATGATAAACAAATAACAAGATGGTAAAATTGAACTCTAATATATCAATAATTATAATAAAATTTAAATAGGCTAAATAAAGTGGGGGAGGCCGGAAGAGATTAACCAAATAACGTACATGCAAATATGCATAACCCATGGTCACAGACAACAGTGCAGTGAGGGCTTAGGGGCAGGGGACTAGCAGAGCAGGGTGGAGGGGGTCGATGGAGGAAAATGGGGAACATCTGTAATACTTTCAACAATAAAGATAAATTAAAAAATAAATATGCTAAATACTCCAGTTAAAAGGCAAAATGGCCCGGCTGGTGTGGCTCAGTGGTTGAGTGTTGACCCATGCACCAAGAGGTTGCCGGTTCGATTCTTGGTCAGGGCACATGCCTAGGTTGTGAGCCAAATCCCCAGTGAGGGGCATGCTGGAGGCAACCAATTGATGTTCTCTCTCATCGATGTTTCTATCTCTCTCTTCATCTCCCTTCCTCTCTCTCTAAAATTAATAAAGAAAAAAATATATTTTTTAAAAAGGCAAAATTGTCAGACTGAATAAAAAAGCAAGAGAATCACTTTAAATATAAAGATACAGACAAGTTGAAAGTAAAATGAAGGGGGAAGATGTGTCATGCAAATAGAGAGACATGGCATGTGTATATTAATACTAGAGAAAGCACACATTAACACAGGAGGATTGACAAAGATAAAGAGAGGTATTCAATAAGGTAAAAGAGTTCACCATAAAGATATAACAATATTAAAGGCATATACAGAGCTTTAAGTACAAGAAGCAAAAAGGGAGAGAGAATTAAAAGGAGAAACAGATAAATCAGTACTTCAAGTTTGAGATTTTACATTCTTTTTCATTAATTGATAGATCAACTTGATATAAAGTTAGCATAGATATCGGAGATCGGAATCACAACATCAAACAACATAACCTTTACTGAAGTTTATGAAACCTACCACCCAACAACAGTAGAACAAATGTAGTTTTCAAGTGCACTTGGAATATTCACCAAGATAGGCCAAATATTGAACCATAAAATAAGTCTCAATGAGTAGTAAAGGGTAAAGAAGTTCAGGTAAGTGGTAACAGAAGAAATTTGACTTGGGTGGTATACCCACAATGTAATATACAGATGTTGTATTATATAAGTTTATTAACCCATGTCACCCCAATAAATTTAATTTAAAAATTTTAAAAGATTTAAATCTTATAGTGTATGTTCTCTGTGCACAGTATAATTATATTAGAAATCATATGATGCCTTCAAATCCCCAAATATTATGAAAATTAAGTAACACATTTCTAAATAATCCATGAATAAGTAAAAAGCAAGAGTTATTAAAATATTTCAACTGAATGATAGTAAAAATACAATATACAAAATTTATGAGATGAACTAAAGGAGAACTTTACTGGGAAATTTATACCATTAAATGCTCACATTAGGAAAGAAAAATAGTTTAAAATCAATGATCTAACTTTCTACCTTAAGAAGCTAGAATAAAATTTCTGAATAAAATTGGTTTAAACTCTAGCAAAACTAATCAGGAAGACATTGGGAGGGAGGGAAGGAAAAAGGAAAACAAATTACTATTATCAGGAATGAAAAAGTTATCACAAAAAAATACTATAGACATTAAAAAGAATATAATGGAATATTACAAAAAGCAAAGCATTAGGACAACACATCCAACAACTTAAAAAATGGATACATTAATTGAAAAACAATGTACCAACACTAACGTAAAATGAATTAGGCAAATTTGAATGGCCCTGCATTTATTTTAAAATTTTAATTCATTATAAAAGACCTTCTCAAAGACACAATTGCAGGCTCAGATAATTTTGCTAGTGAATTCTACCAAATACTCTGCAAAATTCTGTCAGACACAGCTCCAAAGAAGATATAGAAATAGCTAATAAGCCCATGAAAAGCTATTTAATCTATTTGGTCTTCAGGGAAATGCAAATCCAAATCCTACCAAGAGATTCATGTACACTAGGACAGTGAACTTTCATACCTTGCTGTGCACTATCCAGTTGGAAAACTTTAAGGCACTTTCTTATAAAGTTGAACATAAACTTATTCTATGACCTATCAATTCATTAACCCAATAGAAATGAAAACATATGATCATAAAAACACTTACATAAGAATGTCTATATGAGCCTTTTAAAAATTAGTTACTAACTTCCAGTTTTAAGAAAAGTTCTGAGGTCTTTCAGCATTGTAACAGTAGTTAATAATATGCTGTTGTACACTTGAAATTTGCTGAGAGTAAATCTTATGTGTTCTCACCATCTACACAAAAAAAGAGTCAACTATGTGAGGTAATGGATGTTAATTAACTTGATCTTGGTGATCATTTCACGATGCATATGTATATTACATCACGTTGTACACTTTATATATATACAATTTTATTGGTCACTTTCTCAATAAACGTGGAAATAAATAACAAAAATGATAGTTCAAAACTGGAAGCAAACCAAATGTCCTTTAACAAAAAAATTAGATAAAATACAGTTTATTTGTACAATGGAGTAGTACTCAGCAATAAAAAGAACAAACTACTGATAAATCACAACACTGATGAATCTCACAGACATCATGTTGATGAGAAGAAGCAGGATACAAAATGCAGTACCATTTTCCTCAAGTTCAAAAACAAGCAACAGTACACCTATGGTGATCTGCCTCTGTAGGGGTGGGGCATTGACAGGAAGGGAGCCTAAGCCTTGGTGGGGAGGAACCCCCGGTTTGGAGTGTTGGTTGATTTCCCACCATGGCCATTTTGAAGCTACTAACACAATTTGGGGATAAGATGTCCAGAAGTGTCTGGGTAGGAGCTGATTCCAGCACACCACTGGCCCCAAGGGACTTTTTTGGAGTGATGGAAATGTTCTGTGCCTTGGCTGGGGTGGTAGTTACAATGGAGTACACGTGTGCCAAAATTCACTGCACTGTATAATTAAGATCTGCATATTTCACTGTATGTAAACTTTTTCTCGGTAAAAAAGAAAAGTATACAGATTTTCAGCTATTAGCTGAATAGAGTCTGAGGATCTAATGTAAAACATGATGACTGTATTTGATAATACTGTATTTTATATGTATATATAAAAGACTCAAGAGGTTAGTGAACATTTAAAAGATTGGAACACCCTCAAAAGATTGGAATATCCTCCCCCTGTAAATGGCAGGCAGCAGAGAGATGGCTCAGGAGATGTTCAGTTGCAATGTGTGGGTTACAGTTGCATTGTCTCAGCAGAGATGGTGCCCTCCACTTGGTATCTGTTCTGTTTGTAAGTTTCTGTCACTGTTCCTATAGCTGGCCTGATTATGTATATACGTCAAACCACCTTCAAAACTAAATTGGCCCCATCCCCCATGCTTGGAAGAGAGTCTGAGCTGAAGCCTGCCCTCCTCCAGCCAGGCCAGTAATTGGGGCAGTATCCTGGAACCCATTATGCCTTCCAGTGTTCTTACTACTTGTTCTTTCTTTCTCTATATTTTTCTCTCTAGGCATTTTTGTCTTAGTCTCTGACTTCCAGGAGCAACAAATTATGTTTTGCTGAATTCATTAATTTATTCTTAAAACTTTTCCTAAATGTCAATTTCGATTTTGGACTTCTCTATGAGGGCATGTGTATGTAGCTGGTTAATATAAATCCTTTGAAGATGGTGTTAATGACTCCAAGCAACCAAGAGCTCAGCAGCAAATAATGAAATACTCATCCTTCAGCAGATGAGTGTGGAACAGAACCGAAATCCTGCTTCCCTACTGTGAGGGTCTGACTCCTCCCAAACAAATCTCCCCTTTGAGACTCCATCAGTCCTCAGATGGATAACAGCTCTCCCTCATTAAAGGATTTGTTGCTGAGCATTATTTGGTCTTTAATTTTATTTTGGGTCAGAGGCTTCAAAGCTTTTCCTTTTTATTTTTATTTTTTTTGTTGTCTGTAAAACCCCCATTATCTCTCTCCATATAGATCAGTCATTGATAGGGGGCTATAAATACACACGGCTTTGTTTATAAAGACATACAATATGTGCACCCGTTTGCTATCTGTGTATGTGCACACCAGGCTTATATTTGGAGAAACCTTTTCAGAGCCAAATTTGATACAGTTTAGAGGCAGCTGGTGGGTTGGGGCTGGCGGGAGAGTCGCTGATTATCAGTTTGGAAAGCCTGGGTGAGGCATGAATAATCTGAGTGCCAAGTGCCAAGTATTCACTGGGGACTGGAAGACCAAGGGTGCAGGAAAGAAAAGAGGGTGTGGGGGAGGGTGAGAAAGAGGCAGGCACACACCCAATTCAGCCCCTCTTTTGTTCAGCTTTGTCTACTAGTAGGGACATGCTCAAAATCAAGTCTCAGAAGAAGGACCTCACAGCCTGGCTCTGCCAGACAATTGTGTCCTGGCGCCTCAAACTTAGCTGAATGAATAGCGAACCAATTGCTCCTAAGCAAAGCTTGAGGACTGCAAGGTGGGGGTGGGGAAAGAATAATTATAATAAATTAGAGGGTGACTGGGGATGGGAGATCATGCCTGGTCCTGCTGCTAGGCCTGAGGCTCCAAGGCTTGAAAGGGGAAGGGCCAGGCAGGATTATTCCCAGAAGACGGTCTTTCCCAAACCATGCCCCACACTCGTCCTCCCAGAGCGATGCTCGTGGCCTGTGGCCCTAGGATCTGACAGCTTTGCAAGTAAGTAGCAACCACTGCCAGCTCGCACATATTTCAAACAGTTCCACATATTTTCCCCAATCTTTCCTATTTTACAAGCTTTTCTTTATTTCTTTTTTTTTTTTTTTTTAATTAAGTAGATTAATGGTTGTCAACCAAGGGTGATTTTGCCTCCAAACGGACATTTGGCAGTGTCTGCAATGTTTTTGTTTGTTGCAGTCTCGGGTGAGGGAGGTAGGGTGTGTGCTATGGGCACCCAGCACAGAGTTGACAGATGAAATACAGGACACCCAGCTACATTTCAATTTTAGGTAAACAAAGAATAATTGTTTCAGTATTAAGATGTCCCAAATATTTGTACAGGTCATACTTATTCTACAAAATTATCCACAGTGCACGTGAAATTCAATTTTCACTGGGCTTCCTATATTTTCATTTGCTGGTTGCTGCTCAACATCCTCCAATGAACAGAATGTGCACCCCTCTTCACAAAGAATTATCCAACCCACAATGTTGATCAGTAGTGCTGAGCTTGGCAAATCCAAGAGTAGGTCACAACAGAAGTATAGTTCAGATGCTGGAGAGTAGATGATTTTTAATTCTGAACATATGTTTTGAATAGGACACATGCCAAATGAATAAATACACATTCCTCATAGGGCTGTGAATATACATTTACATCTATAAATTCTTCCTCCCTAACTTGAAACCTTCAGGAAGGGTGTCCTGGGCTTGTGGGCCCTCATCTCTCTGAAGAATGGGCAGAGAGGTATTCGTAGTAAACTGAATGATGGTCCCTGAAGATATCAGGTCTTAATCCCTGGAACCTGTAAATGTTACCTTCTTTGAAAAAGGGGGTCTTTGCAGAGGTGATTAAGTTAAGAATCTTGAGATAGAGTGATTATTTCTTTTTACTTTTTTTTTTTAGCTTTAAATCTTCCTGTTTTATTTATTTTACCTTTTAAATTTATTTTTCTATTATAGTTGATATACAATAATATATTAGCTTCAGATGTATAACAGTGATTAGACATTTATATACCTTATGAAAGAAACCTCCCCATTAAGTCTAGAGCTCATCTGACACCATACATAGTTATTACAATATTATTAACTGTATCCCCTATCTGTATTTTACAGGGGAGATTATTTTGGGTTCTCCAGTGGGCCCTAAATGACAATGTGTGTCCTTATAGAAAAGAAACAGAGAGATTTGACACAGAGGAGAAGGGGATGTTGTGGAAAGACTGAGATGTGGAGATGTTGGTCTTGGAATGATGCTGCCACAAGCCACCAGAAACTAGATGAGGCAAGGAACGGATTCTCCCCCTCTGGAGGGAGTGTGGCCCAGCTGACATCTCAGGTTCAGCTCAGTGAAACCTAGTTCAGACTTTGGCCTCCAGAACCATGAGAGAAGAAATTTCTGTTGTTTTAAGCTACTGAATTAGTAATAATGTATTACAGCAGCCATGCAAACTAATACAGTGTTCTACTGAGGATCAAAGCCAGAGATCACCCTTTCCAGGAGGGTGTGCACCAGGGTTAGAATGAACATGACCTCCTGGGTCCAAGACAGGGAACCAGAAGCAACATGGATTTTGTGGGCCTTCACCTTTGTGTCTGTCACAAGGTAAGGATATTTCTAGTGATGGATTTGAGCTTGGGAAAGGTCTGTAGCTAGAAAATAAGACAGTCTTCAAACCCTCCTATGATTGTAAAAGAAATGAGTGGATGGGTAGGCACTGTTAAGTCCATGTGTAGAACTTCAGAAGAAAATTGCCTAAATGGAGGGTAAGTCATGCCTGCCGCCCAGCAATTGTCAGTTCAGCTATGGCCAGTGAGCTGGCTCTTGGGGGACAGGAGAATTTGTGCCATGTGGTCCCAAAGAATTGAAGGCAATGAACTTTTGGTTCAGAGGGGAAAATATTTTGTGTGTCATGTGTGTTTTCTGGAGGGTCAGGCATTTGGGGTCCCTTGTAAATATCTTATGAAGAGATAGATAGAGTCCCAGGGGACAGCTGCACATTTCTTTGAGAGTCTCCGGAAATTTGGCTGTGTTCTCAGGATAGGTGGCCAACAGCATGAAAAGTACACACTTCCAAATGAAAAAGAGAAAAACATGTGAAAGTGCCAAGAGTGATAAGAAATTATTATCTGTTGAGTAACTAGAAAACATCCTGTAGTTCTTGTAAGGGAATAAACAAGTGGAGATGCTTTGCTCTATTCTGGGTCTGCACCTCTGGCTGTAATCCCAACTCTTCCCTTGCTTGTCTTAGTCAAACCTGGACTAGAGTGTTTTTCAAAACAACTCATAAAAGTACAATGGTTTTTGCCAAATTAGGTTGTGTAGACTTGAAATGGCCTCAGCTCAGACAGCTGGATCCTGCTGGGCCTGAATATTCCTCGAACAACATGAAGATGGCCAGAATTTATTAAGTGGTCAGACTTACCTCCAAAGAGCAGGGTGCTCAGAGGAAAGGCTTGCTTCAGATGGCCTTTGGGTCAAACTCTAGAGTCTTGGGAGAGCTTTTTCATCGCTGGATTGAAATCTAGATTCTGCATGCTACTAGCTTTGCAACTTTGACAAATTATTATTAACTTCCTGAAGTCTCAGTTTCCTTAAGTGTAAGACTGGAAGAAAAATACCTACATTACAGAATTGTGATCATTATGCAAGAAAACATACATGAAGTGCTTAGCCACAGGGCCTAGTATATGGAAAGAGCTCAATAAATACCAGCTATTATTAGATACTTCGTTCAGAACACTGGAGTGATCAGGGAGGAGGTGGGTGAGAATCACTGTGCTTTACCCTGTACAAAGAGACTTTCCATATATATTATACTAGTATTCTTAATAATAGGTACCATGAGGTTTTCTAAATGGGTCTGACAGTATGAAACACATTATCATGCTAAGCAGCTGTCACTGGGCTTCACTTATAGCACCCCACCTGTCACAAAGAATGCAAAATATGCTCCACAAATACCTGGGGTCGTGCCCTCTGTGTGTATATGTGTGCATGGTTGTGTTGAAAATAACTAGACCCTACCATTTTATGTTAAAGTTGGATAACACTTTAATCCAAAACCTTTTTATCTTGAAAACAACAGAATGGTGAGATGTACAAAAGGGCAGATGAAAATAATTATTTCCCTTTATTTTCTCTTCGGCTTTCCATCCCTCACTAGTCAAGAAAGGGCAGTGCCTAAAAACTCCTATGGTGACCTTTTTATTCTGACATCAAGAATCAAGACGTGTTTCTATGTCAGGGCCAATGATGAAGAGGGTTGTTCTCATATCTCATCTCTTACTAACAAAACTGCAATAAATTATTTCTCCTGGTTTGTGCTTCTACCAATACAGTCTGCTGACTTCTCTATGTCCAGAGGGAAAGTTAGAAAACAAAAATCTGATCTTGCTGCTCCCCCTTTAGTGATTCCCACTGCTCTGGGGTGGGGCTGCTCAGCCTCAGCATTACTGACATTTGGGACTAGATTAACTCTTTGTCGTGAGGCCATCCTGTGAGTTGCAGGATGTTTAGCTGTATCCCTGGCCCCTACCCATTAGATTCCAGTAGTACCTCTCCAGTTGTGACAACCACAAATGTCTAGAGAGATATTGTCAAATGTCCCTTGAGGGGCAAAATTATTCCTGGTTAAGAACCACTGTTCTTGGGCACTTTCATTTTCTTAAGTGGCTTATAAGGTTCTGCATTATTTGATCCCCACCTTTTCCTGTGGGTTATCTCAGTGCTGCCCCTTTGCTCTGGGAGGCTGCCAAGTGGAAATTATTTCAGGTCCTTGACCATGGCTTCTTCACCTTTGCTCCATCCAATTCTGAGATAGGGGCCTGTATGTTTCTGCTTTCGCACTTACTCCATTATAACTGCCTACGTAGCTTTCTGGGCCATGTCCCCTTTCTAACCCTCTCCCACTAGCCTATAAGCACAAGGAGGACAGAGATCCCATCTCCCCTCTGAATCCCAGTAGCTAACACAACGCCTTCATAACATAGATGCTCAAAAAATATTTATTTAATGTGCTCCTTGAAAAATCACTCTCTGGAAGAAAGGAATGTTTCCTTTGGAGCCCTTTAATTTGTGGGGACTGTGAGTAGGTCTCGCTGACCTGTTTGCCCATACATTAGTGGGTCTTAATTATAGGATAGATGTTCTGGATTTTAAGGTTGATTTCATCAATCCCCCTGATTTGATGCAAGTTTATGCTTGAGTATTCTGGGCAGACAATTGTCATTAGCTCTTAACACATGACCATCAAAACATTTTTAAAGGGAAGAAAGGGGGCCTGGAGCCAGTAAGTCCCAGGTCAGGCCTCTGAGCTCCCAAAAGGAGCAAAGCCAGTAGAGCATGGAGCAGGTCAAAAATCCAGCTCAGTGCAAACATAGTTAATAAGGGAGTCCTAGAGTATGAAAAGCTGCTGACAAAAATCAAGACTATTTAGTCTGGAGGAGAATTTTGAGAAGCAATCTGATAGTGGCACTTTAAACTACCTGTAGCCTGGAGCCGTTGCAAACAATTCAGATGGATGGTCTGTTTGAGGTGAGTGGACAGGCCTAAACTTGTGTCTACTGAGAGGGGATTGCTTGTTAAAAGAATTTAAGTAGGTATTTTCTAGCATGTAATTTCAACTAAGCTTTTGGAGCAAGTCAGAGTAAAAAGTAAAACAAACTTTGCTTAGGGACTATCCTAAAATTTCCTACTAATAGGCCATTTACCATGAATTTAAGTTGAAGACATAAATGAGAAGTGCAGGCTATCTGGTGTTCCCCCTTGGCTCCAGACAAGGCAGTATGCAAATTAAGGCAGATGTTTGCTGCTTCTTAAAACATACACATATATACAATCATGCACACAAATACCACCACCCCTATGTTTGCACACAAATACACACTAGTTCATGCTATTCCCCATCATGTAGACTGCTGGATGCCTCTTTTCTTTCCAGGTCTGTTTCACAGTTGTTTTTTTGCTCTTACTTATATATCTGGTTGCCTTTATTTTTGTTTAGATGAACTACAGGATGCTGGAAGAGAATTTAAAAGTCCTAATTCAAGCTCTTACTTGTGTAGAAGGTGAAGCTGAGGCACAGGGATGATAAAGAACATCTCCAAGGCTCAGAGACATTTAGAATACCTGGATATAGTTCCAGTTCTTTGGTCAACTCTCAACAGTATTCTCTACTTAAATATAATAAAGAGCCAGCATGGAAAATCTGAGGATCCTAAAAAGTTAGATCAGAGGATGATTGATGAAGTGTTTAGGATTCCTCGGATGCAAACAGCCTTTCTCAATCAAGGTTACATGTAAAGTAGAAGCCCTACAGAAAGCAACTGAGTTAACTATGTCCTCTGTTCTCCCAAGGATGGTACATATCTAGTGCCATTCTAGATGCACAGAAGAGAAATTAATTGTGTACAGTGAATGTCTCAGGGTATTGGGGATTCACACTCTAGTGCAGGGACTGGCAAACTTTTTCTGTTAATATTTTCTCCTTTATGAAGCATATAGTCTCTGTTGCAGGTACTCAACTCTGCCTGTGTAGCATGAAAGCAGCCACAGACATTACATAAATAAATGAGTGTGACTGTGTTTCAATCAGACTTTATATACTGAAACAGGCAATGGCTAGGTTTGATCAGCAGGCTGTGGTTTGCTCACTCCTGCTTCAGTGGAACTCTGGGTACAAGCAAAGGAATATTCTAATATCCACTGGAGAAGAAGAGAATGATTCAAGGGATCATAGTATGACTCAGAACGGAAAGACCCTTAGGAAGCTCCAGGGATCCATTTACAGTTTCCTCAGTGTATGCCAACTAGGGAAAATCAGTAAGTACTAAGAGAGAGTCTCATTGGCCTAATGGGGTTATGAACCCACCACTTAATGGACAGCCCCATTTTGAGTGCACAGCAGGGAGGAGAGGTGACTGCCCACAAAAAAACCGAGGAGCTCTAACAAGAAGAGAAATAGATGTGGCACCACAGAAAGCAATACATGTCACTACAGAATCTTTCTGAACATAAAGGGACATGTTCTTTTCAAATCCTGGAATCAGAGTCTTACAGAGAATGTTCAAAAACAAAGATAACAGCTCTAGACTTAACTGCAATTTTAACTCTTAACCCAGATTCAGAAATCTCCAGTACAAGAACTGTGAAATGGGGTCAGGAAAGAGTCATGGAGAGCTTGTCCAAATTCCAAACAGCCACACCCTGACTTTTCGATCTCCATGCTTAACCAGCACTAGACCAGAAACTCCACAAGCTCCGTAAAGGCTGTTTTGCTCATCTTTATAATGCCCAGAACCTAACATCATATCAGACATCTACTAGTTCATTCATTCAGTCTTTGATTCACTCATTCATTCACTTAGCAAGTATTTGAGAGACTTCTCTATGCCAGACATTCAGCTAGATTCTGAGGATCCTATGGTGTGCAAAGTCAGACACAGTCCCTGTCCTTGTAGAACCTAATATATTGGGAGTGGAGGAGGAGATGAAATCTACATTTTAAAAGCAGTCAAATAAATGTAAAATTATAACAGTGATAAATGCTGCAAAGTAATAGGAGAGGAATCTATTATACTTGCATGTAACAGGGCTATAGATATGGTAAGAGGAGCTAAGGGAAGGCTTCCCCAAGGAAATGATAATTCTGCTCAGTTCAGAAGGAAGAGATTGAGTTAAGGAGAAGAGGGAGGGAAGTAATGGGGAAGAGCATCCTCAGTGAAGGGGTCAGCACATGCAAAAGACGTGGTAGGGGGACCATGCAAGAAAACTCATGTGGCTAAACATAGAGGTGACATGAAGTGACAGTTCAGATGAGACTAAAAAAACTGAGTGGGGCCAAAATATTAAAAAATTTGTAGGGTTAAAGTTTTAGGTTAAAGTTTGTAGGTTAAAGTTTTACCTTTTATCCTAAGAGTCTTGGGAAACAGAGTAGAGAGATACAATTCAGATTTATATATCAAAGACAAATCTCCAATTGCAACCTAGGATATAGCTTGGAAGTTAGCAGGAGTAGATACTTGGTGAAGAGACCAGTTAGTAAGCTGTTGGTGAAGTCTTCATTGGAAATGGTGGTAATAAAGATGAAGATAACTGGATGGATTGGAAAGATACTTAAAAGGTAGGAGAGAGTGGATTGACAAGTGAATTGAATGTGGGGAGTAAAAGAGAAGGAGGTATGACTAATAACTCCTAGGATTATTTTTACTCATTAAATATTTGTTGACTCATTTAATAAATCACCAACCCTAAGTCAGAACACACAGACATCCTTAAGACATCTCCCTTTTGTAAGGCATGGATTTAAGGCTCACTGATCACTTTGCCAATTTACTGTCAAGGCGCTGCTCAAATAGCTCCTTTTGTGAGAATCTCTCGTAACTTTACCCTGCTCCCTCTTCTGTATCCATAAAACGATGTCCGTGCAAATCCATTCACGTTTATAAAATGGGTGACTAGCTGCAGAAGGCATAGGGAGATTATAAGCAATTTAAAGACAGGGGCTGGATCTTATTCATCCATGCGTTACCCATCCAGTATTTGGTAAATAAAAGGGGCCATGAAATATTTTTAACTTTGTTAAATTGAGTTGGAGGTCTAGATCTTTCCTCTCAGAACCTCCACTATGGTTAGGTGAATAGACAAAAAGACATTTAAAACATAAAAATAATCAAGTTAAGGGTCGGAATATGACCAACAGCTGAGGGATGTGATGACAGAGGCTATAAATGGATCAGGAATGTTCCCAGCATTCCCCAAGTGGGGTTCAAATTTACCCGAGAACACCACATTGTGGGCTCCCCTGGGATATTGCCACTTTGAAAAGCCTCATGTAACACTATTTTGAATGGCTTTATAAACCCCTTGGGTTGGTTCTGAAGATTTCTCAGTGTTTGGGTGGTAGGTTGAGGTTACATCTTCAGCAAAGACAGAGAGAAATAACGCGTGCTAGGACAGTCCTTGAGAATCTGGCCTCAGGAGAGCTGAAAGGGGCAGTGTGGAATAATGGAAAGACCAAGAGACCTTCAGTTCTTGTCATTAGTCTTGAATCTGTCTCATTACTTAGCTGGGGGCCCTAAGGCAAGTTGCTAAACTTCACTCCATCCCTGTTTCCTCACTGGTTACATGGGGATAATAATAATGGCAACACCTACTTTATAGTGTGTGTGAGGACCAAATAAGAAAATGCACTTGAAAGTGTGTGTTTTGGAACCTAAAGCAGTAATATATATTTCATTTTTGGAGGGGTCCTCCACAGAGAGGGTGGAGTCACAAAACTGTATTTTTTTGAAAGACTCCGGGGTTATTCTGATATATTGCCAGTTTTGAAAACTGTGCCTCTAAGTCTTTAGGAAAAAAAAGTAACTCATGAGGTTGTTGGCAAGAAATTGGAGAAAAATGGTAGAGGAGGGTTTACAGATGAAAGGGATGAGATAAAGATTCCCAATTACCCCTTTTCTTTCCCTAAGTTTAGATGCTCAATGGCACCTCCAGGTAAAAGCCCTCATCAGTTAATCCTTATTCATTAGAATCCTGGTTTACAGCTTCCTGCCCTGCTCATCCCTCTGTTGCAGATCTGGTTATCCAGGACAGAGACTGAGGTGGTAAGGAGGCAGATTACCGAGGACTATGCACAGGATCAACACCTGAGGAGAGGAGGATGCAGGGTGGGCAGAGGAGAAGCAGAGCTGTGGTGCAGTGGCAACAAGGCTTTGGCTGACCCCAGGTGGACCTCAGGACCTGAGGAGGCCCTGCAGATGTGCCCACATTGAGGTAAGGGTACTGGGCACCAGGGAAAGGTATGGCCTCAGGTGAGGCAGTTCCCAGAGGTTAGCTGTGTGCTCTCAGGGGCCAGCACTCAGCAGCTGGGGGAACGTGTGCTTCATTCATGAAGAGGTCTTGGCGGCATAGCACAGGCTTCATTGCCACTGAGAGCTCAGCTTTGAGTCCACCTTTTCGTTATTCAGAAACCTTCTATGACCACCTCCCCACATTGTCCACCAAAGAGGTTGGCGTCCAGAATTTAGCAGAACCTACACCTGAACTATGTTTATAGACTAATTGTTCACTTTTTTCCTATTGTTCCAGCCAAACTGAATGCTGTCCTTTTTCTATGACTGACCTACACTTTCCCCCCTTTATCTTGGATCATTTAGTCCTCACCCCTTTCTCGTTAATTTCTCACCGTCATTCAAGGTATATGTAATGGACAATTTATAATTCTTCAGCTGTCTACAGCTTCCCCTTTTCTGCTACTAACAAATATGGTGTCTCCCCAACCCCACCTCTCTCTCTTTCTCTCTCTCTCTGTCACACACACACACACACACACACACACACACACACACACACACACACACTTCGTTGTTTTGTACATGAAGTATCTTGGCCTGCATTGTTAGCACATAAGAGCCTAACCAATTGGAAAAGGAACAAAAAATATCTCTACTTAGAACATAAACCCTTCTAAATTACTCACTAAGTCAAAATCCTGTGAAAACAATAAAAGGGTGTGAGTATAATAAGTTAGGTCTTTCAGGTTGATTTCTAATAAGCCTAAGCCCCCTTGTTCTTACTAGGTCTCCAGTCCAAGAATGCTAAATGAAATGTTTTTATGGTTTCAAATATTCTCCAAAAAAAAAAGAAAAGAAAGAAAATAACCAGACCATGACAAGAACCCCAGACACAGAGCAGGGAACTGAAGTCAGGTTTGTACATTCTCCCAATATAAAAACGTATGCCTTTGAGCAAGTCAGCTTCCTCCTCTGGACTTGTATTTCTCCATTTCTCAGAGGAAGGGTGGCTGACCACTCATGTCCCTTTCAGTCCTGTCTGTTTTGATAAGAAAAAGGAGGATGGAAGCTTACTCATTTCCATCTCTTCCCGCTCTTCTGCCCTATTGTCTGACAAGACACCTTACCGTTTCTCTCGTGCTCCCAGGCCTTGAGCACTCTCCTTTCCCAAGTCACTTTTTCTTGGACTGATTGGGCCCTGTGAATCCTATGAATGTCAGTTTAAACTATGTTACTTTTCCTAGGAGACTTCCCTTGACCACTTGGATTAGGTTGGGAGTCAATACTAGGTACTCTAGTAATCTTCTGTAGTATCAAAAAGTACATCTCATGTTATATATTTGCTAATTTAATTGTTTCCATCCTCTACCATCACTCCTCAGACTATAATTTCTGAAAGAGCAGGAACACATGATAAAAACTTACACATTGACAATGCATAAATTAATTAATTGATGAATAAATGTGACATCCACCAAGAAAGAAACAGTGGGTGATTGATGATTATTTGCTTCTGGTCCTAATTTTTAATTCAGATATGTATTCATCTTTTCCCCACTAAGGGACAGATGTTCACATGCAACCCATGAAGTGTCGGCGAGAGAGGTCATTAATCCCATCAAGGGGAAATGATGCTGGCTGCAGTTTTAACCTCCTTCGACTTTCCAAGAACTGCTTTGAGTACATTCTGTTTTCTAAGATCAGCTTCTCTTGCTTCCAAAAACCTGTCCTAGCCTTTCCAGCTCATCCCTGGCCCTAGTTGCAGGGACTATTGAGCCTTGAAGTTTCTGAGCCAGTTCTAGCTGAAAAGCAAAGATTGGAGGAAGCAGGATTTGATATTCTTGGCCTCTGAGTGTTCTGTGATTATTATTTTTTAATATGCTGAGAACAGATTAGGATGAAGCAGATTAGGAAAAAAAATCACAAGATACAAACCATAACTGAGCTTGTCTCTGCTGCAGGCATTCCCTTGAGGAAGGAATTTGAACATATCCTTTAGTATAACCGGGTAGAACTTGGTTCTGTGTAGTGTGGAGGAACCAAACCAAATTCAATCCATGAATTAGCTTTCCTTCTTCTCCCTCCACCCTACTTATTAATAGAAATTGAATTAGGTGGCACATGTGAGAAAGACCCCATCACTGAAGGCAACATTACCATGTCATTAACAATAAATGATACTTTCCCAATAAACGCATTAGTTCTCTTCACATATGTACTTGGGGTTCAGTTCTAGAATCATAAAGAACCCTGCCTTTCTCCCCAGTTACATTTCTGTTAATTTAAAATCCTAAATCCTAGCTTTGAGCTTTGGGTAGTGGAGGTTGAAGTCCCAACTCTTTCAATTCCCTTACACCAGGATATTAGGGAAGTCCCTCTCTTAGCCTCACAAGCCTGTGGTGAGTGACGAACATGGTGGCAGAGAGGAAAACGCCTGACATGGCCACTAGCACAAAGTGGGTTCTCAGTTAAAGCTCATCTATCCAGTCACTTACATAGGTGACCAGGCACAGCCCCAGTTTATGCCTATTGTTGAGAATTATTATAAGTAGTGTTCCCTTTCTTCTAAGAAGTGTCCCATTTGGATGATAAATTTTATGGTCATACTACTTATGACTCAGAATTGAATGTGATTCATTTTTTAATTGTTCGCTAGAGGATTCCTCTGAAGCAATGGCATTTATTATAGACACACCTTCTATCTTCCCTTCTTTTTTTAATATTTTTTCTTTATTTATTTTAGAGAGAGATGAAGGGAGAGGGAGAGAGAGATATAAACATTGATGAGAGAGAACATCAATTGGCCGCCTCCTGCATGTCCCCCACTGGGATCGGGCCCACAACCTGGGCATGTGCCCCGACTGGGAATCAAACTGGTGACTTCTTGGTGCATGGATCGACACTCAACCAGTGAGCCACACCGGCCGGGTTCTCTTACCTTTCTTAAGTCAAAGTCAGTTTTACATACTTTCCACTCATTTATATTGGGAGAGGAATGCTTTTGAGATCAGAAAGAAGTGATAAAGAAACCATTCCACCCTGGATCTATTGGCCAGGTCCAACTCACTTTTACATTTCTTTCTAAGGAAATCACTTAGATCCCTTAAGGCAAAGGCCAGAACATTCTCTCTGGAGTAACAAATGAATGTGTGGCCCAAGAAGAACAGGCATGACAAGTGGTAGATTTTTGGACAATCCAACATAGCATTTTATACAACATGATTCAGGCATGGATGAGTATATTAGCAAGTGTTAAAGAGAGATATCTTCAAGTTAGGGAAATATAGTGGCATCTACGTCAGTTCAAAATGATCAGCAAACAGAGAAAATGTCCTGTACACATATCTGCCCAATTACTCCAGCCTACTCAAGAGGAATTTTGGTAGCAGACTATTTGAATGAAGCCAATAAACTGTTAAAACTGTTAGGTTGAACAGGTCAGATGCTATAGGTTGAGGAGGAATATGGAGGTTATAATCGATACAGCACCATTCTCGGATGTATAACTAGATCAATGAAATGGTGATGTTCTAATGTTCACTGTTAGTCTTCCACACAGTGCTTTATATATAACTCTGATGCCCCTGTGCCACATGCTTTCATCAGAGTTCGACACCTTCTTTTCTCATCATTTTTTATTTGAGCTCAGTTCCATGAGCTTCCTAATCTGGTTTATTGACTACACTCTGTAGTCTCTTTTCCAATGAGTCGCTCTGCATGACAGTGGGTCAGCACATCTCTGAGCACATGACTCTGGGTCTCTTCCAGACCAGAGCACCACAGGTAAAATTCAGAGTGTCCTGCCACCCTGAGTCCCTCTTCCCCTGATGCCTCCATAAGAGGGGGGTGATCTGCATGTCTTGCCATGTGCTTCTCCAAATAGAGCTAACTGCTACCAGAAAGTTACAGTATTAACAAAAAATTTTGATGAAAAACCCTAAGGGATGTCTGAAAAGACAGACCCTGTTCATGATGTGGTGTGTTTTCTAAGCAAATGTGGAGGGGGGAAAGAGGAGGGGGAACAGAGCAGAAACCAAGCATAACATCCGATTTGGTGCTGCCAGCCCATCCAGGTCTTGAAAAACAGGAGGCTGCATCCAGGCCAGTTTCTGGGAAATAAAGTGGATCTGTGTATTTGCTTGTAGGTGCAGTAGGAAGCGTCTGCCTGCCAGCGCAGCAGTGAGCCCCGTGTTGCCGTTGAATCAATCAGACTTAATGTGCAGCTGCGCTCTCACCGAGTGGGGAACTAATTACTGCAGAGAGACACAAATTTTAAATCCATGACTTCACATGGAAACTATGACCTAAGGTGAACAAACAAGGACTGTTGGAGATGAGGGGCACAAGCTGGTGAAACAGACAAAGGAGACCCAGGGCCCCTTTCCAAAGGCCTGCAGGTGGAAGGAACCTCTGCAGTTTGGAAGAGGCTCCAGAACTGAACACATAGCCAGGAAATGGTTAGAGGAAAAGAAGGAAGCAAGAAAGCATCCACCCCAAAGTGCGCAGGACGAAGATCCCATGCGTTTGATCTCAGAGGAAATGTCACAAAGTGTCCATCACACACTCATCTACAATATATGTTTTTCTCATTCAAAGACTCCATTACAAATGGGTCCAATGACCCTGTAAAGGTTATCTTTTCCCTCTAAATAGGAGTGAAATTAACCTCTCTTTGTCAGGTGACTATTTTCAATACTCATACCTACCTATGAAGGGTGGTTACTACCTCTTAGCTAATCTGCTTTGAGATTAGAAAGAACTTTGAGAAGTTCTTTCTAATATGTGTTCTGCTCTTAATTATTTCATCATCTCTCACTCAAGTAGTTGGAAAAAATAAAATAACACATATGCCATGGCTACTTATAATTAATGGAGATACTGTTTAAAAATTATTATCTCTCACTATCAGACCATTTTTGTCACTAATATGTTGTGTGACTTAGGATAAGTCAATGAGCATCTCAAGAACCGTTTCCTCATTTACCAGGATGATATGACTGGTCCTACCTACCTTATGTGGCTATTTTGAGAACTTAATATAAATAAGATAAAGATGATTATAAAAGTACAAAATGCATTTGCAAATGCAGACTAGGGTTATGGTTTAATAACAGCAAAGAGTGGCTCATTACTGATTTAATCATTAAAATAAAAGATACACTTTTTTGGAAATTTAAAAAATAGTAAAAGAATCTCCTGCAAGTCTTTCTTTACCAATAAAATAAAATATGCTTCCAGAGCATTTTCTTCAACTCACATTCCATTTTGCAGACTCTTTGAAAATTATAAAGAGAAGTTAAATTTCAGTTGTGGGATAAACATATTGACTCTATCTGGAAGGATAAGTGTCTGTTTCCATTAAGCGATCCCAATTTCAAAGGCCTCATCTTGAGCCATAAGCCATCATTCTCCACTTGGAAGACAGAGGAATAAATTCTGACGCAGGATGGAAACTGAAGAGGTTGGCAACTCACAAAGATACTTTATTTTCAAAAAACTATACAGAGAATTTCATCGGCAAACAGCGACCGTGTCTGCGTGTCTGCGTGCCTGTGTGTACGTGTGAGTGTTTTGCTCTTTTAGGATAAAAGTAAATAACAGTGATGTGAAAACAGTAAGTAACTTTTACTGTCTCAACATAGTTATGCAAAAGCATGGCTGACTCCAGAGAAAGTGACACCGAGAAAAATTAAAAGAAAAAAAGAGGAGAATATATTTATTTGGGTTTCATTATTGGCTTTGGTAACTGTAGGTTTTGTTGGTTGCCTTTCCACTGTTTCAGCCCTTTCCTCCTTGCTAATAGGACCCTGCTGTGAATCGGGAGTTGTAGCCTCCTCCACAAGGCCATATGTTTCACATCACAAGCATGGTGATCCCATTGCCTTGCCAGGGATTGGTTTCAGTGGGCATGTGCCCCATGTTTGGTTAGACATCGATATAGGAAAGGAAGTCTTCTGGGAGGTTTGTGGGAAAGATCCCTTCTTTTATCTCATGATACAACCACTTGTTCTGCTGGAAGGTGTCATGGCAGAAATGTGATGGACCTCTTGTGACCCTGAGAGGGACTAACATAAAGATGGTGGATCAGAAGAGTAAAGAGACCTTGATAATAAAAGTAGAGAGATCCTTATGATATTATTGAGTGACTGAATAGCCAAACCGGGAATTGCCCTCCTTCTGGGTTTCTTCTTGTGTGAGCTATAAACATCCGTGTAAGGTAAGTCAATTTGAGCTGAGGATTGCAATAGTTGGCAGCCCATGACATCCTAACTGATTCATTCTCCATCTCTGCTTAGAAGTTGGTGCTGACACTCCGATGGCATTGAAACGGCTCTGAATGAGTGTGAGGTAAGTAGGCTGAGCTGGTGCCATGTAATAAACATTAATAAATCACGGCTGAATGACTTGTCAAATGGATTAAACACATTCTCTGTCTTAGACATTGTGCTAGGTTCTTGAGTTAAAGACCCAATTTCTGTTCTTCAAGAGCCCAGGATCTAGTGCTCCCATAATTTCAGGTATATGGCACTGAATTTTCATATGACATGAAGTATACACATATTGTTCTGTGTCATAATTTCCTCCACAAAAGAACCTTTGCTTCTTTGTTTCTCAAACTGCTAATTTGCAATGATCCTTGTGTGTGTGTGTGTGTGTGTGTGTGTGTGTGTGTGTGTGTATCCTAACCCATTTAACATAAAAAGGAATGTGTTAAAGCATGATGTCTTGGCTCAATCAGGACTTGCTAAAAGAATTATTGTTTTCCATAAAGTACCTGTTATGTACTAGGCATAATGCCAGTGGCTTTAGGGAATATAAAATTTAAAAAGACAATTTTTGTCTTCAAAAGGCAAGAGACATGTAAACAGATAGTTGCTGTATAAGTCAATTTGTACCCTTTCAACAGCATGGATGAAGAACTCATACAGCCGCAGAAGAGGACAAACCACATCAGGTTGGTGTTATTAGGTAAGTCTCCATGAAAGATATAGAATTTGAGCTGCACCTTGATAAACATGTAGGCTTTTAATAAACAATGGGAGTCTGAGCAAGAGCACTATAGATGAAAAGTTGTGGTACATTTACACAATGGAATACTACAAGGTCATAAAAAAGGACATCTTACCTTTTGTGACAGCGTGGACAGACCTAGAGATTATTATGCTAAGTGAAATAAGCCAGTCAGAAAAAGACAAATACCATATGTTCTCACTTATATGTGGAATCTAATGAACAAAATAAACTGATGAACAAAGGGAAACAGAGGCATGGATACATAGAACAGACTGACAGCTGTCAGAGGGGGTGGGCTGGATGAAAGAAGGTGAAGGGATTAGCCAAAGAACATGTACACATAACCTTTAGACATAGACAACAGTGTGGTGATGGCCAGAGGGAAGGGGTGGCAAGGGGTGGGTGGAGGTGGGCAAAGAGGTAGGGTGGGATGGGGACATCTGTAATAGTGTAAACAGCAAGAATAAAGTTAAAATAAAATAAAATAAAATAAAATAAAAAGAACAGCATCAACCCAGGGTGGCAGAAACAACCTTCAAGGCAGGCTTGCCAATAAGACTGATCAGATGTTGACATGACGCAGAACTGGGAGGACATGGCTGAATATTTAGATGACAGAAACTAGACTCCAAAGTATCTTGACAGGCTGGAACGATAGACTGAATCTAACATGATGGAAATGAACTGGGCTAAATGCACCATTTTTCATTTAATTATTAAAGGGAAGAATGTTCACAATCACAGCTGCTTATGGAAAAAAGACCTTGTGTTGTTGTTGCATGTAAGCTCTGTATGAATCGACAACATCATTGCCAAAAAAGCTGAGGCACACCCAAGCCTTTACCTTTTTATTCACAAGTGATCATATAGCCTGTATTCATTTTCCATTATTGCTGCAATAAGTGGCCACAAATTTAGTAGCTTAAAAGGAGATTCAAAATTATGTTCTTTCAGTTCTGAAGGTCACCAGATGGAAGTCCAGGGGTTGGCAGCCTGCATTGTTTTCTGGGGCTTTATGGGAGAATCCATTTTCTGTTTTTTCAGGTTGTTGGTGGAATTCTGCTTCCTGGATTTGAAGGAGCAAGGTCTCTGTTTTCTTCATGGCTGTAAGCTGAGGTCCATCCACAGCTGTTAGAGGGTATTATGTTCTTTGGCTCATGGCCCTAGTCCTCTATCTTCAAATCCAGCAACGGCAAGTTGAGTGCTTCTCACATCATGTTTCTGTGACTCTTCTTCCTTCGTTGTATCTCTCCCTCTACCACCAGGGAAGATTCTCTGCTTTTAAGGACTCATTAGATTGAGCTGACCTGGATAACTGCCTCAACTTAAGGTCTGTAACTTTAGTCACATCTGCAATGTGCCTTTGCCAATACTGTGAATATGTTTGACAGCAACGTATTAAGGATTAGAACATGAGCCTCTTTGAGGAGCCATTATACTGTCCTCTCATCTAAACTGTTCTGCTCAGTGCTGGGTGCCATACTTGGCTGGACATTGATAAACTGGGGCAGATCTGTGGATGAGTGACCACAGTGGTCAAGAATTTCAAAACCATCTCATGTAAGAAGTGTTTGAAGGAACTGAAGACATTTTCTCTGGAAATTTGGGAGTTAGGGGAAACATAATAGCTATTTTAAATCATCTTAATGGCTGTCATACAAAATGGACTTCTTCTGTTTTACACAGAATGTAGAGCAGAATCAAGGGGAAAAGAAATACATTTTAGTTTAATATAGTTAATGTGATTGCTAATCTTTAAAAATGGCCCTGATGATCTGAGCCATGCCTCTTGGTATTCATGTCCTGATGAAGTACACCCACTTCCCACATGGAATTTGGACTGGCCTACGACTTGCATTAGCCAGTAGAATGCAGCAAAGGAGACCATGCAGGACTTCTGAGTCCAGCCATTTAGAAGCCCTGGCATTTTCACATTTTGGTGACTATTGAGCCATTATGTCCAGCTGCCTGCTGAGGAGACTGTGTAGAAATACCATGTGGAGAGACTAGATAGAAAGAAGAGTACTTAAGATTACATGAAGATGGAAAGAATCATCAGTGTCTAAGTTGAGGCTCCATTTGATTGCAGCCTCATGTGAGACCCCAAGAAAGACCAGCAGTACTGTCCAGCTGAGCCCAACTCAAATTACCAACCTACAGAATCATGAGCTAAACAAATGGTTGTTTTTTAAGCCACTAAATTTTGGGGTGATTTGTTATGTACCAAAAGCTAACTGATGCACCTGCTCAGCTAATCATATGTGTGTGTTTGTGCACATGTCCAAACACATCTTGAGTTTTTCACCTTACATACAAGAGTTTGCTTTGAAAACACAACTTTTAATTGCAAAATAACACCATTGGCATTCACAAATCATTTCAGCTTCCTGTCAGCATTGTGCTGAATTTAATGTGTTGTTGACAGACATATGCCTATATATATTTGCTTTTCTTGACCTAGTGACTTCTTTGATTACTTAAATATATAAAACACTCTTCATTATTTTGATGTCATAATTCATCTATCTTTAAAAAATAAAAAATTTAAGTATATCTCTACTGGAACACAAGTCAGAAATATAAATAAGGTGGTTTAAAGAGCATGTGTGAAACAAGTGAAAATATACAAGATAATGAAAGAGAAGCAGATAAATCAGAAATCTTCCAAAGTTTTGATGGACACAGAGACTGTTTGTGATGAACTTGACTGCAAAGATGACAGTCCTTCACCAATAAGAAAAGAGGTTAGAAGGAGAATTGCTGTTCAGTGGGTATAAAGTTTCACTTATGCAAGATGAACAAGACCTAGAGTTTTGCCACACAACTTATTGCCTATAGTAAACAATACTGTATTGTACATTGAAAAATTTGTTATGAGAGTAAATTTCAAATTAAGTGTTCTTACCATGAGAAAGGAGGAAATTTTTGGAGGTGATGGATATGTTTATTATCTTGATTGTGGTGATGATTTCACGAGTATATGAAATATGTTAAAACCTCTAAAACTGCATAAATTAAATATGTGAAGTTTTTTTATATCAGTTATACTCCAGTAAAGCTGTTAAAATAAAATTTTGAATTATAATATCCAAAGTTTAAACATCTGAAAAAAACAAAGACAGGGCAAAACAGTATTAATAATGACTTAACATTTTTAAAAAGTTTTAATTACAGTTGACATTTAAGGTGTATACAGCATAGTGGTTAGCCATAATAATAACAACTATTTTTGATGCAATATTTATTATTGCTGGGCTCCATGCTGAGGACTTTAGGCATAGCACATCTTTTAAAGCTGACAACAACCCTGTAAGTCAGGTACTATTATATTCTATATATTACAGATAAAGACATCACAACTAAAGCAAAAATTTTGATAGTTTATCTAATTGTACACATTTTTTAGGCATTTAATAGATCAGTTCCAGAATCACCTTTCTTAGGAAAACTCAAATAATAAGAAAAATATGGTGAAGTTCTGCACTGTGGCATGCCAAATCTATTTGGCATGAGAAAAGAAGCATCTAAGTTGACAAAAGTGTCCTTATCAAATATTCTAAGAAGACAGGTTGAATAACCACTTGGAAGAACACATCTTTATCCTATAGTTCAATGAATGCATGGATTTTAGTGATTTTACTGTTTTATTGAGATTTTTGTATTGGTTTTTTATAATGATAATGTGTGCAAACAAATAAAAAGAAGTCTGTGGTGTGGGGAAAAGCAGTAGAAACACTATAGTAGTAAGAAAAAATCCTGTAAAATAGGTGCTATGCCGTCTATATTTTATGCAGCCAGGAACTATGCCAGATACAGTCAAATATTCTATTTCATTTGTTCCTCACAATTATCCTGCAAGATGGGTGGCATCACTTTTACAAATAAATACAGTGGTTTGGAGAGGTTAAGGGACATATTTAAGTTTTTGCAAGTGAAATGAAGAGGAGCTAGAATTATAATTTTCATCTTCCTGATCTTGCACATTTTATTGCACCCTTTTACCTGGAAACTAATAGGATATACCATTAGTGCTAATCGTTTTACATGTCATATGTCCTTTAATTGCAACAGTCTTAAGAAGTACTCTTATCCTTATTTTATGAATAAAGTAGGGCTTAGGGTTTAATACACAGCAGAATAGATTCAAATCAAGGGTTTTTTAATGGTGTATCTATATGCTGTCTCATCTGTACATAAATGGCTTTGGGAGCATGTCCAAATATGGCAGCTTCTGATTCCAAAGGAATATGTCCAGACAAGTCTTTAGGGACCACACCTAGTAAGGAATCTTTGAAAAATTATTTCTGGTTTCCTACAGAAGACTATAGCTTTGAAGGCTGCATATTTATCTCTCCTCGACTCATTTTATGCTTCCAGCATGACTTTGTAGGGATAGGAGACGTTTCCATGCATATAAGAAACAGAGGAAAGAACCAAGGGTGGAGCCCCCAACCGGGAAATTTGTTCTCTTATTGGTCAAAGGGTATGGTCTTCTTGTATCATTTAGTGAAGAATCTGGGGCTGGGATATATGTCTCTACTACTAATGTTGAGCTTCATCTTCTTGTCTCATATTCTGCTTATAGTGATGAAGAAAGATGACTATAGACAAGAACAAAGACATTAAAATAAATTTATCACTGAGAGAAAAATAGTAAATACATATAGTAAACTTCTAGCCATTGAATTCATGAGCAATGTTCAGAGCCTGGAAAAGAAACAGCAGTAAGTGCACTGTAAGGGAATGAGCAGATTAAAGGGAGGCTAAAAAGAACTGTGACATGTGAGAAGAGAATTAAGAGTGAAAAGACCTAAATATGAGTCCCATCTGCCACAACACAGCTGAGTGGTCTTTCACAAGTCACTTCCCTTTTCTGGATCTCAGTTTTCACATAGAAAATGAGATTGGGGCAGGGATGATGATCTCTACTATCCTGCCCTGTTCTAAAGGTCTATGTTCCATTGCTGTGCAACAAGAGGCAGTTAAACACTGGCCTTCTCCTCAGAAGAGCATTTGGGTATTTTGCTCATTAAAGGGATTAGCTGTCCATTTGCAAGGATGTCTCTCCAATGAGGTAGGGACAGAATGACCCAACACAGTTTTAGTTTTGATTTGCTTTATAAAGTACCTATCCAATTCCCTGGCAAGTTAAGCCAAGCATGTCTTCTCATGTGTTTTAGGAATCAAGGCATTTGGCTGAGAAAGACAGCAAATGCCTCTTATTAATGTGTGACAAATCCATATGGAGGAAAACATTGTTTCTTTTCTCCCATATGGCACAGCTGAGTAAGGCTGGTTTTCCTGACCTTTAAATGGTTCCATGAACCAGGTGGGTGGTTTATTTCACAGGCTGGTGACAATCCAGTGTATCTCTCCCACGGAGGTGGGAAGGGGTGAGAATTCTTCCATTATAACTGAGGGCTATCAACAAAGTCTGTGACATGGCCATTAGCTCTTCTGTCAGAATGAAGGGTAGATGAACTACTCTGAGAAAGAAGGAGAAGGAAACCACGAACCAATTTGAATCTCAAATCTTCGACATTTTGGCCTAGCAAGGGTGAATTAGCTTTTTACCCTGGAAAACCCTCAAATTTCTCTACCTCTAATCCCAATGTAGTAAGCTTAATGAGGTTTTGGGAGAGAGAGGGAGCTAGAGGGAAGCAGCTCTCTAATCTACCTTCAAACTGTGGATCCAGAGGATTAGAACTCAGTGGCATCTAGTTTTAACCCAATTTTGGTCCTTTGCAAGACATGTTGGGTTAGCTGTTTCCTCTCTCTGATGTTTAGGGTACAGACAAAAAAGCATAGAGGAGATTGCATTGACTAAATATGAAAGTAATCAAAACAATAACAGAAACAAAAATCCATATTAATCAGCACCTCTAAAATAATTCCACAATTTAAAAAGAGTAAGGAAATTATGCTGGAAAGAAAAATGTTATTCTCTCTGCTCTCCAGTTTAAGCTGGCATGAACTAGAGAAGAATGGTGACTTTCATTGTCCCCACAATTTGGGGTGTCAAAATTAAACTTTTGTCTTTCACAAATAATCTTCTCAAATGTTTGATTTTTTTCCTTTTTTTTTTTTTTGCTGTGCTATGATTAGCTGCTTTAATAAATATGGAGTAATATACTCATCATATGCCATATAACCAGAATCAAGCAACTGTGCCTATTTTTCTTTAATATGTAAATTGTCATCATACACAATTAGGCACAAATGTAAAACACTTGCTGAAAATGAAAAGCAGTTAAGTGACAGAATATTAGATTTGAAAGAAAATACCAAAGGTCCTAATCTAGAAAGTCAGAACCAGGTGAATTATAAAAATAGAGTTGGATAAATACACACATACACACATACTTTGATTCCTAAAATGGTGACGTCAGATATGAATTTGCAATGTATTGGAAAGATTGTATACTGAACATTAGTAGATCTCTTAACTCTGAGAATGATTTAATTGAGTTGTCAAAGGAAGCCATGTTCTTTCTTGGATATATTTGTGGACTCTTCAAATTCTAAAAATGTAACATTTTTATCAAAGATCATCTAGCTGAATGGAGCAACTTCCTTATAAAATTTTCAAATCAAGTTAACCAATCTCTGTTAGATTGTTTCAAAGGATGAAAATTTATTCTCAAATATGTTATACAATCATTAAAAAGTTCTTCCTTGCCCAGCTGGTGTGACTCAGTGGTTGAGCATTGACCCATGCACCTAGAGGTCTCCAGTTTGATTCCCGGTCAGGGCACATGCCCAGGTTGTGGGCCCAATCCCCAGTTAGGGGCATGCAGGAGGCAGCCAGTCGATATTCTCTCTCATTGATGTTTCTCTCTCTCTCTCTCTCTCTCTCTCTCTCTCTCTCTCTCTCTCTCTCTCTCCCTTCCTCTCTCTAAAATAAATAAAGAAAAACAAAATGTTTTTTAAAAAAATTCTTCCTTATGTTAAACCAATATCAATAATCTTCATTTGTGTCCCTTTGAAGCCATGTAGAATATTTTATTTGCTTATATGAAAAATCTTCAAACTTTTCAGGTCACTTGTTATATGCCTTATTCTCTTCTCTGGATTTCAGATTAAGCATACCAAATTATTTGAAACCGTGTGATGGAAGAAAGGTTGAATAAATAAGTGTAAGAGTGAATGGGAAAACTGGAAGGCATCACCAGGTTAATGAAGAAAATTTAATCAACATGTACTGGTCATGTTCTATGTGTCTGCTAATGTCAAAACAGTATATTAAATTCTGAAGGTTTCTTTTTAAAGTCCAACACCCTGAACTAATCTCGACACTTCCACGGGTTCTTCTTAGCTCACAGTGGAATGGTTCCATCATAACTTACCATGCTTTGTAGGAGGAGAGTGGTATTACTGAGGGACAGAAGACAGAAAATATGAGTTAACTTCTCAATGGCCATCTCAAACCTATAATTCCACAGATAGCTCTAATTCTACAAAGAAGTGTAAGATTCTTGGCTTGAAAGCCACAAGAGGGCACTAGACTACTACATGGACCTGGCTCTACTTATCACCCAAAGCACAAAGCAAGGGTCAGTACTGATGTTATACTGACTGACAATAGTAGATGGCCACATCAGTTGTATGACCTAAGCCTGTGTCTGAGACATAGTATGTAATCACGGATAATGTACAGAGTTATTGGCTATGAAACATGTATTCAGATGCTAAGCTTGGGTTATGTTAAATACAGTAGAAGTCACATACAATTAGAAAAAATGAAAAGGAGTAAGGTCTACCCCTGAAGTTCTAAGAAAAAGTAAGTTGGTTCTTTAGGCTGTAAGTTCTGAAAACAACATGGACAACATGGTGATTGCCAGGGGCAAACAGCAGGAGTTAGACAGATGGGAGCCTTCTGCATCTACTTTTGGAAAGCCTGACATCTGATGAGGCTCATGTTTGGCCACAAGATTGTCTCTGGACCATGAGATTTACATTGGGCATCACCCAAGGTATTGTCTCTTCTCCTGAAGGGCTCTGTACTTCACAAGATTCAGGAAAACTAGTCTCAGGCTAAAAAGAGTACACTGAAAAACTTCTCACAAATATAGATTGAGTCTTTACAGTGTTATCAGACCATTTTAAAAACAAAATATTCAAGCAATTAAGTCGTAGGTTAGTCTGAGTAACATCAACTGACAACTTATTTGGGTCAATGAAGAAGTGTCTACACAATGTCAAGACAGTAAATCAAGTTAACTCAGCCAAATGCAAATCAATACAGGGAAAATAAAATATTCAGTCAGCAGGTTGCTTGAAATCATGGAAATCAAACCCTAGACTGAAGGCCTGAGTTCTTCATTTTCAACAGTTGTGTTAAATATTGTGAAGAAAATTACTCCTTTGGTATCATAATTATGTCTAGGATATACTTATCTATAAAAATAACTAGATGATAGATAAATAGATAGATGATTGATTGATAGATAGATAGACAGACAGACAGACAGACAGACAGACAGACAGATAGATAGATAGATAGATAGAATAACTTAGATTGAGTGTCATAGAAATGAGTTACTTGATTGGTTAAACCAGAGGTTTTGTTGCAGCAGGAAAAGAAGAGGGTCATTTTTCTGAAGCAGGGTTTAGCTTGTTGGAGGCAGTGGACACCTACAATAGCACCTACTCCTTATGAAGAAGTCTCCAGTCACAGGAGTGGGATTTTTGTTGTTGTTGTTATTGTTTTTGCAGATCTAGTTAAAATTGCTAAGGAGAATGCTCCCCTCCTCCTAGTCTCCTGTTAATTTACCTACATTATGAGTTCTGAATCCATGACTCTCATTTTTGCACTGTCAGGAACTTGTTGATTTTGATCTTCTTACTTCCACTGTCCTTCTAACATTTGGCCCGGCACTGTCCTGTGGCTCCTTGGCTCCATCATGGGCCAATAAGCCCTTTCACCTTCTGCTTTCTAACTCCATTCCAAACTTTCTCCCCAGGAATTTTGTTTTTCCTAGAATTGATCTATATATGACATTGCCTCAGTTTTTACATCCTTTGTAGTGTCAGGTGTAGTAAGTCTGTTAAATTTATCTTAGTTCCTTGACTTGGTTCTAATCAACTTGCTTGATTGGCTTCTCTCTTTTAAGTGACTTTGCTCTTCATTTTATGTTTTATTAAGTTCTGGCCTCCAGTTTCTTCATGTTCCCTGTTTCTTGACTCTTTCATTGGCTTAAAACTGTACTTGAACTTCCATCTTGATTCCTTCAGTTCTGTTTTCAGAGCTCTACCTTTAATAGCTAAACCCACCCTAAAATGATGGTGGCCTTCCTCTTTGCAAGTCTCAGGCTCCTCTCCCAGCACAGACCTCATCTTCTGGCACACTCCCCAGCACTACGGGGGAAGTGATTTCAGAAGAAAGTGTCCCAGGACCTTCTCTTTGCACTTTTTTACTTATGGTAAGACTTTGAAGCTGCCTTTCTGGCCTGTCTTCCTTCTGTTACCAAACAAACACTTTTTAAAATTAGGAAATGAAAATGATAGTCCTACCCCTAGCCAGGAGTTCGTCTAATGAGCTCCAGGAAAAGGATGATTAATGGAGCTAAGGCTTTATGCCTGAGCCAGGGGGTGGCAGCTTGTGGGCAGTAACAGACACGCCAACCCAGCCATAGCCTCGGATCAGGTGAACTAACTGGCTTTGGGCCTACTGGAGGTCCTTAAAGTTAGCTGGTGGCCCTGGCAGAAAGTGTGCCCCAATAAGGGCCTGGTGGGCATACATGGCCCAAAACAACATGGCAATTTTCCGATGTTTTGGTTTATATAGAGAACCAACCTAGACAACCCTGGCTTGCAGGAACTTGCCAGCATCTGAAATATCCAGATTGGTTGTCCAGACCACCTAAATTATATGGATAATGGCAAACATTTCCTTTCACTGACTGTCATATGGACTTATTCCAAAGTCCTTCTGGGGTTTGAGGCCCTGTGTGTAACCATCCCTCAGCAGAAGGGGAAAAAAAAAAAGAAAAAAATGTAGGCAATTTGAGTTCTACTTTGTCAAAGCTCACAACTCAGAGTTGAACAATTCTGTATGGTCTTGGCTGAGCGCTGGCTTTTCACTTCTCTTGATGTCAAAACTCAGCTGTTTGCATGATCCTCAAAAGGCGCATTCACACAGTTTCATTTTGTCTGAGGTTCGGGTTGCCAAAGACTTGTGGCTTAAGCCCTTAGATCACTCCAGTTTAATGTCAGGTGGTACCTAGGAGTTCATAAGCATGACCCATCATGATAATCATCCTTTTTTCATCTCTGCCTGCCATCCTCTTCTGCACTATACCCAACCCAAATGCTATTATTTCTAGGAGATCTCACCCAGATCCTTTCTTCTTCCTCGGTGGTCCCCTGGTACTTGGTGTGGTTTCCTTTGTTCAACTTGACAAGTCTTCACTTTAACCACTTAAGTTCATTTGTTCTCCTTCATTTAAAAGTTTTTTCTTTACTAGTAACCTTTGCAAAAATAAATATAATAAAAAGAAATTTGCAAAAATACAACCCACCCGTTACTCTCTCTTCTCTGAAGAATTTGCAGTTTCTATTCATCACAAGGAAAGCGGGTGAGAGCACCAAAGAAATGATGTTAAGATTTGAATAGCACCCTAAAAATAAAACCAATCACTTTAAAATGCATGATGTCATTTGCTCCCTGCATGAGGCTCTTTGCTCTATTGTAAAATGGAGATTGTAATGATTAGACCTGGAGAGGTAAAATCACTCAGCATATAAATGGGGAGATTGGAATCAGACCTGGATTTCGTCTGTCCCTTTTTTTCCACCATGTTCTGTCCCAGCATGCCCCAGCACCCTATAGACAAAGGTCTGGAGGAAACACAAAGGGACTTCTATTTTCATCTTTTGGTTCTAACAAGATGAGGATCCACAGGCAGACAGACACACTGGGAATAATGGCTCTGCTCTCTCAAGCGGGCCCCTTCCCCCAGTGCCTTTATCCCCACTCAGGGTGACCTCTGCAGAACAAGCTCGCTCTGTAATGACCACTTCATCAGCGGGGGCTGTGTATTTAGTAGCAGGAAATATAAGCTTTTGTGGTCAGTGTGACGTCACCCCACCCACTAAACAGGCCTTTATAAGTTGACCACAAAAAAGCTTGAAAGGGATAGACAGATACACACAGAGAGGGAGGCGAGAGGACTGTCAACAGTTGTCTGAGCAGTGAAAGGAGCATTGTGTCTTCGAAATGTTTCCCAAAAGCCTGATGTTTGGCCTGCTGTAGACAAAACATCTGGGTGATATATGGCATTTTCTCTTTGTAGTTGAGTGTCCCAACTCATCCATCTGTCTCTTCCTCTCTCCTTTCCTTCTTTTCTCCTTCCCTCATTGTCTTCCTTCCTCACTGCTTTTATCCTCTGCTTCCCTTTTCTTCATCTTTTTTACTCTCCCTTAATCTAAAATATCCAGTACATGTTTAAAAATTTTTTGCTGCTTTGCAATGTTTGGAAGCATGGCACACATGCGCGCACACACACACACACACACATCAGTTGTATTACTCTTCTTCTGGATATACTTCACTGTTAAAAAGAAAGAAAAAAGAGCTATGGTGGGGGGTAGGGAGAGTGAACAAGAACACAAAGAGAGACATACTAATGTAAATATTAAAATTTGCTTCCCACAAATGACTTGGTTTTCAAACTAAATTTTTAAAAGAGTAAATAACCTCTTTTGTATAGCTAAATGACTCATTACCTTCCAGCACATTACCTTCCAGCATTACATTGTGTAAGTTTGGTAATATTCCACTTTACCTTTTGTTTCATTTTCATTTTAGGTGAAAAAACCCCACATGTTAGGCATTAATGTCAACACTCTTATTAATGACAAAGAGAGAAAGAAAATAAAGATTGATATGGATAAGTGAACCAGAAAAGCAGATAACTTGAGAAAGGAGGGTAGAAAGCAGCAATCTATGTATTAACATCTGCATTAACTTTTTGCTAGTTCTAAACTAAGGAGACTGTCAGAAATTGAGAGAGACAGTGACAGGAAGTCTGGGAGGTGATGGCTGATGTGTCTGACCTCTGAATTATGGCTGATAGAAAAGTATGGCTCCCTCCAATTTGTGCCGCTGTGGAAAACTCCCGGGGTTCTGAGTTTTCCTCTGAGGTACAGGTAGCAGGAAACACCTGCTTTACTTCTCCCCTGGTTTTTCCCCTTTAGGGAATCTGGGTCCCCTTCCCCTCCTTTTCTGTGCTGCACAAATGGACAAGCAAATTTCCACATGTCCCTATTTTTCTTAAGAGAGGAAGTCTGAGTGAGTGATATACTTTGATGGCTTCCCTACTCCCAATTCTACTCTCCCTCCCTTCCAGTTGAGATCTGTTATTGTTTCCTCAACACAGCTCCTTTCCTCCTTGTAGTAATAGTATTTTTCTCCCAGAATAAATGAGGCACTAGAAGTCTAGCTATACAAGTTGATAGGCAAGTGTGCATGCTGTTCATCAGATTCTTAATTTGGGGTTTTGCCACTTCTCTCCCTCTAGTAGCAAAGGGATAGTAAATGGAATTGCATTTTGGAAGGTATGAGAAGCAGATGCAAGCATGCATGAGATCAAGATAGCAGCCTTCAAATATCCTCCCAGCCAGAGGCACAGTGCGGTTAACAGCTTCTTGGAGTAGACCTTATCCACCACAGAAACTGGCAGCCAAAAAACTATCTACATAATTGTACAAAGAATATCAACAATGTTTATTAAGTAACAAAGTTATGAAATCTGAGAAATTGTAATCAGACTTACAAAGACCAATGAGAGTCGCCACGTCTGTTCCCTTTCTAATAATACAAACAGAACATCAACAGCAATGTTTGTAACACAGCTACCTCCTCTGCAGTGCTTCCTTCTTCTGTTCTCAGTGAAAAGAATACTTAGGTAGAAAGGGACAAAAGGCAGAGAAGACAAAAATATATTAACTAAAGTGCTACTTTTCTTTCTTTTCTTTTTTTTTATGGTGCCAATTTTAAATAGTTTTATTTAAGATGTCGCATTTTCCACTTTACAATAGTGCTTATAAAGTGCATTATTTCTTTTCCTTGTGCACATAGTCCATATTCAAGTGTTAGGAATGCCCAATTATGCAGCTCAACTTTTAAAACTGCCATTGAATTTGCTACAAATTTGGGTCCTTTGATATTTTGTGGAATAATGCTAAATCTATGCTCAAAGTTGGCTTAATCAATCTCTTCAATGGTGGGCCCAGAGGAAGCACCACCAGAGGGAGGGGCTCTACCACCAGAGAAGCCTCCAGGCATTCCTCCTGGCATGACTTTTGTACTCTGGTACAGCTTGGTGATGATGATGGGGTTGCGGACTTTTTCCAACTCTTTCTGCTGATGTTCAAATTCTTCCTTTTCTGCAGTCTGGTTCTTATCAAGCCAGTTGATGATTTCATTGCACTTGTCAAGAACATTCTGTTTGTCCTCATCATTGATCTTGCCTTGAAGCTTTTCATCTTCAACAGTTGCTTTCATATTGAATGCATAGGATTCAAGTAAATTCTTGAAAGACACCTTGTCCCGCTGTTTCTCATCTTCAGCTTTGTACTTCTCAGCTTCCTGGACCATGTGCTTAATGTCCTCCTTGCTCAGACGACCTTTGTCATTAGTGATGGTGATCTTGTTCTCTTTTCCTGTACTCTTATCCACAGCAGAAACATTGAGAATGCCATTGGCATCAATATCAAAAGTGACTTCAATCTGAGGAACACCATGAGGTGCAGGAGGTATGCCTGTGAGTTCAAACTTGCCAAGCAGGTTGTTATCCTTGGTCATGGCACGCTCACCTTCATAAACCTAAATGAGCACACCAGGCTGATTGTTGTAGTAAGTAGTGAAAGTCTGTGTCTGCTTGGTAGGAACGGTAGTATTACGCTTGATGCGGACAGTCATGACTCCACCAGCAGTCTCAATGCTAAGGGAAAGAGGAGTGACATCCAACAGCAGCAAATCTTGAACATTTTCGGATTTGTCTCCAGAGAGGATGGCTGCCTGGACCGCTGATTCATAAGCAACAGCCTCATCAGAATTGATGCTCTTATTCAATTATTTTCCATTGAAGAAGTCCTGTAGGAGTTTCTGAATCTTGAGGATATGGGTAGACCCACCCACCAGGACAATATCATGGATCTGGGACTTGTCAAGCTTGGCATCCTGAAGGACTTTCTCTACAGAGTCCAGGGTGCCACGGAAAAGGTCAGCATCCACTTCTTCAAATCTGGCACAGGTGATAGAGGTATAGAAGTCAATTCCTTCATAGAGCAAATCAATCTCAATACTGGCTTGGGTACTGGAAGAGAGATTATGCTTAGCACATTCACAAGCAGTACGAAGGATGATGGACAGCCCTCTTGTTCTCACTGATGTCCTTATGCTTGCGTTTGAACTCTGCAGTGAAATGGTTGACCATTCGGTTGTCAAAGTCTTCTCCACCTAAGTGGGTATCCCCAGCTGTAGATTTGACCTCAAAGATTCCATCTTCAATTGTGAGAATTGACACATTGAAAGTGCCACCTCCCAAGTCAAAGATCAGCACATTCCTTTCAGCTCCAACCTTTTTGTCTAAGCCGTAACAATAGCAGCAGTAATTGGCTCATTGATGATTCCAAGTACATTGAGACCAGCAATAGTTCCAGCATCTTTGGTAGCCTGATGCTGAGAATCATTGAAGTAAGCAGGTACTGTGACAACAGCATTGGTAACAGTCTTCCCAAGGTAGGCTTCTTCGATTTCCTTCATCTTTGTCAAAACCTTAGATGACACCTCTTCTGGATAGAAACTTTTTGTCCCTTCCTTGTATTCTACTTGAACCTTGGGCTTGCCAGCATCATTCACCACCAAGAAGGACCAGAGCTTCATATCAGATTGGACAACAGCATCATCAAATCTACTTCCAATGAAGTGCTTGGCATCAAAAACCATGTTGGTAGGATTCATTGCAACTTGATTCTTTGCAGCATCACTGATCAATTGTTCGGTATCAGTAAAGGCAACATAACTTGGGGTGGTTCAGTTTCCCTGATCGTTGGCAATTATTTCCACTTTTCCGTGCTGAAAGACACCCACAAAAGAGTAGGTAGTGCCAAGATCAATGCCAACTGTAGGTCCCTTAGACATGGTTGCTTCAGTGTAAGCATGGCTTACAGACTCCTAAGCGGAACAGCGTCCCCATGTTCAATGAGCTAAAGTCCTACTTTTTTATTATGATTATTTTTTCACAGGAAGGTCTTTATGATATAAAATCCTGGTCAATTTAGAATTATATTTTACTTTATGAGAAAAAGCAGGGTGGTATAACAGAAATATAAGTGATCCGGGTCAATAAATGTTACTGAGTCACTGGGAAAATCAGGTATATAATTAGGAAACTTTGATGAGTCACCTCCTTTCTCTAGACAGTTTAATCTGTAAAATGGAAGGGTTCAACTAAAGGATCTCTGAGGTTACTTCTATCCATATTTTGTAACAAATATGACAGAACAGAGATGGCTGTCTTATTAAAATGTATACCAGAAACCAAAAAGGAAATGGGAAATACCCAAATAAAAAAATAGACAAGGGAATGAAAAGTATTACAAAAGAATTACTACATTAGGTCAGTGAACTTATAAACAGATGTTCACTCTAATAATCAAAGAAATAGAAATGGAAACATGGGCTCTCATGACTACTTCTGAGCCTGACCAAAAAGGAAAAAATTTTCACGATTTTTATTATAGCATTTTTATAATAATAGCACATTGGGAACAATATACATGCTTCAGCATGGTATATCCACTGAATAGAATAGTACCATCTGTTAAAAATGATGTATTATTGCCGGGGTCCAGCCTCGGCAGGTCCAGGGGTTCCCAAAGGTGTGGACGGAGTCAGCGAGAGAGAGAGAGAGAGAGAGAGAGAGAGAGAGAGAGAGAGAGAGAGAGAGGGAGAGAGAGAGCGCACGCAACGTGGGAGACAGAAAATCCTTGATCTTACTTCTGCTTAGTCTTCATGCTTCTCCTTCTTCTTCTGCCCCAGACTAGCAGAGAGTTTTATTATGTATATCGATCCACACCTTACATTGTTTCCCCCAAACCTTTTAGGCAAAAAAGTACAGACATTCTTTTGGTTGTTTACCCAACTCTTATGTATATTACATGTTAATTACTAACTATCTCCACCCTTCATCCAGACATCCTCTTAAAACTCCTGACCTTTCCTCCTATCTAAGATCCTTTTAAGCTTCCACATTTCTGTCCTAAATCTTATTTTCTTGCTTTTCTTCCTGTAATCTTTTCTACCATTTACATCATTAGTCATCTATATGTTACTTCTATAATAATTTCTAACAGACAGCTAACAGATAGAGAAAGCAAAGATTAGTCTCCTTCAGTTGCCATCCTGCATTTTTATTTTCCCATTTACTTTATATCTTCAGTCACTGTTCTTCGTGATTCCTGCCACGCAGAGAATCCACTTCTCCAGGGACAATGTCAAACCATGGAGCTCACCCGGGACTGTGTCAAACCGTGGTGGTTGCTGTTCCAGTGACACTGCTCCCAACATATTATCTGTTAAACATGGGTCTATAAGCCTTCATAATGGAAATATAGCTACCATATTTTAAGGAAAAAAAAAGAAGTTTACAAAACATATATTGTACTATTACACTTAAGAAAAACATGTGTATTATGAATACGTGTACACAGGGAAAAAAAATCTAAAGGACCACCCCTCACAATATGAACAGTGGTTTTCTCAAGCTGTTGAAATCATTGGGTAGCAGTAGTCTTTATATTTTTCCATATTGTTGGGATGTTTTACAGTGAACATGTGATAATTAACAAATTTTATCTTCATTTGGGAATAATACATAATTAAATAAAATGCCATAAGCATGCTGCTCATAAAAGAATGTTGAATAGAAAACAAAAATAAGCCCAGCAGATGGTAAGAGTGGTAAGAGGAACCATTAACCTGGTCTGTTCACTCAGAGCCCTGGCATCTTGGATACAATAATCAGCTGGTTCTTTTTGGTTCAGGTATTTTCCTCTTATAGGCTACTTGTATTTTCTGAGCCTTGGTTTCTTCATGCATAAAATAAAGAAAATAGTTTTCACTTTGCAAGGTAGTTGCAAGAATTCAATGAAATAACACCTATGTATTGCTTAGAAAGAGTCCAATAAATATTGGTTATTTTAATTATCCAAAATTTATACTATAACAAACTGTGATTATTAAATTTGTTAATAGATAAAAACCACACTGGAATGATATGTCTACTTATTATTTGTAGTTGTGTGTTAACTACTAAGTTTAGTAGTTAATAGGATATTCTTAATAGGACAGTGGTGAAAGCTTTGACCATGAGACTACTTCCTTCACTGGAGAGTTTCCTGCATCCTCTGATGTGCAGCCTCGGTACCCTATCTCACCAGCTGATCACATAGCATCATATATACAGATCCTAATAGTAGCCAACCTTGACACAATGGCATATATAAAGAAGAAAAAGAGATGCCAATTCTGCCTTCAAGGTGCTTATTAGAAAAACAAGCCAACACTCCACAAAATGCAGCGTGGTAAAATGTTATGTGTGCGACCAAAAAATATACACTAAAAAGCTAGAGAAGTTTCTATTATTCACTCTGTAGGTAGAGGCCTCAAAGAAGCTGTGATATTAGACTAATTTTTTTAAGTATGTTTTTATTGATTTTTTAGAGAGAGAAGGAAACATCAATGTGATATACATTGATTGGTTGCCTCCTGCACGCCCCCTACTAGGGATGAGCCCTCAACCTGGGCATGTGCCCTGAGCAGGAATTGAACCAGGACCTCTCAGTCCATGGGACGATGCTCAATCCACTCCGCCACAGTGGACAGGCTAGACTAATTTTTAAACAGGAATTTTCTGAGGAATATATGGGGAATGACAGAAGAAGAAATGTGCAAAGGCATTGAGATGTCACACACAGGGCACACCAAGCGTTTTCACAAAGAGGATAGTTGTGTCTTAGAGTTTGGGCATAAGACAAATGCTGGGAAATGGAATAAGTCGAAGCTGGAGAAGCACAGGGGCAGGATGGTGGGGGCCTTGTAGGACAGACTGAGGGGGTGTAAACTTTATCCTGTGGTCCACAGAATACCACTAAGAAGTTAGGTATGGAATAACCTATCTTCATCTCAAACCTGGTCCAGTCTCTTCCCAGAGGATACATTGAAAAGGAATAAACCTGGAAGCAGATGACTTTAGGAGGATTTTACTGAGGTCCTACTAAATGATGTTGAGGACCTGAACCAAGACAGGGGCAGAAGATGGTGAGGTGGGGGTGGGTCACAAAAACAGAATCAATGTGCAAGACGAGGGGTTCTCTACTAGCCCTATTGTTGACTGGCTGTTAGAGCTTAGGCAGGAATTTCTCAATATCACCGACTCTCTGATACTACAGCTATGAAATAAAGGAGATTTCAGGATATAGACTAGTCATTCCATGAAGTTTATTTGTTTATAGAACTAAGATCTTAAGGTATGGTAAGTAAATAGTCATGGCTATTCTGGTGAGGGAGTATCTAAGAATGGTGGGGTGGGAGGTGGGAAAGGTGCTGGAAGGGTGAATAGAGTCTTTTTTCCAAGGAGGGGGTGGGCATGAGACAGAGGAGAAGCTTCCCTCTCTAGAGATGTGTAGGCAAGGTGATGTTGGAGTCCTTAGTGAACTCGCTTTCAGTGACCTGAGAAAGGGTCAGTGAGAACTGAGAGGGTCAGAAAGATGAATTTAAAAACAAACTGAGAAAATACAATACCACTGGAGAATGCTGGAAAAGAGCAGTCACCAGCAGAAAACTCTGGCACCCAATCACCACCAATAAGATGGGCCAGGTTAGAAGCAGGCTGAGTCCCTCTGTGCTGGGCTCAAAGTAAGCAAGCAGGCTCAAAGAGTTCCTGGGATGTGGAGCCAAGGAGGAGGAGCCTTCCTGGCCAGCAACACTCACACTGCAGAGCCCCATATTTTTTCCTGTGCATCCCATCCACATTCTCTGACCTGCCTTCCAAAACCCAACCTGGCCTACTCCAATTGCCTGATGACCTGGGTTGGAAATCAGGGGAGAGGTCTGTATAACTGTCTGGGCCTTGGGGTATTTATCTATAAAATGGAGATAATTCATGCCCTATCTAGCTCACAAAGTTTTGAAAACGAGCAAATGGAGCAATGTAAAAAATAGTCTCATAATATTAAAAAGTACTCTAGTGTTGGTATATAAGCATTGTTATACCAGGCCCTAATTAACTTTTACCTTCAAGTTCCCTTTCAGGCCAATATGACTTGACTTCACAATGGAATTTAAAACCCAAAAGATCAGTGTATCTGGTTCTATCTGCCTTCTTTATTAATATTTTGTGGATATCTTAACTAGTACTAGTTTATAAAATATAAAAATGTTAGTAACAACTATAAAAAATTTGTAAAATGAAAGATCTACTAGCTCGGAGCAAGAAACTAGCTCATGCCTGAAATTAGTTGCATCCCTCTACACGTTGGCTTCTGTTGTCTGAAAAACTCTGCAGACAACTGTGGTTGTACATGGTCCTATACGGAGAAATAGCAGGCAAGAACACTGACCCCAGCCTGGCTTCTCTGTGCCCCTTCGAGCTTCAATTTCCAAGGAGAGAGGGTTGGCCCCAAAGGCCTCTACCATCCCACCTGATTCTGAGCATGCTTCATCCTCAATATTTATTATCTCCTGTATTCCTCAAGCTGTAAGGCACTCTTATGTGGTGGAGGGAAGGCTATGGGCAATGCATACATTATGGTCTCTACCTCCAGAATCTTAGGGTTGTTGAAGGAGTAAGATGTAAATGTGCAGACACATAAACAGAAAATTGGCAATAAATTCTCCCATCTCTTGTTCCTATCAGGTGTTTGGTGCATTCACATATCATGGCACACACAGTTCCAAAAGTAATATGAGGGGGCAAGGACCTGGAGGTGGAGGGGGCGGGTTTGCATATGCATTTGATAGAGACACTGAAGACACCTGAGATAAGTAGTGTGCTGAGGCAGAATAAAGACCCCAAGATCTCTCAGCTCCTGGTATAGGTAGATGGTACAGTGTAGAGAAAAGTCCATGAGCTGTGAAGACAGATGGGGCATATTAGAACCTTCCCTCTTGTCTTGGTGACTTTGGGTAGGATGCAACCCAGTATTCCCATTTCACAGATGAGCTACTGGGCTCAGGTGGGATTGCGGTGAGAATTCTGAAAAGAACCAGTATGTGAAGTGTCTTGCATGGCATGCTGTAGATGAAAGCAAGGGATCTGACAGGTGTCAGCTCTTTCTGCAACCTCAGGACATGGGTTAAAGCCTGCGAGGAGGACAGCTCTGGCACACCCTGGCATGCTCTGCCCTGCTCTCCTTTGAGTCAGATGTATGCCTTGGGCCTCCTGCCCTGGAGTCCAAAAATATGTTGCTGGTTCCTTCAACAAGCCCAGGGCTGCCTGGAAGCCTCTCAACCCAAGGTACCAATGACACAGATGACCTAGACACTGGGGATGACCAGGGAAGGGTGCGTACAGAACTTGGCTCTTTGAAAGGAAATGGGGTTGAACCTGGAGAATATACCGTCCTTTTTGGAGACCTGAAACAGGATTGACCTCATTGTTCTGCAGCCATTATCTCCTCTGGTACAGAGGAAAGGAAGAGGTGAGGGCAGAAGGAGTGTTCTATTCCCCACTTCATCATCCCTGACAGGTGAGGCGTCATCAGGGCACTGTTTGATCAACTAGCCAGTATTTATTGACCACCTACTGAAAGCACATATTATGCTAAGTCTCTAAGAGTTCATATACACATGAGAGAAAAAAAGGCCAACATAGTAAGACAGGCACATTGGAATTGAATCTTGGCTCTATTATTTACTAACAATATGGTTTGGAACAAGCTACTTAAACTCTAGGAACTTCAGTATTTTAAACAACAAGATGGGAGTGTAATAATCCTTACCCTGTAAGGTTAAGATGAGTACTAAAATATACATACATATTTATATATTATATATGTTTAGAACATAATAGAAGCTGAAAAAATTGTAGTTGTAGTTGCAGTTATTACTGTTATTATGTGATGCAATTGAAGACTGCATAATAACAGGCTAAACTGTGCATGTGGATTTTTTGGAAACGAAGGGATTAGCCAAAGAACATATATGCATAACCCATAGACACAGACAACAGTGTGCTGTGGCCAGAGGGAAAGGGGGGAAGGAGCCTGGGTGGAGGTGGGCAAAGTGTGTGTGTGGGAAATAGGGACATATGTAATAGTGTCAACAATAAAAATAAAGTAAAATAAATATACAGTCAACTCTCCATATCCCTGGCTGTCACATCTGAGAGTTCAACCAACTATGGGTCAAAAACAGTATTTTGAACCTGCAGTCAGGAATCTGTAGATGCAGAGGGCTGACTGCATGCATTGCTCTGTGACATTTTATATAAGGGACTTGAGCATCCTCGGATTTTGGTATCCAAGAGGGTTCTGGAACCAATCCCCCTCGTACACCAAAGGGCGACTATACTATTCCAGGTTACTATGAGGAAACTGGCTTAGAGGGTGTAAAACATTGGTAACACAGCTAGTAAGTGACAAAAGGGAGGTCTGATTCTAAAGCTTATTCTCTGGCTAATATCCTATACGACCTCTGGTTTTGCTTTACACTCAAACTTGAAATCATCCAGAGTCTTACAAAACCAAAGGTGGAATGGTGCTTAAAGAGGCCTCTGGTAGAGGGTCTGCAACATCATCTAGATCTTTTTTCAAAATGTTTCAAGATTTTTGTTAGATAGCAAGTAGGCAGAGAGAAGCCCTTATTCAGTTTGTTTACCTGCATCACACAGGGGTTTGACAAGTGATCCTGGCCTAGGGGATAGTTCTCCTGACTCTCCTGCCACCATGTCATGGAAAGAGAATTAGGGTGTATGCACATAAACACAGGCTGTCTATGCTGCAGCTGAGATTCTGAAATGGGCTGGTGTTTTTCATTAGGCAAAGGGATGGCTTATTGTCTAATACAAATGAGAATACCAGTCAACATAGACTAATATCACCACTGTAGCCTTTTAAATATATTTGGAAAACCAGAAATTCTTTAAGTGGAAATAATTTCTTATTTTGTTTTTAGAGCCAATGGATTGATGTTGGCCATTTGACAATCAGCCCAGTTGGAGAAATTAGCTACTAGAGTGGACTCACATCTTGCACAAGGTTTAAGAAGTTTAGTTGTAAAATTTTTGCTGTCATGAAGTAATAAATAAATATGTAAGTAAGTAAATAAAAAGTGTAAGGTAAAATTAGCATAGAAAACCCTCTGGAAAGTTTCTGCATTGGAGACCAGTGTGCCATCTTCCAATAGTTACGTTTACCTTCAGCTTTGGAGTTGAATGTGCATGTAATCATGATCCATTCCCCAAAGAAAGAGATACTTAATTAAGCATGTCTTGGCCAAAGAGTTGACACATACCAGTGGTAAGTGGCACATGATTCAACTGCTTCTACCCCTCTTCTATCCATCTTGCATGTTTGATGGGAAACTATGTCCTTCGTGTTTTCAAGTCACTGACAACCCTTGGAACCATTTCTCCCTTAAAGGTGGTGCATTAACTCTTCTCCCTTAAAGGTGGTGTATCAACTCTTCACTCTTCCTCACCCTGGGTAAAAATACATTCTTTGTTTGTTTATTTTAATGACTTCCCACCAACCTTGAATCATTCTTGTGACCCTCAGTTCATTCTATCTCTCTGTGACTCAGTTTCCTTATTTATCAGATAATTTTCAAGATGATTTCAAGTCATTTTAGTCTAGGATTCTGAGTTAAATGTCTTTTAATCTGTTTTCTTAGGTTATTATTAAAATGTGTCAAAAGAAAAATCAAAACTCCTTATACCTCACACATTTTTTGAGGGAAAAGAACTGTGATAGTTGTTAATTTCCAATCTATATGTTTATGTTTTTAAATACACGTTCATGTGAATAACGAGTATGACACACATGATAGTTTCTGTAAAGAAATCACATGTCCTTCCCTGAGAAGTTCCTTTATTCTTCTCTCTCTTCAGGAGAATAAAGTAAAAAGAGAAGGATGTCTTCAAAAGCATGGTGGAAATCTGGATCTCCTTCTCAGGACAGGATTGGGATTTAAAATAAATATGGCCAGGCTGGAATGCAGGAATCCAGCCATCAACTGTTCATTCTTTTCCCTTCGGGTAGCACTGCATTTATATTCTGACAGACAGATGTGTCTGATGGCCCCCAGAGAAGGGCATTTCACCCCACTCAGAGCATTTGGTCAATGGTTCCAGTGTCCAAGGAACTTGTCAGTTGTGAAATTCATTGTGTACTCCAAATCTCTTTGGCCATGTTATTAACCAGCATTCCCTTGCTCACTCCCCAGTGGACAAGGAGAACAGATGGCCATTATCTTCTGTAGGGCGGAGCATGCAGAAGCATAGGAGTCTTTAGGCAAAGCTCAGCAGTTACTTCCTTTCGTCCATCATCAGTCTTCTTAATAACATTCCCATCTCCATTCTGTATCCACACCACATAAATTCTCATCAAAATCCTAGATAAAATACACAATGGAAAATACTTCACTATGGAAATGTCTCATCTCCTGGTTTGTGGTGTCATTGTTTCAGCCCCTTTAAATAAGGTAATGAGACCTGCATCCACATTTGTTTCTCTTACCTTGCATGATGATACGTGAAAGCAGGTTTGAAGTGTCTGATGAAGTTCAACAAGTTAATGTCAAGATGCAAAATACAGGGTGGGATAAAAGTAGGTTTACAGTTGTTTGTATGGAAAATAATACAATGAATAATAATAATACAAAAATAAACTCTGTTTAGCATACTCACAACTATAAACCTTTATTGCCCCACCCTTTATAATCTATTCCTGTATAAAATTAAGAGGCATTTTTTTTTATTTGTTTATCTCAGTTACATTAAACTATTGTTAGTGAATTTGTGGCTGGAACTTTATCAACTTTTAAGTGACAGTGTATCATGTTGCTTAAAATATCTAGTCTTGATTTTATCAATAGGGATAGTTGGTAAATTTTATTGACAAATATTTGTCTGGAAGATTTTCAGACTCATAATTATAAAATTATACTTGTGCCATTATAGTGAAATTAAAAATTTCTTAAGTACATTTATATAATTTATTTCTAGAACTTCTGATAATACATACAATAGAGATAAAAGAAATGGCTACAAATATGTGTCTCTTACTTGCACAAACTGATTCAATGGAAGAGGATGGGACTCTTAACTGTATATTTGACAAACATTATCAGTGGGATTTTCCTGCAGAAATTATGGATTATGTTATAAATCATACATAAATTTTATAAAAGCTTCCATGTAGGTGCCAGGTAAATTATATTGATTAGATACTGAAAAAAATGGCATTATTTAAGATGGAAAGAAAATTAAAATTATGTGGTCATGAAATACATATGTGTGTGTGAATTGCTTAAAAGAAAGGGGATGATAATATACTATAATCTGTATTATTATTATTTTTTTTGTACGTGCCCTTAGCGGGAACCGAACCTGGGACTCTCTGGTCCGCAGGCTGAAGCTCCAACCGCTGAGTCAAACCAGCCAGGGTTATAATCTGTATTATTGAATAAATCATGCTATTGGCACTTCTATTTTCACTAGATGATAAAATTTGGTCTCTTATATACACTGATATCTACATTCAAAATCAGTGCAGCTATTTCATAGAGACATGATGTTGAGGCCTTGTAATAAAAATATTACCAAATAATTCAAATAGATTGTTTTAGGGAATGATTACCTTTTGAGGTCACATGGTTCTAAAAAGCCTCTAGGACCTTAAAATTTCAACACACAAAGAACAGCCAATGGTATAATTCAAGTCAAATATATCTTTAAACAAACAAAACAAATTGTTTACATTTTGCCTCAGTCATCGTTTGGGTGAGATGGGATAAAGGGTTAAGGAAGGAGGAGTGGATTCAGACAGAAAAGAGCAGGGCAAACTGTAGTTTTGTATCTCCCTGATCATCCTAAGAGAAAGTTTTTATGGACGAGGTCTCTATTTGAAAGTTGCTAGAAATATGCAAGAGGTCAGACCTTTCAAGGAAAAGGTGGGAGAGCTATCTCAGAAATCATATTCCACCTGGAAAAGTTTAGGGCAAAGAGAGGAGGGGTAACTTCACTGGAAAACTGAGCAGAGTCTCCTGAGCAGGGGAAAGGACTGGGAGAGGGACCAGGAGGGAGATTTTATGGGACGGTGCGAGTGGAACGTCACTGGTTCTATATAGTGAGGTTTCCAAAGCACAGGCTGAACATGAGGAATCAGATTTCTTGGAGGTCAGTCTGCTATCCAGCTGATCTCTCTTATCTCTTAGTGCCTAAATCAGAACACAAGAATCTTGAGGTAAAAGAGTGCTAGGAGCCTAATTTCTCTTCCACTGATAGAAGTTTCCATCACTTCTACAGTGAACCTGCCATGCACCCTGGCTCAACTCAAACACCACCATTTTCAAGAGCTCATATAAAGAATGGCCTTAGCCATTTGAAAGACTCTTTACTTCTTTCAAGCCTGGGTTATTCTGGGTTTGGATTTCCTTTGCATGGCTGTCCTCCATTTTAGACACAATGACCTGGTGAGAAAGTATGTTCTGGTTCTCTCAGTGCTCAGGTAGCCAAGGCCACAGCTGCCCCTACCCTGTTCCTCTAGGTCATACTGACAGCATTGGAAGGCTCTCTGAGGGTAGTCATCATTAACTGAAGTTGATTGTAACAAACTGATTTTTATGTCTCAGCCTGCTCTAGGCCCTCACTTCCTCATTTTCTAACATGTATTCATTTATCTGAGAGACTTTAATAGGATTTAATAATCTTGACTGCCATGTATTCACTATTTGTGACAGACACCCGACTCATCACTAGGTTAAGTATAAAAGGTCATTTATCATATATGTACCGGGGGTCACAAAGAAACCCCAAATAAGAATATGGTTGGGCATTAGAAACAGTTGAAAGCAAGGACTAATGCATAGGCTTGTCTTCTTGTCTTTAGTCTCTTTTTTCCTTCACACATCTGTTTCCATCTTCTCTCACTCAGTTGACAACCTTTTCTTTCCCTCTAGCCCCAAAGAAGAAGAAGAAGAAGGAGGAGGAGGAGGAGGAGGAGGTGGAGGAGGAGGAGAAGGAGGAGGAGGAGGAGGAGGAGGAGGGGGAGGAGGAGGAGGAGGAGGAGGAGGAGGAGGAGGAGGAGAAGGAGGAGGAGGAGGAGGAGGAGGAGGAGGAGGAGGGGGAGGAGGAGAAGAAGAAGAAGAAGAAGAAGAAGAAGAAGAAGAAGAAGAAGAAGAAGAAGAAGAAGAAGAAGAAGAAGAAGAAAAAGAAAAAGACTACCAGCCAACAACATCTGAGTTTTATGTGTGAAGGAGAGAAACTGACTTCTCAGTTCTAGCTCCAGTGAACCTCGGAAACAAATATGTTCATGTGGCAACCTTTAAGCCAATCATCCCAGCCTAGATGTCAAGTTTGGTCACATCCATGATGCTTTCTTGGTAGCCCAGATTAGTGATTCATCTGAGGAGAGTGGAGAATAGAATGAGTAGGACTCATTCTCCAGAGGTATGTGAGCAGATAAAAAAATAGGTGTTCACGATGTACCTCTACCCTATAATTACATCAATTCTCCTCACTGTTAAGGCTTGGCATAGGGTCTAGCATAGAACCCTTCATTTATGAGATTAGAAAAAGTCTTCCATAGTGACTCTCCCTGCTACTCGGGTTCACATTGTTTTATCTCCAGAGAGAAGCAATAACCCTCAGACATATCATCTGGCCTGGGAATGAAGAGACCTACTTTCAGATCTGATTCTGAACCTGAATTGCTTGGTAAACTTTCTGGGACTCTGCTTTCTTATATGTAAAATAAATGCTTGGAACTCTGTAAGATCCCTTTCAACTCCAGAGTCCTATGATCTTATACTAACTTACACTGTTCAATAATGTATTTAGTAGAGTTGACACTCCCTGAAGGTAGCATCCATTTATTGACCTTCTCTTATCACCCATGCCATCTGGTGGAGTGGAGCTTATAATAATAAGCTCAGTAATTATATTTTTAGTGATGTTGGTTGTAGTGTGACTTTGAGGAATCCCAAAGAAAATCTGCTTTTAAGCACTTCCCAATGCTCATAATGCAAAAAGATAAAAAAGATATGCTTAGACTCTCAGCAAATTTTTGAAATGCATTTATTTTAGTTGAAGATAGATTAAAGACTTTGACACTTTTCAAAGAAAATGGTTTCCTGAAAGTAATAGGACAACTGTTTTTGACGGGGGGGGGGGACAATTACACTTGCAAAACCTTGAAATCCTATCACATCTTGTTATGGGGCTCTGGAAACACATCCTCCCTTTGGGCTGTGGTTCACACCTTGGTCATAGGACCGAAATACCTCCTGACATCACTCTAAAGGCAGGCTGAGGGTCTGAGACTCTCAGTAGTTTCACAGTTGGTATGAGGACAGGGTGAAAACCTTGTAGCCTCTCTGTGCTCTGGAAAGGGACAGAGAGTTACTCTCAGGCCATCTAAGAGCCCAGGAAAGGTGAGAAGCAGTGATCGGTGAGCAATGTAGCTGATAGAAATGGAAACTATTGGAGATGGAAAGAGATCAATCTCAACATATGTAATTCAGAGGACCTGAGCAGAATTGCCCTCTTTGTCTAAACCATCCTTTGCACCAAGTCCAACCTAGAAAGATGGCTGGGACTCAGGTCCCAAAATCATCCAAATTGACCTCCAACATTCCAGTATGATACAATTCTGTACTTAATACTATTTATTTTTCCACAAGATCATTTTTACCGTCTAGTCTAATTCCTTCTTGTTGCATCCAAACTTGATTACATCATGGTCTCATCATTTAGCCAGCAGAAAGTTGGAGAAATAGTTAAAAGAATAGCTTCTGGTAGGTACCTCACTCTTACACTTTGAGCACAGTACAGTTGTGGTGAGTGTTCAAGTATGTGCACTTGTGCTCATGCTGGGGCTCAACCCCAAAGGATCTAAAATTGGATTTGAGAATTTAGCCTGGCCTGTTATATCTCTTTTATCTTACTTTTCGGCCTTATGAGCCTCATGCCCCATTTCAGATAAAGCAGCAGTTATTTGGCACTTTTCCTAACCACTCACAGGGACCAAGTCCAGGACAGCCAGTGGCAGGCTTTTATAAAATACATTAAGTGGACTGGAGAGTAGGGGTTGAGGGAGAAGAGGAAGAAGAACAGGGGAAAGATAACAAAAAAAAAAAAAAAAAAGTTTATATTTCTGCTATCTGGAGAATCAAATGTTTTTCTAGCAAACTTCAAGTGGAATGTATTTGTTGATTTGCCAGGAAAGCTCTTCACAGATGAAAGCCTCGGGGGGATGGTAATATAGGGTGTGTCTCAATCATCCTTCTGACGCAGGGCATGCCTTTGTTAACATCCTGGAGATACTGATGAAGAACACCTCCTTCTTGGCCTCATACTCCTCATCTGCATCCAGAGCCAATATCATAAATAACAAAAATGGTCATCAGTCTTTACAGTTGCCTTCCATCAAATGGAAGAGTCTATTCTTCACCCCTTTAAATCAGGATTAGCTAGGTGAGTTGTTTTCACCAATGAGATATTAGCAAATGTGATAAAGCAGAGCTTTGAAAAGGACTTACAGATAGGAGCTTGCCCTCTTGTTCTCTTGGAATCCAGAGCCACCATATAAATAAGCCTGGGTTATCCTGCTGGAAGGTGAGAAGCAGCACAATCTCAATCATTGCTCTAATCAATAGTCAGCCAAACCCCCAAGGCAAGCTTACTTAGCTGACTAATAGCTGACTGAAAAAAATACAGGGTAAACCCAGTAAGGCTAGCAGAAGATGACATCTATGAACTTAACCTAAATTGCTGAAACACAACTTAGTTAAGTAAGTAGTTATTACTTAATTCTGTTTTGTGTGGAGACAAAAAGCTAACTGATACAGCCAGCATACAGATAGCAGAGTTTTCCCAAGGCAAGAGATTTTTTACAAAAATTGAACAAAAAGAAGACAGAATTTCATTTGGACTACAGTCTGATGTTCATTAAGCTCTCTGTATAGTTTCCTTTAGCATCCTTCACATGACATTTACAGTAATATAAGTACTAGGGAATCTTTATAAATCCTTTTGGAAACTCTGCCAACTTTGGAATTATTTCCATCATAGATTAGATATACTTGAAATGTGTCTAATCAGCTTGGATACTAAACAAAAGCTAGTGAGTGTAGAAAGAAGGAAGAAATGAGTGAAGGGGTTCAAAGAGCACAAAACCTCAGTTATAATATAGGTCATGAGAAAGTAATATAAACATGGTGACTATAATTAATAATATTGTATTATATATTTGAAAGTTGCTAAAAGAGTAAATCTTAAAAGTTCTCATCACATGAAAACAAAATGTGTAACGATGTATGGTAATGGATGGTAATTAAACTTGTGATCATTTTGTGGTATATCCAAATATTGAATCATTATGTTGTGAACCTGAAATTAACATATGGTTATATGTCAATTATATCTCAATTTAAAAAAATTAAAGCTATTGGTCAATAGGCTGCATAGGTAATAAAGAACTCTGGACCCTGAGGTCAATCATCACAGAATGACCACTATGTTTCAGGAACTTCACATACATTTTATGTAATCATTATCATTGTATTTTACATATAAAATGAGGATAAGAAGTGTAAAATGACAATATGAAAATGTTGAACCCAAGATAAGAGAACTTTCCACCACATCACATTGCTTCTCTGTGTCTTGAACCAAAGAAAGTGACAAACAAAAAAAGATTGGACATGACAAACTGAGGTGTAACTGCATTAAATAAAACTTTTTCTGAAAACTCATTAAGAGTTATTTGCTGTGTATGATGCCTGAAATTTTGTTGCCTACATTTTCTTCTAGGATTTTTATTAATTCACAAGTCACATTTAAGTCTTTTATCCATTTTGAGTTTATTCTCGTATATGGTATAAGTTGGTGGTCTAGCTTCATTTTTTTGCAAGTAGTTGTCCAATTTTCCCAACACCATTTATTGAAGAGACTGTCTTGACTCCACTGTATGCTCTTGCTGCTTTTGTCAAATATTAATTGAGCATATTGTCTTGGGTCAATTTTTGAGTTCTCTGTTCTGTTCCATTGATCTATCTGCCTGTTCTTGTGCCAGTACCAGGCTGTTTTTATTACAGTGGCTTTGTAGCATAACCTGATATTTGGTAATGTGATCCCTCCTACTTTGTTCTTCTTTTTCAAGATTGCTGTGGATATTCGGGATCTTTTTTGGTTCCATATAAATGTTTGGAGTGTTTGTTCTAGTTCTGTGAAATATGTCATTGGTATTTTGATGGGGATTGCATAGAATCTATAGATTGCTTTGGGTAGTACGGACATTTTAATGATGCTAATTCTTCCAATCCATGAACATGGTATATGCTTCCACTTTTTTATATTTTCCTCTCAAAAAGTTAAAAATTGAACTGTCATTTGACCCAGTGATCCCACTTCTAGGAATATACCCTAAGAAGCCTAAAACACCAATCAGAAAGAATATATGTACCCCTATGTTCATAGCAGCACTATTTACAATAGCTAAGATCTGGAAACAACCCCAGTGTCCATCAGTAAATGAGTGGATAAAAAAACTTTGGTACATGTACACAATGGAATACTACGCAGCTGTAAGAAAGAAAGATCTCTTATCTTTTGAGATGACATGGAGGGACCTGGAGAATATTCTGCTAAGCGAAACAAGCCAAGCAGAGAAAGACAAATATCACACGATCTCACTTATTTGTGGAATATAATGAACTAAACAAATGATGGACAAAATTGACCCATAGACATAGAGGTAGGGTACAGACTGACAAACCTCAGAAGAGGGGGTATTGGGGGGGCAAGAGATAAACCAAAGAACTTATATGCATGTATGCATAACCAATGGACATAGACAACAAAGCTAGGGATGGGGCGGGGTAATGGGGAGGAGGGTGTCAATGGGGGAAAAAGGAGAAACATCTGTAACAAAAACAAATTAATAAAAATAATTTTTTAAAAAGTTATCCGCACAGCAAAAGAACTGAAATAGTGACAGCAAAAACAAATAATGCACAAACAATAAATAAAATCATAAACAAAGTTTATTCTTTGAAGACATTAGTGAAATTGGTAAACCTTTGGCAAATCAATTGAAGAAAAAAAGAGAAAAATTACAAATATCAGGAATGAAAGAGATGACAGCCTACCAATGTTATAGACATTAAAAAAAATAAGAATATTATGAACAAATGTATGTCAACAATTACACAAGTTAAAAGATATGGAAAGTATCTCTGTAAACACATCTTACTGACATTGACAAAAAGAGAAATAGAAATTTTAAATAGCTCTATTAAAGAAATTGAAATATCAATGAGAAACTTTCCCACAAAGAAAAATATAGACCTTGATGCTTTTACTGGTAAATTCTATTAAAAATATAAGGAAGAAATAATATAAATAGAATACAAACTATTTCAGAAAACAGAAAAGGAAAACACTCTCTAATTTGTTTTATGAAGGCAGTGTAACTTTCATATCAAAACCATCAAAAGTGTCAAATATTTGGAAAGAAAATTACTGACCAATAACCTCTTCCTCTGAACATAGACACAAAAATCTTTAAAAATAAATTAACAAATTAAATTGAACAATATATATAAAAAAATCATGTGAACTTTATCCTAGGAATGCACAGTCATTTACATTTAAGTTAATTATATAACAAAATAAAGAAAAATTCATAGATGCAAAGAAAAAGCATTTGAAATAATTTATCACCCATTTATGATTGGAAAATAAACTCTCAGAAAACAAAGAATAGAGGGAATTTCTCAACCTGATAAAAAAACATCTTGAACAATTAAAAAACAAAACAAAAAACACCTCTACTACTAATACACTATCAACTATGATTTTACATATATGATTGAATAATATGCAGTCCACAAGAGACACATCCTCTAGACAAAAAATTAACAGGGAAACAGAGTCTCTAAATGATGCACTAGACCAAATGAATTTAATAGATATCTATAGAGAATTACACCCCAAAACTGCAGAATTCACATTCTTCTCAAGTGCATATGGGACATTCTCAAAGATAGACCACATGTTAGGACACAAACTAAGTCTCTACAAGTTCAAGAAGACTGAAATCATATCAGGCATCTTCTCAGATCACAATGGCATGAAACTAGAAATCAATTACAACAAACACGCAAAAACATTCATACACACGAAGGCTAAACAACACGTTATTAAACAACGAATGGGTTATCAAGGAGATCAAGGAAGAAATTAAAAACTTCCTGGAAACCAATGAAAATGAACACACAACAACACAAAATCTGTGGGATGCGGCGAAAGCAGTCCTGAGAGGGAAGTTCATAGCACTATAGGCCTACCTCAAGAAACAAGAAACATTTCTAATTGACTTATATGGAACCAAAAAGGACCCCCAACAACCACAGCAATCTTGAAAAAGAAGAACGAAGTAGGAAGGATCACAATACTGGATATCAGATTATACTACAAAGCCATTGTAATCAAAACAGCCTGGTACTGGCACAAGAACAGGCATATAGACCAGTAGAACAGAACAGAGAACCCAGAAATTGACCCAAGACATTATGCTCAATTAATATTTGACAAAGGTGGCAAAAGCATACAGTAGAGTAAAGACAGGCTCTTTAATAAATGGTGTTGGGGAAATTGGACAGCTACATGTAAAAATATGAAGATAGACCATCATCTTACACCACATATAAGAATAAACTCAAAATAGATAAAAGACTTAATATGACTCGTGAATCCATAAAAATCCTAGAAGAAAATGTAGGCAACAAAATTTCAGACATCACACAGAGCAGAATTTTCACTGATACAATGCCTCAGGTAAGAGAAACAAAGGAAAAATTTAATACATGGGACTATATCAAACCAAAAATCTTCTACACAGCAAAACAGGACATACAAATGGCCAAGAGACATATGAAGAAATGCTCAACATCACTAATCATCAGAGAGATGCAAATTAAAACAACAATGAGGTATCACCTCACACCTGTCAGAATAGCTGCCATCAACAAAGCATCAAACAACAAATGTTGGCGAGGGTGTGGAGAAAAGGGAACTCTAGTACACTGCTGGTGGGAATGCAGACTGGTGCAGCCACTATGGAAAACACTATGATGTTACCTCAAAAAATTAAAAATTGAATTACCATTTGACCCAGTGATCCTACTCCTAGGAATATACCCTAAGAAGCCTGAAACACCAATCAGAAAGAATATATGTACCCCCATGTTCATAGCAGCACTATTTACAATAGCTAAGATCTGGAAATAGCCCAAGTGTCCATCAGTAGACGAATGGATAAAAAAGCTGTGGTACATATACACAATGGAGTACTATGCAGCTGTAAGAAAGAAAGATCTCTTATCCTTTGAGATGACATGGGAGGACCTGGAAACTATTATCCTAAGCGAAACAAGCCAAGCAGAGAAAGACAAATATCATATGATCTCACTTATTTCTGGAATATAATGAACATAACAGCCTGAGGAACAGGGTAGACCCAGAGACGTGGAAGTAGGGTACAGACTGACAATTGCCAGAAGAGGGGCTGGGGGAGGGGAGCGATGAACCACATAACTTGTATGCATGTACTCATAATCAACAGACATGGACAACAAAACTGGGGACAGGGCAGGGAGGGAGGGGGAGGAGGGTGTCAATGGGGTAAAAGAAGAAACATCTGTAACAAAAGTAAATTAATAAAAAAAATAAAATAAAATAAAAAATAAAATGGAAAGGGAACCCACTATATGGGAGACCATAATTGCCAATGATACATCAGATAAGGGGTTAATTTCCAAACTATATAGAGTACTCAACTCATACAACTCAACAAAAGGAAGACAAAGAATCCAATTAAAAAATGGGCAGAGGACCTAAACAGACACTTCTCCAAACAGGACATACAAATAGCCAAGAAACATATGAAAAAATGCTCAACGTCACTAATCATCAGAGAGATGCAAATTACAACAACTATGTGGTATCACCTCACACCTGCCAGAACAGCTGCTTTCAACAAACCATCAAACAACAAGTGCTGGCAAGGGTGTGGAGAAAAGGGGACTCTAGTACACTGCTGGTGGGGATGCAGACTGGTGCAGCCACTATGGAAAACAATATGGTGTTTCCTCAAAAAATTGAAAATTGAACTGCCATTTGACCCAGTGATCCCACTCCTAGGAATATATCCTAAGAAGCCTGAAACACCAATCAGAAAAAATATATGTACCCCTATGTTGATAGCAGCACTATTTACAATTACTAAGATGTGGAAACAGCTCAAGTGTCCATCAACAGATGAGTGGATAAAAAAGGTGTGGTACATATACACAATGGAATACTATGCAGCTGTAAGAAAGAAAGATCTCTTATCATTCGAGATGATGTGGAGAGACCTGGAGAGTATTATGCTAAGTGAAATAAGCCAATCAGAGAAGACAAATATCACATGATCTCACTTATTTGTGGAATATAATGAACAAAACAAACTGATGAACAGAATGGACTTGGAGACGTGGATGTGGTGTACAGACTGACAAACCTCAGAAGAGGAGGATGTGGGGGAAGTAAAAGATAGACCACAGAACTTATATGCATGTATGTGTAACCAATGGACATAGACAACAATGCTGGGGGCGGTGGGCAGGATAGGGAAGAGGGTGTCAATGGGGGAAAAAGGAAAAACATCTGTAACAAAAATAAATTAATAAAAAAAATCTTTAAAAAACCCAAACACAAATAAATTTATAGTAAGAAAATGGAAAAGGGTAAATTTTATGGTATGTAAATCATACCTTAGTTAAAAAAAATATTAACATATATCTTCCCCATGACATAGCAATTCCACTCTTAAATATTCATCTGAGAGGAAATAAAGCGTACTTCTACAAAAAGACTTGTATGAGGATGTTCTTATCAGCTTTATTTATATCATGCAAAAACTAAAATTGATCCAAATGTCCATGACCAGAAAAATGAATAAGCAAATTGAGGGATATTCATACAGTAGTATACTGTGAAACAATAAAAAATAATAATTACAGCAATGTGAATAAATTTTAAAACCATTCATTTGAATAAGAGAGGATAGGCTAAAAACAGTAAAAACAATATTATTAATAATAAGCATTTCTGAAATTTAAAAACAGGCAAAATTAATGTACGTGATAAAAATTAGAAGTGTTTTTTAATTTGGTATTTGTTTCATTGGAAGGGACATGAACTTTTAAAAGTGATTAAATATTCTGAATATTGATTGGAATGGTAATGATACAGATGAATACATTAATCAAAACTCATCCAATTTTAAAGTGAAAAGCTGTGCATTACATTGTACACAAATTTTATTCAGTTTTTCTAAAGTTAAAGGTGTTTTTTTTTTAAGACTTTGACCCAATATAAGACCAACAAAAAGCCAGAGCTTTTTTTTAACAGCTTCATTAATATTCAATAGACATACAATAAACTGGAGATATTTAAAATATGCAATTTGATGTTTTCTGGTGCAAGAGAACTTCTGAACAAGGATTTCAAGGAAAATTTCAGGGAAAGGAAAAGATTTTATGAGGGAATGAGGATTTTACATGAAGCAATCACTGGAAACCTGTGACTATTAAACTGTGTAGGCATAGATACCAAAGCTATAGTTGAAACTCTTCTGGAAGGAAAGTGGAAGAAAAGTTAACAATTTGATCATTTTATTTTAATTTTATCAGCTTACTAAAGCCTCCAGAGTTCACAGGTCTCACTCTTTCAACGTATCTATTTTCTCTTTTATAATAGAGATACTCAGGGCACCTTAAATTCCTTGTCCTTCGTTTTCAAGGACTTCTGTTGGTGGCAATGGTGGCAGTGTTGGAGATGAGGTGGATAAGAAGAACTTTATTCCAAAATGATGAGATCTTTCAAACATTCCCAGAAAATCACAGCTGCTTCATGAGAAGAGGGTCAATGAGGTCTTCAATTTACATTTCTTTCTGGACTTTCTCCCCACATCTCCATCACTGTCCAGCCATGAATCCAATATGTTTATTACATACTACGAGAAATGATATATAATTACTTATGGCCTGAAAACAGTCCAGCAGCCTGGTTTCCTGGATCTTAAGGCATACCCACAAGGGCTGGTTTATGGCCCCGATACTATCATCCTGGGAAGAGGAACAAAGATCCAGGGATCAGTCTCACCCTGAGTCCATTGATGAATCCACATGATTTTCTCACAACATGGAATATATTCCCTTAGCAACTGGAACCTTAACCTGCAGATAACCAACCAGAGCATTAAATGCCATGCTTCCCACATCCTCAGCTCCAGTCACCAACTCCAGACTCTTGTTTTATATCTAGCAAAATGAGAAATATAAAACAAAAAGGGATGTGTTGATTCTCTTCAGCTTACATTTCCACCCCCCTATCAACTCCACCCATTACTCCAGCCCCCAAACCAAACCATTTATTCAAACTCTACCCAAATAGGCAGCAAAGAGGACCCTTGCCTCTGAAGGCTGCCTGGTTTTTGCTGAGGAACCACTCCTAGCCCTTGAGAATATCTCCCTGCTCCAAAAGAATCCATTATAAAATTAACTGGCGATAAAACCAACCACAGGGGGATTGTGGGGCATTTATCTTTTTCAAGCGCCTTGTTGTTTTTGTCCATCTGGTTGCATTTAGTCCAGAGGTATAATTTCCAGTGCTGCTCTTTTCTGGTAGACCATACAATTAAGGTATTTGAAAAACAAACAGCTCTTAACCACTGCATGGTGAGGAGCTAGTTTAGCAATCTGTGACCCATTTTCCCTGAGCAAACATAGTTCTATATCCAAGATGGTCATAAAGCAAGAACTGAAAGTCGGGAATCATTATTTGATATAATAATAATCTAACCTCTTCCGAAACTCTTCAGAGAAGAGAAAATGAGACATGAAGAGGGTAGCAAGGCAAGGCTGTTAAAGAAATTATACTTGTTGTGGCTCATTTCATGAATTCTTAATATTTTCTTTAGGGCTTTCACAAAATATGTGTATTCAGAATACACAGAAGGAAAAGATTCAATGATGGTTGGCTTACCTTGGCAGACATGACGGTAGTAGAGAACAAAGAATGACTGGGTCATATTCAAGAGAAGCATGAGTGTCAATTTCTGAAAATTGCTAGATATCTATGCCGTATTAAGTGTGCAAAATAATTGTAGTATACTCACCCATGTATCCTCCTGCTTATTATATCTGGGTCATAAGTCTAATTTTGCTCTTAATGCATTATTTTTAAGTGTCATTATTCAATCTCACATGGGCAGTTTTACACAGATTTTTACACAATGTTTTGGTGCAATCCATTTTTGGAATCTTTCCAAATCTTGTACTAAAGTATGAAATGAGTATGTGTACATGCTTACACATGTAAACACATGTAACACTATTTTTGCTCAAAAGTGTTAGTTGCAGCTTAGTCATTGATGTTATTCATCAGCTTTGGTTCTGCATGAGTTCCCCCACCTAAAAATCAAATCTCACCCAAAAGGGATAAAGACATTGCACCGGTAAAGTCAAAGAAATTTGCTTCAGACTTTGAGGGCCCTTTGCAAAATAATAGTCTCTAGAAGTTTTAACCCTCACTGATGTTCTTTGGGGACAGTTATCCAAGAATTCTAAACCAGAATTTATAAATGAAAGAAGTCACAATCTTGTGATGCCACCTTTACCTATGCAGGTACCAAGTCCTCAAGGATATGCTCCCTGTTTTCTCGATCTTGTTGAGACTTGCCCTGAGAAGGATGTTTCATTTCGATTCCACCCTTGAGTTGGTGGAGATAAATTGATCCTTATTCCTCTTCACCCAGAGGTATGGGAAGGTTCCTCTTGACAATAATACATCCTGCACACTAGGAAGACATGTGGTAGATTGGAGATAGTACTCGATTCCTGAAGGTCAAGAAATGTATGCACAGGATGCATTTGTGTAGCTTCCTAGTCCTGGTTTGAGTATTCAGAGGTAGGACTGTGTTATATTGGGTTTGCTCTTTTCTTGTTTTCCCCATTGTGTGGATTGCATTTTGAAAATCTAAGTGTGGGCTGATGAATGAGATAATCCATATAACATACATGCACTAGGCAAAAATGTGCTGGGTATACCAAAGTGATGAAGGCCCTCCCTGTCCTCAAGAAGTTCACATTCTAGTCTTTTGTTTTGTCTTTCAATTTCATCTTCAGCTCCTAGTTGTAACACATCACATTGAGGTATCAGATATGCATTTATTTAGAAAAGGGGTTTGGGAGAACTTAATAATTCAGCCCTTAAAAAAAAAGGATGTTATCTTGAAGAAGAAATCAAATTAGAATAACAGCAGGAGTAATCAGATCAGGCTAAAAAAAAAAATACTGTGAACTTGTTAAGCATCAAAACTCCTTATGGAAGCAGAATCAACCTTCTCCCCAAGAGAGCTCCAGGATCTGGAGTGCCTACTCCTCCAATCCCATCTAAATTGGATATGGCTTAAGGAGATGCACCAAATGAGTGGTGTAAGAATTCCCATGAGTTTTCCATTTGACAGTTTCCCAGGCTTTACTTGTGTACTTTTGCACTCACCAGCGATAGTTGCTTCCCTCCTTCCAGACCAAAGACAGTCCAACAGCCTCCTCTCCACTCCGCACTCTCCCAGCCACCTGTGCAGCTGAGCTCCTCACACTCCTCAGCTGAATGAAGTCACAAGGTATTTTGGTCCCAATGACAGAGGTGTGAATGGCAGCTTCCGCCCAAATCAGATGAGATCATGCATGTGAATGCTCTCTACAAGTTATAAAGCCTCAATTAGACAAATGCAAGAGGTGGTTATTTTACAACTCTGAAGCTCAGTGGCTCATATGCAGGGCAGGCCTGCCTATCACCAAGGTGGTCCACTTCCTTCCCCCACTGACAACATTCCCATTTCCTAGATCTGTCTCTATTGGAGTGAATTGAGTCCAAGAGCCTGGGATACAGATATAGACACGAGTATGTATTGATCACCCCTGTTGCAAAATGTAAAGAGTTTGCCCCTTGTTCCCACAGAGGCATTTAGTGTAACTGAAGATAAAAGTAACAAGTCTTCAAATGAGTTTTCTCTGATGACTGAGCTCTTATACTTTTGGAACATCTACAGGTCAACTCACATGCAGTGTCTACAATGACTAAGTCAAGGGAACACTTTAAGGCATAAAACTGGCTAATTCAGGAAAAACCGGAAAGTGAGAAAGGCCTATTATTTGGTTTCCCTAGTTCCCTGGAGGTCTACTTGCCCTGGCCTACTTTGATATAGACTCCAAATACCAATTCCTTGCCTTTAGTCTTTTCCTGAGCTAATCATTCTTCCATTTTTAAAAGCAAATTTTAAAGGCAAATCTGATTATTTATTCCCCTACCTAAAACCCTTTACAGATTTACATTGCCTAAGCCCAAATCTCAACCACTTATTCAATGCTCAGACCCTCCACCCTCTGCTCCTGTCATTCCCCTCTCCACCCCCAACCACGCCAAGTTCCCACCTCAGTCCTTTTCCACAGGCTGTGTGCTCATTCTCTTTATACAGATCTCTTGTAGTTCCTCCAACAATCTCTGGGAATTCATAACCACCACTTTCAATGCATGCCATGAACAGCCTCCTTTTTTCTTCCCATAAAACTCTTATTCATTCTTCAAAACCCATTTGAAACATCACCAGTTCTATAGCTTCTTTCCTCACCACATCTGATCTTTTCCATTTCTCTGTTTTCTCTGCTTTTTATAATGATTCTCTTGCTGGCTTGTATATATTTAGTAAAAACATGATACCTTAAGTCATGAGCTCTGGAATCAGACGCCTGAATTTGAATCCTGCCTCAATTATGTGATTTGGGGAGAGTTGTCTACTTTTCTGAATGTCTAACTCTCTAATCTAAGAATGAACTTAGGTTCCGCTCCTGGTGTGAACTTGAACTGTCTAGGGGTAATGAGGACATCCTCAATTCAGACTAACACACCTCCTGTCTTCCTAAGATTCCCATTTCTGCTCCAGAGGCTGAGCCTGATCCAGGAAAAACTGACTTAAGCTTCTTTCCCCAGAGAGAAGGTCACAAATTACATCACATCCGCTACATTTGATTAAACCTACCCACCCCATCTCTGCACTTTCTCCATGGACTCTACTCAGAGGTGTGATTATGAGTCAGAAAGCCATAGGCATAAATCTCTTCATCTGCCCCTACTTTCCAGTCTCATATATTATCTCAGGTGATTTCTTCTTACAGCTTAATTTATTTTTAATTAACACAGGTGATTTGTGAAAATAGTTTCCTTCTAAGGAATTAAGATGCTACAGATCAGGCTAAAGCTCTCCATGATCATTCTCCTTTCATAACTCTCCAGATGTAACAATTGTTATTGTTTGATGTGAATTCTAGAAACATTTCTGTACATTTACATTTATGGAAATATATACAAGGAACATGAGTATGTATGTGTGTGTGTGTGGGGGGGGCAGTTAGAACTGGTTTTCTATTTTTAAACAAATTATACCATACTGCATATATTGCTCTGTAGGTTAGTTGGGTTTATTTCCATTCAATTTGTCTTTGAGTTTCGCCATGTATTCATAAAGCTCTACCTCATTTTTTAAAAAGCTACATTATTTATTTAACATTAACTTTATTGATGAATTTTGGGTTATTTCTTATGAAGGGGCTGCAGTAAACCCCCTTATTGGTGCTCCCTGTGAACCTGTGTGAGATTACCTCTAGAAAGATACTGAGACATGAAGGAGGAGGTAAAAGGCTACCTATATTTTAAATTTTAATAAGTATTGCCAATGTCTTTCCAAACGTCTGTACTAATTTTCAATGCTTCCTCGCCTGTTAGGGAGGTACCCAATCCCACACTCTGTCAGTTGTTTTTTTCTGCTCCAATTTTTTTACATTCTGAGTTGGCATTTAAATAAATATTTTCAAGCTTGTTGGGTTCCTTCTTGGGTTTTCTAACCTATCCTAAGAGGTCCTACTCTTAAGATGAGATGAAGGAGCAATGGAGAATATATCCGCATTAATAGGTTGAATGAAAGAGAAAAAGACTTGTTGCTGAAATAATTTGAAAAACCCAAGCACTGTGCATGCATAGAAGGAGAAAGGAGGAGGCAAAATGTCAATCTATTGATCCTCCTTCATCTAAGTACGTCTGTCTTCTCACCAGTACCCTTCTCCCAGCACCTCTCCGCCCACCACCAAACAGCCACTTTTGTCCCTAGGGGACTTCATTCAACATTCAGCAGTTATTGAGCAGCTGTTTAAACAACACACAATACATTGTGCTAGGGGCTATGGAGGAGAGCAAGATGAATAAAAGCCAGCTCCATCTTACACTGGAACAACTGACCCAGTTATCTGAAGAGATGTTTGGTGATTATCATTGTTCAAATATTTCAGTATCAGTGCAGCTGGTATATCACTGATCTCTTTGTCTCTCTGTCTAACTCTTCCCCCAACTTTCTGTCTTACTCATCCTCTCACTTGAAGGTGGGGGAATGGATGAAATGGCTTTCCTTGGTTTCACGGGATATAAAACATATACATAAATCTCTGCCAACAGGGCATGACATGTATCTAGGCTGAGATTACAGATAGTGGGGGATGCATATGTTTCATAAAGTTTAGGTGTGTTAACATTTTGATTCCATTCCTTGTGCAAGATGATCAGACATTTCCAGAGGGTACTGGGTAGATTATCGCCTCACTGATCAATTCTTTCTTTCCCAATGGTGATTGAGGTGATTTGAGCAAAAGAAGGGCACCTATAAGAGTTCTTTATGGCTTTACACTGGAGTCCAGCTATACACATGAAAAACTTGCTGAAAACAAGCTTTGTTTTGTGTCCTGACAGCCACTCAAAACTTTGTATTTTAAACAAATTGTAGCTAGAAGAGACCATTTTTGTTTCTGTGTAGGAGTGATATTTTTCTGTAATAGAGGCTGAAGGTATGGCAAGAATGGGGCTTCAGCTCCTGAGATAATTTGCCAAATGACTGTGACCTTGCCTGTCTTCATTGTCTCTGCCTTGGTTCTGGTTCCTGAATACTCAAATCTCCTTGAGAAATCTGACTTTCCCTATATGTGTTACAGGAAGTGTTTTTCCAAGGCAATAGTAGTACAAGTAAAGAAAAAAAAAGATACATTATTTTGTAGGAAAGTCCACTTCCTTCACAGGAAACTCCGTATCTCCCCACAACCACACCACATACCCAAGACTTGGATCTGAGAACCATAACAAGGGTTCATAGTATATTTATCAAGTGCTGGCTTATCCTCTCTAAAATGACACCAAACCTGGGCCAGATTGAAGGACTTCCTTGCCACCTTCCCATCATGGTCTTTCCTCCTGCCTCAGCTAAAGTCAGGAGACGTTTCTATCCCTACTGCAATAGCTTGGCCTGTGAGAAACTACTTGAAAACAACAACAACAAAATCTACATTTTAACCAAAAACAAATAGCAACTTTCTGGATATCAAACATTGGATAAATAAATAATAGGACAAAGACATTATTTAAAGATACATCCCAATTAAATTACTAAACAGAATTTTTATTATCAGTTAAAAGCATCAGCATTGTGACACCTCACTGGCTTAGGAGGTAGAACTTCTAGAATAGGAGGTAGTTGTCCACTTAGAGTCTAAAACTAAGGCTTACAAAATGCGTTCTTGCTGAAACAAATGAGGGAGGCCTATCATCAAATTCCCTTTTCTACTCTAAAATGCAAATACTGCTTACACTCCCCAAAATTATAGCTTTCTAATTTAAAACTTTTTTATATACAGACTCTACCAAGCCCTTTTAGTTCATATTTGCTCAAGGAGACTTCAAAACAGACTATAATACAAGATAGTCAGAGTACAGATACAGTGCTTTAGGCACTTAGGGAAAGTCAGCCAATGTACAGCTGGAGGGTTAGAAAGATTGGGAATTATTCATGAACTTGAGGTGAGGACATTTGGGATGCCTTCAACCTTCCTCTTTACAGAAGCACAGGGAGTTCCAGCAGCATAGGTATTAGTTGGTTTCTACCCAGAGAAAGTAGAAATAAAGGCATGGAATTATAATTCTGCTCAGTCAAAAGTGAGAACAAAATCCAGCATAGATCATTCATTGGTGATTATGGTTGTTTGCATGCATATGCACCTGGATGTCTGGAGACACATACATTTGCACTCTGGTGAGAGCAGACTTTCTCCTAAAGTACAGGACAGTATATTTACCCTACCTGGGAAGCAGAACAGAAAGGCTATATGTAGAAAGGGTATAGCGTTGTGGCAGAAGCATGCGGTCCCCTAATCTCAGCATGTCCAAATGGCACTCAAGGAAAACCAGGAAGCAGCATTGATAGAATTGTCTCAAAACTTCTCAGATAGTCAATCAGCATTAAGTTTTGGACTCCCATCCCAGGTAGATGGTCCAAGCCATGAAGAATACAAAAGGCCACCAAACTAGAGGAGTTAGAATGATAATCTTTAAAGATTTGGGGGACTGAAGAGCTGTAAGACTTAGAGGAGAAGATTTAGAGGAGTACAGGTTTTATAAAGTCACCCATTTCTCCTAGTGTTAGTCGTGTGCCTCCCGTGGTTCCTGTCTTCTGCCTATATTTGGGGTGATATCATGAGCCATCTTTCAGAGCATACTGTAAAATAAGCCCCACTATGCCAGGGGGAAGGACACAGAGGTCTTCTTCTTAATGGTTCCCCAGAGAGAGGTTGATAGTAAAATACATTCATCCCTATTCTCTCTAACCAGTAATGTACTGCATTTTTTACCCAAGCACAATGAAGCTTTATAGAGTCAAGCAAGGAATAAAAATGAGACTTTCATGAAGTCTAAACATTGAATTATCAAAGAGCAGAGGAAACAGTAGGGTGTAAAATAGAAGGAAAAAGAATAAAAAGTTGTCATATTGTAGTTTGTTCATCATCTGGAACCCAGCCCAGTGAGAAGATGCTGGCAGGCTGACATGTGGCTTCCTTATGTGCCATGGTGGCATCAAAGATGACATCATAATTATAGCAGCAGCAGTAGATTTTACTCTGGGCAAACTATGCTAAGAGAGCTGGTCAACATGGAGATAGATAGATTTGCTTCTGTCCTGACCCAAGTATCTTTGCAGCACAGACACTTCCTGGACTAGGTAGCCAATAGGTTCCTTTAAGTCCTACTGGGTGTATGATGGAGAGGGAGGAACCACCTTCTTGGGAATTGAAGGGTTAATGCCATGGGCTTTCCCATCACAGCTGGAAGGCTGACCACGGGGATGAAAAATTATAGCTCCTTAACTTCAGATTGGTTAGGCCATAAACATTCAGAAAGGATCACATAAAGACCATCTTCAGCTGGTGCCAAGAAGTTTAGGCCAAAGATAAGTCCACCCAACTCTAAGAGACTGGCAAGACAGGAAGCATCTCAAATAGGTAGAGTATTAATGAGGAAAAAGAGGAAATACTCAGACATATACACCACTCATATATATGGGTGAAGCCAGATAATTCTTACTGTTTAAAAAACAGGCACTATGGCCCTGGCCGGTTTGGCTCAGCGGTTAGAGGGTCAGCCTGTGGACCAATGAGTCGCGGGTTCGATTCCTGTCAAGGGCACAGTTGCGGTTCGTCCCCGGCCCTGGTTGGAGTCATGCAGGAGGCATCCAGTCCATGTGGCTCTATCACATTGATGCTTCTCTCTGTTTTTCTCTCCCTCCCTCCCTCTTTCCCACTCTATCTGATGATAAATAAAAAGTATCCTCGGGTGAGGAATAAACAAACAAACAAACAAACAAAACAGGCACTATGAAAAGAAGAATCAGGTTGAGAAAACAACAACAACAAACAGAGGAAGAAGAGTCTGGTGGACTGGAACTTTATAATGCCCTGCTTAATGTCCAAAAGGATAAAGGCATAGAAAACTGAATCCTGGAGTAGGAGGAAACAGTGAATTTGTCATAATCAATGTAGTATTTCTCCCATCACTCTCAACCCTTATAGCTGACAGCCAGTTCTCAATGACCATCCTTCTTGCATTCCATTGGTGGTGAGGTATCCATCAGAATCCCTGAATGGATAACTTTGGGTAGACTGGAAGTCATTCTCACTTTACCAGTTGGACAATGCCAGTTAGCTCAGACCTATTTTCATCGGATTTTGAACACCCGGTTAATACTGGTCCCAGTGAATACCCACACCCTTAGTAGATTAAAGAGAGCTTATCGCTAGCCCTGGGTGGTCAGAGTAAGATAAATACCCAACTAGGAAAAGAAAGAAAAGAAAATTTGGGAAAACAAAGAGACAAAGTCATGGACCAAATCTTAGTAGTCAGGTAATACTATGCAATGAGCCAAGGAATGAATCAGACTGCAAAGTAAGTTGGGAGAATCCACCATGCCTGTTAAAAAAGCAGCAGTCTCCAAAGCAGCAGATCAGTTTTGCATCCACTCCATTACAATTCCACCATTAATTATACAAATAGAAAATTCTACATTTTTCTTTGCCCAGTTTCTAATTGGCAAATGCACAATTGGTATTGAGAGGATGTAAAAAAATTATTCTGATCTAAACAAATATGCAAGCCCCCAATTTTCATTACTGTCTACAAAGAGATGAGAGTCAAAGAAAAAGAATAACACTTTTGAGCCAATGAATGCCAAGGGATTACCAGAAACCGTTAGAAGCCAGGAAGAGGCAAGGAAGGATTCTCCCCTAGAGCATTCAGAGAGAGCATGGCCCTGCCAACATTTTGATTTTGAATTTCAAGCCTTCAGAACTGTGAGGGAATACATTTCTGTTGTTTTTAAACCACCCAGTTGTGGTAATTTGTTACGGCAGCCCTAGGAAACTAATATAACTTTTCTCTCCCCTGATCCCTCTGGAAATCTTCTCTTAAAAAAAAAAAAAAGACTTTGCTGGTGGCACACCTCTCTGGGAGAAGTGCCACAGGAAGCCTGTGGCTGAATGAGGTTAAGGGGAGAACAGGTGTTAGTTAAGGCTGGGAAGAAAGCTCTACTGGAATGTCCAAACTCAGCAAGGCATTCAGGTCACTCTGTTTTATGAACTTTGAAATTACTTCATAAAACCTATACTGCGATGGGCCAGTCCCTGTTCAGCAAATTAGGAAGAGAAAGACAAGGGTAGATATAAATAACTTCACTGAGAGTTTATTATATGCCACACATTGGTCTATATGCTTCACATGCAATATCTCATCTAATTCCCTCAACAACCCTCTGAGGTAGAGATGATTAGTACTCATACTTTATGGATAAAGAAATTGTCTCAAAGGGGTTAAGTTAAATTGTTCAAGCTCACAAAGTTAGTAAGTGGTAGAACTGGAATTTGACCCCAGGCAGCCCTTGAATGACTATTAAAAGTTAAGAGACTGGGGCACTTAGAGACTCCTCAATTCAATTTGATACCCAATTAGGAACAGTCTCTTTTAAGTCTAGGCAGATGGTTTCCCAGTAGCAGGAAACTCATTTCCTCACCTGACAGTCCTTCCCCCACTGTAGAAAGATCAAAGTCACTGGTATCAACTCAAATGCCTTCAGGAGTTGGGCAAGGAATGTTAGTGAAAGAGGTAGTTCCATTGGCCATGACCTGGAGAGAAGAGGCTATCTGAAGGTGTTCACAATCAGATAAACACAGAAAAAAACACTGGGGAAAAACAAGATTTCAGCCACTGATCTGGCCTGGGGGATTCTGGTCAGATTCAGCCCGATTGAAGAACGTGCCCAGCACAGGACACAAAACTGTATGATCAAACCCTGAACAGGCTGTGCTGTCAGAACCCAGAGAACATAGGGTGGAGGCAGTCATAATGGCCTGCTCTAAATGGCCAGAGAGGCCTTAGAAAACAGAAAGAAAAAATGGAAGAAAGGAGGGAAAGAAGAGAAGGAGGGCAATAAAAGAGATCATGCTGTGTAACAATTTCTAATCATTCTGGGTAGTGGCTTGGGGAAGTTTTGGGATTTTTTTATCTGCCCCCCCCCCCCATAGTTTCTTATTTATCCTCCTGCCATTCAGGTATACAGCAGGTTTTGTGTTTGCTGCTTCAAGAGAATTATTAGGCAGGATTGCCATGCTCTTGTTTCCAGAAGCTAGACCCAATGAAGAGACTAGGGCTTGAGGACAGAAGGAGAAGGTTATGGGGAGAAATCTGGAGAGAGAGAAAGGAGTTGACTTGCCCGCAGTGGGATTCTCTAGGGCAGGAGGGGGAGGTAAGAGTGTGTTCTGGGGGTAGCTCCCTGTTGGTGTGCAAAAGGGTGGGAAGATCTTGGAGGAACAGCCAAGGGTTATATTGAGCGACATGTCCTCAGCCTGACATTCAGAGCCTCACCAGAAGTTCCCTCAGTGGCTTCAAGCACAGCATTAAAGTAGTAGGGAGAAGAGACTGAAAGAAGCATGAGTACACAAGGGTGGATATCTCTGCCACGAGAGAGTGCCCAACCCACCAAGGCCCATGGCTTACTCTTAACAAAATTGGTCCTGTGTGAGATCCTGAAAGCTTAGCCCTGTACTTGAGTAGGGGTTGGGGGTGAAAAATAAAACTGAATTTTTGGCACTCTCATTTTAAGGGGTCCCACATCCTCCCCAGAGTCCTGCCCTGACCAAGAGGAACAGTGGAACCCAACAAAAGGGACCCACAGCCAGAACAGCACAGGACATGGCCTATCACACTGGCAGGATAAATATTTCTGGACCCGTGTTTTCTGTGAGAACGGTTTAATTTTCCTAGTGGGGTGAAGGATCGAAGGATCCCTAATTCCTAGAATAAACCCTTAATAAAATATGATCTGTGTCCAGCACCAAACCGTCATAAAGCCCAAACCAAAAGAGGCCTACCAATGAAAATAAGAGAAAATTATATGAACAAAAATATATATCTCTTACTACTATTTATGTCTGTCATAAGGATTTAGTTGATTGTCATAACTTATCATATGCATTCGAGAGAACGAATACCACAAAAGCCAAAATCCATGATTTTTCTCAACCACCAAGCGCCAGTTGTAAACCAAGACACCCCAGTTCAGCATCACTGCCCTTCACAGGGAGCAGTTATTCCCAGATCGTACTGGAATGTGGACCAAAAGTCTGAGTGTGGTAAGTGTGCAGCTGGTGGGCTTGTTTGGCTTCCATTCAGATTTAATGTCATGGACTCCTCCCCAAAATATGCATGTTATTGTGATCAGACCTACCAAGTCTAATTTTAATTTTTTTTTGTTTCAGCGAGAAAGATTCTGATTCAGAATATGACCTTGATGAGGTCAGGAGTTGTGTAGTAGGTATTCTTTTATATCCAAGAAGTAGTCTAGTAGCTACCACATGATAAGTGCTTCATAGCTTATTTTTTCTCATCATCTCACAATTTATTTCATGGTTTTTCCACAGGCATTTATAACTACATTTTATAAATAAACTGGAACCACACAATGTTGATTAGAATGTTCTAAATTATACAAATACATTTTGATCATCTTTAGCATATTGAAGTAATAACTATGAAAATTATATTTTGTGACCTACAAAAGTTAACAAAGCATCCAAATTTGAGAAGTTGAGGCAGCAGAAGTGGAAGGCAATGTCTTACAATTTAAAATTTAGATTAAATATAATAATAAAATAAAATAAAAACAAAAACATAAATAACCAAATAGTCATATATAGAAGGGAAGGGAACATGTTCGTTTTATCTTTGGAATCGGTACTCAATAGATATTTGTGAATGAAATAAAATATAATATATTTTCACTTACTGATTTTTTGCATATACGAGTGATAGGGACTATTAGAGAAGTCCTCAATAACTTAAGTGAATTCATGAGTATTGTTGATAATGCATGCTAGCTGCTCTTTGCCCTGATACACACTGTGCTCTGTCTAGCTTAGGCCTGGCTCTGATGTGTATTCAGAACAAAGGAGAGGATGGCAGCCTCACACATGTTCTCACAATGAGGCTGCTGCAGTGCAATGCCCTGCCCCCCTCTTCTCACTCCCCAGGAATGGAGCTATATCATCTGTGAGGGGAGATAAGGCTTTGTAAAACTCATCTCATTTTCCTCTTTGTCTTTCTCCATGGTAAGACTTGGGGCTCTGAAAATCTTCTCAAGGGGAGACATTCTCAGCCCTAAAAGGTTAAGTGAGGGCCTAGAGAAAGGGCCAAAAGCTAGCAGCATAAGACCTATGGTAGACCCCGTCCGAAGGGAGAAGGGTCAAAGAAAGCAAGAAATCTTCAAAGTCTGTGTTATCCAGCCTGGCTCAGCTGATTCAAATGCTGGTCACAGAGGGACAGAATTTAGCTGGATATTCCCCTGAGTGGCTTCTGTCAGAAACCAAGCATAACAGGGGATAACTGAGTAAGCTATTAGGTGCCAGGTAGTTGAGAGAGAAATTCTTTCACAACAGGGGTCTCCAGCACTCTGGAGATCATTACTATGAGTCTTACCAAACCTTGTAATCCAGGAGGCCTACACAACAGTGGACAGACCTTAAAAATAAGTTGGCCATATGTCCCAGCTTGCCGAGGAGAGTCTGTTGATGCTTACTGTCTTCGTGTCTTACCCTGTTTAGCATTTGTTTTGGATTTCTTATCTCCGGATTAAGTATCATCATCAGTAGGTACATTTAAATCAACCTTAAGGGCTTGGTTGCATTCCATTTCAGACATGAAGCTTCCCTTCACGGTCATGCATAGTAGTGTATGAAACACATTTTTTAAAAATATGTTTTTATTGCCCTGGCCAGTTTGGCTCAGCGGTAGAGCGTCGGCCCTCGGACCAATGAGTTCTGGTTTTGATTCCAGCCAAGGGCATGTACCTCGGTTGGGGTTCGTCCCTGGCCCTGGTCAGGGTTGTGAGGGAGGCAATCAGCCGATGTGCCCCTCTCACATTGATGTTTCTCTCTCTCTCCCTTTCTCTCCCTCTCTCTCTTTACCTGAAGATAAACAGAAAAATATCCTCGAGTGAGGATTAAAAAAAAAATTTTTTTTATTGAATTTTTTTTTTTTTTTTTAGAGAGAGAGGAAGGGAGAGATAGAAACATCAACGTGAGATACATCTATCTAGTGCCCCCTGCATGCCCTCTACTGGATATTGAGCTTGCAACCCAGGCATGTGCCCTGACTGGGAATCGAACCTGGATCTCTCCATGCGACGATGAAACATATTTTAATACATGATTGCCCTTGAAAGACCAGCAATGATTCATCTCTATTTTCTTGACTTTCTTCCTATAACATAATGGACACCTTTTTTTTTTTTTTTAACGAGAGCATGTGAGGTGCTTTATGGTAAAATAAAATGCTTCGACATGAGCACCGTGGGAAGGTAAGTTCCTTAGTTCTCAGGTAGAGGTGGGAGAAGAATTCAATGGTGGTATTCATGCCAGCTGCTTGGTATACAGTCAGTTCCTGTGGTCTGTGTCATGTACCATAGGATGCTGACAGGTCAGTGGATGGTGGGGATCAGTAAGAAATGTGGGAACTTATGGGTTATGTAAACATGAGACATTTGGAGGAAATAAGAGTCTGAGCAGTCCTACTGGGACCTAAAGAAAGGACTGAATGTTCTTGCTACAATAGTTTGTTTCATCTTTTATACTATATACACATAATATTTTTTATTGTTTCATAATGCTTTTGATTTCACAAGAAATCCTCTGGTAGCAATATAGTAAAAAAGCAAGAGTAAGTTTAATGAAAAATTAAGTATTGAATTTCCATTTCTCAAAAAAGTTCACAGTGAGCATGAAACGGACACAAAGTGTTTGTCGACAGTAGCCATCCATCATGGGGGCTGCAGTGATATCACTACTCCCACGAAAACTGGAAAACACAAATCTGCTGAAGCATCATTGGTATCTCTCTCAAAAGTTAGTGGTCATTTTCAGGGAAAATATGCCTGAAGATAGCAATTTATCATGTACTTTTCATTTAGATGAAATGTCTGTTCTAAACTGATTTTTGCTCAGTTTTGATTTCAATTTTTCTTGTGTAGGTATGAAAAAAGAAGGTAAACTGTTACACATTGGCTTCATTAGTAGAGGAGGAACTTGGCAAATAGTTAGATGGGGAGAATTTTATATAAATCTCATAGATACTTCCAACAGAAAACCAGTTCATTCCAATTACTGTTCATTTTTGTTTTTTGCATTCAACTTATGGAATCAAACTAAAGCTTTTTAAAGTTCATTCTGTTGAAAATGAAACATCTGACATGAATGTAAATGCTGCCCTAAATTCCGCTAAAAAGTGCAATATTGTAGATAAAATTGATTTTTTGTAATAATTACATAAGTACAAATTATATGTGGAGGATGTCATGATAAAAACAATGTTATTACTAAATTGAGAAATTAGTGGAGTAGAAATATATTTGAAATTGGTCGTAATGCACAGGTAATTTAAAATTTTGTTCACACAAACTTGAATTTTTAACATTTAAAATAATAGCTGTAGCCTGGACTAACTTCTGGTGCCAGAAAGTGAGAAAGTACTAGAAACCCAATGATGCAGGTATGTGAAGGAACCCACAGGATGAGCTCCCGATGTCCACAGGTGGAACAGTTTGGGCAACCAAATAAATAACGTAGTTTTGAGTTATAACCCAAAGTAAAAAGTAAATATCCGTGAGTCCATACTGAATACACAACTGGATAAATACATAAGTGGGATAGTGGAGACAAATATTTCTTACAGAAATCCAAATAATTTATTTAAACACTCTACTATAGGAGGAGCATATTACCCCTGTCCCTGCCCTTGAGTGTGGGCTGCACTTAGTAACTGGCCTGCAAAGAACAGACTATGGAAAGGGGGGTAAAGTAACTTGACAGTAGAGAACCCTGACAAAACCAAGTTAATCGGGTGATCCAGGTTAATATCACCAGTGATGAGTCATGATGACAGCACGTGCCCCTGATATGATGTGATGAGAAGGGCACTTCACCTCTGTGGTTTTCTCCCCCAAAACCCATAAATCCAGGATAACCATGAGAAATACATCAGATGTTCTCAAATTGAGAGACACTATGCAAAATTCTTGGCCAGCATCCCCCCAAAGACTCAAGGTCATGAGGAACAAGGAAAGACTGAAAGATTGTGATATACCAGGGGAGTCGAAGGAGACACAACAACTGAATGTAAGTAGAATCCTGAACAGGATCCTGGCCTGGAAGGAGAACCTCAATGGAAAAACTAGTAAAATCTGAATAAAGTGTGATGTTCAGTTGATAACATTGGTTTCTTATGTGACTAATGTACTATGGTAATGTAAGATATTACCAGTGAGGTCAACTGAGTGAGGGATATGTAGGAACTCTGTATTATCTTTGGGGCTTTCCACAAATCTAAACTTATTCTAAAATTAAAAAGTTATTAAACAGAGTATCTATGGTGGAAAAATTTTAGAATCATTTTAACACAGAAAAATTCCACTGCAAATTTATGTGGAAAAGCTGATCTATAATACAAAGCAATTTAACATAGCAGAACACACATTTACTCTTTGCTGCTCCTCCTGAGTCAAATTTTAGAATTATTTGATCTTTGAAAGAATTACTCAGTAAATCAACCTAAAGCCTTTTAGGGTAAGGGTATTTAACTTTTTCATGAGCAAGTTTTTTTTAGATTTTGTTTGTATTTGACTCAAAATATATTGACAGTCTTTCATTAGAGTGTTCAATAAGGGGAAAGTAAAAAAACATCAGCATTTGGAGTTTTTACTGAATTTTAGTTGTTAACAACAAAGACTACTAACAGGAAGATATTGAAATGTATGTGTTAAAGGGGGAAACTGAATCAACTGCGAAAGAGAGAGGGTGGGGAAGAGAGGAGAAAAAGAAGAAGAGGGAGAAAGAGGAGGAGGAGAAGAGATTTTCCATGAAATGAAATATTTGGGACATACTTATACTAAAAATGTATTCCTTGTTGATCTAAAATTTAAATTTAGCTGGGATTCCTGTGTTTTTATCTGCCTGATCTGACAACCTCAAAAGTGCAAAGAAGACTGGTTTGCAGCCTAGCCTCATTTGTTCAACACTCCTCTAATAGCCTGGCTCTGTGTTAGGTGCTGGAGATAAAAACACTGAAAGACACGAACTTATTGTTGAGAGATTCCACTACCTAATGATTTATTGTGTGGTCTTGGTGAAGTCACTTAACTTCTCTGAAATCCACATCTTCATCTGGAACACTGGGGTAATTTTAGTCCTAGGCCAATTTGTACACAAATAGAGCTCTGGAAGGAATGTTAGAAATATCTGAGTTGTTAGACAAACCTATGTTTTAATTACTCCACTATGCATCTTTGGAACACTAAAACTAGGGCAGATTTGTGGGCCAATTCCTCTACGTGTGTCCTAATTGATCCAATATTTTTGCCAGATTGCCCTGCTCTAAGGAGCCAAATTCCTCCCCATCTTGTCAAAGCTATCCTTGTCAAAGCTTGTCTGACTGAGCCCCATCCCTGGAAAGAGGCAGGAGGGAGTCAACGCCAACAGCAGCAGTAGCAGAGTAAGAACTCAGACCCACAAAGACTAGCAAACTGCTCCTTTGTGTCAGCATGGGTTCTCTGATGGGGAGAATTATGGGAAAGAAGCAGAATAACATGACTAAGTGGGTAACCTTCTCTAAGAACCCACTTAGGGACTCCGAATTATTCACTCCACACAGCTCAGGAGGCTGCTGAACTCTTGAACAAGTATGGCAAGGCTGAAGTGCCCATTCAAAGTCATTGACTCTAGGCTTCAGACAGGACTGTGACTGAGCACTGCAAATACTACAAAATAATTCTTGTTTCCCAATGTCCCTAGAGAATAAGAGACCCATACATTCTCCATCACCCGTCACCTCCTCTATATCTTCTATCTCTACCACAAAGCTGATAAAGTCCTGGTTCCATTACTCAGAAGTTAGCAGAAAGCAATCATTTCCTGACTGGGAAATCTAAGATGACAATTATGATAGAAAAATCTTTTTTTCTTAAGACAAGATGCTGAAAAGATTAAAGGGTGCTGCCTATCTTGATTTTTCTTGTTCTGGGCAGAAAATATTTATTTAATGGGTTCCTAGAAATGAACAAAGCTGGAGAGATTGTCCTACTCAAACATTATTAAAGTTGGTAATAGTATTCATTCAGTATGCATTACAAATGTGAAATACAAACCATTGAAATTTATTTCAGCATAAAAAATACAAAGATGTGATTTGCCGTCACTGGAGATCTGGTAGCCATTCTCCAGCAACTCCTTACCCAGGACCTGTTGAAAACTCTTGATCAGGGTGGCCAGGGGAAGTCACTGCCAAGACCAGGAGGGACATCTCTACTTCCAGATCCTGCTACAGTGGGGCCTTCTCTGACATAATCACAGCCCTCCTGCCTCCTCCTGTGTGCTGTAGAACTGGGCTTCCATCCCTGGAGGCTCTTAGCTGCTCAGTCTTTAATGATGTGCCTGCTCACACTCACTAGAGTACCAAGATTTTTTAAATTGGCTTTTATAGAAGGTTTTCATCTCTGATATACTTGCTAAAATGCTCCATTGATTTGGGAATGGCTTTTGTCCGATGCTTGGGCCTCCCATGCTCTCAAGGTCAGGTCTCTGTTGTATATCAGTGCTCTACAGTGAGGGCAGGGAGAGACAGGTGGGTTATCCACTGTCCCCTTTTTATCTTCCATCTATACTAATGAAATTAACTCTCTCTTTTTCCCCCCTCTATTATCATGTCAAAAGAAAACAATTGGAGTGATTTTCATCAAATTTGGGGTGCACATTTGGTATAGTCTGCTAAAATACACGCTGTGGCAATAAACATGATGTTTAGTTTGGGAGGCCCTGGAGAACTGGGAGATATTGGGCAGTCATCCTCAGATCACGTTCCAAGGTCTGTGAATCAATAGAAGGACTGAGAAGATATGAACAGAGAAAACAGTGTTTTTAAATGTGAGTCCCCAAATAAAAAGTCACAGCACAGATGCTGCTTTACCCATTAGAATGACTCCTCACAGCCCTGGGAGGGGTGTGTGTGTGTGTGTGTGTGTGTGTGTGTGTGTGTGTAACATTTGTTGTGCACCATGTGCTAGGCATTGCATGAAGTGTGTTATGTGAATTGTATTCAACAAATATCTAAGATAATTATTTTTATCAGGCCTATTTTACAGATGGAAAAACAAAGGTCCAGGGAAGGTATTAGCTGTGTGACCTCAGAGCAATTTACTTAAGTGGAAACTAAAATTTGGAACTCTGTCAACTTTAACGTCACTGTTTGAAGTTTGTACTAAAAAAATTGACAAGATTGTCCCATTCTGCATCTCTCCTGCAAGCCCACTGACTGCTGCCCATATGGCGATACTAACCAGCCCCTGCACACCTGCTGCATTCTGTGTTAGCATCACACACGCTTACTCTCTCTCATCTGGACTGTCTGCTCAGCCAGGAACATCAGGCAGACACTGGGGCAGAAGCCTATTCTATCAGCTGTCATCTGACCTGTAGGGAGAAACATTCCAAATACAAGGCAGAAGCAATTTTAGCAGGATGTAAAGAGGAACTTTCCTCCCTGGAGGTTTGAGTGACATCAGAATGGATAAGCAAGGGAATCATATCATCTACTTTCCAGGGGAACTTTAAAAATAGCAGCAGCCTCTTTCTGTTAGAATGGTGGTAACAGTATATCTGGGCCATGTCTGTAGGTGATGTCAAATCAGCTACAGCAATGAATCAATTCAGGAAATAAATGCAGTTTATGTCAATACTGCACAAAGTCAATGCAATTTAACAATTTTCAGCTTGACTGGCAAATCTTGACAGCAGGTCACTTGGGCCCTAATCTGAATCATAGGGCTCTAATTATTTAGTTTAGGTGTCTAGAGTGATCAAACCCAGTGTAATGCTGCTGAGTGGCTGTTCCATGTTGCCCTAGGCAGTGGAAAGAACTTGGTGCCTCATACTCATACATTCATTCATTAGCTACCTACTACTTTCCAGACATGATGCTGGACATTGGAGCCACAAGAAGAATAAGCTGTGTTTCTTTGTGGTGATCTGGGTTCTAGTCCTGGCTGTAATATTAATAGCTTCATGCTTTGTACAAATGACTTGACCTTTTTCTGAGTCTGACTCCTAATCTGTAACATAAGTAGAGTAGTGTGAGACCTCTTGCCTGGATAGGCACCAGCTTCCATGTCTAAGTACTATAGATGTCATTCATTCAACTACTATTTGCTAGCATCTTCTATGGACCACACATGGTGTTTTGAAGAGATAACATCACAAGAATTCCATCCCTTCCCTTAAAAAGTTCTGTGGGACAAAAGAACATTGAGGCTGGAGAGTAAAATACCATGAGGTATAATGTTGTATCACAGGATAATGAGGTATAAGAAGGGTCAGGGAATAGTCTCCCTGGAGGAAAGCTAGGTGGGCTCCTAGAGGTTAAGGAGAAGTTATCAACAGATTAAGGGAATAGGAGAAGGAATTCCAGGCAAAGGGAAGATCATGAACAAAAATCAAGATACAAGAGGGAGGATGTTAGTTTTAAGCAGTTTAATGTGAACAGAAGGTAAGAGGGTAGAGGACCAGAAAGAGAGTGAAGAGAGGAGGATGGGAATATGGAAAGAGTTGAAAGGCAAAACAGGAGGGCAAACTGGAGACAAGACACTGAAAAACTTCTCCACTTCTCTTTTCCTTGGGGTGATGGAGAAGTCATGGAAGCTTTGCAGGCGGGAAGGAATGCAGTGCGGGTGCTCCATGGCTCTGGACCCGACAGAAATGGTTTTGTGACTGTATAAGGAGCTGGTGACATCCATTCCTTTTGAAATTCCTCACTGTCAAGACCAAGCTCCAGCCCAAAAGAAGGCAGGGACTGCCTAGAAGTGAGTCATCATGGGTGGCACAGATGATACCAGATTCAAGGAATCTGAACTATGTGACTTCACTGAGCACCCTTGACTGTTTCTCTTCTTTCCTTGTGTGGTTTTGGCCCAGAGGAAGGTGCCGGGTTTGGTTATGTCCATCCTCAAACCCTGTGAAGTACTTGTTCAGGGCTTCTGAACCCTTAGCAACCCCTCTGTAACTCTAAGCATAAAGACCTGAGCTTGATATAACAAGTCTTCTAACCAATCCATACAAAAAAGATTTATTTAAAATTTTTGTATTTATCTTTTTTTTAGAGAGAGGAATGGAGAGAAAGAGAGAGGGAGGGAGGGAGAGAGAGAAAACATCCATGTGAGAGAGAAACATCTACTGGTTGCCTCTGCTACGTACCCCACCTGGGGATGGACCTTGTCACCTTTGATGTACAGGACTACACTCCAACCAACTGAGCCACACCAGCCAGGACACCCCTGGCTCTCTTTACCCCACTATTTAGTTCATGGTTGATATACAATAAATAATAATGGAAAATAAATACCAAGAATCTGACCCCAGCCCTGAATAACACTGGCTTAAAGACACACTGCCAGCGGTTCTCAACCTGTGGGTCGCGACCCCTTTGGGGGTCAAGTGACCCCTTCACAGGGGTCGCCTAAGACATAACAGTAGCAAAATTATAGTTATGAAGTAGCAATGAAAATAATTTTATGGTTAGGGCTCACCACAACATGAGGAACTGTATTAAAGGGTCACGGCATTAGGAAGGTTGAGAACTACTGCACTAGGCAGATATTTTAAGTAGCTTTGTTTTAATTTATCTCTGAACTACACACACACACACACACACACACATACGCACACTATTTCCCATTTTGAACAAAACTGTGGGGTTCAGAGAGAGATGTATGTACTATAAAAGGAGGGTCCCAGGATAAATAAATAACCTATTTTTAAATCTCAATTGGAAAAATAAATTCCAGATGAAATTCCAGATAAAATTCCAAATGAAGCCCCATGGTTTGTGGGCTGCACATAAAATAAAAGAATTCTTGATTGTAGAGATCATTACCAAAAGGAATCACTGAAAGAGGCTGAAGGGTCTTCATTAAGAATCTTTTTAATGTTTTTTAAACAACGTTTGTTTTTTCTTCTCTTGCAGTTCTGTAATAGGATTCCATCCTGCCTGGAGGCTGGGGGATGGATGACATCAACTCACAATTTCTCTTAAACTTGAATTTAATTTGTCTGTGTTTCTGTGAGCATTAAAACTGAAAGCAGGAGAACAGCTGTTATATGTGGGACTAAAAATGGAGTAAAGACTCCATCATTTACTGTGAGGAATAAATGAGGATAAAGTATGTAAAATGCTTAGTATAATACATACCTGTTACATAGATGTACTCAGTAAGTGGTAGACTTTAATGATCATAATGGCAATGATAAAACTACGCTTTTATATTCCTTATGCAGGGAATCCTTTTGTGCAGAGCAGATGTTAAAAGGCAAGAATGTGTTTAAAATGAGTCCCCGAGAACCTTTTCCATAGCCAATTCCCTATTCTTCAACCCTGACTAAAAGCCTTGAGAAAAATCAAGAGCCCACATTTTCCCTACGGAGTTAGTCATCACTAGCCTATAAAAACTAAATTGACTTTATTGGCATGAAACACTGATAGCTTGAATGTCGTCAGAGATTTATGATCAGTCTGTGAGTTGATTTATTTTTTCCCCTCCTAGGATGTGATTTTGGTCATTCAATATAAGAACTCACAACCAAAAAGAAAACAAGAGCAGAAGAAAGGGGAAGGAAACCTAACTTGAAATCCTCACCCAAGACTTAAAAAAAAAATCATAATTGTTCTTAAAAACTGGCTGGTAGCAAGAATAGAGATATGTGAGAAGGGAGAAAGAAACTGAAGCTTTAGATACAAAAATATTTTATAAAATATTGATTAGGTGGGAGACACAAAAAAGGCATAAACCTACTCACCCAGGGCTTGCTAAGAAACTGGTTGGAGGGACCTGGTGAGCTATAAAAGTGGCAAACTGGTGGCCCATAGCCTGAGTTGAATCAGCTATCATGGTTATCTCCCATTAAAAAAACAAACAAACAACAACAACAACAAAAACTTAACTTGAGTATGTTTGTAACAATACTGGAAAATTTTATATCAAATTCTGGAATTCTGTCTTCTTTTGAAAAGTCAGAAAATGAGGCAGAACAGGGCCTGCCCTCCCTCAGGACAAACATAACTATGATCCTTCTCTTTCTGTATGTGTTTTCCAGTTTGCTATAGCCTGTATTCTGCTTCTTTTTGAATTACATGTAGCCAGCTGTGTTGCCTTGGTCTACCTATCCTGTGTCACTGAAGTTATCAGCCTTCAGTTAAAAGGAACTAAGAGTATAGGATAAGGCATCAAGTGTTGTCTGTTGAAATATGGTAAAGAAGGGTGAATTCCAAGTAATGGGTTAGTCAACAGTGCTTCAAAAGCACCAGTATAGGTATGCAGTGAGAACTTGGAGAGAGGATGTCGGTACAGGTGCCACGCCCAGTGCCTGGCATCTGGTAGTAGCCCGCAAACAGTGATTCTAGTGGTTACAATAGAACATAAAAGTTTCCTCTGTGTATTCATTATTAAAGGACCAGAGGAATCTGTCTGTCACAATGAGGGCAACAACTATATCATTGTTCTGATTATATAAGTAATATAGTGCAGTTTACACAAAGTGTGGTCCACAGATAGGAAATACCAATATCATGTGACATAAATGCAGATCCGCAGGCCCTACTCTGAACCTACTGAATTAAAGTCTCTGAACATGGGGTCTAGGAATCAGCATTTTAACATGCTCTCCATGTGATCCTGATACACACTAAAGCTTAAGCAACATTGTTAGACTAGAGTCCAATCTCATGAAAACACACATACATACACATACACACTTAGCATACACAAATTCAACCCTAAGTGCTAGTCAACAAAAAATAAAATAAATGTTACGCCTATTCCTCTTCAAATGAGACTCCAGCCTCCATTTCCCTGAAGAAAGGGAAGGCAGAATGGCTCCCTAAACACAAAGAAAAACAAAGGAACGTAATTTTTTGGCTTTTGAGCATCCATGAGCCCAGGTTTCAGTGGTTTAAGACTAATTTAAGGAGTCCATCAACTGAAAAGTGGATGTAAAAAATGTGTTATACCCATATCATGAAATATCATCCAGCTGTAAAAAGGAATGAAGTTCCGGTACATACCACAACACAGAGGAACTTTGAAGACATGCTAAGTGAAAGAAGCCATTCACAAAAGACCAGATATTGTATGATTCTGTTTATATGAAATGTCCAAAATAGGTCAATCTATAGAGACAGAAAGTAGATTAGTGGGTAGCCTAGGGCTGAGGTGAAGTTGGGAGAAATTGAGGGGTGACTGCTAATGAAGACAGGGTTTCTTTTGGGGGTTAGGGTTGGGGTTACTGGAAGATTAGGTTCTGAAGACAATGGTTCAACTCAGCCTGTGGGCCACCAGTTTTCCACCGTCCTTATAGCTCCCAGACTCTTCTAACAGTTTTCTTAGCAAGCCCTGGACTAGCAGGTTTATGCCATGCCAGTGTCTCCAACCTAATCTTTTATACATGTAATATATTCTAAAAATGACTGTGGTGATTATTCCATGACTTTGTGAATATACTAAAAATCATTGAATTGTCCACTTGCAATGAGTGAATCATGTGGTATCTGAACTCTGTTTCAATACAGATGTTACAAAAAAAGAGCAAGTTAAGGAAATTTCAAGACTAATTCTAATTAAATTCAGTGTTTGCCTTAACAATTGTCTTTAGAACCCAATTTCCGAATAACACTTGACTTCACCATGTAAGCTCATTGTGGAAGACCTAAATGTGGGTGCTACCTTAAAAATTCTCCATTACTACAATAATTACAACATTTTAAAATACTGGCTCATTAATTTCTAGGGCTGAAAGAGGCTTCAAAGATGATCTAAACTAGTTGTTTTCAAACTTAAAAAAAAAAAAAAAGATAGGGAAGCTTGTTCAATGAAAATCTTACAGAAGCCCAGATGAAAAGCAAACAAACAAAATGCTACTGTTCTGAAAAGACAGAAGGGGCGGTTTGGGTACCTCACTCTTCTGGCAGCCTCTGAGGAAAGATCAAAGGAGAAAAGTTAGAAAGCTATAGATCTAAGTTACCTCCCTTCTGTGTCCAGATAAGGACTTAAGGGCTTGGAGTGGGGCATGCATGACCCAAGGGCACACAGGGAGAGCTTCTTGGTTCTGATTCCCTGTTAGTTTTCATTCCACATATATGGCTACTGTCTTCACCACCTGGGGACAGCTTCAGGACCGTGTCCTGTGTGCATATTCACAGGTGGCCTCAGATAGCTATTGTATTTATTTTGAAAACAGGAGAATGGTTCAGTCAGTTCCACCAAACCACTGGTGAATTCAGTAGAGAAATATGACTGAGGGTGTGAGAAATCTTTCTCACCCTATGTTTTGACTTTGGCGTTCGGTAAACTAAACGATCTATTGACCAGTTGAATGGTTGATCTCTGCAAAAGCCCTTAAAGCTGCTTTTGGTGAGGTAGACATTGAACTCAATTCACAGGAGTATATGTATCAAAGAAAAGAGGGCATTTTATAAATATGTGGATTCTGTATTTTTCAGAGGGAAAACTTGTGGCAATGAGATGGCAGAGGTAAAAAGTAAATCCTGACCTCCTGATGCCTAGTCCAGATGTTTGTCCTTCCACACCACACATAGCAGCAAAACTGAACCAGGGTCAACAAACCATAATTGCTTTCCAAGTTATGGAACATAGTAGGGAAAGGGCAGTTTTTGCATTCCTCTCCCCTCACCTCCACCTCTATCAGTCACCAAAAATTTCCATCCTCTTTTCAAAAGGCAAAGAGCTCTGGCTTGAGTCCTTTTTCTCTAATCGCAGAGACCCCATAACAGCTTTCCATAAATTAGGGCTCAGTCATCTCATATGTGATTTTTCAAACTTCTCTTTACATGCTTCAAATGTAGGAGATGGAGGTCAATGTATCATCAACAATGGGTGGATGGAAGTAATCAAGAAAAAGAACACTAAATAATGAAATGCTGATTTAAAGATTAGATCAGGTAGTTTCTTTTCCATTGGTGATTGTAAATTAGGTGGAAATATGGCATACAGATGCTCTTAGGATCTTCTATCTTTAAGATGGTTCTTGTGAAAATGTATCTCTTTAGAACAACACTGTCCAATAGCATTTTTTATGATGATGGATATATTCTATATCTGTGCTATAGTCACTAGCCAAACGTGGCTACACTTGAAATGTGGCTACTGTGACTGAAGAATTAAGTTTTAAATTTTAATTATTTTATATTTATTTTTCATTTTAATTAATTTACATTTAGATGGGCACATATGGCTACTGGCTACTGTATTGAACAGTACAGTTTTAAATAAGGTACTAGTATATCAAATTTGAACTATTGAAGTTTAATGTTTACTTATTCCATATTGTTAAGGAGAAAAACAATAATAAAAATCAGGTTATCAAAAAGTATCTGGTCCCATTTTTATGTTACTTTGAATTATGAGTATAGATAAAAGCATATAGTCAAATATTAGTAAATGTATCTCTGAGAGTAGAATTATAGTTGCTGTTTTGCTTTTTGATATTTTTTATTTTGTCTAAAATAAACATTTTGCCATAAAATTTTGTGATTGTTTCTATAGCTGGTTACAAACTCCACTGCTATCTCCAAGCACAGTGTCTGCAGAAAGTAAATATGTATTGTATTTAGTTAAAACATTATCATCTAATTGAATTTTTTCCCATGGCCAAAAATGTACACAAATAAGCATAGCAGTAGCAAGACCTAGCAACACAAAGGGGTCTGCATATGTCACATGCAGACATGAACAGTGGAGGTAGAGAGCCCACACCCTTTCAGGCCCTGGGTGGGTGCCCTGGACAGACACCTGGACCCCAAGGGCTTGGTTACCCAACCGCAGCCCATGATTTCAGGAAGACCTCTTAACTCAGAGGTGAATCATGGTCCTGGCGGAGTGGGTCCTGAACCTGGGACTAAGCCAGTGGGAAGGTCAGTCTTAGCACACCCTCTAATAATAGACACAGACCCAAGCAGAGGCCAAAACAAATACATTGCACCATCTCGGGTTATTATCCTTTATCAAAGCCTCTATTGCTTAAGAATAAAAATTAGGTGGGAGTGGAGAAAGGAGGAGGAGAGAGGAAGCAGGCTGTAAATACATTTGGCTGCAGACAGATCATCCTTTTGGGATCATAAACTCAGTGAATACTGATGCTAAAAGGGACCAGAGGGTTATTGCATCCGTTCTGCAGCCTCCATTGCTGGAACCCACAGCATCTTAGGTAGTTGCAAAGCTATTCTGTGTTTCAAGCCCCACAGAGACAGTGATAGGGACAGGAAAGAACTTCTTGTGTTTCATCGAAGTATTCCCAGGTGATAGTTTATGATAATTGCCTATTGCTTTGCTAGAAATCTGTGGAGGAAAGGGGCCACATGCTAACCTGACAAGCTCAGGGAACACCTGCATGGTGGCCTTGCAAACTCAGAGACCTAAAGTCACCACAAAGGATGGTTTGAAATTAAAACTTTTTAACTAAAAGCAGTTTATGGCAGGTAGTTATGTCCTAGGCTAGAATCTTCCCTAACAAAAGTAAATGTTTACTTTAACTGAGCCTGTCTAATTTCTTTTGCATCCGAGATAACGTACCATTGGAATGTCAGGGTAACTTCCCTTTTCCCAGACCCCTCAGGGCACAACCAATGCACCAGAGCAGAGACTACAAATCCTCTCACGTTATTTTTATTGTGTTAATTGCTAACTATTTACTGTCCTGTACCCACCTATGTAAAAGATGTATCATTTTACTATTTATTCAATCCCAGAGGTTCCCCCCATTTGCTTTCTCCTGCCTCCCTGATCTATTACCAATGAATTTCATGTAACTCACCCACGTCTTCTCTTTTGAATGTAATGTATAAAATAAGGTACAAAACTGCCATTCTCTGGAGCATTTTCTCAATGCATTGAGATTTTGCTTCCTGACAATTGGAGGGGGGCAATGGGGGGAAAAAGGGAGGGGACATCTGTAATACTTTCAACAATAAAGATTAAAAAAAGAAAAAAGAATAAATAAACTCACAAAAATTCTTTACAGGTTTGAATGTTTCTTACGTTGACAGATCTATCATTTTATTTTGTAGACATACAAGTCTATCCTCACTCATTGCTCCTCACACAGTACATGTCTGTTCATTTTATATGTATATTATTAAGAAACCACTCTAGAATGATTTCTTTCATCTTATTCAGGTAAAGAAACTGAGATAAGGGGGAAAGGAAGAAATTCAAACTATCAGTGGTATAAATTATTTTGATGATGGAGTGAAAAAAACAGAACCTAACGTTTTTAATTTCTAGAATCTTTACAAAATGTATGACCAAAGTCCTTCATGACTAAGAAAGAAGAGTGGAATAACTCTTCCTATGCTTCAATATTTCGCTTCCTTATAACTGACCTACTAGATATTTCCTCACTAAGAGTTGGGAACATTTTTCATGTATTTATAGTTCTTTCCTATATTTGTTCTTTGTCTCTTCTGATCAAACCAAGAAATCATCATAAGAATTAAAAAAACACACAATTTTCCATTTAACATCCCCCATTTGAAAGCTAGTGGATTTTTCTCACACTAAACTGATTTAAACTCAAGGTCTGGAAGAGAGACAAAGGCAAAATTGAATCAGAATAAACGGATAAGTCTCCAGCAAGAAGGTATGAAGGCACACACTCTCTCTCTCTCAGGACTCCACCTGCTACATTTATAAAATCCCATTCTTCTGACCAGGGCAGTGCCCTGTTCTGTGCTGTAATGCCCCACTGACCACTCCTGGTAGAAAAAGAGGGTTGAGGTTCTAGGACTGCAGCTGGGTTGGTAAAATTGATTTTGGATGGAGAAAGGGAAGAGACAGAATATATCTCAGTAGTAAGATAGGATGGGAAGAGGGAGAGAAGAGCAAGCACGAGCTGTCTCTTGAGCTTGAGGTCAGAGTTGAGGTTAGAGACATACTAACCATGCTGGGTTGTAGTATCAGAAAAGGAGAGGATGGGATACACGTCTGAGCAATCTCTACTCAGTGTAACAAGCAATCACTGAAAACTCTTGAACAAAGGAACAATATGCCAAAAGTTGCATTAGAGAAATGTTAATGTATCAGACATGCAGGCTTCATTTGCAGGAGAGAAAGAGACTGCAGGCAGAAACTCCGGTGGGAGAATATTGTAAGAATCCTGGACTGAGGTGGTGAGAGCTTGGAGAGGAGACTGGCAATGGGATAATAAAAATAATATAGCTCACCTTTACTGAGTGCTTACTACACGCAGACCATTGTGCTAAGGGTTTTACTTACAATATCACATTTCATCATCACAACAATCCCATGAAGTAGTTCTATTACTATTCTTTTTTTCAAGTGTGGAAACTGAAGCTTATAGCTGCTTAGTAAAAGCACAAGTAAGAGATGCATCTCAGAGGGGAACCCCAAGGATTTGGTGAGCAGGCAGTGTGAAGGGAGGATGCAGAATGTTCGAGGAGGCTAGATAACTGGGATGGATATCTATTTTGTCAGCAATAGCAAAAGGGAAACTTTGGAGGAGGAATAGGTTTTGTTAGGAAGAAAAACAGTAATTCTTTATTCCCTATATGAACTACCCATTTTCTTAGAATTTTCAAACAATTTTATTCTAAGTTCCCAGCACACTTACTCAATAGGATGTCCTTCCCCCTAACATTTCTATAATTTAGGACATAGACCTGGTTGAGCTACCTCATGGAGAAAATGGGGGTCTAGCAACATCAAACCAACCCCAGACAGTGAAGAGAATCCAGGTCACTGGGTACTTTCTGGTCAACCATGGGACTGGATAAAGACCCTGCTCTTCCCTATCTCTTTGTTCCATCCACAAGCTCTCAATCACCCCAGGCTCTCGCACCTGGAGGGACAAAGCTGACTTCAGTTCTTTGCAAGGGCACCGTGTCATTCCCAGCGCTTGGATTCCCTCGGGTCTGGGAGAGTGGTACTTCTCCGAAAGAAAGAAAAGAGCAGTAAAAAATGTCTTTGTGAAGGATAGGACTTCTGAGTGGATTTGGGAGCAGGCATCTTCCAAAGGCCACTGGGAGGAGGGGCAAGCAGTTCTGACGTCAAAGAGACTCCAGGGTCCTGACACAGAATGAGATAATGGCTTTTTTTCCTGAGGCTTTTCCCCTTGTCCCTAGGGTCCTGTAAAACTCAGGCCACTGGGAGGTTAACCACATATGAAAGTTCTATCCCAACACGGAGAATCATCTCCCTGTTGGGCTTGCGTTAGAACACATACGTATGTGTCACACACACATGTTCTCGTATGCTTTCTCTGGTTAGGATTGAAAGGTAATTACTCTGTATCTTTATTCCCTCTCTCTTTCTTCTATGCTTCTCAACACCCTTTTGTCCTTTTTTTGACCTTCCTCTTCCCCTTACTCTTGATTGCATTACTTTCAATGAGAACAGATAACATTTCTATTCTCTCCTTTCCTACTAAGCCCAACAACTTGAAGTCAGTCACCCCATAATCAAGTTAAATAGCTACCTGGGATGGTGTGGATGACACAAGAACTTGTCTAATGGTCTGAAGTATGAGTGGGATTCAGGCTCAGTGAATGAAATCCCAAAAGCACTCATCCTCATTTATGGTGTCCTTGCCACACCTTAAAGATGCTCAGCAAAACTCCACACACCACCTCTAGGTCTCCAGGTAGGAACCCCCAAAATCTTTATTTTATTAGGGGACCTTGAAGGAAAGCATAAAATCTGTAGCTTTTCAGACTTGGGTATTTCCAGAGCAGCCAGAACTCTCTTTTCTTTCCATATCAGAGGTCAGAATCCTCCCTTGATCTTAGATCTCTACCTAGTTACCTGACCATGTAATTTTACTTTTCCCACAACACCCATGTCTCTTAGACAGAAGGTAGCCCTTTTTCATTAGTACATGAATAGACTATTATCATCTAATATCTGACCATTTTAACCCTCACTTAAATTATTTTTATAGACTATGCCAAGAAACCAATCAATCAGTAAGTTAGTATTCTCCTGATCAGAATTAAGTTTCCAGAAGGTCAAAGAGTTCATATAATATGCCCCCCCACACACAAACAATAAGAATGTATGAGCACATTCCTAATGGTTTACAGTCATTTCATTGTCCCCCTCATTAGAACTTCTTGGCATATCGATGTTGAAAGACTGAACACGCAGCCCAAAAGGTGATGCATGGAATAAATTTATCTTCTTCGTCTTCTTTTTTTTTTTTTTTTGCTAGCAAAGCAGGCAAGTGTTGATGTGCTCACTCTTCTCTTCAAGATTCACTGGCTCTCTGACCGCATTCTTGGGTGAGATAAGGAGTTTCTTCATAAGTCCTGCCTACACAAAGGTCTGATTGTTAAAGCACACAACAGTGACGTGCATGGTCCCACTTAGCCTGGAGAGTTTGTGAATCTAAAGGTTAATTTTTGATTTTTTATTATTTCAGTCTCATTGCCCATGTTCTTCCCCTACACGAAAGTGATGTTAGTTAGACTCTGTCAGCTCCCAGGGAAGCTTCCTTCTACTCTCTGTGGTTGTTGTTGTCAGATATCCATCAGATTACAGTCCAGGTTATGTGGAACTAGGAGAATGGAGAGAGTGCACACTGCTGTACAAACACCCACACAGCTACAATAAATCATAGGTGACATCAGCAGCCCAATCTGAAATGTCCATGCCCATGGAGGAGGCTCAAGCTGTGCATTTCCTTCCTCCCACTCTCTCTTAACCCCATCTCATCCTCCTCCTTCTCCCCACCTCTGCCTCACTCTGGGCCCTTACCACATCATAGCTGGATCATTGTTTTTTTGTTTTGTTTTTTACTTTATTGATTTTCTAGAGAGAGGAAGGGAGAGGGAGAGAGAGATAGAAACATTGATGAGAGAGAACACCGACTGGCCGCCTCCTGCATGCCCCCCACTAGGGATTGGGCCCACAACTGGGTATGTGCCCTGACCAGAAATCGAACTGGCAACCTCTTGGTGCATGGGTCGACGCTCAACCACTGAGCCACACCGGCCGGGTGCAGCTGGACTATTGTGAGGGTCTCCTCTAGGCCTTCCTGTAATGCTCTGAACTGCTCTGTCTTCTTAGGGCACTACTTTTCTCCTTTCTCTTTCTCTCCACTTCTAAGTTCTCAGGCTCTTTAGAAATTCCTGTTTCTTTTGCAACTTTCCCACCAAACCCACCACCATTCAAGTTTTAAAAACAACAACAAAATAAAAAGCACTGTAGAGAGGGACACGTAGGCAACATGCCTATTCCATGCTCTTACCCATAACCAGTTCTTCAAGATCTCAACTAGTTAATGATGCACCCCCTGCCCCCAGATTTCCTGTTGGGTCCCAGCTCCATGTCCTTGCCTTTCCTTGAATAGAAGTCCAAGCATCCAAATCCCCAGACACAGTAGCTAACTCTCTTAAGCAGACACGTTTGACTTATCTGGAGCACAAACGCACACTGAAGGCATGTCCACACCTTCTTCCTTAGGTCAGTCTGAATTAACAGCAGGCAGGCTAACCTCACCCAGAACCTCAGGGTAGAGCAGGCAGGAGATTAACTAGTGTGAGCCTCTACCCTAAACCTTTGGTTAGTAAGTAGCCCTGTGGATCTTCAATTCTCTTGTGCTTTGGTGTGAAGACTTTGGCTGTGACTCAGAGTAGGAGAGGGTGGGGGTGCCCAGAAAAGGAGAGAGAAACCAAGCAGATCTGCTGCCAAGGTACAGCCACCAAACTGCACACACTCAGCTTCCCATCACCTTGCAGCCTGAGAAATTCAATTATCACTCTAAGACACACAGCCCAGAGGGACTCACAGGTCTCCGGTAAGGCGCCAACATTAAGGAAAAGAAAAGGGAAACAAAGAAATTTCAAAAACTCCTGACCCTGTGGAGCGTATGCTTGATAGAAGCAAAGTAAAAGTCTGACATGTCTCTCTATGAATTAGATAGGACAGAAAAGAGTACTTCTCAAAAAATGGAAAAAAGCAAACAAGCAACAACAACAAAAACCCCGCATACATTCACTTTGCTTCTGTAGGGTGAAGTGGAAGCAGAAAACATGACGCAGGGATGTAGGCAGCAGCCAAGGTCTACTAACCGGAGAATTGATGTGAGGTCTAACCTCGCCGAGCCCTTGTTTCATCACGGATGTGTCAACCTAAAAGACTCAGAGACCTATGTGATTTTGTTTCAGAGAAGTGTCATATTTAAGAAACAATGTCCAAAAATTAAAAGTAATAAAGATGGAATGCCATTTATTATTCATGCCTCTCTGAAGATATTAAAGGGGATGAAAATATATGGTTCTTAGAAACACTTATTCAAATTCTCTTGTCTCTCCATCCTACTTTCTTATCCTAGTCACTCTGGTTCTGGTCTCCAGGGGGAAATAAAAAGCTTTCTCTTTCACTCCCTCTTCATACAGTGTTTTGTCATTTTCAGTCTCCCTCCTCACCCTCCAAGTGCTGTAATATCTAGATCAACTTATCTTTTCTTCCTGCAGAAATTTCTTCCCTCCTGCGAAAGCATAGACGATGGAAATTGGACTAGCATGTACAGGATTCTTCTTGTTGAGGTTGGAAAAGGAGTCGGTGTTTAAATAATTCTATATTATTGATTTTTATCCCTGTATTATTAATTTTTTGTTTCATGACATTAAATATGGTACTTGCGATCTCTCCTTGCTTACCTTTCAAGTTTGTTGTGTAGATCAAATAAGGTCACCCATTCTTTTGGGAAACCAAGACTCGCTATAATCAGGAGGAATAGAGCATTTTTATGTGAACATGTAGTAAATGGATTGGCACAATTTTCCTTTCTTGGATGCCGCGGCAAAAAGTACAGGGAGAGGAAAGGAAGAGTTTCTCTTTAAAATAACCATGTATATGATTGTACCTCTGAAGCCGTCAAACAAATCCCTGCAGTGTTTAATGTGTTTATCTTACATTTCTAGTTTCAGCACTCTTGAAGACAGGTTTTGTTTTCATCATAGTGTGTCTCTATAAATGGAGTCCTCCATTAATTATTAATTAATCAACTAATTTATTCAATTAATAAATATTTGTCAATGAATTAGTCATTTCCTCCCATATTCTTTTTTTTTTTAATAAACATTTTCCAGGAGTCAGATGCTGGGTGTTAAACAAATCATAGCCTTTTCCCTCAAGTTCACCCTCTAGCGGGGGAGGGGAGAACAGAAGTAGACATTTGAAGTCATTGATTCCTGATAGAGCGATATCCAAGGAAAGGGATGTGGAAGCAGCTGCTGTCGCTGGTGGCTAACCCAGATTCCAGTTCCTCCGTGGGCGAGCCCAGAAAGAGCCTGGCAACTGTAGTGGACAATGTTTTTGGACATGCTTTGGCTATGTACATCTCCTTCTCTTTTGCTTACATTCTATAAAAGAGAATCAAAAAGGCAGGTCACACTTTCCTAGCTGCCCTTGCAGTTAGAGGTGCCCATGGAACCAAGTTCTAGCTAGTAGGGAAGTCTGTTGAGGAGTTTTAGGAAAAATTTTCTTCCCTGATAGTAGAAAAAAGAAGCAGAAGAAGGGGAAAAAAAAATACTAAAAACTTTTGCACAGCAATGTAAACAATCAACAAAACGAAAAGTCAACCTAGGGAATGGAAGAAAATATTTGCAAACCCTATATTTAATAAGAGATTAATATCCAAAATATATGAAAAACTCTGAAAACTCAATAGCAAAAAACCCACAAGTAAACCAATTTTTAAAAATGGGAAAAGGACTTGAATAGACATTTCTCTAAATGGCCAAATAGTATATTAAAAGGTGCTTAGCATCACTAATCGTTTGGGAAGTGCAAACCAAAACCATAAAACCTCATATCAATAGGATGACTATTATGAAAGAAACAAAAGATTATGTGGAGAAATTAAAACTCTTGCACACAATTTGTGGAAATCTATTGGTGCAGTCACTATGGAAAACAGCATGGAAGTTCACCCAAATTAGAAATTTGTGGGCTTCCACCATGTAGCATTTGAATTGTCTTTGAAAGCTGTGACTCCAGACTTGCATGTAACATCCTGACTTGCCACCCAATTCCAGGATTAAAAAAGATTTAGGGTCTCACTTCTTCTAATACACACTTTCCCTCAGCTGAATCGCTGTTTAATTGCGTTCTTCTAGTCAGCATTTACTGAATGCTTACTATGTGCAAAACAAACCAATCTTTTCTTCAATACCCAAATTAAGGTTGAGAGTAGGTTTTTGTTTTGTTTTTACCCCAAAGTGCTTATGATATAAGTCAGTGTTTAATGAATACTTATTATTTTTTGACTAGTTTGAGTCCTGGTATCTGGTCTGTCCAGAAAATCCAAACTGCATCTTTACTGCTGCTGTTTGGCAATTTCAGTCAGTTTCCTGATCCAAATAGGAAGAAATGGAGGTGGATGAGTAACCATTCACATATAACATGGTTCTGTTACAGAGCTCACATCTTCTTCCCCTCTGGATCATTAACCTCTACTAAATTGGAGAGGCCAGTTGTCCTTCATACATTTCTCTGTCCTCTCTTTGAGATGATGATTCTGGGTAACAACAAAGGGGCCAGAGTTGCTCCTTCTCTACTCTTGTTTCTGAGCCTGCTCTCCAAGACCATGGTGGTTCTGGGCTGCATGAGACCCCGTGGATAGGTGGGTTAGGAGGGCCTTAGTCACTACACTAGCACTGTATGGGTCTGTGTAATGGGAGATCTGGCCAGAAGGACTCTTGGGAATCTGTTGGCCAAGCCCTTATTGTGGGCTGAATGTTTGTCTCATCCACTAAATGTTCGTGTTGAAGCCCTAACTTACAATGCATGGTATTCAGAGGTGATTCTCTGGGAGTTACTTAGATTTACATTAGGTCATAACAATAGGGCCCTCATGATGGGATTAGTGCCCTCATAAGAAGAAGAAGAGAACCCTGGCTGGTTTGGCTCAGCTGTTAGAGAGTCAGCCCATGGATGGAAGGGTAGCGGGTTTGATTCCCAGTCAAGGGCATGTACCTGGGTTGCAGATTTGATTCCCATTCGGTCAAGGTTGTACAGGAGGCAACCGGTCAATGTGTCTCTCTTACATGGATGTTTCTCTCTCCTCTCTCTCTCTCTCTCTCTCTCTCTCTCTCTCTCTCTCTCTCCCTTCTTTCTACTCTATCTGAAAAATCAATGGAAAAATATCCTCGGGTGAGGATTAACAACAATGATGACAAAAAAAAAAAGAAGAGGAAAAGAGAGAGAGAGAGAGAGAGAGATCTTGCTCTTGGGGCCTATGCACCAAGGAAAGGCCATGTGGGGACACAGCAGGAAGACAGCTGTCCACAAGCCAGAGAGCAGGCCCTCACCAGACATTGAATCTGGCACTACCTTAATCTTGGATTTCCAGGTTCTAGAACTGTGAGAAATAAATGTCTGTTGTTTAAGCCACACAGTCTATGGTATTCTAAGACGGTCATCTTTACCAGTGAATTCCTTCACAGGTGACACACACCCTGGGCTGCCCACGGCTCTGCTGCACAGCACATTCAGTCTTCTCTACAGCATCCACAGGTAACTCACGCTGTTGGTGAAAGGGAGCATGTGTCAGGGAGTTGTGCAGGTAGAATCACACATCTTCCTAAACTCTCCACTTCTATTCAGTTTTACTGCTCCCGCTGCCTAGAGTCAGAAAACTTCAAAAACCTAGTGTTGAATCCATCTCAGTCTCAAATCAGGGATCTGTGGAACAGCCTTGATGCTGTCTTTGCATAATTGCTGGTGTCAGCTTTCAACCTTGTACCCCATTCTGAGCAAGAGTGACAGGGCAAGAAAAATTAGAAGAGGAAGAGGCCAGCCCAGTTGGTGAGTTTCTATGTCTAGACAGGCTAATGAGTAAAAAGTGTTCCTCATGGAGGTCCTGAACCAGGAAAATAACTTCATGGACTGATTCTTTTTTTCCCCCTGATCAGCCAATGCCACCTTCCCTGATTCCTGTCCCAGGTTAAGTGACGGGAAATGCCTCTCCTTAGCACTTGGGAACCTGCTCTGACACAGGTCCTGCCTGCCAGGCCAGCTCAGGCTCCACTCCTCTCCCTTAATGAAGCTCATTTAGCACTAAGGGGTCCACCTGCTTGAGGGGCTCCTTCACCAAAACTGGCCATTCAGAGAAGCTCAGTACATGGTCCAGAGCAGGGTGAGATCTGTGGAGGGCCAGGATACTCTAGTCCTCAAGATTTCTTATTTTTTAATGTTCCCTCCTATTTCCTCACATTCACAGAATCCCCAAGTTGGCAGAAACCTTAAAATCCAGCCACCTGTCCTGTCTGCAAGAGCTCACCTGCAGACAGTCATTCAGCCTCTGCTTAAAAGCTAGATATGAGGAACTCACAATTTCTCATTTCCTTTTTGGTCAACTCCATTAGCATGCTCTTCTTTATAATTGAGATCAAATACCTGCATTTTGTAATAATTAATTTTATTAGAGCTTTAGAATCATGAATACATAGAATACCCAGAATGGAACTCAGATGGGATCAACCTTAACCCCCTCATTTTCCAGGAAGCCCTTTTGATGCAGTGAGTTCCTGAGTGACATTACCGGGAGTCTTGAAAACTTATCTCTTATTCATGAGTCAGTTTGAGAGATGGAGAAAAGAGGTCGAAAGCATATCTATCAGTTATCTCCCTCGTACTCCTTACATCTGTCCTTCCCTCCATTCTCACCACCTTCAGAATTCCTTGCCTCTACTTTGCCTTGGCTTTCTGTCTTAACTTGTTTTACTACCAACAGTCTCTCTTTTCTTCTCCATCCAAACCATCATTGTCAAAGCAAGCATCCTAAAATCAGCTCTAGGCATGGCATTCTATTACTGTAAAATCTTCCATAGCTCCCCACTGCCCATCATCTGAACGCTTAATAAATCCTTAATATGAATTTCCCTCCATAAGGCCCATTATAAACTAACCACAACTTGACTATCCAAAAAGTGAATCAGACTGATTGTTGCTTTCCCCAGAGGGGGTCAGTGGCCACTGGGAGTTCTCCAGGCTCTGCAGATCAGTTAGAGCAGGAAGTATCCCCATGCCCCTGTTTCACTTTACCTAACTATGTGACTTTTCTCTGCTGCACCTCAACTTTTCCATTCATTTGTTGAAGACTTGGGGCCAGATAAACTCTGGGCCTCCTTATAGCTCTGAAATTCTGAAGGAGTAGAAGGAACATGAACATAGACCGAGACTCTAAGTAGATAGGAAGACTGATGATGGGGTAATGGACTTAGAGAAAACCTCAGAGAATGGGGAATTAGCTGCAGGGGAATGAGGGGAGATCTTGGGAAACTTCAAAGTTGGAGATTCTGCCTCAGTACCTTAGTGATGCATTGGAATTAGCTGGGGACTTCATAAAACACTGAATGAACCCTGGGTCCTATTCCAGAGATTCTGATTTAATTAACCAGGAGTGCAACCTAGTCATTGGGATTTTTAATAGCTATCTGGATCATTCCAATGTGTTGCAGAATTTGAAACCACAACCCCAAGTGAAGGCCAGGCATGAAGGGGAAATGACACAATCTTTGTCAAAGGGAGATAAGAAACACTGGCCAGAGGAGGCAACCTGTACAGCAGAACACTAGAGAACCTGCAAATCCCCCAGCAAATGTTTTTCTCACCTCCTGGGGCCAATAGCATCAGGGTCACTTGGGGAATCCTCCATGTGAGAGGACTCACTCTACCATTACCACTAGCTCATGTACATCCATTCCTTCCAGCCCTGCTGTGCCCAGGCCTGAGTGGAGCTGTAAGGTTCCATCTAAGGTGGGAAAGCTGATATTACCGTCCCTGATGTGGGCTCAGGTTTCTGTAGGTTGCGTCCTCTTAGCGCACTTGAAAGCCCATGTATTTTTTTAGTTGTGTTGGTATTGCATGTGGGTGAAAAGACTGAGATATCTATCCTGTTGGGCAATGTTTGCCTCCTATGCTGTCCTTTGTAAACTGTTGAGCAGCACTGGAGAAACCAGATGACTGGTCTTAGGAATGGTCTAGGGAGAGCTGTTGATCAGGGCCTCTCCTTCCAGATTCACTGAGCTGGGCCTCTTCTCAGCCAAGGCTAAAAACTACTAGCTCTGCTCTGGAACTGACAGTAAGTGTGGTGCCAGCCAGCTGTTAATGGTCAGATGGTGGGGGCCAACCCAAATAGTGAGGGTCAACCTAAAGGATGGGGTCAACACAGAGTGGAGCCAAATCTATGCATTTTCACTTCACTGTATAAGTTTCATATTAAAATTTTTGGAAAGAAGTTACCAAACAATTGCAGTTAAACATTTGAAAAAATAAAGTGGAGATAATCACAGTCTAGGACAAACCCTGGTTCTTTACTACCTTTTGTGACATTTTGTCATGCCCTCTGCAATTTACTTTATTAGGGGTTTATGAGATATATATGTCATTTTCCTTCCATATATACTACTCATTCCTCTCCACCCTGCCTTACACATCCCCAAATTTATGGACTGCATCCATTATCTCATGCTTGCTGGCTTCTGGTTGGATTTAGCCAACGGTGAGTACCAACAGATCAGAGCAGAGAGATATTGGAGTGTTTAATGTTACAGACTGCTGTATTTCTCCATTAAAGACCATATCTCCTAAGAGGCTATTTTTCCTTTTCCAAGTAATCATTACTTCCCTCTCTTCTCCTTCATGGTTCCCGGATATGACTAGCTTGGAGGATACTGAAGCATTCTTCACTATTATTATTAAATTATACTTAGTCATCTATAAATAACTCTTTTCTTAAACTTTTCGTTTATTATTATACTCTCCTACTTGGACTATGAATGATACGAGGGGTGTGTGTGCGTGTGTGTGTGTGTGTGTGTGTGTGTGTGTGTGATGATGATGTTTGGAGAACACAAGCTTGCCTAAGTAGGAATAGAAATGATCTCTCTAAGGTAATTCTCTTGGTGAGGAAAAGTAGCTGTTCCCTACACTGTCCTGGGTCCTTCCTGCCCAAAGCATCCTCAATGATTTGCATGATCGCTATCATACCCTTCTCTAGTAATCTCTTTTTTTAAAGCTCTCTCCCAAGTCAGAACAAAAGCTCCTTTCTTCATTTCTCCTTACCTTAGTTAAGCCAGAATGGCATTATTTGTCATTGCTAAGCATTAACGCATAGAAAAAAATGTCTTTGTGCTATACTGCTTTTTTGGTCTGGCTCTTCCAAAAAGATGCCATGTTGGGACTAAATATGCAGGTGTTTTATGAGGAGAAATGCCTTTGTGAAGAGAAATCAGGAAGGGCCTGGAGAAGGCTGGGAGAGCATTCAGACCATAAAGCAAATCTTATCCTCAGTGAAGAAGAGAGGGAGGGAGTGTTGGGTTGAATTGTCCTAGACTGCCCTGAAGTCTCATGAAGGTTTGGAAAAACCATCTGGGAATCTCTGAACCAAAATGAGCTGACAAAGCAATCCCATGACTCCTAGAAAGTGTGCATTCAACCATTAGTGGGAAGAAACCTGTGGGAGGTATGGCCTTGGAGCAATCACAGTGATAAATTTTAGAATGTAGCACCTGAGGCCTTCAGTCATTTAAGTTCCCTGCAGTAGGAGACACAGTCTCATGGCCACCAGAACTGCATTTGGTTATCATGAAAAAGGCTATTGTCACATTGTTACAGGTCTGCCACTTTGTCGGCTAAACCATGCCATATAATTCTAAAAAATTCAGTATATGCTGTTGGAGTCAGTTTTCCTGCCACCTTGACTTCACTTTGCTATACAGGCAACAAAGGCAGACTTTATGGCAACCCTAGTCCTTACATTAGCCTTGAATATTAGATAACATCACCTCCATTAGAAAAACTAAAGTTCTGAAAATCAAAGCATTTATTTACTTCTTGCTTTCTTCCTCTATAAAAAAGCATGAATTGTCTATGATATCCTTAACACTGTGTCAGTTACTGTGGCCACCACAGTAAATAAGAAACTGTTTCTGTCTTCAAGGGTCTTGCTGTTTAGGAGAAAGGTAGAAAAATGTATTTATATGTTTGCAGTAAAGTGTTACAGGATTATAATATCTATATAAGCTATGAGGAACTGGGGCACAAAAAGGGAGTGATCAAGTCTAGCAGTAGAGAGTAAGGGAGTCCTAAAAGAGAAGTTAAAGTTTATGCCAAGTATTTGAAGGTCTACCAGATGGACATGTGGGATAGAACCACAGCAAAATGAGTGATGAAAACAAGTACTGAGGTGAGAAGTTGTTTGACCTACCTGGGGAATTGCAACAGTTTGGAATGATAGTAATGTGATAAATATATGGAAAGTGGGGATTAAAGAGGGGTGAAGTTAGAGACAAGGCAGCGGCTAGATTGGGAAGGACATGCAAATAAGAAGTCTAAAATTTATCTATTGGGCCATGGGTCATAAACTGAGAAATGAGATGATCCAGATTTGCACTTAAGAAAGATTCCTCTGGCTGAAGGATAAAGAAGGGATTGGGGGTACAAGACTGGAGACAGGGAAACCAGGTTGTTAGCACCTACGACAGGCCAGCAAGAGACAAAGCCCTAATTAAACCAAAGTGGAAACAGTAGTACTAGAGAAGGGATGTGGTCAAAAACGGTGGGGACACAGCATCAATCATACCCTGTGAGTGATGGGCTACGAGGAGGGGAGGGGAGGGTAAGGAAAACGTGAGAGTCTAGAAGTGATGCCCTGTGGGGTCTACATTGCAGATAGAAAGAAGATACTGTTATTAACTGTGGCAGGCAGAATTCTAAGATGGCCCCCAACATTCTTGTTCCCCGGTACATACACCCTGTATAATCCCCTCCATTCGGGTGTGTGTGGGATCTGAGAATGTGGTGAGTGTCATTCCTGTGATTAGGTTACATTAGATGGCAAAAGTAGATGGATTTTCACAGATGTAATTAAAGACTTTAATCAGTTGGATTTGAGTTCATTAAGACAGACATTATCCTGGATGGGTCTGACCTAATTAGATAAACTCTTTAAACGGTGTCTAAAAATTAGAGATGCTTTCTCTTGCTGGTCGTGAAGAAGCAAACCACTGTGAGTTCTATAGCTTCAAGAAAATGAATTCTGCCAACTTCCATGTGAACTTGGAAGAAGACGCTGAGCCTCAGATGAGACCTCTTGTGAAATCCGGGGCAGAGAGGACCTGGCTAAGCTGACACATGAAAACTGTAAAATAATAAATAATGGATATTCATTTAAGCAGCTCAAATTGAGGTCATTTTTACACAGCATTAGAAAGCCAATGCACTAATAATTATCATGATCAAAATAATTTTCAGCATGGATTTTTCTTATGTCCTCCAGGTAAATTTTATGAGCAGAAAACATGCAGAAGTCACTTTCAAATCCATTTTAAATAAATATTCTATTATTTAAGGTTCCACATTTAAAAATCTAATTCTCCTATAATGCATTACTTTGAACCTATAAATCTTATAATTCTGATTATGGACTTAGTGAGTTTAATTATCTCTTAGGGACTTTTGATTAATGTTTGGTCCCAGTTTCAAACTTATTACAGAAAACATTCTTCACTGCATTGATAAATCTCTTCTATTTTATTTCCCTTAAAAGAACTTTGTCTGATACATTTTCTCAATTACTTAAATGAATCTTATAAATCTAATAAATTAACCTTTAAAAATAGTTATTCTTAAGTTTTCTTAATTATATGAATATAATAAAAACTAAGATTTTATCCTATACTCATATTTAAATTAATCACTCCATTACTTATTGCAAATTGGAGTTTCAAGGTTGATTTGTAATTCTAACAGATCAAATTCTCTTAAACATGAGAACATAAAAAGTCCAAAATATACAAATATCTAACTATAAATTTATATAAGTTTATTAATATAAATTTTCTACTCTTAATTCTAATCCTTTTTGGTTCAAAGATGTTTAAACATGAAAGAAAAAAATGACATTATCACAAACAATTTTTGATGGTCAAGCCTGCGTTGTGGCCAATGACACTGGCCAGAATGGGAGGTCTGGAGATGCTGAGGTCCAGAGAGATTTCTCATAATTCTTTCTGCCAAGGGGAACCCCTTTTATCATCTCAAACCTTGGGCTTCATATATTAGAAAAGGGGATTTTCACACCATCCATATTCCAGTTTTTACTCATGTCATTACCTAACTTTTCCATCTACACATGGAAGAAAGTCTGCAATCCCAGCCCCAGAGTCGCCTTATAGCAGAGAATGGAGCTGAGACCAGGGATGTGACCCGCAGGCCGCTCTGCTCCTGCTCACCCTTGGCAAGAAGTTCACTTAACCACCGGTACCAACACCTGAGGTGCTGGGTGGAAGAACAGGGGGAAAGTGCAAAGGAGAAGTGTTAAACCAAACGAAACTTAGTCTGGAAAAGTGCGTAGATAGCTGGGTTGCACTGTTTTTCCTTCAGGAGCTGGAAATGCAGAAGAAGCTACAGGTATTCGTTGCAGACTTGCTAATAAACCAGGCCTCGTGGTTGAATTCCCAGCCAACCGCTCAGCCTCACTCTGAGAAACATTTCCTCTCCCCCGCCCCCACGCATTTTCCTTTTTTCCATGTGATCCTTTCCAAGTTGGTACAGACACCTTGGGTGGCAAAATCCATTTGCTGTGTGACACACACCCCTCTGCCTCTCCCACTGGCAAATACTTTATGTTTGCCAGGAGCCAAATGAGCTTTGGGTAACCCCAGAGATGTGACTCCTTCTCGGAAAATGATCTCTGGTCTTAAAGTATGTGTGCCCTCAACCTTGCCGTCACTTCTTTTTTTTTTTTTTTTGGTCTCTTTTCCCTTCACTCCCTCTTCTCCCTTTTGCCTCCTTTTCAACTTCTCTCCCTTTGTTTCATTGTCTCTTACATGTCTTTCTCTCATCCTTTTCCCTCATTTTTTCTTCCTTTTTTTTCTATTCTTCTGCACTGGGATATATATGTTTATGGATTTCTTTAAGGGGAATGGTGGGGAGACGGGTGAATATGTATTCATGCCAATAAAAATAGCTAAACGTGTGAGCTATAACGACATGCCAGGCAGTGATAAGCATGTGACATGCATTACCATTTGATCTTCAAAACCACCTTGATTGATTGATATATATGGTTCCCATTTTCCATATGCAGAATCAGCTGCTTGAAGAGGGTAATTTCCCCACACTTGGTAAGTGTAGTTTAATCACATGTCCCAGGAGGATGACTCTAGGATCACACTCTGAATCGCTCTCTTTTGTCAACCCAAGGCCCATTACCCACTGCATTTGATTAAAGGACTTCAGCGTTATTTCCCTGACATCCCTGTCCCTGAAACCAGACCTAGCCAGGTACCATATCTCTGTACCTCACCCTGAGCTTCTGGACAGACCACACTCATAACAGAAAATCTAGAAATTATATTTTTTTTGAGGAAAGTGTTAAATCCACACTGAAAGTTCAAAGCTCATCTTTCTCATGCTTGCTGACATGCATTAGGAAGTAAATAACCTTCTCTAGTCTAGAGTAGAGGGAAGTCATCTGCAATGTTAGCAGGCAGGGTGAAAGGGAATGGGGGTATTGGTGGATGGGATGAGATTCAAGGAGTCTTGGTACCAGGAGTATATCAGGGCTGGCATGTGGTCCCCAATGAGTCATGCCTCCTTGTACAGTCCCTCTCACACTGACGCTGAGCTTGGCCATGTCACTTTCTTTGGCCAAGAGACATCATCAAGTGTGACACAAACTGAGGCATGGTGAGCCTTCGTACATTGAAGCTTTCCCTCTAGATCCAGCCAACAAGTAAAGAAGCCCAGGCTATCTTGCTAGAGAAAGAGGCCACGTAGAGAACTGAGGCACCCCAGCTGATAGCCAGAACCAAGGCCCCAGCCATGTCAATGAAGCCGTTTAGGATCTTCCAGCCCCAGGTGGGCTATCCCAGGGGACGCCATATAGAGTGGAGATCAGCTATCCCATTGAGCCCAAATTCCTGACTCACAGAACAATGCACAATGAAGTGGTGGTTTTAAGTCACAAAGTTTTGCAGTGGTTTGTTTTGCAGTATAGGTAATTGAAACATGATCTTCGAAAGATATGGGCTGAATGACTGATCATTTGGTGTTTTCCTACCATTTTCTCAACCTCTCCAGGGACATTTCTGAATCGTGGCACCGCAATGTCCCCTGGGGAAGGAGGGCTCATGAAATGAAAAGCAGAATAGAGAGAGGTTTCCTCAGTAACTCATGGTACCCCTTGGCTCTTCCAAGCAATTTGCAATAACAGCATGAACATTATAAACCAAAAAGACCACATCCTTTTTGGAAGGAGAAGCCCTTTGTTACTTTCAGAGGCCCTGAGCTGACTGAGAGTGCTGGGATCAGACTGTGGCTGTCCTGAATGGTGAAAATGTCTTCAGTCTTTGCAAAGAGTAGAGGAGGGGTATCTCCTCTAGCTATACTATTCCCACTGAATATCCCCACAGACCTCAAGGAGAGGTGCAAAGAGGGGAAATGAGCAACCTGGGGGTAAGAAAAACGTGGTTTGGAGATAACACCAATAACACTTTGAGATCTATGCACGGATTGTCTGGGAGCTAGATCTCCAGGGAGATGGTGGATTGCTTTTGGAGGGAAAGGGAATTCAGTCAAAAGGTAACTCTGAGTGAGGCCTGATTAATCAGCACCCAGCAATGCCTATCCAGAACCTGGGAGTTACTGGATCTTGTAACCCCTGACTGTGAATAGCTAAGGCAGGAAACATATCTTAGATCATCTTTGATATGCAGTACCCAGCCCAGTGACCTCAGGCATTCACCTCTTGTCTCTGCTTCCTCAGCTGTGGAATGAGGAGACTGAAAAAGCTGCTCCCCAAATTCCCTTCTGATGCCTACTCTCTGGTTTCCCCCAAAAAATGTGCAGCCCAGTGTTTTATTTTATTTGTTCTGTTGGCAAAGTCCTGATTTCTCTTTGAACACACTAAGGGGTTAAACTGGTAAAAAGCTCCTTCCTTCCTGATGGCTTCCCCAGCATGGAGGCCAGCTTGCTTAACTTTGGTTGGGACTTGTCACCAGCAGGTTAAAAAGGGGACTCTCGTCAGCGTGGGAGAGGAAAGGAGGCAGGTGGAGTCCATGCCGTGCTGGGACAGGGAAGTCACACAAATATCCCAAGCAGCTGAGATAACAAGAAACTATTGAGGAGCAGAGGCACGTCACAGGAAATGGGACCAGCCAGCCCATAAACCAAAAACTGGGAAGGGTAGCAGAGCCCAAGTTCACAGGCAAAGCCTTTCAGAAAGGTAGGGGAGGGCAAGAATGAAAAGGCAAAGTGGTCAGGCTCAGAACTCCCGAATCAAATAAAAATTCTTGCAAGCACATGGCAAGGAATGTGGGGAAGGAATAATAATGTCACCCGATGGTGCAGGTCACAAACCTGTGTCAGTAATGGCAGAGAGAACAGAAGGAAGCAACGCAGGTGGGCATGTGCAAGAACCAAAGAGAAACAGGGTAATAGAACCAGAGTTTCAAATTTCTCCTGCAGAGAGATCCTGCAAGATGAAGTCATAAAATTCTAGTCATAATTTAAAATCACAATTGTGATTTATACTCTGTCTAGTGCTTTATGCTTTGCAGCCTATTTCATTTTATCTTTATAGTTGCTTTGGGAAATCAGAAAGGCAGGTGTCATCAACCTCATTTTCTGTGAGGAAATGAGGTCCTATAATGATTAGGGACTCACCAAGGTCACTGAGCAGCCAAGGGACCCAGAGGAGTAGAAAGTGTAACTGGTCATCAGAGGTTCCCCAGGTTCTGCTCTTAGATAGACCCATCAATTTACTGCTATTAAAAAATTACCACACTTACGATTTACTCATAAATCTATTCATATGACATATCTTTCTTTCTACTATAATTTCTTACACAATCAAAATGTGTGTGCAACACTTACAGGAATAAAAACAAACTATATGTTGCAAACCATTTTGAGAAGAGGCCACGATGTTTGGAAAATGTCTTGTGAAAAACAGAAGTTGAAATGAAAATTTAGTTCTTTGCTCTTTAACCTGCTCCCTCAAGAAGAGTCAACGCATAGTTGTAGGCTGGGGGAAATATTTAAATTCCCACCCCATCTTAAATGTTTCCTCTTATAAGGGTTTATGAGATTGTGCTATTTTGAAATCACAGAGGTCCCTAGTTTATTCAGAGAGTTAAGTTTCTCTTTGTGTTCCCGAAAGAGGGGCTGCTTGGCTGGATTTTCACCAGAAAATGAGCTGTGGTATTGGGTGAGAGGAGCCCAGAGCAGTGGGCTCTGCCACCAGCCAACTCAGCTGCAGCAGAGGAAGGGGAGGATTTGGGTAGGCCACTGAACCTGGGAGTGCAGGAGAGAGGCTGTTAGGAGGAGAGTATGAAGCTGCCCACAGAGCTTTAGACAGCAGGGACCAGGTGGCACTGGCCATGCAAGGATAACCCATACCCAAAGTCGTATGTCATTTCCAAGTGAGAGGCACAGACAAGAAGGAACAAAGGCAGTTGGAGAGGGCTGTGTATTGGAGGGGGCTGTGTATTGGAGGGGTCTGGGAAGTGTTCACACTTCCCAGGGGTGGCTTGGATGTGTTCCTTGAATGTGGTGGAGAAAAGCAGAAAGGAAATCCCAGGGTAGAGATGGGGAGGCAGGGATGCTGGGTGTGTGCAGGAAACACTGGTACTGGCAGGAATAAGTGCTGGGAGCAGGGACACACACTGAGAAAGAGCCTTCAGAAGGTGGTGTGTGAAGTGCAGGGAGGAGCATGACCCTCAACAGCAGCACGGAATCAGGAGAACTAAGCATTCATCCAACTCTGCCACCAATGGCCTTGTGTTTGTCGTCAACTCGTACTCTCTCCCCCTGCCCCCCACCTCCCTTCCTCTCTCCCTCCGTCTCTCAGTTCTATGATTTGTATAACAAGGAGGTTGAGGAGGTCATTGCAATAACTAATATGTCTTAAATTCTCCCTGTGAGCCAGGCCTTGCTCCACAATTCTTGTTCCTGGGATTGTACCCATTTTATAGATGAGAGAACTGAGGCACAGAGGACAAAGTAACTTCTCTGAGGATGCACAGCCAATCAAGTGGAGGAATTGGAATAACTATCCTGCATTCTGTCTCTAGAGCTTGTGTTCTTCTTATCCACTGCTCTGTCTGCCTCTGCAAAGTCCTCCCAAGTCAGCAATAAGCTGATGCATAAAACTGAAATGAGCTGCCATCTCTCCTGAGCAAAATCAGGACACATGACCCTTCTTCTTAAAATGCCATGCCTCTCTCCTCATGTAGCCAGGGCTAACCCCAGACTCTTGTCATACCCAGGTCAAAAAGTCACGGGGCTGAGCCCTGAATCCCCACCTGCCTAGGGGCTGGAGGTTAGGGGAAGGAGAATGAGGACATTTAGTGATTGTTGCTCCAGCCCCTGTAGAATTTGTTTCAACAATAACTGCTTATACCATGCCTGGCTGTGGTCCTTGTCATAATTGCGTGCTCCAATCAGTCAGTCAGATGGGTCTGAAGAGTAATAATAAAAAGTGATTATTAATATGAACAAAGGCAATAGTAATGAAAGTAATGATTGAAGAACACTCCAAGGAAGACAAGGGTCACAGAACACAGAATGATAAAATACTGTGGTCAGGGGTTATTTAGAGAGCATCCCTCCAAACCCCCTTCTGTTTTGGATTAAAGGGAGTTCAAAGAGGCAAGTCCCCTGCCTGAGGTCACACAGCTCATAGAACCAGTGCTCTGCCTGGGACCCACATTTCCTGAGTCTATTTATTCAACGACCATACTGGAAAAGACAGGAGTCTCCTTTTCCAGTTCTACAGGGGTGATTCTTGCATTCCCAGGATACACAGGGTTGCTGAGTTGGAGACTGTGAGAAGTCTAGGACCACTGGTTCTGCGAGCTGAGAGTGGCCTCCTACCTCCACCTGGTCCATACCTCAGCCTACAGGGAGTTAAATATCAAAAGCTCCTAACCTTGACACTTGACCTCCCTGTAATTCTGTCCTGAGTCCAGAGCGGTTTTCCAGTTCTGACATTCATTCTGGGGGAAGAGGGGCTGCAGAGGGGCTGCAGAGGGGCTGCAGCCTCCACACAGTCCGGGGGACTTTCCAGCTCTTGATATGGGGAACCTCCCACTTCCACAGGATGGTTTCCAGGGCATCTGTTCAGATTCACTGCTTTGCCTTAGGCCCAGAGAACACTTTTTTTTTTTTTTTTTTGGCAAACGAAAAGGCTGCATTTGCCCTGGCCTCAAGCAGCCACCCAATTTAGGCATATGAGTTCAAGTCTCTGGGCTCACTTTCAGCAACTATACAATACCTGGGCAGGAAATGACTACTACCTTCCCTGGCTCCTGGGCCTGGCTTGCCCTGGCTGTGCAGTCCCATACTGAGTGTCCCTTCTCACTGGGGAGTCTGGTTCACTTGCCTTTGCCAACTAGGAGGTACCAGACCTAGATGAAGACCTAGACAGGTCCTAACCCCTGAAAAACACACAGCAGATGTTGAAATGTAAGTCACTTCTCTCCGGATTTCACACCTTCTCTGTTTGTATTTGGTGACCTGGTGACCCTTTGCAAGTTCTTACTGTTTACTGGTTTATCCACATAACTCTGCATGCATTCATTTAAGCTAAGAAGGAAACAAAAATATCATAAGAGCACATATGGACCAAAGTGTCTGGTAGCAGCTACTTGATCTAGTCATGAGGTCTCAGTGAGGCGAGATGTGGAGGCAGTTGGCCTGGGACGTATGTGCCCTATTTCAGACCTGCTTCAGCACTGAGCTGTTTCATTAGCACCCATGGGTGTTCTTGTTCTCTGTCTCCTCCCCCACCACCCCTTCTCTTTTTAAATCCCATTCTCATTTTCAATCAGGTTGAAGTCCTTGCACTGACATTGGCTTTCCATTCCACCTCCTGGGGAGCTGACTCAAGATATCTCTTAGTTTATTCCATCAGTCATGAAGGTCACCCCAACGTGGACCCCTCAAACATCCTCACCCCCCTAATGCCTCCCCTGCCTCCTTAACTGTCCCTCTTCTACCCAGACGCCAGCAGCTCTCACACAAAACAGTACAGTCCTACCTTGAATGTGTTGGCTGCCAGGCCAGCCCATAAAGCTTCCGTCGATTAATAAAGTCATGTTTTTTTCAGTGACTACGTCGCGTGCATGGGCACTGACTGACACACAACCTGCTTTGTCCCAGAGAGCGTTCTCTGCGGAGATGCCTGCCTCCCTGCTGCTCAGCACCGCCCCTGACAGCACCCTGCTCATGGCCACCTTCTCTGCCCCACCTGTCTTCATCCTCTGATCCTCTCTTCCCCCAGCACAGTACAGCACTGATGGCATTTTTTAGAAAAAAAAAAAAATATATATATATATTTCAAGCCATCTTAGATGGGCATAAGGGGAAGACTGTGTAGGGAGTCAAGTTATTAACAATGCACCCTTGAAATAAATTAGTGCAAACGCTCATCTGCATGGCTCTACATTTCTCACAGAATAAGAACCGTTGACGGAAAGGAGCTGGAAGGGAGTGTTCTCGCCCCAGGCCGAGGCCTCACCGTGATCACGGCAGAGAGCGGCCTCCCCCCCTGCAGACCTGTGAGGAAGAGGCCGAGGTGGTTCCTTGTGCCCCCACCACTGGTCTTTGCAATTCTGGCTGCGGGAAGCAGTTTCTTAATGTCTGACTTTCATTCCTGGAACATCAATACAGCCTGCTAGGTCTCTATCTGTTCTTGAGAGTCACAACTGTCCCTCACTCTTTCATTCTGGGGGGATGTCCCCATCGGCTTCATCTGCAGGTCTGAGGGCCTCAGACTCTTGGGAGAGAGCTGGGGCCACAGGGAGGGTGGGAGTGAGGCACCCTCCACGCCCAGCTGAAGGAGGGGCCTAAATTCAGGGCTGTGACTGGGCATGTGGGCCCAGGGAAGCTCAATCTTTGGGGCTTTTAGAAAGAAACCAGAAATCTAGATTTCTGTGTAAAATCTCCACACATAATTTGATGGGCTGGAGGCAGCCTGAGCCTCCTGCTTCTTACATCTTATCCAGACGGTGAGTTTCATGATGATGTGTCCTGTCCTATAGGGCACCTGACTCTTTTTGTTTAACTGAGATGTTTGACATGTAACACTATGTACGTTTAAGGTATACGACATGATGATTTGATACATTTATATATTGCAATGCAATTGCCATTGTATCACCTGACTCTTCATTCTTCCCCAAATACGTTCAAGTGAATTGACAAGCAATTGAGTCTCTTGTTTCTGACAGATACAGGAATGGCCCTCTTGAACCCTTGTCCTTTCAGCCGACTTTCTCACAGGGGGCATCCCTGAGGGTCCTTCAATAGTCACAAGCTGAGTCCCCAAACTCAAAGCTCACAAAGGCTATAATCAGGGACTTTAAACTAGTGACAGCACAGCAATCCTGGGCATTTGCATATGGGACATTTTTTAGCCTCAACTTTTCCCAAGACACCATGAAGTCCGGGATTTGTGTGAATTGATCATTCTAGCGAATGGGGCATTGTCTAAACATACTTAATCACTGTTAAATAATTGGCCTCTAGGTGAACGTGGCCTACAACCCAGCATCAAAACTGTCCTCACAGTTCTCCTTCGGGGGGGGGAAAGTACATGTAGTTAATGTATAACGGAATTTTTTTTTGAAAACAGAACACAAAGTGATAGAGCCCAGGGAGGGGGAAGTGACAAAGGTGGGCCTGGTTTGGAGAAAGTCTGGACAGAGACCCTCAGTTGCCCAGTCTGATCATGGTGGTCAGGAAGCAATCCTTATGCCCCGGGGGAAGTCCTGGTACACTGCTGCCCACACCCACCTCTACTGATGCCCTGCAGCCTGCTTCCTCTCAGGTGAGCCCCCAGCACAGGGCCCTGTACTTGGCCAAACAAGTGTGTGTGTACAGGCAGCAGTTCAGAGCTGTGTCGGGAGTTCGTTGTTATTAGGTAAACAGCACCCTTTCTGACTCTCTTCTTGAGGAGATTAAGTAATTCTGGTTCCAGGGAACAGCAGATCAAAATGAAATTCTGACACCCTGCCCAGCGGTGAGGGCCTTCAGAATAGGAGGGAGGGCTGGGCTCCAGGAGAGGCTCTGCTGACATGAAGGCCTGGAAAAGGAATTTGGGTTTGAGGCTGAGAGCAGGAAGAAGAACACTCCTGGAGGGGGCTGCGGAGCCTGGGCTGGGAAGAGCCCCTGAAGGGCCCCCACCCCAAAAAAGTGTCTTCAATGAATTCTGGCCCCAGAGTTGCCAGAACTGACCTGTGGATCAGGCCTCGTACTCACCCCCCACCCACCACCCACCCTCTGGGATGGGCTGCAGCTGGATCTTGGTTGCATCTGTGAGGCTTGAGATTAAGGGAATTTTTGGCATTTCCAAGGTTGGGACCACAGGAATAAAATGATCAGAAAAAGGCATTAAATCAAGAGTCAGAAGAAGTACATTTTGCTCTTAAATTTGCCTCTAAATTAGACTTATGGGCCTAACTTCACACTTCTGGAAAAAGACGGTTTCAATCTGGATAATCTTTAATTCTCAATTAAAAATTTTTTTTCTGTAGGCTTTTTCTGCAACCTCCATACTCATGATCAGTGCCTCACTTCCAAAACATATACATCATACCATGTGTGCACACACACACGTACACACACTCACACACACCACATACACCACACTCTCATGCATACACACCACCACCACCACACCCACACAATCACAGATCCCTCAGGCTGGGAATATAGGAAGGATGTGGGCTCCACAAAGGTAGTAAAGAAAGATGAGGACAGTGAAAGGGAAGAAGAATACCCCACATTACAGACATTCACATCCCGAAATTTTAAAAGCACAGCTAAAGACAAAAGATCATAACCGAGAGTTGGAGGTGAGAGGCTGGTTTGCAATGTCTTCTCTCGACCCTTTATTCTCCAGCTCCAGAAATGCATCCCCTGGCCCCTTGCAGGGATCATCTTACCCTTCTCCTAACTTGTGATAGAATAAGAGGAATAGCAGGGGCTTAGCAAATGTTAGACCTCTGGGTGGCATGGCTAATAGCAGACACGTGCTGCATGCCTGCTCATGCCTTTCATCCTCTCAGCCCATAAGATGGGTGCACTGTTCTACAACTGAGAAAAACGAGACACGGAGAAGTTGAGAAATCTCCAACTAGAACTTGGGGAGTCACTTGACCTTATCACACTGGTCCAGGTTTGTGATGGGGAGCAGGCACCCACCCTATTCCCTATCTAGGCCCCACCATTATTTACACTTCAGTATCATCTTCTATGCATCTATAAAAGCACATATATATATTTATTATATACATATGTGTGTAGTGATCACTTGTACATCTAACCTATAATTTCATAAGTATTTTTAAAGACAAAAATATATAACAAAGTAGGTTGATTTAACATTGTTTTAAAAAACACTAGATAAATATTAAAATATTAAGTAAATAATAATATAGGTGGTGGAGAAATATGGCAAAAGCCAAGAGATTAGAATGAAAATGGCTGGCGCTAGGAAACCCTCACTGGCCTACCAGGACAGCTCTGACAATTAAAGCTGAACTTGACCCCAATAATATTCACTCCAAAAAGTAGGTGTATCTTCTTAGGCAGAGAGGAGCAAGGCTGGGTCTTCAAATACTCAAAGCTAGGAAAGGGCCACTTAGACCTCTCTCTTGTCCACTCTCAGCCTTCCCAGCTCCTCTGGTAGTCTGCAGGACACCAGAGATCCAACACCTGCTCAGCCTGCCTGCCCTCTCATCTCCAAGCCTCACGCCTTATTGGACCAGAACCCTCTGTGTCCCACTTTAAGTTACATAGTTCAAACTGTGGGAATGGAGGCAGTTTCTGCCACCTTAGCATCTGGGCCACAGCAAAGGTCAAGAAACTTATGGTCAAGATCAGTCACACTTACAAAACTGCCAACAGAAGCACAGGCTTGTGGAAAATAATTTTAAAGAGGAGGGCTGGGCTTGGAATTACATAGGAGGCCTACAGGCTGGACAGTTTCATCAGGAGCTATGTCCTGGAGGTAGGAAGCCATGAACAGCAGTTGAAAGCAAAGGGAGAATGTGTTAGGGTGGGCCCAAGGAACGTGTCAGGCCAAAGCAGCGTGCAAAGGACCTGGCACAGCCAGCTATGCAGGAACAGAAACTGGTGCCCATGAGAGGAGACAGATAGACAAAATGTACAGAACAGCAAGTCGTTGTGCCCAAGGTCAATGTTCCACTTGATCAAGAATTACTTGCAAGGCTTTTATGGATACTACTCAGACCAACTGATTCAGACAGTCTGGTTAAACATCAGTAGGTGTTCGTTTATTTATTTGTTAACTCCTCTGATGACTTAATGGGCTACCAGAGTTGAGACTATTGAGTTACTGAGTCTAAGATGCTGAATGTATAACTAAAGCCTAGTGAATGAAACAGATGTGATCCCTGCCCTCATAGCACCTTAGAGCCTAGAAGAAGAGATAAACATTAAACACAAAATAAACACTCAATTACAAATTGTGGTTTGGGCTACACAGAAAAAGAACAGGGTGGAGGATGTGTGTGTCACAGAAAATGGTGTGTCTGTCCAGTTTCTGAGAGAAGGTACTTAATAATTATAAACACCATAGAATTCAGTTCCATGAAACCAGCTACATAAATTGTAATGAAGGCTTTCATTTGTTGCACAACAATATAAGCTTTGCAAAATTTAACCAAGACTTTAAAATGTTTAGAAATAATATGGGGCAGAAACCATGAAGAAGATGAAAGATTGTCCAACAAGAGTCTCTGAGAGAGGAAGGAATCAGCTGCTTCAGCGTGGAGGAGAGGAGGCAGGGAGGTAAGAGGCATGAGATATCACTTCCCAAGTTTTCTTACTGAAGAGTAAAAAACTTGAGCTTCAGCTTCTTCAAGAACAGACTACACAGAAGCTGTAAAACGATAATTTTAGGTTACCATAACTTAGAGAGGTAATTTAAATCATGTAACATTCGAGATTTGGAAAACAGTGTTTAGGGGAAATAATTAGGGGACAGAATACAGACCAATGCATAGAAATCTCAACCAGGTACCTTACCTGATGATATTACAGGTACAATTTATTTATTTAAAAAATAAGCTTTAAGAAATACCTGCCCAAGATGCTTAAACTCTTTGAGCCTCAGTTTCCTCACCCATAAAACAAAGACATTGGTAGCTCCCTCTTGGGAATTTTGTAAAGCTGTATTGAACGCTTGTTGAGTGTCAAGAGCTGGGCTAACACTTTTTTGTGCCTCATTAGGAAAGGAGTTCTCATTAGTCAAGAATCTATTATAGGCCGGCACCATGTTTCAAGGTTAATAAATGTTATCTGTTTGATTCCTCCCAACAAACTCAATACCTTCAGCAAGTGTAATTTTCATTTTTAGATAAAGAAAACTGAAGCTTGGGGAACTCTTCTAAGACCAAGAGCTAATAAAGTGGTGAAGCTGAAATTTAAATCCAGCTGGTGAGACCCCCCAGACCAGGGCCCCTCCAAATGAGAGAGAATGTGGTAGAATGTCAGGGGGTGGGGGAGATTGAAGACAAGAGAGAGATGAATAAGAGGGATAGAGAACGAAGAAGAAAGTGAAATAGGATGAGAAGGAGAAAGGGAAAAAGAAAATGAGAGAAAGCAAGGTGGTGAGAAAGACAAAGAGAAAAAGGGAGAGAAAGTTAAGGAAGAAAGAGAATTAAAGGGAAAGGGAGAGGCCGTCAGTGGAGGGAAGGAGAGTCCGACAGTAGGTGATGGGCAAAGTCTGGTATTTTTCCAGTCTCACTGAGGCTTTAGTGGAATGACCCCCTCTGACTGCTGACGCATGCATCTGCTTTTACAGTTCAGGCTGTTCTGCTTAGTTTCCTGAAGCCAAGGCCCCTCCCCTGTGTCCCCTTCCTTGTTCTTTTTTTCCCAGCCTCTCCCAGGTCCCAAAGTTTGAGCAATGTCTGTGCTCCGGATGCCTCCGGTTTGCTCAGACAATTGCTTAATTGCCATTTAAAAGAACTGATGCAACTGACCTTTAACACACATTGGTTACACTGACATCCAAACAGAAAATAGACATCCTTTACTGAACGGGGAATTCTCACAGCAATTACTCCAAGAAGGAAGAATAGGCAGGTGGACCTCAGCCACAGGACAAATGAACCAAGGAATGGGACCGATTCTCTGGACTGTCTTTCTCTAGGGGCTGGTCAGAGTTTTCAGGCCATTCTTGGGTGTTCTTAGGGCTTATTGGCCTTGAGTGAAGCTTCCCTTCTAGAATAAAAAGGGGCCACAGCTACCTAAATGATTTTCCCTTTCAAAGGTTTTATAGCAGTCCCCAGGCACCAGCTCCTACTCCATGGCTTGCACCTGGAGGCAGGTGGCACCTTCTCCACTCTTCCATGGGTGATGGGAGGAATATTTTATCATTGACAGTGTTAGAATTAATTGTTGATTTTCAGTTCTCTACAACCATGCTCTCCTATGGAAGACCTATCTCAACTCTCCCACTCTAGGGTACCATTGCCCAAGTAAATGGGCCATGATGGGTCATGTAGCCCAACAATAAGGTCAGGCTACGCTGCTGTTTTATTTCTGAGGAAATTCTCTGTGTGCCACATCACATGTCCAGTAACTCGATGACTGAGGTCTCAGGTCAAATGTCACTTCTCCAGAAGGTCCTTCCCCATAACCTTTCCTAAGGTGACCCCTTCCTTTTCCCAGGCTCTCCCTATGGCATGCTGCCCTGCTTTATTTCCTTCATAGCCCTTCCCCTGACTTGAATTTCTTGTTTCTTCAACCCAAGTCATTATATTGGTGAAATTCTCCTACCATCATCTCTCTGTCTCTACCATAACCTTGTGCCTAGAACAGAGTCAGGTTCATGGCAGACTTGCCATAACATTCATTCAATAGATGAAGGAATAACCTAGAAGTCAGGATTCCCAAAGCCCCACTTGTCTCTTCCACAGCCCTCTGCCAGCCTTAGTCCTAACCCCAAAGACCCTTCTTCCTTTTTCTCTTTATCAGAGTGGCAAACACTAGGCCCTTAAAGCCAACCCCCTGGGCATAATTCCTTCTCTGCCACTTTCTGGCTGTGAGCTCTTCTGTAAATTATCCAACTGCAACTTTAAACTTGGTGACAATAGGATTATTTTGAGTATTAAATTAAGTAATTATATGACTGGGCCAGGCATACGTTAAACATTCGATTTGTATTCATTACCTTGCATTCTTCTTTCTCTCTTCTCCTCTTTTTCCTTCCTTATAACTTAATTCCCTGCCTTTCTCTCAACCTTTACTCTCTACTCATAAAGATCCTGCCAGAGTTATCAGCAGGATATATGTAATTGGATTAGACTGAGTTAGGTAAGCATGAATGCTAGGCAAGTTTTCTCTTCCAAGGAAAAGTTTAAGGCAGAGTGTTCTGAGAAATATCAACAGCAAGACCCCAGAGGAAGGCAGAGAGAGGGGCTGGAGGGGTAGGCAGGCAGTCTGCCCAGCTGTGATGTTCAGAGGCATGATCAAACCCACAGTCCCTGAGAGCCTACCCTAATTCTTCTGGAGACCTCTCTTTTGTTAGCCAAGTTGGGCAAGTAGATTTGAAAATATTTATTGCATCAGCTGTGAGGTGGAAGAACCTTAGATTGAGAGTGAAGAGACTTGCTTCCACCCACCACCCCCACCCCTCCCAGCTCTGCCATTAACTAGCCCCAGGGCCTAGGAAAAGTCCACTCACCCCTCTGGACATCAGCTTACCCTCTGACAATTAAAGTGAGACTAACAGGTCTTGAAGGTGTCTTTTAACTCTGACATGCCATGGCTAAATCAGACCAAAATACTTTCTTCAGCTATTTTAGAAAAGGGAGTGAGAGCAGAGAGCAGTAGCAGCTTAGAGAAGCACTGTCTGCAGGGTATTTTTGTTCATTTTGTCCTTTGTTTTCTTCCCGATAATCTTACTTACCTACAGCACAGATTGTGTTAGGCTGAGATTTGTGTTTTCACTGCCCTGGGTTGGTGGAGCTGTACTAATGCACATGGCTGTCTGAATTTTCTCCATCCAACCTTCTCTCTGGTGGAGGCTCTTGTCAGACACGAGAGCTGAGATTCCTCAGAGGCGCCTGTAGACGGACTAGCTTCTTCTCTGCTATATTCATCTGAAGCCACGGCAACCCTCTCTGAGCCAAAACTGTTCACTAATTGATACATTTCACAGGGTGAATGGAGTGCTGGCACCACCACCAGCTTGGGGCAGCTCCCAAAGCCACGGGCCTTGCCCAATGCCCAGAAAGTGCCCAGCCTGGAGACAGTTCATGCCAGCTTTCTTCCATGCCAGCGTCTCACTCTTCTCAGTTGAACCTGGAAACACATCCCCTGCCAGCACCCCCCAAAGCCACTAGCTGTGTCATTCTCTCCTTCACCTGCACCCCTTTCCAAGGAAACACAGGGCACAGTCCTGTAGCACCTGATCTATTTTTTATTCTCTCTTCTCTGGGTAGAATGATGGATGAATTGACTCTGGAAAACCCATTAGAGAAGGGCTGGGCCATCCTGTGTTTCCATCAGGCCTGTCCAGGTGACTTTGAGTCAAGTCTCTGAGAGTCATTTGGCTGTAGGACAATATCTGTGGGGCACCATGTTTATTTGGGCCACTGACCCAGGCCTTAGAGGAAAAGATGAAGAATTAGTGACACTCAGTGACCAAGCCCCTTTCCCCATCCATCCCCACAGGGGATTTTTTGGAGCTTCTTTAACTTACATTCTGTTGAGAAGCACCCTTATTCCCCTGATTGAGCAGTCCACCTGCACAGTAGGTGGGGTCCTTCTGTACTTGTCTGTGCCAGGCCAGCCTGTAGGCACAGGTATTCAAGCTTCTCAGTGAGCTTCCCAAATTGCTGGGAAGCTAAGAAAGAGTTTGGAGGGATAGAGGGCCAGAACAGTGGCTCTGTTTTTATGTAGCACAGGTTTGCCTAGGGAAGGGCTTATTGTTTTCACCTTACAGTGGTTGGTGATTGGGCCTACGGGCTGATGCGGTTCTTATCTTCAGATAAGGCTCCTGCTCTGCAGGCCTGGATGATAAAATTTTCAGCATCCTTAGTAAGAACCAGACCTTGTATTCATCCAGCCAAGTCTTTCATGGCAAAGCAATTACCTCCTTTCCACATGTCACTCTTATGCCCTTCAACTCTGCTTATCAATGGTCTACTTATTCTCAAAGACCCCGCCAAAACCTCACATTCTACATGAGCCATCTAGTCCCCCACAGTTCCCTGCAATATCTCCTTTATTTTCTATTTCCTTATATCATTATTCAAACGATTATGGTACCATAATTACCATTTAACTCATGTGTTTTTAATTTCTTCATCTACTCTACAGAATATCCAGCTATTTTGGTAGAACACCACGCCTTGTATATCTTTGCATTCCCCATAATGGCTAGAAAAAAGCTGGCCACATCATAAACTATTATTAAATATTTTCTGTTATGCCAAGACAGAAATAGTGGCTTGCTTGGTCTTCTATTTCTTTAGATAAAATAATAAATTAACCTTCCACTTCAAATTAGATATATTTATCTCAGACAGGAGGCCAAATCAAGTACTAAATACTGCTGGGTGAGTGACCCAGGGCTATGAAGTTGTTCAAATGCCAGCTGGGAAAATCTTGACCGAGCCAATCAGGTGCTGTCAGGACCTTCTTTGTGAGCACTACTGGCCCCATGGACTAGTAATTTTCTCCCAGAATGATGTTGCATGTCAAAGAAATTAATGGTCCTATCTCAGTTGACTCATTTTCTGGGAGCAATGGGTTCATATGGCAACTCTCAGATTGGCTCACATCATGCCTCCACCAAAAAGAAAAAAAATTATACTATGTTTCCCAACTAAAAAGCGGTAAGAATTATAACTTTTTATTTTCTTGGCATCATCCATTGACCTACATCTGGTTTTCACTAAAACATGCTTGTGATATTAAAAAATGCCAATAAAGTGTGATGCCAGAGAAAAAGAGAGAGGGATTTTAAAATTTGTCAAAATATGAATATGGCCATCTAATATATAGTCTCTTCATGGGTTTATTGCCTTCTCTTCTCAGCCTGTGCAAGAAACAAATTGCCTCTTTATCTCTAAAATACTTCATTCTATACTCAAAGCAACCTATTAAACTATAATTATATCAATATTCATGGCATCTCAGAATATCAGTTTTTTCATCAATGGACTATGAAGTTGAACTGGACATTATGTAAGATTATCTTCATTTCTACCATGTTTTTATTAAAGTTTCCCCCTTACACTTGCCTATCTCTCTTTTAACCATTCTTTGAAAAAGAAAAAGCTGAACAATGACTTTCTTGGAGATAGGGTCCATGTTACAAAGGAAAAAACAAAAAGAGAAAAGGTATCATCAAATCAATTCCATAGGCACTAGCAAAGGTAGGGGAGATAGAGAAGGGAGGGTGAAAATTATGTTTTGTGCTTAACACAAATTTCACAGAATTGTGAAATTGGCAAAATTGGCCTAGAGCCCTACCCACACAACATCGATGCCCCTACCACCAAGATTCATTTTCCTCCACACTGGAGCAGACCAATGCCTGTGAAATGAGGGCCAAAGTGAAGGAAGGGAGGATGGTAGAGAGAATGGGGGAAATGGCTCCCTAACTTGTTCTTAGAATTGTTGACCTGCAAGCATCTACATAGTGCATGTTACAGGAAAATTTTCAAGTTGATCATTGTCAATCAAGAGTCAACAGCTTGAAAGAGTCTTCTTGGATCTGCTTTATGTCTCTGAGTCTTCTCCTTTGGCAGCAGATGTCATGATACAGGGGACAGTGTAATAGAATACAACTTCATACCTGAGTTGGACCTCAACTGTAAGCCAGGATATGCCATAAATTCAATATTTGGTAAGATCACTTGCCCTCTCTGTACCTAAGAGACATATCAGTAAAATGAGAAATGGACTTAATTTTCAAGATCCTCCCAAGTCTTACATTTTGCTTTGCCAGGAACAATATTGTCTATGCAGCCAGAACTGAAGGGTGGAGCAGAAAAAGAGACAATGTTAACTGCTCTATATCCCCTCACCCCCAATTCCTGTTCCTCTGCTTAGTCAGACAACTCATCAGACCTATTTCCTGAAAGCTTTTCTCTTATTTTAGAACTCCTGGTGGAAAAGTCAAGGACAACATGAGCCGTTTATATGAGTGATATCATTCACAGAGGCCCCTGTGACTTACACACATTTTCCCAAAAAGTCCCTGGAGACAAGAATTCAGAAAGTAATGAACTCTTGAAGGAAGTGGCTGTTGTCCATGTGGACCATTGTGGAGCCAAGTGGATCTCCTGGGAATAATAATGAGAGTGTGTGCACCACCTGAAGCACACAGCAGCTACTAAAAGTTAAGTTCTCTCCCTAAAGAGTTGGGTTCTCTAGAAGAGAATTTGTCACTCACTCAATTCCTTTTTGGAAAGTACCCAAGAAAACTGAAGAACAGTGTTAGGAAAGGCAGCAGAGATTAAGGAACAAGTTGACCACTATAATCTCATATTTGAATGTAAACCTTGGCTCAGAAACTATACTCCAGCCTTGAGCATTTTTGTAAACAGCATAAGACATGGTTTCTCCACTGTATGAGAGATCAGAAGAAGATGTGACCTGAATCAATTGCAAAACAAGATTATGATCTTCTGCTCAATAGGGTTATATGACTTAGATGCTAGGCTCCAGTGACCAAGAAAATATTTCCCAGGAGAAGGATCAACACCTGTTTTTATAAGTTGAGAGTCATGTTGTTCTTACTGAGGTCAGACACTGGAGCAAGATGACTTCTTTGCCACTGTTACCTAAAGGAAAGAATTTCTCATGAGAAATGTTTTGTTGAGCCCTGAAACCTCATCAAGATTTTCCGTAGGAATAGCAGAATGGAGAGGGCCCACTTCTAGTTAACATAATTGAGGAGTATTTAAACCTACACTCTGAAGACAGTGGTAATGATTTCTTTAATACAACTAATATGAATTCAAGAGAGAAGGAGCATACAGATCACCTTATAGGTAAAAAAGAACCATCTTAAACTACACTTATCAAAACCACCCACATGGAAAGAACTAGTTAGTTGTTTTAAGTGTCATGTTCTTCCCACCAGTGCTATGGCTCCCATCTCTTTCAAGAGGCCTTTCTTCTATAATCTTCCTTTCACTGATGGCCAAAATGGGAGCAACTATATAAAAAGAGCAGATAGGTACATTTTCTTCAGAGTGAGTTTAAAAGCTGAGAACACCTGGATTTAGGCTGCAATATCCTGAAGTCTTCCTGAATTACTGACAACAGAACTGTCATGTTTATGCCGATAAACAGGAAGAAAGAAGGAGGAAGAAAGGGAAAAGGGTGAGGTCTTCTGAGCTGTGGAGAAGTGGATGAGGAGCAGCTGGTGGATTTTTGCTAGGAAGCTCTCCTGGAAAAGATGACGTGTCTGGCAATGCCCCAGGTTTCTGATAACCCCTCTTTCCCAAAAGAGGCCAAAACTGTGGCAACACTGTGTAGGGATAAGTGTGGTTCTGGGTGAGACCTTCAGGTCCTGGAGTTGGAATAGGCTTTAGAGATCTCTTGACCATGTCCCCTTATTTTCTATTTTATGTGAAGGCTTGAAGATTGGGAAAGTTACCCAACTTTCTTGGGTTCACAGAAGCATGTAACAACAGCAGACCTTGAATTCGGGTCTCTTGATTTCCAAACCACCAATACTTGAATATTCCATTTTGTCTCTGTGCTTTTTGGGGGAATCTCTACTCTTTGTCTCTATTCTCTAAGTGCTTATGTTTTATGCCTGCTGACCTCATCCCAGATATAACTGACTGGACCAGAATGGACCCCCAAACCAGGGGCAGTGCATCCATGAGCTAGAGAGAGACATGTGTCCGGAATCTAAATATTAGGTGGAGGAAGCAGAACCTAAGCCAGGCAGTCCTGTAACATGGGCAGGGAGCCTCGTGTGACATGGGTTAACAGAGAAAACCCATCAGGTGACAACAGAAAATAAAGCAATTGAGCAGCACATTACCACAAACTAGGTGGCTTCAAACAACAGAAATTCATTCTATCATAGTCCTGGAAGCTAGAAGTCAAAAATTAAAGTTTCAGCAGAATGATATTCTCTCTGAAGGCTGTAGGGAAGGATAATTTCTTGCTTCTTCCTAGCTTTTGTTATTTGTTGGCAATCCTTGGTGTTCCTTGGCTGTGGCAGAATAATTCCAATCTCTTCCTCTGCCTTCCCATGTCCTTCCTCCTTCTGTGTGCCTCTGGACCCAAATCTCCCTCTTCTTATAAGGAAACCAGTCATTGATTTAGGGCCCAACTTAATCCTGTATTACCTCATCGTGACTTTATTTTATCTGCAAAGGCCCTATTTCCAAGTAAGGCCACACTCACAGTTTCTAAATGGTCATGAATTTTGGGGAAACACTATTCAACCCAGTAGGATTGTTGAGTACACTAAGGATACAATTGGCTATTCCCTGCACCTGGTGAGATGAGGACAGCATTGTGGTAAAAAGCAGGTGCGAGGCTCAGAAAAATGCAAATGGAGCCAGGACCCACTTGACAATGATGGTGGTCATAATTCTAGGCCCAGAGGAGCTCTGAGGCTGCCCGGAAGGCCAGCTTCATGTTTAACTAAGGGGAGGCAGTCTTAACAGATTTTAAGGTAACATTTCATATCCACCCAGGATATATAGCTTCTGGGATCCTGACTAACATGTCCTGACTCCCCACCACCACTCCCCACTACCCCATGTCAGCTTCCTAGGGGGCAAGATTAACAATGACTTTCTATTTAGAAAGGTTATAAGTAAATATTCTCAAATAAATGAGAAAATAGGTAAACAAGGAAAACAGTTAGCTTTTAAGAGTAAGTCTTGGCTAGGGCCTAATGGAGACTCTGAGGAATGTTGGAGCACCTTTCAGGGGAGAGAGAAGCTTGCCTGAGAGCCAACAGGGACTTTATGAAAGAAGAACTGGGAGCATCAGAAGCGTTTCTTTCCCCTGTGAGGCTTGAACAAGTCTTTTTACTCTGGGGATCAGTTTTAGTGGTGCAGGAAAGGATGGAGCCACCCTGTATCCTATTGTCCATGCTTCTGTGATTTGAAATTGTAACTCTGTATAGGAAAGGACCACGTTTCTCTTATTTGTTTTTGGGTCCCCAAGTCCTAGAATAGTAAATGACACTTAGACAAATACCTAGTAATTTTTACTGAATGAATGTTGGGGATAAACCGGTTAGATTGAAGAGAAGCTATTCATTTTCGAAACACAAACTGGAACACAGGAATTACGGTTTTCATAGGGGGGGAAATGAAGGGATATAAATGGTGGGATAGTAGATGTTCATTGAACAGACATTTATTAAGCTTCTACTATGGGGAAGAAACTGTGAACAATGTTGAGAGAAAGAACAATGTGCAACTTCTGGCCTCTGCTTCAATCTGTTAACATCTAGATAGAAATAAGCCAAACAGTCTCAGTACAATTACAGAGCAAAAGATTTAAAATTTTTAAATAAATTTTTTTTATGGATCTTATAACATTTGTATGACATATAAAAAAAAAATGTTACCCTTGATTAGGATAATCAGAGAAGGTTTTATTGAGAAGCATTATCTCAGAAAGCTAATAACTGTTAATAATATTAGACCTTAGAATATCTTGGAATCAATTATTTTGTAGAAACATCTAGATTTAGGCATGACTTTTGAAACATGGCCACTCCTTAAGGTAATGTCCTCTTGAAAAAGTGCATTCCACAGGTTAATTTGAACAACACCGCCCTCTTGAAATGTGCAGCATATCCAAAAAACATGGCCAAGGCCACCCATTCTACTCAGCTCGGGGATCATCAGTGGTGGTGTCAACTTAGCCTCTGAAAGATGATAGTGAAAATCGTTTTAGAATGAATTGCTTCCATCCAGTATCTTCAGTAAAATTCAGAGAAAACTGTTGACCCTCTCTAATTCAATTGCTTCCTTGGCTGTACATTCTGAAACCAAAGATAAAAGGGAATTTCCACAGAGGGCTTACAGGGACCACCCACCCTTCTGTAAACCCAGTGGAGATTGTTTAAAATCTGGAACTCTCCCTCAGGAGCCACAATTAAATAGGGGCTTGAAAGGACCTAGACCACAGCCAGAATAAAGTCAGTGGAACCAAAGAAATTAGAGCCCAACCATTAGCTACCGTGTCTTCTACTCTTGTTCATTGGCTCTCTTACACATGTGACAGGTATAGGGCACTTACTCTCTGCTCAGTGCTATGTAAAAGAAGGACCAAACTGGAAGAAAGAATAGACTACACCAGTGACTGGCATGTTATATGAACACCTGTCACCTTTTTCAGTTACAAGAGACAGAAACTCAATTCAAACTGATTTAAACAAATGAGAACAGTCACTGGGTCATGTAATAGAAAAGTTCAGGAATAACTCGGCCCAAGTGTTCAAACAGTATTACCAGGATCCCCCCCCCCCCCCCATCATCAAAACTCCAAGGCTAAATTTTCAATAGACCAATTTGGGTACTTTACCTATCTCTGAGCCAGTTTGTATAGCCAGTATAGGATAAGCTGATTGGCCACATATAAATCATGTAACCTCACCGGGACTTCATATGCCCTGAGAATGAGAGAGAGATAGTTTCTTAAAGGAAAATAAGGCTGATGTTCCAGTAAAAGTAGGGAGATAATTACTGGGAGGCAAGAACAACAAATGTCCATTGTGGAATATAATAGAGTATTTTAGTCATAGCAGGTCCTAGAGCTCTTAATAGGGATTTTGAGGATTTCATTATTTATATGGGTGAAGCTTCCACTGAATCACCTACTTGCACTCTCTCTGCCTCATGCTGCCCAATACCATTGTGACTGGAAATATAGATCAACCCTCAATTTCAAGTTCACAGCAAGAAGGGCTGGAACTCAGGTTCATCCATAAAATCAGTTTCCTAAAGTCTCAGCTTGCCTCTAGGATGGCAGGTCAGGATAAGTCCCAGGAGCAGCCACTGGCATCTCAAGGGTCCAGAGTCAAAAAAGAGGATCCAGGCCAGTCCAGACCTTTGGGACTCCATTCTAAAAGCCTTTCCTCAGCCTGGCTTCGCAGCCTTACTTTTCCAACAAATGCACTAGGCTACTCTCTCATATCCCTTGCGTCAGATGCTAAAGAAGCCTGTCTGCCCTCACTCCCTTATTCCAATTTCTTTCTCCAAATATGAGCCGTTTTTTCCTTATTCCTCTGGTACAATTGCATGTTTCCACCCAGAGGAGTGAAGTGGTTTGTTGTTGTTGCTCTTACTTTTCCCCATGCAGTTACTTCAACTGCAATTTGATGTCTTCAAGCATTGGGGAGGGAAAAGACATATATAATTAGAAAAGTCAATAATGATACAAAGGCCCTATTACTGAGGTTTTCTGGATGACTGTTCAAGTCAGAAAAACAATAGTGCTCAGAGGACGGAAATGAGCCCACACATTGGAGAATGGAGACAAGGAGCTGAAATCATGGAGCAGGGCAAAGCCAACTCAAACAGTAGGAATTTGTGTCTTGCTCAAATGAAAGAGTAGGGCACTCAGGTGGGACAGAAGCCAGGGATGGCATTTCTGGTGACTCTCAGCAGCCTCCACTTTCCCAATACACTTAATCTGTTCAATCTACAAAGCTGGCGTGTGAGCTTTGTGCTAGAGCCAAATGCATTCAGAGATATCAAGACCTCCCAGTGTACACTCCTCCCCCAGTGTCAGATCAGCGGTACCCACCCATTGTGGATCTCAGGAAAGATCTGAGGACAGGTGTGATGGTGTTCTTCAAGCATCCCTGGCCCTGCTTGGGAAAAGTTTCCTGGTTGCTTCAACATTCTTCAGCCATTTCAAATCACCATAGAATAAAATCAGTCAATTTGCAAAAGGTAAAGTCCAAAGGGGCTCGTTCCATAATTTAACTCTGTAGACAACCAAAGTCAGACTGTCCCCAAAATCTTCCCTCACCCTGGAAAGAACAGAAGAAAGTGTATAATGTAAGCTGTGGTCTGCCCACAGTCTATTGACCAATCCTGACTTCACAGATGGATTTTTCAAAAAGTCATGTTTTAAAGGTTGTTTCTATGTGACCCCAATGTAGAGAGTTAAATAGTGGAAAATCCAGCTTAATCTCCTGATTGTTTTATCATGAAAGTCCAGTTCTAAAGATAGGCACAAGGCATTCAGTTAGGGAAAATTCCATTTCAGCCAGCAAGGACTTCTTTTGCAATTAGGAGGTGCCCATACTTTCTATGAGCAGTAAAGAAGACATTTGTGTTCTGACCCCCTACCTCATGTTGCTCCTAATATGGTTGCTGTGACAAAGCACAACTATTGTAGGGGAGGGACAGTAAATGCTGCAAATCTGCAGAAACTCCTATGCCCAGAAATTTAATGCAAATTGAGCAGATTGAAGAGACCCAGAGAGGAACTTTGATTTTTTTTTTTTCCTTTTCAACCAGGGAGCCCATTAAACCGTGTTACTAGAGAAGTCACTGCAGACTGAGCTTAGTTTAGGCACTGGGGGTTTACTTATGCAGGAAAAAACCTTGATCCCATCCAGGGGAAGTATTCCATCCTTTGGCGGTGGGGGATGGGGTGGGGAAATATAGGCAGGTGGGGAAAATATGAAAGGAAACAAATTAGCTTGCATATTAGAAATATCTTTGTTGAAGTGGGTGCTGTGAGTGGTATGAGAGGTGAGGGGGGATGAGAAAGAGAGATTTAGGAAGATTCTCAGAAAAGCAGAAGTAGAGTTAAATGGTTGAGTTCTGTGGAGAATGTGGCTTGGCAGAAAGGGGAGAAGAATATTCCAAGGCTGGGAGAGTAGCTTATAAAGAGGTGGGAAAGGCCATGTGTTTCACTCACAGTCACGCCCCTATCCTACTCCTTTACTCCTTCGTCTTCCCTAGTAGATCTGAAAGCAGAGGGCTATACTGTCCTTTTGTGTCCTTTTTCTCACCTTGCCCTTCACAAGAGGGAAAAGGAACAGAAGTGGATAGAAGCTTGGAAGCCAAGCCTCCAATTTCATGCTGATGTCCGGCTGGGGAAGGAAATCATGAAACCTAATTGCCCTCTCAGAACAACACTGGTCTGATTTTCCCATGAGGTATCAGAGGGTACTGAGTGCAATTGGTCACAGGGTCGCCAGAGTTTATTGTCTGTCTTGGCGCTGGGTTCCTGCATTAATCTACTCCTGACAAATGAGACTGCCTGAGCTCAACCAGTAGTCTCAGTTCCATGCCAAACACTGAGACCAATATTGGTTTCTGGCAGCGGTCAACTTTTTGTCTACTCTTGCTGTCTTGCTACTGGTCCAACTTGACTGAGGATCTCCTTTTCCTCAATAGTCAGGTTCTTGCCTATTTCTTGATCAAGCCTCTGTCTTAAGTCCTAGTTTTGTTGTAAGTTGCTTCCCTGTCTTGTGTCTCCATCTGCAGTGACTGAGATCCAGGCTTGTTGCCCAGTCTCCCCAGGGAGCCTGCCTTGGAGCCCAGTCTCATTAGCAGCTGGGATGCCCTGCCTATGACCTCTAATTCAATCTCTGCCAGGTTGTCCCTGAAGCCAGCTTTCTGCCTATTCTTACTGATTGCCTATCCCTCCAGTCCAAAATGTTATTTCTACCTGAAAAGATTCTGGATCTTAGTATCCAGGTCTTCCTCAGCCAATGGTGCTCCTACTCTCTTGCCTTTTGGAATAACCTCAGATTTATAAATTCATATCTCATGACACTAATTTCTTGCCTTACTTCCTATTCAAATCTACTGAGTTTCTCCAACAAAGGATCTGTCTGGGGTTCTGGTCCCAGCTTACTTGGGTTTGCCCATTCTATTGGCCAATGTCTGAGGTATAACAGAGAACCTGCTGTAACCATGTTGTGTCTTTTACTTCTCAGATGCTCAGTCACTCTAGGACCAAGCTCATTTGATCTTGACACCAGGCAGAATAACTCTTTGGCTTGATTAATTTAGAATCAACCTAATCCTTGACATCTCACCTCAAAAACCTACCAAAATTTGTTCTAAAATGTATTTGCTTCTTTGATTTTTTTTCTTATTGAAGTGAGTTAGAGAAAAGGAAAAAAAAAAGACTACAATTCCTGGAATTTCTTGGGATGAAAATTCTCAGGATCTCATAGCAATTCTAAGTCAGTAAGGAAGTCTAAAAAATATGTAGGAGGAAAGCTCAAGGCATCAATCCCTATGATTCTGTTGCCATGACAGTTTTATAACTTATAGAATTCCCTCCCCTGGAGTATGAGGTGGACCTAGTGAGTCTCTTTCAGTGTATAGAATATGGAAAAAGTGATGGGATATCACTTCTGAGATTAGGTTAAAACAGACTGTGGCTGTTGTCTTACGTTCCTTTGTTTTCTCCCTTGCTTGCTTGCTCTAATGGAAATCGGCTCCCATGTTAAGAACTGCCCCACAGAGAGGCCCACATGGCAGAGGACTGAAGGAGGCCCTGGTCAATAGCCAGCGTAGAACTGGGGCCCTCAGTGCAGCCGTCTGTGAGGAACTGAATTCTGCCAACATCCATGTGAGTGAGTTTGCAGATGACTTTTCAGATGAGACCACAGCCCCAGCTGACTCCTTATCCGTAGCCTATAAGAGACCCAAGTAAAAGGTGCCCAGGTAAGAGGCACTTGGATTCCTGACCCACAGGAAGTGTGAGATAATAAATATCTGTTGGTTTAAGCAGCTAAGTTTGGGGGTAATTTGTGACACACCACTAAATATCTAATAGAAGGTTCAGAATATGCGCGACTAAGAAGAAAGAAAATTTTAGCTGCAGATAATTTAAATAATTTTCTTCTACCCTAAATCCTCTAGTTCCCCCATTTAGCTAGGCTTAGAGGAAAGCCACATTTATTTCATAAACAGATATGTAACAAGTGACCTTTCTATGCCTGGGACTGTGAAACATTCCATGGAGGATTCAGAAGTTAGGGCCCTCAGGGAATTGAGGGAACAACCATAAGCCACAAGAAATAAAAAGGATTGTCATTGTGTCACTAGGTTTCCTGTCTCCAAAACTCATCAAAACCCCTCTTAAATTCCATGAAAAACAATATTTTAAAAGGGGAAAAAAAAAAAACAACCAACAAAACTGCTGTTACAGGGTGGACTTTTATGAGGCAGCCTGAATTCCATTAGGACAGAGTCCAAAAATTGTCAGGAAGGACCCTGTCTGCAAGTATACTTTGTTTTGTCAACTGTATTAAATGTTTTAATTAGTCACCAATATATCAAATCAGGATACTTCACGTAAATACCAACTTTCTGGCTTGTCTTGAAATATCAGAGATCTGGCCAAGCTAGGTGTGCACTCCTGTACTGGAACCATTGCCATGCACAAAGTAGGCCTTTTTGTTCCCCTCTAGTGTGGACATGTGCTATTCTTTTTGCCACAGTCCCCACCCAGCCCACTTCACTAATTTAAGCTGACTGGCGTTTCAGTTCACATACGATGCTTTAAGACTTCCCTCTGATTCCTTCCTTTTGCAGTTTCAGTGGTCACTATGGCCCCAGAAAACAATAGGCCTGATTCTCTGCCTCTGCAAAAACCCCTTGGATAAAACCTAGGTGTTGTCCACAGTAGGTGTTCAATACTTGTTCCCTTACTTTTCTACCATTCTCTAGAAAGACATTATTTTTTTCAGGATTTGTGAACCTTTTGCAAATAACAAGTGTAATACACTTGCTCATTGTATTGTTGGAAACCTAGGGTGACTCCAGACCTCCCCTTCCATGTCCCAACCACTGATTTAAACTAAGGATATCATAGTGAACAGAAGAAACCAAGCTTAACTTTTATAGGATGTATAGCCCCCTGATAAACTCAAGATGAATGTTGATTGAGGAAATGCAGTGACCCCACTGAGATGACCTTGCCAGTCCCTTCCAGATGTAGGGGCCTATAATGCATCCCCCTTAAGCTATCCATCCTTTTTTTATTTCTTCTCCCTTCTTGTTTTTGGTCCTAACGTAAGTCGGTCTTCTTGGCCTTTTTAGAAAGCACAACATCCAGGATTCTGGCTAAATCCCAGGCTCACCAGAGCTTTAGAAGAGCAAGAGGAGGTAGAAGTGTGGTCCAAGGAATGGTTTATCTCATCTCTGCTTTTCTGAAGAGGTTCCTCATAACTTACCCCAGAGAAATTTACTGCTCAAGTCTCAGAGGCCATGAAAAAAGGAAGAGGGAAAAGTGACATCTAACTTCTTCAGGAAGAAAGACATTGTCTGCGTTAGCAGGGCCCACTGGTCTCCAATGATAATTCATGCTGTCCTCATGTACGTTAGACTCATGGTCTGGCTCTGGCATCTGAAGGATGGCTCCTGACCAACGGACTCTAGAGGAAGCAGAGGCTGAAGCCTGGGAGGATCTTGGCCAGTACCTCAGCCATGACCTCAGACCCTTCAACTGCACCTGAGTACACATTTCCAGGGGAGATGTGCTCTCCACAGAGGCACGGCAGCTCTGGCCCATGGGGTCTCTGTGAGATCACCCCAGCTGGTCTAAATTAGTGTGTATGACACACACAAGCATACTTTTTTTAAAAAAAATCCCAGCACATACAATCTCTATTTTTTATTTTTGATTCCATACTCTGACCTTCTGCTAAATCAACTTTTTTTGTATAACTTTCTCTTCTGCTTACCTAAATGTTTCCGTATTGAATTTGCTGAGCAGCCAGCACATTCATAAAATCACTCAGGCAAGCTAAATTCCCTTCCTAAGCCAGCTTCACACCTGAGCATAAAGAAGGTACCCTGCCCTCAAAAATGAACCACTTTCCTAACAAAGAAATACCTCCTGTCACCAAGGGAGAATGTGTTCCATTTCCCACTGCCTTCTCCTTTGTCCCTCTCTTTTCCCTTTTCTTCTTTCTCTCCCCTGAATTTCATCTTCCAATGAAGTCAGATTCTAAAGCCCAAATAAGTGAAGGAGGTTTCGTGTTGTCTCAGCTGAATAATCCCAGCTCACCCAAGCACACAGTGTTAACACATAATGTTTGCACATCGAGTCTGCTGACTTCTGGACTGATTTCTGTTTCTCTCCCTCTCTCTCCTTACAGACCAATGGCTGGAGATAGAAGAGAACATTTGAATCATATTCAAATCACAGAGTAAAAAAGACTGGTTTCAAAGGAAAGAGAAGAAAACAAGATGCCTAGCCATTTCTACATTTTTAAAAAAGTATTTCTTATACCTTTTTACTCTTGACAGCCTTTTATCCCTGAAAGACTTTTTGGTACTCTGCTTCAAACTCTTGTGTGAAAAACAAAGCATACACACATATGCAACTATGCTGTCTTATGCTGATGAGCTGTTTATTATACCATGTCTTCTGATGATTAAGGAGAAATGAAAACTGACTTGAAGAAAATGTTCACCCAGTTTTATATCTAAAAACAAATCTTTCTGTATCAATCAATATCCAAATAAAAATTATGGAAAGTATGCTTGTTTATCTAAAACTGAGGGACTTCAGTACAGGGAATTAGTTACGCAGGTGATGGAAAAGCTAAGGATTCAGATAGGAGACAAGGAAATAAATGAGAGGAGCAGTAACCGCAGGATGCAGCTACCACCGCTGGGCTGCAGGCGCAAAGGAGGAGATGGAGTGGTCAGAACTCAGGGACTGGGACCACCAGACAGAAGCTAGAACCACAGCACAGGTTGTCTATTAGGATCCAAAGTCCAGGAAGAGAGGCAGCTGCTATTGGAGAAACCACCCAAGACAACGAAGGTGAAGGAGAAAAGCATGGCTCCTCTCTTCATCTCTCTCCCATCTCCATCTAGCGCCTCCCACAGGATGAACCCAGCTAGAAGCCAGCTGATCTGGGAGCCTGAGAAATGCAACCTGAGATCATTAAAACCCTGAAGCACCCAGCAGAGCAGAGGAACAGGAGAGATGTTGCAGAAGACAAACAGGCTTAGGACCTGCACAGATAGTCCTCCCACTTCTCCTTCCTCTGCACTCCCACTGCCAACATCCCCACCAAGCCATTGAGCAAAAAGGATGTAAATTCCAGAGAGGTTAGAGATTGGTACAACAAGGAAAGGTGCCATGAGAGTAAAGTTCAAGCTCACACCCAAATTCAGCTGTACCAAGCTCTAACCCCTAATTATTAAGGCTGCCACCCTGTCTGGTTTGTGTGTCCAATCCTAGTATGTGTGAAATGCAATGAGTGCCAAGCAGAGCATTGGAAAGTACTCTAGACCCATGTCAGAGAGCATTAAAACCAAAGTGGGGCTAGAAGTATGTTCTCACATGGAGGCACAGGTACTTCATCTCATTCTCTACCAAAAGCAATGTCTAATCACTTAAGAGGATACAGGGTCCGAGAAAAGATATTGGAAGATCTTCCCAGATATCCCCAAAGGCTTTTTAAAAGCTTTTTCAACAACCAGGCCTTGCTAGATATGTGCCTCCCACTCCCAATTTTGCCCCCCCCCATTCCACTCCTATCCCCCAAGGTTGGCCCAAAGCCCCTAGGAGACAGAAGCATCAGAAGACTGCTTTGTTCAGAAAGCCTCATAAAAGAGCCATGAATTTGCTCATAAATAATCCACTCAGGATGGAATTCAACAAATCACAGCTAAATCCTCCTTTTGGCAAAAGTCTTTCTTCGTAATTATAACTGTATTATTGCTTGTATTACCAAACATGTCTTTCTCTGTCCTTAAAAATGGAGAAGGAGGAGAGAAGCAAAAATATAATATAAACAGAGGGATGGAAAATTACCCCAGCAAAGCATAATAGCTAAACAATGACTAAGGGGGCTGGGATATGTATGCATCAACATGGATCCACGGGTGTAAACAGTGTGGTGGGAAGGGAGATGATTTGGGTGAGCTAGACAGAGGGGGAGATTTAGGCTGAGGCAGAGTTTCCTGTCCCTGGCAGCAGTCAAAGGAGTCATTAGGAAGATGTCTGAAAGAGCTGAGTCCTTTCACCTTGGTCTTGGAGGCCATGACTGGGCAGGGAATAGGCACAACTCATACATCCAAGGCATTTTATGAACCTCTTAATGAGGCTGAGAGACAACAGTTAAGCAGGATCTGAGGCTGGGACTCCTGTGTCAAACAGCTTTGATTCATGGCTCTGGTCCACCTTGTGCTTGTTTGGTCACCTAAGTAAATTCTTTATTCCCTTAGACCCTCAGATTCCTCATTTATAAAGTGAGATAATTCACTCACCAAATATTTGTTGAATATCTACTATGTTCCAGGCACTGTTCTAGGTCCTGGGGTATAAGATGTGAAGGTGGAAGGAAGACATCCTTGTTCTCAAGGAATTTATATTCTGGTGGAGGAAGTAAGATAACACAGAAATTGATAAATAAATATAGACTATAATGGTGGCAAATACTATAAAGAGAAATAAAGCCAGGTAGAAGGAAAAGAGAGGAATAGCAGAAAGGTGTGAGCTATTTAGTAGAGTGGCCAGGAAGGAACTCACTGAACAGATGACATTCAAACAGATATGGAAAATAAGTGAAGGGAAAGAGCCACAAGGGTATATATGGGGAGGGTGTTCCAAGCAAAAAGAACAGCAAGTGCAAATACCCTGTGACTTCAGAGGCTTGTTATATGAATGTATTATAAGGCATTATTAGTGCAGCTACTGGCACATAGTTAGCTGTTGTTTTTAATTATAAATAGGGTAGCCATAAAGCACATTTTTGCTCAAGGTAGAGCAGCAAGAACATTGAGATGATCAGTAACTCCAAGACATGCTCTTCCTCTATCGTACATCACATCCTTCTGCTTATTAACAGAGTGTGTTCTCAGCTTTCAGTTATCATCAGAATAAAAAGAGGCATGATATATGATAACCCAAACTTCAGATAACCAAAAAGCTGTCCACATTTTTATCAGATGACTTTGTACAAAGAATATACTTTCCTAATTATGTTTTATTCACCCTATTATCAACAGGAGAGCCATGTGGGGCACAGGTTGGCATCAGATGTAAAGCATTCAATTCCTGGTTATGTGATATCAGACCTCTCTGAACTCACAGGGTCATTATAAGGATCTGATGCAATGAAGACTGTGGGGGCCCTTTGTGAACCACACAACTGCATTTGATTATTGTTTTATGATAAAAGTGGAATAAATCTTCTGAGCTCACAACCACGGTTGTAGTTGGGACATGGCCCACCCACATTTTAGATGATTAGGAGGCACAAGCCTGAGACCGACACTTGCCCCAAGGAAGTCACAAAGTCAATCAGAGTCACAAAGGAACTCCTTTGTTTTTAATATTCCCTGGGATGAGAGTTGATGGCATTTGTTTAGATTGGCATTGAAGGGGAATCATTCTGTTGTGAATCCAAGTTGCTTAGAAAAGAGTTGATGACCCTGCCAACAATCTGATTAGAACAGGCACACACTGTAGGAGATAAAAAGGGATGGAGGATTTCTCACACTTTTCTATTGATATATAGACTACAAAATTAAAGCCCTAAGTATGACATGGCTTCATAGGAGACTCAGTCCAATGCTCAGATGAATAAGGCTTCCAGGAGCTACAAATGAGAATCTTAAGGTCCAGATTCAGAGAGACCAGATGTTCACTTCAGTGATCCTTCATTATTTCAGAATCACTAAATCTGAGAGCTGAAAGAAATGAAGAGTTCTCTGCAACTGAATCCTTCTAAGTGTTGAGGTTAAAAATATCAAATAGAAGTTATAGAAAAAAATTGTGGGGGCTCCACCCTTTAAGGACAGCAGCACCCCAGTAAGAGCCCAGGCTGTTACTGGGCAAAGGGCATTGGGCCAGATAGAAACTGCCCCTGAAACTCAATTTAGTAATAATTACTGGCAGAAAAGGGGACAGAGAAGAATAAAGAGAACTCATTTAAAATTCTTGACACTCTTCTCAAGTTTCTTTCAAAACAGTAAACATCTGATTGGGTTCAGTTGGGTCAAGTTGGATTGGTTCATTGTCAGAAGTTCAAACAGTGGCTGAATGACTATCTGACAAAGTTGCAAAGGAGCTCTCCAACCAATCTGGATATCGAGCCCAATTCAGTGAGGTTGGGAGAGGACATGGTAGAGTGGAGAAGGCACATATAAGTCTTCCAAGAATAGTCTTCCAGGAATTCTGAATTCTCTCCAGTACTTCCGAACTGCATGTTCTCACATTAAATTTTAATTCCCATAACTCTTGGGCAAGAACATAGCCCTCTTTTTATTGATAAGACAGAGGAGAATACTTATGATACAAAGTCCAGATTTCAACCCAGCTTAGAGCAAGCACTGGTCTCCCATTCAGGAGAAGAGAAGGAGGATAAAACGATGCCAGGACACAGGACACCACATTCTCCAATAACCAGGTACAATCAAGGGTAGCTGTAAAGGACAGGCAATGTTGCCATATTATGTCTGCCATGAATATATTTCTTTGAAGGAAGCTAATGTCATTTAGCTCTTTCCTACCTGACCTTTACACCATCCTGGAAGCATCTCTAGTAGCTAATAAATGGGAAATTGCAACTTTAGTAAGTCTGAGGATTCTGGATTATTTATTGAGGAAAATGGGTAGAAAAGAGAAACAAGAAGAGTAAAGAGAAATGAAGGAGAGTGAGGAAAGAAGAAACAAAAACAATAGAAAAAAAATGAAATAGAAAATGATGAAGAGGCTACCTGATGTTGCACTAAAAAATGTGAGATTAAAAATCTGAACTAATTTCAAATTTTATTTTAATGGCTAATAGTTTTTATGTTACCCCAGTCATGATGAAAAATAGCTAAATAGATCAATGAAGTGAGTGGATCACCATAGTCAAGTAAACTTCTGGCTTTTTACCACCCCTTCCCAAGGGTTGTCATTCTCTCCACCTCCATTATTGTCCGCGTATCATTTTTCAGTTCTATCCCAAGCCTAGGAGGGACATTTATACTGAGCCAGGCTTCCAAAGAACTATGGAAGCTTCATGCTCTAGGAACTTCAGGAAGACTAAGAGTTTCTGACCCTTTTGTGGAATGATTGGTTGGTTCATAGCAGGAGATTTAAGCTAATTCTTAGTAATACTAAACTATACTGAGAAAAGAATTGGGGAAAACATGGGTTTGTCCGTTTTAAACTCATGCCCACTGGAGCTCAGTGGTGACTGGGGAGCTTTGGGACATTAACATCACATATAAGCATGAGCCAAATGCCTGGGGCAGAGACTTGGACTTCTGAGCTCCACAGAAGGCCCTCCATTGCCAACCAAAGTTTCAAAATATTCTTAACAAGCAGATATAAAAATATTGTCTGTACATGCTTTTCCTATAACAGAACTATTTACTTTGAAGACTATGCCTGGAGTTATTGGTTTTAGTGGGAAATGCATAACTTTGGAAAAGGATGTCTTACTTTTGCAAAGGACCCTGATCTTTGGGCCCTATTTTTGGGGACTGCAAAGGCTTCCTTCTATGGTTATGTCACTATATCATCATTAACCAAAGGCACTCACTGAGGGCCTCCCAGCATCTGGCCTGGAGAAGAGGCACCATTCTGAGAGACATACAGGACAGGACCAAGTCTTTATGTATCTTAGGCAGACATGCAGATAACAAAGAATATTTGGAAGAGATAAGTCACAGAAAGTAAACTATTGAATTAATATTGAGGTATCTCATAACTTAAATGTATAAATAAGCCAGTGCACATTATTTATCAATGCCTGTTATTTTACACTCAAAGTTGTTATTTAATAACCATAAATTGGAAACTTAGAAGTAAATATAGACAAAATATATTTGAGATTCAACTGCAGACTATGGATTTTCATTAAAAACAAACTTGGGTTGGAATTCCTGCTTCACCATTTTCTTACCGTAAGACTTTGGACAAAGGATCAAATTCTTCATCTGAAAAAAATAAGGCTTATAAGACACTTCTTACAGGATTGTGATGAAGACGAAAACCTTCTGGCCTAGATGTATTGCTGTAGTCAGTGGGAATAAGCATGCAGTAAGTGGGAGCTAGAACTGTTACAGTTATAATTTTGGAGAGGTAATGGATAGTTATGTCACAGACAAACAGGCCATGGGGCTTCACAAAGCTGTTAACAAAAGTGTATTATTCTACTAGTTCACTGAGCCCCCAGGAAATCAGTTCTATTATATAGCACATGATGGAACAGCTAAGAGCACAGCTTTGGGGCAAAAGCCAGGACTCAAATACTGGCCATACTGCTTGCAGTAGGAATTGGGTAGATCCCTTAATTATTCTGTGCCTTACTTTCTTCATCTTTGAAATGGGGGTAATAATAGTACCTACTTCATAGAGCTAGACTGGGGATTAGATGACATAATCCATGGGAAATGTGCTTGAAACAAATGCCAGGTATATAGTAAACACTGAATAGAAGTTAACTATCTATTATTATTATATGGTTCAACTTTTAACCAGGATCTGGCTAAAAGAATGAAGTTATTTTCTATTAAGACCAGTGCAGTTTGTTTTTTCCACTGGGGTGGGGGGCAGTGGGGGGTGACTCAGACAACTGGGAATTCTAGGAGGGAGAATGCCATGTTGAAATGGAGTGGTAAGAAAACTGACTATCTTTATTCTGCGCATAGGAAGTAGTCTGACGAGAAGAGAGGGTTCTGTGCTAGGCACGTATTGGCACTCATTGGCAAAGTTGCATAAAATAACCACGTCTTTCTAGTGCAATTGCCTTATGATCTGTATTAAATATGATGTATATTGTTATGGGTTAAAAATACACAGAGCATTCTCAGCATCACTCCCACAAAAAGATCACCGAGCTTGGGGAAGGAAGATTCAATCCAACAGGGAAATTCCCGGTTTCTCTGGCCTCCATTTCTCCTCCTTCCTGTTCTGGTTCAGTTACCATTTCTGTATTTATTGCAATAAAACAGTGAGTTAGATAAACGTCTCATTCCCATTTTAGAGATGAGGGATACAAAGCGTAGAGAGATTGAAAAATCAACTCCAAACCTCAAAGCTAGTGAGCATGAGAACTGGGGTTTGAATCTATACCTTAAAATGAGGTGTCTTTGGCTCTTTCCACTAATCACAGCAGCCTCAGGGCTGGTCCAAGAAGCCAGCACTGGGGCTGTGTGGGGAAGGTGTGGATGTGGTCTGGAGTTTCCTCCCCCTGGGTCTTTTTGCTCATTCCCAAAATTATCCCAAAGAGAGTTGAAATAGCAAAATGGGGGGCTTCCCGCTATGTCTGAATTCTATAAATTAGGGCTTTATTTGAAGCATGATAATTTTTTTCCAAATTAAAAAGCCAGCTCTAGAGGAACTTAGCATCCTTTGTTGGTGTTTTTCTCAGAACCTTATAATGAGCTCATAACTGCTAATGAGGAATAGTCTGTGGCTCCCAGCAGTGCTGAGTCAAACCAGCCAGTCAGAGGACAGGATTCCATGGGCGCTGGAAACCGCCGCCCACCCCACCGCTGGCGGGCCTGCTTGCAGCAAGAGGAGACCACCTTTGCTGTGTCAGCTCTGGCTTGCCTGCTTGCACCCTCTGCACAGCAGCCTCTCTGACCTAGATTACTGCCCCTTCAAATGATGACTTCAAAGGCCTCTTTTCAAAGTCAGCCCTGGGAGTTTTTGTTTGGCTTGGTTTGGTGTGACCACTTTTATTTGTTTATTTTTAAGTAATTATTTTATTACAGATGTCCCTCCTTTTCTCTCCATTAACACCCTCCTCCCCACTCCTGTGACCCACTCCCATCGTCTGTGTCAATTGGTTATGCATATAGGCATGTAAGTTCTTCCCACCCCCACCCCCCTCACCTCTGAGGTTTGTCAGGCTGTTCCCTACTTTGAGCTTTCCATCAGCTTGATCAGTAGGTAAGTGCTGAGCACCGATTACTATGCTCAGAACTTAGAAAGAAGCTGTGAGAAGTGGCTCCCCATGTGCTTCCTCTAGTCTCATCACCCTGTCATTTCGTAGCCTCCACAATGTGGCTCTTGGGCATCTGTGTCAGCTACTAATCCAACAGGAACAAAGAGTGCGTAGGTTGGGACATGGCAGAGTCCAAGGAAGGAGTCATCTATAAGGTAGGGCAGAGGTAAGGGAAATCAGGAAGGCATGGTAAAGCCTCCTGCTCTGACAATACCCAACATAAGAAGCCATAGCCACTCCTGGGCTCACAGGAACAGGGAGCATCTATGAGCACCTTGGCTGTAAGAGATGGTTGCTGTCCTTGCAGCCTGGAGTGGAGGGCATCCAGGAAAGATGTCCCCTGGCCCCTTCCTCTTCCCTCAGCCCAGAATAGAAGCCAGAAGGTGAGGGAGCCCATGGGTACAGCACAGAGACTGCTTCTGAGGCACAGAGCAGGGTAAAGAAGAATGGAACGCCAGACTGGAGGGCCCAAAGAAGAATATCTAGTTCAACCACTCTCCAGCCTTATCCCTTAAGGCTGAGGGACCTGAGGGTTCAGGCACCATTCCTGAAACCAGCTGTTCCCTCTGCCTGGCACTTCCCCAAACACATCTATCCGTACTTCTAGCAACACATTGCTTACTTTTCAAACTTGACAGTAAATGCTGAGTTCTCTTTGGAATGTTCTCTGACAAGTCCAGTCTCCAACCCAACCTTGTGCCGTATGCACTTTTGTACTTTGAAAAGGCTGCCATTCATCTCCATAAGCAAGTTAAAGAAAAGGGCAGAATATGTCCAATACTTCCTGTGCTTTGCGCAGAGTAGGTCCTTCTTCAGGGTTACGGGAAAGGTGGGTCAGGGAGCAAAGGTGGAGAAGTAAGGTCATCTCCTGCCCTGAGGCCCTTATTCTGCCTATCCCTGCAGTTAGTGGATTGTAGGTAGATAACTCAAGTTAGGAAATAGCCCTGGCTGGTGTAGCTCAGTTGGTTGGAGTATCATCCAGTATACCAAAAGCTGGTGGGTTTGATTCCTAGTCAGGGCTTATGTGGGAGGCAATTGATTGATTTTTCTCTCTCACATCAATGTTTCTCTCTTTCACTCTCTCTCTCTCTCTCCCTCCCTCCCTTCCTCTCTCTAAGATCAATAAATTAAAATTTTAAAAATATGTAAAAACGTTCCCTAAGAGGGATATTTAAAAATATTCAGGAATAAAATTAAAGTTAAAAAAATAGAAACTACAGTTTCCAAAAAGAGATACTATTTTTAGAAATCCAAGAAATAGATGGGTCCCTCTCCCGTCCCCTAAGATCAGTAAATTAAAATAAAATTTAAAAACTGGAAAAAAATAGTTCCCTAAGAGAAATATTTTTAAAAAAAAAATCAGTAATAACATAAAAATTAAAATAAAATAAAAAATAGAGGAAAAAAGTTTCAAAAAGAGAAAATTTTTTTTTAAATAGATGAGTCCATGGCAAATCTGTGGTTCTGAATTTAACAAGAAACATCTTTTATCCTCTGCCTGGTGGCTTGAAGGATGGAAGAAATATGGAAGTTGGGATAAGGGAAGTTGACCTAAGTCCCTGGAAATCTGGAAGGACACATTTTGTACATTGATAGACATAACTTGTTTATTTTGTGGAATATGTAAAAATTCCCAGGTATTCATCATAGAACATTGTTTAAAAATCATGAGAGGTCTTTTTCTACTGCCTGTTTTTCTCTCTCTACAACCATTGTGACAGTTATTCAAAGAGGGGTGGACATGAATGGAGAAGACATAAGTATAGATAAAAAGCACCTTGTGAAGTTGCCCCTATGGTATGTTCTAGTAAAGACATAGTGCTTAAATTTAATCTCTACAACTCTGTAAGGTGAAGAAATTGAGCCTCAAGCGAAAAAATTTCCCAAGGTTACTGGTCACCCAGCTAAGCCAAGAGGAGTGAAGAATCTGACATCTTCAGGTTCCCAGCACACTTCAGACATTGGTCTAGCTCTTCCTTGGGACAAGGCCTCACTTCTCCAAAACTACAATTGCATCCTGGTGGCCATTATGTCAGGCCTTGAGCATAAGAGATGACGAGCCCACTCTGCTTCTCCAACTGGAGCCTTACAAACAGGGTGGTGGTTGTTGGTGGACAGTCAGCTCAGTTGCATTGAGGCCCATTGCTGATCCAGAACCAAGAGGAGGCAATCAAGGGTTTTCAGGATCTGTGCCATCATCAGCATCAGGGTCCCTTCTCCAGTGGGGTAAAGAAGACTGAAGTGTCCTGAGCTTCTGGACACTTGGATTCCTGGAAATACCCCAACCTGCTTCAGGAGCAGAGCACTGGGCTGTTGGAGCTGTGCTCTCGGGGAGGGCCTGGAGATTTCACACGGGCTTCTGGGAAACCCTTACATTTTCATCACATCCTTCCACTTTCCATGCAACATCCTTGCTCCTGCAAAGCCTCTCTTGCATGAGGGAGTCTGCTGAAATGAGACTGCATGGGTGAAGAAGGTACCAAAAAAAAAAAAAAAAAAAAAAAGATGGAGAAATAAAATGATCTGTATACATTTAAGGTACTAATAAGCAAATCTTAGGCAAAGCATTATGCTAATGTCTTCCCTTGTAAAGCCCTGCTCCTCTGTCCACTCTCCCACCTCCTGGGAACTGTGACTTGGGAATATCTTATGCACATAAACACAAGTCTGGCTTGGTCTCTTGAGAGTGAAGATTGAGGCAAAAATTTCACTGTACTGAAGGGGTTCAAGTCACGTGCATCATATGGCCGGAATGAGTTAACAAGGTTTGGTTGAAGAAAAAAAATTTAAAAAACCAGGAAGATAAAGGAGAAAGCAAGTGGAAGCATTTCCAAAAAGAGAAATATGTGTCAGATTGTGTCTGAAGTGTGTGCCTCCCATCAGGATGAGAGTGTGTGTGTGAGAGAGAGAAAAAGCATGCATGTGCACACACACGTGTACGCATGTGTATTTGTGCATATCAGTGGAGGGGTTGCTAGGGACAAACACATGGGTGTGGTAGGAAGGGCTGACAAATTGAAGCACAAAACTGCTAACTCCAAAGAAAGGGGGATCTTCTAAACCCCCTTCTGGCCTGCTTCCACTTAGCTTTCTCCTTCGCCGTCTTCATTTCTGTCTTAGGTTTCCATAAACACTGCCGTTATTTATTTTATTTTTGTTTGAAATGTTAAACAAGCCCTGAAAGGAGAAGCTATTTGGGCAGCTTGTGGCATCTCCAGAGAGCCGCTGCCCCACAAGCATTTTCTGCGAGGGCTTGGAGAGCTGGCTTCTCCCCTGCACGTCGGAGCCCCCAGGCACCCCTGCCCTGGCTCAGGACCCTGTGTATCCTGGCCCCAAAGGGCAGCTCAACCCCCTCTCCCTCCATGGAGAACTTCTCTGGAAGGGGCTCTCTCCTCAGGCTGACAGAATGATTAATAATTTTAACAGCAACAGCAACACCAAGCATAATGGCCAACATTCTCTGAGGTCTCACTAGGTACTAAGTACTGTTGGGGATGAAATTGAGGCACAAGTAGTCACACATCGCAAGCTCAGTGCAAGCCTGTACTGTAGTGTGATTATTATTCCCATCGGACAGATGGGGAGCTTGAGGCATGAAGAATGAATAGATTTGATTACAAGAAACAAACAAGGCCAGCAGTGCTGGGCTTCTGGAGGGGCCAGTGAGGTGTCTTGGACACAACATTTAAGGGGGTTACCAACAAACTCAGTATTCAAGATAAATAATATTTTAATGAAATATTTTTTAAAAATCCAAATTAATGCAAAAAATCCATGATGAACATGTCAGGATTTTAAATAACGACAGGACCATAGATCCCATTCCAGTCAGTCTGACTGTAACTCTTTACCACCATGCTATGCTGCTCCGTTCAGCATTCATTTCAGGCCTAGGATGTGGCAAAGCAGAGTCCTGCTTTTGCCCAAATGACCCCCATCATTCATTCTTGTAGCTTTGTGTGAACATATGGGAACACTGAGGCTGATGGACAGGTTTTTCTAACTATCTGTCCATTGTTTATGTTTGTTTCTACCTTCAAACAATGAACCAAATAGAATCTCCGGAAGTACGTGATCCCAAGTTCCTTCTGCGTCCAGTTCTCTTTCCAAGAGTTCACAGCTACCCTTGGTCACTGGGTCACTTCTCCATCCCCAGCTAGGAGAGAAATCTAACAGGGTAAATGGGGGAACTCTCACCTCTCAAGGAGGCATAGGACTCTGCCTCAGTTGGGGATGGAAAGAGTAAGGGAGGTTATAGCTCCAGGCAAGTCAGTTCCCAGCAAGTCATCTTCTGCTGCCTCATCCAACCTCCTACGAGACCCTTTCTGCCTCAGCCAAGCCTGTAGTTCTTTGGCAGCCCACCTCCTACACGGAGCCAGTGCAAATGTACAATGGCCTCTCCTCCTTTCTAGTTTGCCACCAGACTGCCCAGGGCTGCCTCACTCACCAAGCTGCCCCCTCGTGCTCCTTCCTGACTCCACAACACACAAGACACAGGCATGTGTGTACATGAGCACCCATCCCTACTTCCAGCCCAGTTACAAGCTTGCAGTAGGGTGCAGATAAACGTGAAGGGTGGAAGAAAATGCCAAAGCCAGAAGCCAGGTCTTGAAGAACAACAATGGAATCAGTTGCCATTCCCCAGTTCAGGTCACAGGAACACGCATCGATACCTGCTTGACTGCTCTCTCTCAATTCACCGTTAGCAAGATTTTGGTAGATTTAAGGAAGATGTGGAGGAGAATCTAAAGGGGTCAAGGAGAGGGGATCAGCCAGAAGTCATTTCCATCCATGCCCTCTCTCTAGGAATCTTGGCCCCCTCCAGACTCGAACACAGTGGCCTCTCTCCCACTCCTGAACCCAATCATGAGGTGTCTCATTCCTCCTCTATGGATGTCCCTGTCTGCTTTCATCTTCACTCCTCCTTTGGCATGGGAAAAAGAACAGGGGCTTTGTAATCAGCATGGATAGGTTCAAATCCAGACCTCCCCTTGCTATTCACTGTGTGACCTGGGATATGTTACTTGTCCTCTCTTACTCTAGTTTCAAATCTATAGAGTAGAATGATGGTGTTTACATCATGAATCTGGTACAGTTCTTGGCACACTGAGATGTTAACTCTCCTCCCTGGCTTCTTTCAGACCCTTTCAACATGGCCTCACCTTGCTCACCCTTAAGAGTGATAGAGGCCCTTTCAGACACTCATAAAGATTGCCTTTAGTATTCAGCCTTCACAGCAACTTCCTAGGCTTTCCCACCCCACTCCCAACTTGCAGAATCCAGCACCGCTCTTCTAGCTCGTCATCGAGATGGGAACAAAACAAGTGTAGATCTGTTTTAGAATTGTCACTTCATCTCACTTTGCCTTTTCTTCCCATTAACATTTCATGATGGAGGGCAAGGGGTGGGATGGTGGTGTCCACTTTCATACCCTCAAAGAAGAGGAAAACCAAACTCATGAGGCAAGAGCTATGTTTTGAAGACTCCAGGGAGAGGTTCATATCACTCATGCACACTGTCCCACACCCAAGTCATTGATGAAGATGAGTGATGAAGAGCATACCAAGGGCAAGGCACTTGAAGGCACTCCACAAACAGTACTCCTTTCCCCTCAGAGTTCTCAATCAATGGAGAAATTAGAAAAGAGAATAAATCACAGGGAGAGCAAACTATCACTGTGGTTACTGTTAAAGCTGGTAAATGGAGTTTAATCTGGGGACAAGTGGGTTTTCTCATTGTGAATCCAGAATTGTACAGAATTACCCACCCAGGTACAGACCTGGCTGGGCTGGAACAGGCTCTCCTGCAGGGCAGACTCTGCCCCTGGAAAACTTGAGTGATGGAGGGACAAGACCTGTGCGTATTTCCCACAGGCAAGCTCACTCCAAGAGAAGGAGGACAAAGAAGGGACCAGGCTGTACTTTTCCTCTCAAACTCACCAGACTAAGTTGTTTCTTGGGAGGAGTGAGCAGAAAAAGGAGGCTGAGTGTTACCCTAGTGGAGTTCTCTTCATTTAGAAGGAAATACCAGAAATGAGGAAGAAGCAATCAACAGCCCTCCCGACCCCAGTACAATTGTTTTTCAATTTGATAGCAAGAAGAAAAACAATAAATATATACATATACATGTAATATATGTAATCTATGAGGCACAGATGTATACATGTATATATACATATGTAATGTTATCTAAAAATTAGAAAATGGTAATTATCTTTTAACATTTTTGTTAACAATGAATGGAATAATGCCATTTAGCACAATAAATTCTAACAATAATAACATTAGAATAGTAACCAAACACTGTACCATGTGCCATGGAACAGGGAGTATTTCTTTAGTCAGTTTACCAGGCAATGGATATTGACAGAGATGCTTAATTCAAGGCAGAGTAAGAGAAGTACTGGAAATACGAGTCCAGCAGAGGGAGAAATGGCACTGACCTAGGGTGATAAGAAAGTGCCCATGGCCAAAGTAACATGTGTGATAAGTGTTCTGGAAAGATGTTCTTTGAGAAGGTGGCAAAGGGAATGTGGTCCAGTTTGAGTGAGATGTTATATTCTTGAAGAAAGTGATGGAAAGCAAAATTTTATATTTGTATCCACATCCCACCAGTCTCTCTTTGGGTTGCATGCCACCCTCGGCAACAGGAAATGGCAGCTGAGATGCGTGTGGCAGCTCTTCAGGTTAGAGAGGGCTGAATGCACCCTTCCCAACCACTTGTCCTACCATCAATGTTCTTTCCCTGTCGGTGGATACTGTTTAGAACTGAGAGTTCATTCCCGTCTGGTTCTACCACCTCCCTGATATGCCCATCTCTTATTGGGAAATCCTCTCCTGACTAGTTTATTCATTAGGCAGCTTTCCCCCAGTTTATGTTTTCCTCTGTTTCTCTCTCAGCCAGCCCCTCTGGACCACAACAACAATCTGCACCCTCCTCCAGAGCCCACGCCCTGCCATGGGCTGGTATTCTTTTATCAGGCCACATCACTGGGCGTTGGTGGTACAGAGCAAGCCAATGTCAGCACTTCCACCTCTCCACCCAAGCCAGTCCCTCTGGCCCCTTAACCACACATCATGCCTTCTTCTGACTTTCTTTCTATCCGTCAGCACATTCTCAGGCTTAAGTGAACCCAGCCACACTCCCCTGGAGACACACAAAAGCACCTCCCTAGCCTGGATGCATATATTTTCTCCTGGTTCTACAGAAATTGTGGCAATAGAGTTGTAGATGGCTACAATCCTTGGTAGAAACACCAAAATAGAATCCTGTATTCCTGCAGAAGTGAGGAGTGTGCAGTTCTTTCTGGGTTCCCTGCTTTGGGCTCCTGGCACCTGTGGAGGACACAAATTGGACATCTCAATGTTCACGCTAGTTGTACGTTGGCTGCTCAAATCTAATTTCTCTTTTATTTTGATTGTGGCCTGGCAGAAATGTTTGCTGCCTTTGACTCTTTCTTAAACTACCAACATTCTCATGTGTTCCTTTTCTCAGGTGTAAAATGGAATATCATTATCAAGAACCAGGCTTAGCTCATTGACATTTTTCCAATATTGAGGGAGTGTTAGAAACAACTCCTTGACTTTGAATCCTCTCCAGGGCACACAGGTCAATGCAGAAAGTCATTTGAAAGAGAAAACACCACATGGTGTATCAGTTGTGTTAATACCACTCCTGCTCAGGAAAAATGGTTCTAGGTCTACAGTGAAGTTGACCAAGGCAAAACAGTGTTCTATATAACTTTTAGTGGAAACCGCTTTCACTGTACAAACCCATGAGAGATGACACTATTTCTACCAAGAACAGCCATATTGATCATGGCTAGTCATCTAGGCTAGAAACTTAGCATCATTCTGACTCCTCCCCCTCACTGTTTCTCCATGTTTAATTGGACAAAACTGAATTTGGCTCCACAGTGTCCTTCCTTTCTAGTTCCATTGCTACCACATAGCTCTGACCCTCACTCTGGATTATTGACCTTCACCTGGATTATTGAAATACCCTCCACTATCGTATGACACTTCATTTCTTCCATCTCAACCCACCTAACACTCTAAAATCAGATTCATTTTTATGACTTTAATCTAATGTTAAATAATTTTAATTGTTCCACTTGTCTCATCAAAGAACAAACTCTTTAGCTGGCATCCAGGGCTCTCTAAAACCCCACCACATCTGCCCCTCTAGACATATGATTCGGCTCCTCTCCCTGGATCCCAAGATACAGTCAATGCCTTCTGACTTTTTTCCCCAACCAATCCCTCCACCCCCACCTACCCCAAACCACTGTTCTTCATTGTTCTTAGGAAAGAACTCAGTGGACCAGTGAGGAGCTGTTTCCAGTGGGCTAGCCAAGTGGAAACTGGGTCAGAGCCCCAGCCCACTCTGCCTCTTGGTGCCCACTGGGGATGCTGGGCAGACAGCACTCCAACTGCTATTCTCTCCTCCCCTCCAGATGCTTGGCAGAGAGCCCTTGATTCTACCCCCACTCCCATTCACTGTGTGGACCTAAGAGATAAGGAGGCTAATGCCACACATGATCAAATCTGTCCTGTTACTTCAGACAGCAAGGAGGTGGAGGCCATCAGCATCAGACGTCTCCAGCTGGGAGCAGACATCACTGGTTGTGAGGTGGGGGCCATGTCTTTCCCCCTGAGGTCAGACTCCTTCGTACAAGAATGTCCTGGCTTCTTTTCAACAGTTTTACAATCTGGAAGATAGAATAATGTGATTTGTATGAAATTGTTTGAGTCTTGTCAGAATGAGTGCACATGTGCACGCCATGGACACCTGTGCACACACAGGTGAATGTGCACGTGACAGCCCGGCTGTGCACACGATCTTGCAGAGAAATGTGAGAGAAGAAACAAAGTAGAAGAAAAGGATAGGAGAACCAATTTAGAAGAAAGGCAAAGGTAGGTAAAGACAATGTTCAAAAGAGGTACCCCACCCCCACCTCATCCAAGGCCTTTCTTCTTCGTTGGGAATCTCACACTAGAAAAATGTTCCCCTTTTTCCTCTGTCTTCAATCTCTATTTTCTACTTCTGTCCCCTGCATTTAAATATTCTTAAGTATCATTCTCAAAAGAAAACAAAAGAGGGAAGAGAGAAGAAAAGAGGCAAAACAAAGAAAGAAAGAGGAAAGAAGAGGGAAGGAGGAGAGATAGGGAGGCACCTTCATGCCCCTACATTCCTGCTGGGCTTGTGGTTGCAGATCTCTCCTCCACTTTCCAGTCAACCTCCCAGAGAGCCTGCTGCACTGATTCCTTGCTCTCATCCACTCTTCCCTCTTCCATCCAAAGTAATCTAGCTTAAGTCTCCACCACTGCACCCAAAGGACTCCAGCAAGAACACTGTTATGGTGCCAGACGACCCCCCCACCGCGGGGGAACCCAGGTGGAGCGGGGGAGCCAGGAGACGCCCCCACCGTGGGGGAGCCCAGGCTGAGCGGGGGTGCCGGGCGACCCACCCCACCGCGGGGGAACCCAGGTGGAGCGGGGGTGCTGGGCGAACCCCCCACCGCGGGGGAACCCAGGCAGAGCGGGGGAGCCAGGAGACGCCCCCACCGCGGGGGAGCCCAGGCGGAGCGGGGGTGCCGGGCGACCCCCCCACCAACGGAGGAAGCCAGCAACACACAGGAGAACTGAGCAAACTGAACAACGAAATTGACCCAGAGACATGGAGGGTGGAGTACGGGATGATGGGCCTCAGAGGAGGGGGGGAGGCGGGGGAAAGAGATAAATCACAGAGCCTATGTGCATGGGTGCATAACCAATGGACATGGACAACAGGGATGGGGAGGAGGAGAAGGGGAGGGGGAGGAGGGTGTCAATGGGGGAAAAAAAAAGGAAAAACATCTGTAACAAAAACAAATTAATAATAAAATAAATTATAAAAAAAAAAAAAAAGAACACTGTTATGAGCTGAATTGTGTCCCCCACAACCCCTACATCAAATTCAGGTGTTAAAGTCCTAACCCCTAGTATCTCAGAATGTGACTATATTAGGAGATACAGCCTTTAAAGAGGTAATTGCATTAACATGTGGCCATAAGAGTAGAGCCCTAATTGAATCTGACTGGTGTCCTTATAATAATAAGAGACCCCAGAAGTGTGTGAACACAGAGAAAAGGCCATGTGAAGACACTGTGAAAAGGTGGCCATCTGCACGCCAAGGAAAGAGGAGGCCTCAGGAGAAATCGAACCCACCAGCATCTTGATCTTGGATTTCCAGCCTCCAGAACTGTGAGACAATGAATTTCTGTTGTTAACACCCAATCTGTGGTACTTTGTTATACCAGCCCTGGCACACTAATACAGACAGTAATGATGTTCTTGTCAAATTCAAAGAGTACATTGAGTCCTTGCCCTCTGGACCACCCTGCAGCATGCAACACTATTACCACCCCTGAAACTCTCCTCCTTTAGCTCTATGAGGCTTCTCATCCCTGGTCTCCCTCCTACCACTCTGGCTACACTTTTCAGTTCCTTACAAATGCTACTCATTTTCTTTCTTTTCTTTTTAATTTTTTTTTTTTTCTGGTCAACTGATTGATTTTAATATCGTTATAAAGCCTTTTGTTTTTTATTAATTTATTTTTGTTACAGATGTTTCTCCTTTTTTCCCCATTGACACCCTCTTCCCCATCCCCCCACCCCGTCCCCAGCTTTCTTGTCCATGTCCATCAGTTATGCATACATGCGCTTAAGTTCTGTGGTTTATCTCTTCCCTCCCCCCCACCCCTTCTTCTGAGGGGTGTCAGTCTATACCCTACTTCCACATCTCTGGGTCTACCCTGTTCCTCAGACTGTTATGTTTATTATATTCCAAAAATAAGTGAGATCATGTGATATTTGTCTTTCTCTGCTTGGCTTGTTTCGCTTAGGATAATACTCTCGAGGTCCCTCCATGTCGTCTCAAAGGATAAGAGATCTTTCTTTCTTACAGCTGCATAGTACTCCATTGTGTATATGTACCACAGCTTTTTTATCCATTCATCCACTGATGGACACTTGGGCTGTTTCCAGATCTTAGCTACTGTAAATAGTGCTGCTATGAACATGGGGGTACATGTATTCTTTCTGGTTGGTGTTTCAGGCTTCTTAGGGTATATTACTAGAAGTGGGATCACTGGGTCAAATGGCAATTCAATTTTTAATTTTTTGAGGTAACACCATAGTGTTTTCCACAGTGGCTGCACCAGTCTGCATTCCCACCAGCAGTGTACTAGAGTCCCATTTTCTCCACACCCTCGCCAACACTTGTTGTTTGATGATTTGTTGATGGCGGCCATTCTGACAGGTGTGAGGTGATACCTCATAGTTGTTTTAATTTGCATCTCTCTGATGATTAGTGATGTTGCGCATTTCTACATATGTCTCTTAGCCATTTGTATGTCCTTTTTGGAGAGGTGTCTATTTAGTTCCTCTGCCCATTTTTAAATTGGGTTCTTTGTCTTCCTTTTGTTGAGTTGTATGAGCACTCTATATATTTTGGAGATTAACCCCTTATCTGATGTATCATTGGCAATTATGCTCTCCCATACAGTGGGTTCCCTATCTGCTTTGATGGTTGTTTCTTTTGCTGTGCAGAAGCTTTTGAGTTTGATGTAGTCCCATGTGTTCATTTTTCCCTTTGTTTTTGTTGCCTTAGGTGATGTATCAGTGAAGATTCTGCTGCGTATGATGTCCGAAATTTTGTTGCCTACATTTTCTTCTAGGATTTTTATGGATTCACAAGTCACATTTAAGTCTTTTATCCATTTTGAGTTTATTCTTGTGTATGGTGTAAGTTGATGGTCTAGTTTCATTTTTTTGCATGTAGCTGTCCAACTTTCCCAACACCGTTTATTAAAGAGGCTGTCTTTACTCCATTATATGAACTTGCCACCTTTGTCAAATATAATATTAATTGAGCATAATGTCTTGGGTCAATTTCCGGATTCTCTGTTCTGTTCCACTGGTCTATATGCCTGTTCTTGTGCCAGTACCAGCCTGTTTTGATTACAGTAGCTTTGTAGTATAACCTGATATCCGGTATTGTGATCCCACCTACTTTGTCCTTCTTTTTCAAGATTGCTGTGGCTATTCGGGGTCTTTTTTGGTTCCATATGAACTTTTGAAGTATTTGTTCTAGTTCTGTGAAATATGTCACTGGTATTTTGATGGGGCTTGCATTGAATCTATAGATTGCTTTGGGTAATATGGACATTTTAATGATGTTAATTCTTCCAATCCATGAACAAGTTATGTGCTTCCACTTTTTTATATCTTCCTCTATTTCTTTTTTCAATGTCCTGTAGTTTTCTGCAAATAGGTCCTTTACTTCTTTGCTTAAGTTTATTTCTAGGTATCTTAATTTTTTTGCCGCGATAGTAAATGGGATTTTTTTTTAGTTTCTCTTTCTGTGAGTTCATCATTGCTGTATAAGAATGCCGTCAATTTCTTGACATTAATTTTGTATCCTGCTACTTTGACAAATTCATTTATTAAGTCTAGTAGATTTTTGATGGAGTCTTTAGGGTTTTCTATGTAGAATATCATGTCATCTGCAAATAATGACAGTTTCACTTCCTCCTTTCCAATTTGGATTCCTTTTATTTTTTCTTCACATCTGATTGCTGTGGCTAAGACTTCCAGTACTATGTTAAATAAGAGTGGCGAAAGTGGGCATCCCTGTCTTGTTCCTGTTCTTAAGAGAAATGTTTTTAGTTTTTGGCCATTGAGTATGATGTTGGCTGTAGATCTTTCATATATGGCCTTTATTGTATCAAGATATGATTCCTCTATTCCCAAATTGCTGAGCATTTTTATCAGAAATGGGTGCTGGATTTTGTCAAATGCTTTTTCAGCGTCTATTGGTATGATCATGTGGTTTTTATCTTTCGTTTTGTTTATGTGGTGTATCACATTTATTGATTTGCAAATATTGAACCAGCCTTGCATCCCTGGGATGAATCCCACTTGGTCACGGTGAATAAGTTTTTTGATGTATTGCTGGATCCGATTTGCTAGCATTTTGTTAAGGATTTTGGCATCTATGTTCATCAGGGATATTGGCCTGTAGTTTTCTTCCTTTGTAGTGTCTTTTTCTGGTTTTGGAATTAGAATTATGCTGGCCTCATAAAACAAGTTTGGAAGTCTTCCTTCTTCTTGAATTTTTTGAAATAGTTTGAGAAGAATGGGTGTTAGTTCGTCTTTGAATGTTCGGTAAATCTCCACCATGAAGCCATCCAGGCCTGGGCTTTTGTTTGCTGGGAGAGTCTTGATTACATCTTCAATTTCCTTAGTTGTTATTGGTCTGTTCAAGTTTTCTCTCTCTTCCCGATCCAGTTTTGGAAGACTATGTGTTTCTAGAAATTTGTCCATTTCACTTAGATTGTCGAATTTTTTGCCATATAAATGTTCATAGTATTTGCTAATGATCCTTTGTATTTCTGTGGTGTCAGTTGTTACTTCTCTTTCATTTCTGATTTTGTGTATTTGGGTTCTCTCTCTTTGTTTCTTGGTGAGTCTAGCTAAGGGTCCATCAATCTTGTTTATCTTTTCAAAAAACAGCTCTTTGTTTCATTGATCCTTTGAATTGTTTTTCTGGTCTCTATGCCATTTATTTCTGCTCTGATCTTTACTATTTCCTTCCTTCTACTTGCTCTGGGGTTTTCTTTTTGTTTGCTTTCTAGTTCTTTAAGTTGTGAGGTTAGATAGTCTATTAGAAATTTTTCTTGTTTCTTGAGGTAGGCCTGGAGTGCTATGAACTTCCCTCTCAGTGCTGCTTTTGCTGCATCCCATAGATTTTGTGTTATTGTGTGTTCATTTTCATTGGTTTCCAGGAAGTTTTTAATTTCTTCCTTGATCTCCTCGGTAACCCATTCATTGTTTAATAACATGCTATTTAGCCTCCATGTGTTCAAATGTCTTTGCATGTTCTTGTTGCAATTGATTTCTAGTTTCATGCCATTGTGATCTGAGAAGATGCTTGATATGATTTCAATCTTCTTGAACTTGTAGAGGCTTAGTTTGTGTCCTAACATGTGGTCTATCTTTGAGAATGTCCCATGTGCACTTGAGAAGAATGTGAATTCTGTAGTTTTGGGGTATAATTCTCTGTAAATATCTATTAAATCCATTTGGTCTAGTGCTTCATTGAGAGTCTCTGTTTCCTTGTTAATTTTTTGTCTAGAAGATCTATCCAGTGATGTCAGCAGGGTGTTGAAGTCCCCTGCTATGATTGTATTGCTGTCGATTTCTCCTTTGAAGTCCTCCAGAAGGTTTTTAATATATTTTGGTGCTCCTATATTGGGTGCATATATGTTTACCAAGGTTATATCTTCCTGTTGGATAGATCCTTTCAATATTATGTAGTGACCTTCTTTGTCTCTAGTTATGGATTTTATTTTGAAATCTATTTTATCAGATATGAGTATTACTACCCCAGCTTTTTTTCCTTTCCGTTTGCTTGGAAGATTTTGTTCCATCCCTTCACTTTTAGCCTATGTGAGTCTTTTGTTGTGAGGTGGGTCTCTTGTTAACAACATATATATGGGTCACGCTTTCTTATCCAATCCACTACTCTGTGTCTTTTTATTGGAGCATTCAATCCATTTACATTTAAGGTGATTATTGATATGTACTTATTTATTGCCATTTTTGTTTAGTGTGGTTCTATTTTCCTTCCTATTTCTTCTACTAATTACAGCAGTCCTTTTAACATTTCTTGCAGTACTAATGTATTCCTTTAGCCTTTTTTTTTTTTTTTTTTTGGTCTGGGAAGCTCTTTATTTGACCTTCTATTTTGAATGATAGCCTTGCTGAGTAGAGTAGTCTTGGGTTCAGATCCTTGTTTTTCATGACCTTGATTACTTCATGGCTTTCCCTTCTGGCCTGTAGTGTTTCTGTTGAGAAGTCAGATGATAGCCTTATGGGGGTTCCTTTGTTGGTAACCTGTTGCTTATCTCTTGCTGCTTTTAGGATTCTCTCTTTGTCTTTAATTTTTGGCATTTTAATTACTATATGTCTTGGTGTGGGCCTGTTTGGGTTCTTCTTACTTGGGACTCTGTGCTTCTTGAACTTGAATGCCTTCTTTCTTCAGCAAATTAGGGAAGTTTTCTGTCACTATTTCTTCAAATATATTCTCTAACCCTTGCTCATTTTCTTCTTCTTCGAGGACTCCTATGATGCGAATATTATTACGGTTCCAGTTGTCCCACAGTTCTCTTAAGCTGTCTTCCTCTTTTTTCATTGTTTTTTCCTTTTGGTTTTCTGATTGGTTGATTTTTTCTACCCTGTCTTCTAATTCACTGATCTGGTCCTCAGCTTCCTCTACTCTGCTGTTTAGTCCTTCCAATGTGTTCTTCATTTCTGCTATGTCATTCTTCATTTCTTCTTGGTGCTTCTTCATTTCCAATTGGTTGATTTTCAATGTTTCTATGTCTTTGCTCATGGTGTTGATGTCCTTACTCATGCTGTTGAGCTTCCTCAAGATCATGGCTCTGAATTCTAGCTCTGTTAACTTGCTTAACTTCATTTCATTTATCTCATATTCAGTTGAGGTCTCTTGTTCTTTCATTTGGGACCTGTTTCTTTGTTTCACCATTTTGGTTATCTCAGTGGGTTTGGAGCCTGCCAAATTTTCCCTGTGGATGTTGGTGTTCTGCTGTTTGTGGCTCCCTCTACTGGGTTTGGATGAGTGTGGGAGGACCCACGTTAAACACCACTGTCAAGTCTTACTTTCCTGGGTAGATTTTCGAGCCCAGGCACAGTTCAGTTATCCTCTAGCTTTTTGCCTGGAGACTATTAGTCGTGGTTACTTGAAGAGCCTTGGGTTCTCAGTTGAATGAAAAACTCCCTCAGGTGTTCAGTGTAAGAGGATTTCCTGAGGGTGGGGCAGATGCTGGTAGTTAATGAGCCTCAATGGCCCACCTGGGTGGGGTTGAATCTCTGAGGGAGGGGCCGCTGCCTCTCCCCAGAGCCCTGGGAAGGAGTAAGATGGCCACCGTCCTGTGTGGTCACAACTCAGCAATAGCTCTGAGCACCCTCCAAATCCCAAGTTTCCCCACACAGTTCCAGTCCAGTCCACCCTCCCTCTGCTGGAACCCAAGGTGAGTGGCTGTGGCTATTTTAGTGCTCTGTTCCAGCCTTCTGTGCTGTGGAGCCGGCTTGGGACTTTAACCCTCAGGGTGCTGCTCACAGATAAGACCACTGCCGTCAGTGGGTTCCCAGCCCCCCTCTCACGCCTCCGAAATCCTACCAGGATCGATTCAGTGTCCCTGGTTATATGTTCCTCGCAGGCTCCTTTTCTGTTCCTTTTTCCCAACTATTTGTCTTTATTTTAGTTGTAATTCCAGTTTGGTCCTGGGAGATGGTCTGTGTAGCTTCCATTCACTCCACCACCATTCTGGAATCCTCTCACAAATGCTACTCATTTTCCATTTGACCCCTACTTTTCATATTCTCATTCACCTTCTCTCTTAACTGGATATATTTCTATCTGGATCACCCAACCAAATCCATGACTGCAACTGCCCCGGGTGTGATGGCCATGACATCTAAATCTCCCACCCAGACCACTCACCTCCTGTGCATACAAACATCTCTTGAACATTACCACTTTATGACATGAGGTCAAACTTCACATGCCAAATATCAAACTTACCATGCTTCCCTCCTGCTCCCAAATTTTCTTCCCCTCCTATTGCTGTAGCCAGAAGATTTATAATTTCCCCAAATGGGAATACCTATCTTTTCCTCAACTTCTTTCTTCACTCCCCATATTGAATTGGTAACCAAATCTTATCTCATCTACTTCTTTGTTATAGACTGAATATTTGTGTCTCCCTAAATTTTATATGTTGAAACCTTAATCCTCCATATGATGGTATTTGGAGAGGTAGCCTTTGGGAGGTAATTAGATCATGAAAGTGGAGTCCTCATGATGAGATTATTTCCCTTATAACAAGAAAAAGAAGCCTGGCCAGTGTGGCTCAGCTGGTTGAGCATCGACCCATGCACCAGGAGGTCACTGGTTTGATTCCCAGTCAGGGCACATGCCCGGGTTGCTGTCTTGATCCCCAGCAGGGGGTATGCAGGAGGCAGCTGATCAGATGTTTCTATCTCTCCCCTTTCTTTCCTCTCTCTCAAAAATCAATAAAAAATATATTTTAAAAAAAAGAAGAAGAAGGAAAAGAAACCCAGCCTTCTCTTTCTCCTCCACGTGAGGACAGAGTGAGAAGGCAGCCATCTGCAAACCAGAAAACAACCCTCACCAGACACTGGACGTGCTGACGTCTTGACTTCCTGGCCTCCAAAACCATGAGAAATACATGGCTGTTGTTAAAGCCACCCAGTCCATGGTAATTTGTCATAACAGCCTGAACCAAGATACTCTTAAATGTCATTCAATGTATTTTCTCCCCCACCATCATCTCTGTGTTTCTGCTCACTCTAAAGTTTTCATCTTTTTCTCACTGGAATTACTGGAACAGTCTCTCCACTGATCTCATGCCTTCACTCTCATTTCCTTTACTCCATCCCCACTCTTGGGCCAAAAGAGTAAACTTTCTAAAATATAAAGGTAATCCTAACTGTTGGCTGTTTAAATATCCCTCAGTGGCTCTTCAGAATCAGTTAGCCCTTCAGCATGGCAGAAAGCCCTTTGCAAGCTGGCCCTTCCTACCTATCCAGCCTGTGCCCACATTCTCACAGGCACGCTGTGTTTCTTCCCTATCCAACTGCTCCAAGTCCCTGAACTCACTGTGCTCTGTCACATGCTGCTTCACACCGAAGGGCTTAGTACATGCTGTTTCCTCTCCCTGGAGCATGCTACGGTCGTCCAGAAAACCCCTAGTCCTCCATCAGATCTAAGTCCAACTGCTATGATCTCTGTAAAGACTCTTCTGGCATTTGAGACTTAAGGATAGTCTTTGGTCACACATGATACTTGGCACATTCTTCATTGAAATTTTTTATTGTAAGATGATTGCTCGCATCTCTGGCTTCCAAACGAAATGGTCATCTCCTTGGGGGCAGGAATTATGTCTTTCCTCCCTTCTTGTATGTCCATTACCAGAACAGTGTCTTCTAGCCAGTCGGCTTGCAAATCACAGCAAACATTTGTTAAGTGAGTGAGTGAACAAAGAGACAACCCGATAAACAGTGATTGGAACCAAAGAGAAAAGGGTCACAAACCCAAAGGCATTAGATGCACTATGGCTTTGAAGTAACCGAGTCAGAAAACATAAAAATCACCAGGTTGCTGCAGCATTGCTACTCAGTATAGTATCTCTGGGGGATAAAAGCAGTGATAAAAAAGGCAAGGAACTAGAAAAGAAGTTCAGTGTGGACCAACAATTGTAACAAAATGGTAGCAGCCTGACTATAATTGCAGTAGGGAATTGCCAGCTATTAAACTAACTTGTTGCAATTTAACTCATTAACTGGCTTTCCAAGTAATGAAAGACTTGGTGTCTGTGGCTTGGGAGAGTGAAATTAGTTCCAAAAGGAAAGTAAGGAAAAAGGAGAGGCTGATTTCAGTGCATCATCAAGCAATTTCCAGCAATAAATCCAACTACATGTGGACTGATTCAAAATGTAGGATCTTAGTTCTGCCATTTACAAACTCTATGACCTTGAGCAAGTTACTTAACCTCTCTGAGCCTCACTGTAAAATGGGCATCATAATAATATACACCTAAACATAAATATTATAATGACATGTGTTTAGTAGGCTGTGAGCGCTCAATACATAGTTAGTTCCCTATAACTGAAAATTTTAGAACAATGGTGAACTGATCACTGAGTGCAATATTCTCTCTCTCTCTCTCTCTCTCTCTCTCTCTCTCTCTCTCCCTCTCTCTCTGTCTCTTTACTTTCTCTCTAGTATTATAACTACTTGTATATTTTATCTTCTAGTAGATTACAAATTTTTGAAGGCATAATCTAAATATATTTTATTTTTATACTCTTCTGAGTCCTTGGACATAGGAATCACTTGATAAAAGTGTGTTGGATTTGGGAATGAAGACCTTTTAAGCAACAGAGGAAAGACTGGACTAGGTTTCCTCCAAAGTTTGTGTAGATGCTAAAAGTCTGATTCTGTCACTCATTCATTAAATTACTCAACAAATGGCATTGAAAGGCAACCATGTACCACACAATGGTTAGCTGTTGGGGATATGATGGGTTACAGAAGCAAACATGGTCTCTTATGAATGGTTCTATGTTTCTGTTGGGTTAGGGAGCTGTATGTTACCTAAACCCCACACTCTGCCCCTTGAGCTGTCTTAATGCTAGTGCTGCAGTTCTTTGTTCTGTTCCTTTAAGTGATCACTGAGTACAGACATTTCTCTCTCTCCTTTTTTTACTCTCTCTAGTATTATATATAGCTATTTGTACATCACTTTGTACTATCCTGGAAAGCTACTTAGGAGGAGAGATACCAAAGTGGGAGTGATTATTTTCCAAAACACACAGCTGTTTTTGTAAATGCAAATCCAGACCTTTTGGGTAATAAGGGAAGACATCTCTATCAGTAACAAAGGTCTAGGAAGATTTCCCATTAGTGCTACTTCTTCCTGCCTCTTCCATTATACTCTGATAGTTCACCCTCAAAGCCTCAATGCAAGACAGAGTTTGGGAGGTGGACACATGACCTTAGAAAGGTTGCCCTTCTGGTACATAGAATCCAAACTCAAGAGTGAAAATTCAAGTGGAAAGGAAGCAACATAGAACCACAGGTTCAGACATGGAAGCCGTTCCATGTAAAGGGAATGTAGCAAATGCCTTGAGTTACCAAAGGACATGGCCGTTCTCTAGAAATACCTAGTATTCCAGAGACTGTGCATATTTTTCCTTACTTAAAACACAGGACTTTAACCCACAAATCATAAATCAGATCTATGAAGTCCTAAAATTTCATGCAGAATTGAGTACATGGGTTTTTCTTAGGGAGAGCCTTTATAGTGTACTTAAGATTTCTAAAGAGATCTATGCTCCATCCCCCCAAATCCACCATGTTACTAGAAAACATGTTGTTTACTAAGTGGTTATTCTGAGTTGGCAGCAAATGGAAGGTTCAGGAATGTTTTCCCATGGTGCTCACGACAACCAACATCACTCAAACTTCACCTGCCTCTGAACACATCTCCCATTCTTCTTCTTCCAGGAAATTTTCCTCAAAGAACCCTGAATATTCTATAGCACTCAATGTGTTACAACATTCAGAGGGAGCTGTGGATAGTGTTGTCTAACAAGAGCTGTGACCTTCTGCCAAGAGACACAGACAGCCTGAAGTGACACACAGGAAGGGGCTATAAAAGCAATAAATGCTACAACCTCTCTCCATCCTTCAATTACTTGTCAGGGCTCCCCATTAGCCAAATTCAATGGAAGCCAGAGGACAAGGGAGCCCATTCATGTAGGCCTTAAGATCAACCTCCATAAAGTATAAAATAAATCTGAAGACATTCTGCCAGAGTGTGTGTGTGTGTGTGTGTGTGTGTGTGTGTGTGTGTAAATAGTCTACATTGAGATCCACTGATCTTTACCTCCAACAAGTTAAGCCAGAGGAAATGGGATAAATAAGGAACTTGTACTTTCTTCTCACCTCTGTCTGGTCACTGCAATTAGAAACTCCCCATGTATTCTTCCAAGATAGGCAACACCACCAAATTGTAATAAAGAGTAGAGCTAGGAATGAAAATCTGACCTGTCTGACTCTAAACCCATGCACTTTTCACTACACCTTGAAACCTCAGAATGAGAAAAAGAACTTGAGGTCCTTGGAGAGCTTGTGTACAAGGTACTCTGAGAGCTAGGTTCTTCTGGTTGGAGTGAGGCAGATGGCTGAGTAGTGAAGGCACAGATCCCAGTGCCAGATTTTTCACCCAAGTGTGGGTACTGCATGAACAGAGACTGTTTTCATATCCACTAGGTGTGTGGACACAAACTCATGCTCACACACATAACTCACCCACAAACACAACCTGATGCAAGCAATTCACTGAAGATGAGTAAGGATAGAGACAAAAAGAAGAGAGTGGTGGGCTACTAGAAAACTACAGAAGAATCCTAGAAGCAAATGACTCCAATATTCACCAAAGAAAAATAAAGAATAATAGAAATGTAATTTTAGCCATCACACACACATATAACCATCTAAGCTCTACAGATGGAAAGACCGGCACAGACAATGTCTAGCATGGAATTCAGTTCTGACACAAAAACTCAATAATTGCATTTTGATTTCAGGAGGCTAATTAACACCAATGGCCTCTTTTCTTCTGGTTGGATTCTCTCAGCCCATGCAACATAGCTGCCTGGTGGTAAACTCCAAATCTTTCAAGGCTTTGCTGGGTCCACAGTAGCAACAACTCTTGGATTCTCTTTCTATCCTGTCTCCTTGTACTACAATTCCTTCTCCATCCTTGATGGTAAAAATTGGGGCTGTGTACCTAAAAGGCAAACCTCACTACCCAGGCAGTTGTCTGTCTCTGCCATAAACTGACTGTGTAACATTGGACCAGGTCAGTCTCGTGTGAGCCTCCATGTCCTCATCTGTAAATGAAATGGGTGGGCCAATGCTCTCTGGCTCCATGTTTAACCTCTCTGCTTCTCATACCCCTCCTAACATTTGGGGCCCCTGAAGCCTACACATATGTGTGATGACTACAGATAGTGGACACTCTATAAACACCTAGAAATGTTAGAGCTCATCTCAGTTCAACAAAGATGTCTCCAGTCGAATTCTCACTGTGTGCTTAGCTCTCAGGTTGCTCAATTCAGGTTTATCCCAGCAAAGTTTATTTCCAATAACAATATTTAATTAGATAATTGCCATGAAATACTTAAGGCTTTCTAGTTCTTTCCAGCACTTTTAGCCTCCTGGATCCTGGTATGCATTTTATGTTCCACTCCCAGCTTCCAGCCTAAGCAAGAGTGTTAAGCAACTCCTTGCACAATCACTTAATTATTTCCAAGTTTCCTAAAAACTCAGTCATCAATGATAGGGCCAAAGGACATACACTGGTGTTTTCATTCCCCAGGGTGGTAATGTTATTCATTTATAATATGGCTAGTTTGTGTTTTTTTTAATCCTCACCCGAGGATATTTTTCCATTTATCTTCAGACAGAGTGGGAGGGAGCGAGCGAGAGAGAAACATCGATATGAGAGACAAATCAAACCTGAGACTCTTGGGTCCACAGGCCAACGCTCTAACCGCTAAGCCAAACCTGCCAGGGCAATCTGGTTAGTTTTTTAGGATATAAAATTAACATTGTTCTCAAAGTAAAAGTTATACAAAAAAATATACTCCAAGAAGTGTCAGCCCCCACCTTAACTACCCATCCTCTCCAAGCCATTTCCCCAAATTCCCTATAGGTGACACATTTTGTTCATTTTGGGTTTATCCTTCCTGTGTTTCTTTTGGAAAAATTAAACAGATACCGTGTATATGCATATTATCTTCCTTCTCATTCTTCCTTACACAAAAGGTAGCATAGTATACATTGTATGTGTACTCTTTTGCCCTTTGCTTTTTTCACTTGACAAAATATCCCGAAAGTCACTCCATATTAGGCATACACAGCTTTCTTCTTTGTTTTACAGCTCCATAGTGCTCCACTGAGCGGATGTATCGAGTTTACTCAGTCTACTAGGAATGGAAACTTAGGTTGTTTGCAATAATTTGGAATTATTAAACAATGCTACAATGAAGAACTTTGTGCATATGTATTTTCATATAGTTGGTAGTATATCCTCAGAGTAAATTCCTATAAGAGGGATTGCTAGATCAAGAGATAAACACATATGTAGTCTTTCTTATTAGATATTGTCAACTTCCCCTCTGAAGGGTTGCTGCATCATGTTTCATCCCTACTAGCAATAGGAGAGTCTGTTTCCTCAGAGCCTTGTCAATAGAGTATGTCAAGTGTTTTAAACTTTGTTTCCTATCCTGGTAGGTGAGAAATGGTATCACACCTTAGATTTAATTTTCATTTCTTTTATTATGTGGCAAGTTGAACATCTTTTTATATATTTAAGGATCATTTTAATAATTATTTGAACATATATTTTGCTCATTTTTTAAATGGTTTTTTGTTTTCTTTTTTCTCAATTTTAAAAGGTTTTTATACTTTGGGGACATCAGATCTTTATCTGTGACATACATAAAAATATTTTCTTTCAGTTTGTCACTTAGCTTTTGAGTTTCCTACTTTTGGTGTTTCTGACCATGCAAGGTTGTTGTTTTTAAATTTTATAGAATCAATTTATTATTATTATTACAGCAGGATTTCAAGTCATAACTAGATCCAGATCAGATCCAAGTTAAAATTTAATTTACTCATGTTTCCTTCTAAATAGATTCACAAACTTGTAAGATTTTATTTTTTTATACTTATTATCTCTGATACATTTGAAGTTTATTCTTATATATGTTTAAAGTACAGATTTATCTCTTTTTTTATTGTTGAAAGTATTACAGATGTCCTCCTTTATCTTTTTTGTGTTTGTTTGTTGTTTTTGTTTTTTTTGAAATGCTATCAATGTCAGTACTTTTGCTTTTTATCATATACTAAAATGTTCTATGTACGTGGTTTGTTCTTGGATTATACTATATTTTACTGATTGGTCTGTCTACTTATGCACCAAGTCCACAATGGTGTAAGTACAGGAATTTTAGAGCATATTTAAAAGTGTGGCAGGACTAATCCTTTATCATAGCCCATTTTTATTTCCTAATACTTTCTTAGTTATTTTTGCATGTTTATTTTTCCTATACATACTTTAGTATCCGTTTCTCTATAAAACATTTAAATGTGATATTTCATTAGGATTATATTCAATGCATAACTTTACTAAGGGAGAAATGGCATCTTTATGATATTGAGACATCTTAAGCAAAAGTAAAGGTTGTCTTTCCATTTGTTCAAGACTACTTTTGTGTTTTTAAGAATAGTTTAAATTTCTGTCCTTTGAATTGTGCTCATTTCTTATTGAACTTGTTTCTGAATATTTTATCTCTTTTGTTGCTCTTTTAAATGGGATTTTCTGTCATTATATCCTCTAATTATTACTGATGTGTTTATAAGATGTATTTATTTCTGAATGCTAATTTTAAATATACATTTTGCCCTAAATTCAGTAAAATATTTTTATTATTTTAGCTATCTTTATCACTAATTGTGTTTTCCATGCATAATACCATATCACCTGCAAATTATGATAGTTTTAGTTCTTTGTTTTTAATTCTTATGCCTCTAATTGATTTAACTTGTCTAATTGCTTTGGCTAATATCTCCAGTACAATGTCAAATACAGAGGAGGTAGTGGAAATTTTTGCTTTGTCCTGATCTTAATGGATGAGATATGCCTCTAATATTTTTTACTAACTAAGCTACTAATTTTAAGATCAAATTATATATTTTTATCTTATATAAGGAAGTAACTATCAGTCCTACTTTCTTGAGTGCTTATGTCAGGAATGGATGTTGAATTTTTTCCAAAGTTTTTTTAGCATCTGTATCAGTAATCATACTTTTTCTCTTTAGATATATTAATGTAGTATATTATCCTAATGTGTTTCCTAAAACTGGACACAATTTTTATTCTTGTAATTAATCCCACCTGGTTACATTATTTTCTTAATGTGGTGTTAGATTTTGTTCACTGCATTGTATAGGAAGTCATATTTACCATCATCTCATCTTCATCTAAGTCCACTCCTGAATTATTTTATTCAGACTCACTTGTATCTCATGAAATGTAAGAGTCCATGACACACATGGTTTGAACATTTTGGTTTTCAACTAAATTTTTTTTTCTTTGTTGCTATATCCATAAGAGAGAACATCAACTGGCTGCCTCCTGCATACCTCCCACTGGGGATTTGGCCCACAACCTGGGCATGTGCCCTGACTGGGAATCAAACTGGCGACCTCTTGGTGCATGGGTCAACACTCAACCACTGAGCCACACCAGTAGGGCAACTAAACTTCCTGCTTATATTGATTTAACCCTCTACAGTCGGCCCTCATTTATCACGGTTAATTAGTTCCAGACTCTACTGCGATAAATGAATTTCCGCGAAGTAGGATTCTTTATTTACTATACAGTCGTCCCTCACCACTTCGCACTTCAACTTTTGCAACTTCACTCAATCGCGGTTTTTTCAAATATAATATAGTATAGTATTTGAAAAAAACGTGATAGAGTGAAGCCCCGAAAGTCAAAGCGCGAAGTGGCGAGGATCGACTGTACTGTTTTCATCAAGAGAGATGGAAAACAACTATGCTCATGAAACCAAACTGTTTAAATTGACCCTGCCATCAAATCCAGAAGTAGTCATAAATACTCCCTGGGGCATGTTTATTAAGACTGTATTAATTTCCCATACCCACTTCCAGTACAGCTGAGAGAACTAACCAAAACCTTGGTTAAATTATCCCTTAGCCTCCTCTACTGCAAGCCAAAACCTCTTCTGCTTCAGAGGGGAAAATGGAAATTTCTTAGACCCTCAGGTTCAGAGTCAAGGTCTAAAAATATTCAAAGCCCAACCCAGCCGGTGTGGCTCGGTGGATTGAGCACCGTCTCATGGACTGAGAGGTCCTGGTTCAATTCTTGGTCAGGGCACATGCCTTGGTTGTGGGCTTGATCCCCAGTAGGGGGTGTGCAAGAGGCAGCTGATCAATGTTTCTATCTTTCTCTCTCTAGTCTAAAATATCAATAAAAACATAAAAATAAATAAAGTATTCAAAGTCCAGACATTTATGCAAACCCCCTAACTTCTTGATTCACATTTCTAACAATATAGCAAGTTCTTAGAGTGGAAGACAGTAGACCATCCACCCAAAATCTCAAGTCAAAAACCTTAGAGTTTTTTCAATTCCTCCCTCTCTCTTTCTAACAGCACTCTCACCCACCTGGTTATTCTATGACCAAAATAAATATCCAAAATTTATTTTATTCTCTCAATCTCCCTAGCCACCAACTAAGTCATCATATTATTACTTACACTACCAGATTCTCTGCTTTCTACTTCTATATTACTTTTTTTTAGTTTTCTGTGAGTGTTGATTGGAGAATAGGCTGTAGTTGGGAGTAAATCATATTGTATCACTGTATGAAGCCTTCTCATTATGATTCTTTCTGCCTACCATACCACTGCATCCCTCATCCCTCAATGTTCACATGACTAGCTTGTTCTCAACATTTAATTCTCTGCATATGTAGCTTAAATGTCACCTTCTCAGAGAAGCCTTCCCTGACCACACTATATGAAGAGTTCTGTGCTATTTTCTGTCCCTGAATTTTGTTTATTTATTTCATGACACTTATATGAAGTCAAATTTAATTAATTAATTGTGGTCCTCCCACCCATACACACACTAAACTACAAATTCCTGGAGGACAGATACCATATTTGTTTTATTCACCTCTAACCACTGTATCCTAGCACCCAAAAGCCTGGTAGGTAGTATGTGCTCATGTATCAAAGGAATGAATGAATAATCTGGGTGGGAAAGAAAACATTGAACCATCTGACTTCTCCAGATAGATGTTTGGTCCCAAGTGGAGGGCAGAGTTGACAAAGTTGTTTCTTCAACCTTGAAATACCAAGAAAGCTAAGAAATGGTAAAATATTTGAGCACCCTTTGAGTACTTCAGTACAACCCTAACAGGGGCTTACTTCCTCATGCCTAGGGAGCTTGCAACAAGTTGAGTTCCTAGACTCACAGTTCTGAACAGGTCTTCCTGGGAAAAGTTAAGTCTAGTGTAAATTGGTAGCTGCTCTGTTATATTTTTCTCTTTTACTCTCTTTGAAAAAACAGTTGTTTTATTTAAAAATAAAATAAAATAAAAAGAAACAAGAAGGCAACCTAAAGGGTAAAACTCCAAACCCTAGATTTAATTTATTGGGGAAAAAATAAAAGCATGTAATGACACCAACACTGAGCTCGTGTGTGTGTGTGTGTGTGTGTGTGTGTGTACATATGTGTGAGTATCGCTCAAGTCTTCCTGACAACCATTTTCAATAAATTCATGTGGCCTTAATCAAAGATGCTGTAGACCATTTTCTTTCTCACTCACTGTGTAACTTGGGCTAAAGTAATTTGGGAGATTCCTTTTGAAGGAACATCTGGAGCCCTGGAGCTGGCCCATTAAGCTAACTCTCTCTCCCTCTCTCTCTCTTCTCATCTTCTTCCTTTGAAGAGGCTGTTCTGGTTTAAAGCTTTCTAACCCAGAATTTCTGACTCTGAAATATTTCACTCAGTTCTCTGGAGTCATTTACAAATAAACCCGCCAAGCAAAAATCTCATTGCCAGGAACCTACGGTGGCTCTAGTCATCTGTTTATGGAGATCTGGTATCCTCAGGAATAACACTGGGGGAAAACTTCCAAGGGGGTGAATGTGACTTGAAGGTGAAGATAGTCACAGACAAGTGTCCCATAGTTACATGTTGTACATGTTACTCTTCCAGCTCCTCAGGAACTCACAGGAACCTAAAGGAATCCTGGGAAGGAAGGGGGGAGAATATCAAGAATATTTTTCCACTGTTGTGAAAGCAATAATCTTGGGAAAATAAAAATGAATCTAAGTTCACACAAAAAGCAATGGGTAGGAACAGAAGCAGGGACCAAAATTTATGATGGTCACTTTATGTTCTTCACTACCTAAACCTAAAAAGTTTTGCCCTTGGGTCCTAGAACCAATCTGCCATGATAAAGGTAATGAATTCTCTTTCTCCACCAGAGCCAAGCATCCTTCTTTCCAAGAACATCGAGCCTCTGCTGAGCCTCAGAGAATCTCGTCCAAGCACTGGGCAAGAAACACAGTGTGGCAAATTTGCATTAATGTCTCCTGTTGTTACCCTTCCCAGCATCTGAGCCCTTTCTCATGAAATTTTGAAAAATCCTCCCATAGTAAGTGGTGCATAACCCCGACCCCTGAGTTCAGCCATGTGACTTACTTGGCCACTGAAAGTGACCATGTACCAATTTCAAGCCTAGACTCCAAGAAGCCATGCTTGTTTTCATTTGCTTTGTCATGCTTCCACTATCACCCTGAGAAAGACACGCTTGGGTTAGTCCACTAATCCTGGGAGGAGGATGAGAAACATGTGCAACTGAGTTGACTCCGCCAGGCCCAGCATGGTCAGCCAGACTCCACTACCCCCCAGATGTAAGAGCGAGCCCAGCCTGCATCAACTGAACTCCACAGATATGTGAGAAATAAATGTTTATTGTTGCATGACACTGACAATTTGTGGTTGTGTGCTCCACATCAAAAGTTAACTGACACAGAACTAGAAATGAAAACTCTTTAGAACCTCTGTATTTGAATAACAATGCCTTATATTCATATAGCATTTTGAGGTTTTCTAAATATTTTACACAGTATACCGTATTGGGCTTTTATGATTACCCTTTGAAGTGGGTGGGAGAGGTCTTATTTCCATTTTATAAATGAGGTTACTAAAGTGCCCATGGAGACATAGCCAAAGAGGAGTAGAAACCAAATCCTTCTCATCATTAGCTCCATATTCTTTTTACCACTCGAGTTTGTAGGTAAAGGAGAAAGATGAATATACAGGTAGCTGCATCACACAATCAGAAGAATATGATAAAAGAACATTTGAGTGGAAAAAAAAAAACACACACAATGGCTGCTTGTTTAATGGACTGGTATCCTCTGGCAAAAATTCATGGGAAAAGTGGGCCAGACATGACATTTCTAAAAGAATAGACTTATGGCATGGTGGGAGGCAGAAGAGACAAAAGTCTCTGTATTCAATAAGGCTACATATAAGTAAACTAAGCCAGTTAGAGAAAGACAAATACCACATGATCTCACTTACATGTGGAATCTAATGAACAAAATAAACTGATGAATAACATAGAACCAGAGGCATGGAAACATGGAACAGACTGATGAATCTCAGAGGGAAGCGGGGAGGGGGAAGAGGGTGGGAAGAGATTAACCAAAGAATTTATATGCATATATGCATAAGCCATGGACACAGATTATAGCATGGGGAAGGCCTGGGGTGGGGTGGGGGTTGGGTGGAGGGGGGCAAATTAGGGGAAATGGGAGACATCTGTAATACTGTCAACAATAAATAAAAATAAAATAAAAATACAGTATGGGAAAGAAGAAAAAAAGAAGAATACATAGACAGTATGTATGTAATCTATTTATTTATATTTGCAATATGCCAAAAAACTTGCTAGAAATCTGGCGTGCATTATCTCATTAGTCTTCATAATAACACCATAAAGAAAACTGTAATATAATACAATATAATATAACATAATATAACATGAACTACAATCCCCAGAAATTAAGCAATAAAACAACTTGCCAAAGCTTACACAGCAAGTGGCATTGGGTTGAAGCCCAAATCTGTCTGCCTCCTGCACTGGATCCTCTGTCTTTGGTCAAGAGTGAGAGACGTGGGAAGAGAAGCCAACCCAAATAAGCTGAGAAGAGGAAAGAAGTAAGAAGTCTGGAGTGGAAGAATGGCTGGAGAGTGGAAAAACTTTCTGAAGATAATCAACGTCAAAGGGAACCTATTTTGTGCCCACATATTAACTCTTGGTTACCCTGTTAGAAACTCAGTGGCTCATAGGCCCTCCTTCCCAGTGAGTTGACTCTGTATCATGGCCCCCCAAGAGCAAAAAGCCCATCACATACCCTTTCTCTCTCCTCTTTGTCCTTCTCTCAGCATGTGACAGCACTTGAGTGGCTTTTCTTTTGCGGTGATGCTATAATTTGAGACGATATGGTACAAGGGAAAGAGCACAGGCCTCAAATTTAACATATCTGGATTCAAAACTTAGCCTGATTTAACATCTGTGTTTCCTTGGGTAAGTGAGCTGTGAACTCTGGAAAAAAGACACCTACTAAAAATGGCTCCTGGTGGTTAACTGGGCTCAAATTTTTAAAAACAGAGCCTAGCAGCCATTTCTGCAAAGGAGACTCTCGTGCAAACTGCACTTCCCAGAGGAGCCTCTGCACCAAACTGCCTGCCTCTGCTGAACTTCTTACCTGTAATTGTGTTTCTGCCATCTGGGCCAGCCCTTATAAAGGTTCCCTGGAATCCTATTTCAACCAATAAGACTAAGGCTTTCTCCAACCAATCAGAGCAGCTCTATTCTGACCAATCAGAATAGTGCCTTTGGACCAAACTGTGAGAATTCAAATACTTCATTTGCAACAGAATGGACCAAGCAGGGACTAAGGGCAGGGACTTCTGTCCATAGAAGCCAGCTCCCCTCTGGCTATGAGAGTGCACTTTCCCCTTCCGCCAAAGAAGAAAGAGTGTCTCCCTGGCTGACCAGAACAGACCTTGGAGGAGCAGCGCAGAGCTATCTAGCTAGAGAGGGGCCTGTCCCCAGTGCTGTTCTACAGCCATGCTGTTTTCACAGCCGTGCCTTATCACAATTTCACTGATTTGCACTGAATGAGGTTTCCTTCTCCACCTCATCCCATATTGGGGATACTTACTGGCCTTGTATTGGCACCAAAGACCATGGGTTGACAGTCCTAACTCCTCTGAGTCTCAGGGGATAATAGTGTCTGCCTCAAAGAATGCCAGGAGAACTAAAAGAGAGTCTCCATGTAAAATCCTTGGTTGGTGCTTGCAGCGTTCAAGTAGTCAATAAATGTTAATTTACCTCTGGAGCTGCTTCTCTCAAGACCCAACTATCTTTTTAGAAGGCCATAAAGGGAAAAGCAGAGGTGGCCAGAGGGGACCAGGTTGTGGAGAACAAGCCACCACAGGTAAATCTAGCTTGATAATTCTGCCATATCAGTTGCTCTGTTTCCTGACCACAGCCCTCCCCACTGGAGTGGAGCATGGGGCTGGAACAGAGGAGAATGACTTTTAACTTCCCACATATGCCTCAGAGCTCATAGGATTCTCTCCTTGTAGCTCTAGGTCATGTCTCTTTAAAGGTAAACAAGTTTGTTTAACCATTCGCCTGAAGAACATCTGGATTGTTTCCAGTTTTTTGAAGGACAGAGGTGAGAGAGAAGTGAGTGTATCTATAAAAGGGTAACAGGAAGGATCCTTGTGAGGATGGAAATGTTTCGTGTCTTGACAATATTGATGTCAATATCCTGGTTGTGATTCTGTATTATAGTTTTTCAAGGTGGCACTGTTGAGGGAAAATAAGTTAAGGGTATAAGGGATGGCTCTGTATTCTTTCTTACTATTACATGTAGATCTACATTATCTGAAATAAAAAGTTTAATTTAAGATAGATAATACACACACACACACACACACACACACACACACACACACACATTCAGACTCAACAAGTTTACTTTTGTACTCTCTCTTCCAGGGGCTTGCAGTCCTCATTCACCTTCCTCCTACCCAGGGGGAGGGATTGGGCTCTGTGGCCCTGTGCTTATTGCCAGGACCAAAGGCTCAATTTCTTAGAAATGCCTATGAGTTCCTGCTACCTCCCATGTCTGGAGAGTGTTGGAGGCAAGAAGTGCCTGTCCCAGCTCTACAATCAGCCATTTCTCCAAGGATCCCTGGTTCTATTTATTAGAAACCACGATCTGATTATTGGCTGTGCTTATTGCTATTTGGTTGTCATTGCTTCTAGGTCATCTCTGTGGACAGAGCTAGGAAGTACATGTTTGTATACTAACATATATATGCACACATATACATATATACATATATAAAATCATAGATATGTGTGCATGTATTTGTATCTATATTAAGCTAAACACGAGTTCATACTGATGGCACCAACTCTCATCCAGTACCCAATGGATCATTTGAGTATTTCCTTTTGTTTAGCTGTAACCTGCCACTCTAATAGTCAGAAACCTCACCATCTTCCATCCATTTACTTATTTAATCTCAGTATATATGTATACTGGTTTCAAAATTGTTTATACTTACACCCACAGGAAACCACTTTACCAACTAGACTATAATGCTCATGTACATATTTAGTCTTAAAATCTACATTCATTTCCAAAGTTACTCCTGCCATCACCTCTGTCTCCACCTCCCTTCAGTGAGGTCAGTTATACATTCATCATACAGTTAGGTTCTTTTGTCACTGTCTGTATTTCATCTCAGGATCTCTTGATCTCCTAACTGAATTTCTTTAATTTGATTATATTAAGGTTTAGTCTTTGTGCTCTAAGGTTCTATGTGGTTTGGTAATTGTATAGTGTCATGAATCCATATATACATTATCATACAGAACAGTTTTACTGCCCTAAAAAAAACACACCTTGTACTTCATCTATTTAACCCTCACCCCAATCCCTTGACAACCACTGATTCATTTTTCATCTCTATAGTTTTGGCTTTTGAAAAATATATAAATGGAATCACACAGTATAGGCTTTTAAGACTGGCTTCTTTCACTCAGCAATATCCATTTTAAGATGTATCCATGTTGTTGCAGAATGATAGTTCATTTCTTCTTATTGCTGAATAGTAAGTCCATTGTATGAATGTACCACAGTTTGTTTATTCACATATTGAAGGACACTTGGCTGTTTTTGCTTTTGGCAATTACGAAAAAGCTGCTATAAACATTCCCATAGAGGTTTTTATGAGGATGCAAGTTTTCAAATCAGTTGGGTAAATTCCTAGCAGTGCAATTGCTTGGTTGTATGGTAAGTCTATGTTCATTCTTACAAGAAACTGCCAAACTGTTTTCCAGTTATCGCAGCACTTTACATTCCTCCCATCAATGAATGAGAATTCCTATTGCTCTGTATCCTTGCCAGCAATTGGTGGTATCAGCTTTGGGGATCTTAGCCATTCTGATAGTTGTATAGTAGTGTTTTTTCATTTAAATTGGTATTTCTCTATGACAGGTAATGTTGATCATCTCTCCATGTTTATTTATTATTTGTAATCTTCTTTAGTGAGAAGTTTGTTCAAATTTTTTGCCATTTTTTAAATTTTTGGTTATTTCCTTATAATTACTGATTGGTAAAGAACTCGTGTTTCAGAGTTCAATCCTTTGACATACATATGTATTGTAAATGTCTTCTATGGCTTGCCTTTTCATTTTCTAATTATTTCTTTCAAAAGAACATTTTAATTTTTAATTAATTAATTTTCTGTTATTGTCCTTGCTTTTTGCAACTTATCTAATTTTTTTTCCTATCTCAAGGTTATAAAAATGTTTTCTCATAAATTTGTATGAGTTTTAGCTTTTACATTTAGGTCTACAATCCATTTCAAGTTAATGCTTTTATATGGTATAAAGGAATGGTCAATGTTTATTTTATATATATATATATTTATATATTATATATATATTTATATCTCCAATAATGTCAGCATCATTTGTTGAGAAGACTATCCCTTCTCCATTGAACTACCTTAACACCTTTATTGAAAATCAACTGAATATATATATTTCTGGGCTCACCAGTTCTGTTCCATGGATCTATGTCTATTCTTCTGCCAGTACTACAGTTCCTTGAATACTGTATCTTTACAGTAAGTCTTAAAATAAAGTAATATAAGTTCTCCAATTTTATTCTACTTCTTCCTCAAATTGTTTTGGCTATTCTAGATACTTTGCCTTTTCATATAAATTTTAGAATCAGCTTGTTGGTGTCTACAAAAAAATTACTGGAATGTTGATTGGGATTGAATTGAATCTATAGATAAATCTGGCAAGAATTGACATCTTAAAAATATTTAGTGTTTCAATTCATAAATATAATATGTCTTTCCTTAGTTTTGTTTTTTTATATCTCTCAACAATGCTTTATTTTAAAATTTTAATTACATGGATCTTTGTAAAGTTTGTTTCTAGATATTTTATCAGATATTATTGTAAGTGAAGTTTGTAAATCTCAGTTCCCAAATGTTCATTTCTTGTTATAGGAATGCAACAATTAAAAAATATGATTTTTAAATATTGACCTTGTTTTCTGAGGTATTGCTAAATTTACTTGGTAGTTCTAGTAACTCTTTTATGGATTTCCTAGAAATTTCTACATATATGAGCATATTATCTTCAAATAAAGACATTTTTACTTTTTCCAGTCTGGTTGTCTTTTTATTATTTTTTTTTTTTAGAATTAATTACTTTTAAGATAAGTATGAGAGGAGCAATAATCTGTGATTCAGGAAAACATTCAGAAGAAGTCAGGCCATTTAAGTCTACATTTAGAATTCAGTAATCACTGAAATTTCAGGGATAATGTCCAAGAGCTGCAGCTTTACAGATCCACCCATATGCCAGCTTTGTCAACTCAAGCTTACAACACAGCACCAAATATCACCAGGTCCCAAGACCCTGGATCAAGGAACATAGAAAGTCCAAAGTAAGCACTTCTGGATTTCATTTTGTCCATTCTCATCTTCTTTTCTTTTTTTATGTCTCCCCACCTGCCTCCCTTTCCTTTGACTTTCCATCTCTCCCTTCTTCCACTTTCCCTTTCTTTTTTCTTTTAGCTTTTCTTCTAATGTAATCTCTCCATTTCCTGACTGCTGATCATACTCCAACTTGCAGAATTGCCACATCATTTCTCTTTCCAGAGCTGGTTCCTTTCCCTCTTCCTGCCACACCCAAGGGGTGTCCAGCCTTTGCTGTCCTAACCAACTCGCTGTTGCTCTCTCCAAACCTTCTGGCAGTCTTCTCAACTGCTGGGAGAAAATGTTCCCATTCTACTGCAAAGTCTTCCATTGGCTTAAGTCAACCTAAAATTCCTTCCTCCCATTCTCTTAAGTCTAATCTTTCTAGCCATACAAGGAAGTGATTCTCAAGTCTTTGAGAGCATAAGAGGATTCTTTATGTCTTCATGGAGCCTAGGAATCTACTTTTTTAACAAGTCTTTCCCCCTTCACTAGGTAATTTGGATACAGATGGGATGTGGACCACATGTTGAGAAACACTGACGTGGGAAAAGTAAGGGAGGGAGGAGAGGACTTTTTCAATGTGCTGAAAAGTGAGATCCAAGGCCTGACATCTACTCCCAGATCCATTCCACTAGCAGACCACCCAGATCATTAATCATGCCTCAAATTCTCATATGGAAAATGGAGCTAATAACATCTACCTTATGTATTTCATAGAGTTGTAAGACTCTGATAGTTAATTAATCTGAAAACTTTCTGAAAAAAAGGAAACTGTTGAATAAATGCAATAGTAATATATAGATCTCAAAGCACACAAAAACCTCAAAACATCCTCTATTACTGAAAAGAAGCTTTTGAAGCTATTATAAATTCTTAAGGAAGGTAGTCAAAATGGCAATGCAAGTCTCTTAATATTGAGTACAGGCTATATTAATCCTTCTCAAACTAATTACATAGGAACCACCTGGGGATCTTATGAAAAGGAAGATTTAGCTCAGATATGTGGTCTGGGTCCTGAGACTTTGCCTTTCTAACAAGCTCTCAGATGATGCTGACACTGTGGGTCAATGAACTATACTTTGAATAGTGAAGGGGTTTAGGTTCTAACTAGAAAAGTTAGAGAAGGATGGAATGAGTTGCCAAGTAAAGATGTGATTCAATTTGGCTCCTGAGAGTGGGTGGAGGATGAGAAAACAGCAGAGCTCAGACACTCCAGAGTCTCATTCTGGAGGAAGTCATGGCACTGGTGTCAGAGAAAGAAAGGCTTGTCCTCAGACAAGGTCCCTGGGAACATGGAGCAGGAGGAGAGGATAAGGGGCTCTGCTTCCCCACCTTTCTGGGGAAGAACTAATGTCAACAGACAGGGTTCAGAGTTGACAGGGCTATGAAATCCCTGGAGAACACAGCACTGAAAGCCCAGGAAATGTAGTTGTGAGAGAGAAAAACCTTTGCAGTGACCAGACTGTGAGGAAGCTCAAATGTGGCAGATGTATCCTAGTTAACAGGATAGCAATCTTTACTAAACAGAAAGCATCTATAGACTGTTTTGCAGAGACATGTACAGAAGATTAAGCATGAGGTCTTTACATCAGAAAGAAATGCAAACATCTGTGCTGGCTCTTTAATTTTTTGCCTCATTCTTTATCAAGTCTGCTCTCTACTCTTCTCTACCCTGTATATCCATGGGAGCCTGGGCTTTATGGAACTGTTTCACTGGACTTCTTTGCCTTCTGGCTCTGGTTGGGTTCTACCAACGGGAGGCACCACAAGCAAGAGAGTACAGGAAGGGAAGGAGTTTGTGGTATTCATTCACTGATGAACCATGGACTGAAGGTCACAGCTCCTGCCAGGTACTTCTCTGCTACCACTAACTGCTGGCATGTCTGGCTTCTGGAAACCACTGCTGCTCCAGAATCCCTTCAGGTCTTTGTGTGCTCATAGCACCCACAGTTACCAGCCCTGGGTTGCTTCGCCATCCCTTGTTGATTTCCTTCCAATCTCCCACACTTTGTAAACAATCCCTTTATTTAAACTCCACTCTGTTGGTGTGTTTCATTTCCAGACTTACTCTGATGCAATATCCGTAATCAGAACATTCTTACAGTATACCTTATGGTAAGTGGGAAGTGTGCTGTACTTAACTGGCTGTCCCGGGAGTGGGAATAGTGGAGGGATAGGATACATTCAAGGCTGTCAGCATTCATGTAGAAAGAGTGAACTGGGGACAAGAAGGTGAAGCTTGTGAGAGCTTCAAGATTAATTAAAGGAAGTAAGATGGCACAATGACCTGTGAAAGCAGCATTGGGAATTGGCGACCTCCCACACTCTGCTGTCTTCACATACCCTTTTCTCCCATTTCTGTTGACCCTCTCTAGAGAACTGAGCTCTCTTGAAAGCTGAGGGACTCAATCTCCTGGTTTCTCTGTCCTTCACATCAAAAGTCCAAACTCTGAGCAAGACCTCTGCAGGTTCAAACCCATGTTCACACTAGTGAGAAAGAGGATCACTATGAGGGTCTTCGGATGTATAAGTGAATAGGATGCATTCTGGAAGAGGTAGACACACAAAATGGTTGAGGGCATTCGTCCCTCTAAGAAGCCCGGAGACTAACTAAAATCTGGAACTCTGGTGCTTAACTGTCTGAGTTTGAATTTTACGTCTGCCTCTTCTTGCTTTTTGACCTTTGGCTCTTTTTGAACATGGGCAACCTCATTTGTGAAGAATGGATAACTATTTAACCTATCTCAAACACTGTGATAATTAAATGACATAATTCATGTACAGTACTTGGCATAGTGCCCACACCTAGTAAACACTTGATAGACTTCAGCTAGTATTCATATCATCACTGCACTGTCATCATCATCATCAATGTCATAATCATGTAATAGATGTAGATGATTATAAGGATGAAGAAAGACCAGCTTTATACAAATCCCACCTAAATTTCACAATCCTATTTACCCATTCTGTCAAAATTGGAAGTTTCTTCATTTTATTATTTCCCGAGTCTCCAAGACCATAGGGTCTGACCTGCTCGAGTTTCTGAGGAAATTTGGGATTAGAGGGTGGAGATATGGCAGACATGGACCTTGTTTTGCCTGAGAAGGGTTTCTCAGGGACACAACACAGGCAGGAGAGGGGGGAGAAGCAAACAGAAATGAAAGTAAGGGTGTAGGAGAAAACATTTTTTAAGTGGTTGAGGGGTAGGTACCTTCTTATTTATAGGGAAAAGACCATATATTTTCTCTCATGAAGATTTTCCTGTGCACCTGTATAGTTCCTTTGTTTTTTGAGTAGTCTACACCAAAGAAGTTGGACTCAGGTCTTGAACTCATAAAGTTACACTCTTCATCCCAATGTCAAAACACCAGGGTGAGTAAGTGAAAGGAAATTCTTGTCAGAGACCTTTGCTTTGGGGTGAGAATGCTTCCTGTAGGCTGAGCCAGCTGATCTGCTGAGCTGTGCATTCATCTTGGCTTCTCCAGCCTACACATCTGCACATCTGTACATCTGGGAAGCTCAGGAAAGAACTAAAATGGGACAGGATGCTCCAAGAATCTAGATCTCTGGTGTCCTTTTTCTTGCCTCTCCCAGTCTGATAGAAAAACTTGCCACCTTCAGTAACCGCAGCTTCCTCTAGATGCAAGGGAAGAAAGCTTTGTCTCCCTGAGGATTCTTCTCTGAACATCCTCCAACGGGCTTCCAATATAATGATAAGGAGAGTTAACTTTGTACAGTGCTTCACACTTTACAGAATTGCCAAGAGGATTTGCTGAGATAATGTGTTTGAAAAAGGCTTTGTAAAATACAGATAAAAGTACCATTTTACACACCTGAAAACCGAGCTTTCATGGGATAAAACGACAACATGGCTGAAGTCACATAACAGGCAAGTGGCAGGATCATGGTTTGAACCCATGTATCCCAACACCTACTTCTATGCTGTTTCCTCTTCATCACCTGCATAAAAGGTCCCACCATGACTCCTGCTCACCTGCATGGCTGGACTCTTATTTTTACAGTCCCCTCTTAGGCACTTGCTATGTACACATCAAAAGTTGTATTTCTTTTTTCGCATAGATTTTATCTATTCATCTGGTTAATGAGCCTCATGAAGAAAAAACAAACAAACAAACAAACAAAAAACTACTTATATTCATTCTATCTCCAGCAGAGTCAAATGCTTATCTGTGGGTTGATTAATACTTTGACCTATTCAGCCAGGGATATAGGGGCCAAGACACTTCTTTCTCTGACATCCAAGAATGACATTCCAGCAGATTAGGAAGAAGCTTGACTGGTCTGGAAAACCTGCCTTGGCGCATGTATACAATGAAAGCCAGAATGAAATCAGGCCATGAGCCTAAATAAATGGAAAATAAACCCTCTGCCTCGTCAGTAGATTCCTTTTTACTAGTGTATTCCTTGGAATGTGAAATGATAACTTCTTTCTTTTTCTTCTCCCCTCTTTATCCATCTTATTTTGGACATTTTCTTTCTCCTTGTCCTCTCTCTTTTCCCCCCTTTATTTCTCATATTTTTTCCCCATGTTCCTTCTGTATCATTCCTTCCAAAAAGCCATCACCACCCAAAACTAGGTGCTTAAGTAATACATGCTAAAAGTCATCGCCTGTCCCTCAGAATCCACAACAACTGAAAACTTTACAGTCAAGTTCAAGAACACCCCGTCCCTGTTATTTTAATTAATTCAGTCAAATGGATCTTGGTTTTTATTGTTGTTGCTTCTGTTTTCCATTTATGGTTTCAATCAATCCTATTATCTTAGTGCTGGAATTAAACATTTTGGGGAACATGAGCTAGTTACTTTAAGGAGGATTAAAAAAACAACAACTAAACACCAAATAACTTATGTCTCTCTGAATATTTCAAATTTCACATAACAAAAAATAATTAGTAGTATAAGGTGTCATTGAATAAATGCCAGATAACTAGAGAGAAACACATTTCTTCTCCAGGCCAGAGGGTAAGGGTCTGAGCCTTGGCTGTAGATGGTGAGCGGTTCCTGGTCCCTGGTCCATGTGCACTCAGATGAAGGTAGTAGTAGGGATGGTGAGGGGATTGAGGATATTTGCATGGTCAAGGCTCAGAGGAATGGGACCCACAACACTCCCTCTTTGTCTCCTCTTTCTTACCACAATGGTTAGTATACCATGGAAGGAAGAAAAGGCCAGGCAGTATGGGGTGCTGGACCTCCATTGCCACAGTAATTACTAAGGTGATGTAAGAGGCTAGGATTAGGGCCTTGAGATAGGAAGTATGTGTGCAAAAATGTCTACAAGAACTCCATGAAGGAGTGGTCCAGGAGCACAGGGGCTCCCCCTGGGGTTGGGCAGTGAAATGCACGAAGTGCATAGTGAACCCAGCAATGCAAGTGCTCAGTGATCCGGGAGGAGGAACAGAACTAGTTAGTGCAAGAGGAGACCACCAGGACTGGCAACATCAACTAAAAGAAAAGGGGATGAGAGCTGACAGAAAAACTTTAAATAATTGTGGAGAATGGGAGAAATAATCAAAGAATCAAAATGAAGGAATATTTTCTTAATTTTAAAAATAAAAATAAGAGTGGATTCCAGAAATCAAAATGTATAAGCCTGTCATTAACAATGTGTGCTTTGAATTTATTTTCTAGAAATCAAACAAGTGATTGATGAGCCTTTATAAAAGTAATTGATAATCACTGGAAGCCAGATGCATTCACTGAGAAAACCCAACCAGTATGTGTATATTAATAAATAACAGGTAGGTTACAAGAATTCCATAAAAATAAAGTAATAATATTTTATCACAATTTAATATAGATATTTTGATGTATATATGTATACATACATATTATATATGTTTAGATGTATAGAAACTTTATATATCTATGTGTGTATGTTATAATTATATTGTACTAAATACAGTGGGAAGAAATGGGCTGAACATAAAACTCTTAAGTACGGTTTCCATATGTATATAAAAAACAGTTAGTATTTGACTCTAAAGTTCGGTTCCTTTAGGAGCAGAGGAATGTCTGGACTTAGAAATATCTTCCTTTTTATTGAACAATACAAACTTAATTTTGACAATTAATATAGTTGGCCACAGGGACACAGTATTTGGTACATTCCTACCAAACACTGAATACTATGTGTCAGATAGGAAGCAAAGATTTATTTATAGAAAAGCATTATCTTCAAATGAAAAACTCAGTGACTAATTCTTGATATGTTTGGGAGTTAAGAGGGAGTTTCCAAGATTATTCAATGATAGCTTTGGTTTCCCATAAACCACCACAGCAAACAAACAAACATCAAGAAATCCTGTGAACAGACCTAAGCAAAGTTTTGAAAACTCTTCCATTGACGTCCAGCTTCACAGACTAAAGCCTGATTGACAGTGGTTGATAACACCCTCAGACCACGTCACTACTCTGATCAGCTGGATGCTCAGTGTTTCTCTGCTCCTCTCACTTCCTTTAAAAAACATAAACAAATAAAATGTGGTATATTTAACTGACAAAAAAATACCTACCATCAGGATTTCCTCAATCTATGCTTGGAAGATTTTCAATATTTATCTCAGAAAGTTAATATTGATTCGATAAGACAGAGGACTTGACTTCTAAAAATAGTTTCCAATGGTTTACATTAAAACGATTCAGGTCTTTCTTAGCTACAAGCTAAATTTGAGTTCAAAACATGACTTGACTGCTAGAAAAGAAATTCAATCCCAGACAGCACTAATAAAATTGTAATTACATGTTGGAGGAAAGTGATAGGTTCAGCACTGCTTAGCTCCCATCTAAGTTAAGTTAAAGGTGTTTCATTTAGAGGAGGCATTACCAAACCTAAACCCAAACATACCCCTAGGTTCATGTTGGCCAGTCTTGTTCTGATAACAATAGAAAAGAATTGAAGACTACAGGAATGCTTAAGAGGAGGCCTGATGGTATCTTCAAATATTTAATGGTAACAATAATTAGATAATAATTAACAATGAGACCTTCTGTGTCATAAGACATGAGTTCTTGTCACTGATAAGTGCTTAACAGATATGAGCTCCTAAAATATAACAACACATTTCCTTTATTTTATACATTAAATTGTATAACAACAACAGCAACAGCGATAGCTGATGCTGTGTCCCAGGCACCCTTCAAGTAGTAAACCATTTAATCCTCATGACATCCTGTAGTTTCATTTTAAAGATGGAGAAAGTGAGTCATGGAGAGGCGAATGACTTGCCCTTAGTCACATGCCTACTCAGTGAAGGAGGTGGGTTTCAAACACTGTCAATCAGGCTTTATCTCCTTATATCCATCCTCTAGAAATTATTTTAGGAGATAAGCATTATTCTCTCTCATTTTCAGAGGAAACACTTGAAGCTAATGTAGTGGATTCTCAGACTAGAGGAGCACTAGAGCATGAAGGGACCTTATAAGCCAATTAGTTTGAAATATGTATATAATTAAATATAAAGGAAGAAATCGACCCATAGACATTCTTAAAATTACCCAGCTGGTTAGTTTTTGAGCCAAGATCAGAACGCAAATTTTTAGATTCACTGTACAGTTCTCTTTCACTACTTCATGCTGTTTCTCATAGCGAAGAACATGATGCAGAATACCCCTATCAAGCAGAGGGGACAGTCAATGGGGCTGACCATGTCCCTCCTGCAGGCCAACATCCAGGCATCCAGAGAAGGTGGTGTATGAGAAAGCATAGCAACCTCATGGACTATAACACATGTTGCTGCCCAGGGGGAAGAGGCAGGTCAATAAGCAGGAAGTGAACTCCAAAGGCTTCATTTGCACCCTATTGTGTTCAAGTATATGCTACACGAGGGTGCCAAGGTATAATAAGGGTGGCTGGTGTGACCTAAATATAGACAAAAGGCAGAGAGAGACATGGAGAGCAGAAGGACTGAATTCTGACCAAACAACATCCTCTTGTAACAATTTACTTCTGAAGCTCAACATCTTTCTGACACCACTCTGGCATCATTTGTATGTTCCAGATTTAATTTGTTTGTCCAAGGTAAAGGGTGATCCCAGAATGAAAAAGCTCCTCAAACCCTTCCCCTACCATCAGTTGAAGTGGACATCAATTTTTCTGCCTGCCCAGCATCCCCTGCCCTGGAAACAGCAGCCTTTTCCCCCTTAAGAGAGCCATTATGCAGTTTGGAGAGGCTGCTCCTAACCCCTGGTTCTAGGGTTGGGCGCCTTGATGATACTGGGCCAAGAAAAAGACCCTATTTCACAGGCCACTGTGAGTACTTTAGAGGAGGTCCATGAGCCAAGATGGGCCATTGAGATCCCTCCCCAGGACTCTGGCTGGATCTCTTGGAAAGAAGCATCTTCTTTCTACTTGGTGTTTTTTAAGCTATGGGATGGTTCTGCTAGAAGGCACTCTTGCCTTCACTTGAATAAAGTCTGCCTGAGAATGAAGCCAACACAGAAGAAAGCAAAACAGAGAGCAAGAATGTTGAGAAAATACAATCACCTGTGACCAAAACAGTTGCACTCCTGGACTTTTCAGTTTCAGTGGCCATTAAATGCCCTGTTGTTGTTTTTTTTAAGTTTGCGTTGGGTATCTATCACTTACAACCCAATGAATCTCCAAAATTTTAATTTTCCACTATTCAGTCCTGGAGGGGGAGGGGATATGTTCATGAATGGAGGCCTATCTAGAAGAGCCTTAGTTCCCTTCATCCTTCCTAATCCTCACCATCAGAGTCTCCATTGTCCCAATAATATTAGGGATTAAGAAAATTTCTACATCATCCTTCTGAGTTTACATGAGTGTGTAACAAACCTATTCAAACAGATGAGACTCTGCTACTTTTTAAATTAAGGCACTTCCAAAAGGAATATTTCTAAGATCATCAGAGCTGGATGTGATGAAGTGTATTTAAATATGACAACCCTGTAGCCAAGGAACTTATGCAGAGAAAAATAATAAAAGTTTAAGACATTATGCAAAATGGGCACAATTCCTCTAGATTTTCATGTATGATGTTGGGTTAGGCAGGGTGTGAACATGAGAAAGATAAATGGAACATTCTCTGATTTGGTGTTAACATGGGAAGCATTTTGAAGCATGTCTTAAAGGAAGGGAGGGACACTGTGACAAATGGGAGGGTGGAGGCAAGTTGGAGGATGTATGCAGAGAGCTGGCTAAGTCATATGCATTTCTGAGCTAAAGACTTCATGGGTTAGAAGTCATTTCACCACCAACCCCGCTCTCGTCATTCTGTTTCTTATTTCCTTCAACAGGAAAAAAATAATAAGAATAATAACGCCATCTGGACTCGAGACTGATATCAACATTCCCAATTATATTCGACATAAAATTAACAGCCTCTGAAAAAGGACAGACATTCTCAAGGAAGGAACCAGGAGGGTGGCTATTTGACCCTAACCAAGTCATCCCAGAAGTTTCTGCTGACTTTGTCCTAACAATGTTAGAGTTTTTCTGCAGCCCCTAAAAAGTGGGTAGGGTGAGCGAGGTATGTTGAATTTCATTGTGTTTCCTTAATTAAAGCAATTTCTAACCTCAAAAGAACACAGGGTACATCCTCAGTGGCTCACGTGTGATTCTGAGCCCTACCTCCTTGAGAAGGAAGAGTTCAGAAAGATCTGTAGTGCCCCATGGTTAACATGTGGCCCTAGAAAGGACTTTCACTTCTGTCAAAAGCTAGTGTCCTGCTTTGGAAAGAGGGTGGCTGACTCAGCGAGCCAGCAGAACGGTTTTCCTCCCCTTGCAAGATGTTTGCACACCGAAATGACTTGGTCCCCACATTGCCCACCCAAAAGAAAAGCAATTGCATCAGGAAGAAATAACCCAAACCACAACCAGACCCCTAGGCCACTTGTCCATGCAGTGATCAACATCTGGTAAACACAGGAAAAGCCTCTTGATCCCAGAGATGATGTCTTACTTATCTCCAATGTGGACACTGCTCTTGAGTTTAGAGATTTAAAGGTCAATGTTTATAAATGAAGCCCAATTAACTAGTCAGCTAGTCTCAACCAAACTTCCAATTAAATATATTTTAAAATTTCATAATTAAAATGTTTTAGTTTATACCCAGATTTTTGGCTTTAAGTATGTCAATGATAATTCATTTTATTTCCACCCCATTTGATCATAATTTCCACCCATCCAAACTACCATACATAATTCATGCTGGATTGATACAGTATAATTGTGTCCTTCAAACTTTCAGATGAAAATTTTTCTCAGATTATGTCAACAATAAACTAGATTAAATGGGTGTGGAAACTGGAAAGAATGGGATAATTTTTTTAACAAACAATGTGAGAGATAATTGACTATACAGAGAAAAAGAATTTAGCCTCTTATTTCATACCATATGCCAAAACAAATCGCTATAGATTAAAATTGCTATAGAGAAAAATAGGTAACTATTGTGTGAAATTATCTGATTAGAAATGGAGGATGTGCTTTAAAAGTATAAAAATAAACACTTTTTTTTAAACAAAAGATAGACAAATATAACCATCTGAAAATGTTAGTATCTATAAGTTAACATATGCACAAAATTAAAATATGTCACAAAATGAGAACATTTTTGCAAGAAAGGGTTGCAAATATGTAACAAGAAGGGGTTAGCAAATACAGGATGGGGCAAAAGTAGATTGACAGTTGTTCCTATGGAAAATAATACAATGATTAATAAATAATAATACAAGAAGAACTCTGTGTTATGCATACCCACAAATGTAAACCTACCTTTTCCCCACCCTGTATAAGAGCTCTTACAAATCATTAACGCAAAAACCCTCAGGAAAACAGGACAAATGGCACAAAAGTCAATTCGTAAGAGATGAAATGAAAGTTGCCAAATAATACATGGGAGAAATGTTCAATGTCATGTATAATACAAAGCAGCAAATTGAAATAACAATGCCCTAAAGTAGGCCTTCTCATACATGGAGGTGAGAGTAAAAATTAGTATTTGCTTAATTTGATAAGTGCTTCAAATGGCTTTAACATGTGAATGGACTTGACACAGCAAAGCTGTGTGTGATGGAACACATGCTACTAAGAAAGAGGTCACTGACCAGGGGTGAGGTTACATACAGCTCTCTGACCTTGCTAACTGTCCTAGCACTGCACCTCACTCCCTGTGGAACAAGATTGTTGGCCTGGAACTTGGACATTCTCAAGCCCAAGAGGCTGTGCCTTGGTGTTCTTGTAGCTGAAGGTGGTGAGTGGCTGGGATTGCACTGACTGAGACCTGGTCTCTAGAAGCAGGGAGAAGATCTAGAGACCTTCTGCCTCAACCCTCTCACTTGATAGATGAGCAAGAGTATGAAAAGTACAACTTGCCCAATAACTTGCAGTAGATTCATAGCAGAGTTTGGATTCCTGTCCCAGTCTCATAACTCCTAACCCAAGTTCCTGCCACTCTTCAACCCCATATGTTCCATTCTAACTAATCAAACTTCCAAACAGTGTAGTTCGTAGTCCATCACCTGGTTTTCATTAATAAATATTGGTGCTTTGTAATTATCTTTCAAAGTGTCCATGGCTATGTTTTTTATTTGTTTGGTTTTTTGTTGTTGTTGTTGTTGTTTTGGTTTCAGTCAATTCTGGTGAGAAATTAACAGGGAGGGTCCTAACCAGCAGCGACTTGGAGGTGCCACTGCAGAGCAGAAAGTATTTCCCATAAGAAATAAGAAATTCAAACTAACAATTTTAGAATACTCTTTCTAATTTAAGTATTTTCTGAAAGTCTTGCTATTTTTTTTTTAAAGCATAAAGTATGTAAGTGGGCTGTACAGAAAGACATCAAGGAAATTCAAGGATTCCAAAGCAATTGTCATTCAAGTATAGGTTTAAAAACTAACTCAATGAATAAAACTAGAAGTTAAAGTCATTTTCTTCATCTGAAAGGGTTAAAATTAAAACCCTTGAGCCCTGCTGTAAGGCTAGCTGACAAAATTTGGCTAGACCTAGGGAGTGGTCATGAAGTAAGATAATGGTATGCTTCAGATCAGTTTTGTTCAAGAGAAACCTAATATGAGCTAAATTTATAATTTTCATAAAAAAGTTAAAAGAGAAAGGTAAAGTTAATTTTATTAATATATTTTATTTCACCCAATATATCAAAAACATTATTATTTCAGAAGATAGTCAATATAAAAATTATTAATAACATATTTTACATTTTCTTACTAATCCCCAAAATCTTGTATGTATTTTATACTTGGAGCACATCTTAATTTAAATGTATAAACTTTTTTAGAAATACTTGCTCTATAGTTAGAACTCATAAAACTTACAGTTGAAACATAATCAACACAATTAAAAGTTCTCAAATACAGATCCAAGATGGTGACAAAGTAGGTGGATGTTACACATACCTCCTCCCAAGACCAAATTGGAATTACAACTAAAATACAGAGCAATCAACCTGAATAACAAACTGAAGACTAGCTGAAGAGACGTCTTACAACCAAGGATTTACAGAAGAACCTACATCATGACTGGTAGGAAGGGCAGAGATGCTAAAAGGAATGGCCCCACTCCCACAGACGGCAGCTGAGATTTCAGAGGAATATTTCAGCTGCAAAGGTCCCCCCTGAGAATCATGGGATCTCAACCGCAAGCGGTGTTTCCCAGCCCAGAGCATCACAGCCAGGAAGAGGTGTCCATTTAACATCTGGCTATAAAAACCAGCAGGGTTTCTGTCCACCAGGGATAGGTGGAGTTCTGCTAGAGAGAGGAGCACTCTTAAAGAGCCAACACACAAGATCTCATTCACTGCCACTCACCCTTGGCTCCAGAGGAGGAAGGGCAATGAGGACTAGAGTTGTGTGAAAAGAGACTGGGATTTGTAGCTCTGGGGAGAGAGATGAAGAAACAGCCACCAGTTCACTTGTGCTAAGTCACTCTTCTGCATTGCAGACACCATCTTTCTTGGGTGTCGCACTCCTCTCCATAAGGCCTCAGCCTGCGGAAAAGCAATAGCTCCAACCTCTGGACTTCCTGTAGCCCCACCCTGCAGAACTTGTGCTCTGTGGAAGAATATGCTGCTTGGGGCAAGGTATAGCAGTCTGGGCAGATTCAGTAGGTGTCACTGACTGAGTGTGGCTTTGAGATGAGGGCAATTCCCCCTACTTTAATGTGAACCTGATTGGTGCCTCCCCTTATAGGAGATCCACTAACCCCATCTCCTTGACTTCTGGTGGCCCCACCTTGTTGAGATTAAGCTCTTGGCAGAATCTGGGACAAACTGAGTGTGTGGCTCTAGGACAAGAGCTATTTTTTCCTTGCATGCCCAAACAATGCAGAGCCTTCCCTTCAGAGGGCTAAATCTTGGTCTATTTGGGCCTGATAAACTCTACTGGCCTCACCTTGACAGCTCCCTGAGACCCTGCTCTACCACAACAGTGTGCAGGCACCCAGAGGGTGGCAGCTAGATTTGGTATATGTTGGGACATTTGCTGAGTGGCCAGCACTGGCATCGAGTTTGAACCTGTATCAATCTGGTGAACACCACTCACTCCTACCTGGTGACTCACTGTGAACCTACCTTATACAAATCAAGTACAGCCAGAGGCTGTTTCAGTGACTGAGTCTAACAGATAGATGACAGGCAGAGGCAGGCAGAGACAGATCTTAGGGCACCTTGGGACATTTGATGACCTGTCCCTGGGCCCAGTGCTGGTAAAAGCTGGCCTTGGTGCACAGATCAGTGCTTCCTACACACACCCAATCCCAGCAGAGGCAGCCACAAACTATGGATGGTTTTGTTGCTCCAAACATGTTACCCAGGGTCAGTGACAACAGCATCTAACATTGGCCTTCACCAGAGTCCCTCCTAAAAGACCCTAGAACCAACACACCCAGTGGCCAGCTTTAGACATCAGAGTAGGATTCAATGAGCTTCAGAAGCAGCATCTCCAAAAAGAGATCTCAGCAAGCACCAGAACCTGCTGAGACAAATCTGCTTCATGTGGTCAGCACCCACACAGGAGCTCATACACTGAGGTAAGGATCGATCCTCACAGTCACCAGCCTGAGGGTTGACCCCACATGAATAGGCCAATAGAAATCAAGACTCAGTTATAACAGGAGGGCCCTCATAACCCACATAAGAGGCATTCCTAGAGCACCCAGCTCCAGTGATCAGAAAGACTGCATCATTGGATCTCACAGGATACTTATCACATAAGGCCATACTACAAAGACTGGAAGTCATAGCAGATCTACCTAGAAACAAATACAAAGAGGCAGCCAAAATGGGAAGACAAAGAAACAGGCCCCAAAGGAAAGAACAGGAAAAATCTCCAAAAAAAAAAAAAAAAAAAAAAAAACCAAAAACAGTTAGATGAAATGCAGGCAAGCAATTTACCAGATACAGAATATATAAAATGGTTATAAAGATGCTCAAAGAATTTAGTGAGAACTTCAAAAAAGAGATAGCAAGCATAAAAAGGAACATACTATAAAAAAGAACAAGTCAGAAATAACAAATATAATATCTGAAATGAAGAATACACTAGAAGGAGTAAACAGTAAGTTAGATAAAGCAGAGGGTTGCATTGGTGATTTTGAGGACAGGTCGCAAGCAAACACCCAATCAGAGCAGCAAAAAGAAAAAAGAAATTAAAAATGAGGACAATTTAAGGGACCTTTGGGAAATATGAAGTGTAACAGCATCAGCATCATTGGGGTACCAGAAGGAGAAAAATAGAGAGCAATGGATAGAGAACCTATTTGAAGAAATTATCACTGAAAAGTTTTCTAACCTGGTGAAGAAAAAAAATACACACCTTCAGGAAGCCCAGAGAGTCCCAGACAAGATGAACCCCAAGAGGCCTACACCAAGACACCTCATAATTAAAATAGCAAAGGTTAAAGACAAAGAGAGAATCTTAAAAGCAGCAAGAGAAAGATAGTTACCCACAAGGGAGCTCCCATTAGACTATCAGCTAATTTCTCAAAAGAAACATTTCAAGCCAGAAGGGATTAGCATAAAATATTCAAAGTGATGAAAAGCAAGGACCTACAACCAAGACTACTTTTCCAGCAAGGCTATCATTTATTTATTATTTATTTATGTATTTATGTATTTATTTATTTATTTTTGTTAATCCTCACCTGAGGATCTTTTTCCATTGATTTTATTTTTAGAAAGAGTAGAAGGGAGAGAGAGAGAGAGAGAGAGAGATTTATGTAAGATAGACACATCGACTGGTTGCTTCCCACACAATTCTGACTAGGGCTGGGGATTGAATCTGCAACCCAGGTATGTGCCCTTGACCAGAATCAAACCTGGGACCCTTTGATTCATAGGCTGAACCAAACCGGTCTGGCCCAGCAAGGCTATCATTTAAAATTGAAGGAGAAATAAAGAGCTTCCCAGACAAGAAAAAGTTAAAAGAATTTGTTACCACTAAAATAGTATTAGAAGACATATTAAAGGACCTGCTTGAAGGAGGTGGAGGGGGAGGAAGAGGAGGAGGAGGAGGAGAAAGAAGAAGAAGAAGAAGAAGAAGAAGAAGAAGAAAAAGAAGAAGAGAAGAAGGAAAGAGGAACATAGTTAAAAGAATAAAATTGCGCTAAATATGTACCTATCAATAATCAGTTTAAATGTAAATGGCCTAATGTGCCAATCAATAGACATAGGGTAGCTGAATGGATAAGAAAATAGAATCCACACACGTACTGTCTATAAGAGACCCAACTCAGAACAAAAGATACACACAGACTAAAAGTAAAGGGATGGAAAAAGATATTTCATGCAAATAATTAAAAAAAAAAAAAAGATGGGGTAGCAATACTTATATCTGACAAAATAGGCTTTAAACCAAAGGCTATAGTAAGTAAGAGACAAGTAAGGACACTAAATAATGATAAAAGCAGCAATCCAAAAAGAAGATATAACCCTGTTAAACATTTATGCACCCAACATAGGAGCACCGAAATATATAAAGCAAATCATGATGGACAGAAATGGAAAAACTGACAGTAATATAGTCCTAGTAGGAGATTTTAACACCTCATTGACATCAATGGATAGATCTTTCATACAGAAAATCAACAAGGAAACAGCAGCCTTAAATGACACACTAGAGCAGACGGATTTAATTGATAACTTCAGAGCATCTCATTCCAAGGCAGCAGAATATATTCTTTTCAGGTACACATAAAACATTTTCTAGAATAGACCACATGTACGGCCACAAAACAAGTTTTAATAAATTTAAGAAAATTGAAATTAAATCAAATATCTTTGACCATAATGGTATGAAAATAAAAATCACAAGAAAAAAACTGAAAAACACACATGGAGGCTAAATGACATGTTACTAAGTAATAAATGGGTTAACAATGAAATCAAGGAAGAAATCAGAAGACTTATTGAAACAAATGAGAATGATAACACAGCAACCCAAAGTCTATGGACACAGTGAAAGCAGTCCTAAGAGGGAAATTTATAGCCTTACAGGCCTACTTCAAGAAACAAGAAAAATCTCAAATAGCCAATCTACCTTTACACTTAAAGGAACTAGAAAAAGAACAACAAACAAAACCTAAAGTGAGTAGAAGAGTAGAAGAAAGAAAATAATAAAAATCAGAGCAGAAATAAATGAAACAAAGTCTAAAAAAAAAAAAAAAAATACAAAAGATTGATGAAACTAAGAACAGATTCCTTGAAAAGATAAACAAGATTGATAAACATTTAACCAAACTCATGAAGAAAAAATGAGAGAAGACCCAAATAAATAAAATCAGAAATGAAAGACAAGAAGTAATAACTGACACCAAAGAAATACAAAGGGTTGTAAAAAATATTACAAACAATTAACTATATGGCAACAAATTAGATGATCTGGATGAAATGGAAGAATCAGCAAATCTGAATAGACAGATTACAACTAATAAATATGAAGCAGTAATAAAAAAGACTTCCAATGAACAAACATCCTGAACCAGATGGATTCATAGGTGAATTTTACCAAACATTCAAAGAAGAAATAACACCTATCCTTCTCAAACTATTCCAAAAAAAATCAAGAGGAGGAAAGACTCCAAGCTAATTTTACAAGGCCAGCATCATCCTAATTTCAAAACCAGATAAATACACTACAAAGAAAGTAAATTATAGGCCAATATCCCTGATGAACATACATGTTGAAATCCTCAACAAAATATTAGCAAACCAGATCCAGCAATACATTAAAAAGATCATACACCATGATCGGGTGAGATTTATTCCAGGGATGCAAGGTTGGTACAATATCTTCAAATCAATAAATGTGATAGACTACATGAAGAAAAATGAAGGATAAAAATCACATGATCATACCAATAGAAGCAGAAAAAGCATTTGATAAAATTCAACACCCATTTATGACAAAAACTCTCAGTAAAGTGGGAATAGAAGGAATATACTCAACATAATAAAGGTCATATATGACAAATCCATGCCCAACATTATACTTGAGAGGCAAAAACTACAAGCATTACCCTAAAGATCAGGAACAAGACAGGGATATTCATGTTCTTTCATCACTCTTATTCAACATAGTACTGGAAGACCTAGGTACAGCATTCAGACAAGAAGAAGAAATAAAAGGCATCCAAATTGGAAAGGAAGAAGTAAAACTGTCATTATTTGCAGATGACATGATACTGAATATAGATAAACCTAAAGATTCCACCAAAGAGCTACTAGAACTGATAAATGAATTCAGTAAAGTAGCAAGATACAAAATAAATATCCAGAAATCAGTTGCATTTTTAAACACCAATAATGAACAATCAGAAAGGAAAACTATAAGACAATCCCATTCAGAATTGCTTAAGAAGAATAAAATACCTAGGAATAAATGTAACCAAGGATGTAAAAGACCTGTACTCAGAAAATTATAAGACACTGAAGAAAAAAATTGAAGAGAATAAAAATAAATGGAAGTATATACCGTGTTCATGGATAGGAAGAATTAACATCATTAAAATGTTACCCAAAGCAATCTATAGATTCAACACAACTCCTAACAGGATATCATTGGTGTATTTCACAGAACTATAACAAATATTCCAAAAATTTGTATGGGACCACAAAAAACTCTGAATAGCTACAATAATTTTGAGAAAGAAGAACAACATTGGAGGAATCATAATACCTGATATCAAACTATACCACAAAGCCATAGTAATCAAAACAGCATGATACTGGCATAAAAACAGACATATAGATCAATGGAACAGACTAGAGAGTCTAGAATTAAACCCACACCGTTATTGTCAAATAATATTTGACAACAGAGGCAAAAACATGAAATATGGTGAAGATAGTCTATTCAATAAATGATACTGGGAAAATTGGACAGATACATGCAAAAAATATGAAACTAGACCATCTTCTTACACCATATACAAGAATAAACTCAAAATGGGTTAAAGGCTTAAATGTTAGACTCAAAAGCATAAAACTTCTAGAGGAAAATATAGTCAGTAAAATCTCGGATATTTCTCTTAGCAATATTTTTTTCTGATATATCTCCTCAGGCAAGGGAAACAAAAGAAAAAAAAAAACACAAATGTGATTAAACCAAACTGAAATTTTTTTGCACAGCAAATGAAACCATCAACAAAACAAAAAGACAACCCACTGAATGGGAGAACGTATTCACCAATGATACATCTGATAAGGGGTTTAATATTTCAAACTGATAAAGAACTCAACACCAAAAAAACAAACAATACAATTTAAAAATGGACCAAAACCCAGAATAGATACTTCACCAAAGAGAACATACAGATGGCCAATTGACATATGAAAAGGTGCTCAACATCACTAATCATCAGAGAAATGCAAATTAAAACCACAATGAGATATATCACCTCTCACCTGTTGGAATGGCTATCATCAATAAATCAACAAACAAGTGTTGTTGAGGATGTGGAGAAAAGGGAACCCTCATGCACTGTTGGTGGGAATACAGATTGGTGCAGCCCCTGTGGAAAGCAGTATGGAGATACCTCAAAAAATTAAACATGGAACTGCCTTATGACCCAGCGATTTTACTTCTGGGAATATATCCAAAGAAACCTGAAATACTGATTCAGAAGAATATATGTACCTCTATGTTCACTACAGCATTATTTACAGTAGCAAAGATTTGGAAACCGTCCAAGTGCCCACCAGTAGATTAGTGTATAAAATAGCTGTGGTACATTTACACAATGGAATACAACTCAGTCATAAAAAGAAGGAAATCTTTTGGGGCAGCATGGATGGACCTGAAGAGTACTATGGTAAGTGAAACGAACCAGTCAGAAAAAGAGACGTGCCATATGATTTCATGTATATATGGAATCTAGTGAACACAATAAACCAGCAAACAAAATAGAAGCAGACTCATAGATACAGAGAACAGACTGAGAGCTGTCAGAATGGAGGGGGAGTTGGGGGGCTGAGTGAAAAAGGTGAAGGAATTAAGCAAAGAAAAACAAAAAAACCTCAGAGACACAAACAACAGTATGGTGATCACCAGAAGGAAAGGGAAGTGGGGGAGATAAAAGAGGGTAAAGGGGGGGGATAAATGATGGAAGGAGACTTGACTTGGAGTGGTGAACACACAATACAGTATACAGATGAAGTATTACAGAATTTTACACCTCAAACCTACATAATTTTATTAAACAATGTCACAACAATAAATTCAACAAAAACATTTCTTTAAAGTTCTCAAACAACTGAAATGCATGTAAGTTTTTTAAATTAAATTTTAAAAATTAGTTATCAGTTTTATTCACCAAGTTTCAAGTGCTGAATAGCCACATATGGCTACTACTCCCATAATGGGCAGCCTTAGACAGAGCCCTATAATGATCTCTGGGTCGTTTAACCACCTACCTTCATCCTTAGGAGAATATTCATTTTCAGCCCCAAGCACCAGATTTTTTTCTAGCATAGAGAACCAGTACTTAGGGAAAGGTCATGAGTAAGAAAGAATGATTAGTTTCCTCATGGTGAGTGGGGATGAAAGTGGGGGTGGGGGAGCTACTAAACAGAAAGGGTTAAGGGTTGCATGGCCTGAGAAGGATCAGCCATTTCTCTGCTCTCAGGAAAGCTATTGTCCCATCAGAATAAAAAATAGACATAAAATATTTGATAAATATATAATTCCTGAAGTCTGAAACTTCTGTGTTAGGCCCATAAATGCTTACATCCTTTATCTGTAGGTACATATCATCCACATGATATGTATCTACTTCTAAGGAATTACAGTCTTAAGAAAACCTGATTTTTTAAAAGAAAAATTACTTTTAAAACTCTGAGAGGGGGCAGGAGTGGGAGGAGGATGTCTGGGGGGGGGGGAGGAGAAACATTTGTAACAAAAATAAATTAATTAATAATAATTTTTAAAAACTCTAGAGAACTTTGCAATGAGATTAACTTCATGGCTTGTTTAAATATTCAGCCTCCTTGTTATATTTAGACTGTGATTAGATTAATGGGAAAAAAATAGTGACACCTAACTTTTTGAGAACACACCTACTGCAGAAAGCAAAGAACACCTGTTGTTGATCTTATCTTTTGAATCTTAATTTCAAAAGTTGTTTTCATAGCTAAGGCTTTGCTTTCAGAATGGTCCCACCCAATGCTCTTGGGTTTAAAACTTTGAAGATGTGGGTGATTACTTAAAAGCATCCTACCTTGGGCCTCAGAATCTGGACAATTACCCTGGTTTTCTACTTTGTAGGCGCATTTCAATATTAGCAAGTGTATATTCTGCCAGATGTTCACATTGTGTCACTTTGACTTGAGTCTTCTAAGTATACTAAAACTTTCCAACCCTATAGAATGTTGTATTTGAATTTTAAAATTTTATTATATGCACATTTCCTTTACATTAACTCACATCTAGAATTTTATTGAGATAAACCTCACAAGTTCAAGGACCAGATTACTTTGGTTCATTTGGAACTCCTGGCAGTCTGCTTCATGCCAATGGTACTTTAAGAAAGACTTCTTTATGGAATGGGAAAGTGAGAGAACTAGTGCTATAAAAAATGCTTGGGATTCCAAAATGGCAGCAGAGTGAATGGAAGCTACACAGACCATCTCCCAGGACCAAACTGGAATTACAACTAAAATAAAGACAAATCATCGGGAAAAAGCAACAGAAAGGCAGCTTGCGAGGACCATACAACCAGGGACACTGAATTGATCCTGGTAGGACTGCAGAGGCATGAGAGGGGGGCTGGGAGCCCACGGACAGCAGCAGTCTTAGCTGTGAGCACCACCCTGGGGTTAAAGCCCAAGTCGGCTCCACATCACAGAGGGCCGGGACAGAGCACTAAAATAGCCACAGCCACTCACCTTGGACTCCAGCAGAGTGAGGGTGGACTGGACTGGAACTGTGTGGGGACACTCGGGGTTTGGAGGGTGCTCAGAGCTTTTGCTGAGTTGCGGCCACACAGGATGGTGGCCATCTTACTCCTTCCCAGGGCTCTGGGGAGAGGCGGCAGCCCCTCCCTCAGAGATCCAGCCACACCCAGGTGGGCCATTGAAATGCAAATTGAGGCTCATTAACTACCAGCATCTGCCCCACCCTCGGGAAATCCTCTCACGCTGAACACCTGAGGGAAGTTTTCATTCAACTGAGAACCCAAGGCTCTTCAAGTAACCACAACTAATAGCCTCTAGACTAATAGTCTCTAGGCAAAAAGCTGGAGGATAACTTAACATTTTCTGGGCTTGCAAATCTACCAAGGAAAGTAAGACTCCACAGTGGTGTTTAATGTGGGTCCTCCCATGCTCATTCAAACCCAGTAGAGGGAGCCACAAACAGCAGAACACCAACATCCACAGGGAAAATTTGGCAGGCTCCAAAACCCACTGAGATAGCCAATATGGTGAAACAAAGAAACAGGTCCCAAATGAAAGAACAAGAGACCTCTACCGAAGATGAGATAAATGAAATGGAGTTAAGCAAGTTAACAGAACTAGAATTCAGAGCCATAATCTTGAGGAAGCTCAACAGCATCAGTAAGGACATCAGCACCATAAGCAAACACACAGAAACATTGAAAATCAACCACTTGGAAATGAAGAAGCACAAAGAAGAAATGAAGAATGACATAGCAGAAATGAAGAACACATTGGAAGGACTAAACAGCAGAGTAGAGGAAGCTGAGGACAGGATCAGTGAATTAGAAGACAGGGTAGAAAAAATCAACCAATCATAAAATCAAAAGGGAAAATCAATGAAAAAACAGGAAGACAGCTTAAGAGAACTGTGGGACAACTGGAAACATAATAATATTCGCATCATAGGAGTCCTCAAAGAAGAAGAAAATGAGCAAGAGTTAGAGAATATAGTTGAAGAAATAGTGACAGAAAACGTCCCTAATTTGGTGAAGAAAGAAGGCATTCAAGTTTAAGAAGCACAGAGAGCCCAAGTAAGAAGAACCCAAAAAGGCCCACACCAAGACACATAGCAATTAAAATGCCAAAAATTAAAGACAAAGAGAGAATCCTAAAGGCAGCAAGAGATAAGCAACAGGTTACCTACAAAGGAACCCCCATAAGGCTATCAGTTGACTTCTCAACAGAAACACTACAGGCCAGAATGGAATGGCATGAAGTAATCAAGGTCATGAAAAACAAGGATCTGAACCCAAGACTACTCTACCCAGCAAGGCTATCATTAAAAATAGAAGGTCAAATAAAGAGCTTCCCAGACAAAAAAGGGCTAAGGGAATACATTAGTACCAAACCAGCACTGCAAGAAATATTAAAAGGACTGCTGTAATTAGTAGAACAAATAAGAAGAAAAATAGAACCACATTAAACAAAAGTGGCAATAAATAAGTACATATCAATAATCACCTTAAATGTAAATGGATTGAATGCTCTGATAAAAAGACACAGAGTAGCGGATTGGATAAGAAAGCATGACCCATATATATGTTGTTTACAAGAGACCCACCTCACAACAAAAGACTTACATAGGTTGAAAGTGAAGGGATGGAAAAAAATCTTCCCAGCAAACAAAAAGGAAAAAAAGCTGGGGTAGCAATACTCATATCTGATAAAATAGATTTCAAAATGAAGGCCATAACTAGAGACAAAGAAGGTCACTACATAATATTGAAAGGATCTATCCAACTGAAAGATATAACCTTGGTAAACATATATGCATCCAGTATAGGAGCACCAAAATATATTTAAAATCTTCTGGAGGACTTCAAAAGAGAAATCGACAGCAATACAATCATAGCAGGGGACTTCAACACCCTGCTGACATCACTGGATAGATCCTCTAGACAAAAATGAAGCACTAGACCAAATGGATTTAATAGATATTTACACAGAATTACAGCCCAAAACTACAGAATTGTTCTCAAGCGCACCTGGGACATTCTCAAAGATAGACCACATGTTAGGACACAAACTAAGCCTCTACAAGTTCAAGAAGATTGAAATCATATCAAGCATCTTCTCAGATCACAATGGCATGAAACTAGAAATCAATTGCAACAAGAACATGCAAAGACATTTGAACACATGGAGGCTAAATAGCATGTTATTAAACAATGAATGGGTTACCGAGGAGATCAAGGAAGAAATTAAAAACTTCCAGGAAACCAATGAAAATGAACACACAACAACACAAAATCTATGGGATGCAGCGAAAATAGTTCTGAGAGGGAAGTTCATAGCACTCCAGGACTACCTCAAGAAACAAGAAAAATTTCTAATAGACTATCTAACCTCACAACTTAAAGAACTAGAAAGCAAACAAAAAGAAAACCCCAGAGCAAGTAGAAGGAAGGAAATAGTAAAGATCAGAGCAGAAATAAATGGCATAGAGACCAGAAAAACAATTCAAAGGATCAAGGAAACAAAGAGCTGTTTTTTTTAAAAAATATAAACAAGATTGATGGACACTTAGCTAGACTCACCAAGAAACAAAGAGAGAGAACCCAAATACACAAAATCAGAAATTAAAGAGGAGAAGTAACTGACACCACAGAAATACAAAGGATCGTTAACAAATACTATGAACATTTATATGGCAACAAATTTGACAATCTAAGTGAAATGGACAAATTTCTAGAAACACATAGTCTCCCAAAACTAGACCAGGAAGAGAGAGAAAACTTGAACAGACCAATAACAACTAAGGAAATTGAAGATGTAATCAAGACTCTCCCAGCAAACAAAAGCCCAGGCCCGGATGGCTTCACGGGTGAGTTTTACTGATCATTCAAAGACGAACTAACACCCATTCTCCTCAAACTATTTCAAAAAATTCAAGAAGAAGGAAGACTTCCAAACTCGTTTTATGAGGCCAGCATAATTCTAATTCCAAAACCAGAAAAAGACACTACAAAGAAAGAAAACTACAGGTCAATATCCCTGATGAACATAGTTGCCAAAATCCTTAACAAAATACTAGCAAATCGGATCCAGCAATACATCAAAAAAATTATTCATCATGACCAAGAGGGATTCATCCCAGGGATGCAAGGCTGGTTTAATATTCTCAAATCAATAAATGTGATACACCACATAAACAAAACAAAAGATAAAAACCACATGATCATATCAATAGACGTTGAAAAGCATTTGACAAAATCCAGCACCCATTTCTGATAAAAACGCTCAACAATTTGGCAATATAGGGATCATATCTTCATATAATAAAGGCCATATATGAAAGACCTACAGCCAACATCATACTCAATGGGCAAAAACTAAAAACATTTCCGTTAAGAATGGGAACACGACAGGGATGCCCACTTTCACCACTCTTATTTAACATAGTACTGGAAGTCTTAGCCACAGCAATCAGACGTGAAGAAAAAATAAAAGGAATCCAAATTGGAAAGGAGGAAGTGAAACTGTCATTATTCGCAGATGACATGACATTCTACATAGAAAACCCTAAAGACTCCATCAAAAATCTACTAGACTTAATAAATGAATTTGTCAAAGTAGCAGGATACAAAATTAATGTCAAGAAATTGACGGCATTCTTATACAACAATGAATTCACAGAAAGAGAAACCAAAAGAAAATCCCATTTACCATTGTGGCAAAAAAATTAAGATACCTAGGAATAAACTTAACCAAAGAAGTAAAGGACCTATTTGCAGAAAACTATAGGACATTGAAAAAAGAAATAGAGGAAGATATAAAAAAGTGGAAGCACATACCTTGTTGTTCATGGATTGGAAGAATTAACATCATTAAAATGTCCATATTACCCAAAGCAATCTATAGATTCAATGCAATCCCCATCAAAATACCAGTGACATATTTCACAGAACTAGAACAAATACTTCAAAAGTTCATATGGAACCAAAAAAGACCCCGAATAGCCACAGCAATCTTGAAAAAGAAGGACAAAGTAGGTGGGATCACAATACTAGATATCAGGTTATACTACAAAGCTACTTTAATCAAAACAGCCTGGTACTGACACAAGAACAGGCATATAGGCCAGTGGAACAGAACAGAGAATCTGGAAATTGACCCAAGACATTATGCTCAATTAATATTTGACAAAGGTGGCAAGAGCATACAATGGAGTAAAGACAGCCTCTTTAATAAACGGTGCTGGGAAAATTGGACAGCTACATGCAAAAAGAAAATGAAACTAGACCATCAACTTGCACCATACACAAGAATAAACTCAAAATGGATAAAAGACTTAAATGTGACTCGTGAATCCATAAAAATCCTAGAAGAAAATGTAGGCAACAAAATTTCGGACATCATACCCAGCAGAATCTTCACTGATACATCACCTAAGGCAACAGAAACAAAGGAAAAAATGAACACATGGGACTACATCAAACTCAAAAGCTTCTGCACAGAAAAAGAAACAACCATCAAAAAAGAAAGGGAAGCCACTCTATGGGAGAGCATAATTGCCAATGATACATCAGATAAAGGGTTAATCTCCAAAATATATAGAGTGCTCATACAACTCAACAAAAGGAAGACAAAGAACCCAATTTAAAAATGGGCAGAGGAACTAAATAGACACCTCTCCAAAAAGGACATACAAATGGCTAAGAGACATAGGAAGAAATGCTCAACATCACTAATCATCAGATTGATGCAAATTAAAACAACAATGAGGTATCACCTCACACCTGTCAGAATGGCCGCCATCAACAAAGCATCAAACAACAAGTGTTGGCGAGGGTGTGGAGAAAAGGGGACTCTAGTACACTGCTGGTGGGAATGCACACTGCTGCAGCCACTGTGGAAAACACTATGGTGTTACCTCAAAAAATTAAAAATTGAATTGCCATTTGATCCAGTGATCCCACTTCTAAGAATATACCCTAAGAAACCTGAAACACCAATCAGAAAGAATACATGGACCCCCATGTTCAGAGCAGCACTATTTACAGTAGCTAAGATCTGGAAACAGCCCAAGTGTCCATCAGTGGATGAATGGATAAAAAAGCTGTGGTACATATACACAATGGAGTACTATGCAGCTGTAAGAAAGAAAGATCTCTTATCCTTTGAGACAACATGGAGGGATCTGGAGAGTATTCTGCTAAGCGAAACAAGCCAAGCAGAGAAAGACAAATATCACATGATCTCACTTACTTGTGGAATATAATAAACATAACAGTCTGAGGAACAGGGTAGACCCAGAGATGTGGAAGTAAGGTACAGACTGACAACCCTCAGAAGAGGGGGTCGGGGGGAAGGAAGAGATAAACCACAGAACTTATACGCATGTATGCATAACAGATGGACATGGACAAGAAAGCTGGGGACGGGGTGGGGAGATGGGGAGGATGGTGTCAATGGGGAAAAAAGGAGAAACATCTGTAACAACAACAAAAAAAGAAGTTGAAGGAAACCAGGGGAAAGGTAAATGAATCCAGAGGACAGTGTTTGGGAAAATGAAATGGACAGAGGCTGCCTAATCTTCCTGTGGCTTTCAGTTGTCTTCAGGTCAATGCTTTCAGCCCCAGATCAGCCCAAGAGCACCAATAGAGCCAGGAGTGGTGGATAAGATATAGGGTTGGGTAGGAAATAAGATGGAGAGAAAATTCCCTCCCTTAGGAGAATATTCAATTCTTAAGCCCAAAGCACAGCATCATTCTAACATATGTAGCTAAGGTAAGTTAAAAGAAGCAAGTGGCCGGGCTGGTGTGGCTCAGTGGTTGAGCATTGACCCATGCACCAAGAGGTTGCCAGTTTGATTCCTTGTCAGGGCACATGCCCAGACTGTGGGCCAAATCCCCATTGGGGGGCATGTAGGAGATGGCCAATCAATGTTCTCTCTCATCACTGTTTCTATCTCTCTCTCCCTCTCCCTCTCTCTCTAAAATCAATAAAGAAAAAAAAAATTTTTATTAAAAGAAGCAAGTGATTCAGGAAGTGAATTGTCAAATGATTTCCAGACACGGATACAATGGAAAAACTATACATGCTTCTTATAAGAAACTGGGGACTCTTTCTGCTAAACTCATACAAGGTGGTAAGTTCATGGTGCAGTAGGTAAGGATAAAATGCAGCAGGTGCCAAGACCTGAGGACCCACAGCTCCAATCCCGTTGAGGTGCCACACCTCATCCACCCCATAAGCCTTTGCCAGATCTCCTTGCATAGATACCGGAGGAAGAGCAAAATGGTCAGTCCAGGGTCGAGGTGGCAATACTTGAGATGGTTGCTAATTGGGGTAGAAGTGGAGGAAGTATGAAAAGGGGCTTAATAGTTGTCTTTCAGTCTAGGTAGAGTTTCCATAAGGAGAATATTACATTGTTGTCTATTAACATAGAAAGCTATATAACAAGACATGGTATTCATTATTAACAAGAAGAAAGAGAGGTTAGGTGGAAAGATTGGGAAAAGAAAGACCACTTATCTAGGAGTGAAAAGAGGCATATTTAATCCTGTCCATGATACTGACCAGCTCTGTGGACTTTAGCAAGTCATTTTCTCTCTTGACTTCAATAGCCTACAATATAATGTATAATAGCTACACGTACTATGTATTTTCTACTTTTTGGACTCATGAGTTTAGGGGTATATTTATTTTAGTTATCAAACCCTAATACCACATTTAAAATTGAAAAGCATTGTTCTAGACATTCCAAAAATATTAAATCAGTTCATCTTCATAACTCTATGGGATAGATAGTATTATTATCCCCATTTTACAGATGAAGGAATTGAAGCACACAGTGGTTGAGAAACTTTCCCCAGGTCACTCAACTAGTAAGTGTCAGAGCCAGAATTCACACTCATTGTGGCTCTAGGATCCATGCTTCTCAAGAATGAAAACAGGTTTCTCAGGAAATGCAACTGTGCTGAGGTTTTAAGGAAGGCTCAGGTCAGGGACTACTACTGAGTGCCACATGCTTAAAGCACAGAGTGCTGGCTTAGGGTGTGTCTATAGGCAGAGTTCAAGGGACAGGTATAGCGTTTCTCAAAGTGTCCTCCATGAACCACCTTCAGCAGAATCATTTTCAGAATTTTTTTAAAGTGCAGATTTCTAGGTGTATCCTAGACCTACCAAATCACACTCTCTGAGCAGTAGGGCTTAGCACTCTTCACTTAGGCAGGTCCCCCAAGAATCTTGATGTGGATTTGAGTGTGAGAACCACTGGTCTGGTGTCTGAGAGAAGAGCAATCTGCACTTAAAGCCTACGTCTTCCACAAAACCATCCCGAGAAACTAGCTGAGCCTTGAACTTGATGGCAACAACTGGGTCAGGTGAACAGAAAGGACAGTGTATAACCAGGTTGGTGCCCCAGTGAAGCCTGCAGTCCAGATGGGCACTGAAGCCTGGAGGAGACTCTTTAGCCAGGTCACCTGGCATGGATTGAACCACTCACTCCTGGAGGGCCAGGCCACACGTGTTAGTCACATCTGCTGCATAGCAAAGGGAGCTAGGGTGATAAAAGTCATTGCGAACTTTATAGCAACTGGATGGGTGTGTGCTGGATATAAAATCCCAACCAAGAAATGAATGCAGGCACAACCCAAATCAAAGGGGTTCCATCTCTAGAAGAGAACATCTAAAGAGGTTTCATCTCTAGGCAAGAACATCTCTCCTCCTTCCCTAATTTTTTTACTCTTCTCAGGAGTCAGTGGTTGACATTTTTAAAAAGCAGCATCAGGAAGCTTCTGATTGAAATCTGAACTGTTTGGGATCATTTCTCAACATCCCGACTCTCCATCTCATACTACAAGGACACAGGACTTTTCTTCCCACCATGGGACAGTGCATAAAGGCTTGCATTTTAATGCTAGAGAAGATGACCCCCCCCCACACACACACACATACATGATAATTTCAGTTCTGACAATGATCATAGGATTCCAGCAAATCACTTCACAGTTCTAGGCCACTGGTTTCCTATCTGTGAAATAAAAGTGCTGAAGGCAGTTCTATGTTTCTTTCACTTTTAATAGCACATAGATCTAAGTGGGGTAAGCATGCAGCAAGACTAAAAACACTTTCCAACATAGGAGGAATTCAATTCAACAGATATTCCCTGTGTCCGTACTAGGGAAAAGCAGTACCTATACTAGTCCTTGAGAGCTTCAGAGATATAGGTCTAGAAAATGGCACCAGACTTTTAGATGTTCCGTTTTCTTCTGTGTTTCAGAGTGATTACCTCCTGGACTTTGGGAGGTAATGGCAAAGACTTTCATTCTTCTTCAGACAGAAGTGAAGACAGGCACTGCAGAGGTACAGACGCTGTAACTCCAGAAGAGAAGCTCTCTGGGATTCTCCTTTCCACACACAGCACCTACAGAGAACAGGTCAAAGACCCTGTGAGAGTTTCCAAAGCACTCGGAATGGCTTGGGAAGCTGTGGGGTGTTAGGTCAGGGCTTGAGAAACAGAAGGCAAAACTCTGTGGAATCTCAAACTGTTTAGTCTATGCTGAGCTTCCTATCCACACACAACAGAGCTTAAGGGGAAACAAGTTGTTCAAACAAGAAAAAGCAAAACACCTTTCACATGGGAAAATAATAGCCCAAGAAAGAAATACCCTCTTTACTCCAGGCCCTCACATCCAAAATGTCAGGGTGAGGTAGCTAATGATATCACCCGTCCAGGGGCAAGACTGTCCTCATCTGGCCTCACCTATCAGAATATCCAGTGCCTTTGGACTTGAGGTTAAAAGGAAGAGAGAGAGGGGTGCCTTCTTTGGATCATCATATCATGGAATGCTAACTCTGAGCAACTGCTTTAACTCTTGACTTTTTGAGATATTTCTCCATGGGCACGTTGAAATAGTACCAGAGAAACAATTTCATTTGCCAAACATTTGAAATTTTGACTGAGTCCTTCCTTATATACTGCACTTTCTTTCCTTGGAGGGTAAATCTGAAATAAAAACATTGTATGGAATCATGAGAGACTCTGAACTTCTCCAAATGCCCTTTCCCACCTCTTTAAATATCCCCAACTGCTCACTTTCTTCTCATACACAGGGCCAATATTTCTCTCTCTGAGGGGATTTTGTGCTCCTTCTTTTTTTCACCATGTGTGGTGAGGGTAATTCTGATTATACCAAAGACTTCCCAGCCCCTCTTCCTGAAAACACGACAAACCTCTGGACCTGCAGGGCACACCCATTCCTCTCCCTATCTCAAACTCAGGCTAACTCCTGAGGGGTCTGCAGTGGGATCTACTTTGCAGAACAGTCCCAATCTTTCAACAAGTGACAAAAGAGGCCACAAGTTGGAAGTCGTGTTCTTGCAGAACTCTGTTGGGGTCCTGGAGAGGTCCCCTGTCCTTTAGAAGGCCACGGTCAGGAAATCCTTCCTCAAAAGTAGATTAAGAACAGTCACGGAACAGGTCTAGGAATTTGCAATGAGAGGTAAAGGTAGATATACAGGGTATAAAAAGGTAAATGAAAGAAAAGAAGAAGAGGCATTTTCAAAAAAATCCTCAAGTTGAGGAAAACAGAGAGGTTGACCCTTCTGTCCACTTAAGTCCCTTGGAAAAAGGAGAGTGTGGAATTTCACATGTTTGTGCTCTGGGAAATCTATCCTTAGCCCAACAAAGAATTAGGCAACTGCCTAATACACAGAGCCAATCTGGATTCTTTAAGCCAAAACCAGCCAGTCAGGCAATCAATATAAATTATTTCATCCCATTATAGCTGGACTGAGAACTGATTCACCGGGGTATTGGTTATGAGCCTGTAAATTTTTTTAGCAGCTGGTAGACACCATCATAGACTTGTGCCACCTCTTATGTTACGTCTACTCTTGGCCACTGATTATAGCCAAAGATTCCTGCAGACTTGTCAATTACACAGCTGGACCACCACTGACAGTGTCCACTCTACCCATCGAGGCCCAGGATCATAAATGACTCCTCAGAAATCCTGGCTGACCCAGGAAAAGGGTTTATATCTGTACATCTGCTTAAAGAAAGTTCAACATTTTTGGCCAAGTCATGACAGCATCTAAACATTATATACATTGTGTAGGTCCCTATAAAACAATCCTGAATGAAAGAAATAAAACTTTCTAAATGAAATTAAATAAATAAGACTTCAAAGAGCCAAATTCAGAGATGCTTAAATGAGAAAGTATAAAAACTGATGAAAGTCTAAGGACAAAAAAGAGAGTCCTTTATCCAGGCAGATGTAACTGCTACCTTAAAGCAAGAGTTTGGATTAATGCCTTCCCAAGGCCCCTTTCTGTCCTGGGATTTTTGCTCTCTGATTAATTTTCCAGAGGAGAAGTTATAGGGAAAGGAAAACTAGGAAGTATCCATGAAGAAGGGTAGTAGAGAAAGTGAAAAGGAAAAAAAAAAAGCAGTAAAACATTTCCTGATCCAACAAGAAGCATGTGTGTTGGGGTGTGGTGGGGAAGGAGAGAACCTGTCATCTGAGTGTTGAGCAAAGGTTCAAGGTCATTTCTGAATTCATCCAAACAACCTCTCCTGATGCTTGTTGGCACATGGCAGATCTGGGCTTTTGGGTTTTGGCAAAGATGAGAGCATTAGGAATTTAGGGGGAAAAAAAAAACTTTCCAGTTTCTGAGAGAGAGAAGACAAAGAAGGCTAAATTTCTTGGGATGGCTGCCGAGGGTGAGGCTGATGAAGAACAGAGAAAGGAGGAGGCCTTGGAGAAGCAGCCTATGAAAAGCAGGAGGTCACCAAAGCTCAGGAGGCATGAGGGCTGGAAGAGTCCAGAGCTTCAGTGGATGCTGGGAAGAACAGCCTTACCCACAGTAATGTTAGTTGACCTGGCCTGAGACCACCTGTCAAAACGGACACTGGCCTGGGGGGCCATCAGCTTTCAGGTTCACTGGTGACCTCATGAGCCAGCCAGACAATTGGCCCTGCAAGTGGACTGAGCACAGATTGGAATCCCAATGGAAAGCAGCCCCTGGACCCTGGTGGGCTTTACATAAGTCACCGTGACCCCAAACCTTGCAGGAACCAGGAACTTTAGCCGTGAGAAAATGAGAGCAATCTTTATTTTGAAAGGCAGCACGAAGTTATTTGAAAACTTACTTGAACAACATCACTAATTTTTTTGTTTTTATTTTTAAAGTAGAACCCCAATCTATAAAACAGGTAAAAAGAAAACTGGTTGAAGTAGAGCCTAGAGCACTGAGAACTAGCCCACTTCTCTCCCCCACCTCCTCCCACCTCCCACTTGCACACTCACGTGGACCGGAGGTACCAGCAGTCCTCTGGAACATTCTAGACACAGTCTGAAGACCTTTGAAGTAGGGAGCAAAATGAGACAAGCCTGGATTTAAATGTTAAATTTACCACTAATTTCTTGTATGACCTCGGCTTAATTGCTCCACCTCTTTGTACCTTAGTCTCATATTTGGAAAGTACACCAGGTAATGCCTACCTCAAGGGCTCTGTGGGAATTAAATATTTTACAAATATGACTTATATTTTACAAATGTGGCTCATAGTAGGTGCTCACAAGAAGCAAAATCCCCCTTCATGTAAATAATCTTATCAGTGAAGCCCCAATAACCCTGCCTCCAGGTGGCCTATAGTCGATGTAAATATTTAAAGATAATTCAGCATACGAAAGACATCTATCTATGAATTTTCTGTGGAATAGATGGAGTTCTGCCTATATGCAAGAAACTTAAAAATCTCATATTCACTGCACAGTTTAGTAATTTAACCTACATGGACCTCAATTTTACTTTCTTTGTGATGAAGAGAGCCAACCATGTTTAGTGTCTACTGAGGAATTGATGCCATTCTTCAAGGAAATGTGCCTCTGAATTGAAATATCCTACAGGACAGTGATGCTACTGTGTTTGATTCTACACATGATTTCACTGCCCTCCAGATTTGTATTCTGAGCTGCTCCTCTGGTCAGGGAATTGGAGCTGAACTAATTCATCCACACCTTATTCCTTCATCCCCACAGAGACCATAACAACATGTCACATGTGTTACGAGATGTCTGGCCAGGGTTTAGAGCATGGGCTGTGGCCTTAGAACACAGCAAAACTAAATGACCAAACACAGGGTCTGAGCCTCTGACATGGCCCCTTAGCTCTGCCAGCAAACCAGTCCAGCTAAATAAAAGCTTCCTTTCTGCCCTATGCATGTCAAATGTGCTCCAAAGGCAGGTTATCACCATTTACTCCCAAGCTGCTGCGGTGGAAAAAGTTATTGACTTCTTGCACAGCCCCTTGCTTGAAGAGTGCAGCCAAATTAACCACAGTCTGATGGACTACTAATGGTAACTTTGTGCTTCACAGTTGTGTGGACACAGAAGCCCCATCAACCACAGGGTCAAGCAGAAACCAACTGACATAGGAGAAAAATTGATTCTGTGGAGCCCAAGCCACTTACTGGTTGGTGTACTCTGTTACCTCACTATCTGTATCCTGGGCCTCCTTAGCTTTTCCTTTAAGAACCAATGAATAATCCATGAACATTTCCAACATTAGCTGCCTCTTGTTCTTTTTCATGTCCCTGGCTGGCTGCTCTCTGTCTAGGTGTGAGAGGACTATTGCATTCTGGGAGCCACTACATCCTAGTCAAGAACACAGACTGAGAATGACTGCCTAGGCTCATAGCCAGGATCTCCCACTTACTGGGCAACCCGAAGCAGCTCACTTAATGTCTACTAGCCTAAGTTTCCTCCTCTGTAATTGTGCCTGCCTCATAGAGTTATTGTGATGGATAAATGAGAGAGTAAGAGAAAGCCCTCAATGCAATATTTGACACACAGTTAATAATAAGTATTACCTGGTATTATCATGAATATCATTATCACTGCTGTTGTTATTGTTATTGTTGTTATAATTACATAATAATAATGATGATGATGTGTTTTTATGGTGATAAAAACAGCCCACTCCTCAAAATGTAATTGCTGGCACTAGAGAGACACTAGGGAGAGGCTCCTGACAAGGACCCAGACTGACCTGCATCCAAAGCAAAATGTGAAGCACTAAAAACTTTGATATGTAATAAAGGCCTGAGGGAAGCTGATCATGAAGGAACTACAGTAAGGATATGTGAGAATATTTGAATATTTAAATCCAAGAGATGAAAATTTACAGCTGGGCAAAGGTTTGGGAGGGTACAGAGATATAGTGTCTTGGAGATCATAGGACAAAAAGAAATAGGGGGGTGACACACTAAGAAGCCCTTGAAGTGGAACTGATGGGAAGTTCAAGGACTGGAAAGCCTAGGTTCTAATTTTTTGAAGAGCTTGGTCCAGAATGTGAGGGCTGTGGAGAGACGTGAGGGGAGAGCCAAAGGCAGGCAAAGAGCAGAGGGTACACCCAGCCCAATGCCATCCCATCTTAGCATATCTCTGCTGATGAGGACAAGGAAGAAGAGTGAATAGATCCAAGATTTCCTAGAACTGAACCCCAAAGTGCACCAGGTACATAGTACGTGTCTTCCCAAAATAGTACCAATTCTATCAAAACCGAGAAAGGATTTTGAGACAAATTAGGAGAACAAAACTTTATGCAAAATCCAAAATTGGTGAAGGCAGAGGGTGTAAGAGAAGGCAGATCAATTGAGAACTGACAAAGGAAGGATTGGTGAAAATTTAGGGAAGTCAGGCATTTTGGGGAGTGTTTCATACTTCCAAATCTCAGTAGGGTAGATGAAGAATTTCACTTTTACTTGAGGATCCATAAAAAGTAAGAACTTGGATGTTATTTTGCAAATGTATATATTCTATCCATCCAAATTTCCAAACCTCAATAATCAATGATCAGTTTTAGCTGGGCACGAAGTATGGGCTTGTGTGTGTGTGTGTGTGTGTGTTAGTTGGAGGACAGGGGTGCTACCAGAGAGGCTAGAAAGTATCAAAGGAAAGACCATCTCTCCTTGTACTACCCATGGTTATGCTTGAAGTTTCAGTCCTGAATGTAGGATAATATGGAGAGCCATCTGCTGGGCTTGGTGATAGCTCTGTTTTGTTACAGATTATACAGTCCTTGCCTTGATAATTTTTCAGAGGAATCAAAATTTGGTTTCAAAATCAATCATTGTCTTCTCTAGAGATCATAGCTACAGGTGCACCAGCCTCATATTTGTACAAAACTTAACTGAAAATAGGAAAATAGGGGAATGATCTTGGTAGGACTCTCCCAGGCCTCTATCTTATGGTCATGACACAAGCCATCTGCCTTGAAGATTTCTCAACCCTTAGGAAAATAAATTTTTATTGAAGCTGCAATTAGGTAATATGAGTAGACTTGTGGGCTGCACAAAAGGGATTCCATTGCAAATCTAAAAGAAAAGGCCTTTTGTCCATTCATCTACTGATGGACACTTGGGCTGTTTCCAGATCTTAGCTATTGTAGATAGTGCTGCTATGTATATAGGGGTACATATATCCTTTCTGATTGGTGTTTCGGGCTTTTTAGGGTATATTCCTAGAAGTAGGATCACTGGATCAAATGGCAGTTCAATTTTTAATTTTTTGAGGTAACACCATAGTGTTTTCCATAGTGGCTGCACAAGTCTGCATTCTCACCAGCAGTGTACTAGGGTACCCTTTTCTCCACACCCTCGCCAGCACTTGTCGTTTGATGATTTGTCGTTTGATGATTTCTGACAGGTGTGAAGTGATACCTCGTTGTTGTTTTAATTTGCATTTCTCTGATGATTAGTGATATTGAACATTTCTTCATATGTCTCTTGGCCATTTGTATGTCCTGTTTGAAGAGGTATCTATTTAGCACCTCTGACCATTTTTTAATTGGGTTCTTTGTCTTCCTTTTGTTGAGTTGTGTGAGTATTCTATATATTTTGGAAATTAACCCCTTATCTGATGTATCATTGACAATTATGCTCTCCCATATAGTGGGTTCCCTTTCCATTTTGATGGTTGTTTCTGTGGTACATATATACAATGGAGTACTATGCAGCTCTAAGAAAGTAAGATCTCTTATCCTTTGAGACGACATGGAGGGACCTGGAAAGTATTATCCTAAGTGAAACAAGCAAAGCAGAGAAAGACAAATATCACATGATCTCACTTATTTCTGGAATATAACGAACTAAACAAACTGATGAACAAAATAGACCCAGAGTCATAGAAGTAGGGTACAGACTGACAATCCTCAGAAGGGGGATGGGGGGAGGGAAGGGATAAACCACAGAACTTATATGCATGTATGCATAACCAATAGACATAGACAACAAAGCTGGGGATGGGGTGGGGGGATGGGGAGGAGGGTGTCAATGGGGGGAAAAAGGAGAAACATCTGTAACAAAAATAAATTAATTTAAAAAAAGAAAAGGCCTTTTGAATTATTCATATGACAAACTGTAGTGAATTCTGCTTTTCATCTCATGGTCTGTGCATCTTCCTCAATGATTTGGCAAGTTCAAAAGCAGAGAGCACCCAGCCTTTCTACCTGTCCCAGTCCAATTTCCATCAAACATTAAAGAAGTACCTATGTGAAAAAAACAACAGTGATGATCTTCCAGAGAATGAAAACTAGGGAGGGAGAAGGAAGGAAAGAAGGAAGGAAGGAAGGAAGGAAGGAAGGAAGGAAGGAAGGAAGGAAGGAAGGAAGGAAGGAGGGAGGGAGGGAGGGAGGGAGGGAGGGAGGGAGGGAGGGAGGGAGGAAGGGAGGGAGGAAAGAGAGAAAGAAAGAAAGAAAGGAAGGAAGGAAGGAAGGAAGGAAGGAAGGAAGGAAGGAAGAAAGAAAGGAGGGAGGGATAAAGAAAGGAGGGAGGGAGGGAGGGGAGGAAGAAAAGAGAAGAGAAGAGAAGAGAAGAGAAGAGAAGAGAAGAGAAGAGAAGAGAAGAGAAGAGAAGAGAAGAGAAGAGAAGAGAAGAGAAGAGAAGAGAAGAGAAAGAGAAGAAAGGGTGTGTATATTTTCCTTGAGGCTGGGAAGGAACCCAAGGAGCCTGGAGATGTAATGGGATATGGTGCAGATTACAAAAGTTTTGTTACAGCTGTAATAGCCTTTCACAAAGTCATGGCCCTCCAGAGAGCTATATTTCATTGCAGCTTTCCCCACCACATAAGACAGAGGGTGAGGAGCTGGAAGGCAAGATTGGAAACTCATGCTGGAGTTGAGCGAATCCTGACGTCCCCGTGATACTCCCATCAAACCAAATGAACTGGACCCAAATGCTCTTGTCCGAACAGGCTTTGGATCTCATCCCTGTCATCTGTTTATTTATTATCTTTTTTCTTCACACTCTCCTTTTTGGAAATCCATTGCCTAGCAACCTGCTGTCTTACTCTAAATAGTCATGCACACAATTGTGTGCACGAACTTGGACACACTGGGATAATATTTGAGCGTCTCTGATGGCCTTGCTAGGACCAACAGATCATTTACTTAGAGTAGTCAGTTCCTAGAATTTGTGTTAGTCAGAGTAGCATCTCAGACAGTCCCCATGACCATCTTAGCCCTTCAAGAGACAGAGGACGGACATGTCTCTGCTTAACAGCAGGTGGGTAGAGACAACCCCAAAAGGCTTCATGAGAGGAAGGTGGGCACCAGCATCAATCTGGTGGAGAAACTTCTCAAGCAGATAAGTGTTTGGATTAGTCAGTTACCTGTCAGCTAGCTACCTGAGAGAGAATGTTCTGAAGGCTTTTGAGTCACTCCAGACAGAGCAGAAGAAAACTCACGGGGTCACTCTCCAGTTCAAAGGGATGGGGCAAGCCCTGCTTCCCCTCTTGTTCTGCCCTCAAAGGGTTCTGCCTGAAGTTAGAGTCAAGAGACTGTTGCCCTCATAAGAGCTGTTCCAATGACATGGGTATGTCAATTGGGAAGAGGCACATGACACAGACCCAGCTGTTCCAGCCTCCGGAAAACTGACTAATTATTTTAACTCTTTTATTGTACAGAAAACCACGCAAAGTAAATGTCTAACTTCTTATAAGGCACCTTGTATTGCAGTCAATACCAGGGTAGAGAAATAGACCCATCAGTTGTTTTGTTTTGATCTTAACCCTCCTCCTATCCCCAACAGTGATCACCTAATTGTCATCGTAATTGCTTCTTTGTATCTTTTTATAGATTTAACACCAGGTGAGCATCCCCAGATATCACAATTTAATCTTGACCATTTTTAAACATGCAATGTGTCTTTTCAGTCTGGTTTCATCTGTGGCTCCCCCTTCACCCTTTTCATTTCCTTACAACTTACCTGTTGAAGAATCTGGAGCATTTAAGCTGAGGGTTTGGAATTGGGCAATTAAGAAAAAAGATAGACAAATAAATGAATAGGCTGTGTTTCTCTGGTTTCCATCAGAGTTTGTTTCTTAGGATATATTATGGAAGGGGAGAGGAGAACTGTATTAATAGGGTGGCGTGGGTATTAGTAGGGCCAAGGGGACATCTTTTAAGCATGTGACAATGTTTTCCAAGCTCCAGAGACCCCTCCCCTGCTGACAGGGCTTCACTAACAGGTGTGGTTAGGGGTCACTGGCCCAGCCCCCATGGCAGACAATCTGGGAGCTTCAGCTTCAGCTTGGAGTGGTAGATGGGAAAGCTGTTTCAATCTCCTGAAGTGAAAAGCCCAAAGGCTTTATCCCTGTCAAGAGCAGGTCTGACAAGACAAAGGCAGCCTGGTAACCAGAGAGGCCATTGGGGAATACGAACACCTGCTTGCCCTTCCTGCTTCCAGCATTGGTTTGCTCAGGCTAAAAGCCTTCCTTCCCCGCTCTGGGCCTCAGTTTCTCCCCTTGGCAGTGTGCAGATGTGAGCATCCATCTTATGGAAGCAAGTGGTTACACATGTTTGCAAAGCCCCAGCTTCCCTGGGGAGGGAAGGCACCTGTGTAAATAGAGCAGCAGGCGCCGTGTGCTTGTTGGCTGCGTGCAGAGGGAGGCACCCTTCCCGGGCTGCAGCCCTGATGCTGTGGGGGGAACAATGCACGCTCTGTTTGCCCAGCTGCAGATCTCACCTTCCCCTCCGCTGTACCATTCTTGGCCCCACCCAATTGCTCTCCCAGGGGGCCCAAGCTGGGGGCTGGGTTCCTATCAGAAAGCACTAACTCACGTTGGAAACTCCAGTTTGAGTATAATTCAGTTTGATGGTTAAAAACTCAAAAAAACAAAAGGAGATTTTTTGAATATCCAGGATTACTTTCACCATCGTGTGTGCTTATTTGGAGAAGGGGAGAGCTAAGGAAAAATGTTCATCCATCTAATTCTAAGCCAGCCCTGTCTTTCCAAGTGGTGCTTGAAAGAGTCATTATAACCCTTTCTCCCTACTGCACACTCTCCAAGGAGCTCACATTGCTAGACAGGAGTCCTTCAAGCTCACTGTTAACTTACATCAATTTTAGTATGTGTCCTCAACAAAGAGAATAAGAGAAATAACTGTCCATCATTTGACTCAGAAAGCTGTAGCTTGGAAAGTATAAAGTGAAAATCTGTACTTCTTTCAATCTAGCTCAGAACTGCTAGTTGTTCAAATTGTATTTGGCCAAGACAATTATTTTGCTCAATGTGGTCCCAAAGTCAGACCAACGTAACATATGCAATAAATTCAGAAGATCAGCTTTTTAAAAATATTGCAGCAGACCACTGTTTCTTCAGTTGAAACACTTGAAGGAACTGGACTGCAAAATGCTATTTTTCTAAGTTATTTTCAAGAATAATTTTGATGACATACTGGCAAATCTAAGTGGTTTGGCCTAAATATTTCTCCCTCACCATCTGACCCTTGTTGTTTGCTTGGATCTATTTATGTGGTTAAAGTTCAGGGTATCCAGGAGTTCTAGGTGAATGAATTACCATTACCTGTGGATTGTGTGGGGTAGAACAAATTGCTATTGAGCCTGTGGAGAGTGGATTAGTAGCTAGCAGGTGGATTCTGCTGGGTATTCATGGAGATATACTTGAATGATCAGAGTGAAAAGGGAGAGGGAGGTGCAGAGTTTTAGAGTCATGAAGGAGAGTGGATCTGTGGATCCCTGGAAAGAAAGAGATAAGGCACTGAAAAAGAGAAAGGTCATTCCAGCAGAAAAACATGGACTTCAAAGTTTAGCTCTTATCATTGCTGGCTCCAGATTAGCCATGCCTCCTATGGAACCCTGCCAGCTCTAATCTAGACAGTATGAAAAGTCTACCATTTTCTGTAGAATCCCATCAGTTCTAGTCTACACACTATGGGGAAGTTTACCATATTCTATAAAATCCCATCAGCTCTAGTCTAGACAATATGGGGACATCTGCTGTTTCCTGGAGGCTTAAGGAAAACAGGAGAACTCCAGCCTTAATGTTGGTCTTTGGGAAACTTCAAAAGTGTGATGAGTTAGTACCCTCATCCCAGTAACATGAAGCTCAAAGCCAAGGGCTCAGTGGACCAGATTATGAGACTATTTCAAGACTTGTACAGTAGGACACTTTCAGGAATCCAACACCATAAGCTTCAGACTTGACCAACTATCACAATCTTCAGCTAGCACTCTACGTCATTTCAATCCTCTGCTCCTGCTTGTCTGGCCTCTTTCTGTGATTTGATTGTCTTTCTTTCCCATTTTCCCTACAGTTTTCTGGATCATCTTCTCTGTCCTTTTACTACATGCAGCTCAAGACTGTCTGTTTGGGTTTTCAAGGTTCTTTCCATTTTAACTCCCAATTTTTTATTTTTATTTTTGCTGTTGGTGTTGGCTGAGCACCATGCTTGAATTTCTGTAATTTTCTGGCATTTTCCACTGTTTCCTCTGAGGTGTTGTTTTGTCCTCCATGCCCTCTATCCTTTCAAATCCCCCCTTTCTTCTCTCTAACTCAATCTACATCAACTGAGTGAAAGAGGCTACAAAGGAGTGAGTGGGTGAGGTCATGAGTCAGCACCCATGAGAGAATCTGAGTTGCTCTCAGCTGGCAGTTCAGCAGATTGGCCAAGAGAAGGATGAGAAAGAAGCAATTAAGCAATTAAAAAAAATTTTTTTAACTAAAAATTGAGAAAAACAGCAGACAGAAAGGGAAATTTATGAGGGGAAAGGGAGGGTATGAATGGGAAAGGGAGAAAGCAAAAGGATATAAGAACGTATAGACAAAGCAAGTCAAAATTCTCTTTAAAAAAAAAATGAAGAAGTGTCATTGGTCTGAAGTTGAGAGTTTGTCTTCAAAGCTAAAATTCAGAGTAGATATTAATTAATCCCTTCTGGGTTGACACATATCAGACAGGGTTTTTACTGGATCAGCTACATTTGAAATTTGAACTTTTTCCTGTCCACCAAGGACATGAGTTGTGTGTACACTTTAAAAATTTGCCTGGGTTACATTATAAGGGGGCTTAAGCATTGGGACTTCTTGGAGATCTGGCGAAGTAAAGAACCTAAAGAAAGATTTCAAGACCATCAACTTTGCCTAAGAACTTTGCTAAACTAGAGAATAAGTGTAATTTTCTGAGCTTACAGGAGCAAAGCAAAACAACAACAACAACAAAAACTACCTCCCTCTAGCTCCCATTCTTCCCTGACAAAAGTTGAATTTAGTGTCTGTACTGGATTGAATAGTATCCCCCCAAAATTTATGTCCACCCAGAACTTATGAATGTGGCTTTAATTGGAAATAGAATCTTTTTTAATGCAATCATTAAGATAAGGGCCTACTGAATTAGGCTAGGCCCTAAATCTAATATGATTGGTGTCCTTATTAAGAAGAGAAAAATTTGGACAAAAAGACACAGACATATAAGGGAGAAGGCCATATGAAGACATAGGCAGAGATTGGAGTGATACATCTATAAGACAAGAAACAAGGAAGCTAGAAGAAATAAAGAAGGATCTCTGCTAGCTCCTTCAGAGAGAGTACGACCCTGTAAAAACCTTGGTTTTAGACATATACCCTCCAGAACTGTGAGAGAAAAAATATCTGTGTTTTAAGCCACCTAGTTTGTGGTGTTCTGTTATGGAAACCTTAGAAAACTAATAAAAGGTCCACAGAGGGGCATGAAGACTTGCCTGGCCTTAGTCTGCGGACAGCTTTCTAGCTGTCCATAGGTCAAGGCCTTGAAGTCCACCAAACCATCATTTTGCTCGGGGTGATCCCCTGACCGCCTCTTGGCACTGGTTTGCCTTTCGTTAAACATGAACTAGTGGGGGATTGGCTGATTGTGTGTCTGTTGCCTTTGAGTGCTGTGTTTTATTTCTGTTTTACATAAATATAGAAGCCCACTTGGAAAGAAGCCGGCCTTGGCAAAGAGGCTGTTCGCAGTTCTGCCAGCTTTGCATATCTCTCGAATGAGTTATGGGTGGATCGGGACTGGGGACTGGGCCTCAGCTGCGGCTCCCTTGAGCCCTGTGGTCCTCTCAAGAAAGTGACCCAGCAATTGCTCCAAACTGCCTTTCTTATCCAGGAACCAAACAGCCACTCAGCCAGAGCATGGGGAGAAAGAAGAGGGTATCACACACATCCCCATGTGCTCCCCACGGCTCACAAAACAATGCTCACAAAACAGTGATGGAGCAGTTTCAAGCTGCTGGGTTTTGTTCATAAGCAGATTGTTGAGAAAATCTCCTGGCACAGCCTGGTTTAGGGCTACTGGTTCACGGCTTGAGAAGAGGCACATGCCAGACACATGCTGGGAAATGTTGTCAGGAGGCTGTACAAACTCTACAGGTGAGAGCAGGGGAGATCCCAGGCAGGCTCCTGAGCCAGCAAAGGGGTATGGCCAACAGAGACATAGGGCGTGGCCTTGCATTATTAATGGAGTAAGTTTTCCCCCTACAATGGTCCCTATGCTTTCACTCTCCCAAGCACCTAGAACATTACTTCTATGAGAAATAAACACAGTTGGGAGACACCAGTACTGCTTTGTGCTCCAGGCATAACACTCTAGAACAGTAGAGCTGAAAAGAACTTGGGGGTCTCTGGAGGGCAGTGGTCTCCAAACTGGGGTGCGTGCACTTTAGGAATTGAGAAAGAAAATGCATCAGGGTCTAGGAAGGAAATAGTGAGCCTTCCAGCTATATGTATTTTGTTCCTAAAAAATAAAAAAGAACAGTTTTAATAGTTAACAGAAGGATTGACAATAGTAAAGGTACACAATTTATCAATATGCATATTTCAAGTGTAAGTCTCTTTTTTAATTTTAATTTTTTGATTTTAGAGAGAGATAGAGGAAGGGAGAGAGAAAGAGATTGAAAGGGAGAGAGAAAGAAACATTGCTTTGTTGTTCCACTTATTTATGCATTCATTGATTGTTCCTTGTATGTGTTCTGACTGAGGATCCAACCCACAATCTTGGCACATCAGGACGATGCTCTAACTAGCTTAGCTAGCTGGCCAGGGCTAAGTGTAAGTCTCTTAAGATTAGTTTTGGTTATACATCCTGATTAGGAAAAGATAGAGTCCACTATTCTAGCCCAGAGATTTTCAAAATATGTGCTTGAGGGTTGAGGAGGGAGAAGGTGTCTTAAGCAAATGACAAGTCTATTTAATCCCCTCTGGGCCTCATTAGGAAATTCAGCTCTGCTTCTATATGCTCTGCAATCTGAACTTCTGTGTTACAACTTGTTTGATGAAAAAGTTTTACTAAAAAATTTAAAAAGTTGAACAAAATGACTGAACTATTTTAGCTCCCTTATTTTTTAGATGGAAAAACCGAGACCCAGAACAAAGGTGATTGCCCCAAGTTACACAAGTCATTAGGGCCAAGACCAAGGCTAGAACTCTTTATCCTGACTTTTAGCTCACTGTGTTCTCTGACTGAGTCATGCATTCTCCAGACCATGCATTCTCCAGACCATGCAGAGCTGGACAATGACAAGAGAAGAGAGGAGAGCTCATTTTGAGTGATCCAGAAAACGGTGCAGGAAGACTTTGAAGAATGCCTAGAATTAGAAGAAAAGTAGAGATCGTGTTTCAGGTGGTGAAAAGGTACTGAGATAGACGTGTATGGAACTAGAAAACCACTCTCTTGGTACTGGGTGCTAGTAGATTTGACAGTTACATAGCAGGGTCAGCTTGACAGGCAGAAATGCAAAACTAAGGAGCATGTTTGCTCCTGAAAACATGAATTACTAGAGGTCATTAAGCAAGAGAAAGGTATAATAAAAGCAATGTTTTAGAAAGGTGACTCAAGGGTGATGTGAAAAAATGGATCAGAGAAGGGAGAAAAGAAAGGAAGCTTCATCCTTCCATTAAAGCATTTCTCCCTGATCTTCAGCCTGCCTCTAGCCTAAGATCCAAGGCAAGCTAAGAAGAGCAGTGCTTACAATGATGTCCTCATGCTCTACCACCTGTCCAAGGACCACCTTCCTTTTCTCTATAGGTTTTCTGCATGATTCAGTATGATATAGTAGTAGATCTTCTTACTAAAACCAGTCAATTCAATTTTGAAAACAACCAAATTAGCCAAAAATGCTACCTTTGTCAACTGACTTGTCTTCCAATCAAATCAGCTCTTGACTTTGGCTAATCCAAGCTTAGCTATACAACCTGGACCCCCTCTTTATTTCCTCTACCTCCAATGTCATTGTCCAGCTCTGTTTCCCTCTTAGATTGCCTCTCTCTATCACTGTCTACCTCCTTGTTTCTTCTCTTTTGCTCTGAAATGTGCCTTCTCTTTAGAAAAATGCTGGAATATGGTAATATGCACATTGAGCAATAGCAAGGCAGCATTCCTTAAACCAGCAGTCTCATATCCCCACTGGGAGTCCTTTTGGACCTGTCAAAAAAATCCCAGTCCAGAAATATGAATTATAGCCACTATTTTCTCAAGGCATCTGAGCAACTTCAACTGAACCCAAGAATCTTGAATATATCTCATTTCTTTCAAATTCTGTGAAGGCACATATACCCACCAGTAAGAATCTCTCCAGAGAAATCTATTTAACTTGGTCACTTTGCCCCATCCATATCTTACATCTATTTTTATTAATAACGATAATCTTTTTTCCTTTTTTTTACATGATACCACACTAATTCAGGAGACCTGTGCCAACAACATCATTATAGCTTTGCAGCATTAATTTTTTTCTATGTAGTGTTTGGATATCAACTATAATATTTTGTGCTCAAAATGATATATATGCAAGAAACTACTTTTTGGATTTGGGAGGTCACCTAATTCATGGACTACCAGATTTTGAGTATCTGGAAGGCAGGGGTCATGTCATATTTATCTTTGTAGTATGAGTGCTTGACATTAGCTATGCGCTCAATAAATGTCTATTACATAAATAAACAAATGAATTATTCCAACATGTAGCTTACTTAACTCCAGTTCTTTTAACTATTTCACATCTTTCCCATTTTAATCTAGACCACACTAGGGCAATTCTTTGGTCCATAGTTTTATTTAAGTGCACCCGTTGTATTTTTTTGTTTTGAGGCTCTATACAATCTTCTCTTATGACTCCTTACTACATCACTGACTCCCTTCCACTGCATGGCAGGTTAAGGGTAGTCTCTAATTCTTTATCACTCTTTCCCTTAAAATGTGGAATTTATTTTCTCTCTCGTAATCTAGGATGGGAAATGACTGTTTTGACCCACAGACTATAGCAAGAGTGACACTAGACCAGTTTAGGTCTGACCTTTAAGAGGACAAATAGCTTCTGCCTTGGTCTCTGGAAGCACTGAACTGACATTCTGACTACCATACTGGAAAGAGCAGAAGCACAGAGGAACCCAGCCTTGTAACTGCCCCCATCAAGGTACTAGAAATATGAGTGAAGCCAACTTGTACCTTCTAGACAACGTAACCACTATGCTGTGAAAACCCATACAACTTGAGCTACATGAATACAGTCCATTTAACAATTCCAGCTGAGTTTCCAGACAACAGCCAGCGTCAGTTGGTAGCCATGGGAGATGCCATGTTGAAACTGAAGGCCCAGCCAGAATCTCACTGCAACTTCATGAGGGATCCCAAGGAAGAAATGCCCAGCTATGAGCCCAGTCCATACACAGAACTGTGAACTGTCATGATAAATTATTGTATTAAGCTACTAAGTTTTGAGGTAGTTTGCTATACAGCAATAGATAACCAGAACACTCTCTTATACAAATTAAATTTGAACTGAAGGGCCCTGGTCAGTGTGGCTCAGTTGGTTGGAGCATTGTCCCATACATACACTGAAATGTTGCGGGTTCAACCCCAGTCAGAGTGTGTATGGAAGGCAACTGATTGATGTGTTTCTTTCACATCGATGTCTCTCTCTCTCTCTCTAGAAAGATCAATGAACATATCTTCGGGTGAGGATTATTTTTAAAGTTGAACTGAAGGGCAGAGATTGTACATTGGCTTTTTCTCTGAAATTTCTGCAGTGCCTTGTAGAGGGATTTGCCCTCCACTGAGGGAGTATAGAACATCTCACTTTACAGAGAGAAGGACCCAAAATAAATAGGACCCTCTCTTTACAGGGGCTATGAATAACTTTTTGTCAACATAGATGGCATGTGTCTGCCTCCTGCCTTCATGGGAGAGACTGTGGACAGCCACCCAATCCATCCCCCTTGCCTCCCAAAATAAATCCTGCCAGAGAACTTTGCTATGTTTTTCTTCTTCTTCTTCTTCTTCTTCTTCTTCTTCTTCTTCTTCTTCTTCTTCTTCTTCTTCTTCTTCTTCTTCTTCTTCTTCTTCTTCTTCTTCTTCAAATCCCAAGAAGAGGAGATCTTGCAGCTACCTTTGGTAGTGCATTCCAGCAGCTCATAAATCTTAATTAGAACATTCTAACAGTTGTTTCACCTCACTTCCTCCAAATACAGTTTCAGCCCTTTCTTTTTGCTTCTTCATCTTGTCTTTTACCTTCATTTTTCCAAATTTTGAGGAGCACTGAAGGAAATTTAACTCACAAACTCCTCTTTGTTTTTCTTTCATGGATGTGCAGGGATGCATCACTTCATTCTTCTGTGGAAGCTGGAATGTTGTCATTCAGAGACACCCCAGGTTTCTGATCTGAAAATGTAAGATGAAACCACTTGCCTTGCTTTACTTGAATGAGCGATGAAAAGATTGAAATGAGAGTGACTACAGGACAGCATTTCACAGGCTATAAAAGCATACGATAAATTCACAGCATCATGGGTCAAGTGGCTATTGCTGTAAGAAAGCTCACAGTCAAAGAAAATGAGTTATAGCCCAGGGAGGGGGTATTGGGGAGTGATGGCTAAGGGGTGCAGGGTTTATTGTGGGGGTAATGAAAATGTCCTAAAATTGTGGTGATGCATAATGCTTTCAATATACTGAAAACCACTGAATTAGGCACTCAAAATGGAATACCTGTATGCTACATATAGTCTGTCTTAATAAGGTTGTATAAAAAGAAAGAAATCTCAAAGACTCCATCTCTCTTCTGGATTTATATTAGTCTTTTTTCTTGAGGCTTTCTGTCATTTGTCATTCCCTGAATCCCATCAACCATGGCCCTTGTCTACTATCTCCAACACTTGGAACATTTTAGAATTCAGTTCTCTCCATGAGAACTTGTCCTCTCCCAACAAGAGAACAAGAGAAGAAATAGACTAATGTCAAATGAACAACGAACATAGACAAGACAAATTGGGGTGTTTACAGGCTGAGATGTGACATTTTGAAGTGGATTATAGTCTCTAAAACAGCGATTTTCAACTGGTGTGCCAGAAGAAGTTTTAAAACATGCAATACCTGACTGTTCAGTCAGGGGCACTGACCTCTTTTCCCTTATATTGTCAAATAAAACAATGACAACAGCCAACACAATAGCCACCCAGTGTGAAAGCCCTGTCTTGAACCATAAACATGTAGGCCATACAACAGAGTTGCATCTTATTGGTCACATTCATAATAAGGTTGCGTCTGATTGGTTAATTCTTGGTACCAGAAATCCTTATATACAAGTATAGGCACCTGATTTTTTAAAAAGTCACTTTGGAGCAAAAAGGGTAAATAATTACTATTATTATTATTATTTTTTGTAAACCAATCAAAATTATACATATTTTTTAATCAGACTGGCAAAAAAAAACACATATTTTTTGGTGTGCTGCAGAATGTTAGTAATTAGTTTGTGTGTGCCATGAGATTAAAAAGGTTGAAAATCGCTGCTCTAAGAGGTTGCCAAAATAGAGCCTGAAAAGATAATTGATGAAGGCTTGCAGATCTTACAACTAGGTTACAAGGCTTGGAGATGAAAGGCCATAAGTTCATTTCTGTCTCTCCTCTCCTCCTCTCCTCCTCGCCCTGCCCCTTTTCAGCTCCAGGCAATGCTGGAGAAGGAGGAGAAAGAGATTTCAGGACACAGCTCACAGCTTACCTCAGTTTTGCCCACCAGCTTCCCCAGGTCTATCGTGTTTTGTAGAGACCCTTCTCGGAGGCTGCCATGAGAAATGGGTGAGAGGGAGGAAGCCAAGAGGGCAGTAAGGCCCCCGGGAATCACCAGAGTCCTTAGGTCACTAACAAACTCTGGCCAAAATGCTGCACTCCCCCGGCCTCTGCCTAGCACTTTCCAAAGCCCTGACAAAGATGAAGCGCTCCTTGGGGAGGCCCTTCAGAAAGACTCCATGTCCACAGGACCCAAGCTGACATGCTTTTTTAGGGAGTCTGAGCCTTTCTCAGAACACAGTCTGGGCTAGGATCAACACTACACAAATTATAAAAATAAAAATAAAAAAGAATCCCACTCCTGTGAGCACATGGAGCAGTGTTATCCTTCACACTAGCTCATAACAGCAACACCCTGACCCTCAGCCCCTCCCTAGCACCCCCTTCTTCCCCCAACTGCCACTCTCAGCTCCCATCCAGACTCTCATCCTGCCAGCACAAAATCAACAGAACGGGTTTTGGACAGCTGGAATAATCATCATCTTTCACTCGATGTCTCTGATTCCTGCGGGGCCTGCCCTGTGCCCTTTCCCTCCCACCCTCCCGTGGCCTCTCACTCAATTCATTCTTCTCCTGGCACCAACAGCTATTTTCCACCACCCTGCCTGGCCTATGTCCAACCCACTTCCCCAAGGGGTTTTCACTCCCCACTTCATCTGTCTCCTTCATGCTCCTCCTGGTGGAACTGGATCTTCCAGCTCTATTTCTGGATTCTTTCCATCACCCTCCCTTAGATGAGGCGGCTTGCTTCTTCAACCTGACTTGCATCTCTCTGGCCTCTAACCAGCATCTTTAAAATCTTCCAATGGCAGGTGTAGAGCTATAGTCTGCAACTGGTTTCTTTTTTCCCAGTCCTTCTCTTCCTACTCTGCCCTGTCATGGAAACACAGAGCTTTGGTGAATGAGACTTTGTTACTATCTCATGTGCCTAGAGGAGGTCCCCCAGTCCTCTCTGTGATGACACCATCACTAGAAAGAAGAGGCGAATAATTCCTCTTTTCACTGGACAAAACCCTGTTTCCACAGCCTTCTCATCTACTCTTTGACCAGTTTTCCATTCCCATCTTCTTCCTTAGCTCCTATACAGGTAGGACAAGCATACACCTAACTTCTGCTCTTACAGTTATCATTCATCCATATTATTTGGCACTACAGCTCTCATAGGTACTAGCCACTTCTGGCTACTGACCCATTTTACCTTTGGGTGACTCTAGCCTGGGGCAGAGCTCTCCTTTTTCAAACCTGGGATGTCAGGTCTTACATCGTGAGCTCTCTGTTCTCAGTTGGCCTCTCTTCTCCTGCCATATTGTTTTTGAGAAGACTGTGCTCCATTCTGCCCATGTTGGACCTTCAAATTCCCAAAGTCTCACTTCTAAGAATCATGAAAATCATCATTTTTCAACATTCGCTATAGAAATCTAAAATGTCTTTGCCTTCCAAAAATGACTTCTATTGTCTCTCCCTACACTTGTGAAAATGGCTAGCCTACATTTACAACTGCATATATGTATATGTGTGTGTGTGAGATATATATCTCTCAAAATATGTGTGTGCATATATAATCTTGCATCTTCCTTCCTCCCCTATCAACTCCTCATAACTCAGTAATCAGTCCCTATATATGCCTCCAGGATTTTTTTCTGTGCAATTATATATACACAACTACTTAGGATACTTAATTTGGAACATATTGTCGCTTTACTTTGTAATTGCTTTTTGTCATCTAACAATATATTGTGAACAGCCTTTTATACCAGCGTCCACCAGGAACCCAACAGGAAACAGATGGCACGTGAAATAAGATGAGTCCAGAAGGGTTTATTCATAAAGTACTGTTAACAAAAGTGTAGGCGGGGTATAGATAGCTGACCATGCATGCAGGTTTGCATGGGATAATCCTGAGATATATCTGTTGTCTCCAAATCATTCATATCTAGTGTGATGTTTTCCAGTTTCTCCACTTTTTGATAGTCTTATTATTAATTGTTGCACTAAAATCAGATGGGACGGTTTAGAAAAATCTCTTTTATACTTTCTGTATCTGCCATGGTGTCATCTAGTAATCTATGAAATGTGTGTGTATTGAACATGTGGTTAGATCTGGAAAACTACCTGTGATAATGATATTTCTTTTTGCTGCCATTTCCAGACCCAATGTAATTAATGTCTCCTTTCTAAGAAAAGTATTCCAGGCACCCACTAATGTATTTTTAAAGTGTACCTGGGCACCAGCATCTAGGCACAGCATTTCCCAATCTCAGCCTGCAGTGTTAGAAGTATTTGGTATTGCTGTACCCACTAATCACTTGAATCTAAGGCTATTTTACAATGAAACGTGCCAAAGTTGAGAAATGCTCACAGCAACAAAACTTCTCGCAGTACCTTTGTCTTTTCTTTTTTTCCTTTGGTGTAAAATAAGCTGCAACTATTTATTTTTATTGTTTGATAAAATTTTTATTTTGCAATAAACTCTTCCGCCAGGAATGCCTTCTAAAAAGAAACATAAGTGCATGTTTAATGAAAAATTGAGTATTGAATTTTTATTTCTCATATAAGTTGATGATGGGCATATAATTGCATAAAATGTTTGTTGACATTTATTATCTACCATGAAGAGCAGTCATATTACTAGTCATGTGAAATACTAAAAGCACAAATACAGTAAAGAAGTATCAGCATCTATTTTATTTCATTAAGAAGAATTTTTTTAAAGCCTATGACCTAACACTATAATTTTACATGTACAGCTACAAAAAGTACATCTATATATCTGTGAACCATGACTTTTCATGGCTTTGCATGTACATCAAATGAATGTTCTCCTAAGATAATTTTGCTCAATTTTAATTCCAGGTTTTTGTTTATGAAAAAAAATTGAAATGATATCTCTTTACCCGATGGCTCTACTAGTTTAAAACAAACTTGGTAAATAGTTGAATATGCCAGTTTTATGTCACTATCTTTACATGATTTAAATAGGAAATCAGGTAACTGAATTCCAAAAAAAATTGGCTCAATTTTTAAATTTAGTTAATAGAATCAAACTAACGCTTTTGAAAGTTTAGTCTGACATTATTGTAAATACTTCAAATTGTGTTAAAAAGTCCACCATTGAAAATAAAATTATTATTATTATTATTTTGGTAATGATACCAGGAACACAAATGTTCGTTAAAAACAAACAAACAAAAAGAACATTATGGTACAAAACAATCTTCTTGCTAAATAAAGAAACACATGGAGCAAAATTGTACTTAAAATAGGTAGAAGTACACACATAACCCTTAATTTTCCAAAAATTCTACAATTCAAGTAGAAGCTATAGTTGTCAAAATATACAAGTATTTTTACTTATACATGATACCAACTATACATTTTGGGGTGTGTCAGAGCTGATGTTAAATACAAATTTAAAATAAAACACTTTAGTACAGCAGTAAGCACTTTATCTTGTTTTGTTGTCATCAATTAGATTTTTTAAATATTTCAAACTATAGCCTGGTTGGTATGGCTCAGTGGTTGAGTGTCGACCCATGCACCAAGAGGTTGCCAATTCGATTCCCGGTCAGGGCACAAGCCCAGGTTGTGGGCCCAATCCCCAGTGGGGGGCATGCAGGAGGCGACCACTCTGTGTTCTCTCTCATCGATGTTTCTGGCGACCACTCTGTGTTCTCTCTCATTGATGTTTCTATCTCTCTCTCCCTCTCCCTTCCTCTCTCTGTAAAAGAAAAGAAAAGAAAAAAAAAACTATGAAGATCTACATTGTAAATTAACATAAGTGTCCAAAAATTATAGTGAACATTTTTATAAATAAGCCTTCTAAATATTAATTGCATTTTGTTCAAAATCAGTTAAAATATTCAATAAAAATATTCAGCAATAAAGTGCCCAAAATTCAACTTTTGGAGCATTTAACAAATTGCAATTATAAAAAACAAAGCTTGAGAATAGAAAGTCTTCAGCCTTGTAAAAGAAAGGAAGACTAAGAAACTTAGATAATGAATGCTAAAATGGGGTAAAGATTTAATTTTCAAAATCTATAATTGAACTTTGGAACATCTTAACTTGTGGAAGGATGGAGTTCAACGTTGAGAAGGACTACAATTTACACCTTCTAAGTTTAGATAAACATTCAGTTAAAGACCACTTATTTGACAAGTTTTTGGTTTTGTTTGTTTTTTGTATAAAAAAATTTGCTGAAAACAAAATATCTGATTAGGGGTTAAAAGGTATTGGAAAATATTTGGTTTGCAATATTTATACCTTTCACTAGGAAAACGATTATAATTGTGAACGTCCTACAATAAGATAATTCAACCAGGTACTTTAGGGAGTATTTTCTCAATTAACACTATTGTCTACATAAAAGAATCAGTTGAAGGTATCAACTTTAAATGTCTTAATCATAAAACACAACAGTGAAGAAAGTTGTAAAATTTAACTATAAAAAGTAAAAAATAATAAAACAAGAATGTAAGAAAGAAAAAGTCTTTAAAGAAAAATACCAGAGACACAGTAGTAGAGAAAATATGTGATTAGATATCGAGAATAATTATTAGTCTGCTTATTTAATCTTTAATACTCAAATAATTTATTTTAAAAATCTTTTATAATTTTGATTTAATGAATATACATATTCTATTTTAGTTTTTTCTAAAGAACTTTACTTTTGAAGGCAGTTTTTTAATAGAATTATTGTATAAATCCATCAGTATTAGAAAACCTTTTGTAACTCTCTTAAAGTTTTGAGAGTGATGATAAATTATATGATGACTCTAGGTGTAGAGAACACAAGAGAGTGTAATAACTTGAGCTGTTGCTACCTCTAAGCACAAAAGAATGAGAAACTTTGAGGAAGAATTGTGTAGAGTTGTCTCTCAAAAGGACAGTCAGTTTGAGGGGCATCAGCTCCTGGTGATTTCACTAGTGAGGCAGAAGACTCAACCCCCTTCCCTCTCTCTCCGGTATTCTGCTGGGGGGTTCCCACTGTCTGAACCCAACCAGAAGCAGAAGATGAGGGATCTGTTGATATGGTCCAAACAAGCCATCTTCTCAGGGTAGACAGCAGAGGAGAGGAGGTGGGAGAGTGGATCTGGAGGGCAAACAGAAGAAATCTGGCAACTTTTTAAATGTTTGTTGTTTTTTTCCAAGAATAGTTTTGAAACTATTTTTAAATGACTCTATGGTTCAAATTAAATATTACATGGAAGCCTAGTATGTAAAAAGAAACGTGCCCATTGGGATTGGAGGCCTAGAACCCAAACTCCAAACCCAGAGGACTCTCCTGAGAATTGCTTAAAAAGTATTCTCATACAGTATGAGTTTAAATGTTTACTTAGTCCAATGATTAATGTGTCATATTTAATTAAAACAATTGGGTATAAATTTTAAAGTTTTTTCTTATTACAAGCAGTACTGTGAATATCCTCAGAGCTAAATTGTGGAATAAAACATTAATTATTTTCTTAGAAAGATTACTAGAGGTAGAATAACTGGCCCAAAGGGTAGGAACATTTTTGTTTCTTGATTTGTGTTGCCTCATTACCCTTCCAAATAAAGTACCACTTAACACTACAATTTACAGTGCTTGTAGGTCCCAGCTTCTCTACATTCTTGCCAACACTTGGCATGATCTTTTTTAAAAATATTTTTGTCACTTTTTTAGACACAGAAAAAGTATCCCACACAGAAAATAAATTTCGTGTTTATTTCCATTTAAATTTCTTTTGTTATCACTCAGGTTGACCTTTCTTCTATATATATTTTATCACTCACGTCAGTTTCTTCATTAGTTACACGTGTTTCTCTTTGTCATTGAGTTGTAAGAGTTCTTTATATAAAGGTTATGTGTAACAAATATTTGTGTGTGTGTGTTTGTGTGTTTATGGTGTTTGAAACATACATAAGTCTTCAGTGTTTAAGGAATCAGATCTAGTAATATCTTCCTTGTGGATTTCTTCCCTTGATGTCATGCTTAGAAAGCCTTTCTGTGCCGCAAGATAAGCGATTCTTAAATGAACCACTCTGATTTTCTTTTCTCCTTCACTGATAAGTAGACTTGAGAAGCAGAAAGGAAATAGAAAAACTCTTTCAGAACAAAAGGGGTGGGGGAGAGAACTCTCAGTGCAGCCAGAGGATGTGGGTGAACTTTGGACAGAACTCACTGTCATTGTAGGAGCCAGGAGAATTTGTGACCTTAAAGGATGAAATAGTCTCTTCCTCTTGTCCTATCTCAATTGATTTAGAGCAAGCCTGGGGTGATGGCAGGGGACAGCCTAAGATGATTCTCAAAGTGTATAAGCTCCCCGAGGCAGCAGGGCTCTGACCCCAGACCTGAAAGCTTGCCACCCCAGAAGGGCCTTTAGCCTCTCTCAGATGTGGGTGGACCCCAGGTAAAACGCAAGGTCCCAGTCATATTAACATCTTGGCTAAAGGAGCACTTGCTTGAAGTGTAACAGTTTGACCGGGGGTGGGGGGGGAGCCCAAGAAAAAAGTTGGGTGGGGGGCAGGGGCCCCTGTGAAGGAAGAGAGGAGAGCTCTCTCACCCCCAGCATACACCTGGCAAGCCTCTGCCCTCAAGGGACCACTCCTTTCCTGGCCAGCTGGTGTTTTCCAATCCACCCCAGGCCTGGCCCCTGGCCACAGACATGCTCAGAGTGATGCCTGTCTTGGAAGCATCTCTGCAGATGCTATTCTGATAACACTTTAATCCTTTCCCACCCCTTCTCCCCCTTAACCTCTCCACCTCTAGCCAAGGCTTTTGTGTGTTTGTGTGCCTGTGTGTTTGGGGAAGGGGGGTGGGACGAAGGACAGAGTAGCTTAATAACCAGCAAACACAGGCTCCGGTTTCCTGGGGTGGATTACTACAGTGAAATGGCTGCGCGGTCCAAGCTATTAAAGCCAGGCTGCTGCTGAAGAGAGAGGTTTCCTTGTCTGGCCTCTGGAAACATAACACGAGCAGGGGGTTGGATGGAGTACTGCTGTTAGTGCATCAACATTTTTTTCTCTAGGTATAAATAGAGATTTCGTTTTCCTTCGTGAACTTCTTTTCCACACCCCATGTAATATACCAAAAAAATAAAAGTTGCCAGATAAAATACAGCATTCAGAGTTAAAATTTGTATTGCAGATAAATAACAATGCATGGAACACACTTATACCTTTTTTTTTTTTTTTCAGTTCACCCTTGAACACACAGGTTTGAACTATGCAGGTCTACTTATATGCCAATTTTTTCTCCAATAAATACAGCTGGCCCTTGTATCTGTGGGTTTTGAATCCATGGATGCAAAGTGCCAACTGTATGCATTGCTCTAACCGTTTTATACAAGGGACTTGAGCATCCACAGATTTTGGTACCAGTTGGCAGGAAAGGGGCCCTGGAACCTGTCTCCTTCGAATACTGAGGGCTGGTTGTAATTAGACTATTCGATTTATATAGATTAGATTCCTTTTCAAATATTATATATATAGTTTATCTGAAATTTAAATTAATGTCAGAGTCCCATAATTTTAGTTGCCAAACCTGGCAATCCTGTGGCCTTCTCCCACTTTATACACTTCACTCCTCGGGCAGGTATCATGGAGGAAGGCATGCTCTTTCAGCTCCATCTCCTTTCCAAAAGGGCTTAACAACAGTCTTACTAACAATGGCTCATGTTTACTGAGCATTTACTAGCCACTGTAGTCTGAGTTTTAAAGATATTGATTCACTTCTACTCGTAACAACCCTATAAGAGATGAGCTTTTATCTTTATCCACATTTTACCAATGAGAAAAATGAGGCTAATAATAATAAAAAGGTTCTAAACACTGCTACTGAGTGATGGAGTCAGAGTAAGCATCCAGGAAATCCACATTCCTAATCTCAAATGGTAATCTCAGCTACCAAAAGTTTACATGAACTCAACTTCTCTTCCCTACCTTTCTGGCTCATCTAGTCCTGCTGACTCTAGCCTCATTCCCCTCCACCCCGTCTCTTCCTCTGCTAATCAGGGTGTGAGCTGAGAAGGCTCCCATCTGTGGGGAAGGAATATCATCAAAACTGGCAGCAGAGGCCAGTGAAAGAAAGCCTTGCTGCTTCCCCCTCTTCCCACCCCCTGGCAAATTCCACTCATTCACTCACTCTTAGGCTTTTAAAAGCCTAGATATAGGGCCTTCTTGTAGGAGGAGAATCCAAAAGGTAACTAATAAGCAAAATTCCTCAATTCTAGCTTTCTGGGGGAGCTTCCCATGTTCAGGCGGTGACAGTTCTTTCTTACTCCTAATCCCAAGGCTAAGGGAAAAGTTGGGGTGAGTGATATATGAAGCTCCTACCCTCCATGCCAACAGCACCACCAGGCTGAAGCCAGACTATCCACTGAAGCTAACAATGTAAGGAGAGTAGGCACGAACCCAGAATGGCCAACGCACCAGGGCTCAGTATAGCCCTTGGTTAACAACCCAGTAAGACAATCACAAAACTTCTTTGACCTTCACTCTCTTCACCTACAAAATGGGAATAATGACTATACCAAGCTCATAGGGTTATGGAGAAGATTAAATAAGGTCATGTGAAGCAGCAGCACAGTGCAGGGCGTGGAGGAACTAAGCTCTGACACTCTTTGGTATTTAATAACAATGACTGTTGGATTGGATTCTTTTTCTAATTGTTATTAGAGTTAAAAATAAATCCATGCCTATTCATTCTCAAACAAAAGTAATATTAAATTTTTGCCCCTCCCCAAACACAAAAAAGTCACATTTTCAATTAACCAAGACTGATATTTTTAATATTTTTTAATAAATATTTCAGTGGATAATAAAGATTTATTACCTACTGTGGTCCAGCATTATGTCGGAGCAGTGGAAAAATATGCATGAGCACCACACTTCTTCTTTGCTTGCTTTTTATCAAATATTGGAGACGCCAATGGAAAGGGAATTAGAGTCCACTGGAACTTGTTCCTCGGCACTCGTGGTAAATTCTGCAGAAAATCATTGGTTGTGAACAATTATTTACCAGTAATAACAACACAATTAAGTTCACAATTGTAGTGGTTTTAATATGATGAATTATATAGTGCCCTCCCCCCCAAAAAATGTCCATATCCTATTCCTAATCCCTAGAACCTGTGAATGTTATCTTATATGGCAAAAGGGACTTTGTAGGTGTGATTAAGTTAATGATTTCAGATTGAGAGATTATCCTGGATTGTCTGGCTGAGCCCAGGGTAGTAACAAGGGTCTTTAAAAGAGAGGGATAGAATGATTATAGTCAGAAAGTGATGTGATTGTAGAAGGAGAGACAGACAGACAGACAGACAGACAGACAGAGATGCTATGCTGTTGGCTTTGAAGATGGAGGATTATGCCATGAGTCAAAGCCATTAGAAGCTAGAAAAGCCTAGGAAACAGAGTCTTCCTCGGAGCCTCCAGAAGGAAGACAACCCTGTCAACATCTTGTTCTTAGGACTTCTAACCTCCAGAACTGTGAGAAAACAAATATATGTTGCTTTAAGCCATTAAATTTGTGGTAATTTGTTACTACAACACTAAGAAATTAATACAGTTGTGAAAGGAAAAATACAAAATTGTAATATTATTGAATTTTATAAAAAGGATGATATAAAAATGTAAGAATTAGAAGTAATGAAATGAAGAAATATTATAATAATGTGTTTCAGCACTTCATATGATTTGAAAACATCGTATTAGTATAACAGGATAAGTACATGCTGATGGTGCTTAGTAAATGCCAAGGACAATGAATTACCCCCAAGAAGTATAGGCTGAAATACAGTTTCTTATCATTTACTTAAGTCCACAGAGGCCGAGCTCAGATACAACAGCAGAGACGGTACACCTACGGTGTCACCGAATTGGGTGATGCTTGTGCAGGCTCAGATGGAAAGTTAATGCTAAGACATGGCATGTTAGTTCACATGCCCAGGCACCTATCTGTGTCAGCAGCAAGAAATGTATTCCCCAAAGATGTCATCCTCCTCCTGTCCTGCATGAAAAATAGAAAGAAGTCATGTGATTGCATGTGATGTTGGATTGGAGGCAAGTGCAAGGAGGTAGCAAGAAGCCATTGGAACAGGCTGTAGGATGAACTACAACGCTCCTGTTGTCAGCCTTTGAGGCTACTTTTGCTGCCTAATAACTTGGGGGTGTCCTTCCTGAGGGCTCAACCCTATGTACATGACGTCCAGCTCTTCCTGGCTCCCACTCAGGCCCCACAGTCATCATGAATGCCACAAAATGACTTTCCATGAAAGGCAAAGAGAATTACAGGGATGCAGACTTGCCCATGTCACAGCCACAGGCACCCAGAGTGTTCCAGCATAAGAGGTGAATCTCTTCATAAGTCACTTTGTATCCTAATCCCCTCTACCTAATCCCCACATTCTAAACCTTTCTCAGTTTGTTCCTGGACAGTCAAGAAATTTGTATCATTTCCCATTTCCTTCTGCTTTTACCTTTAGTCCAAAGCAAATGATTCTCAACTCCTCTGACCACTTCCATCCTGTAGATTCTTTTGGGTCACTCCCCTTCTCTCAAACTCCTGGTACCCACTTCACCCTGAAAAACAGTGGAACTCCAGGCCTAAATCCCTGAGACAGGGACACTCCTAGAGTAACCTTGGTCTCTACCAGAGTGACACCCTCCTCTTCATCAACTTGTCTTCCTTTTTTTAGCTACCACATTTCTACTGTCCCTCTACAGTCAGTGTGTGCTCCTCCCCCCAGTACCCTTACACAGAATCACTCTGTCTTTGATCTAACGGTCCAAACCAAAGTCATACATCTGCCAGCGACTCCCAAGAAAGTCACATGACTATCATGTGCCCTGGACAGAAAGATGGAGCCTTAAAGGGTCACTGGAAAGGAACTCCAAATCCACCTATACACCTATCCCCTCTGGTTACTGTTGGTCCAAGTTTTTGTTTGTTTGTTTTTAACCAGAAACTCTCCATAATGAGACTCAGCAATTAATACATAAGCTAATGGATGCAAATTTGGTCAGCTAAGTATTCCAGCAATATTCATTCATTTCTGTTCCCATTTATTCAACAAACATATAGTATTGAGGTCTTATACTGTCAGCACCTGACTTTGTGGGTCCATCACACTAATCCCTCAGGGGCCTGGCCTGCCCATGACCCAGCAAGAGATACAGAAAATAAGGTGTAGAATGTTTTTTCAGGGGGCAGCTGATGGAGATAGTGAAGATGGGGTCAGAGAGGGCAGAAAGAAAGGAGTACAAGTGGGACGAGAGTTGGAGGGGGGAGAAAAAATTGATGGAAGGCAACAGAAGGTGCTTTTGAGAGAAATCTCCCCCATCAGTCCTCGTTCCTTGGAGACTTTCCATTTAGTCAAAACAGAAATTTGGTTTCAAGGGAGTGCAGGAAACTTGTGGTTGTCAAAGAAAAAAAAAAAACAGTAACTTTCCCATTGCTCTCTCCTCTTTCTCTCTCCCCTACCATGGCCGGATAAAATTTCATTCCAAGTGCTTCTCAGTATGAACCAGGCTGATGACCCTGATGAATATCTGCTGCTTCCAAAGGAAACTCTTTGCCTGTGTGAAGCCATTAACATCAAGAATCAAGATCACTCTGCTTGCACCCAAGGGAGGCTTTGGGGCTTTTCACACACCTGGCTCAGAGCACAGCTTTGCAGGCTGAGCCACTGCTGTCCTGTGTCCTGCTATGGGTTGTTCATTACACCCAGTGAAGGGAAGACATGGGAACCTGCAGCAGGAAGGTTCCGGGTTGGACAAGAGTACCCAGCTCAGGGCAGAAGGGTTTCAGGACCCTGGAGTCTTCTTTCTAGGAGAGCGGCAGAGTAGAAGGGCAATTATACATATATCTTGGAGTCATTCACACTTGCCACTGGGTCTTGGCTCAGCAAGTGGTGTGCTCCCTCTATCTTCTCAGTTTCTTTAACTGTAAAATGGGGATAAGCAAGCAACATGGCAAGGATTGTTGATAGCAGTCATTCAGGTGAAATACAGCAGACTGAATGCATGTGTTTATCCTCAAAACCTCACTAAAATGAGAGTAAAGGAGAAAAGGAATAGAAGAAGCAACCACAGAAGGTAAAAGATATCGAGAACATGTTTGTAGATGGAAACCAATGGAGGATGAACATCTTGCTCAGCAAAAGGGGCATGTAGTGGGGGAAGGATGATGACATACAAATCCATGTGGCCCCCAGGAAATAAGCATGACTCTGAAATGGGAGTACCAGGTACCGTACTGGAAGGCAAGGTGAACACAGAGCTGAAAACTCAACAATTGCTTGGAAGTCCCTAGGAATGGAATAAAGCCCCAATTCCCTCCTCCACACCACACAGCAAGGCAACTACCTCTCCAAAGATGGTGAGGCTGAGGTGTAGAGATTGAATAGAATTCTCTCATGCCTTTCCTCTCTCCTCCGCCAGCTCCTACCAACACCAGTCCCTTTTCCCATAAAGCTCTGGATTGTTGGAAGCCAGGCATTCACTTCCCAGGCAAGAAGTTGGAGAATTACTGGAAAAACCGAATGGATCCAGAGAAGAAGCAGATTGAATGCATGAATGTAGATGTTGGCATCTGGGGGCCTCCAGTTAAAACTCCAGCTCATGGCCTAGTCACCCCAGACTCCAGGACCCAGTGAAGTCAAGCCTAATAATCAAAAAGCCCTGAGCAAAACCCAAATTCCAACCAGTGTTTCTTGCATTGTAAAAAATAACGTACATAAAAAGAGCATATATAATGTCCAAATATGGTTAAAATAATCATATTAAAAACACCTGTACGTCCCATTCGCCTTGGGAAGTAGAACCTTGCCAGTGAACCCCGTATGCGTTCGGCCCTATTGTATCCTTCTCCATCTCTGCGTAACCACTATGCTGCATTTTGTTTTAATCATTTTATTTGCTTTTCTTTCCAATTTTACCACACATGTACGTATCTCCAAACAATCTATTGTTTAGTTTTGCCTGCGCTTGAACTTTACATAAACTGTATCATACTGCATTTATTCTAATGACTGGCTTTGTTCGCCCAATGTTATACTTTTGAGGTTCATCCACACTGAAATGTGTATGAAAATACATCTTTTCATTGATGTATAGAATTACATTATAAGAAAATCCTATGATTTACGTGTCCTTTCTTTTTCGGGTGGCTTTCTAGTTGTTTCTAGGCTTTTGTTAATGTGAACAGCCACACCCTGACCAATGTCCTGTAACTCTCCTACTGTGTCTGTACCACGGACTCTTTAGAGTATGTATGTAGAGGCAGACTGGCTGGGACATCATCTTTGCTCATTCTCAACTTGAATAATGTCAAAGAATTCCTGTGGTGGATTTGACCAATTTACACTTCACCGGCGGTGTGATCTCCTGACCACTCTGTTCTCACCAACACCTGGTATTGTTGCTTTGTTGCCATTCTTGAGGATATGAAGTATGTTATTTTGATTTTAATTTACATATCTCCGATTACTTATGAGGTTGTACTTTATTTCAAATATTTGCAGACCATACATATATCCTGGTTAGTAAAACACATGTTTTGGGTTTTTGTTTTTTTGTTTTTCCATTTTATTTGCCCATTTTTAAAAGTGGATTGTAGTCATTTTCTTATAGTTCTTTATATATTCTAAATACTAATCTTTTGTTGTTTATAAGAGTTGAAAACATCTCCCATTTATTGACTTATCATTTTGGTGTATTCTGAAAAATACAAATTCTATGATCAATTGTATCACTTCTTGAATGGGTAGTGTTTTTGTCTTTTTAAAAAAACAATACAGGAAAATATCTTTGTGACTTCCAATTAGAGTAAATTTGTTGAAATGTTAAAGCTTTGTATTTTCACACTAAGTTCTAGATTCAACTAGAATTTGTTTTAAGATATGTTGTGACGCCTAGGGTAAGAGAAACAAAGGGAAAATTTAATAAATGGGACTATATCAAACTAAAAGTCTTCTGCATGGCAAAAGAAACTAGCATTAAAATGAAAAGGAACCCACTCTCTGGGAAAACATATTTGCCAATGATACATTGGATAAGGGGTTAATATCCAAAATATATGGAGTATTCATACAATTCAACAAAAGAAAGACAATAGTCCAATTAAAAAATGGGCAGAGGACCTGAATAGACACTTCTCCAAATGAGACATACAAATGGCCTGGAGACATATGAAAAAATGCTCAATATCTCTAATCATCAGAGAGATGCAAATTAAAATGACTATGAGATATCACCTCATACCTGCCAGAATGATGGCCATCAACAAATCCTCAAACAACAAGTGCTGGCGAGGATGTGGAGAAAGGGGGACTCTACCACATTGCTGGTGGGAATGCAGACTGATGCAGCCACTATGGAAAACAATTTGGTTCTTTCTCAAAAAATTAAAAATGTAATTACCATTTGACTCAATGATTTCACTTCTAGGAATATATCCAAAGAAGCCTGAAACACCAATCAGAAAGAATATATGCACCCCTATGTTCATAGCAATGCTATTTTTTTTTTTTTTTGGTACGTGCCCCTAGCGGGAACCGAAGCCAGAACTCTCTGGTCCACAGGCCGACGCTCCAACTGCTGAGCCAAACCGGCCAGGGCAGCAATGCTATTTACAATAGCTAAGATCTGGAAACAACCAAAGTGTCCATCAGGAGATAAGTGGATAAAAAAGCTGTGGTACATTTACACAATGGAATACTATGTAACTGTAAGAAAGAAAGATCTCTGACCCTTTAATACCACATGGAGGGACCTGGAGAGTATTATGCTAAGTGAAATAAGCCAGTCAGAGAAAGACAAGTACCACATGATCTCATTTATTTATGGAACATCATGAACAAAATAAGCTGTCGACCAAAATAGATCCAGAGTCATGGAAGTAGGGAACAGACTAACAAACCTCAGAGGGATGGGGTGGGAGGGGTGGGAAGAGATAAGTCAAAGAATTTATATGCATATATGCACAACCAATGGACACAGACATTAGTTGGGGAAAGCAGGCCAGGGGTGGGAGAGGGAAGGAGGAAGTCAATGGAGGGAAAGGGTGACATCTGTGATACTTTCAGCAATAAAATAAAATATGTTGTGAGGTTGTCATCTATTTTTGATACCCGCCACATGAAAAATAATGCTCAGACACACCCTTTGAGAAGTTTATCTTTTTCTAATTCCCTGTCTCTGGCATAATCTGTCTAATCATAATGTATGCATGACATTTAGAACAGTGTTTAGTACATTTGGAGCACATTATAAAAGATGTTTATTGATTCATTTACTCCATAGAGCAATGCATTTGGGTGGGTATTATTGTTGTTCTCATTTTACAGAAGAGAAAACTGAGGTACAGTGAGGTTAAGTAATTTGTTCAAGGTTACACACCTAGTAAGTAGTGATGCTGGCTGCAGAACCAACACTCTCAACCCCTGTGCGTACACTATTCAGTACGGTCGCCACTAGCCACATGTGGTCACCGTGCACTTGAAATAAGACTAGTATGACAGAAGAGTTGATATGAGAAGTGCTCTAAGTGTAAAATATATACTAGATTTCAAAAACTTAGTCCAAAAAAATAATGTTAAATATCTCATTAATGATTTTTATATTCATTGCATGGTGAAATAATATTTTTGTTATAGTGGGTTAAATAAAACATATTATTAAAATTAATAGAAAAAAAAGACATGAGAAACGGTTGTATACTGTAAGAAACAAAAAAATATACAAGAAAAGAGCCTATTGGGATTATCGATGAACAATATTTATATGGTCATAATAATGTAAATACTAATCATAATTTAATAAAATATCATTAAAGCAGTGGGATGAGTGTACTGGGGAGTACAAAAGAACTAAAACATCATCCAGCACAATAGACATTTAATAATTAATGCCCGAAATAGACGAGTTTATAGTACTAAGAACAATGGAGAGACACTGCTGAGAATAAACGTGCTTGCCTCTGGGAAGAGGGATGGCTGTGGTCAGGAGGATAATAGGGGATTATTGTTCCATTATGTCATGTTGTGTTATTTGACTTTTTAAACTGTATATATGTGTTACTTTAATAGAAATTAAAACTAATTTTTATTTTTAACAAGGATATAGAACCTGAACATCAATGGTGTTAAAAAAATATTAGCTATCTATTCTTCTTAAAATGCTGCCATAAATCTGAAATGTGTTTATCATTTAGCTTTGGGTGCCCCAAAATGCAGAGCCTGAGAGAAGGTCTTTCATGCAAGGGGTTTATTTGGGAAAAATGACTCCCAGAGTTGAGAAAAGAAGGATCTGAAAGAATGAAACAGAAAATGAAGAAAAGCTGAATGAAGGATGTGTAATTGAGCTGTTCATGGTTCTGTGGGCAATTGCAACTCAGTCCTGTTGTAGTCCTCGAAGAACTATGTGTCTCAGAATTTTCTGAAACCACAAAAGAAGAATATTTATACCCTAGTTCAGGTCCCCCATTGACCAAGTTTGCCCTAAAGAGCATTAATTCCCTAGCATTTCGGACTGGCTGAGCAGGTTCATACTGGCTTCCTGTACTACAATGGGGAAACCTGGGTCAGAAGGCAGGAGATAAGTGCAGCTGGGCAAAGCATCGATCGTCAGGCCACACCTGCACACAGATGTTTGCTGAAGCAATGTCCAAAGCAGGAATGTAGGCTTAGAGGTTGTGAGCTGGAGAATAAAAGATAACCAACATATATGGCAAGATAAACAGACACATGTATATTCCAAGCCACCTTCTTGTTTACTTTCCAAACAGGAACAGTCTCACTTTCCTTTGTAGTCCCCAAATCCAAAAAGGCCTAAAAACAATCCTATTCCTCCTTATGGAGTTAAGCCCTGTTCTTACGTGCCCACCATCTCCAATGCTGTCTGTATCAGAGGCTGCACTGCAGGTGACAGGATCCACATCTGCCTTTGTCCTCTGGTCTGGCACCCTCCTGGGAGCTGTGGGAAGAGATTAATCAACAAAGCTTTGTGCTAGGGACGTGGAAAAGGTGATAGTGACCCAGACTAGGGCACACTAACCTGCAGGCAATCTTCTTTGACATAACTTCATCCATTCTGATGTGTATATATAAACAGGCCTCTCTCTGCATCATCACACTTTACCAGTCAGCCCTGAAAATGTGCTTGGAGAGGGGAGAGACTTACCACCATCTGTTGATCTCAATTTTCCAGACTCTCCCTGCCCTGGAACTACAAAGAGTAGATTTGGCTGTACACAGTGCCTTATAGGAATCAGAGCCCTGGCACAGTGCAGAGGTTCTCAGGGAAGGCTGTGGTGGCCTACTTCTCTCTGCCTTGTGGTCATATGTACACAGATGGTGCCAAATCAATATTTGATTAGCATCTGAAAAAAATAAAGTCATCAATCTCCTCCCCTCTCACAGAAAAAAATTGTTAATCATATTATAAAGTCTTTAAAGGCAAGAATGACTAATAGCACTTTAGGGTGAAGGATTTGAAAGAGTGTCTAATCCAGCGGTTCTCAAAGTATAGTGTTTGGACCAGCAGCATCAGCATCATGTGGAAACACTTAGAAATGCAGACTTTTGGCCTCACCCAGATTTACTGAATCAGAAATTGTGGGTGAAACCCAGTAATCTGGGTTTTAAATGCCCTCCAAGTGGTCCTAATACATGTTCAAGTTAGAGAACCACTGGTCTAAAGTTATCCAGCCTCTTCATTCTGCAGATGAGGAAACTGAGGGCGGACAATAGAGGCAACACGGTCAAGGCTACACAGTCAGGAAGCAGTGGGTCTCAAAAGTCAAGCACAATGGTATGACTCCCAAGTTGGTCTTCTGTCTACTGACCCACTTTCACCTTCTACCATGTTCCTGGAACAACCGACTTGTGTGTAACTAATTAGGTCAATTTGTTAGTGAAGGTGGCTAACAAACCAAGGTCATGGATTTGATCTTCGATTGGAACCATTCCCCTTTTCCATTGCATGACCACAGACTGTACCCCTCCCCTAGTGCATTCCCTTGCTTAATAGGAAGAATAGGTGTAAAAGTACATAAGTCTTAGTGAAAATTCCATTCTTTTCAACAGGGAAATAATACAAAACACATCCTCTGTGTTGGTCCAATGATACCATCTTTGTACAAGAAGAGCCACAGTGTACATTCCTGCAGGTAGAGCAGTGTGTGCACTAAGCCGGGGAACCTCACACCAGTAACCCCGTCTGTGCCCTCAGCGACAAACACGTCATCCATTGCCAGTCTGCCTCCTGCTCAGGCTTTACACCAGACGTTTCTAAACTCTGAGGTTTCATAGATCAATAACCTTTCCCAAAATTTTGGAGACCCGATATGTGATTGACCCTTTTCATTTTATCAAATAAAAACATAGACACAAAAATAACAACTATTGCCATGACTGTCATACCACCTAATGTCATCATTATATGTCACCAAAAGGGAGCAGAATCCCAGAATAAAACAGTGTTTTCCATAAAATGTGAATTAATGCACTCATACTACATCGCCCACCTTTTTCTCATTTCTCTTTTCACCAGTGAAAAACTTAGCATGAGGTGGCACAGATCTGCAGATCCGGGTTTGGGAACCACTTTTCATTTGAGCCAAATGGCCTTTTGCACAGCTTGGCTTAGGTCCCCCTCTGGACTCCACAGTACCCTGTGACTATTCCAATGATTATGCTTTTCATATTCATTTATAGTTATCTGCTTATGAGTATGTTTCTCCCACTCGAGCATAAGATCTAGAAAACGGGAATTGAGATTATTTGAATTTTTTTTCTTTATCACCTCTCTGGTACATGAGAACCAGGCCATAAATAACTGTGGAAGGAGGAAAGAAGGAAGGAAAGAAGAGAGGAAGGAAAAGGGAAGGAGAGAAGATAGAACTGGATTTTGCCAGAAACAAAATCCTTTTAATATCTAGTATTTCTGGCTTTAGTCCTTAGAAGTTAAAGGACCCTTAGAGTGGGCAACCTGAGCCAGGGAACCCTATTCTGGTCAAGAACGCAGGATCCAAAACCACACCAAGTCAAGTCCACACTGATTTGCCATCTTATCAGATACCAGGCATGACTTCCCTCTGGCTGGTCCCCTCCAGCGATGGCCTGATGTCTGAACTGTGGCTTCCAGGAGGAAATGGGGAAAAGGGAGGCAGTTAGGGAGGGACTTATGGGAGGAGGTCTGAGGGGAACTTGGAATTCATTACTTGTGCTCTGTGGAGCTACCAGGCAGGCCAGGGCATGGTTTGAACATTGAACATTGGGCCCAGAGGGCTGTGGGTTGATGGGATTCCTTGTTCACACTACACCTTAAAGGTCACATTGGCACCACACAGTTGTGAGTCTGTCTCTGGAACAGGAACCTCTGGAGAATTGAAGAAGCTGCCACGATCTCTAAGTTCCTGGCATGGACAAACTGTTGTTAGCACACCATGATGCAATGGGGTTTGGTATTTCTGAAAGGGCCAAAGACAAGACAAAACCACACTTGTGCCAGGAGAGGATATGGGAGGAAGGGGCAGAGGGCCATATGACAAACCTAGAAGGCGAGATTGTTTATAAGTTCACATAATCACAGCTAAAATGGCAGGGAGTGCCTCACCCCTACCAAAATCCCTCCAGGAGGGGGCCAGTGACACTGTCTCCTCTTACCCACCCACTTCCTTGCCCCTGTGCCCAGGGAATGCGTCATGGAAGGCAGACCAAATGCCCTCATGTCTGTAGTCTGGGGACTTTCCTAAAGGGAGAGAAAATCCCTGTTTGGGGGAATTTTTAAAGTCTTTGTGTTGGATGTCTTCCCTAGGCCCAGCTTCCAAGTTGGAGGAGACATTGAATGGATGGCAGAACTTGCTGAAAATAGGGGGCTGACTGGATTCAATGACCCTTAAGGAGTTTACAGTCTACTGGGGGAGAGAAACAAGGAAGAGGACACCAGCAGTAGCGATTCTAGCTAACAGTCACCTAGGAACTGGTGCCAGGCAGGCTTCTACACACTGAGCATTCAATCCTCCAACATCCTAGGAGGTAGGTCCTATTATTAATGTCACCCACATGTTACAAACAAGAAAACTGAGGCACTAGGAGGTTAAGTAACATTCTCTCTATCATCCAGATACCAGTGGCAGAGCCGGAGGTCAAAGCAAGTGTTCTTATAATATTGTACTTAGCAGAAGTATTACCACATGGTCAAGGTCACAGAGAAAAGTAAGGACAAGGCAATAAGATTTCACAGGAAAAGGCTCAGAAGCCCTTTCCTTTTATCAAAGCTGAGTTCTGATGGATAGTGGACAAATAATAAGAGAAGGCTGTTAAAGCTTGAGCTGACTTAGGGAAAGAGAAAAAGATCCAAGAAATTTAAACTAAGAAGTAGAGAAATGGAGTAGGAGTTAAGATGTGGCCTTTTAAACCAGAAAGATACAGAAATTCAGTTTGAGGAGCCAACATTCATTGGCTTTGCCTGTCTCCCCAAAGGCTCTCTCCCCAACAGCATCGCAGCCCCACTTTTCCAACCCCTGCCCCAAACAGAAAAGGCTGCCTGCAACATATCTCTTCAGATGCTACCTCAAGCTCAGCCCTGGTTTGGACACAAGCAAAGAGGAGGCTAAAAAAAACTAAAATAAAACAGGAGATGGTCAAAAGAAATTAGAAATTAAGGCTACAAAAAAAGAATTATTTATGTCAAGCCTTTGAAAATTTAGCTGGTAAGAATAGAAAAGGCAAAGAAAGAAAAAAATATAAATTGGACATTTGTTGAAGTTAGTGTTGTTCAATAGAACTTTCTAAAACAGTTGAAATGATCTATATCTGTGCTATCCAATACCATAGCTGCTAGTCACATACGGCTGTATAAATTTAATTTTATAAATTTAAACAACATCTAAATTCAATTATTCAGTTTCATTAGCTACATTTCACGTGCTCAGTAGCCACATAGCACTAGTGGCTAACATTGGATATCATGGTTCTCGATGATAAAATTTCATTGAGGCTTTATACAATTAAAATACATAGAAAATTTGAAGGTACAGTTTTAGGATGTAGATGGGCTTCCTTTAGGAGAGATTAAATTTTTTTCTAACAAAAAGTAAGCCATAGGGGAAACAAGAAATTTTTTGGATAACTAGTCAATCAGGTATACATTAGATAGTTCTTGTTCGATAGGGAGACTCTGCACCATGAGTGAAGAGAGACCAAACTCCTAGTTTCTCATCCTCAGCATGTCTGCTTGTTGTGTGAGCTCACACAAGTAAGTTCTCCTCTCTGCTCCTCTCCCTCTTCTCTAATGGAGATTTGGTCTTGATAGTGGATGACAAAAAGGAGGCACACACACCACCGCCAGCACCCAACCCAACCTGTGCCCTTTCCCATTGCAGAAATGGATCATTAAACATGATAATTTTTCTCACTGAGCTGAGGTCAGCCTTGAGCTTCTTTACAGTTTACACCACCAAACAGCCACCAATAATTGATTAGAATTGTCACAGAAAAGGAAACCTCTTTGATATCTCATTTGGGCTAATCATTAAGTCAATTTGTGATTGATGACCCCCCCCTCTAAAAAAAAATCAAGAGAATAAAATAACACTGAAAAGACCATTATCTGGACAATTGTCTTTATGACCATTGACCACAACCACTCTGACAAAATTCAATTTGAGATGGTAACTCTGCTGTGCTGGCTAATTTTATGTGTCAGTTTGGCTAGACTATGGTGCCAAGTCGTTTAGTCAAATACCAGTCTAGATGTTGCTGTGAAGATGTGATGTGATTAACATTTACATTGGTAAAGTTTGAGTAACATTAATTACCTTTATATGTGGGTGAGCCTCATCTAATCAGTTATAGCCCTTAAGAGAAAAGACTGAGGTCCTCAGAAAGGGAGGGAATTCTGTCTCTAGTTTGCCTTTAGACTCAAGACTGCAATATTAAATCTTCCCAGGGTCTCTAGCCTGCTGGCCTTCCCTGAAGATTTCAGACATGCCAGCCCCAACAATTGCATGAGCCAATTCCTTAAAACTCTCTCCATATATATGTTCTTATGTATGTGTATAAGTATATATGTTCATGTATACATATGTACGTATATATGTATACACACACACACACACCCTATTGGTTCTGTTTCTTTAGAGAACACTAATACACCTGCCAAGAATATACCACAATACACAGATGTACCTACAATCTCATAAGGGCACTGAATGCACAATCAATAGGATAAGATATACATTTCACATGAAGTAAATGCTGGTGTGTTTGTGAAGTGGAAGGTTTTAAGAAGTCTTGAACCCTGCTCTCAAGTTTGCCTTGGCCCAGAAAATTCAGGCTTCATGATCTAAGGAAAATAATTACAGTGTCCTTTTCTGCCCCTGGGTATAAAGGAGAGAGAGGCCAGAGGAATCCACTCCATTGAAAACCCCAGAGGAGCAATGCATATGTGTCCATCACTCCTGTGTTAGCTTGGTCTGTGTGACTAATGTTCCTAGGGGATAATTATCTGGTTAATTGCTTGGGTACAAACAAGGCCTAGGCCCATATTGAAGATGGAAAACAGTATAATAACCAGTGTGTAGTCAAGTAAGAAACAGCAACTTCCAGAGACCAGCTCATCTCATTCCTTCCCTTCTTCAACCACTCAGCAAACATGTCTTTAGGAATTTGTCAGTGCATAAGAAAATGAGAATGGTTTCAGCCTGCCATTTTTAAAAATTGGAAAATTTCAAATTAAAATCCAGATTCCAGCTTCTCTTTGCAAAAAAGAGCAATGAGCATATTCAGCCCACATTTTTGTATGATGGTAATGAGTTGGAGCTAAGTGAGTGGGGGCAAGACTAATTCAGCTAATCCCCGCCGTTCCCTATTATCCCCCATTGGGCCACTTGGGTCACCTACTGTATGTCTAGGCATTTGATTTGGGACACCTTAGCTACACTGTCCTGTAGACTAAGTTGTTTCATAGACTTCTTGAAAAAAGACCTTACTTATTCATGTGAGGGTGCCCCCCAGGGCTGTGCATAGTGCCTGGATCACACAAAGTTCTCAAGGATCTCTTGTTCTGCCTGGTAAAGCACGGGCTCCAATTCACAGCATCCAGCTGAAGTAACAATTTGACTTCTATAGTTGCAGGCAGTGGCAGCATCTGCCAGTAAAAAGGGGGTGGAGGTAGCTCCAAGGGAATAATAGAGCCCGGGAACGAGAGTCTAGGGTGGGGGTGTAAGGGCCAAGAATGCTGCCTGGATAATTTTAGATGACAGCTTGGCCACGCCTGGAGACAGGGCAGGGTGGATGCTCCGTGCCCTAGGACACGTGTAAAGTCACAGAGGCTAAGCAGAAAATGCTTAATGTGCTGTCAGACCCTAGGGATTAACCCCCTGCCCCCTGGCTGGTGGAAGGGGAGGAGCTGGAAATATTAGAGCCAGTTCAGAAGAGAGAAAACAGTCAATACTTGACAGAAGCAAAACAAATAGCAGACATCTCCCATCTTAGCATTTTGTTATTTGGGGTTTTTTCTGCTACCTCCTTGCTCTTGGAGACACATTGCTTATGAGGGTTTCAGAAGAAGTTTCAGAAGACTCACCTTTATACAAAGTGTTCCCTTCCTTGAAATGGGCCTTCCTCCTGCTTTTGCCTGAGACCTTGCCTCTGTGCCCTCTGCTCTCCCTCATCTCTGACTGCCCATGTCCTACCCTTTCCTCAAGACCCATTTCCAAAGGCCACCTGTCACTAGAGCCTACCTCTAAGCCCCCAGCTAAAAGCAAACTGTCTTTTCATTGTGCGGTCTTCACAAAAGGTCATGGTGTTCCAAGTTATGGAAATTTCTTCTCAGAGTGTGTTTAGACAGCTCCGAGGCCTAATCTGGGCCGAACCAAGTAGACCATGGACTCTAGGAACTGAGGAGGACCCTTGGGATTTGCACTTCCACTCTCTCCTTTCCCAAAGGAGCCAGTTGAAGCCAAATAAGGACAAATGACTTGCCCAAGGCCACAGAGACTGCAGACTGCTTCTGTGGGGTGTGCATTCTAAGGCAGACAAAGCCAAGAGAGGCTGAATTTATAGTTAGTGGAAGGACCTGAGACAAACCTTAGCACTGCCATCATACTGGCCAGTTTCCCAAAGACCCAAGACTCCTAAGAAGGAGATAGAGATACACCCTGGGCCTCAGGCTCAGCCCAGCCAGGGTCCTGACAGCTGTGGTTTTCACCAGGAGCTGAGCACTTCCTTTAGCACATGACTCTCTGCCCAGGAAAATGGGATGCCAAGAAACTGATGTCCTCACCCTCCTCCTGTTAACACTGTGGCTACATGAAGGATCCTACCTCTAACTTTTGTCCCTGAGAAGGCTGAGAGAAAAAAACAGGAAAAAGGAGAGGTTATTAAAAAAGGAGAGAAATGGGGAGGGTAGAGGAGAGGGAGCTGAGAAGTAGATGGAAAGCATCAAGTGCCTGAAGCTAGATGAATAATGAAGACATGGAGGGAGGAGAGGAAGAGAGCTGGAGACTTTGGGAACAGAACGTCCCAAATTCACAGTCACTACTAAGTCTGTGCTGCTGGCTGACATGATCCCCTCCAGGCCTCACACCATCTGCTGGGCTGACTCGCCCCTGGTGGCAGCTGGTCAGTGGGACCCAGCATTGACCAGACAAGAACAGTAGGAGAGAGATGGAGAAACGGGATGGAGGAGGGTAGCATTTTTCCCTCCCTCAGCCCCTGGAATGCCCATTCTCCCTCTCCCCTCATCAGAACCAGAGGCTCTAAGATGCTGTGGTCTTTATTTGTACAGAGGCAGGGCTGTGTGGACTACCCTTCTACTCAGCCTACTCCTTACTGATTGGGACTGCTTCTACCCATTATCTAGGGTACCCTGACTCAGCATCAAGCAAAAGAAGAAGGATACTATGGGGGTTGTATCCTTCAATGGGGGTTGAGGAGTCCAGTAAATGTTCTCTAAGGCCCCACCTCTTTAGTGGGCCATTTAGGATGAAAGGATGGCCTCGGGCCCCTACGTATGAGCCTATTCAACCCATTTCGTGCTGCCCAAGTTTATTTATATGTTAACAGTCTTTCCAGAGCGAGGTATCCCATCTACTCTGGTCACTTCCCCATGGTCTACAGCCATCTTTGCCTCTGAGATATTTCTATAGCTCCACAGGAAATCAGGTCATAAACAGGAATTATTACTTCTTCAGCCTCTTCCAGCTATAGAATTTTGTTCTGCTCTTTTACAAATAAACTGAGACTCAAGAAAAAAGGTGACCAGGTGAAGGCTGCTTGGCTGGAATGTGGGGCTCTGCACCCCCAGCCCAGCCCTTCCTCCTCTGTCCCTCCTGGCCCTCACCAAATGGAGAATAAATGGGTAAACAGTCAGTTCCACACTCTACAGCATAATCCAACAGAGTATAGGACCTCTGACATTGCTCCTTAGAGGACTTTATCTTTCCCTTTAGTACTGGGGATTCCTCTTTTTCACTAAATGACCCAAATCTGGTCTTGCAGACTGATTTGTATAAGCATTTGGGACCTCTGCCTCCCAGGGCTACCGTGAAGCTAAGAGGAGATTGGGGTGAAGGTTCCACACATTGTTGGCCCTGAGAGGTAGAGTCCTTTGAGTACAGGTGGCCTGGGAGTGTCAGTGACTCCCATTCATTCACCACCCAGCAGAGACCTGCTGATGAAAATCATTAGGAGGGGCCCTCGCAGATTCCTGGAAGGGCTGAGGCTTCAGGCATGCTTCATGGGAAGATACAATTTACAATTTCCAAACAAACAAATTCACAGCTCAATAACTGTGCTGCCTGGATGGTTCCAAATTCCTCCTGCTGAGTCTGATTTCCCTCCCACTTTTTTTTTAATTATTAAAAATACAGGCCATCTGCCATCCCCGTAGGAGGAAAGAGATGGGGCTGGAGGGCTATAAACAGATCCTATGTGAAGCCAGGTCTGTAGAGCTCACTTCTGCCAAGCAGACTCAATCACCCAATCCTAGAAAATGCCCAGAAGATTCCAACTATTTCTGCCCTGGGGGCTTAATGTTTCTGCTCAGAAGAAAATTGGTTTAGAAGGATAGCAGCAAAGTACATGCAGACAGGAGCAAGGACTCAGGATATGGGATTAGGAGAGATGAGAGGCCTTGATGGGAATCCCATAGCAGCTTTTCCTTGGGAAAGTCTGGATTTTGAGGGGTTTCTAGTCTCTGCTGACTCAGAGAGGGAAAGAGACATTGGATTTCCACATTAAGGTGCTTAGCCCTGCCTCACACACCCGCTGGATCCTCAGTAACCTTATTCATTGATTTGACATTAACAGCTGAGGTGTGCAATAACACAGTTACAATGAAACCCGGACAGATTTGGCTTTATTTGCATATGAGCCCTAGGGCACAATGGAAGATGAATGTTAGCACCCTAACTTGAAGAAGTAACTGAAGATAAGAATTATTTGTTAGACCTGTCTTATAAGTTTACAGATATCTTTGGTTTTCTAAAGCAATAAATAAACTTGGTAATGCTGATGATAAACTTGTGAGCCCCCCTATAGGTAACTGTAAGCCACAAAGTTTATGGTGTTACAAAAGCAATTATTAGATTTAGCATCTTGATAGGGTCCCATGGTCTCTGGAGCCAGGCTGCCCTGGCCTGAGTACTAGTTCCTCACTTTTCAGAAGTATGAGCCCAGGTAAGTTACTTAACATCTTTGTGTCTCAGTTTTCTGTTTTATAAAATGGGCATAATTATAGTATTTCTTTTTTTTATTATTATTATTTTCTTTTATTGATTTTAGAAAGAGAAGAAGGGAGAGGGAGAGAGAGATAGAAACATTGATGAGAGAGAACATTAATTGGCTGCCTCCTGCATGTCCCACACTGTGGATTTGGCCCACAACCTGGGCATGTGCCCTGATTGGGAATTGAACCGGAGACCTCTTGGTGCATGGATCGATGCTCAACCACTGAGCCACACCAGCCAGGCTAACTGCAGTATTTCTATCATAAGGTTGTTAAAAATATTGAGCAAGTTAATAAATTAAACCTTTTAGAATAAGGCCAGGTATATTAATATCAGTTATCGTGTTGACTGTCTACTTTAGCTAGATACCACTTCCAGGAGTGGGTCCCTCCCTTCTTATCACCCTCCATGTGGGATCCTCTTTTCTGTCCTGTGTGGAACACCTATTTTACTCTTCAGACAAGAACTGCAATACCAGGACCTAAATACCAGGACCTAAATGGCCAGGGTGTGGCAGGAAAGACTCATATCTGGTAGCTTCATAGAGAAGGAAGGTCTCATTCCCCTTCAGGTTGAATCTGAACTGGCCCGATGGCTTGCTTGACAATAAAACATGGCAGAAGTGACCCCCTACAGCTTCAGAGGCTAGGACTTGAGAAGCCTTGTAGCTTGTTCCTAGGTTTCTTGGAACACTCTTTCAGAACCTTGAGCCATGGTGGAAAAATCATGATGACCAGTGCTGCAGAGACCACACAGTGAGGCCTGAGACTATAGGCATGAGAGGAAGAAGGCCCCAGCTGAGCCCAGCCTACCAGGCATCCCCACAAGGCACCCAATGTGAGAGTGGAGCTGTCCTGGACCCTCTGCAACAGTCCACCTAACAGTTGAATACCACTGAGTGACCCTAGGTGCCACCATGTAGAGCAGAAGAATCATCCAGCTGAGCCCTGCCCAAATTCCTGACCCACAAAATTATGAAATATAAGAAAATATAACAAAATTCTAGTTGTAAACCATTAAGTTTTAGGATAGTTTGTCACACAGCAATACACAATAGTGTCTGTCTGTGACAGATACAAGTATATCAAGAGCAGCAAAATCAGACATGTCTCAAACATCCCAGAAGTTAGTTCAGAGGACATTTTTAAAAAGTCTGCTCTGAATTCCTGTCTTTGGAAAGGAATTCATTCTCTTTCTCATTCTCTGATAATGCTGCCCAGAGGTATGACTTGGGGCATAAATGGCTAGCCATTTAACAAACCTGTTTTCTTTCCTGCTGAGATCACTGCTAGCCTGTATTTTCCAGACAATACTACAGTCGACGCACGTGGCCACGTTCTGGTCAGTGAAATGTGGGCCTGGCTCTTCAAGGAACCTCCTGCATGCTGGCCCAGTTTCTCTTCCCCTGTTGGTTGGTTGAATGTTGATGCTGTTGGTGACCTTAGAAGCCACATGTTGAAAATAGCAGAACCTCCCACAGCCTGTGTCCTTGACAATGTTCTCCTAATTGAACTTTATATAACTAAACTTCTATTGTATCAGGACACTGAGATTTCCAGGGTTTGTTGTTACAGTAGCTAGAGCTTTCTTACTATTCCATTGTGGTTGGCTCATGACTCCAGCTTGACCAACCAGACAATCCCTTCCCTCCAGCCATGAGACAATGACAGTGATATAGGTAGAATTAAGGTTGGACTAACCAAATCACTCCCTGAAATGTGCTAGGCACTCTCTTTCCCTGAAACCCATGGGGGCATTTTGCTGAGAGAGACAGTTTTGATAACATCAGTAAACTCCTGGGTCCAATTATATCTGAAGCTAGACCACTCCTTGGAATACCCAGTAACATGAGTCACAGATCCCCTCTGGGAAGAATGTTATTGGCAATATATTTATATTTCATGCCACCAAAAATCCTAACATTGGAGAATTATCTCAGATTTAAGAAGGGTCTTTGGCCCTGGCTGGTTTGGCTCAGTGGTTAGAGCGTTGACCTGCAGACCAGAGAGGCCCGGGTTCGGTTCCGCTAAGGGCATGTACCTCAGTTGCAGTTTGTCCCTGACCCCGTGTGGGTGGCAACCATTCGATATCGATGTTTCTCTCTCTCTCTTCCGCCCTCTCTCCCTCCCGCTCTACCTGAAGATACATGCAAAAAAAAATGTCCTCAGGTGGGGATAAAAAAAAAAAAAAAAGAAGAAGGGTGTTTGGAGGGCAGGGCATTCTGAGCCCAGTGTCCACAGTGAATCAGACACCCAGAGCATCCTTTTACACATAATCCTGCTGATATTTCAGTAAGATTTCATATTTTATTTTAAGACTATTTCAATACATTCCTTATATACCTGCTAGGCAGGTAGCTCTGATCTAGGAAATGAACCCAGACTACTAGACAAGGGTCAGCTTTGCTTCTCTGGGTAAAATAGAATATTGCCCCAAATATGGTATCCCTTTGGAAATGTCAAACAATTTTAGAAGTATCCCAACTCCAAACCTCAGTGGTATTCTAAAAGCATAGGAATGGTGTCTGGGGGGATGGAAGAGGACAGGTAGCAACACATGGTGGCTGAGAAGGGGTATCAAGGATTAGGCAAGATGTATAAACCATAAATTAAAATTCCACTTTTGAACAAAAATGCCTGAGCATTAATATGTCACACACTGTTCCTTGCAATTTGCTTTTATTCTAATCTGTTTTATCACCTATACATTCCATATATTCCGATTGTAGCGAGTTGAATTGTGTTCCCCTAAAAAAAATGTTCGAGTCCTAACTCCTAGTACCTGTGAATGTGACCTTTTTCTAAAATAGTGTCTTTGCTGATGTAATCAAGTTAAGATAAAGTCAATCTGAATTAGGATGTGCCCTGAATCCAATGACTGGTGTCTACATAAGAGAAAGAAGAGGGGTGGGATTTGGAGACAGAGACACAGAGGAGACACAGGGAATAAGGTCATGTGATGATGAGGGCAGAGATTGGAGTGATGCAGCTACAAGCCAAGGGTCACCAGGTATTGCTGAGAGCCACCATAAGCCAGGAAGAGGCAAAGAGAGATTCTTCCCCAGAGCCTTCAGAGGGAGCATGGTCCTGCCAACACTTTATTTCAGACTTCTGGCCTCCAGAACCATGAGAGAATACATTTCTGTTGTTTTAAGTCACCGGTTTTGTGATCACTTGTGATGGCAGCCCCAGAAAACCAATACACCCAAGTTTCTCATATGTGTATAAACACTCCCTCCTCACACCAGTTGAGGTTATATTAATAAATAGGATCCTAAGCTGGTCAATTCAGTCTTGAGTTGGGAGAAAATAAGTTTGTCTAACTGGCTACATGCAACATGTTTCTAAACAAGTTCTTGGAAGAGAAGATGTTCATATTTCTTGCTCTGTATCCTCTGCACTGTACCTACCTTCATACAGACTCAGAATTACTCTGTAAGGGTGGTACTAGGATTAGGCAGAGCCAACCAACTACAGTTTCTGTGCTCATAAGTGGAATGAGCTGAACCTGGAAAGATTGTTCTCCCAATGTTAATCACCAAGGAGAGTGGAGTGGTTAAGGGTACAGTGTGGGAATCAGACTTCTCTGTCACTGTGTGACCTTGAGCAGGCTCCCTGAGTTCTCTGAGCCTCTCTTCCTTGTCTGTGAAATGGGAATAATCACAGCAGCTACCTCCTGAGGTTACTGCAAAGAGTAAAAGAGCTGATACCTGCAAAGCGCACTGCACGGGGCATCGTACAGAGGACATCCTCAGGGATGACTGAGGGCTTTATTAGCTATTCTGAAGGAGACAGACCCTAGCAAATTAACACAATGGCAAACTTTAGCCCTAGGTCCCCATCTTTCTTATTCTGCTTCCTTTTCTTTCTCTCTCTGATGGACTCAGAATTGCATGCTTTCCCCCCACCCCCACTCAGTTTCCAAGTGTCTGTCCATCTATCTCTTCCCTCTTGTCCTTGTCCCCAAATGTTCTGGTCCATCTGTCTGCTGGCCTCTCTCATCTTCACACAAGGCCTCACTGAGGACATCCTCCGCATCACCCCATCTCCGGAAAACAACCTGCTCCATTGGTGCACAGCATTATTTATTACAGACCCAGCGGACTGCATTAACAGAAAAAATCCCAGCCCCTTCCCCTTCCCCTGCTTCCTCAATTTGAAGTGGAGACATCTGGAAACCAGTTTAACAAGGTGGCTGACAGGCAGCTGGTTTCTGGAGCTTCTCAGGGGGACTCCAGGGAGCCATTCCAATTGAGTTGATAGACTGCTGGTCTCAGAGAAAATCCAGTCAGCTGTTTTAGACAGGGAAAGGGCTACTTCCCACCTGCAATCACAGGAAGGGTCCACATCTGTCCAAAGAGGAAGGTATGAAGGGGTGGAAGCAACTGCACAGGAAAGTGTCCTTCATTCCCTGCTGGGCCCCCACAAGCTGTATGCTCTTGAGTGAGACACTAGACTTCTCTGGGGCCTGTCTATCCAAAGACGGATTTTACCAGATAAGTTCTCAGATTCCTTCTCACCCTAACATCCTAGAATCCTGGGGCTTAGCAAAGCCACCTGGTCAGAGACAGACAGGGAGGAAGAGCAGAAAAAGGCCAGCCATCGTTTATTGAACTGGCACCTGACAGAGTCCCAGGGCTTCATGCGCTATGGGACACCAAGATAAACAAAGACATTTACAGTTGGGAAGAGATGAAACATAATCTTCGCTGTCCCACTCGTACTGCCTAGCTGAAAGGGCATCTCCTGAATGAAGTTCCAGTGAGTTTATAACCAGATGGGAGAGACAGAATCCCACACGCTGGAAAATGAGAGACCAACAAGAGTAGAGTGTAATTAATGTGACTAAGTACTGAGTGGTGTGTACAGGCCATAAGTCCTATGGAAATTGAGAAAAGAAGATTATCTGGAGAGTGGGAAGGGGGCAAGGAGAGCTTCCCAGAGGAAGTAGAACTTGAGTTGAACCTTGAAAACCTTATACCCCTGAAAGAAGGGTGAGGATTACCTGGGTCAGGGAAAAATGAAAATGCAAGGCCCTGTGCTCAAAAATTTAAAACTTTAAGACAGTGACAGCAGAGAGTTAAAGCAAGCATGGAGCCCTTCAGGTGTGGTGCCCTGTGCAACTGCTGAGATCACTCACTCAGGAAGCTGGCCCTGATGCCCAGGAACCTCTGGGATGCTGGAAATATATTAAAACTATGGGTATGGATTAATAACCTAAACATCAGAACTAAAACTATTGGAAGAAACCAGAGGGGTACATTTTCATGACCTTGGATTTGGCAGTGGATTCTTAGACTTAACATAAAAGCATGAACAACAAAAGAAAAAAATAGATAAACTGGGTTTCATAAAAATTCAAAACATTTTGCACCAAAGTATATTATCAAAACATTTGGCACCAAAGTATATTATCAAAAAGGCAGCCTACAGGATGGGAGAAAATATTTGCAAATTACATATGTGATGAGGGTCGAATATCCAGAACACATAAAGAACACTTACAACTCAACTACGAGAAGAAAACAAAAGCCTTGAGTAGGCTTTTTTAACAATATGCAAATGGCCAACTTGCACATGAAAATATTATATTCAACATCATTGGTCATGAAGGAAAGCAAATCAGTCACAGCTGAAAATCACTTCAAACTCACTAGGATGGCGACAATAATGGGAAAAAAGGAAGAAAAAAACAAATGATGGAGAGAATGTGGAAAAAGAAGAACCTTTATACATTGATGATGAAAATGTAAAATAGAAAGCAGTTGGAGGTTTCCTGAAAAAATTAACCATAGAATTATCATATCACCCAGCAATTCTACTCATGGGTCTATACCCAAAAGAATTAAAAACAGGTACTCAAGTAAATGCTTATTCGCAAATGTTCATAGCAAGACTATTCACAAGAGTCAAAGGGTAGAAACAACCTAAATACCCATCAACAAATTAATGGATAAACAAATTGTGGTGTATACATACAATAAATACAGGAAAATATTATTCAGCCATAAAAAGGAATGAAGTACTGATATATGTTACAACGTGGATGAACCTTGAAAACGTGTTAAGTAAAAGAAGTTACACACAAAACATCAAATATTATATTATTTCTTTTATATGAAATATCCAGATTATGTAAATCCATAAAGACAGAAAGCAAATTAGTGGTTGCCAGCAGATCGAGGAAGGTGGTTATGGGGAATGATTACTAAGTGGGTACCGATGTTGTCCTGGGGTGATGAAGAAGTACTGAAACTAGAAAAGGGTGGAAGCTACACAACACTGTGAATGCACTAAATGCCACTGAATTGCACACTTTAAATTAATTAAAGTTATTTGTGTGTCATATGAATTTCACCTCAATAAAAAAAAATAACAAATGATTTTTTAAGGAGCTATGAAGAAAAGAATAGTGACTGTGTCTGTGTACTGCTGGGATACCCCAACAGTGCTATTCCAGAGAGCAATGTAGAATCACAGCTGTATATATTAGCAGTGTGCTGACTACCTGGGTTAGAATGCTGACTCTGCCTCTTGCTAGCTGAATAACCTTGGCCAACTTACGTAGGCTCCTGTGCCTCAGTCTACTCATCTGTAAAATGAGGATAATGTTACTATTATTTGATGACTAAAGATCAAATCAGTAAATATATGTGAAGTGCTTAGAGCAGGTCTGATTTTTGGTAAATACACAGTAGATCTGAGCCTTTCTTGTTCTCAAAGATTTAGGGATTTCCAACTGACCTTGTCACCTTCTGTCATCCCTACCTCCTCAGTGCTCTGCCTGTTTATGTTTAAGCTCAAGGTATATTTATGACCTAGGTAAGTGTGGCCATGACCAACCTTGGCCCTGGGGGTATTTAAGCCCCATGGAAGGGTGGTTTACTCAAGCAAGAGCATTTTACAACAGCCCTGAGTTCTGGGACCAGAGTTGGAGATGGAAAGGATATAGAAAAAGTAACGGCAGGAGGCGAAAAAGCAGAACTCTGGCCTTCTAGGCTCTCGGGAATATCTAAGTGTGAGCCTCCCACAATGTTTAGCCGCATTAAATTAAAGGGGTTTCTCCCTTCCAGCTTCCCTCACCCCCACAGCTGTGGCCACAGATGATGCAAGAAAAATTAGAGCTGAATTCTTTTGAACTTCAGGAATTTTCATATGGTTTCTGTAAAGCTACTTAGTTAATATTTTTATTTCAATAGACTTCCTTTTTTACTTCATTAAATTTATTTTATAGGAAACTTTACATTAGTACTCTAAGTCAGGGACAGCCATCTGTTTCTTGAAATAAAGTTTTATTGTAATGCAGCCACTCCCACGTGTTTACTTATTGTCTGTGGTTGCTTTTTCCACTGCAAGGCAGAGCTAAGCAGCTGCAATAGAGACATTATGGCCTGCCAAGGCAAAAGTATCTACCAACGCATTTTTTGCAGAAGAAGTTTGTCTACTCCTGCTCTAAGTGAAAACCAGTATCACTTAACTTGATGAAAAAGCAAAAATTAATATAATGGAAACAAAATATTATCAAATCCCAGCTAGATTCTGTTATTTTCACTCAATAAATATTTGGCCATTCCATTCATTCATTCATTATCTGTTGAGTACTTGCTCTAAACACCCTATAAGGTCTTGGGAACACAGAGGCAAATGAGATAGAAAGGTCCCTGATTTCATGGGGCTTATGTTGCAGAAGGGATCGACAGGCACTGAAAAGTAAGTATTCAAAGTTATCCACAAAATAAGGTATCCAAGTTATCTTCGATTTCCATGGTGACAGAAAGTAACAAACAACACAGTACATGTGAGACTTAGAGGTGGATAGAGTGGTCTGTCAAGTGAGGGGGCGGGGTCAAGAAAGGTCTCTCTGAGAAGGTGACATTTGGGCACAAACTCCAGAATTGTTAGCAGAGAGAACAGGAAGTTCAAAGACCCTGAGGCAGAAATGGGTTGATGTGTTTGTTCTGGGAAGCTGGATGCTCAAAGACAGGCAGCTATCTCTGTTATCATCCCACCAACCAGCACACACTGGTAGCTACTGATTTGATTTGTCAAGGTGTATTTGGGAAGTCTGCATACCCACCTCACCCACCTGTTTGACCTTTGGTGCATTAAGCTACTTGAGAGTTGGTACTAAGCCTTGGCCAACCTGACAGAAAGCTCAGAGTGATCACTGCTGTTCAGCCCAGTCCTGGGTCAAGCAGAACTGTCCAGGCCTGTGTGCCCCATCTTGTGCTGTCACTAGGTGGGCTACCTAACAAGGGCATGACATTGAGTGAAGTGGTTCTCTGTAGCTGAGGCTGTTGCTGAAGGAGCTAACAGCTGGACACCATCTGCCTTGCAGCTGGGCAGCAAGTCCTTCCCAGAAGGGGCGACCGTCTCTTCTGAGAAGGCCTTCACTGAAAAGAGTGTTCTTCCTCTTACCATTCTTCTGCCCCAAATCCCTGGCCCACTGCACGTCACCCATTCTTTCCCAGAACCTTGTTACTGGCTGCCTGGAAGGGTGAGAAAAGTTAAGTCCAGCCAAGGAGTCAGATGGAAGAACCTACAGCACAAAGGTTTTTCTTTGAGGACTCAAAGACAGGAAGCCATCAGGACCCAGTAAGTAAATCAATGTGTTCATTAACTCATCTATTAAGAAAGTATGAGTCATATTACTGCACATAGCAGTGAAAAACTCAGAGCATCTCAGATAACATGCATATTTGGGGGTTGTGAATATTTTCTGGTGTTCCTGGAAACACACTAAATAGACACCCACCTTCTAAGCTCACTGGAGAGCCCGGTTCACCCTGAACTCCACATGCCTCAGGCCTTTGAGTCACAGATGGCTGCCCAGGGCCTGGCTGACTGACCCAGCACGGTCATTGCGGGGAGAACCACATGCAGTTACTCACTGAAAACCACTGGACCAGGTCAAAGGTCCACCTGAGCTCAGAAAAAAAAAGTGGGGGGAGAGGGATTCCCCCAGGGACTCTGAGACACCTGAAAGTAGGAGAGCACGTGCCTGTGTCGAAATCCCACTCCTCTCACCTGGTTCTCCAGGGGATGCTGTCGCAGCAGAAACCTCTCTTCACGGAACCGTTTTGTAAACCGCTGATTTAGGCCAATCAGCTTGCTTTAGAGATGTGCTGGTCTGGGCAGTCAATGCTTATGCTAGTGCCCCTTGCCCCCAAGTCAAGCAGACGCCCATGGAAGTAAGGTAACTTGTGGGAGACACACAGCCGTCTCTGTAGCGCTGGGAGAAAATCCTCAGTCTCAGGCCCCTTCCTGCCCTGTCTTCCTTATCACTGTCCACTGCAGTGTCCCGTCCTTCCTATGGCCAGTCCTCCAGCTGCTTGGCTCCCTCTGGGCTCAGTGCTGCGCCCTGTGGCCCTTAACCCTGGGCCCTGCGGGCCTTCAGAGGTCTGGCGATGCTGTTCCCCATCATATCATCAGCATCACCTCACAACACCTTCACCCACTGCTTCCCTGCACACCTCTCAGAACCGACCTCCCTCAACAGCAGGACTTTTTCCAGGCCCCTCCACTGCCCTGGGGAGCCCCTGGCATCTTCACGGGAACTCTCTGAAGGTGAAAAAGAGATGGTGCCACACAGCATCCTGGAAGAGCCACTTATGTCTGTTACGTGAAGCTCTGGTGAATGCTGGGAAGGCAGGAGGTGGAAGAACAGGGATGGGGCTGGACAAGGAGAGAGCAGCTGTCTGTCCCTAGACCCTCTCCAGCTGGTCTGGAGGGGCTGTGCATGACTCTCATTGTCTTCTGTGCCCAGAGAGGGGCTTTCTCAGCCATGTTGGGGGGTGGGCATGCTCCCCATTCACCCTCACCTGCAATGAGAACTCTGATTTCTTCCTCCAGAAAGCTCTGGAGGCTGGTGTTTGAGGAGCCAACTACTAATTACTTCTTTGCTATCAGCCCCTAAGCCTGAGCCCCAAAAGAAGCCCTTTGGAAAATAGAAAATGGAATCAGAAATGTAAAAGCAGAGAGTTAAGTGCCCGTTGGTGGGATCCAGCAAAAAGATGACATAGGTATGAGTGAATGATGGTCAGACAACAGGCAAAGAGTTAGATCCCCTTGGTGGGTGTTTGGGGTTTTTTTGTGTGTGTTTTTTTTTTACACAGGACCTCTTGCATCAGAACACCCTGAAATGTGTGTTTAAAATCTAGATTTCTCAGACCCACGGATCAGAGTTTATGAGGAGGTTCCAGGAATCTGCACTGTATCCAGCTTCTCCGGTCATTCTGAGCACGGTGAAGTGTGAGCACCTCTAATGCGATAGAGCCTAGTCCTGAATCCACCACAGAACAAGTGAGCTTCACAAAACCTCCGTTTTCTTTTCTGTAAACGTGAATTTCATCGTTTTTCTTTCTGGAGATTTTGCGGTTGACAATGAACTTCTTCATTCGGTTCTCACGACCACCCTGAGATGCAGACAGGGATTGTTACTATCAGAGGAGCAGGGCACACTGAGGAAAGAGCCTGGGTAGGATGAGCATAGAGCGGCAGGCAGAGGGTGTGGGCACTGGACAGCTGAAGAAGCCCCCTGAAAGCACACATCACCCCCTTCACCAAATCATCATAGTGAGAGGAAGAAGGAGTGAGGAGGTTGAGAGATCCTGTGGCAGGAAGTAGAGAAGCACCTACCAAGAGGTGACTGGACAGTCACAGCCAAGATGTTGAGAGTCAACAGGACTAAAGGAACAGCAGGAGGCAAGGGGACTTCCCCAAGGAAAGGATGGGCAACCATTGTGAGGGTGGATGATGACAAGTGAGAGGCAGGAGCTGGGAAGAAAGAAGGCCAGTGTTGGAGTGGCTGGAGGGCCTTGGGGCTTGTGAGCTCAGGGAAGCCCTGTGAAGTCTACTTTTTTCCATGAGCCTGCAAGGAAGGGAGTGGTGCCTGGGATGGATGTGAAGAGGTCACAGTTCCTGAAGGAGACATCTGTCCGTCTGCAGCTATTAACCAGCCAAGCTGTGCAGGAAAGGCTCTGGGATGGCTATGAGCCCAGCGATGGGAAGTGATGATGGCATGAATCATCTGGGAAGGAGAGAGAAGACAGCCAAGGCATGATTCCTTTTTCTCCCGCCCCACTTGTGGTTATCTCCTTTCTCCACTCCTTTTTCTGCTCCATATCAATGGCCCAGAGCCAAAAGGCTGCTCCGCACCCTCATGGAAACCCTCTTTAAGACCTACTGCCAATCTGCCCACCTAGCTCAATAACATTCAAGAAAAGGGGTGAGATTGCCTTTGGCCTTTGAAAGCTATTATTTTTTTATAAGGCTAAGGAGCATGATAGAGTGAAGGAGTAGAGTGGGTCAACATGACAGCCTTAAAGCAGGACTTCAGTGTTTCATGATTGAGAAACTTTGTACTTGTAGGACAAGAAGGCCCATCAGAAGCCACCAAATCTAGACAGGGTCCTCTTCAAAGATATAATCTTTCAATCTCCCAGCTCCCACCCTGGTTGTCCCACCACTTTCCTTATCTGAAGAATGTCTTCCATACATGAAGAATGTCTGTTACAGTCCTTGGCCTAGAACTATTGACTCTATAAGAGGGAAGAGGGTCATGGTTTGCTTGCACTCTTCTTTTCCCCCAGAGCTCTTAGAGCAACAGCTTGGGTCTGAAATTGACCACTGTTCCTAGGAAAGGCAAGAGAGGAAATAAAAAAGACCCCAAACCAAAGTTTTGGATTATTGTGTCAGACTTGACATGCTGAAAGCTAGGACAGGTGGGAGAGCTCAGCCCCTGCTCTGTGTAGCAGTGAATCCTTGGGGCCTGTGAGCATGGCCACCTTGGGCAGACAGCAAAAACTGGCGGACAATGCAAGCATACATGCATACCTTCAAGTCTCTGGTACCCACAGACAAATGTGCTGTGGGCACCTGCTTTATTTTGCTCCCTTCTCCCACCTACCTCCATAGTATGTGTAGGAGACCACCTGTACTCCAATAGCTTCCCACTTCAACCACCATCATCTCTCCACCCCAGGTTTTTTTTTCCCTCTGGCTTCAGGAACATGATTTGCTCACACCTAGAGCAGGATGGAGTCTGCAGTGCTGGAGTCTCACTGCTCCAGGAGCAACCACTGAGAGCTGGCAGTTGGTGGATAAACACCCTGGCTTCCTTCTGATGTGAGCACCTCTCAGAGGTTCCCCGACAGGACTGAGCCCAGTTGCCTACACCAGCAATCTGCTCATTAACTCACACCCTTTATTGACTTTCTTCCCTTTCCTGCCCCACTTTTTCTCTTCCTTACCGTGCTTCCTGGAATCACCTCATAAATCAACTCTTGCGCTCAAATCCTTGATTCAAGGTATGCTTTGGGAAAACATAAACTAAGATAGTATGAGACTTAAAGAGTAAAATATGGAGATTATTCACACCCTCTGAATGAAGTCTGTTTCTATACACCCTTATTGGCTATGCTAGGGCAACAACCACCCATCAGAGATATGGAGAGCTTGTTTGTTTGTTTGTTTGTTTGTTTGTTTGTTTGTTTGTTTATTGTTGAAAGGGAACTGGACCATTGCTCAGCTCAAGGACTGTTCACCAGGAAGTTCTGTCAGGCTGTAGAACTTCCAGGTATACAAAGGATTTGTTTCATCTACTCTGGGCCACTTTTAACTGGCAGAGGAAAGCAGAATGATTTTGTGTAAGGCAAGAAAAAAGTGCTTTGAGAAGCCAAGTCAATCCTAAGGCATGACTTCCATTCATAAGTGCCTCATCTTGGTGAGTTCAGCATTGCTTGTCTCAGACCCTGCAAAGACGTAGGAGCAAGCTCCAGAAAACCCTGACAACCTAGAAATCACAAAACAATGAGCATGGGTCAAGAGAATTTTGTGTTGCTTAGACAGAAAAGAAACATCTTGAACTGCTTTCCAAAGAGCCCCAAATTTGAAGCCAGCCTATAGCCAAGAATGCTGTCCTTCCCTGCACATAGCACATGGCCTGTCTTCTAAGCATTTGAGTTGCCTGCTCCCTGCACTTCCCTTCCTTTTCTCATTCATCTTTCTCACTAGTTGACCTCTCCTCTCTCAGCCCATCCCAGCCACTTGGCCACTAAACCACAGGAGATGAGGAGGAATTCCAGGGGAGAAGCTGGGAGCATCCTGGGTGGCCAAGCGAGTAAGCAATCCCATCAGTGAACCCACGGAGGGGAGGTGAGTTCCCAACATCCAGGCCCAGAGCTAAAAGGGGGTGGCTGGGTTGAGGGTGAGAGTGACTCTCCTTGATTCTGAAACCCTTGTGTATTTTCAAGGAAATTGTATCCATATGTTTCTGATTCATTTACACATAACTCATCAAAATGTTATTTGGTAAGAGCTATGTGAAGTCCAAGCAGCCTTGTAACAGTTTGTTTAATAAACCCAAAGAGGGTTTTTTTTGTTTTTTGGGTTTTTTCTGACTCCCTTTTATTTTTTAGAAAGGAGAAGGGATTTTTCTTTCCTCTTTTCTCTCCAAAAAAGCAAGTGGTCATATCCTATATTGTGATTCAGGCCTATGAAACGCAAATCATTGGAAAGACCATGAGACAGAAAGACAAAATTCCAAGTACTGAGCTCTGATCTGCCCTAACCTGGGTGATCTTCTCTACATGACTCTTATTCTCCAAGCTTATGTAATCATTCAAAATCACGTGGCAGAGAAAGATGCTTAAAGTTCCTGCAATTCCTAACTTTTTTATTTGTCATCACCTCCCCACCATCTATACCTTGCCCAGACATGAGTAAAGTAAATTCTATTTTTAATGAAAATCTTTAAGGTGAACAGAAATCTGAAGGAATGTGAGTGTAGCAGAGGCCAAAAGCAATCATTTAATGGGTATTAAGGCTTTAGTCTCCAGAGTCAACTGAACCTCAGACAGAATAAGAAGACATAGACTGAAACCAAGGAACAATTGGATGAAAATAAAGGCAGGAAGAACTGACTGCTAGGGACATGAAATACCTTGCTTCTTGCACATCCTAAATAAAAGTCAGACTCACCTTCTCTTTATTGCCTCTCTGACCTATTGAGTTGATAATTAGCTGTCTTCCTGGAGGCAGGAGAATGGACAGGTTGACCTTTAGAGGACCCTTGCACACCCCATGGCTTTTACAATCCACCACCAGCCCAGTTTAGCTCAGTGGAGTCCACTAAGAACAGAAAGCCATTATGTCATTCTTCCCCTTAAGACCATGGACTCTCAGGGGTAAAAAGGTCAGATGCCTGGGGTCAGCCCACAGTTGCTGGTGCTTTGTCATTCAGGGTGAGCACAAAGCCAAAAGACTAACCATGGCTCTCCCAGCTGGTGAACCTAGCCCCCAGCCTTTCTCCCTCATTCAGTCATGGCAGAAACTGGCTGCTCTGATTATTCTGCCTATTGAGCAAATAGTGGAGATGCGATACCATGTATGAGGAGAGAAGCTTAGATGTTGAATGACTTTACATACTTAGAGTGGGGATGGGAAAACTGAAGTCATCTGTGTGCAAGTGAATGTTACTGTCCATAGAATCCCAGATCCAAATAATGTCATTGCTTACTGAGCATCTGAGTCTAGCCACCTCCACTGCAGAGATAGGATCTAGTCCTGCATCGTTTTTACTCTACCATACCAAAGTTCCAGTTGATAAATGGAACAGTCCCTGTGTCAATCAACACATCTTTATTGAATGCTTAGAGAGTGAACAAAGAAGAAAAGAGAGAGAGAGAAGTTGCCCAAAACAGAAGCCTCGGTCTTTTTGCAACCTAATCTTAGAAGCAGGATCCCATTGTTTATGATGTAGTTTATTCACTTGAAACAAATTAAGTCCATGTCCAAGGCAAAGGGCTTACACAAGGGTGTGAATGCCAGGAGGAGACAGGAACCATTGGGGTTCACCTTGAATGCTGTCTTCCACATACCACTAAGCTGGAAGTCACAGGATGTGCCTTCTAGCAGGTTCAACCTCTGCCACTTTCTGGGCATGAGGCCTCTAGAACCTCCATTCTATCTGTGAAGTCAATGAGTTAAGATGATTTTGCAGTTGATAAGAGCCACAAACTGGTGCCTTTGAAGAGTGGGTGACAGACTCCTCTGCTGGCTAAGGACCTTGGAAAGTCATCCACCCCCACCTCCTTATGGAAAACTCTCTTCTCAGCCCATATACATGAAACTCCAATTGTGGCAGTCCTCCTAAGAAGGATACCACTTCTTCTGATCATACCTATGCCATTATTTTACCTTATTCCCCTGTCAGGAAAGCTTTCTGGATTCTAATCCTCATCTGTTCCACTGAAGCTTTGTCCCTTTTTGTCTGTGCCTGGTTTCACTGAGACCAGAGAACAGCTTTCCTAAGCTTTTATCTCTAATAACTCTCATGTAACTTACATATGGAGACCCTGGTCCCTTAGGTGCCTGAGTGAGATAACTTCCCTTGAATCAGGTAGAGCACCAGTATGTACTTCAAACATGAGAAAGTCATGTTTGGCTGTCCCTCCCACATGGCTCATTCTCTTATTGACTTTCCTCTGTAGTCTTTTTTTTTTTTTTTTTTTTTAACCATGAACTATGATCCTAATGAAGACAGAAAACTACAAAGAATTAAGAAAAGAGAGATGGAGGAGAAGGTTATCTGAAACTAAATTTGACACTGTGCCTAGCATCTAACACATTACCTCATTAGCTTTTCCCAGCAGATCTTTGTAAAAGTCATTATTCTCATCATGTAGCAGACAGAACTCAGGCTCACTGTCCGTGGCTGATATGTGTCAGACTCAAGATCAAGCCCAGGTCTGTTTTACATTAAGCCTGGAACCACTCTTAAGCCTTGCTCACAGTACTTTGGACTGTTTGGGAGTAAAGCAAATCCTTTCTTTAACCAACAAAAGAAAACACTGTCAGAATCTTGTAAGGGTAGGATGGACAAGGGCCACCAAAGTGACTTCCCTTATACCCCAACCTGTGGACAATTATTCTCCCAATGTCTTCTGTGGACTGTGGTTCTTTTTAGGGAGCCAGACTTCACTAAGACTGTGTATGCATCAGGAAAAGATCAGAGGTGAGAACATTTAGACTCCAGAGGTAGCTGGGACTCAAAACATCATCGATATGAGTGGGTCAATTCTGTGTCCTGGAGAAACATGTAGTCAAGCCCCTCAAGGTTGGCACAAATGCCGAGACAGTAGACCATCAGCCTCACCTGCTACCTCTCTCCTGACGTTCCTCGGAGTCTCCTAAGTCAAGAGGAGAAGGAGACCCTGCTTGTGCCAAATTTTTCTGGATCATGCACAGCCTGGCTAAATGTGTGAGAATGGAAGCAAGTTTGTAAAGGACCAACAAATTTACTTACTGCCATCCACACATCAGAATAAGAACTTGATAGTCACTCATAGCCTCCCTCAGTTTCTCTCCTTTGACATTGAGAGGGGAGCCTGAGAACCACCCACCAAGGCCAAGCTTGCCTGAGGATCTCCTGAAGCCCACTAATGATGACTCATTGATGAAAGCAGCATTCCCAAAGCTGCAACACTGGCCTGATGCCCAAGCCCTGCCTGCTCAAGTGCATAGAATGGGTTTATGCCTCATCTATTAAGCCATGGGCCTCTTTCAGTGGATCAAAGAACTTTAAGTACCAAATGTCCAATGTGTTCACGATGATTACAAAGCATCTATCACTGTAGCCACTGTATTCTGCTTGTGGTGGGTATTATCTCATTTACTCCTCAAAATAGTTCTCTGAGGATAGCTGTTTTTATCCCCTCCACCCCTTGCAAATGAGAAAACAGAGAATCAAGGAGGTTAAAAATGAAAGTTACTGAAAATGACATAGCTGGAATTGGGACCCAGGCAGGATGACTCTCTTAACTGCCACTCAGTGAGGCCCATTGTATTCCACAGGTCTCAATAAGCACAGCTGGAAGCAACTTCTCCCTATTTGGAAAGACAAAACCATGCCTTGCACATCAGATATCTTTAAGAACAAGCCCCCTCTAGGAGACCATATTCTCCCAAGATCAGGCATCAAATCAGTCCAAGGGTCTAAAAACAGGGAGCCATTTGGTACCCCTCTTTCTGAGGTAACACCATTTAGAGAACAGAATTCTACTGGGAAGTCAGCAGCTCTCCCCTGAAGCCATGCCTCTCCTTCCAAGGAGCCCCAAATTTTTCTTGCAAGCAGGATGACAAAAGGGACAAAGGGCAAGGCATTCCCCACTTAGAAATAGTAGTGAAATCTCTCCATGTGTCCTTGGACTCTCCTCAAACCCAGTGCAATTGGGAACCAGAAGGAAGACGGGGAGGATGGGGACAGGCATCTGTACTCCTGGCTGTAAAGCTGCTGTGTCTCAAAGGGGCATCTGGGTACAAGCTCTAAGGTGCCATCAGATGTGCCCTAATCACATCAACGCAGAAGCTAGTGAGGAGGGGCAAACAGAGAGAGAAGGAGAATGCCCACTGAAATTAACTTACAGATGCAAATTGTTCAAGCTGTCAGAGCCTTAGGGATCACACAGTACAGTTCCTTCATTTTACAGATGAAGAAAGCGCATTCTAGAGAATTGCTTTTGAAACACTTTGTTAGACTGACTTGTCTTGGTTGACATGCATGTGTCCTGTAGGTCTCCTGCTACCTGCAACCACAGACTCCTCAGTCTTTCGTGAAGCTCTGAGCTGGGAGTCCTACTGGCAGCTCTTCTCTCTAGGAATATGTATGTTTGAAGAAAAAGCATTTTAGAAAGATGAGAAAATTCTAGGAAGAGACCATATGATTTATCGTCTAAACTGGTACACTTTTGAGAAATAAGAATAAGGACAAACAGGAGAAACAGAGACATGTGGTCACCCTACCCATAAGAGACCTTTGGGTCTTTCTTGGTGGAAAAGGAAACATTATGTAAGCATAGACTTGAGATACAGAAGGTCAGGCTGGCTTATTCATTCAATCAACAGACACGGCCTAGACACCAACACTGTGACCACAGAGCCTAGATTTTTCTGGTTCAGCTCCTATTACCGCTAGATGTGCCTTTCATAGGCCACTACCTCTCTCTCTGGACCTCACTTTCATCCTCAGAAAATGAAAAAGTTGAACCATGTCACCTTTCAGACTCCTCCCTTCAAGCTGTAGTGTCTAGGAGTCTGTGGGATCTCTGGCTGAGAAAGGGGGTCCCAGCACAGCAGCCACCCACCTTGCCAGCCCAATGCACTAACCAGCAGAACACATGGCCTGGCCCCTCCCAGGGCCCCCAGCCCAGCCCTGCCCTGCCCGAACCCCACCCAACATGTGTGGTTGCTCTTCTTGTCCAATGTATAAGAACACACAGGGGAGATCTTGGGAAGAGAGCTGCAACACACATGTACACACGCACACGCACACTCTCATATATCACTATCAAAACAAATATTAAAAGCCACAACATTCAAACAAGTGCAAAAGACACACCAAGAATCCTCTGGCACTGCCTTCCATGAAAACACCTGGTCATGTTTAACCCAAGCTGAAAATATGATTGCCGTGCAAGACTCCTGGCAGGGATGGTAGGAGGCAGACTGGACGCCCTCAGCAGGGGCCAGGCTAGCCTGAGTCACCCCATCTTCTCCTAAGGGACTGGTTCTACTTCTGCCAGCCAGCATGTGACAAAGAGGGAGAGTGCAAGCACTCCAGCTTTTAGCCACGTCCTCACTTCAGATGCACTATTAACCTGAGCCCTGCCACCACCTCCCTGGGAGCCAGCAGATGGGAAAACAGAAGGGAGATGGCTGGTAGGGCCCCTTGGCTTCCCATGGAGGACCTCAGTCTAATAGAAGTTGTCATGTGTCAGCTTAGGGCATGAGCAGAGCCCTCCTGGGCAGCAGCTGCTCTGGCGGCCCTTAGCCAAAAAGGTGCTGAGGTGAGGGGGTGTGTTCTGGAGAGCTGGCCCAACTCAGAGGCTAGACAGAGGAAGGAGCTCAGAACCCATGGTATGAAAACAGTCAAGCAGCAGAGGAAGGTGAAAGGAACCCTCAAAGTAAAACTGACCCGTCCTTTAGCCAGTCCAGATCTTGGTGTTAATGATGCTCCCTCTAGGATGTGGTAAGAGAAAGGCAGGAAGGGCCAGGGGATATGGAACCCATCGTTAAGTTTTGTTAAACTTTTTCCCAAAATCCAAGACCTTGGAGTCTTACAGATTCCAGGGATCATGGTGCTCAACTCAACTCTTTCATTCTACAAATAAGAAACCTGATGCCAGAGGTGATCCAAGGACCTATCCCACGTGGTTCAACTGGTGGACCCGAATCACCAAACCAGCTTTTTCCTTTGCACTATATTCTCTTCCCCACTTCTCAGCAATAAGATATATAAACTTCATAATGAGGTCAACCAGGGACTTAGTCATTTAATCTCTATTCAAAGTACCACCATTTCTTGTTTTGAATCTTTAGAAATCTCAAAATATCATATTTTTGCAAGTAACAGGACTAAATTCTGTGATGTGGTATATCCTAACAATTCTACTTACAATAGTAATAGAGGTGTAGAAGTCTATAGAAAAGTTTAAATCAATAAGAAAATTGTAACACTTTACCAAATATGGATTTTTTTTAATAACTGGCCAAACTAATGATCTCTAAACCTCCAGTTCCCCTTAATACAGCATCGAATATGCAGTGCATGAATATGACGCTTTCCTCAGTCACGAGGTCTTCAGTTCCAGTGGTCATGAATCGCGAGTTTCTCTCTCAAGGAAAATCAGAAAAAGGGGTTCGTTTTGGTGAGAAATAGATAAAGAAGGTAAAATAGTTAGAGGAATATTAGTATTATGTGATGAAGCCATAAAAGAGAGAACAGAGACTGAGGGCAAAGTATATTTTGTTTTGTTCTTTAAATTGTATTTCATTGTGGTAAGAACACTTAACCTGAGATCTACCCTCTTCACAAATTGTTAGGTGTACAATATAGTATTATTAACCATAGCTAGAACATTGCAGAGCAGATCTTTAGAACTAGTGTATCTTGCTTAACAGAAACTTGATGTCCATTGAGGACAATCTGAAATCCCCTCCTAGAGTCCTCCTATAGTGAGTGCTGGGAGGAAGGAAGCTTATGGGTGGAGGGTGGAGGGTAAGACTTCAACAGAGCTATGTCTTTGAAATCCCATGTGTCCAGACGAAGACTTGTGAAAGACCCACTGAGCTCTCCTAAGCAAGTTCAGTACAAGTTAACTGAAGCACGCAAACATTGCAAATTACCAGGCCCACTGTGCTTCCAGAGGCTGCAGTTAGCATCCCCAGTTGCAAAATCACATTGGCCATTTGTGTGGAGAGCAGATGCAGAAAACCTGCCTTTTAACATGCTCATTACCAGCAGCAAAGGAAAATGATTGTCAAGCCTGTCATTAAAGCAGCAGGGGAGCAAAATCCTGAAAGTTCTCACAAACAAGGGAAAGAAATGGAAATTAAATGGATATACTGTACCATGAAGACGTGTAAAATGTCTTTCACAAAGACAGCACTAAAAAAAGGTGCCATGTTTTACACGTTTTATTTCAGTGAATATATTTATTCCTTACTTAGGCCTTTGTGGATTTTCTGATGACCTCAGACGCTCACATTCTAGCTTTTAAGTTCCTGAATAGTAAATTAATACATTTTCTTACTCTGTTTTTGTGTGTTTATTTTTTTCATAAAATTTGTTTTTGTTTGTTTGTTTTTTAAAAGGAAATAAAGGCACAAAAACACACACAGGCCCAGCCAGTGTGGCTGAGTTAGTTGAGCATCTCCTGTGCACCAGGAGGTCACCAGTTCATTCCCTGTCAGGGCACATGCCTGAGTTACGGGCTCTATCCCCAGTAGGGGGCATGCAGGAGGCAGCCAATCGATGTTTTCTTTCTCATAGATGTTTCTCTCTCTTGCCTTCTCCATTCCTTTCTCTCAAATCAATAAAAACATATTTTTTTGAAAAAAACACACACTAATTCAAACACACACACACACATCCACAATGAAGAAAAATCAGGAATATGATTCATCACTAACAAAATTAAAATGGCAAAGGTTTCATGCTGATGTCTCACATATGCCTACAATCAGAAGTGAGATGTAATCCAGGCATCATGGTGACCAGGAGGCTAGTTTAATGGACTGGTAATCATTTTTAACTAGATCGTTAGTTTGAAAGACATGGGAGCAATGCTGGGGTCCTTCTTTGCTGTTCACTGGGTCTCTCTCTTTCGTTTTTGTTTTTTTTTTGGTACGTGCCCCTAGTGGGAACCAAACCCAGGACGCTCTGGTCCGCAGGCTGACGCTCCAACCACTGAGCCAAACCGGCCAGGGCTTTTTTTTTTTTTGGTACGTGCCCTAAGCGGGAACCGAACCCGGGACTCTCTGGTCCACAGGCCAACACTCCAACCGCTGAGCCAAACTGGCCAGGGCTGGGTCTCTCTCTTACTATATCTCTCTCTTAATCTCAAGAGCAGGAACTTGGTTTAACTGAGAACAGTGATTAGCACACAGTGTACAATCAATATTTGATAAATGAAAGTGTCAATGAGTGGTCTGGGTTATCTCAGGGAGCAACAGAAGGAAATTCGTTCATAAAATTAGAAAGCCAGGCAGTATAGGGCAGTGGAAAACGTAGCACATGGCGTTACAGACCTGAAAGCCGTTTTCCTTTCTGTCCCTCCTTATCTTTGAGAATTTGGGAGAGTGATTTACACTCTCTGAGCTTTCACTCCTTCACTTAGGAAGTTCAGATGATAATGCCTACTTCACAGCACTGTGGTGGACTTAAATGGAATGATATACGGAAAGTGGCTTGTGTACCATAAATTGCCTTGCAGTTATCATTATAATAGCTAAAACTCCAACTCTCTTGTCAGTTTGGAATATAAAAATTGATAACAACTTTTTACTTACACTAAAATAAATATGAATGGATGAATTTCCACTGTAAGCAAAAGCAATTCAAATTGTACATCAAAAAGCCTCCTCCCCAACAAAAGCACTCATCCCTAGCTGCATATTAGAATAACCTAGGGAGATTTTGAAACATAAAATGCCTTCCCAGAGATCCTGATTTAATTGGTTTGGGGCGCTACCTGGGCACCTGTTTTTGTTTTTCTCTTTGCTTTTAATTTCCAGAATTCTCTAGTGTGCAGTGGAGCTGAGAATGCCCAGTCAGGAGCAGTAATCTATAAGGTGTGCTCTGTTCAACTTATTACAGATCTACATAAAGGAGGGGAAAGAGAATTAGAGAAGAAATAAATGAAGAATAAAAAAATCTGTAATTTTTCTTATTCTTCATTGATCTAACAGATAGCAATTTGTTCAAAATAACAATACCAACAATGTATTCAGTAATTATACCTTATAGATAAGTAAAGTGAGTGATAGCAATGTTATGAGGGAAGGGAGAAAGAAATGGGAATATTCCGTTATTATAAAGTATCGGCACGACCCATGAATTGGTCTGGTGTCATTTGAAAGAGGACTTTGATTAGTTATAAATGTATATCACAAGTTCCAGGCCAACCATTAAAATACTTTTTTAGAGTATAACTGATATGCTAAGACAAGAGAGAAAACGAAGTCATATAAAATGCTCAGTTCAAAACAGAGAAGGCAGAAAAAAATTGAAGATAAAAGAAAACAAGAATAAGTGGAATACAGTCATAAATAAGGTAGATATTAGTCCAACTATATCAATAATCACTTTAAATGTAAATAGTTCAAATACACTACTTAAAAGACAGAGACTGTCAGAGTGAATTAAAAAACAAGGTCCAATTATATGTTGTCTATAAGAAGTTTTGCTGATATTTGCCCAAGTGCCCATCAGTAGATGAGTGGATAAAAAGCTGTGGTACATTTACACAATGAAATACTATGCAGCTGTAAGAAAGAAAGATCTCTTATCCTTTGAGACAACATGGAGGGACCAGGAGAGTATCATGCTAAGTGAAATAAGCCAATCAGAGAAAGACAAATACCATATGATCTCACTTATTTGTGGAATATAATGAACAAAAAAAGCTGATGAGCAAAACAGACCCAGAGACATAGAAAGGAATATGGTTCAGACTGACAAACCCCAGAGGAGGGGGGTGGATGGGAAGGATGAGATAAACCAAAGAACTTATATACATATATGTGTAACCAATGGACATAGACAACAATGCTTGGGTGGGAGGGATAGGGAGGACGGTATCTGTGGGGGAAAGGAGAAACATCTGTAACAAAAATAAATTAATTGATTAATTAATAAAAAAAGTTTTACTGATATTTAATATTGATAGAAAAGCATGTATATAATCCATATTTACACATATTAAAGGTATATACTCAAAATCTTTTTTACAGATGGAAGTGAACAATCTAAAATGTTTGGAAGCTACTGATATACAGCAGAAACACCTCTGAAACTTTAAAGTAGATAGAAATCACAAAGAGAACTTATTACAATGCAGATCCTGAACTTAGTAAGTTGAAGATGGGGCTGAGATTCTGCATTTCAAAAGAGCCACACAAGGGTATTGATGCTGGCATTCCTCAGACCTCATTTTGAGTAGCAAGGGTATGGAGGACTTACACTAAATCCTAATATTTGTGGTTGGGTCTAGGAAAGGAACCAAAAATCTATATTACTGATGGTGTTTCTCCCCAGCAATGATAATGTTTTTACATATTACTGATGTATATACTTTTTAAAGATTTTTTTTAGGACAAATGGAAGTAAGAATGTATCTAAATGGTAAGAAAAAAAAGTGAAGAAGAGAAGGAAAAAGAAAGGGAGAGAAGGAAAAATAAAGAAAGAGGAGGAGTGAGGAAGGGAGAATAGAATGAGGAATGGAGAGAGGAGGCTAAAGGAGCCAGAGCACAAGAAAACATTTCTGTCTTTGGGATCATGAATCAACATTTCCCAGAAACTTATGAAGATAAAAGAGCAAGGTCCCACTTTGAGAAGAGACCTTGTTCAGATCATGTTAAAGCTTATGAGTACACTGTGAGGAAAAATATGGGCCTAGAGAGCAGTCTTCAATTTGACACTTTCAGCTTTTTGGGCTACCGAAGGAAATCTCGTGATGGCACCTATACAAAGGAGATGTGGTAGAGGGCACGTCATATCCAACATCCTTAATTCTTGGGAGAGTGTTTTGGGGAATAAAACTTGGTCTAGTAATCTGAAGCTAGAACAAACAGGTAGCAGTACAAGACCAACACGTAGGGAGGAAAACAGTGATCCAAACTTAGATAGTTGCTGAAGACTCTCAAGAGGTAGGTTTAAAGGAGAAGTAAATAACTGTGAGAACAGAGAATAAAGTTATAGATTTAGAAAAGATCACATAGTTTACTTAAATATGATCACACTTTCATATACTCATCAATATGCTGCAACCTGGATTCTGCTCTTCTGAACCCCTTCATCTCCATTCTACTGAAAGTTCTAAGTTCACCTGTGACCTCTGAATTCCCAAATCCAAAGAACGTGTCTCAGTACTTCCAACAGACTTTTGAGGAGCATCTGCCTTTGGTGTCACTAAAACAATCAAGCAATAAAAATAAATAGGCTTTGAAGAGGAGGGAGTGGTCTACAAACTCTGGGTCTCCTCCCACATGACTGATAACATTTCAGTCTCCTCCTTCCACTCTTCTTTCAACCAACTGTATAAATGTCTAAATGTGTCTCTCTCAAAATGTGGTGCCCAGAAGTAAATTATATATTCCAAGTGAGGTCTGTCTAGGGGCAAATACAACAGGTCCTCGAATAACATCATTTTGTTCAACGTCATTTTATTGTAACATTGATGAAAAAATAATAATTCATTCCTGGCCAGGTCCACTGTCTGTGTGGAGTTTGTACATTCTCCCCACGTCTGTGTGGGTTTTCTCCCACATCCCGAGGTCTATCAGCCTGGCCACATTCTTGTTTCTCTGCCCAAAACGTCCTAACACCTTTATAATCACCTTTGTCTCCTCCGTCCCACCTTTGAGATCATGTTCACCTTCACATTCCCCTTATCACTGGATCCAGCTCTTCCACTTTGTCTTCCTGGCACCAGTCCAGGGGCTTGCACATAAGCCTTCCTCACCCCCACCCCACCCCCGGCCCCCACAATGAACCAATTTTCAAGGACAGAGAAACTGCATCAACAAACCCTAACTGGGGTTTGTCCCATGAAGGTATATGTAAAACACAGATCTGTAAATGAGGGTGAGATTTGTTCCTGCCTTGCTGACTCCCATTGGATTCCTTGGAACAGTAATAAATGCAGTCTATGAGAATGATCCCTGACGACAGTGACCTGTCACCAGGCCTCTCTTGGGGGCACAGTGTTAACTTGGCTCCGCTTCCACTTTAAAAATAGACTCAGCCCTATGTGTGGGCTCCCTTTCTTCCAAACTGCCTGGGCAACTTCAGTTTATCTCCCCCATCCTTCCAGCTGCCTCAGAAAGTGGAGAAACTGGTTTTTCCTGTGGTTCTTTGGGGCACCTTTGACTGTGCTCTTGGTTCACTCCCCCATCAGAACCCCTTTTAGAGGAGAGGTCAGAATTCTCTTGCTCCCTACTTAAACTCTTTGTTTTCAGGTTTCTTTTTTACTGAGTAAGGACCTGCAGGTCACAGTGTAAAGAGTGGTATTCTTCAGTTCCTAAGGGTTAGTACTGCCCTGTCCTGCTGAACCCCCTAGCCATACACCAGCAGAGACTCCGCAGACTAATCCACACCTCTATCAAGTGCAATCCATTGGGAGGACACCCCAACCCTTCCGTAAAACTCTCTGGAAAGGAGGTTCTCACCACCCCTTCAGTCACCCATTTCTGCCCTTGATACAGGAAATTCCTATGTTTATCTGCTAGGATTTACTCAAGTAACCTTTTTCTGAGAACAAACAGAATTTAAAGAGAACCACGTCATGGGGGGGTGCGGGGGACAAAAAGGCTCCCTTTTTTTTCCACCAAACTGATATGAAGGAAGCCAAAGGTGAAGGTCAGCTGTTTATCCAAAATTTTATCCTATTTATTCAGATCTTTCTGGTCTTTAGATTAGCATGGAAATCTGTCTTCTGAAAAGTTCAAGAATTATCTGCTTTGAGATAAACCCTTCCTGCTTTCAGAAAATGATGATGTTGTAGCTTTAAGAAGGGCAGTCCCACCCTCCTTCTTACACCAAATCATGCTCTTATGGTCAGAGACTTTGAGCAGCTGAGCTGTTGCAGATAAGTTGCTGGGAGTTCTGTGCAGCAGGTACTTCTGGGACCTGTCAGGACAAGAGGGTGAAGGATAGAATTGTGCTCACATGTTCGCCCACATTCACATTTGCTAGTTGATGTGATGGTTACACCCAGGGGTTCCCAACTGGGGGCGATTTGTCCCCGCTCTCTACCTCCCTGGACATGTGGCAATGTCTGGATACATTTTAATTATCACAAGTGGTATGGGTGGTGCTATTAGCATCTAGTGGTTGAAACTAAGGATGCTGTTAAACCTCCTATAATGCACAGGGCAGCCTCCACACCAAAGAATTATCGAACCCAAAAAATAAGTCGTGCCAAGGTTGAGAAATCTGCCTTTAGCATAAACAATTTGGGAAAAGAGTCATTTCTAAGATATGTTTTCACATTCGTCCTCTTCCAAGCTCCAATTCTGAATCCATTTTTTTTCATTGATTGATTAATTCATTCTCTATGTATATATTGGGCATCTACTATAATATGCCAAATGCTGTGTAGGTGCCAAATAAAATGGCAAGCAGAAGTAACCTCCATGCCTGTCCTCAAAGAGGATATAATCTTGCAGGGGGTGATCAACAATTTATAGTATATACTGAAGTGTCTAACAATAGGGAAGACTCTGCTCTAAGCATTTTATAAACTCAGGTAGTTCTATTTTACAATAGCCCCATGAAATAGATACTACTATTATTCCTGTTTCATTAGCAAGATAACTAAGGCATATACAGAGAGGTGGAGTGACTTGCACATGGTCACACAGATAGCATGTGGAAGCAGGATTCAAACTCACATCATTGGGCTCCAGGGGCCATCAGTGCTTTTAACCAGCACACTATGCTACATCTCATATAAACAGACACACGATTGGGATTATTTTAAAAAGTATGTAGAAGGAGAGGACGACAAAGCTATGAGTATCTATTACAAAAGGAGACTAGAACCTAAACAGAGGGATCTTGACAACATGGTACTTGGGCTAAAATCTGAAAAGTTAACTAAACAACCAAGGGAAAGAAGTGAATTTCAGGCAAAGGGACAGCAAGTGTATTAGTTCCGTGTGGCTGCTATAACAAAACATCACAAACACAGGGGTTTAAAACAACACACATTTATTAACATGTCCTCCTGTATGTTAGGAGAGTGACATCAGTCTCACTGAGCTCAAATCCAAGAGTTGGCAGGGTTGCATTCCTTTTTGACAGCTCCTTGACTCCTCCAGCTTCTAGAAGCTGCCTGTGTTCTCTGGCTTGTGGCTCCCTTCCATCTCCAAAGCCTGCAATGATGAGTTGAGTCCTCCCAGCTAATCATTCCAACCTTTGCTTCTGATTGTCTCTTCTACCTTTAAGGATCCTTATAACTATATTGAACCCACCCAGATAATCCAGGATGATCTCCCCTGTTAAGGTCAGCTCATTAACAACCTTAATTCCATCTACAAGCTTACTTCCCCTTTTCCATGCATATTCATAAGTTCTGTGGATTAAGATATAGACATCTTTGAAGAGTCTTTTTTTTTTTTTTTTTTTTTTTTTTTGCCTAATACACATTTGCAAAAGCTCTGCAGAAGAAGAAAAGCAAGTATGGGGCTGAAGAAGGTCCATGTGGTCAAAACAGGAGGCAAGGCCAGAAGGGTCAGACCTAGTGTGCTTTGGAAACTGGTAGAAATTTGGTCATCTTCCTGAGAGCAAGAGGAAGCCATTGAAACCTGCTAATGGGGGAATTGGGGACCTTGGCATGATCAGATGGCCATTTTTTAAAGGTTACTGGCTGCTGTATAACCTGGAGAGAATGGAGGCCAAGGCCAGAGTGGGGGCAGGTAGAGTATTGAGAGGAGAGCTGTTGCAGGAGACCAGATGGGAAGTGATGAAAGTTTAGACTGGGACTTAAAACAGAAAGAAGAAGAAAGGCGAAGATTCAAGAGACATTTTGGAGATGAAATCAACAGGACTTGAGGTTGGGAGAGTGGGAAATAGAGAACGAGGGAGAGCAAGGCATCAAGGAGGCTCCTGGGCTTTAGTCTAGGGCCAATGGCAGTGCCAGTCACAGAGAATGGGAACAATACAAGGGAAGTATGCATGGAGGTGAAATTTAGCTTTGGACATATTTAATTTAAAATGTCTAGGAGGAAATGTTAGCTAGGCAGTTGGATGTGTGAATCTAGGAAAAGTCTTGTTTATAGTTGGTAAACTGACAGCCAGGTGCCTCCAACTCAATGTTCTGCTGGCCTCTCAGAACCAATATATCTCAGTCCAAGCCATTACCTTCCCCCAAACCAACTCCAACACCTGTGTCCTTTCCCTGTTAAGCATCACCATGCAGGGTCAGAGACCTTATCTGATTTATCTTGGCAGGCCCTACAAGTTTTAGCAATGTGCTGGCCCTTGCAAGAGGTTAATAAATGTGGTAGAATAAATAACTGAGTGAATTAATCAATTTTCTCTAGCTTTCTCTCTCCCCCCACCACACTCCTTTGTCCTGTTACTTTTGGACAAAAAGTCAGGTCTGTTTAGCTTAGAGAGATCTGAGGTCAAATTCTGTTGTGACCCTAGCACCTGTAGACACAGGACCTTTGACCTGCAAGCTGCAAAGGACCCTGCTTCCTCTGGCAGCTCAGCCAGGCACTCAGAGAGAGACTTCACAGAACTGACAACCAATGCTGGATTTTATTATTTGTTTGGGTGCCTAAAAAGCATAGTTATTTCCTATAGCAGGCACACTTCACAAAGCATTGACATAAATTGATCAGTTTAAATATGAAGTTGTAGCTTTTTCAATCCAATAAATATATTCCTGTGTATATTTCTTTTGTGAATTCATGTTCTTTTTTTTTTCTTTTTTTTTTTTTTAAGGTTTCCAGGAATTAAACACTCATCTACCACGCAGAACTGGTGTTCAGAACAACTGGAGGGGAGAGAGGAATAGCAGGTCGCAAAGGAATGTCCCACTGTGTCAGAGCCTCCCAGAGCTTAAACCTTAATTAATCAATCAGTCAGAAAAGCATTTGTTAAGCCCTCACTGTAAAAAAAGAATTACACGGACACGGTTCTCTAAAAGCTCACAGCCTGAGACTATTCTGTCTTCTGTTTTTGCATAACACTTGTTAGATTGTTAAACAAGAAATTGGACAAAAACACAGCAGAATGTTAAAAGGAGTTCTGGAATCCTCTTTAGTCAAATATTAGTTCACTGTATAGCAGCAAGACTGTGGCCAACAAGATTTCTTCTTTTGCATTTATTAAATAAACGTATTGAATAGCTATTATTTGCCAGACAAGGGATATGCAGCAGGGGATGGATGGAGGAAACCTGCTGCAGACCCTTGCGGAGCTTACATTCCAGAAGGAACAGATAGTCCATGAGCAAATAAAGAAAGAAGAAAAGACTAGGTTTTGATGATTGCAATAGGACTACGTAAAATGATGAAAGGGGAATGTTAGGTTAGACTTTTAGGAAAGGCTTGTCATAGTAGTTGACATTTAAGTGGAAAGTTGAATGACCAAAGTAAAAGTTAAAATTTAAAAAGAAAATAAAAACTATTAATGCAAAGATCTGTGGAAAGGATTCCAGGTATTTCTTGACTAAAAGCTCCCTCATGCAGGGGCTGAGTTTTATTCAACATTCTAGTCCCCAGAGTTACTATCACAGGGCATTATCTCAATAAATGTAGGTACTCAATAAATACAGGCAAAGCACCTCTGCCATGGTTCCAAACAAAATGTTTATAGTCTTCAGAATATGAAAAGTATCTCCAGGACCTACCTAGTATCTTCTTGCAAGGCTCCATGACCCAGCATAGTGACCACAACAGAGCCATGTGCTTAGAGGCCTCCGACCAGCAGATCTAGTCTTCCCTTGTATCTGACTCTTTCCTAAGGGCGGATATCTTCTCACCCTTTTATTTCCTGCTCACCTTTTATTAGTCTCAAGGCTTTACTCAGTTTCCATGTGGGATTTGCCTTAACACCTTAGAAAAAACAGCAAGAAAACCCGTCCCTTCACTTCTAAACCACAGTAGATGAAATGCTGGGGCTAGAAAAGACTCAACCCACCCACAGCCTTGTCTCCCTCCCCACAGGAGTCACAGAAGTTCTGTCTGGAGATCAGATTCCCTCAATCTTCTCTCCCAGGACATCGCATCCTCCACCACAGAAATTTATTTCTTAGGGCCAGGCCTTCACAGCTACAACCTCATCCATTTCTAAAGAGTTGGTTCTTGCTGCTGAAAGCCAGTGGCTGACTCATACACAGACTGGACACAGTTAAGAAAAGAACCAGTGAACTTGAAGATAGGTTGATGGATATTAAACAAGCTGAAACACAAAGGCAGAAAGGAGTGAGAAACACAACAAAATGAAACAAAAACAGAACAGAGCTACCAAGAGCCAACAGACAATAAAAGCCAATGGCTAGAAATGCAGTGGTTACATAAACTGGACAGGTCCCATGATTTTTAGTTCAACCTGTCCCCACCAATCCCCTAGTTAGTTCTACAGAATTAACTTCCAATCCACCCAGAATTCTAGCTTTCAACATTTTTCTAGGATAGTCTCCTGGCTAGCAAATTATGATATTCCAGTGTAGAGCCAATCTTAGTAATAATGAAAATGTTCACATAATTTAGCAACCATTAAAACTGGGTTGCCAGATAAAATACAGAATTCTTAGTTCAATTTTAATTTCAGATTTTTAGTATAAAGTATGTCTTGTGCGATATTTGGGACATACTTAGACTTAAAAAAGATTTTTTTTTTATTTATCTGAAATTCAAATGGAACCGGGCATCCATATTTTTATTTGCTGAATCTAGCAATTCTCCATTAGAAACCACCATGTAACTCACTCAAAGGTATCTTTCTAACTATCCACATTGCCTGTGTATAACAAAGCCTTGTCCTAGATTGGTTTATTGGGTCTACCAGGTATTAACCTAAGCAGTGGGTGCTGGATGAAGCATAGTACAAAAGATGGAGGAGATGGGGAAGGAGACCTGCTACAAAGGAGAAAGTTACAGATTAGGAATCAGAACAGTGTGTTCTGGAACCCATTATGCCTCTTACAAAGTGGGCCCACCATTGAATCGCTGTGTCTTAGCTTCCTAGCATATAAAATGGTAATGACAATCCCTACCCAGTCCCCTCCCACACTCTCAGATGATCCTCAGCACAGCTCTGTGGGGCATTTATTTATTTGAAAGCCATATAGGAATATATGCCCATGAAGTGGGATTTGTTGTTACTCATGGGAAGGGATGAAAGGAAGCAGTCATGTAGGGAATGCGGATAAAGGAAGAAAAGACCTCAGATGGTCCTTGCAGAGTTCTCACCCCTAATTGTCACTAGCAATACTGTACCTGCTGCCATCAGACCTGCCCGTTTCCACCCCCACAAATTGCATTTCAAATCTCTATCGGTCAATAGCCTGTATTCCTGGACTTCGCCAGCACGGGCATACCAGGCGCAATCGGGTCTCATTTTGTAAGTGCGGCAGAGCTTGGCCTGCTCTGTCCTCCAAGAGGTAACTGCCAAGGGGAGCACGGGCAGCAGTGATATGAGACCCTGTCCTCTGAGTCAGTCCTGATGCCAGCAGGGTGAGGTAAGCCTCCATCGGGGGCACTGTTCACCTGCTGGCGTCTGGCCTCTCTCTGGCGCTGATCAGCTCCCAGTAGGCTGGCTAGGAAGTGAGTAACGAGACAGGTTTGTTTCATGTGGCTCCTGGCTAGAAAGCAGTGGCCTGGAGTCCATACATCAGTAAGAGGACAGATAGTGAGTTCGTTCTGCCCTGGAAAGAGTTCTCCCAGCTGAGATCTCCAATGCTGCTCTAGCCACCTCTCTGGACTCCTGGACCCTGGACCCCAGGCCCTGCCTTATGGATCCAAGGCTCAGCTGCCCCATCTTACATGCCCATGAACCGGAATGACCCACCCCTCCTCTGCCGCCACTCCCTCAACAACACAAGTGGCAGTCCTCGCGTGGAAGGGAAATAAGACTTAGACTTGGGTTTTCCTCTGGATCTGAGAAATAAAAATTGCATGAGCAGGAGCAAGCTACCCTAGGCTCGAGGGTTTTTTAGTCCATCATAAGAAAGTACATTCTGTAGCCATAGTTAAAGAGATTTGAATTAGACCACAGAAATAACCTTACACACTGCTCTCATGGTGTGGGGACATGGGCTGGAGACACTGGGATACCTCACTAAAAGAGATTACAAAGAGTCCTTATAGTTCATGACCCAGAAGAAAAGGAAATATGGTGGCCCAAAAGGAATGCTCCTGAAAAGGAGAGATTTGGACTCTTTGGGCCATGAAAGGAAGCCAGCGCACGTCTGAATGTCTGTTTGGAACACCACAGGTCTTCTTAATGCCCAACACTGGTGATAGAAAGATAGTGAGTTTCAAATTCCTCCAGCATTCACCAGGTAAGCCACGCCCAGGACTGTCAACCCCATCAACACATGACAGTGACTCATCCTGCCCCGCAGCCCTCCAGTGACTGCCCCACTAACTCCAAGCTGCCTGGGTAACTACTGGACAGCTGCCTGACCTAACACACGGAGCCCATTCAAGTCAACAGCTCAAAAGTCCAGTTGAGGAAGGAGAGGATGACAGAGTACCTTGGGGGAAGGTGCAGAAAGATCGTCACTGGGTAGCAGCTCCTTGGGCTCCTCCCCTCAGAGCACTAGCACCCAGGTCTGGCTGAGACCTGCCCCTCCTGGCTCTCTCAGACATGGTTTCTCTCTGTCCCTCCAAACCAGATCTGGTTTCATTAGACTGGGAACTCTCCAAGTCCTTTCCTGCTGTGAACTGATTTATTTGGATGCATCTGTCAGAGCGTGACTGAAGGGTGTCTGGACGGCTGGGAGCCCAGCTGTAGCAGATGTTGCCTCAGAATGCCCTCCGAGTGAGGTTCATGTGGATGCTGCCCACCCTTCCCCCTCCTTCCTCCCTTCCTCCTTCTGGGAAAGGCCTGGAGAGAGAGGCTGAGAACATCTGCAGAGCCCGTGAGAACAAGGAACAAGAAACAAGAACAGGGTATCCCGGGGGCCAGGAGATCGTGGAAGAGGCCAGCGTGCTAGCGTGGCATGTGCCAGGGAATGGAGTTCTAAAACTTATTTTGCCACCGGCAAAGTCTGTGATTGTGAGCAAGTCCATGGATCTCCCCATGCCCATCCTCTAAGTTCATTTCTATCTCTGAGACTCAGCTCACCAGCTCGGAAGAGTTTTCCAACCCCACAGAGCCAAGCAAATGTCTTCCCCTTGATCACATAGCACCTGGCTCTCTTCAAATAAAGCACTTGACACGGGACAGTCCCACTGCAGGGTGCTGGCCAATGTGGTGCTGGCAAAGGGTTAACAATCAGCTCTCTTGAAGGGTAATAAAAAAGGATACATAAAATAAAGTGTGCTGATACAAAGCAAACAATTCACAAATTAATACTAAAATATATAATAATCTTCATTAAAAATTCCATATATCCAATTGATTCTCACAGAATTCTTTGTAGATTGCTGCCAAACTCTTGTATCTGTAGCAAGTAAATGGTTGCAGTTCAACCATGATTTAGCAGAGGGCTGTGTTTGACAATGAGCTCGAAAAATCCCTGAAAATTTAGCAATTGGCTCTTGGAGCCCAGTAGGAGCTGACCCCCTGCTGGACAGCAGGCCCCAGAAAGCAGAGTCCATGATTGTCTCTCTTCAGCACTCTGGTAACAGGCTGACCCAGTTAGTTACCAGAGTTCAGGCTGCTCCCTGAATTGAACCTGCTCTCCTTAATTTACCCAAAGAAGAAAGCCAAGTTAGCAGGGTCTGATAAAGTAGAACAGGTGTCCAAAGGGAGTGTGGCCAAGGACAAATGGTGGCAGGTGGTGGGTAGCCAAGAAGACTCCATAGACGGGGTGAATGAGAGACTGAAGGGAAGAAAGGTATGGAATGGGGAGAGAAGAAAACAGGGCAGGCATTCCTGGTGGGGAGGAGCCGCACAGGTAAAGGCAGGAGACAGACAGCTGCTTTCTCTAGCACCCAGACCACTCATTGACACTTCCATTTGATAAATATCGATTGTCCACTGTGTGCTAATCACTGTTCTCAGTTAAACCAAGTTCCTGATGTTGAGATTAAATTATATTAAGAGAGAGACCCAATGAACAGCAAAGAAGGACCCCAGTGGTGGAGGATGATTATGAGTAAACAGGCTGAATAGCAGGAAGAACTTGATGCAAAACCTAATCTCTAGGGATATTAAATAGGTGCTTCTTTTAGAAGAAAAGTTAGGTGTGGTTATGCAAACAAAAACAGGCTTCTTTCATGCAGGACTTCTCAGGACCCTGGGTATGCTCGTGGGTGTTTCCAGTCACCAGTAGGGGGTTACAGGCTTTGGTGTTTGCCAAACTTGCTTTGTGGGTGGAAGGGAAAAGAAGTGGGTAGGAGTGAAGGATCTAGTCTTCTGTCAAGCAGCTGTGGGAATATACTTCAAAGTCTGGGTTATTGACAGCCAAATAGGGAAAATCAGAGAAGGGCAAAGGCTGATCCAGAAAAGTAGCTGCTCTTCTTGGCTTAGCTCTCACTTCTTTGCATAGTCAACCCCTCTGGCCTCTAAGGGAAATGGCTCGCCCAGCCACTGATGGTGGCTGCCCCAGGTAGGAGCTCTCACCTCGGTGCAGGCTGACCCCTGGACAGAGGAGCAGCAGGCCAGGTTCTGCAAATAAACAGGCCTCTCAACCACTTGCACTTGGCCAGACATTTGAGGGAGCAATCGGAGCCCTCTGAGAGCTCATACACCCCAGTTTGTCTAATAACTTGCAAATTAATTAGGCTTCCCTAGGGGTTTCTAACTGGGTTCCGTGGAACCCATAGGATCTTCCAAGGTGCCCCAGAAGTTACTGAGAGAAGTGATGGAGAAGCTGAAGGGATGGGACTCCAGGCCTCTCCTGCCTCAGAAGATCCCTCTGCTCCAAAGAGGCTCTGCACAAGAAGGCTTATCTATACCTAGACAGAAAAACATTTCCAACACACCCTGGGCTCCCAGTTTGCCCTGCTCCTCCCAGACATCCAGAGAGCCACCTCCTAAACCCATCTCCCTTCGTAACAGTCCTCTGCCTTTGCCATGAATTTGGCAGTTGACCAGATTCCCTCTCACGTATTCAGGTCTACCTATCTCCCAGTTATGGGCAAGGAGGTGGACACTGGTGAACTCTCAGACCCAGAGAGGAGAAGGAACCGTGGTGGGTCACAGCGTAAGGATGCCCCAGACAAGCACTCTGTCAGCCTCTACGCAATCTGACAGCCCTGGTCCAGCCTCATGCCTGGCCACAGCCCCACCTCCCCGCAAGGCTGCTGCCCAGGATCTCATGGAAACCCCTTTTGTTTTGGGATCTCCTTGTTAGTTTCACTCACAGCAGACTTTGCCAATTTTTGAGCCAGCCCTGAATGACAACCATTTTCCCCAGGATTAAAAACCCCTTTAGTTGAGCCCTCGTGCCACACAGGCTGAGCCTGGGAGGAACATCTGGGAGGTACATCTGGGAGGTACATCTGGTCCATTAGCTGGCCTCCCTCACAGATGGGGCCTTCATGGGCATTAGTCCTGGTTCCCACCACAATACCAGGAATGGGGCTTGGGGTTCCTGCTCCAGCCAAGGACTTGGGTCCTGGGGAAAGTCAATAAATGTCTCTGAGCCTGTTTCTACCTCTTTGCACCGTAGGGAGACCCTGCCCTATCAATTTACCTAACCAGGCATTATAAAAATAAGCAAAGCAGTGGCTTCAAAGATGGTCCAAATCCTCTAAAAAAGGAAGGGAATTAGCCATAATTCAAGTGTCAGTTTTCTTGCAATACTGTTGAGTGATACAAAGACGTATTGTTTTGTTTTGTGGCAGGCTGGGAGAGTTTCAATCCAATTCCTCTTTCTTGTCCCCCCACTCCCCCTGCAAAGCTACCCATGAGACAGCCTGACCTTGACAGAGAGGATTTTGCCACCGTGATTTTCACAGAAGCCCTTGATAGTTACCCCTTATCTCTCTCAGGAATAAAGTTGCAAGGGGCTGATTGGGAAGGGGGGAGAGCCCAACCCAGGACTGGTGTTTTCTGGGGGAGAGATGGTGGTGGTGAGGGGCCCACGGGGTGGGGTGCGGGGGACCAACCACGTAAGCTGCTCCATTTCTGGCGGTGGCACCAAGAGCAGCCCTCCCTGGAGCCAGCCAGGCGAGTCAGACTGATTAGGCCAATTCACTCGTTATCTGGGACCAGCAGATAAGGCTGCAGGCCCGGAGGGGTGACTGTGGGAGGTGCTCAGTGGAAAGGAGACCTATGGGACACTGTAGCTGGTGGGGAGGACAGGGGAGATCAGAGAGAATTGTCTAAAAGCCATGTTTGCAGCTCTACCATGGGTCTCAAGTGGTTTCTAGTCAAGGTTGGGGACACGGGGTCTCCCTCCACGCCCCATCGGGATAACTTAGGCCATGTTCTCCGTCTCCAGGGAATATCAGAGTCACCTACCTGAAGGGCGAGTTAAAATACAGGTGACTGGACCCAACCCCCAGAGTTCTTGATTCAGTAGGCCTGGGAAGGACTGGGAACTTGCATGGCTAACAGTTTGCAGGTGATGTTGATGCTGCTGGTCCGAGGACCACACTTGAGAACCACTGCTACAGGCACTGGAGGAAACCTACCACGTCCTCAAATCCAGCTCCCTCACTGCTCTTAGGAAACAAAGATTGTGGGAGACCCGACACCCAAGAAAGCCCCCACAGGAAGAGGGGTGATCTCACTCCCCACAGTCCTGGCAGCCTAGACACTGCCGTGTTATTAATGAGCACTGGGACCTCCCTGGGCCTCATCTTCCTCATTCGTAATGTGAGGAGGTTGGACTAAGGATGGTTTGAGCAGCCCCCTTTCTGCAGGAGAGTTCCCCAAGTCTCCGAAAGAGAAAGGAATGCCCAGCTTCACCTGCATGTTTGCCTGAGGCCGGCTCTGTTCTCTCTATTCACCTACACATGGGATTAGACAGATGAGGACTTTGTTTCAACACCCAGCTCCAAACCATGTGTGCCCCACACCCAAATCCCTTTACGCCCTGTCAGCTTCCCCAACTTTCCACCTGTTTCTTTCTTTTTGCATCTTCCCTGGACTGACATTCGAGCAGAATATTAATTCTGATGATGATATTGGATCCATTTTTTTAACATCTCAACTCCCCACCTTTCCAGGGCCCTTTCTTACAGTTGGTGCCCTCTCAGGATAGAACCTTGTCCATAGTCACCTGCCCCATAGGGCTCACAGGTTCTGCCCTGGCCACTGTCAGTTACCCGGGCTGTATCAGAAGCCATGTGCTGCCTCAGTCCTAATGTCAACCTGACACAGAGGGGAATGAGGCCTTCTGAATTTGTAGTGAGTTATGGCTCTTATATCAAGTATTTGCAAAACTCCACAAATTTCCCTGAGTAGTGATGACCCTGAATCCAACCGTATTTTCTCTCTCTCTCTCTCAGCTCCCATTGTACCTCCCCCATGAAATCTGGAAGGAAACTCAGAGAACATGAGTTATGATTCTGAGCTTTGCTTCCCACAGGGAAGAGATGGGCAGTGACCACAGATCCCTGCTGGGCTGGATTCCGTGGGTCTTTGGCTCTCCACACGAGGTTGCTTAGTGCTAATCCCTTCTGCTGTGCAGGTGTCCTGCAGACACACGTGCTTTCTCTCCCTGGACTGTCACCAACACGTCATGACGCTAGTCCAAGGCACATTCTCCTAGTGCTGCAGGTGAGAGAAGCTGGGATCCCGAGGGGAATAGAGACTTGACCAACCTGCACAGCTAACTCTTAGTGGAGCTAAGAATTGAGCCCAGGTCTCTTGAACTTGACATACATTCCCTCACAGCAAGATGGCCCTTGGGGTGGTTGCCTGACTCTGATCCAAAAGCATGTGCCCACGTGGTGGTCCTGGGGCTGGCAAGGACCTCTTCATATTTCAAGGGGGATAGTGAATGAGTTATTCAAGACCTCTGGCTGGAGAATAGAAAACACTCGTATTTCTTCAACTCATGTGGGACCTGAAGCCATACTCCCTGCCCAGGCTCTTGGGCACCTCCCATTTCTTACTTACAATGTCCCAAACACCTTCTGGCAGGATACTCTGCTTCCCCTTCTCCCTGCCCAGAGGCGCTTGCTTAATAAACACGTCTGCTGTCCTAGCATTTGAGTTACTTGCTACTGGCAACAAGATACAAACTCCAGATGAAAATTAGATTCTTCAAAGTCAAGGGCAGAGCTGGGAAAAGATTCATATATGAAAGTGTTTCTCCAAGAGTATTTCACAGAACACCAGTGTTTCTCCTTAAAGACAGAGTTCTATAGACAAACACACTGGAAACTCCTCCTTTGGGGAACACCTAGTTCCCACTCGTAAGGAAGGGACCTGTTTCCCAAACTGACTGGCTCTGGCACGTGCTGCCCCTTGGAATCAGAGCGCTGCACCGCTCCGTCTACCTAGGCCCAGAAGTGACTTCTAAGTCACATTAAACAGATAGAAGCCTGAGAGATCACCTGGTCCGGGGCTTCACAAACCGTGGCCCAATCCAGACGTGGCCTGTCTTTGTACAGCTTTTGAACTAAGAAATATTTTTTCTAACATTTTTAAAGCGTTGAGGGGCAGGAAGAGAGGGAGGAAAGGCAAGCAACATGTAACAGAAGCCACGTGTGGCCCTGCAAAGCCTAAAATATTATCTTTTCCTTTCAAAGAAAACCCTGCCACCCCTGACCTCTCATAGCATAAGACGCAATGGGTCAAAAGCATGCCTACAGAGAAGAGGGAGAGACTAGAAACAGAGACACAGAAAAGGGAACTGCAGCCCTCGGCCCAGTTAGACACCAAAGATTGCTCTGAGGACAATGGAAATGTGTCCTCTGGCCCCTATGTCAGAGCCCACAACCCCTAGAAAAGGGTCAGCATGGGGCAGGGGGGCTGAGCCTGGGCCCAGGGCCGAGGGAGGGAGGGGCTGGCGGGTGAGCCCCACTAAGGGGTAAGCCTGAGGGTCCAGGCTCCAGGTAGAGCAGCCCATCATCCTGAGGTGATGACGAGGGGGAAGCCTACAGCTTTGGGGCTGGAGCCCACAGTCCCACTCCCTCTGGAGGGCTTGCAGCCAGCTATGGGCGGGCACAGTTCAGTGATCCTGGAGAGTCTCAGGCCAGCCTGGCCTGGTCCCTCTCTCTGTAACCGGACCCATCTGTGAAGGACACCATGAGGGGCAGAGGAGCATAAATGGTATACAAAGGAATTGGAGGGGATTTGGTTACAAAGTTGCACCAGCCATTTCCTGGAATCCAACGGGAGTGAGTTCTGAGAATTAGAAGGGGGGGTGGGGTGTTTCTAAGAGGAAAAGAAAAAATAAAAGACAGACAACTGGCTTACCAGTGTGCCAGTGTGTGAGTGTGTCTGGTAGGAAGGAGAAATCTGCCTGCTCACTGGGCAAGCAGAGCTGGCAGGTAGCGCTCCCAGAGGCAGGAAGGGGCAGGGAACCCTTCTCCCAGCCTCTCCCTCCCCAAACTTCCTTTCCTACCCACTCAGGGCCTGGAAAGTCTGGGATTGATCAGTTCCCCCAGCGCTGGAGAGAGAGCGAGAGAACAGAAGGTGCCTGGCCCACCCCTGGGAGGCAGAGAACATAGGTTCTGGTGAGCCTTCTCCTGCCTTCCCTTCTCCTGACCTTCTTCCTCCAGGTCTCCCACCCCTTTGCCTCTCACTTCTGCTACCCTTTCTTGTCTCCTCCTCTCCTCCTTTTCTTCTGCCTCACTCATTCATGTTCTTCTATTTCCTCTTTGGAGCTTCTCTGCCCCAGCCTGTGGTTCCATTCTTCAGCTACAAGGATCCTCACAGTCAAGGACAAGTGAGAATCCTGATCCTGAACCCCAGCTATGCCGAGTAGGAACTGAGAATAATGGTGCTTCACAATTGGACATGAAACCAGGAGGAGCTAGAGAATGTGACAATGACAGCGTGAAGGCTGGCTCTCTAAGCCTCCTTCCTCCGAAGGGAGCGTGCCTGCTGGACCCCATCTCCACTCTTAGGGAACTGAACAGCCCACTCTTTCTCCAAGCTGCCCCCCACCTCATGTAGGAGGTCTCCCTAATGTAGAGTCTGTGCCCCAGATTTGCCTTGACCATTCTTGTCACCAGTTTTCCAGCCTGGAGAGAGAGCCCTGTCCACCTCTCTGTCTACCTCTCCGAGAACTTTCATTCTCCTTGACTTGACTAATGCTTCTCTTCCCTGAGATTCCAGAGCACCCACTGCCTGAATTATCCATTTAACCTCTAAGTCTCTGTGTGTTGTAAGTTGGCTCTTCCTACGCCCAAATGCAGAAACCACCAGGGCTCCGTGCAGACCCTCTTGGATCCCTTTACCAGATCCAGCTTTGGTATGCTTTTCTTCCCCAGGGCCCCATACAGATGATTCACCTTTGGAGGGCTACCTTTGGCTTATTGTAGCCATGTCACCTGCACACAAGCAGAGAGTCTGACATGCCTGGGGGAGTGTATGACTTCATGGAGTGACCTTGGCTCCTTGTTCTAAGGCATAGATAAGTCAGGATCTAGCCTCGGGAGACAGAAACCACACCAGCTATTTTAACATAAAAATTTTAATATAAAGAATTAACTCAGTACTAAGAACCGAAAAGGCCAAAGGGAATATTAGGGTATCAAAGGGGGAGCGATTATAAGCAGCAGCTAACACTGAGTCTCAGGGAGAAAAGGGGAGTATTAGAATTATTAAAACTTAAAAGCTTGGAGGAAGACAACTACAGAGCTAAAATTTGGTTCTCTGAAAGGGGGCTGCACTGCTGGGACCCAGACTCCTGAGAAGGAGGTGTCAGCCAACTCATGATGGTATCTCTGAGGGGACACAATGGGCCTGGTTCTGCAAATGTTGGAAAAATTGCAAACTGAAGCATTGGCTGCTACTGGAAGGAGCTACCAGGGTAAAAAAAAAAAGCGTTGTTAAGCAATGGTGATGGGAACGTGAAGCAAGCAGAGGAACAGAGAGCAACAGGAAAAAGCATGGCTGACCAAACTGGGGGCTGCCTTGCAGAGAGGGATTAAATGTATTTGCCTACAGAAACATTGGCATCACATTACCTGCAATGTATGTGAATTCTGGGGGCAACTTGAAATTAGCAGCGGGCAGAGCCAAAACTGAAAAAGTGATGTTTTGTTTTGATTCAACATTCCTATACTGGGATGTATGCCCAGGAATCGGACTGATTTTTCTTCAATATTTGTGTTAGTTTATTCTAGGAGATGATAAAGAAAATCCATACTTAAGACACTTGAATTTGGAAATATAGAACATCCAAAATAGAAAGGAGCCCAGTGATTGGCTAGTACAACCTCACCTTTTCCTCCCACCCACTAACACCCATTAACAGCTGAGAAAACAAAATCCCAGAGTGACCAGTAGTAAGAGAGTAGTAGGACTAGTGCTGAGACTGGAGTCATTTGTTCATTCAACAAGTATTTATTGAGCATCTACCATTATACCTTCAGATCTAAGCCCTTGGAAATATCAATGAATAACTGGGAGACGTGGAATGCAAGTTATACTGTGGAGGAGATATTTTTACCTGCATCTTTTCCCTCCAAGATGTTCTCTATTACTTTAGGTGGGCTTCGTTTTTTATTTATTTTGTCTGCAGACCTCATTGTGAATCAAAACACAATGAGTGGGTGGGATTAAAGGGAGAACACAGATGTGATAGAAGCTTCATTTTCCCCAATGGGCACTGGAAACTCTAGGCCCCTCCCAATTTCAAATTCTGCTCTCTGTGACTAGTATGTCCTTAGTACTTTGTGTCTTAATGGTTTGGTTATATATATCTATATCCACACTCCATTTGGACCCTTTTTGGTGCTGCGACTGGACAGCACAACAGCTCCCCCTAGTGTTGTGGAGGAATGGCCTGTCTTAAACACCCGTGGGACACCAACACGGGTAGGAAATTAGTTGTTTACCCAAATCTTTCCTGAAACTGAAAAACTATTTCAGTACTGAGAACTTTTAAAATATCTAATGGGAAACCTCAGAGGAAATAAAGAAGTCAGAGTTTATTTGGGGGTTGAAAATTCTTAGGTTCTATTTTCCTTGTTTCCTGGCCCATTATTTGTTGGTGACAGATATGAATGCACCCTGCGATTGTAAGACAGAGAGAGGCAAGGAGGTCAAACAGGAACACAGAGAAGGCAGTGGAAAATGTAGATGGAGCTATAATTCATCCTATAGCTGAGTTCAAATCAAGAAATAGACCCATGCTCACTAACTCAGCAGTTAAACTAAAATTTGGATTATTTTGATCTTTGCTTTCCCCTCTTTATCTTGATCTCCATTTTCTATCTCTTTTCTTGATCATTCATTGAATTCTTGGGAAACAGAAGAAACAAAGAAAAATCAAGTCTCTTCCCATTCTATTGATCAATAACTTAAGCCTTTGTTTTGTTGGACTTTCTCAAAGCAGTTGATAATGTACATTGAAATTCTGACAATCTTAACATTGATCTGGCTTATTCTTGTCCACATAGTCATGGGAATTTGAACACAGAACACTTGGTAATTCATTTATTACATGGATAAACAGAAAATAAGAGTGAACAAAGGATGGTAAATTCAGAACCTTTGAAAACTTAATTAAATATCCCCAGAATGAGACTCTCTTCTAAGAATCTGTTCTATGTGTGTTATATGTGCAAACATGTGCTCATGGGTGGGCATGAGCTCTTTTCAGTTGATACTATAAAGAAGCATTTTCAGAACAAGGAAGACATGGAACCTAGAATAAATGCCATTCATTCCTTTTCTCCTCAAATAGAACAACCCACTAACCTACCCTAAATAAATAGAAGCCTGCACTGTGCTAAAAGTTCTCTAAGCAATAAGATTTTACAACCTCTTAGTCACTCACTCCCAGGTTATTACCAGAGTTCACCCTGAATGTTCTCTCACACTGCTGATGGAATGATAAATCAATTTGGAAAAAAATGTATTAAGAGTCTTAGGGATGTCATCCTTTTTGACCCTATAATTTCACTTTTATCATTGTATCCCAAGAAAATATAAAAATACTAATAATACTGTATAAATATATAGATCTTTGTGTACATTTTTATAAAAGCAAATAATTAGAAATGCACTAAATATAGGATGTTGGTTAAATAAGTTATATAAATCCAAATAATAGAATGTTATGCAGATATTATAATGTAGGTAGATTACATACACAGTGTTAAAATGACACATTTTTTGTCTCATTTATGGCTAAGGCTGTAAAAAGCAGAGAAGAAAATAACAAGGAGCAAGTATTTCCATATACCTAGACAGCCCAGGAAGGGAGCAGTTAACATTCTCAAGGTAAACCTATAACTAACTAGTAGGAGATGGATCTCAATGGATAAATGTCCCAGCCTCCCAGGATCTGGAGGGACAATTCTGGGGTACATTTCACTTAGTGCCTCAGAGAGTTTCCAGTGGGATTGAACCCCAATTTCCCACAGCAGTAATCAGCTCAGTAACACACTCTTTATTCTCTTCCTTCCCTGTTCCACATACCAAAATTAAGTCACCCCCAAAAATGTAACACACTCTTGAGCTCAAGTTTTTGGATATCAAAACTCAGGAAGAGAGACTTCCGGTCAAGATGGCAGCAGAGGTAAACGCGGTATCGCGTCCTCCCACAACCACATCAAAGTTACAACTAAACTACAGAACAACCATCATCCAAAACCGCCTGAAATCAAGCTGAATGGAAGTCCTACAACTACGAAATCAAAGAAACAGCCGCATCCAGACTGGTAGGAGGGGCGGAGGCACGACGGGCTCGTCCCACACCCACGTGTGGCAGATAAAAATTAGGAGGACACCTCGGCTGGGAAGTACCTGAGAACTGAGGGGTCCCCATCCCACACCAGGTGCCCAGCTCAGGGTTCCAGTGCCAGGAAGAGAATCCCCATAACTTCTGGCTGGAAAAACCAGCGGGAACTGAGGCTGAGGCGGCTGAACACCCCCCCCCCCTCCCCGCCGCAGCTCCTCTTAAAGGGCCTGCGCAGGGACTTACTCCGACTCGCTCCCTCCAGGCTCCAGCATGGGGGAGGCAGCTTGAAAGGCACCAGAGTCATATGGGGAAGAACTGAGCTGTTTGGCATTGGAGCGAGGGCTGGAGAGGCAGCTTTCTCCTGGACAGACGTGCTATCAGAGGCCTTTGTTCCTTTGGTGAGCCCTTCCCTGGACCAGCAGACGCTGCCATATCTGGGACTCGCGCTACCTGGCTCACACTGTTTGCCCCGCCCTGGTGATTCCCTGAGGCCCCGCCCCACCCAACTTTCAGGCCCACCCAAGCTGTTGCCAGTTGCTTTACCATAGGATTGGCCTGTCTTGAATCCTGCTTCAGCTTTTCCTAAATTCTTTCAAACAAGCAGCATCTGGTCTCAGCTAGCCCCATAACTCTCACTAAGTACTACATAGAAACAAACACAGGGAGGCAGACAAAATGAGGAGACAAAGAAACAGGTCCCAAATGAAAGAACAGAACAAAACTCCAGGAAAAGAACTAAGTGAAATGGAGTTAAGCAACCTAACAGATGCAGAGTTCAAAATACTGCTTATAAGGATGCTCAATGGACTTAGTGAGAACCTCAGTGAACTTAGTGAGGGCATCAAGAGCATAAAAAAGGACCAGTCAGAAATGAAGGATGCACTAACTGAAATAAAGAATAGTTTACACAAATGCAATAGCAGAGTAGGTAAATCCAAGAAGCAAACCATCGATTTGGAATATAAGGAAGCAAAAAACACCCAATCAGAACAGCAAAAAGAAAAAAGAATCCAAAGAAATGAGGATAGTGTAAGGAGCCTCTGGGACAACTTCAAGCATGCCAACATTCGCATCTTGGGGGTGCCAGAAGGAGAAGAGAGAGAACAAGAAATCGAAAACCTATTTGAAACAATAATGGCAGAAAACTTCCCTAACTTGGTGAAGGAATCAGACATACAAGTCCAGGAAGCACAGAGAGTCCCAAACAAGATGAACCCCAAAAGGCCCACACCAAGACACATCATCATCAAAATGCAAAAAGTTCAAGACAAAGAGAGAATCTTAAAAGCAGCAAGAGAAAAGCAGTTAGTTACCTACAAGGGAGTTCCCATAAGACTGTCAGCTGAGTTCTCAAAAGAAACTTTGCAAGCCAGAAGGGAGTGGCAAGAAATATTCAGAGTGATGAAAAACGAGAACCTACAACCAAGAGTACTCTATCCTGCAAAGCTGTCATTTAGAATCGATGGCCATATAAAGAGTTTTCCAGACAAAGAAAAGCTAAAGGAGTTCATCACCACCAAACCATTATTATATGAAATGTTGAAGGGTCTTCTTGAAGAAAAAGATTTAAAAAATATGAACAAACAAAATGGCAATAAATACATATCTATCAACAACTGAATCTACAAACAAAATGAACAAGCAGAACAGAAACATTCTCATAGATACAGAGAACTTTTGTTGGTTACCAGATGGGTGGGGGCTGGGGGGATGGGTGAAAAGAAGTACAAATTGCTTGTTAGACTGACAAACCTTAAAGGGAAGGGGGTTGGGGGGTGGAAAGAAATAAACCAAAGAACTTATATGTACATATGCATAACCAATGGTCACAGACAACAGTGTGGGGAAAGGCAGGAGGGGGGCAGGAATGGGGAGGAGGGGGGCAATGGGGGAAAAATGAGGAACATCTATAATACATTCAACAATAAAGATAAAAAAATTAAAAAAATAGAACTCAGGAAGAAAATTGTCTTCAAAGAGTTTCTACTTATTTGGTCCCCCACCCAAAGCAAGGAAACAAAATGAAAATGTGGATCTCAGCTTCAAGCAAAGGTAAGGGGGGATTGCTAAGGATACACACAAACTAATAATTCAGTGACTTGTGCTGTCACAACTTTGTCACCATCACTGCCATTATTACTGTCAAACACCAATGAGACAGAAGTCAAACAGGGCTCCTGCAGGTCAGGGATTTATAATACTGAGAAAAGACTCATGGGGCTGTACTTGTTTAAGGCAGTTTCTCTACCTGACACAACTATCTTGCTGCTCTAGCTTATTAAGAAGGGGGCCATGGTTTAGAAACCTCAGTGTGATACCTACCAAAATATACTGAGTACCAGGGGTGGGAGGACTAGAATTTGTTTCAAGTCTATCATTCCCAAAATGAAACACAAGTCACATCTAGACAGATAGCTGGCTCTCTTCTTTTTCTCCTCGTGGACTTCAAACCATGCATTAGGAAAAAAATATAGATTCTGAGACTAGGAATGAAGTGGGTTTGATAACGTGAAGTCTCAGGGATCTGAATTGAAAGACAAAAGAAAGAAGACTACCCTGTACACAATCTTAGATTCTTATCCCGGGCTTCCCTGCCTAGAACTTCAGCTGGCCTCTGGACTGCTTGATAAATGTGGGTAATAGAGAAGTGGAACCAATAGTATGAGTAGTAGTAGATCGCAAAGGTTTAAGACAGAAGTTACGAAGTCAATGTCTTCAAGATCCAGCCTGGTTATCTATGTGAAGCAAGCAGAGATTGTGGAGGCAATGTCAAATTGAAGAGTGCATACCTCATCTAAAAGGTACTTTTTAACTCTCATCAGTTGGGATCTAGTGCTGCCAGACAAGTTTAAGAGCAACCAAGAAGTCAAAAATCTAGATTTTACATGAATGCTGCTGACTTCAATGGTGGCAACTAGTTCAAATGTGTTCTGCCCACTTCATGTTCGTCTGCATAGTGTGCCAAACAAAATACATTTGTGGGCTCTATAGTTGGCTTCTAGACCATAAACTGGACATATGCTATTGGAATAAAATAATCTACTGTAATTGGAGAATGTATTGAAAGCCCATAATAGAGGACAACTATACAATTTTTAAAAGCAGAAAGAATGGAGAAAAATTTTAGGAAATGAGTTGTGAAAGGGAAAAAGGGATTGCATTCAAATTTATAAGCTTATGAACTTCAATTCTGGGTCTGTTTCAACACCTGCTATTACAATATATAAGGATAATGGTGACTGTGGCATTATGACCACATTGCAGCACAAGAGACTCTGACCTTATGAATAGCCAGTTAGCTGCCTTCTTCCTGTCACTGGCTTAACTCCCTGAGAAACATCTGGTTTAGGACTAGTAGGTTCTGTGCCCCAGCCCCACTCCCCCACTCTAACCTCCCCCCAAATGACCCCTTTACAAGAGTATAATTAATAAATTATAAATTAAATTCTACTTACTCCTAACCTTTGTTGTTCAACCATTTTCTTGATCTTGCTCTCTGATTCTATACATTCAAGAATATCGAACAGATTTGTAATAAACTATAAATAAAAATAGTTGCCATTTATAAAATCTTGTAAAAATGTTAAGCAATATTGAGAAATTTTAAACAATACAAGTAGAAAGATGGCCCAATTAAAGGCATCCAGAAAGAGACAGAGGCCTGTAAATAGAAGGGACAAGCTACCATGAGGGTTAATGAACCTCTTTGGAGAAACAAGAGTGAAGTTGACATTTAGACAAAGCCCAAAGAAGGTGGATCCTTGAACAAGCAGAGCCAGGACAACCTCTCCCCTGAGAGTAGAAAGAACACTAAAGAAAGAACATGCTATTTACCTCTTTTTTTTTTTTCCAAGTTATTCATTCAGACTGCTTCAATTGTAAAATTGAGGTCATTGTTACCTCAATGGTACAATTGAGAAAAATGGAATAATGTTTAGCACAAACTCTAGACATTTTTGTAAAGTCTTATTGGAACGGGGCCATGGCCATTCACTTACTGTGGCTGTTTTCTCCTGAAACGACTAAAGTATGCTCTATCCAGCCCTTTACTTTCAAATGGCCCACTCAAGTAACCCTCTAGCCTGACCTAACTCAGAAAAACTGCTAGAAGGTGTAACTTGGGTCATGAATTATTACTTCATGCAAGACTTTTATCAATAAATATTTAAAGCTTCAGACATGATGATTTAAAGTTCTCCACACTTAATTTCATGCTTTGAACACCTGGTAAGCAGGTCTTCCTGCACTGTTACTTTGACTCTAGACTCTAAGCTCTTAGAGGGCACACACATGTGGACAGGGCCAAGGTCTATATAAATTTGGCAAAAATAATGAGTGTGATATAAATGACTGGCACCAGAATGAAGTAGTGAAGGCTACTGACCTCCTTTGCTTTTGCCTTTTTCCAGAGGCTACACCAGTGTATGCAAACATATTATTGTATCACAATATATAGTATAATATATTACTACAATGTACCATTAAATATACTTATATCTAATAATATAACTATTAATTCAAGATGCCTCTGCTCCTGGGCCCAAGAACACCTGCTATAGCATCTTCAAATTACCATCTCTCTCTACCCCCACACTAAGAAACTGTGACTACCCAAGAGCAAAAACAACCATCAGAGATATCCATGTTCCATCAGGAATAAAAAGCTCACCAATATCCAGGAAATTTGACAAAACCCTGGGGCCTAGCTAGATTGGCTGAACAATAAAACAGGCAGTCCCTGTCTCTGTTCCAGCTTCTGCATCTTTCATGTCCCAAAGAAGATAGGAGAATTGAGTTTTAAGGCCTCCGCCATATAGATTAGCTTTGATCTTGATTTTTAAAGATCTCGTTTATGAGCCCAGGGTGAGGAATCAGGCTATGCTTAGCAGAACATTTGCAATGGTAATGGGTTAGGGGTAAGAGACAACCTGATACTTTTGTGTGAATTATACAAGCTTCAGGTTCAATTATAAGAAGAATTCCACACAGCTATCAGAATTATTTGATTCCAAAGAAGCCCAACACTACATTATATCTAGAGTACACCATTGGGGAAAACTTGAAGATGTTGTCTTTCAAAAAGCTCCAAATACACATATGCCATTCTGAGCCTATATTTTGTTTCAGTTGTCCTCATGTTTATAATTACTGGGATTCATGTTGACACCACCTGGGTTTGTTGCTAGAAAAAGAGGTATCTCCATTACTAATTACCAACCAATAAAGCTGTAACTATGAGGCGATGATAATCTGGTAACAGGTTTTCTGGTTGTTGTATTTTAGAAGGTCTATTGAACCAAGTACACTCTTTTCATATCTAGAAAGCATCTCAATCTATCCCAAACCAAAACCCAACCATACTTCATTAGGAAATCTCCTAAACAGGAACTAAGAAGAAAACTACATATTTCCCATGCCTCACAATTATTTCTCTCTCACACCTCACTTACTCTATTATATGAGGAAAGACTGGGGTACTCCAGGTTGTCACAGGTCAGTCTTCAGCTTAATTAAGAAAAACCACATAACAACATTTGTCAGTGAAAGGAGAGAAATTTTATTCTAGACTTGGGGCAGAGATGAAAAATCAATGATGATTATGATGGTCTTGGGCCTGCGCCGAAAGAAGCTTATCTTGTTGCTGGTCATGGGAGAGAACATGTCACAGAAAAACTTGGATTGAAGAAGCTTCTTCCACCAGACCATTGACATATGCTGCTGACTAAGGAGACCAGAATGAGAAAATGTAAGACTTACACTCAGGAAAATCACACATTTTTCATATAGGGATCTCCCTAGCTCAGCCTCCCAGAGATTCCATTAGACATCTCTGGTTGGGTTTGAGAAACTTATCTTTAAAAACATAGGTCCAAAGGTTATGTCAACCTCTCTACTGAATAGACAAGTTTAGAGGGAGGCTCTATAGCATAAAGAAGACAAGCAATGAACATAGAGAGTCTGGTTCTTTGAAGGATTCATGGGAAAGTGGAAGAAAGAGTTGGTTTGTGGGGGGAGGGAGGAGTGCTAGGGAAGAGTAGGGAGACAGTCTTTGGAAGGCAAATGGAGAGCTATGCTTTAACAAAGTCATGACATTTTGGAACACCTGCCAAGCTAGAATGACAATTTCTCAGAAAATGTCACCAATACCTGGTCTTCCTGTTCTTTTGCTGGCATGACTTCTTTGTTTTTTGTCTCTGTGGTAAATCCTTCAGATGACATTCTGAACACCTACATCTACAGGATTGCACTCTCTTCTTTCGTTCCACAACTTTGGCCATCAGAGGAATTCTTGTTGAAATAGCAGCCTCTATCTGCTCCCCCTCCCCCTCCCCAGGTCCATTTTTCCAAACCAGCCCATTCATCACTCCCTTTATATATGGAGACAAGAGGCCATGACATGGGCCCTCTTGTTAAAAAGACCTGATGATTGATGATGCCTTGTCACAATGGCTGAAAGTCAACATGAGAGCTTGTTTGAATGGTTGGAAAGTACTGAGACATTTGGGTAAAATCAAGAAAGTATATATTAGAATTGCTATAATCAACTGGCTGCCCCTCAGTATAGCCCATAAGAACCACCCTAAATGATCCAAAGCAAGTAAAATTCTTCTGGCCTTTCAGAGACAAGTCCAACATCTTCAAAGCCTTTATCTGCTGGCCCATTTAGGTATGCATTCCTGATTTCATTGCTTTATTTTTAGAAAGACGTCTTTAGCAAGGACTTAGACAACATGGAATTTTTAAAATGAATTTATTGAGGTATAATTAACATACAATAAATTGTACATACTTTAAATGTACAATTTCATAAGTATTCACATAGGTATATACCCATGAACATATCATCCCAAATCAAGATAATAAGCATATCCTCTTCACTTCCAAAGTTTCCCTGTTCCTTTTTGTAATGTCCCCTTCCTGCCCCTTCTCAGCTTCCACTCTAATCCACAACAATGTGTAATTCAAAGCTATAGGCCAACTTCTTAATCTACCACCCTGAACCATCCCCCAGAACCTCACAAAGATATAGCTTCATCCTTAAGAAATTTGTATGGCGTATCTACAGCTATCTCCCTAATCTCATCTCTGGCCCTTTGTGTTTCTGGAATCTTTCCTACATAGGCATGGGGATATGGGTCAGTGTGAGGGATGGGCACAAAGGAAGTGATGGGGTGTCTTCATGGGATCCTAAATCATAGCTAAAATATGCCTGAAAACTCACCAGCCAAGGTACATATCAACATGGATTCCCCTCTCTGATACATCAACCTGAATAAATCCTTATTTTGTGAACATATTCTCATTTAAGAACTTTGTTTTGATAAACAAAGTAGTCACCTCTGAACTGTCAAGGATTTACTTATAAAGAGAATGTAAAATAGGCAAGAAGCAATTTTACATGGGAAATTATTTTAGTTTCTTATACAAGAAGACCCCTAGATACTTCATTTATTAGTTGTGAGACCTTGGGCAAGTTACTTAACCATGCTGATCATGGAATAGGGCAGTGATAGTTTCCACCTCATAGCATTTAGGTAACAATTAAGTAAATGGTTAAGTTCTTTAGAGTATCTGCCACTGTTCTAAGCACAAGCTATCATCTTGGCTCTACACTCCCAGAGTGGAAAGTGCCTAAAAAAAAGGCAGAAGATGAAATAACAAAGACCAGTCAAGATTGGATGTCTGTACCAAACTGTGGACTTATCAATAGCTGAAAGAGGAGGTTGAGGTCAAAAAGAGGTCAAGGACAAATGGGTAAAGTGAAACTAGAAGAACAAAGAGAAGCCCTGGGGTGGGAACAGGAAGGAGGGGGTCAATGAGGAAAAAAGGAGGACATCTGTAATGCTTTCAACAATTAAAACAAAGGGGGTGGGGAAAGGAAATGAAAAAAAAATTAAATTAAAAATACAAAGAGAAAGACTGTCATTTTAATGGCAGAGCAATAGTAGTTAAATAAAGTCTCTTCTTTTGAGAAACTTGGAGAGGGTGCTTGCTACAGGCTTACCTTCCTCTGCTCAAAACCACCTCCAACCTCTACTACCTCACCTATCTCTCTTCTATTCACTGTACTTGTGACCAAACCCTCTACTCTGTTTCTGTATGAACCTAATGGCCAAATGCTCTATTATGTCAAAAGGGTAAAGACTGAAAAGTGGGATGAGGTTCCTCAAGTGCTCTGCAGAGTCCCTAACATTTAGTAGGTCCCCCAATAAGTGTTACAACTACCCCAGGTTTGGCAGCTTTTGTCTTCGAACTCCTTACTGTTCCTTTGCAGCCCCACTCAGTTCCTAAGTTTTCTTCTGCTCTGTGTCTCCTTCTTAAGCTCTGTCCTCTGAAAAAAACCTAAAGACTGATAAATCCTATAATGTTGTTCCTAGTCTATCTTATCTTCTCCCATAGATTCAACTACACAAAACTACTTTGCCAATGCCCAAATCTATATCACCAGCCTCAATTGCTCTTCTGAGCTACAGTTACCTGCATCCAATTTGTCCACTAGGCTTCTAAGTGAACATTCGATCTGTCCAGTAGACATCTCAACCTGTGCAAAATGAAAAAAAAAAAAAAAACAAAAACCAGTACTTACTGTCCAAATATATTACCTGCCCTTGTATCCACCTAGCAGTCATTATCTCAGGTCAGAAGTCTATGTTTTAAACTTTCCCTTCATAGCCCTCCACATCTTATCAGTCACTTCAATATTTTGTAATGCACTCCTTCTTCTCCATCCCCATCACTGACTTGGGTTGTTCTCCTCAGTGCTTTCATATTCAGGTCTTTTGTTCATATATTCTCTTAATGGTAAACATTAAGTAAAAGATATCACCCCCTAGGTAATTAGTCATCTGCCCCCTCCTTCCCTACCATGTCAGCGAATACTTCAGAAGACACTGTACACAAGCACTAAAATTAAGTAGATACGGATTTAAATCCCACCTCTGCTCTTTAGTATTCTTATGTCCTTGAGCAATTTCCTGAAACCTGTAGGAAGTTATCTCTAACTGAGCTTTGAGCTTCCTCATTAATAAAATAATAGAATTACCATTAAGTTTATGTCCTTCTAACTTTAACTAAAAGAAGATTTTTAAGACCAGAAAACAATAAAATAATTTTTCCAAGTTTAGAAGGTTGAGAAGCTTGGATCCAGAAAATCAGTCTGACTAAATGTTGAAAGAAATCATCATGGGTCCCACTGTTCAGCCCTTCTCCTGTAGATTGGTTACTGACCTCATGTGGACTTTGTGACATCCCAGATTGGAAAAGTTTAAGTCACAGTGGCCTAGTTTCTTTAGAGGTGCCCCTTACCCCCCATCTAAAGGCTCAGAATACCATCTTCAGGTAAATGAATGGAAAGCCCACACCAGCTTCTAATATCTACCATGACTAAGTGCAACCACCTAGGACTCAACAAACTTCCTGCAGGGGCATTGAAGAAAGCACCACCAAGGAGAACATGGGGGAGGAGGAAGAAGAGGGCAGCAACTGGCAAGGCTCTTGAATGTGTGGTCCTGAGGTTGTGTAGGAGCAGCATAGGTAGTAGTTGGAGGATGTGTGTGAGGAGGGGAGAGAAGAGGCGGGAATGGAGACATTACTGAAGAGGCTTCAGTCCTACTCAGGCATGTGGCATGGCTTCAGTGGGAAGTAAGCTATTTGCAAGTACCCATCAAGCCCCAATTATGAATCAGACATTGACCAACTCTCCTGGACTATAAGAATGAATGTGATAGGGATCTTTGAATGTAGTTATCTGCATGTTTATCATAAGAAGTGACAAGTCAGGCGGGACAGAGTGGGCTTCATAGGCACAGCATACATGGCTCTTTGCTCAGGGGACCTCTGGCTTGGTCTATGCGCTGTTGTCACCATCTTGAAAGTATTTTTCAACAAAAGGTTGACATATTCATCTTGCCCTGAGCCCAGAAATAATGTAGCTGGTTTGGGGAGACATGACTTATATGGAGTTAGCATTACAGGAAGTTCCAAGTAATCCAAGCCATATCACTCTAAAGGGGTAACAAAATCATAAAGGAAAAATGGAAACATGTCAAGTTGGCTTTGTATGCCTTCTGAGAAACCTTCTGAGACTTTTCCACCCTAATCAGAGACCTTTATAATGTCAATTTTGTCTTTCACTATTGCAGGACGGTAGTCTACTGATAAAACAAATGTTCCTCCACAGTGACACAGTACTCACCAAAACTCCAAAACATTTTGTCAGCATTACCTTCCACATTCTCTCCCAGAACAACAATAAAGGCTGCTCAGCATTGGGAATTTATTGATCAATAAAGTCTGATAACTGCAATGCTCAAAGAATCTGGATCTTTCTTTGGTCCTTACTGAAAATGAAGGTTTAGTTTTGAAGATTTCATTAAGCACATCATCCTTGCTGTCCCAGCATAGGGTATATAAAGGGCAAAGTGTCCCTAAATCTTTGTGCTTTGGACCACAGAATTCGAGGACTACAAAGAGCAGTGAAGGAGTTTCTTTGTTCCTTTTCTTTAGTATAAATACAACTAAACCTACTTTTTCAAATATGAAAATTCTACCCAAAGGAACAAAGGGGAAACTAAGTAGGCAGTAATACTGTCAGATAAATCTTTGTCAGTTCCATTTTTTGAGATTCTCAAGAGGCAAAGTGAAATTATGCTTCAAACCTATCTCTTCTTTTTCACCCTTCATTGATCACAACTAAGACTAGGACGTAGAGTTCCATCAAGTCAAGTCGAAGAGATATGATTGAATTGTAATGTTTTCTCTTGACCCAACTTTGATCAGTAGAGTTATAACAGGCACTTTTGTTTAAAATAACCCAGAAATATTGAGTATCTCCTCTGGCCAATGTACCCTACTATCATATTGGCATAGCATATCAGTCACAATGCTTTGAAAGCATCAATTATGAAGGGGTTGACCTTCAGATGTGGCAACTTCAGTCTGTCTTTCTGGTCATTTTCCCCTTTGAGTGACAACTCAGCCCCCTTTCACAGGACTAGGTGTCCTCAAGTTGAATGACATTGTTGCCATTGATGGGAGGAATGATTTCAAGAGAGCAAGGGCCTCTGGAATGTGGCTCTCAGAACATGAAGAGAGAAGCAGAGAAAACACATACACACACACACACACACACAACAACAACAACAACAACAACAACAACAGAGAAAGAGAGTTCAGAAATCTCAATAGTAGTGCCTGTGGCATAGTGACAAGAAGCCTGGACTGGAAATTAGGAGATCTTGGCTTAAGACCCACATTATTCTTCATCCCCAGACCTATTTATTATGAAATTGTTCTCTAGCAACCCTCAGAACTCAAAGTTCCTTATTTCAGTTGGTAGATGGATAGAAACACATTTTTCCTAAAAACCATATGAGGCCAAATGATTGAATATGAGTGATATTTTGATACAATAACACCCCCTTTCTAATGCCCTAGGATGCAGACCTATTTTTGTCTTATGAATAAAGAGCACTGTATTCCCAGTGTATTTGGAGAAGGGACACGGCTTCTTCTTTACTATGTTATAAATGGGGATTAAGGTCAATGGGGGCAGGGGAGGGAGTGAAACCTTCTGAGACATAAATTTTGGATTTTCTTTGTATACTACTGCACTATATGGTCTTATAGTTAAGGGTGACAAAAGAAATAAAAATAGGTAAATAATTTTTCATAAGTGCAAAAATAACAACAAAAAAACTAATGAAAATCTGAATTCTTTCCAAATGAGTTTTTTAATATGTTTTTATTGATTTTTTAGAGAGAGAGGAAGGGAGAGATAGAAACATTGGCATGAAAGAGAAACATCGATTGGCTGCCTCCTGCATGCCTCCTACTGGGGATTGAGCCTGCAACCCAGGCATGTGCCCTGACCGGGAATCGAACCAGGACCTCTCAGTCCATGGGTTGATGCTCAATCCACTGAGCCACACCAGCCAGGCTCCAAATGAGAATTTTAAATTTATCCAGAGGACCTAAATTCACACCCTGCCTCTAAGAACTCACTAGTTTTTCCCAGTTCTTCCTCTCCCTTTAGTGTCAGATTTCTTCACTGTGACCCTAGCAGCACATGTAAGACAGAAAAGACAAGTAGACGAGAGAGTCAAGGCCAGATCTATTTTTAAGTCAAATAGGGAAGGCAATATGGAGTGGTGGGCAGTCTTCAGCTTTGGGATCAGCAATCCTGCATCTGGCCATGGCTTCTCAGCTGCCTAGTGCAGCCCTTAGACAAGTCTGTTGGCCTTCCAAAGGAGGGGGTCCAGATGGCTCCTGAGGATACTCCTAGGGTCACAGCTCTTGTGATGAGTCTTCCACCTTTTAGTGACCTGATCTCTCTATTCCTGGAAAATAGGAATTGCTTATGGAAAGACAGTTTGGGAATACAGTCAAAACCAATGGGAAAGAAGCCTGGAGGAAAAATTAGGAAAGAACTCCAACAAATCTTCAGATAGAACCCAAGCCATTCTCAGAAACAAGAAGCTCCCTCAATTCCCAGAACTGGATGGGAAGAGGCAAATTGAGTTGAGGTCCCACCTTCTTTTTTCTCTGAAAACCGCCCATTGGCCTTGGGCTCTGGTTTCTCTTTATTTCCTACTGGAGACATCACATCAATCCTCAGCTCAGGGAGCTCTGACTCTTGGGGAGACCCCTCTCTAGCCAATTTCTCATCTTCCAGCCTGCTCCTGAGCCCCCTTTGCCTGTGTGTATTGCAGCAGCAGCATCAAGAGCAAAGAAGACAGGGTATGCATGTGAACAGGGTAGAAGGTCCCTATTACCCAGATGAGGTCAACATCTGGAGAGACTTATGTTTCAGAGAGGGATTCAGACTGAGTCATCAACATGTGTGAGGACTGTCAGCAACTTTTCCATATTCACTCTTAATGAGCTCCAATTCCCTGCCTGCTGGTAAGATTTAGTCCTGGGAAGAAGACATCCATCAGACTCCCCAGATAAATTAATGGAGTGAGTTTGAATTGGAGATGGGACCCAACTAGAGATCCAAAACAGTGATGCCTGAAGTCTGCCCTTTCCTAATCTAAGAAAGGGGCCAGTGGGAACACTGGTCTCCAAGCCCTTCCCTGCAGTGCCATTTGGCCATCTTTCTAGGAGATAAAGACATCATTCTGTCCATCTACCTGTCTCCAGGCAAGATAACTCTCAGCCCTAAGAGAGAAGAAGCAGATAGCTCCTCTTCTAAAGAGGCCAGGGATTCCGTTCTCTCTCCGTGTCCCAATAGCTCTCAGGAAATATGTTTCCTTTCAACAAAGAAACAAAAGCTAAGACTCAGCAGAAAGCCAAAGTATGGAGGACACAGTTTTATTGGGTGTATCTGCTACTCCTGTGCTGGATTATTTGAAGTAGCTCATGTAGCTATTCTGTGCCTCAGTTTCTTCATCCAAAAAGAAAAATGGATTTCCAGTGAAGATGGTGGTGTAGGTAAATGAAGTACTCACATCCTCCCACCACAATATCAAAATTACAACTAAACTATAGAATGACTGTCATTCAGAACCACCTGAAATCTAGCTAAACAGAAGTCCTACACCAAGAACATAAAGAAGGAGCCACTTTGAGACTTGTAAGAGGGGCGGAGACACGGAACAGGCTGGTTCCGCACCCATGTGTAGTACATAAAAATCAAGAGCAATATCTCAGCTATGGAGGTCACCCCTGAGGAGCGAGGGGTCCCATACCAACATCATGACCCTAGTCCATGGTTTAAATGCCAGGGGAGAAGTCTCCATAATTTCTGGCTGTAAAAAAAAAAAAAAAAAAAAACAGCAGGGATTGTGGCTGAATGAGATGGGGGGATGGAGGGCTTCTAGAGTCCCAGGCATTCCTCTTAAAAGCCTCATGCATTGATTTACTCAGACTCATTGGCTCTGAGCTCCAGCACTGAGGCAGCAGTTCGAAAAGCACCCAGGGACATATGGGGAGAAGCTGAATTACCTGGTATCAGGCAGCTTTATCCCAGATATAAATGCTGGCAGAGACCATTGTTCCTTTTCTGGGCCCTACCCCCATAGAGGCAGCAGGCAGTGTGCCATATTTGAGTATCAACTTGGCTATCACCATTTACCCTTCCCTGATGATTCCCTGAGACCCTGCTCCACTAACTTGCAGGCCCACCCACTCTGTAGCTTTTCCATAAGAATGGCCTGTCTTGGCTTATGCTTTAGATTTTCCTAAAATCTCTCAAACAAGCAGCATCTGGCTTCAGCATGCCCCATACCTCTCATTAAGTAGCCCTAGGCATGGCACTAGTGGCAGCTGGCCTTGATTCACAACTTGGACTCTCCTGAATGCCTCCAAGCCCACCACTAATAGCAGCCATCTGAAGATCACTATGTAGCTCACGCTGATTGGCCCCAGGCAGAACACAGATGGTGTCTGACCTTGACCTGTACCTCCGGGGAGGCCCCAGAGCCAGCACACCCAGTGGATAGCTTCAGACCACACACTGGAGCACCATCCAACCACCTTCATGAGTGACACACTCAAGGGGGCAGACTCAGTGGGCACCAGATCCCTGCTGAAGTAAGTCCTGCTCTGTGGGATGGGCCTCTGCACAGCTGATCCTCCACAGTGGTCGCAGCCTCCCAAACCAAAGACCAATGGATAAATCCCTCCCATTGACATGCCAACAGCAATCAAGGCTCAACTACAACAAGGTGTACACAGCCCACACAGTGGGGCATACCTGGAGTGCCCAGCTTAGGTGAACAGGAAGTCTGTGCCACTGGGTTCTACAGGGACACTTACTTCATTAGGGCACTCTATCAAGCCCAGAAGATGTAGCAGCTCTACTTAATATATAGAAACAAACACAGGAAGGCTGCCAAAATGAGAAGACAAACATGTCCCAAATGAAAGAACAGAACAAAACTTCAGGAAAAAAAAAAAAAAAAAAAAAAAAAAACTAAACAAAATGGAAACAAGTGATATACTAGATGCAGAGTTTAAAATACTGGTTATAAGGATGTTCAATTAACTTAGAGGAAGAGTAGATGAACTTACAGAGAACTACAACAGCATAAAAAAGGACATGAAAACCATATAAAAGAACCAGTCAGGCCTGGCCAGTGTGACTCAGTGGTTGAGTGTCAACCTATGTATGCACCAAGAGGTCGCCAGTTCAATTCCTGGTCAGGGCACATGCCCAGGTTGTGGGCCCAATCCCCAGTGGGGGGCATGCAGGAGGTGGCCAATCAGTGTTCTCTCTCATCAATGTTTCTGTCTCTCTCTCCCTCTCCCTTCCTCTCTCTCAAAAAATCAATAAAGAAGAAAAAAATTACAAAAAAAAAAAGAACCAGTCATAAATAAAGGAGACACTAAATAAAATGAAGAATAATTTACAGGGAATCAACAGTAGAGTAGATGAAGCCGAGAATCAAATCAGTGATTTGGAATATAAGGAAGCAAAATACACCCAATAAGAACAGCAAAAAGAAAAAAGAATTTAAAAAAATAAATAAATAAGCATAGAGTAAGGAGTCTCTGGGACAACTTTAAGCATATCAACATTCGCATCATAGGGGTGCATGAAGGAGAAGAGAGAAAACAAGAAAGTAAAAACCTATTTGAAAAAATAATGAAAGAAAACTTCCCTAACCTGGTGAAGAAAATAGATATACAAGTCCAGGAAGCACAGAGTGTCCCAAACAAGATGAACCCAAAGAGACCCACACCAAGACACATTACAATTAAAGTACAAAAGGTTAAACACAAAGAGAGAATCTTAAACTCAGCAAGAAAAAAGCAGTTAGTTACCTGCAAAGGAGTTCCCATAAGACTGTCAGCTGATTTCTCAGCAGAAACTTTGCAGGCCAGAAGGGATTGGTAAGAAATATTCATTCAAAGTGATAAAAAAAAAAACAAGGACCTACAACCATGATTCCTCTACCTAGCAAAGCTATCCTTTACTATCAAAGAACATATCAAGAGCTTCCCAGACAAGAAAAAGCTAAAGGAGTTCATCACCACCAAACCAGTATTACATGAAATGTTAAAGGGTCTTCTTTAAGAAGAAGAAGTAGTAGAAGAAAAAAAAATTAAAAATGTGAACAATAAAATGGCAATAAATGCATACATACTAACAATTGAATCTAAAAAACAAAATAAATGAACAAGCAGAACAGAAACAGACATAGATATCTATAGAGAACATTTTGAGAGTTGTCAGATGAAAAGGTGTTGGGGGGATGGGTGAAAAAGGTAAAAGGATGAAAAAATACAAATTGGTAGTTACAAATTGATAGTAAAATGCAGTATAGGGAATACAGTCAATAATATTCTAATAACTACATATGGTGTAAGATATGTATGAGATTTATCAGAATTGTCATTTAATAAGTTATATAATGGCTAATCACTGAGGTGTACAGTTTAAAAGAATATAATATTATATATCACCTGTAATTGAAAATTAAAAAATGATTAAAGAAAACAAAAAAGATAATGAAAAACAGAGCAGAAGAAAAGGTGAGGAGACAGCAGACTGGATTAACAGAGGTTCTCAAGGAAATGCGAGCTTTAGGCTCACTGAGGGTCAGGAGTGAACTCATTGTGCTCTGTCTAAATTGTCATTGGCTCAGGCAACATGGCCTGAAACAGAGAGAAAAAGAGACAGGCAGAGGTGCCCAATGCCCATCCCTGCTCTATCTCACTGCAGGAGGTCTGATGGGGAGAAGCCAACCCAAACACCCCACAGCCCCACACCCAACTGGCCTTCAAATTACGGCCCTCAACACTGGGCTTTCAACTGCTGGAGTTTCTCAGCATGATGTCTGAAACCAGAACTACTTCCTTAACCCTATGCAAAGGGGCTTTTTGTTTGTTTCTTCCTTAGTTCTCAAATCTGGCTGCCTTCTTCCCTGTGATCTCAGCTTCTCCTTGGCAGAGTGGGTCTTTGGGGGATAGATAGAACTAGAGGTGAGTAGTATTACCCAGTCTCCCAGACCACCCAGAAAGTGCCTCTCAAACTAGAGACCAACAGAGTCAGCACAGTCAGCTAACATAGCACCAGAAGGTCCATTATGGAGACAATGTCTTTTTTCCCTTCCCTGTTTGGAAATGCTCCCACTTGATATACAATGTCACTTTGTGATGTACTGTCTACCACATAACACCAAAGTGGCTAGATTGAACCTTTGAGAAATGCAGTAGAAATAGAAGTACAGTCCCTAACTACACGAAGCCTGCCACATAAGACATATGATCTCAAAGATTACTTACTTACAAAATAAGAGAGCCAAAGTCCAAAGAAGTGATTTTTGTGGCACAGTCAGGCCCAGAACCAAGACACACTGCCTCCTGTTGAGATCAGACTCATTAATATGACATGGCAATGTGGGCACAAAACAGGGTTTTACACCATTGACGTAGGTTGTCCAGACTTTAAGGACAATGTTATAGGACAGTGGGACTTTGAACAAGTTTCAAAAGATGGTAAAAATTTGAAAAGTCAGGAAAGTCTTCCTTAGAGAAGTAGGACAAAATGGGGAGGAATAGGATAGTCAGAAACAGAATTTTTTATTTACTCAACACATATTCAGCAAATCCTTATTAGGCTCTTACTCTGTGGCAGGACTGTTCAGTGCCTGGGAATGTACAGCAGTGTACACAATTTTTAAATTCCTGCTTTCATGAAACTTGCTTGTAGGAGGAACAAGTAGGCTGGAGTAGACAGAAAAGTTCCCAGGATGAAAAGAAGCAAGGCAGCAGACTTTCATACAGTTTTTCCCTCTTTGGGTGAAAAAAAGTCTCCAACAAAAGGTCTCCAGACAGACCTGCCTGGAAACAGAAAAATAGTGTCACTTGAAAGAATCTGGGTTTCAAAATATGATTTGTCATCTTATCTATAGACATAAAAAATATAGGGAGTGGGGCTCGAACTACATTCTCTCTTTTATTCAACTCAACTTTATTCTGCTAAGAACCTCCTGCAGGTCAGGTGCTTGGTTCTCGAGTGAGGATAATGGCAGGGGAGAGAGGAGAGACAGAAAGAAGAAATAGTTAAGTTTCGTTGATTTTTTTTTTTAAAAGGACTCAATATAAGACATAAAAAAGGAAGAAGAAAAAGATTAGATTATGAGTCCATTATCAGGGAAGTTGAGAATGATGGATATCTTTGGCTCAGGCTTCTATTCTGAGCTCTAGACCCATATACCCAACAATCATTCAATACCTTTATTTGGAAATCTCAAAGGTACTTCAAACTTGAAATGTCTTAAGACTAAAATGCATGATAGCCACTTCCCCCATGCCTGGCCTTTATCTCAGTGAGTGGCACTAGCATTCAGATAGCTGCTTTTAGACAGAAACAAAAGCCACATCTTTGACACCCTCTGCTCTCACCTACCAAATCCAATCCATCACCAAGTCATTGTGTCCTGTCTATATCTTTTCATCCCATCTCCCTGGCTAGGCCTAAGCCATTATCAAATATTTTTATCTCTTGAACCTCTACTATTGGCAATAGCTTCTCCCTTTATTCACTTCACTTCCCCATTAATTCATCCCCCGCCCAGTAGCCTCTAATCTCATCATGTTATCCTCTTAAATATTTTTACATGGCTTCACAGTGTACTTGAACCTGGTCTGCTCTCTGCCCCTCTTTCCAACCTCATCCTGCACCATGTTGGGAAGTAATTATTACTGATTTGTGTAGATGTCAGAGTAATGGCTTTCTCCCCAACTAGACTGAAAACTCCATGAACACAGAGACTACTCCTCTTTTTATCCACTGCTATTTTCTTATCACCATTGGTTAAGCCAGTGGTTCTCAGCCGAGGTTGATTTTGCTCCTCCCCCCAAGGTAACATTTGGAAATATTTCTGGTTGTCACAGCTGTGGGGACTCTACTGGCATCTAATGGGTAGAGTCCAGGAATGTTTCCAAACATCCTACAGTGCACAGGATAGTTCCACAAAATTACTCAGTCCATGCTGTCAGCAGAACTGAGGCTGAGAAATCCTGATTTAGATGAAAGAGAATGAATCTTTGTGTTTTGATCATATTGGATTTCCTAGAGTCAAGTCCATATAGAAACACATTCGTTATCTCCAAATGTTGCAGAGAAACTTAAACAGGCATGTATATACAAGCACTCAACAACCATTACATTTCTTACAAGTAGGAGATACCTGTATCAATGGCTCTTGCATTGTCCAGAAGCCCAGCATAGGACCGGAATTTAGTTCTTCAACAGCACCTATCTAGAAAGCCTCATTTAGCATAAAAAGGACCTCAAAATTGAATGTAACCTTGAGCCACATTAGAGGGGCTACATTTTTTCTCATATCTGACCAAAGTGTGATAAAGGCTAGTGACAGCACAATGGAGCCCCGCCCACCTGCTGAGCCACACCCCTTTGCTATCACAATGGCTAAGGCCTTAAATACCCAGACTCGCGCAGCCTCCCGGCCCTGCAAAGCTCCTCATTTTTGCAGAAATTACGATGTCGACCAGCCGCAAATTAAAGAGTCATGGCATGAGAAGGGGCAAGAACAGATCTCCTCACAAGGGAGTCAAGAGAGGAGGCAGCAAAAGAAAATACCGGAAGGGCAACCTGAAGAACAGAAAACGAGGGGATGATGGTGAGTGAGGGAGGGATAAGTAGAACAGTCAAACATGGGAGAACTTGTTGCCCCCAAGGCCCTCCCTCTTGAAGTTAACTCTTCTAGGACCCTGAAAACTCAGTCTAAGAGTTTCATTTCCATTTAAATTTATATTTGGGCAGGAAGAGTATGAATGGGTATGTTCTAACTGTTGTCCCTGTTGCAAACATGTCCTTCCCCCACAGCCAATCGAAATTATCGCTCCCATGTGTGACCCCTCTGGTGGGCTCTGCCCTGGTGGACTTCAAACAACACCAGGAAGCAACAAGGACAACAGAAGGGGGACTGCCAAACAGATCTGAAGTTATATCAAAGCCAGAGAAGAACCCACCCTGTGGGTAAAATACCAATCGTGATCAAAATGAGGAATGTATAATGTTGGCTGTTTCTCCTCAGCATCTCAATAAAATGTTGAAAACCGGAAAATCTGTTTATTTTGATCTTTGGTTGAAAAGGGGGTTCCTGAGCTAGGCAGACTTGGAAGAACTGGCTGATATGAAACCATTAAATATGATTTGAAAAATATCAAATTTGTCCTGACTCCCCCCGCCCCATGTACCCCAACTCTAGCCATGCACATCGCCATATTTGGATGTTGGTCTCAATACACTGGTCTCTCTCCCCAACATGGAGAGGGAGAGGAGATGAGAAATACATTTATCAGAGTGCCAACGATGAGTCAAAAGAGTTTGTTTTTGTAGCTGGTTTTGTGAAGGGGCTTATAGCATGAGGAACATCAAATCACATTAAACTAAAGCTAAAGGTATGTCCCAGAGGTAGAGAACACTCAGAGGTGCTTTTAATTCCTCTGGGCAGGTTTAGCAGGCTGTTAGTGGGATTTAATACTATTATGGACATGATAAGAATACCTATCGTTGAACTTGAGATGGACAAGGCTGGAGGTGTGGATATTGCCTGGGAGGTTCAATTTAAGCCAGATGGTGTGACAGGTTAACTGATGATAGTCAAGAGTGTCTGGAAGTAGGAATTACCTCAATCTGGATGGACCTGTTGATCATCAGCAGGGAAAAACTGTCCTTAGCTATATTCCTCTTTTCACCTTGACCTTGGGTTCAGACATGGTCCAGTCAGGAATCTTGACACCTACTCTCCACCATTATTCTTAACAAGCATTTCCTGTTGCCTCAGCAGCACTACCAGGGTGACACAGGCTGGAATTGAGACCCTTATTTAAACTAAGCCACCCACCCACTTGGTTACTTACAACCAGGAAAGGATATAAGCAGGAGGAAATGAGGAGGGGAGCATAGACATGGTATTTCCATTTCCAACAGTGGGGGTTGTGACATGGAACCAAGTGACTAAATTATTTTCAATGAAGCATTGGGGAGGTATGTAGTTACCAAATGTTGGGAGATTGATGTCCCTGTGCATCAGATTCTAGTAGTGCAGCAAAAGGACCAGAAAAATCCAGGTCATTTCACTTGTTGGAGTAGATTTTTCAGGTTGCTCTGTCCTGTCTCCTAACCCTCTTTCAGGCAAAATGTTCAAATCTCCCCTTAGCATCAGGCACACAGATACTGAACTTAGAACAGTAAATACTCCATAACCTTCAACCTCCATGATTATGCCTGGTTTACCTCCTATTAATGTTTGTTCCTGTTTTTCTAACCAAACTCAGATTATGCTCAAATACCCCTCTATATGTTTGTTCTAACGTGACTTCACAAAGCCCTTTGTATTGTCCATAGCATGACTTCACAAAGCTCTTTAAACAGTTCTGATCTAGACTCCCTAGTTAGAAATGGCCATCTCTCATTCTCTTGGCCATCTCTCATTCTCTTGTGCCCTCTTGGAATTCCTCTGTTTCCACGTAAAGAAAGCTTGAAAGCTCCTTGCAACATACAAAATCAGTTAATGTCAGGAGTTTGCTGCTCTGGCTATAAATTCTTCTAAACTTACCCAGGAAGCATAGACTAAGATGGAGTTTGGGTGCAAGGTGTTTATTAGAGACCGATACTCAAGAAGGAAAGGGGGTAGGGAGGATTGAGTGGAGAAATAACCCAGCCAGGCAGCTTCGATAAGGGATGACCTTGGTCAAGGCTGTGCTGAGGCAGACCCTGAAGTTAGTGTCAGCTGGAGGCTGTTTGCTGGACTGCATGCCCCACAATCTGAGCAGGACATCTCTGTGTGTCTTTTGCTTGGTCTCTGATTTCCTGCAGTTCTTCCCATCCTCCTCTCCTCACCCTTGCCCCTGCCACTCCCTGCTATGACTGCATCCCAGGAGCTTTCAAATGCTTTCATGCACAGCTCCCCCCTTGCACTGCACGCACTGCTTCGCCTTGTCTCTGCCATCTTTCAGATCACTAGTCTGCACAGACAACCTCTCCCATAGGGAATAGGCAAGCATCAGGAACAAACTAGGAAAACAATAATGCTGAGTGTGAAGTTTACTTCCCTCAAGAAACTGTTCTTCCCAAGAAATTGGTCAGGATCCCCCAGGAAAGCAGATTCTACAGAGTGCTCAGATGAAGAGACTTGACTGAAGGGACTATTCACAGAGACGCAGAGATGAGACACCTAGAGCCGAACAATGGTGGGTCTGAGGGACAAAAGAACTACATGTAGCCCCAGGAGAGCCAAAACTGTGTGTTTGGCAGATGGATCTCTTGATAAAGACTGTGCTGGGGAGGATCATAGCTGCTACTAGAGTCTCAGAAGTAGAACAGAAACACCCGGGCATTTCTCCATTGGCCACACTGAACTGGAAGCCAGCAGGTAAGGGATCCCACATGATACCAAACACAAGAACCAGCCCCCTGAGGCATCAAGGAGCACAGCATGTTGGAGAATAGCTCTGAAAAACCAAGGGTTTTTAGTTATAAACGTAAAAATTCAATTAGCTATAAACTTTGTAGGCAAAATTTATTCTTCCTTTAGCATCCTGTTTGTCTTCGCTTATTTGTTGTCACAGACCAAAGTCTCTTGAGCCATGGTAGCAGAGGCTCCAAACTCAGCCCCAAACCAAGTTCTCAGGGCTCCTGAGCCCTCCGCTTAAAAGGCATGTTTTCATGGCATTGGTGGGACAGGGTTATCCCCAGACAAAGTGTTCTAATACAATGTTATATTTTAACAATTCTCTAAACACTGAAAAAATCTAATTAGTGACTAGGATGGGCATGTGGTGAATAGCCCATGGCTAGTCAGGACAGCCAGATCCTTGCCTGGTGACTTCAGTCTTTGCTCTCATAGACAGGTTGGAGAAGGAATGGCAGCCACCCAGAAAACTCTGTTTTGCAGTGAGAACATTTTCCAGGCTCACATGCTGGAAAACTTCCAACGCTGATGTTAACTTAGTCCCTGCCCTCCAGGAACATTCATTCTGTCTCTCTGCTGGCAACTCCTGCAGGCCCAGCACCCTCCAGGAGGGCGCACTTGGGTAGACAGTGCAGGGGTCCTTCCACTGTGGCAGCACTCAAAGACCCCACCCTCTGTGTGCTTTTTCTCCATCTCCAACCAAGAAGACTTTGTTCCTCCTTCCAGTTTTCTCTGGAACGCTATGTCCTGAAGTCATCACTTACTTGGACTTTTTGGAAAGTCAAAAAATAAAAAAATAAAAATTTTAAGGATCTTGGCCACCAGCCCTTCTGGGTCACCTTGACCTTCTCATGAGCTGACTTGGATACCGGGCTTCTGCTCCACTGGCCTCGGGGTCCTATGGGAGTGGTCTCAGAGCACCCATGTGTGGGTGGAGAGAACCCAGAGGAGCTGTGATGAGAAAAGAGCTGTCTCCCACCTCTTGCCCTGGGCCTCACCAAATGACCCCGGGTGGGACCAGCCATGTCTGTGTAGCCACAGGCAAACAGGAAGTTCTGGAGAAATGCTCAGGGCTGTGCAGAGGAGGTGAAGGCCCAGCAACAGCAGCTGGGAGGGGACTCTGTGTGCCCTGGGAGTAGTTGGTGCAAGTCAGACATGGCCTGGGACTCGGCTGTCAGGGTCAGCCAAAGGTTCTGTCCTTTGAGACCAGAGGACAGCCGCAGCCTGGCTTTGCAATCAGCACTCACTCACTCGCCAGACACACTCTGGGGAGAAAACCAAATGGGACAGGGTCTCAGTCACCAGGCTGGACCACCTTGCCAGGCTGATTAGTCAGGAAGCCATTTATTTCACTCTGAGAGAGCCTCTCCTCACTTCTGAAGCCCCCAAACCACCCTCCCTCTCCAGCCTTTCATCGGTCCAAACGTGAGACCTCTCCCTGATCTGAGCGCAGTGTCCCAGAAGTGGTACAGATGACCATTCTTTCCACACAGCACAGTACCAGGGAAAGGCTCCAGAACTCAAACCCGAGAATCTGGATTCCATCAGAGCCAGCCCCTCCTGCACTTGACCTTGACCCATCATCACTCCTGCTTTATTCTAAGCCTTTGCATACCTCCCGTCCCACGGTGGGGGGCCATTTCATCTCCTCCTGTGGCCCAGCCCACCATCACTGTAACCAAGCCTGACTCGGCCAGGAGGGAGGTAGGCACTCTGGGCACTGGTCCTACTTGCCTTGGGATCTTTGGTGAATTTCCCCACCTCCATGAGCCTCATTTTTCTTATCTGTAAAAAGTCAGTCATAATACCTACCTCCCAGGGGGCGTGTAAGAATATCAAATGGCTACTACACTTATCGGGATGATCGCTTCATAGGTTATATAAATGTCTAATCACTATGTTGTACACCTGACACTAATATAATATTATACATCAGCTGCAGTTGAAAAATTTAAAAATTATTTAAGAAAAAAGAATATCAAATGGAAATTACAGGCCCTGAGTAAGTTGACTGCCTTCTCCTCTGTCCCTCTGGACTGGCCTTTTAGGTATCATTGTGACTGTCTGTTGTGACTGTCTGGCCCTGATTCATGACCGTGTGCTGCCTTACCCTCAGGTTGCCTTCCCACCCGAGGCTGTGCACAGACGTCCTCGGTGCTGCCTGCTTGCTCCCAATGTGATCTAAAGCCTCTGACTTTCCCCTGACCCTTTTGCCTCGTCCGTGTCCTGAGCTCAGGTAGCTCCTACACTTCCCTGTGGTTTGTTTTGCTCTCCCGTAAAACGTAGGACTTGAGGCTGATATTATCTCCCCAACTAGACTGCAGACTCCTAGGAGCAGGAGCCAAGCTGTCCATGAAGGGCGAAGGGATCACATCAGGACACACAAATAGCCGTCGTTTCTTGGGAAACTAATCCACCTCTTAATGTTGTAAACAATAAAATCTGAGCATAGATGGATGGATTAATAAACTCACTGATTAGGATCATGTTTATTTTTCCCATTGGCATCAGGCATGTGTCTATAATTAATTAGCTATGAAGTCCTCGCGTCTAACACACAGGTGGTTTCTAATGAAAAGACGTAACTTGAATTTCACAGTTTGCAGGGATCATCCTCAAAGTGCCTCAGATGGAAGCTCTCAAAAAGGGAGCGCTTCCGAAGGACTAGAAACTGGACCTTGATCTACTGAGTTACTGTTTCTTTCAGGAACACAGAACAACGGCACACGAGGTATAACAAAACACCTCTGAAACTTTCACATGCATAAAGTCCCCCGGGGTCAATCTGATAGAATGCAGACTCTGATTCTGTAAGTGCAGGTGGGCCTGAGATTCTGCATGTGTAAGAGGCTCCCAGGTGCAGATGCCGCTGCTCCAGGAACCACGCTGTGAGTAGTGAGGGAACGCAGAATGTTGTACTGGAAGTCCGGAGAGCAGGCCCCAGCTGGGTGCTGCCCAAACTTCCATGGCAATTTATTGCCCCTCTCTGGGGTCCTAAAATCTCTTCCAATTCTTTTTTTTTTTTTTTTAAAGTCTTAAAGGATGAGACTAAAGAAACAGCCCAGCGGCAGCTATCTCTCTTACTTCTTCTCTCCTAGAAATAGAAGGCAGCAGCATCACAGAGTATGAATAAAGGGCTTTCTCTGCCACCTCTGAACCATGGACCGGCCACATGACGTCAGAGCATGGGAATCGATGGTACTTCCCAGGGATAGCATAAGAAAGAAGCAAGAGCTCTGGCCGGGTGGCTCAGCTGGCTGGAGCATCGTCCCATACACCAAAGGCTGCAAGTTCGACTCCCAGTCAGGGCACATGCCTAGGTTTTGGGTCCCATCCCCAGTCAGGGCATGTATGGGGGCAACTGATTGATGTTTTTTTCTCTCTCTCTCCCCCTTTCTCTCTCTCTAAAGTCAATTAAAAAGAAAAAGAAAAATATGTCCTCGGGTGAGTATTTTAAAAAAAAAAAGTGAAAGAAAAGTTGAGAAAAAGCTCTGCAAGGCTCTCCCAGCCTTGCCACCATGGGAGGCTAGGAAGGGAAATCTCTGCCTTGACCACTCAATCCTTCCCCCTTTTTCTTTTCTGTTTGCTCCCCTCTGGCAGATCAGGAGCCAACTCACAGCCTACCTGCTACTGCTCAGAGTGTGCATCAATTCACATCTGGTTGAGAGCAACAGAAGCAGATTCCAGCTAACTGAAAAGAGGGAGATGTAGAATCTATCGGAAGGTGTGGAATTGCTCGGAGACTAGAAGGAAAAGCTAGACAGCTGGGCCACTTGATGGGAGTCAGGCAGGAAACCGGCAGGGCGCTCTCCTCACACTGAAATGTCTCCGATTGTTCTCCATTCTTACATCACTCCCCTAAAAATTCAGAGTCTTGCCCGGCCAGTGTGGCTCAGTGGTTGAGCTTCGACCCATGCACCAAGAGGTTGCCAGTTCGATTCCCAGTCAGGGCACATGCCCAGGTTGTGGGCCCGATCCCCAGTGGGGGGAACGCAAGAGGCGGCCAATCGATGTTCTCTTTCATTGATGATTCTCTCTCTCCCTCTCCCTTCCCTCTCCCAAATCAATAAAGAAAAAAAAAGATATTTAAAAATTCAGTCTCAGGAGAGAGCAAATAATGGTCCAGCTTGTGTTGCAGTGAAGTGGGATCTGTCCTGAAGGGAAAACCGAGGGACTATCTTCACAGAAGGGAAGATGTACGCCAGGCAGCCAGGCATGATGTCCGCTGCAGAGTGCACGAAACGACTCCCCTGCGATGCAACTTGCTAAGCAGGGCAGACACGGGGCACCCTGAGTCCACGACAGCCATGTTCTCCCACCCCTACATCTGTGAACACCCTTGTAACACGCAGTTTTTCCTCTAAAACTGCCATCTTAGAACAAAGAATTTGCCGAGAACATACCACATACAATTTACTTTCACTGCCAGAACCAGAAGTTGGCTTTATTCTCAACTGCATTTGTTTTCCCCACAGAGAACGTGATCATCACATGGAAAGAGTTAGCAGCAAATGGGAAAGCGAGAGAGTCACAGAGGGGCGTGCTGGGCTGCTGCTGGCGGCGGGGACAGCCCGTTCGCTGGGGGTACATTCCATACCCAGGCCTCAGCAAAAGTAAACACACCTGGGAGTCACAGCTCCTAGGAAAGGGTCGAGAGGGAGACTGCGATCTCTGTGAAAGTCAAGATACAGTGATGCCAATGGGTGGTGAGTGGAGAAACCCAGGCTTCGGCGGGGGGGGGAAGGGGGGGACTCCATCAACCCTACCTGAATCTTGAGAAAAATGATTTTCCTCTTGCCCTCCTTTCACTCCACACATCCAGGAAGCAAGACGTGTTCTGGCTGACAGCTCCCGAGGGTTTGGGTCGTCACCATGTAGCATGGGAGCCACTGACAATGTGCAGACAGTGAGCACTCGCAAGGGGGCCAGATGTGCTCTCCCTGTAACCTGCAGGGGTAGGCGAAAGTAATGTTACAGCTGTTCATGTGTACGGCAGAAGACGTGTCAGTTATGGTTATCACAATAACTTTATTAATGCAAAAGAATGTCACAATGCAACTGTAAACCTACTTTTGCCCACCCCATGCATACTGGCTTTCAAAGCCTTTCTACGAACAAAAGAGTGTACTGTATCTCATTGATAATTTTTTTACATTGATTACATGTTGAAATAATATTTTGGATGTTTGATCAAATAAAATAAAATGGCTACACGTTTCCTTTTTCCAACATATAGCTACTAGAATATTGGAAATTACAAATGCAACTTGTGTTCTATTTTATTGAACAGAACCAGCCTAGAGTGCCCTGGATTTTCACAGCTCAGTAACCCCTTATCTGCCATACTTTCTGCCCTTTTCATTTAGAGCAGAGTCTGAGAGCCTGTTCCAAGTGAGCACGCAGAGAGGTGAATAACCCCATCATCATCTACCTTTCCCTTTCCCAACCTTCCATCACACACACATACACATACCTCCTATGTCTTGATTAATCTTTTAGGTCTAAAGTTTTAGGAGGTGGTTGCTGTGTTCAGTTGTGTTATTTTTTGCTATTCTCATGGTCATCCTGTTGTCCTTGATATGCCTAAATGATTGCCTCCCCAGCTGTCAGGGCCCAAAATTGCCCACCACTGTATTGCTGTATAATTTCTACAATATTGGACTCCTAGTGAATGGGTTCAAAGTTGGCTGGTTTAAAAACACACAATATATTATACAACATTTTTAAATGCTTGTTCTTTTTGTCATATCAGGAAGTTGTATATGTGACACACACACACACACACACACACACACACACAGGATGGGGGGATAACTCGACATCTAATTATCACCATGATCTACTCACATCCACACTCACACCCACGCTCACATTCACAAAGGCAAAAAGTAGAGAGAAAAAATTCAAGGTGGTGGCATTCAGCTTTAAATTCCATCTTGTGTTTCATACATGGTCTTGAAATTAATAGAATTGTAGAAATTTTTATATCTAGGAATAATAATAGCAATGTACTTACGCTAGACACACACTCTCCTAAGAGCTTTATACATATTAACTTCTTTCACACCACAATCTCATGAAGTAGATACTATTGTGACCTCTGTTTTAGAGATAAGAAACTGAGGAACAGAAAGATCAAGTAATTTGTCCAAGGTCAAATGGCTGGTGAGCGGCAGAGGTGGGATTTGAACCAGACCATCTGTTCTGCACCTGTGCTTAACCACCAAGCTGGGGCCTTTGTTTCACAGGTGGAGGAACTGAGGTCCAGCGATTGGAAAGGATGAAGACATGCTTAAGATGGCCCAGTTAGTGACAGAGGCAGAACCAGAACTCTCTTCTCTGCTGCCCCCCATATTGCCCCAGGCACACTACCCCCCAAACCAGACCATGTTCCTGTCCAAAGTTAAGGGATATCTTGATAGAAGTAAATAGAAGACAGGATCAGGAACAGACAATATTTCTCATCTCTCTGGTAAAGGCAGGATCGTTTGAGTCAAACCCTAAGCAACAAGCTGTAACAGAAAAACCAAAGGCTTTGGCATCAGCCAGTTTTAGAGTCATAACCACTTAACAGTTACATGACCTTGAACAAGTTACCCAACTTCTATGAGCCTCTGCTACTTGCTGTGTAAAACTGGGTTAAAAATACCTCCTTCAAGGTCACCATGAGGATCTGCAAAGGATCCATATGCAAAATAACTCATGTCATACCCAGTGCATAGTGAGTACTCTGTAAATATCAGTTCCTCTCCAGACCACCCCTGCCCTGACTTCAGGATCCAAACTGGGACCTCTGGAATTTCTGAAAAAGGGTCTAACTGTAGTAAAATAAGGGTGTAGGTCTGGAGGGGTGGCCCCAGGGGCTGAGGAATAGAAACCTCCATGCTGTTTGTGACATAGCAAGTCAGGCAAGATGTACCCCATGGCCTCACTCTGTTGCTAGAAAGAAAGAGGAGGATTGTGAGTTCTGGTTTGAGTCACAGAAGCCCTTTGTATCTCCCAGGAGAGGGGAGGGTGGGGAAAGATGGGGGAGGGTGGGGCCCCGGCTACAGGAACAGTGGTGAGCAGGGTAATCTGGCAGCCTGGATTTCATCTAAGAAAGGTTGGCCTGATGCCCAGCCTGGGGTGTTGCAAGGGCCAGGGAGGTGCCCTGTGAGGTGGGGACAGGTGTAGACAAAGAGCAAAGACCTGGATAAAAAGAGATCTCTTTCTTATTTCTTTTAGCTTGTAGTTTAATGAATTAAAATTTATTTTAAAAACTAGTCGGGCTTAACGAGGTCCCACATTCCATGTCTCAGTCACCTCATCTAAAAGACAGATTCTTCAAATGTCACAGAGCCCTCCGAGGTCCCTCCCGGGGTCATCTTCTCCATTTCCCTGCCCATAGCACAGACTGCACCTCCTCGGCCCTGCTGAGCAGATGCAAAATCCGCGGGTGAGACTCCAAGACTCGGGAGATGAGTACTTTCTCTTCTAGGTCTACTTATTTTTCGTGGTTTCACCTGCAAGGGAATAAAGCCAGAGCCCAAGGGGAGGCTTCCCTCTGGAAAGAGACCTCTTTTGTTTCCCATTATCACCTCTCTGACATTCCTCCCATAGTTTAAAACAGCTCCAGGAACCTTGTCCTAACCAACCCAGCCAGAAAAGAATGGGCTTTATCACCTCTCCGTCTCCAGCTTACTGTTTGCCCTTATAGAAGTCCACACTGGCTGCAATAATATTAGAGCTACTGGGGTGCAATCTTGAGGCCCTGAAGGAGTATAATTTCCCTGAGGACAGAAACATCATCTCCTCTTCCAGGTTGCTCACTACAGGGCCTCTCAGGTTGGGACAACATCCTCCCAGCTAAGTCAGTCGGGTTCATTGAATGTTGACTCTGTACCAGAACTGTGTTTATGCGTTCCCACATCTTTCCAGGGCAGCAGACAGTGCCATGAACATCAGGAAGTGAAAGGCCGTTATGCTACAGCTAGTCTTTATGGTGAAAGTGTGGTCCCTGTATGGCTTGTGCCCTCAGGTCATATGCCCCTAAGGTGAGCTAGGCATCAACACTAAAGAGGCAGGTGCTCACTAAGGGTGGGTTAAGTACCTAAAAGATGCAAATGACTGTCCCAGGCCATCAGGAGTTCCCAGTGTTCTCAATCCACTATAACTCAATTCTAAATACGTCAATATGGCCAAAGAAAGAAAGAGAGGGCTCCATTAATTCAAACTGGCACTCAAGGCCTGGACACTCCTACAAGGGCAGGCAGCATGACCCTTCATACTCACTCCACTGTGTTTCCATCCTCTAGTACAGTGCCTGGCACATCATAGTTGCTCAACAAACATGTGATGAATGAATGGATGGAGGCAATGCTGCTGGCAGGTGGCCACATATGTGTCCCATAAGGAGGAGGAAGACAAAGAACATTGCAGTTAAAAGGGAATTCAGAGTTTTTCTAGTCTCAGAGGTTTAGATAAGAAAATGAAGGCCAAGGTCACACGGTGGGGTGGAAAAGGGCAGTGAGCCAGGGTTGGGAGACCTGAATATCCTGGTTCTGACAAAAAGTCAGAAAAAAAAAACGAACTGTTCGTAGGAGGTGCTATTAGGGCAGCTATCTTTGCCCCTCCCTCCCACGCCATCCAAGTCCTTCTTTTATACTCTCAACACATTTGCATGTTCTTTAATATCGCTTTTCACATTCCGGATTTTATCCTTATTAATCCTCTGATTGCCAGCTTCATAAAGCTGAAGGTCGTGGGTTTGGTTTATTTGTTTCTTTCTCTCTGACCATAGTATCCCCTACTTCCACTTAAGACACATAATAAATATTTGTTAAATACATGAATTTATTGATGATACATTCTTCCTCAATTACATGTTAAAATGTTCATGGAGATTCGAGTGGCTCCTTGTAACTGTCTGTCAATTAGTACTTGAGAAAGCTGATCAGAACAGAAGAGGGTTGAGTTCTGGTCTGGAGAGCTGGTGGGACCCAGCAAATGTATGGCTGTTTGAGCAAAATAGATTCGAACTCAGAAAAGGATGGGGCAGGGGAAGGGGTGTCTTTCAAACCACAGACTAACGCTCATCTGAGCTGAGAGCAAACCCGAGGGGCGTGCTCCAGAGCGCAGGTCTGGGGAAGACAGAAATGCAGACATTTTGCTGGTGGAGCTGGGGCTGTAAGCAACCTGCCCACAGTGGCCAGGGAGCAGCTGGAAGAGAAGTCTGGGCCTGCCTTTGGGAAGCTTTGTACCTAGAACACGAATGGGAAGAAACTGGCACCCTCCAGATTCAGGACTAAGAGGGGGCAGGGTTAGCCAGAGAGTGAAACACCAGCCTGACATTTTTTATTCGGATCTATGTTACGTTGTACCAAGGTTATGTGCCTATAGATTATACTCCAATATGTAGACCGTGCGCTGAGACTTTGAGCTTTTATCGGAAAACTGAGAGCAGCATCGTGGGGCTAATCCACCATCAAGGAAGACTTTAGTTTAGAACATGAGTGAGGAGCCAGGCCCCAGTTCTAAGGTCTAGTCTGAGGAAGAAAGTTGTGCCAAACTAAACAATGCACCCAATAACCATGTAGACACCCATAAAATGCGAGAGGAACTGCGGGACTGTATCTGGGTTGTTCAAATAGACACTCAGGTCCTAAGATTTTTGAAACCTTGAAGGGTAGAAATTGAAACACACAAAAAAATGTCAAGCTGATTTATTTAAAATGAAAATGGGCACATTCTTGGACACAGAAATTTCACCTCTAGACATTTTAGAGTAATCTACATCTCTACACAAGAAGTGTTCAATAATAGTCAAAGCAACATTTAAAGTTAACAAGACTCTCACACAGAGTGACTTAACAATATAAGTGGACCTGTTCTACAGTCTAATGCAGGTGTTCTTTCTTGTAGTACACCCTGGGGGACTATAATAAAGTAAAATACATCTATACCATTGTATATTCTATAGCAGTTAGAAAGTCTGTGTGTGTGTGTGTGTGTGTGTGTGCACGCACACGCATAGGTACACACATACATATATGTGTACTGATATAAACTGAGATCTCCAAGACATATTACTAGGTGGGGAAGAAAGTAGCAAGACAATACATACAGTATGACACCCTTTAAATTTAACAGGGTAATTTTATACATAAAAATAAAAGGTGTGTGTAGAAACACATAAATACAGGGTGGAGCAAAAGTAGTTTTACAGTTGTAAGTATGCGTGTGTGTGTGTGTGTGTGTGTGTGTGTGTGTGTGTGTGTGTGTTTCCAAGCACATGAATACACACATGCTTAATTTTGTACATTTTATTTTATTTTATATGTTTTAATTGACTTTTTAGAGAAAGAGGGAGAGAGATATAGAAACATCGATGTGGGCCCGATCCCCAGTGGGGGGTATGCAGAAGGTGGCCAATAAATGTTCTCTCTCATCCATGTTTCTATCTCTCTCCCTCTCCCCTCCTCTCTCTCTAAAATCAATGAAGAAAAAAAAATTTTTTTAATATATTTGCACCAAATTGTTGACAGTGATCATCTCTGGGGAGAAGAACAAGATCAAGTATGAACAAAAAAGATTTACCTATACTGTTTGAATTTTATTCCACATTACTTCTCTAATTAACTTTTTAAAAAATTTTTCTTCAAGCTGCAAACAATTTCTATCTTGCACTAAATAGAAACATCAACAGTCCTTTAGTATAGAGAGTCTCTTTGTTCTGAGGAAACTGCCCGAATGAGGATTTTAATGATATAAATGGAAAGTAAAGATTGGCTTCTGTGCAAAAGATGTGGTTGCCAGGGGAAAAGTGCTTTGGAGAGCTGATATTCCCTGTGTTAACAAGTCCCCGTGTTGGAGATGAGCTGATTGGACTAGGAGGGTTTTGAGGACATGTGCCTTAGCTGAGAAAGGAAGGGGGATCCAGGGGCATGGTGGGGCATTTATGGCCCCCCAGCAGTATGCTCCGGGTTTGAGCTTCTGTGGTTAGAAGTCCAAGGACAAGAGGCTTGAAATATTATCATAAGATCTTCCATGAGGCTCTGGCTGTAAACTGTGTTCTTTCTAGGTGCGGGTGACCAAATGAAGCCCTCAATCACATGACACCCTTTTCTCTGCTCTGTGTGGAAACACTCTTGAACTGAAGATGGGTGACTATTATAAATGGTGTCTTTTTTCCATTGTACTTTCTCTTAGGTCATTACTGATATGTAATAAGCATCTTTTTGTTTATTTATTTTGTATCTGGATACTTGACTGATCTTCTATTAGTTCTCCTCTTTTTCAATTCATGCTGTCATTTTTATAGGTATACCATCTATTACAGGCTGCATTGTGTCCCCTGCAAAATTCATGTTGAAGCCCTCACACCCAGTGCTTCAGAATGCGGCTGTATTTGGAAAAAGGGCCTTTAAAGAGGTGATGAAATAAAAATAAGCCTATTAGGGTAGGCCTTAGTCCAAAGTGACTGGTGTCCTTATAAGTAGAGGAAATTTGGATACACAGGGCGTGCATGCCCGGAGAGACAACCATGTCAAGAGAAGCAAGAAGGTGGCCACCTGCAAGCCAAGGAAAGAAGCCTCAGAAGAAACCAAACTTTTCCAAATCTTGATCTTGGATTTCTAAACTCTAGAACTGTAAGAAATTAATTCCTGTTGTATAAGCCACCCAGTCTGTGGTACTTTATGTCAGCCCTAACAAACTGATTCATTATCTTACAATCAGAAAATAATAAGAATCTTACCCCATAGTTCTACCACTTATTTCTGTTTCCTACCTTATTACATTGGCTACCATATATGTTCTTTTAAAGTTTCTTTAAATTTTCTAACAGGCCAGATTTTATTAGTTAAGTTACCCTATACAAAAGCATCTTGTTGACTTTGAAGGGTATTACATGCAATTCAATTAATCCGATGAAGTTGGCACATCTCATCAGATAATTAGATGAGCAAATGGAGCTTCATGAGGGTAAGTGACTTGTACAGACTTACAGGTCATAATTGGACTCAGGTTTGCAGATTTTAAATCAAACATCTTGATTTTTTTTCTATTATATCCATCAAAACAACTATGAAGAAAGTACATTTTATAGTAGGTGAAAATAAATGTTTAGAAACTATTCCTATAATGCTTCTGAGGGTTAAAGTTATCATTCCACCTTTAATTCTTGTTTCCCCTTCATTGAGGGGGAAGGCATTTTTCTCTAACTCAAAAGCAGAGCAGAAAAGCTATGTAACAGAACACCCACCTCCTAAGCTTCTGCCTTCCCAGCCCTTTCTGCTATATTGCTGAAAGAGACAGCAAATAATAGTGAGAAGTATTCAGACAGCTTCTAAGATGACTCCTAAGAATTCCTATCTCCTAATATTCATGAGTGTGAGCTGTACATAGTGACTTGTTTCAATGAATGGGATATAGCAAAACTGATGTTATGTCACTGCCAGGATTAGTTTAGAAAAAGACTTGGCTGCTGTCTTGCTCACCCTCTCTTCCTCTCCTTATTCACACTGATGGGACACAGCTGCCATGTTGTGAGCTGCCACATAGAAAATGATATATGACAAGGAAATTAAGGAGACTTGTTGCCTACAGCCAATGGGAAACTTAAGCTCTTGGTCCAACAGCCTGTGATGACAGAATCCTGACAAGTGAGCTTGTTGTATGAGCTTGGAATCACACGCTCCCCAATCAAGGCTTCTGATGAGGATGCAGCCCGTCCTAACATCATGACAGACTTTGAGCCAGAGGAACTTGTGAGGACACACCCATTTTCCTGACCCACAGAAACTATGAAACAATATGTGTTTATGGTTTTAAGCCACTACGTTTTTCTTTATTAATCTCACCTAAGGATATGTTTTTTATTGATATTTTTTAAGGTGGAGAGACAGAGAAATCAATGTGAGAGAAACATCAGTTGGTTGCCTCCCATAGGCACCCCAACCAGGGATCAAACCCACAATGTAGGTATGTGCCCTTACTGGGAATCGAACCTGCAACCTTTTGGTTTATGGGACAATGCTCCAACCAACTGAGCCACCTGGCCAGGGTTAAGCCACTAAGTTTTTGGATACTTCCTTAGAAAACAATAGATAACTAATACATTCAGTCTGGAAGTAAAGAGGCCTGCATCAGGTCTCTTACAACAACTTACAGCAAACCTCTAGGCAAGGACTTTTCTCTCTCTGGGAATCAATCAGACTCCTGTCCTGTGAAATGAGCAAGGTGGGAGAGATGATCTCTTAAAATCCTTTTCAGGTCTCAAACTTATGAGTTTATGACTACTCTTGGCTCAATCTCCCAAATCTTCCCCATGCCTCTCACCAGTTTTCTCCCCTCTCATGCTTCACCCCTTTCAGGCCCCTGGATCTTTCTTAAAGCTCTGTCACCCTTGCTCTTTTCAGTCCTGCAGTGAAAGAGAAAATATCTTACTGTGCAAAGAGTCTCAGTGCCTATAGCATAGCCAAGACCTTTATTGGAACTCCAGGAGCTGCAGGTCAGAAGGGACAATGCTGCTGCACGCCACTGATTGCTCCACCATTTGGACTCTTACTGACAGCTGCTGACAGCCCTGCCTCAGCCCCACTCCCCTCTTCCAACTTTTATGACACCTGTGTCACATGTGCCTCCATGATCCTCTGAAGGAAGCTTCAAGATACCGTAAAAGTCTGTCACCTGACTTTAGAAAACACCTGGGCCCACAGTCAGCCCAGCACAGTGAGTCCAGCAAGTGGCATTTCAGGAAACCAGGCCCTTCTGCCTGTAATGCTGATGTAGTGCTTTCTCCAGAGCATCTGGTTTGGTTCAGGGGAAGCAGTTCACAGGACTTGGGAGGAGGCAAAGAGTTCATCTTAAGGAGAGGCCTGATTGGGAGTTTAGACTCGAGTTCACATCTCTGTAATGCTCCTGGATTGTCCAGGTGATGTGGAACGGGATCCAACTCTACGTCTCAGCTTATCTCCCTATAAAACAGAGGGAAATGTGAGAGGTTTCTAGCTGTAAATTTTCACCAAAGTGCTTCCTCCTACCTGCACTCTGCAACCCTCTCCTCAAACCCTCCCCACAAACTTCCACCCAAAGCCTAGAGGACTTTCAATTTCCAAGAGAAAGTATGAGGCAGAGAAAGTCTGCTTCCTTAAAGACAATAAGCATGGGAAGCAAAGCTGCTTGTGAAATTTAAATACGGCATCTTTCCCTCCACTACACTGTGTTCTATTCTTTGGGAATATTGTCCATGCAATCCAATATAATCACCAACAGGTTCTGGCAATCATGTTGGTGATATTTGTGTTCTCCAGAAGAGAAAAATGAGACACAAAAAATAATTAACTTTTTAAAATGCATTTTAATTTTTTTTTACTCCACCTGCATCCATAAAAATAATCAAAAAGGCTGAGTGATTTATTCATGTTCAGAACAGTGCGGGCCAGAAAAGACAATGCACCTACCTGCTGTCTCTTTTGACTGCGTGTAAAAGAAAATCTGACTCAAATAGCTGAAACTTTAAAAGCACTTTATTGGCTCACCTAATTAAAAAGATGAAAGGTATGCTGGCTTCAGTAGTTTCACTTAGAACTTATTCCCTTTCTATCTCTCCGTCTGAACTTCAACTTCATCTCAATGCTGCTTCTCCTGCTGTTCCTATGAATGGCTGCCAGCAGCTCCCAAAGCCATGAACTTCCTCATTTACATCTAGAAAGTATGAAGGAGCATCTTTGTCCCAACATCTACATAAAAAGTCCTGACACCCTCTCGGACTTCACTAGCTTAAGCCGCATGTCACACCAGAAGTAATCATTACTGGCAGGGGATTGGATATTCTATCTGACTAAGTTCCCATTGAGCCAACAACAAAAGTAACTTCCCTGAACCACTTGAATTCTCAAATAAAATGGGGGGCCTTTGACAAAGAAGAAGGAAAAATGGATGCTGGAAAGACACCAGTGAGTATCTGCTGTAGATACCAAGTGGTTTATCAAGTTCAGGGTCCCAGGGTTTGTTTTGTTTGTTTGTTGTTAAGGCTTTATTTTTATAGCAGTTTTAGGTTCACAGCAATATTAAGGAGAAGGTACAGAGATTTCCCATATAACCTCTGCTCCCACATGTATCTCTCCCATTATTAGAGTCCCTCACCTGAATGGTACATTTGTAACAATTGATAAACCTGCATTGACACATCATAAGCACCCAAAGTCCATGATTTACAGTATGGTTCTCTCTTGGTGTTGTACATTCTATGGGTTTGCACAAATGTATGACATCTACCCATAATCCATCATTATGGAATCATACTGAGTATTTTCACTACCCTTAAGGTCCTCTGGGCTCTGCCTATCCATCTCTTTTCCACCCCTCATGCCCTGCCTCAACCCTTGGCAACCACTGATCTTTTCACTGTCTCTATAATTTTTCCTTTTCCAGAATGTCATAAAATTGGAATCATCCAGTAGAGGCCTTTTAAATTGGCCTCTTTTACTTAGTAGTATGCATTTTAGATTTCTCTATCCTTTCCATGGCTTGATAGCTGAATAATATTCTACCCTCTAAATGTATCACAGTTTATCCACTTACCTGCTGAAGGACATCTTTGTTGCTTTCAAATTTAGGCAATTATGAATAAAGTTGCTGTAAAATTGCATATGCAAGTTTTTGCGTGAACATAAGTTTTCACTTTTTTGGACAAATTCCAAGGAGTGCAATTGTTGGATTGTATGGTAAGAGTATAATTAGTTTTGTAAGAAACTGCCAAATTATCTTCCAAAATGTCTGTACCATCTTGCTTTTCTATCAGCAAGGAATGAGAGTCCTGTTGCTCCACATCTTCCCCAGCATTTGGTGTTGTCAGTAGTCTAGATTTTGACCATTCTTCATAGGTGTGGAGTGGTACCTCACTGTTGTTTTAATTTGCATTTCCCTGATGATATATGATGTGGAGCATCTTTTCATATGCTTACTTGCCATCACATATCTTCTTCAGTGAAGTGTGTGTTTAGGTCTTTGGCTTATTATTTTTTTTATTGGGTTGTTTGTTTTCTTATTGTTAAGCTTTAAGAGGCCTTCGCATATTTTGGATAATAGTCTTTTATCAGATGTGTCTTTTGCAAATATTTTCTCCCCGTCTATGGCTTGCCTTCTCATTCTCTTAATATTTTTTTCCTTTTTTATTTCTTTAACAACTGAATAGAGTGTTGTACACAAGGTGGGCCAAGAATCTACCATCACTGTTCTATCCAGTTTGGACAGCTTGAAGATTCACTGGACAATAAGAGCAACTACGCCCCAGTGAGCTTCCTTTTAAAAACCTGTTTATGCAGGGCATTCTAGAATCCAGGGAACCAGTAAAATGGATCCCATTTAGCACTCCACAGAGTACTAGATGACCCAAAAGGGTATGTAAACAAATAAAGTTGGGTTCTCAAGTTTGCTTGTAAATGTACACATCTACACACAAACCCATAACTTGAAGGCAAAGACTATGTCTATTTCATTTAGCTTTTCTTTTTTCCACTCATTCTTCACATATCCATATGGTGTCTTATACATACAAGATATAGGATCAGAGTTCAATGAATAAAAGAAGAAATGAATTAATTGGTTGTTGAGTGAATGTACAGGCCATGAGTTGCAATCAAGAGAAGCGGTTGCTCTTGGATACATCAGAAAATCCCTTTGCTAATATACATTAGGCATGAAACACTAGACTGAGAATCATAAATCTGTGGGAAAGTCAGAATTTGAACCAAATCAAATTACCTGTGCTTAGAACTGGTTCAGACCTGTCTAGGCTCTTGCCCACAATCCTCAGACACAGTTGTTTCCACTGCACTTGGGTATATAAGGACTAAGTGATCTTGTTAATTTGAAGAGCAATGAAATCAGCACTGTGAGTTGTTAAAGTCACAGAGTCTAGAACCAGCCTTCCTATACTCAGATCCCAAATATGTCACTGAGCATGGGTGTAACCTTGGGTTAAGTGACTTAACCTCTCTCTGCCTCCATTCCCTCATTAGTGAATCTGTCATCTGTAAAATGGGGATAATAATAGTACTACTTCTTAGGATTATGGAAAGGTTTACATAAGTTACTATTTAAAACCTGCTTCAAACAGTGGTTGGCCTAGAGAAAGCACTACATCAATATTTGTTGTTATTTTTCCTCCTTTTTTGCATATAGAACCCACGGAGTTTGACTCTTGACCACAGAGTGCTTTAGGGTCATATGAAGAAGTCAAGCACTGTGCAGACATGGACCCAAGCCAAGAAGCCAAGCCCACTTTCTTGTCTAGATCATAAGAATCTCTGCCAAATTTATTGCCTGTGCGCTGGCTTTCTTTTCATCCATAATAATCCACCAATAACATGTGAAGAGCTAATGATATGGACAGAAATATTGCAAGATGCAAAGGAGGCTTTATATCAAATGCCTTCTTTGCTTTGCATGATCCTCAACTCTTTTTCTCTCCTTCTTTTCTAAGCTGAGAACACTGTCATTTTCTGAAGAGAATAACAAAGATGCATATATGCCTATAAATGGAAGATGAAGTGGTGACTGAGGGCTTCCTCCTGCCAAGCAAAATAAGTGCAGGGCAGCCGAAAGAGAGGAGCCTAGGGACCTGCCGAATCAGGAGCTCTCCATCTCCTTGGGAGCTGGCTTTGGCCTGTGCAGGCCTGGCTCTCTGGGAACAGCAGCTCCATGGTCCTGCGGGATAGCCCTGCCAGGAACCTTGGGGCCATGGACCAGAGGTTGCTGGGAGCTGAATGCTGAAATTTGCCATGGGAAAGGAAGAGACACTGGAGGCTGGTGTCCCAGAGAAACCACCGTTTAATTCAACAAGCGCCAATTGAATAATTGCTGTGCTCAAAGCATGGGGCTGTGGGGCAGGAGAAGCTAGGAAGTCATGTATTCTGTCCTCAAGGACCTAGGGTCAATGCGGATGGGCCTGTGAGAGTGATGGTTAGACAAATATAGATGTAGCTGCATCTTCCAATCAGTAAGAAAGAGGAGGTTTCCAGGGGTGAGGAATACACTCAGTTTGAGGAAGTGACATTGGAGGTTAGTTTTAAAGAAGGGTAGGATTTTGACAGGTGAAGATGGGGTCATGGAAGTGTATGATGAGCAAAGTGACTGCTGTGACTTGGGATGGAGGCAGGGAGACAAAGGCACCTCTCAAGAGAAACAAGGGACTCAATAAAAAAGTTGGGCAAAAATGGGAGAGAAATGTGTGACTGTGCGACTTGGCAGAGGACCCCGACAAGCCAGGCTGGAGGCAATGAGGACTCACTGAAATTTTGGGATACACAGGAGCACATGACAAGTGCTAGGCTTCTAGGCTTTAGGATAATCAACTGACAGAAAGTGGGGATGAACTGGAAGGAGGAAGAAAGGAGACAGCTTATGCTTATCAGTCCTTGGAAAGCAAGACACCTAAGGCTTTCATGATACTTAAAAAAAAAAAAAACACCTAAATTTCCTACCACCACTTAGCTATAAGGACCCTGCTCTGCCTATCACTTTGCCTCAGCTTGTGCCAACCTCACTACACTCCAGCAATAGCAGCTGTCTTTCTGATCCACTAACACACCAAGTGTTTACATCTCAAAGCCTTAGCTTGTCTCCAAGATGGCCACCTGCAGTCCCTCCCTTCCTTGAATGCAGCAGGCATTCTTCTTTTGAGTGGTGGAGTCTAACCTTCCATGTCCTAGAATTAGGCTGGCCTGTGATTGCCCTGATTAACAGGATACTGCAGAAGTGACACCAAGCAAGATCCAGGTCAAGTTTTTAACAAGTTGGGAAGTTTCCTCCTTCTTGCTCACTCTAAAGAAATCCAGCCTCCATGTAACAAGTCCAGCTATCCTGACTCCTCCATGCTATGAGGAAGCCCAAGCTAGCCATGTGGGAAAGCCATATAAAGAGAGAGCATTGAAAGGCAACCTCCAGCTAGTCCAGCCAGTGCAGCCCATGCACCAGATGTAAGTGGAGAAACCAGCTTGAATATCCAGCCCAGCTGAACCTTCAGATAACTTTAATCCCAATTGCTAGCTGACTACAACTGCACGAGAGACACCCCCTCCTCCCAGTGAGAACACTCAGCAATGTCCAATCAACCCACGGAGTTGTGAGAGATGATAATACATTGTTGTTTTAAAACACTAAATTTTGGGATAGTTTGTTATGTAGCAATAGATAACTGAAGGACCCATTATCTTTCTCTTGTCCCTCATGGTTGATCACTGTTGAACTTCAGACCCCAGCCCCACTCAGGGCCTTTTTTTCCTACTTAAATATCCTGGGTTCCACCCCACCCTAAATGTTACTACATTGCCTCACACCCTCTTTGCTCCCTTCCCAGCATTTCTCATAACTGAGTTATTATGCTTGGGTGTTGCTTCTTTCTTTTCACTAAACATGGACTGTCTGAAGTTAGAGACCATACATACTTTGACCACTATTTCATCCCTACATCCAGAATGTAGTATATGCCAAGTTAACATTTATCAAATGGATAGACAAGTCATAATCACTCTACACAACACAGAGCCACTGGCAGGGTGATCATGGGTGGCAGATGAATTTCCAGAGCCCAATCATCTACCGAGGAAATAAGTGAATAATTATATATAGTCTAATTTAAAAGTCTTAGAAGCATGTTCTTTTCATATACCCAAAATTAGCTGATCACATTTCAAATGTGAAGCAAATGTATGGAAATACAATTTCTGGTTTCTGAGACCAGGAAGCCTGGTCTCACTTAGATTAAGAGGTCCTGTGGTCCTGTCCTGGTTCTGCTCTTGACTCACTTTAGAGAAGTCGCAGTCTCACTTTGAGCCTCAAAATCCTTAACCACAAGATCAGGGAGTTAAAGAGATGACCTTCTAGGGTAGAAGGTACCATCTAGGGGTATTCTGGGTTTACTTAATCCACTCTTCTATCCCTAGCATTGTACCTGGTTTGTAGTAACCACATAACAAATAACTGTTGAATGAATGAATGTGTAATATGTAATATATATATATGATCAAGCCTTGAAAATAACTACCTATCCACATTCATAGTTACTAAAAGAAATCTGGCTGGGAGCAGGACAGTAGACAGAGGGAGATTCTAATGAAAACCTAGCAGGCTACATCTCTGCTCGCCATCCTCATTTCCACATCTTCTGCTCTGGTTTCCTGGAAACTTGGCCTGGGATGGCACAACCAGCTTTGGGTAAATGCTGAACATCTCTAAGCCAGATGGCAGTAGAAGAGGCAGAGGAATAAAATAAAAATGGAATGGATGCAGAAACGATAGGAGAGCCCAAGAAAAGAAGAAGGCAGAATGTTTCAGATGACAACAGGATAAAACCTTTTGCAATCAGGTAATCATGTCATGAAGTCACTCATTGTCTCCACAAGGAACCTGGAGGACATCAAAGTCATGTGGCGACTGGGTGATCCAGGCCAGTTTGGGTTTTAGGGGGGAACAAAGGGGTTGCTGCCTGGGATTTCCTGTTTCCTAGAAGTTCTCACCTAGCCAGATTATACAGAATTTAGAAGCAGGAACCATACCATATCCCTGATCTTCCAGGCTCAATTCCCCAGTTCTTCCTTGCAGCACACAGCAAACAGACTAATGTGGAAGAGATGCCTTATAAATTGTGAGGGTCCACGAGCTGGGAGCAATTTCCTGCTCACTGTGGAGCCGTTCTTCTGTCTTAACAAAGCCATATGTGTTCCCCCGCATCATGGAGGGGACTTGTTGGTCTTTGAGGAGGATTTCACAGAGTTTCTCAATCACCTACCTGGCAATAGGTGGGAGCTGGGGGGCGAGTGCCATTGTTGGGGCTCACGTGAGCACTGATCTCGCAGCACTGGCAGCAGTGGTCACTGCTGTTGCGAAGGGCCTTCACCATGACCCAGTCCTGGGGGAACATCTGCAGAGCAGTAGTTGTCTTGAAATAGGCCATGGGAACGTCCAAGAGAAGCCACGGCTCTTGAAAACCATCCCAGAACCCCACTGGGATGCTTGGCCAGAGTACACTGAGCCCAAAAGGTCTTGGGTTTTAAGTTATTTGATTCATTTTTATTTTTTGGCTGGACTTTTCTTTTTGGAAATTTAGTACACTAAAGCTATCCCAGGGCATTAGATCCAAGCATGTCACAAGGCTTTCCCATGGCTGATCAGTAGAAGACCTGTGCTCAGGGACCCTCTGCTCAGCACAGCAAATGTGCCTTGCCCCCAAGTCTGTGGCTAAAAGACAGCCAAGTCCAAGGAAGGAAGGACTGAGACCAAAACCCAAATCCTTGCCTCCAAGCCCTAAATCTTCCTGCCATGGCCAGGGCAACGTAAACCACCCAGAAGCAGGCACATGGTCTGTTCCCTTCTGAATCCTCAATACCAAAAGCAGTCCTGAGCACTTGGTAGGTCCTCAACAAATATTTGACTGAATGAATAGGTGAATTGCCAGACTATTCAAAGAGAATGTCCAAGCAGAGTGGCTTCACCCAGACACAGTGCACCTCATGTTAGGATGTGATAGGAGAGGTGATGAGAGAGCCAACCAAAGCCCATGGGCCAAATCCTGTTTGTGTACAGCCCATGAGCTGAGAATTTCTTTTACATATTTAAATGGTTGCAGGGAAATGCAAAGAACAATAATATTTCATTACACATGAAACTTAGGTGAAATTTGAATTTCAATGTCCATAAATAAAGTTTTTTTTGGAACATAGCCACTTACTGGTATTATCTGTGGCTGCTTTTGCAGAACAATGGCAAAGCTGAGTAATTGCAACATAAACTGCATGACCTGCAAAGCTGAAAATATTTCCTATGGACCATCGAAGAAAATGTTTGCTGACCCCTGACCTAAAGAATTTTCCAGTTAGGTAAATGTCTAAATCTCCAACATTCATTGATTTGAATTAAGCATTTCTCTCTCTCTCTCTCTCTCTCTCTCTCTCTCTCTCTCTCTCTCTCTCTCTCTCTCTCTCTTTCTCTTTCTCTCTCTCTCTCTCTCTCTCTCTCTCTCTTTCTCCCCACTTCTTTTTAAATAGAAATAATTCTAGAAGTGCTTTAACTTAGCATCAATAGTATAATTTATTTTTCTGACAGTTTTCTCTCTGAAAAAAGGGACCTGTTCAATGACAAAGGGGTTCTAGGAAAGGAATTTCTAAATGGATTATATTGTTCAAAACAGGAGAACCACCAAGAAAATCTCAGTCCGCTTTATGTATTGCTAAGGCCTAGCACTGTCATCAGGGCTCTGAGGATACAAAAACCAGACACTTCTCTGAGTTCACATAGGGTCTGTTGTCTCACCCTGAAACGGCCATGACCTTTGTCCAGTCTTGCTTCCCGCATCTTGCCTCCCTGGAGGCTTCAACCATCTTGGGGCAGCATGAACAGTGCTATCTTTGGAGGTCTTCCCTGAGCCAAGCCACAGTGCACACACAGTTCCCTTGAGCAGCAAGATGAAGCTATGGTTTATCTAGATCCAGACATAGCAAATGGTGTCTGTCTCTCCCTCCCAGCAAACACACACACCCACGACAGACACAATCCATCCCAACAATCTAGTCAGCAAACAAAATTACAATGCCTTGCCTTCTCAGGTTGTGAGCTTCCTCTAAACAACCAACTCCTTGCATGTATAAATTGTGTCTTGGTGATTTTTACTTCCCTACACCTAATATAATGCCCAATGTTGTGGTAGGTATTCAACTAACACCAGTTCTCTCTCCTTCTCTTTCTGCTGTTCCACCATGAGGTGAGGAGGTGTAGAATGGAATCCAGTGCTCTTTCCACTAAGGTGCTGCTAGCTACCTCCCAGGATCCCTGTAATGGAAGCAATTCCTCCCAGGTGAAAATGTATATCTAGAATGCCCAGGAGTTCAAATTAAAAGGTCAGAGCCAGCAGGAAATCACATCCACAACACAAAGCCAATGTAGAGCAAAAGGGCTTTATTGCATGCGCCTGGGTGCAGATGGGCTGAGCCAAAAAGAGTTCAGCCTCAAATCAGGGTTGGGGTGTTGGTTATATACTCTACTTTTAGCTTCCAGCAGTTCCTGCTGATGTACTCTATCTGGCCCACTGTCCACTTTGCACTAGGACTGGTCTGGTATCTCGTCCAGCATCTGCTGGGTTATCCATTGCCTTGCGGATAATCTAGACAATCCTTATCTGTACTCAACAGAAGGCCGAGCAAAGGTCATGCAAGCAACACAATTTCCACAGTTTCCACCTTTTGCAAACTTTTACCTTTACCCTTTAAAACATTATTGACCCTTTCACAAATCAGTTTAGATCACAAGGGTGTTGCTGTCAACACCCACCCAGGGTCTCCCACGGCTAGTGTGGCTCTTCTCCCCTTAGATAGAGGCCCTTGTGCTCTAGCTTGCTGAAGGAAGGGTCTTAGTTTGTTCTTCCTCTCTAGTTTTCTGATGAGCTGAGAAAGTCCCCATTCCATCTGAGTCCTCCTTCTTAACCTTGGGCAGGAAGAGAAAGCCCTCTACCCAACTCAAACCTCTGACTCTTTCCAAACCAGAGGAAAGGAACTTTCAATCTCTTCTTAAATAAGGCAGGAAACTCTCCTCTTTCAACAGGTATTGCCAGTTGCTGGCAAGGGTGTTCTAAGAAATTTAAATACAATGGCATGTCTCCTGGCAACTATAGTTACCCTGGAAACCTCTAATTTTTACAGACTGCCTTGGATACACAGGGCCTTGGTGACAGACTTCTTAGGTGACCAAATTCCTCAGAACTGATTCCTTTAAGGATTTAAACCTCTTGTAGAGAAGAACCTTCCAAAACCTCAGTTTAAAGGGGCAACTTGAAATCCTCATTTAAAAAGGTAACAGAAAACCTCAGAGGGATGGGGGTTGGGAGGGGTGGGAAGAGAAAAACCAAAGAAGTTATATGCATATATGCACAACCAATGGACACACACAATAGGTTAGGGAAAGCAGGAGGGGGGTGGGAGTAGGGAGGAGGGGGTCAATGGAGAACAAAGCGGGTGGGGGGTGGGGGATGGGAATATCCGTAATACTTTCAACAATAAATAAATAGATAACAGAAACTCTACTAAGTGTTTTATCACACCACATAATGCTATGGATATGGACAATGTAGAATTTAAATTTCACAAGTGACAAAAAAAACTGTGCACCAATGAGAGTTGAGAAAGGGGAGTGGAAACAAGTGGGCCAGCAAATAGAAAGAGCATATCTGAAATGGTGGTTCACAAACCTAGACCAGAAGAGACTCACCTGGGGAACATGTTCAGATAGAGTCCCTGACCCCAGAGATTCTGATTCTGTAGGTCTAGGATGAAGCCTGGGTCATTTTAAAAAGCTCTTCCAGTGAATCAAATCTTGGAGCCCACAATCTGAAGAATATGCTCCAGAATATCCTCCCCATCACGCTCCAAGGGTCACCTGGATCTTAGTTCCCTCGACTCTTGTCAGTCTCAAATTTTAGATCCAGAGTGATAGGTACCCATTTTCTTCCAAATAAAAAGTAGAAGCAGCAGCCACTAAGTGCTGTGCTTGGTGCTACACCAAGGGAACCTGGGAGTTTGAGGCTGCATCTGGCCCTGGGCTGCTGGAAGGCTGTGTGCGGGTATTTTGGGGCTTGCAGCCTGGTTTATTTTAGGTGCTGGGTCTGCAGGCTAGTAGGCTGACCTTCCTTGGCTATTCCCCAGGGAGCAGGCTACCAAGCTCCTGCTGCCTCTGCAGCTACAAGGTACAATTTCTACAGCATCCAGGTAACAGGAGTTAACCAGCAGCTATGGCCGGGACCTGTATGAAACCTGGAGAGCAGCCTGCTGAGAAGAAAGGTGCCTGGTGTTGAGGCTTTACAGGTGACCGTAACTCTGTCACTCATAAGCTGTGTGATTTGGGGCTAGTCACTTCCCCTCTCTGGCCTCAGTGTCCCCAACTATGAAACAAGTAGTTGAACTAGATGGAGGCAGCTCAGGGTAATAGAAGGAATGTGGGCCATGAGGCCTGGCTAGCCTTGTGACTTTGGGCAAGTGACTGAACCTTACTACATGTCAGTTTCCTCATCTGTAGAATGAGTCTGATAGTACCTCACCCCTAAAGTTGACATGCCAATTTAAGGAGATGATATGTACCAAGTGCAATCTGATGAAGTGGGTGCCAGGTCCTCGTAGAGATAGTTTGAAGGGAGTTTGGGAAAGGGAGAGAGAGCTATGCACAGGGCAGGTAGGAAGAGACACATGACCTTCTGAAGGAAGCAGGATTTGAGTTGGGATTATGACAAATGCCCAGAATTTGGATAAACAACTGAAGGAAAAAATCCTGAAGTATAGAAGGAGAATCAGTAAATCTGGATTGGAAATTTTAGGTTTTAATGTCAGCCCTCTCTCTGCCCAGCTGTGTGGTCTTGCTGATTCTCTGCTTCTTTATCTACAAAAGTGGTTGTGGTAGGAATGCATAAGACAATGTGAGAGAGAACAACTTTCATGGTGCCTAGAACATGGTAGGTGTTCTATGGGTTATGGATTTCAGATGAGAGTAAAGTTGGCATGAGAACAATGCCCAAGCAACTTTATAGATCAGTGAGTATATTCACAGAGCTCAGAAATTTCCAGACTGTCATCTAGAACCCCAAGATACTCTGGCGGGGGTGGGGGTGGTGTCCCTTGGTCAACTAAATTTAGTAGTGGCAGCATGATACATCCCTCTCTTGAAGATGTGCTATCGATGTCAACACATTGGTGATTCTGCAAAGTCTTTCTAAATTTATTTTCACCCAGTAGTTCCCAAATTTAGTTCACTTCTAAACCAATTTTCCACATTAAACCTGTTAACCTCCCACTGAACTCAGCCGGGGTTTTTCTGATGTGAACTAACAGGATGGCAGCAGAGAATTTTAGAAAAATGACTTGTGTTCCCACTGTACTCAGCTCTAGGAATGATCCACGAAGTGGTGTAGAGTGCAGTCTGAATGAGCAAGCACCCAGATTTAGAAATATAGAGGCCTGTGATTAAACACAGTCCCTCCATTTAAGATCCATGTTGCTTTGGGCAAGTTCCTTGAGCTTCCTTTGCCTCCAATTACTTATCTATAAAGTCACAACACTTACCTCGTAATTTCATAGTGAGAATTCAAATGACCTAACATACCTGAAGAGCTTAGCACCATGCCTGGTACATAGCAAGCACTCAGTAAGCAGAAAATGGTGTCATTATTATTATGACCATCTCTATCAGTCATTTTGCAACATCCAACATGACTTGAACATTCATCCCAGGCAGTAGGAATCATCAATCTCTGCTTTCCTCTCTCTTGTGGGAGTCAGTCTAGAGTTCTATCAAGAGGAGGTGAGTAAGGCCATTTCAAAGAAGGCAATGATGATGGTATCTCCTTTGTGCTTTTTCTGAACACAGAGCAAAGGAAAGGGGGCTCTTTCATCAGGAAGACCTGTCCTCCCAAACCAGTCTGAGCTGGCAGTATCAAATCTTGCAGGCTGGCAGCCGGCCACTGAGATTGAGAATCTGCTTAGTCATTTTTCAACAGCAAGAACATGTGGCTTGAAGAAGAAGCCAAATATACCCCATGGGAGGCCAGCCAATTGCCACCTAAAAAGAGAAAATGAAGGGCAGCACCAAGCTCTGAGGGCCAGGATCTAATCAGGGCCACGGGGAAGAGACAGCTGGCCTCTCGTGTCAGAGATCTGTGCCCTGTGCCCCACTCAAGTGCCACCACCCTAGGCTGAGCGAGGTTGACTCAGGTTCACCCCTGACCATCAAACCCAAGTCATCTGCTCTCCTCCCTTTGCTGAAGAATGTTGGCCACTGGCAGCAGCTGTCTCCGCAAAGGTCCTGTGGTCAATTTCTCTTCCTTGATTCATTCATTCATTCAATTCATATTTATTGAATGGTTATTACATATGCCATGGGGAACACAATTGTACAAAAAATATATAATCTCTTCACTTATAGAGTTAACATTCTAGTGGAGAGAGACAGAAAATACACAAGCACACAAGTCAAGAAAAATAGTTTCAGAAAGTGATAAGTGCATTAAGGAGAAATAATAAGGGCAAGGGGAAGAAATAAATGGATCAGGAGCTAGAAAAAGGTAAAGAAGGTGGACACTCAAGCCCCCTCAAAAAGGAGATGTTTGAGCTAAGACCTGAAGGAAGCAAGGGAAGAAGCCACTTATAGATGAGGAAACTGAAGCATAATAGTCAAGTAAATTCTATTAAGTCCCAAAGCTAGGTCAAGACACAGCCAAAACTAGAACCTGGGGTATCTTGAGTCTTAGCTCAGAGCTCTTCCCTGTGGGCCAGGAAATCTTTTAAAGCCCAGGTCCTATCATTCGTCATCAGCTGAGGACTGCTCCAAGTTCTTTAGAAGATAATTAATAATTAAAGACATAATTAATATCACCCTCATCTTACCCTTCTCCACTCCATACAATCTTTTCTCTTTTTTAGCTCTCCTCTCTGTGGCATATATTAGTTCCTATTAACCAAATCCATTTCTTCTTTTTCCTGGGGGAAAAAAAACAACTAAACTACATTTCCCAGCCTCCTTTGTAGCTCAGCATTTCCATGTGACTTATTTCTAGTCAATAGAATTGGAGCAAAATTAATACACACCCTTCCCAGAATGGCCCATAAAAATATCACAGGTTCAATTGTCCATGCTTTTCCCCCTTCTATCAGCTAAATGTAGTTGAGCATGGCCACCATGGAGCTATGTATTGAAGATGGCAGAGCCTCAAGATGAAAAGCTCCTCGATTCATTTATCATCACCTGGAGGAAAATGGCCTGTCAATCAGGAACACAAATTTTATACTTTGTGTGAACAACAAATGAATATCTACCATGTCTGAGCTATTACACATTTTGAGATTTGTTTGTTACAGCAGCTAGTATATTGACCTGGTATGGAGCAAAGTAACTTGCTCTAGCCCAGGAAAATACTTGCCAACACATAGTATCCACTTTCCAACAATTAGACTCTTAGCGTGAGACTAACGGTCAAAGTAAAAGGAAGAAGCTCAGAGACCATGGACCATGCCCTTCCTTATTCAAGAGAGGAAAATGAGATCCAGAAAAGTACAAATCCTATATTCTCTAAGGTTATGACAACCAAAAGGTCCCTAAAGACTAAAGAACTCATTTCCTGGCTCCTTACTCAATACTCTTTTTGGGACATCATGTTGCCGCTCTACTGACAGATGGTGAGTACAGTGTCCAAGATAGGCTTTAGAACAGGACTCAGACAAAGCTCACTGTCAGAGAGGTCTTCTCCGACAGTAACCCAAATTTCCTATTAGCAGTGTACATCCACCTACTCATGTTCTGTCCTCAGGAAAGTTGACGAGTGTCTGTCTGATCACCTGCCTTCCTATAACAACCTTCCTGACACTTGAGAGTGAGGATTAAATTACCCCTCAGTCTTCACTTCTCCAGCACAGCTAGTGCTCATTTCATAAGGGGGTATACAAATATCTACTGTTTAAAGTAGTTTTAAACCCAGTGGTCTTAAACCTTTCCTGATTCACATCCCTATCAATAAGTCACAGTGTGTCTCATTTTATAAGAAATAAAAACAATCATGATCATAACAGCCCCATAAACTTGGCTGGAGTGGTTGAAATATTGGTCTACCCTGAACTAGCGCCATCATCCAATTGTTTCTTCCATCACTCAGCAGGACCTGCAAGACTCTGGCAGAACGAACAGGGGTTGGTTTTGGTTGAGTCAATCTTGCTATGGATACTCTGCTCACTCCCACTTCCCTGAAGCCCTCTGAGCACTAAGCCATATTTCAGGCAGGGGGTGTACAAATATCTACTATTTAAGGTAGTCTTAAACCCAGTGGTCTTACACCTTTCCTGATCCACATCCCTATCAATAACAGTAATTTAATCATGTCTTCTCAATACTGCTATTAAAATATTTAATATCTTTAAAAATATTTTAAATATTTGATAGATATTAATAGATACTTAAATATTACAATAGCAATAAATATTACTTTAATATATATTGAATTATTAATTATCCATTTAAATATTTCAATAGATATTTAAATATTCAATAGATATTAAAATAATATCTATTATTATTTCAATAGAAATATTTATTGAAATATTTATTAGAATATACATGTGCCATATATGAATCAATTATGTATATGATACAGCATTCACAAAGATAAGAATTTTTTAAGGATGAGATTTTTAAAAACCAATATCAATAAAAATGTTAACAAGTTCTTCCCTGGCCCTAGTGGGCCATTCTTCACTCTCCCCTCTTTGGAGAACACTTGGTCTATCAAAGTCTTTGAACTGAAGTCACAAACTGGCAGCTATCAGGCCAAACATAGCCCACAAATGTGTTTTGTTTGGCCTGGACAATGTTTTCTAAATTTTCTATTAGTTCCCAACACTTAAAAATTGGACAAGTTCACATAAAAATGAAGAAAATTTTTTATCCATTTTATTCACTGCTTTATGTGATGCATAGTAGGCACTCACTAAATATTCAATTGAATTTCCAACTTTTCTCAAAAAAATCAGGCTGGCACTTTTTCCTGGCAATACTCACCTGGAGATGAATAATGATTGTCCCCTTTAGCAAGGTGTGGGTTCACCAGCCCCGGGCCACAGTCCCCACCACTCCCTAATGTCCTATATCCAATAAGCTTCACCTGTTATCTGCCTGGACTCCATGAGTATCTGAATAACTGCTTTTGCTTTAAGAGTTCCTGGTCATGTGATGGACTTGGCCACTCTCCATGAGATCAAACAAAATCAATATGTAGTCCAAAGACAGAGGTTTGAACCTGATTCTGCCAATTATCATCACTGAAGAATTGCTTTCTGAGCCATAATCAATCTGGAAAAGGGGAATTGCAATACCTTTTTCACAGGTTGTTTGAAAATCAAAATAAATGAGATAATATCTGTGGACTGTTTAATAAATTGTAAAATATTATGAAAATTAGAACACATCATTATTATATCTATATATGTCCTCCAAAAGGATTAGCTGAGGTGATAAGGATGGAGACTCTTAATGCCACCTCCCAGAGCTAATCACACTCCTGTGTGTCAAACATGTCTCTCTATACACCTGTTCCCCAGCCCTACTCCACCATATACCACTTTGGATTTCAGGTATAATGGAAAGACAAAGAGACAAGCCAAAGAGCAAGGAAGAAACCACCACCAAAAGATCAGGTTCAATTTCTTCTAATATTGACTCTTTTATTTCACTTTTTCCCATGTCTAAGTCAGTTAATGCTTGTGACTTACTTCGCTACCAAACCCAGGTCCCAATCCTCACTCCCAGAGCCCAGTGTGTTTGCATACCTAATCCAAAGAGCCGGTTCCTACAACCTCCACCTTTATCTTCTTGAGTCTAGACCTGTTTTCTAATCTTGTTGTTCACCCCTTGGAAATATGCCCAAGAGACCTTTCCTCTTCCATCTTTTTATCAGCAGGGAGACTATTTCTGGTCCATGTAGACTAGCTTTTCAGCAACACCCCTGCTATTCATTCATATTCATTTATGTTATCTCTCTCTCTTTCTCTCTCTCTCTCTCTCTCTCTCTCTCTCTCTCTCTCTCTCTCTCTCTCTCTGTGTGTGTGTGTGTGTGTGTGTGTGTGTGTGTCAGGATCTCCCATAAATATGTATTTGCCAGTTATAGGCTTACCTATATAAAATTGCCAATATCCAACCATTTCTGACCTAGAAAAGGGAGCAATTTTGTATGGTTTAAATTAATACATTTAATCCAGAGACTCAGTCTTGGGGATTTCTGTGATTTCCAAATCTTCCTATTGTTAAGCCAAAGCCAGTTGTTCATGTCCATTTCTCAGGGTGATTGCACTGAGGCCCGGAGAAAAATACTTCAGTGTTTCAGATATGCTGGGAGGTTTCCTTCCTCACAGACCTGAGCTACAGTTGCCAGACAATTTTGAGAACTAGAAACCTGGTAAAAATATATATTCTAGGTGCAACAGATCCTTGCCTCTTCAGTCTCTCCTGCTCCCTGGGGGGAAAATGTATAACATATGCAGTGTTGGCAGGGGCGTTGGAGAGTGAAAGCCTTCTTAAGGAAGAAAGACATCACCTCAGTATTTCCAAGTTCCACCACCTCGTGGAACTTGTATTTCCCCTCCCAGTGTCCTTTCTGCCCTTTATAGAAGAGATTCCAAATTGTCCTACCTCTAGCTTATTTTATTCCATCAACAAGAACACTTCCTGCTACCTGTCCCCTCACTGAAAACCTTCCCTCAATGTCAGCCACTCCTCAGCCCAATGGAGGAGAGAGGATATTCCACAAAAGCTGGGAGATGTCCCCAACTGCCCACAGATATCCAAAACGCTATACATTAGCAGAAATCCTGTAGCATTAAACATTGTTCTCTCTCTTGTGGGGTCCCCTTTTAAAAGGCAAATTCCCCACATTTTAAGCATTCCTGAAACTATTACTCAGAATGCTAGTGTTAATTTAAAAGGGGTGTTTATAATAAATGGGTTCTGTGATCATACAAGTTTGAGAACCACTTAAATAGCCCCTGGTAGAAATTTTATAACACACAGCATCACATGAAAGACTCTGAGAGAGTGACCTGGCCGGTTTGGCTCAGTGGTTGCAGCGTTGGCCTGAGGACCAGAGTCCCGGGTTCGGTTCCCACTAGGGGCACGTACCAAAAAAAAAAAAAAAGACTCTGGGAGATTTTGCACTGAAGAACCTTATTTAATTGTGTTTAATCTAGTGTTTCCTAAATTTATTAAGCAAGGAACCTTTCTTTTTCATGAAATTTTTTGTATCACTTTCTGGGCATTTATGTCTCATGGAATACACATTGTGAAAGCCTGTTCTAACCCTTGAGGGAGAATGGATGACCTTAACACTTCCCCATCCCCTTGGTTATGTAGAGAGAGCAGGGCTGGTGAGGACACTGGACCTCTTATCTACCCCACCATCCCTGGAATGGAACACAACTCACACAGGCTTGAAAATGGCTTTCCTCCTCTGCCCAAGACACACCCAATATCTGCAAAGAGCAAAGGATTCCCAAATGCCTCTTCTAGCCTATTACCCCTCATCAGTCTGGGCTCTGAGAAACCCAACATGAGCCTGCAACAGACACAGTGAAGACAAGGAGATCCAAGAGGACTCCACCCAAAAGGGAGGAAATTGGAAGTCCAAGTATGATACATTATCTCTAGTCCCATTGCCCAGTTCTGATTAGACACACCCTGGTCTCCAGACTCATGTATAAGGATTTAACCTAGTCCTACCCAGGTGGGAGCTCCTTGAGTACCCTACAGAAACCACGGACTTGGATGTGGTGCCTCCTTAGTCAAATTCCTTGTGATTCATCTGAATTCCACACTTTAGCATTTCAATTTTTTCCACTTTTTCTTATTCTGTTTATTCTATGGAATCTACCTTCTCACTTAGAATGTAAACTCCAGGAAGCTTAAGACCATATCTTATCCTTTCTCTGTTTTTCCCTACAACATCTAGTTCTCTGTAATAAGCACAGAGGAAGTAATTAATAAACAATAGTAAACTACATTTAACAGAATCTCTTGTGCTTCTTATGTTTACCTATGTGTTCCCAAATTTGTTTATGCCAGTTGTATGTGTTGCTATAGTTGTGCATTTTAAATGAAGTTACTGGGCAGGTGGCTTGTTTATCACTAAATTAGAAATTCTACATTTGCCCCGCCAGGTTCATTCTCCACCCTTTTGCAACCTGCTCCGTGCCCCAGGAGGCTGACCTGTATGGGCTGGATCGATCAGGCCTCCTTGACCTCTTGCTTCTAGTTGGATTCAGCCAATGGAAGGTGTCAGTAAGAAACAGAAGGTAGGAGGGGGGAAAGGCTGGGCTAGTTATCACCTAACTCCCTCCTTGTAGGTTTTGAGCTTAATACTGGCTGACTTCCTCTAGCAAAAACCATAGCACCTGCCAGAGGGCTGTCTCTTATAGCTACCTGACAACATCACGCGCAGGGATGGGAGCAGCCTCCTATGATTGCTGGTCACTGCATGCTTCACCATCCCTCCTTGGTTTTCTTCAACCCTGTCCACTCAGTGTAATTCCTTTGATAACTCTTTTCAACCATTTTTTCTGAGTGTACCATCTCTTTCATACCCTCAGGACCCTGATTGATCCACCTACTAACAACCATTTCTCCCGCTCTTCTTTTTTAACATAGCCCCATTTGGTTCTAATTTCAGAATTCTAAGTGCTTCAGGAACCCTCATTCAAGGGTTAGGGGATGGGGGGAATATGTAAAGAGATTAAGATCCTAACCTAAAAAGTGGGAATCTGTCTTAGCCTGGGTTTCCCAGTGAAAGCAGAGCCCTAGATGAAGATTTTTGTGTGAGTTGTTTATTCAGGAATGTGATCTTAGGATCAAGAGAAAGAACAGGTAAATTGAGACAGGGAATAAGGGAGAGACAATGCTAAAATATGTTATCAAATTGGCCACTGTCAAGGGAACTGCATGCTTGATCCTGCATTCATCTGAAAAACCTTATGAATTGTATGAATTGTATCAATTGGGATTGTCCATCTGAGGAAAGGGAAGGGAGGAGTATTTATCCATCAGTTCCCATTCCCCATTGGTTAAGGGTTGCTTCCACCCAAGGGTGCTAATTGCTCTGCACTCCCAAGTTGCATATATGTGCCTAGCGGTTTCTATGTGTGCTCCATACTGTGCCATCAGAAAAGCCAATTCACAGGAGAGACACCAGAGGGACATGAGGTGAAGCACTGCAGGATTGCATCTTTGTGAAGTGGGTCAAGGTCTCTGTGGGAGTTGTCACTGCAGTAGTGGCTGGGAGGAATGAGCCCAAGAAGATATAAAGTGATGTTCAGTAAGTGACTGATACAGTCCACCCCTTTTACCACTCAAATCTGCTCATGTTCTCTTTCTTTTAAGTCTAGTCAATCACAGAGTCTCCTTCAGGTTGGTAGGCAGCCACAGTCTCCCGAAAGACTTCATGGAAGAGGCTAGTGAAACTAGCTACAGTCCTTACTGTGACAGCTGTCCTGAAGCCATAATTAATATTCATCATCTCCCTGCTCTACTACTCTTTCTAGGTTCTTTTCTCCCTCACTCAGCAGTTTGATTGGTCTAGGTTGCTGGGGTTTTTTTTTTTTTTTTTTTTTTTTTTTTGGTTAATCCTCACCCGAGGATATTTTTTTCCATTTTTTTAGATAGAGTGGAAGGGAGGGGGAGAGAGAGAAACTGATGTGAGAGAGACACATCAATTCGTTGCCTCCCGCATGACCCCAACTGGGGCTGGGGATCAAACCTGCAACCCAGGTACATGCCCTTGACCAGAAGCAAACCCACAACCCTTTAGTCCATGGGCCAACGCTCTAACCACTGAGCAAAACTGGCCAGAGCTAGGTTGCTTTTTCTATGGGGCATCAAAGGCCCCTCAGAGAAGGGTCTGTATCTTTAGTTGCCTTGCCACTGTTTGGCTATGAATGGTGAAATTACTCATTCACTAATATCACTGAGCAAGGAAGCATGAAGAGATGTCAAAGTAATCCCATTAATTCTAGGTATGTTCTTCCCTGCCCTTTATTGTATAGATGCCACCACAGTTCCTCACATCAGTTAGGGCCTGTTATCCCCACCGGTCTAGTAACTGCTATCTTTGCCTGCCAGTCCATTGGCATGAGGCGCCCAAAGTGAGCTGGCAGCAGTAGTAAGTGGTAGAGGGCTCAGGCACAAAAATTTGTTATTTACTTCAAAGGGGGTGTTTTTGTGTGCTCTAAACCACTGGACCCCTAAAAACATACATGATGTAGAAGGTCTTTGAGTCTTTGTGGAACTTATCTCCCACATTTTGGTATTCGTGTGTCTTAGTAAGGCCACTTCCTGCTAGCATTTTTAATTAGCATGAGTTCACCAATCTTATGAACAGAGAACAAGAGTGGTTGTTTTGAGAACTAAACTCCTGTCACAGAGAAAACATTTAATATATATGAATGTTCTTCCTTCTCTTGTGCCATTTATTTGTTTGTTTTTTTTCTCCCTGGTGCAGGTATTTTCTTAAAGGTATCCACCTCAAGAGTTTGGTTTAGTGAATTTAGTTCAGGGCTCTCTTCTCCGGAGGCCTGCCTTTATGATCCACAAGACCATGAGCTCCCTGGAGCATGCACCGGTCGTAATAGTTATTATGGACTATTCAGACCTAGGCAGTTCCTGGCACACACAAAAACTGTGAATTGAATTAAATTATTTGGGATGGGTTGACCCATGGAGACTCTAAGCAATTCCCAGGGAGCACTGGCTGCCTTTATCCAAATTCTGTGCCCCTGGGACAGAAATGGAAGAACAAGGGTTTCAACTGAGATTTTTCACTTGGGCCCTCTTCCCTAAAAGCTGCCTTTCTTAGGATGTCTTTAATCAAATAGAGTTCCCTTGACATCATCTGCGCAAATCAGAGCCCAGAGGAGCAGCAACAGGTGGAGAGAGCCATGATCTTGAAGGCAGAGGCTTGTCACAGAGGCATATGGAAACATTTTATGCACTCTCACAGAGGACCTTTATCCACTCCCTTCCCCATGTCATTTCATTTTTACGTGTACCATGCACCTGCTGTGTTAAGCACTCTGCTTTTATATAGATTAGCTTACCTCATGAAGAGCAGAAATTCCAGATTATCCCTGGGCTGATAGGGTTGGGGAATGGCCTTGAATACATCTCTGGCCTTCTTCCAGATCTGTAAAATGAGTGGGTGTGCTATTTGATCTTTCAGAATCCTTCAGTCGAAATTTGCTAAAATTCTTTGCAGCTTTGAAATCTAGTTTCTTCTTCCAGCTGAAGCCCCAGAAGAGTTTCTAAGCCTCTCTTAACTTGAGCTTCTCCTCTGAGAGTAGAGCCTGAGCCAAGGGCTTGAGAGTAGGGGGCTTAGTTTTTGAAATTATCCCAGGAAACAGGAATGGGGCAAGAGGAATCAAGAAGGAAGGGAGGGAGGAGGGGAAGGAGGGAGGGCAGAAGATCACATAATCTTACAGAACCCAAGCTTGCCTGAAAAAAGAAAAGATTATCTCTGCCCAACTCAAAATTATTGTGAGGAGCCAATGACACTTCTCAGATGTGACAGTGCAGAAAGGCATATATGCAAGTTATCATTGTGGTAGAAGGGTGTTGTTAAACAATGCTGGCTTGGGAAATTTTCTGACTATATCATGTAGGAATGACCTTATATACTGTTCAAGGCTAGTTATTGGTTATATGCTGGTCACTACATCAACTGCACTCCTATACTGGTCCCTATTTCCCCTCATTTAAACAGCTTTCCAGTACCTAGAGATGTATTGTCCCATACAGCAGGTACTAGCCACATGTGGCTATTTAAGTCAGAATATATATGTAAGGTAAAATAAAGAAAAAAATTAATTACTTAGTCACACAAGCCACCTTTCAAGTGCTCATTTGCTACATGTGGCTAGTGCCTGCCGTATTAGACAGTGGAGATACAGAACAGTGACACTATTACAGAACATTCTATTGCACAATGTTGCAAGAAGATACTCAAAACTCTCATCAGCTACAAGGTCCTTCACAGTTTAGTCCCAATCTACCTGTCCAGGTTTGTCTTGCGCCATACCCACCCTTCTGCTCCCTTATATTCTGCGTCAAACCACATGTTCTTCTGGATGGTACTTCCACTGGTCTGTGACTTTCTTTGTGTGGTTTCCTTGTGAAGAATGCCTCCCCTACCTTGTAATCCACATTACCCTCAGTTCCTTTCTGCCTAGAAAATCCTGCTCACCAATCCAGGCCCAGTGCAAAAAGTTCCTTCTCTGGGGCAGTGCCCCCTGACACTCTCAGAAAGAATCTGCCAGTCAGTCCCTTTTCTCTGGTCCCACCTCTGCTGTCCCAGTTACAACACCTACACCCTGATCATCTCAGGTTGTGTTTGCAAATGGCTCTTTCTTGCTGGTCTTGGAAGCCCTTGAAGGCAGGGACTAGGTCTCATTTGTCTTTATACACCTGGGGCTTTGTCCAGTGCTTGGCAGAGTGGAGACCTTCATCCATGTCAAAGCCACAGCTCTTATCTTTTACTACCACCTCTCCTGCTTGTCACAGTGGTTCCCAGCTCTGGCTCAGTCCCAGTTGTTCACCCTTAAGAGGAGGGTTTGCTCATAGACTACTGCTTCCTCCCAAGCCAGCGAAGATGTGGAGAGAACTCGGTTGGGAACAGGAGCTCAGGCCTTGTCAGTGACCATGGGGAAGAGGTCAGTTGGAAAAAGCGGGCCCTGAGGGAGAGAGCTGACTCCCAGAAGGGAGGGGACAAGAAGGGCAGGCCCAGCACACACACACTGACCATTCTTCCCAGTGGAATACTCTCTGCCTGACCTCTCTGGCGGCCAGAGCTGGCAGCTTCACCAGCCTCCCACGCGGGCATTCTCCTCAGGGCACTGCCCCACGTGTCTGCCCAGCACGGCCTCCTGGGGCTGAGTGTCCCCTGTGCCCGCTCCCCGAGTTCCCTTCCCTGAGAGTGTCCACGCCATATTACTCATCGCCTCTCCTGCTCACGTCTGGTCTCGCTCCTGTGTTCTTGGAACTGTTACCAGCCCCACCATCTTTCTGGCTTCTCCACTAGAAACCTCCCTGTCAAACGTGGCCTCTCCCTTCCTTCTCCCCCAAGACAACCTTCTGCCAGTGGTCAGAAAGCCCTGCCCCACAGACCCTGGCAGTGGCCTGAACTCTCTGCCTCTGGACTTACCAAGTCCCCATCTTTCTCACATGAACCGCATCACTGTCATAGCTTCTTAGCCAGGCATTCGTTCTGCTCTCTCTGACCTTGTCCTGTCAGAATCATCTTCCTGAAATACAAATCACTCTCCTCCTCCAGACCTTGGCTCAGCCCATTGCTCACAGGGGAAAAGCAAAAGCCAAACTCCTTCAGCAAGCACATGAGTCGCTCTCACATCTGACCCCTTCTCACCTCGGCTGCCTTCCCTTCCCTGGAACATGCCATCCACTCTCCCCTCTGTGCCTTTTCTCCACCTCCATGTCCCCACCCCACACACCGGCGTCAGGGTCCAGCTCAAACGTCATCACGCTGTGTAACCCAGGGGGCAGGCTGCCGAGGTTCACACCTGACTCCCACCCCTAGCAGCTGAGGGACAAAACAGTGACTGAACCTCACCGTGCCTCAGTTTCTTCCTCTGCAAAGGGGGTTCATAGTGCTGCCTGCTTGTTGTTGAGCCGATTGAATGAGACACGCATTAAAAGTACATAGCAGGGCCCCTGGCACATAGCTGTTTCTTTCGACCATTGCTGGGCGTAATGTTCTCTAACAGGCAGATTCCAACCACGCTTTGCCTGAATTTCCAGCATGGAGCTCAGTTACTTGGCCCTGCTACAGGTTTGGTTTTGCCCATGGCCACCTCACTCAGAAAACGTAGGGATCGAGTGTGAATTACCCATCACCTCCCCAGGCCCAGCACAGAGTAGGCCCCATGAAAGCTGTTGAATGTCTCCTGCTCCTCCCTCCTCAGATCCTGCCACCTCCCCCCACCCTAGTGAAGGCCTGATTAACGCTGACTCCACAGAAGTGGTGTGTGTAAGTGTGAGAATGTGTGAGCACGTGTGTGTGCAGCCTGTGTGAGTGTGTGACAAATGTGTGTGAAGGCATGAAATATGTGTAAGCACATGAGTGTGTAAGTGTGTGTGAGGGTGTGAGATATTTGTGAACATGTAAGTGTGAGAATGTGGGTTAGGGTGTGCATGTGAAAGTGAGTATATGTCAGCAGGGCTGTGAGTGCATGTGTGTAAGTGTGGGAGTGTGGGAGAGAATGTGTACGTGAGTGTGAGTGTGTGCTGGACAAGGCTGCTTTCTGGTATGAACCCTGCATGTCCCTGACCCCTTGGTATCCTTACAGTCAGAATTTCTGTGTTTCTGTCAACCGTCAAAACGGAATCATGCAAAGCTACAAAACTTTTGCTCAACGTGTCTGCACCTGCCACGTGCCCAGGGCTCCCCTGCAGAGAGCGCACAGTGCTGAAAGGAAGTGAGAGAGCATCACCAGGGTCCATGAGCGACACACCTCCATTGTGCTGAGGGTATAAATAACATTCAGTCATGTCCAGGTGACTCATCTGGTTGGGAATTTGGGGAGTTTGTTCTTCTTGAAAAATAAATTAATTTTAATGAGCACTTGCTATGTGCCAGGCAGTTGACTTATCAGTAACACATAAACTCTCAGAGGTAGTTTCTCTTATTGTTTCCATCTTTCAAATAAAAAAAGAAATGACTAAGGCACAGAGCAGTTAAATAACTTGCCCAAAGTCACAGAGCGAATAAGTGATGGAATGGCTGTTTCAGAGTTCTGTCCCACCCCATGTTACTGAGACCTGAGATAAAGTGTGTGTGTGTGTGTGTGTGTGTGTGTGTGTGTGTAAGTGACTCAGTAACCAGGAAATAAAAACTGGGCAACTTGGGCAGGTGCTGAAAAGAACAGAAGAATGGGAGTCAAGGAGAGGTCTCATGGTTTGATGGTCAGCCATGCAGGTCTCTGAAAAGTGCCCTGGCTGGATTGGAGCTGAGTGTAAGTGATGCCGACTCGGAGGATCAACCTGAAACTAGGGGAGTACCAGCTGGACTGTAGGCAGCAGTAATTTATTCCTGATTGAAGCCGAGCCACCTGAAGTTGTGGGGTCAGCAGATGTCAGGACAGTGGGGGGCTGCAGAGGCCCGAGCTAGCAGTCAACCCATTTCTGGTGGAAGGAGTACTTCCAGAGGGGCTGTGGCCCTGATTCTCAAAGTGAGGACCAAGGGCCACAGTCAGCAGGATATCCCAGAGAACTCACTCAATTGCAGATTCCTGGGCTCCACCCTACAGAGCCACAGTCTCTGGGATGTGACCTTGAGATTTGCATTTTTCACAAGCTCCTCTGGTGATTCGATTTGCTCTCATATCTGAGAACCATCCACCTTCAAGATTGCATAACTGGCTGTCTTAGATCAGGTGCCCCAGAAGCAAACCCTAAGAGGAGGGCTCTTACATAAAGATTTATTATAGAAGTGCCCCCCAAAAGTGCTAATAAGGAAATGGGGGAACAGGACAGGAAGGGAGGAACAGAGCCAAGGGTGAACTCAGAGGAAGCCCTGCAAAGGGTAGCTTCAGCTTGGCCTCCCGGAGACTCTGGAGTCATAATTCCAGGGTCACCCACCCCAAGTCCTTTGAATACCAAGAACTTGAGCACATTTTATTCTTTGTTAATTTGCTGGTCAAACTGGGTTTTTACTGGTAAAATGAGTGACTTGTCTATTAGCATGAAGAATGATGGAAATGGGTTATTGTTGTGAAATTAGATATTCACAATATAGATTGGCTAAAGTAGTTTAGAAACACTCCCTCCCTTGCATGAGGAGGTGTAAAAGCCCACGGAGACCTAAGCCTGTACCTAGGATGGCTCCTGGGACTTGGCCCCTGAGTGATCTTAGGTTCAGCCATTGGTCAAAAGGATTTCTAATGTCCTGATGCTGAATACCAGCATAACCAGAGCCTGCCTTTGGAACTGTGTGGCTTCTGCCTTAAGTAAATTTTCCTCAGGAGGTCAAGCATCTACGAGAAGTCATAACAGAGCAGATGTGTGATCATGCCTGTTTGACCATGAATGCTTATTTGAACTGTAGGTGAGAATCTGGTCTGAGACCTGCTTTCATTAGAATGCGGTGGCAGGAATGAGAAGGAACAGTTAACCACACCCATCTCAAGTTTCCTTGGCTCTACCATTAACCACCAAAAAGAGCCCAATAGCTGTGCTTGAGCAGATAAACTCAGGTTGGCTGTGATGGGAAGGACCACCTGGGAGTGACACAGTTACCTTGGGATGAGCAAAAGATACCTTCAGGTGTTCACAGTTGTGGGTGGAGTTCCCTAGACCACCTACCTTAGATCACTCAAGGTGCTTGTTAAGGAGTAAATTCCTGAGCCCCTCCTAAGATCTACTGAATCATAATCAATATGGGGGGGCTTGCAATTGACACTTTTTAGAAAGCACCCAGGGATTTTCTGCACACTAATATTTGAGGACCACTGGTAAGAAAATGTCTTCTCAGTTTCCCATCCTCACCCCCAAGGTCCAAGTTCATAGCTTGTTGGTGGATCTCCAAGTTTTTCCCTGATTGCACCTCTGGGGCTACTGTTGATGAAGAGAGAGCCATCCAGGAAGCAGAAGTTGTCAGAAATCGGGGGACTGGAGTTTGTGAACTCTACTATTAAGAATTCAAGCAGGAGAGTGCATCTCCCATTGGTCACCTGGTGCCCACTACCTAAGCCAGACCCTGATCTGCCCACCCTGAAAGCCCCAGTGGCCGCCACGGCCACCATTCAGCAGCTGGGAGAAGGTGGTGCCTGGTGGAGAGCAGAGACTTGGATGAACTCCTGAAGGCAGTGGTAGAGGGCATGGCTGTGTGAGAAATGGGTGCAATGGTCAAAAGTTTTAAGAAACTGCAGATGATGGCAGGAACTCAGACCTGCAACTTCACAAACAACGCATCGGTTCAACTTCAGGAATGAGATGGGAGAGGAAAATATAATAACAAGAACAGTGGGAGATGGAAAATTAGTGCTGAGGTGCATAATGAACAATGTCACCTGTACTCAGATCTATGAAAAAGCAGAATGAAACCGTCATCCTCTCTTTCTGTGGCAGTTAGCTGTGAGAATAAACAAGCTCCGTTCAAGCCTCTATACTGCCTTTTTTTTATTTCTTTTTGCATTATTGTGTTCAATTATATTTATAACAAACATTTTACATGCAACTAATTCAAAGTGTTCATTGAATTAGGATCAACCTTTTGGTTAGTAAATAAACATGTTTTTGTAAAAGAAAAAGAAGAAGAAGGAGGAGAAAGAAAAGGAGAAGAAGAATTCCAGCAGAAGACAAGCACCCAACAGAGCTTCTTATGCAGGTGATGCTTATAGGACTTTGTAAAGTTCTAAAATCTCTGTAACTTCTTCCACATTTAGTAGAACAAAGATGCAGGCGAGTAGAGTGACAGGTGGTGCGCTTATCTTTAGTGACAGTGAGGGAATGGGCTAAAGCCAGTCTTTGTTGGGGGGAAAAGCAGAACAGGAAGTAGAATGGAGGGTGATAGCTCTCCAAAACAGAGGCGGGAGCTAGTCTAATGAACAAAGATCGTGGGAACTGGCATTGCCCGAGCGAGGACCCTGAGCCAGGCCTTGGGCTAGGAGCTTTCCTTACCTGATCCCATTTAGTTCTCCCAAGAAGCCAAAGGTTGTGTCTAGTTTTTCTCTTTGCAGATAAGGAAACCGAAACCCAGAGGGGTTCAGTGACTTACCCAGGTCACTCAGTTGGAAAGTGACAGAGCCCTGGAGGTGACCTACATCAGAAAGTGTTCCAGGCACAGGGGAGTCATTGCAAAGGCCTCAAAGAGGGAGGGGGCAGAAGAAGCTCGAGAACCAAGGTAGAGCAATGAGATTGGAACACAGAGTGAGGGGGATCCTGGGGAGCAGTAAGACTTGGTCGGTGAGGCAGCCCTTCCTTGCCAGGAAGTCCTCCTGAACACAAACCGACAGTTGTATTAATAGGTGTTCTCTCTCTGCTCCCTTAGACTCTGATCAAGGGGAAGAAAAAAAAAAAAGTCTTGTCAGTGAGTGCCCAATTACAAAGTTGAGATACAGTAAATCTTGGAGCCAGAACCTGCAAGCTCAGCGGCCTCTGAGTTCAGTTTGCTTTAGATGTCAATACTTGAAAAAGCAAGGGTGCCAGGAAGCTCTATATTCCTTCCTTCCTTTCTTCTTTCATTTTTTTATTGAGCTATAATCGACATAAAACATTGTATAAGTTTGAGGTGTACATCATGTTGATTTGATACATTTATACACTGCAATGCGATTGCCACTGTTGCTTTAGCTAACACCTCTATCATGTCACATAATTAGCATTTCTTTTTTGGGGTGAGAACACTTAAGAACGAGTCTCCTGGCAACTCTGAGGTACATAATACAGTACTGTTGATTATAATCACCGTGTTGTGCATTAATGCTCCAGACCTTACTCATCTTCCCGTTGTGTGTTCGTACCCTTTAACATCTCTCCTTTACCCCACCCCCAGCCCCTGGGAAACACCACTCTTTCTACCAGTTTAGCTTTTTGATTCCACATTTAAGTGATATTATACAGTATTTGTCTTTCTCTGTCTGACTTATCTCATGAAACATAATGCCCTCAAGAACCATCCATGTTTTCTACCAATGGCAGGAGCTCCTTCTTTCTCATGGCTGAATAATATTCTAATATATATGCAGCACACTTCTTTACCTATTCATTCATTGATGGACACTTAGATCGTTACCTTATCTTGGCTGTTATGAATAAGGCTGCAGTGAACGTGGGAGAGCACCTATCTCTTAGATATCCTGTTTTCATTTTCTTTAGATATATAACCAACAGTGAGATTGCTGGATCACATGGTAGTTCTACTTTTAATTTTTTAAAAAACTTCCATACTATTTTCCACAGTGGTCGCACCAATTTACATTCCCACTGACAGTGCTCAAGGGTTTCCTTTCCGGCAAATCTTTGTCATCTCATGGGAAAGAAGAAAGGAAGACTGGAGGGCAGAAGGCTGATATGGATGAGAAGGTGGGGATCAGGACACAGCTCACTGAGAGGCCAGGGATGAGACTGGTTTGAAGAATCTTCAGCATCACCAGACATTGATGGGAAGGGCTCGCTAACCCTGTTTTCTTACAGGGGGTACAGACTGGACTGGGAGGAGGGGTTCCCTGCCACCGCCTCGGAGAGGCTGAGGGGACCAAGATGGGAAGGAAGATGAGGCTGACACTAAGGGGAAGTTTGGATAGGGCAGAGGCAAGAAGTGCTTGGCCTGAAAAATGAGTTTGGCAGCAGAATCTAGAATTCAGCCTGACCCAGAGCTTCACCACGTGTTCTTTTCTGTTTCTGTGATGACAGAGATAAAGAGGGAGGAAAACAAACTAATGAAACATGCAGAACTCCTCTCTCACCTCCCTTGACCCCGTAAAAAGCAACCCCATTGGGAGACTCAGTCGAGTGTGGAGAGACCACACGAGCAAGTTCAGTTCAGTACAGGGCTCTAAGCTTCACCCTGGATTCGGGAAGATCCCCTGCCACCTGAGCAGTAGCTGGTTGCCAGCCTTACCTCTCCCCTCTCCCACTCTGGGCCTGGAAAAACGATCAGGATAACCTGCCCCCGAGATGGACGCCGGCACAGGTCATCCAATCTCTGGAAGCGAAGGCCCATCCCCTTATCTCCGCAGCTGTCAGGCAGCCTCGGCAAGAGCAGGCTCTGGTTACACGGTATGATAAACAGGCCACAGAAGCAGCTGGCTCTGGTCCGCCATGCCCTTGCTATTCTGACTTGGGGAGGGAGGTGAAGAGGCAGGGAGGGGTGGAGGTGGGATTTGAAAGGTGGGCAGCTCCCTCTCTGCTGTCTCCCTCCTTCTCTCCTTCTGCACGCATCTGGATTTTCTCCAGAGACTACAGATCTTCCTTTCCCAAGGTAGTCATGTGTACAGGACCCCGTGACCTTGGCACGGGCTGCGATACATGTGAGCACACCATCTTACAAGTCCGTCAGGTCAGAACTGTGTTGCTTTTGGCCAAAGGCCACCCCATCATCCAAGTGCATACACAGTCCCTTGTGTTTAAGCAACAGATACTCATGTGTATTTGTCTTCCTTCCAACCCTAACCCGTGAAACAGGTCTGTATATTTTCGGCTCTATGAGTCCCCTGTTGCACCCAAAATGATGTCCTGTATCTTTAAAGTGTTTAACCAAGAAATGTGGGTGACGGGGGTGTGAACAGCATAGCAAGGGCTTCCGGGGTTGACTTAGTAAACCCAAAGCAGGGATCTCATTCCTCATTCATTCTCTCTCTCTCTCTCTCTCTCTCTCTCTCTCTCTCTCTCTCTCTCTCTCTTTCTCTCTCTTTCTTTCTGAGAATCCAGAAATCCAAAAGGCTGGTTCTTGTCCTGGCCAGTGTGGCTCAGTTGGTTGGGTGTCGATTGCTGGTTTGATTCCCGGGGTGCAGGCTCAGTCCCCAGTAGGGGGTGTGCAGGAGGCGGCCGATCAATGTTCTGCTCTCACATAGGTGTTTCTCTCTCCCGCTCCCTTCCTCTCTCTCTAAAAATCAATTTTTTTTAATCTTTTGTAAAGACTGGTCTTCTTACCAAAAGGCCCCCGTATCTTTCAGAACCAGGACTGCCTCTGGTAGCTGAGAACCTCAGAGAGCAGATGACACCAGGGTCCCAGCTAGGTCTATGAATTCTGAGTGCAGTATGTGTATCCCAAATAGAGTAGAGGAAACCACTGGAAGCCGAACCAAATAGCATTGATCCAAGCAGACTGATTAGCTGTCAAAACGACAGAAAGCCTGGCTTGACTCAGCCTCAGTCCCACCTCAAATTCCTAACTGGCAGGTTTATGAAATCTTCCCTGCAGCTCATATTTAACAATTATTATAGATCAATTCTCAATCAGTATAAGGGGTTAGGTTGCTGCTATTCAACAGCTGTGTGATTTTGAGAGTCTTTTCTTCATTAAAAGTCAGGAGTCTAATCAATTTGGATGTGTCTAATTAATCCATATGTGTTGATCAGTCCTTGCAGATGAATGAATTGCAGCAACCTTTCCTATTTTGATATGAAAAACCAGGTGACTGAAAGAGCAGGGGCTCTAGAACCTGGTGTGAGGTGGGAACAACCCCAGGAGGGAGAGACGAGAACAAGGAGGCAGGGACAGGAGAAGACACACTTCAAGTCTGAGCTCTGGGGTCTGCAGGAGGCCGTGTGTTTCCAGCATGCCCAGGCCAGGCCAAACTCTGTGGTTGCAGCTATGCAGCTACTGAGGTCCTCTGCTTTCCATCATTTATGAAGTCAGTTTGTGTAGCTTCAGGGTGTGTGTGTGTGTGTGTGTGTGTGTGTGTGTGTGTGTGTGTTTTCAGTTGGCTGACTTGAAACTTCCTTCTTGGAAGGAAGAAATGTTCTTCAATTTAAGAGGTGTTTCTCACATACAAAACAAAGAAAACCTTATGTATCACAAACATATTCTATGTACAACAATAGATACCTGTGAGCCCAACCCAGTGCCTCCCCTGCTGGACAATATAATGTAGCAATAATTCCTGCAAAGGGCAGCAGTGGACACCAAGGCCACTGTCCTGCCCTGAGGTCAGGCCCCTTGACCACCTTACTTTGAGGTGTGGTGTGCCCTGGACCTGACTTCACATCCAAACTCCAGCTCTCTCCACACAGAGAGAGAAAGCAAGAGGGGAGGCAGGGTGCTTAATAAATGCATGTTGGATGAAGACCATTACAGGTTCAAGAAAGTGTTCATCTAGTCAACAATTACTGAGTGTCTATAATGTGCAGTGGTCTGTGTTAGAACTAGGCTAGCTGCACAAATTCGTCGCCTAGAGCAGAGAAAACTTGATCCAGGGCTATTTAGCAATTTAATCAAAGAGCTAAACCGTTTTTAAAATAGCCCTGAATAATGTTTGTGCTCTTCCCCTGCACTGGGACAGTCAGGCACATGGGCCTTGGCATAAAAACGTTCTCGAGAGCCAAGCCCGGGTGAGGCATGTGGCCGAAAAGACCGTCAAGCGTTTCCAGTCCTTCCCACACTCCTGGAAGGTTTTTAGGAGGAAAAGAAGGAGAAAGAGACATCCTTTGGTTTTGATAAGCACTCACTGTACTTGTATTTGTCAGAGAGTCTGCTAAAAATATAATGAAAGAAGCGGGGGAGGCAGTCAGGGGGAGAGAGGATTAAAAAACGAACCCTGCTCACTTCGGACTGCCTCCCACCGCAAATTTACCACAACATTCAAGCAGCTCACCATCTGCCCCGCTTCTCGGCCCTTTTTTGGCACTTGACTTGGGTAAATTATTTTTTTAAGTAAAAGAGAAAAGTGCTCTCATTGCTATTCTTTCTATGGAGCTCGAGAATCTTTGAGACTGAGAACAACTCTGTAGCTTTAAGTGGGTCTGTGTTCTCAGCTGGCTGCCTCCTATTTTGTAGGTCACAGAACCCACCAGAGAACCCACCAGACCCCAGAGGCACCCAGGAATCAGTTTAATAGGTTCCCAAAGGGCCAGCCAGCTGGGGAGACCCAAGTGTCCTGTTTCTCAGCTCCCAGGATCTGGTCATCCACATCGTCACTGCCCAAAAGGAAAGGAGGGGGACAGTGCAGCAGGTAGCGTGGTGGTCAGCTCACTGGGTTCCCTGGAGCAGCTTTAGCTCTTCCCTGTCAGCCAAACCCAAAGGTTACTGGAGCAGGCTGGGCCTGCTGGGGCCGAGGGAGCTGAGTCATCCACGGGACAGGAGAGCAGCAGCTATAAATTATCTTGTGTTTAAGGATGGCTTTCTAAAACCTTGGCTTTGGGCTTGGACTCTTTATTTATATCTCTCTCAGGAATATTTTTCAAACTCATGACAGTGTACTCTGTATCGCTTTGGGGACACTCCAAGCACCTGGTCTCCTCTATAATGAGCCCTGCAGGCGATAGGCCCCCAGAGCGCTGGACCCGATTCCGGGTCGGCTCAGACTCACACCCACACGTATGTCCCCTGCTGCCAGGCCAGTCCGCCGCCTCGTGCGTGGAAGTGCATCCATCCCGGCTGGCCCAGGATCACATGCAGGCGCACAGATGCATTCAGAGACATATACGCCCTCACGCTCACACTCCAAATGCAAACCTCTGCGAACCCACCGGTTCTCTGTGCATTGCTGAGACAGCCTCTGCTCAGGGTGAAGCAGGTGACACCCAAAACTGACTCTTGGGGCTGCAGGGCCCTTCAGGGGCAGATGCCTTCCTCTCTGGCTCAGGAGCACTTGGCAAGTAACTGACACATTTTTATTTCTCTTGACGACTTGGTTTTGCGTGGTTGATATTGCTTGTGCTTTACAGGGTGCATAGAGAGGTCCCATAGACTAGAAGCTGCTGAGTGGTTCACACCCTTGAGGACAGCTCCTCAGCTGAATCCTCACAAGTCAAAGTGAAGGAGCCACTAGACGGCCTTGCCTCTCTCGTGGCTGGGAAGGAGTTGAGAGGAAGAGAAAGAAGAGAAGGTTGTCTCTCCCGCTAATGAAATCTTGATTCCTTCGTGCCCCTGCAGCCCACACTGACATGTTGTCTGTATCTCCCACTTCCCTGGCCTTTCCTTTTTCTTTTCTGCTTTGTCATTAGGTAATTTTGTGTAGTTTGGTAAATTACTGGTTGTTATTTATTTACTTCCCTCGGTTTATTTACCATTATTTGTTCTTTTCAAGGACTCTTCAAGACAGAGAGAGCCTCATTCTTCCCTTTGTGCTAAGGCACAGAGAAGACAAAATACACTGCCTAGGGTTCCAGAGGGCTGTGATGGACCCTAGTCCAACCCTGTTCCTCTGGGACGATGAACCCAGGACATATTTTGGTCCCTCTAATTCATCCAGCTCAACATCTGTCCTCTGAGCCCTGGGCCCCCTCATCAGTACAGAACTGACCCCAACACTCGGCCACCTTTCTGGGAAGTGGAACGTCTCAAGGCTTTGAGGCTAAGTTTTATGGGGTTGTCCTCACCTGTCAGTAGATGGGATGGTTAGAGCCCTCCATGGTACAGCAGTGACCCTATTATTGATCGAACCACAATGCCAGAAATTTGCAAGTATGTTGAAGTCCTCCCTCAGGTAATCTAGTAGTTCCCCAGTTCCTCTGTCCCGCCTACATGCTTCCCCCTCCTCTGAAGCACCTGCTGGTTTACACACCGTTCATACTCGCAGCCCACTACCCCTCTGCTGTCTTCTAAGCATGGATGTAAATGAGAAATCCCTTCCTCACCCACAGCATCAATCCATCTTTCTCCCACGACTTCACCATCACTGAAATTTCCACTTCTGGCCAGTTTTTCCAAATAAATTCTGTTGTTGTTGTTGTTGTTGTTTTTCTCCGAACTTCCCAGAGCACTAATTCTTGCCTCATTTATTAATCAGTCCCAGAAGGAACAGCACCACCAAGCTCTGCCAACAATGGAAAGGGGTCTGTGGCTGTCGGTTTTGTGCCTGCAGGGTACTTACTGGGGTTGTCTGTTCACAGACATCCTCCTCCTCTCCCTTCTGGTGACAGACCCTGAAGCCCTACTTAGAGGAATGGGCACAAGGCCAAGGGCCCAGGAAGCCCGGGGTCCACGTACAGACAGCGGTGGCTCATACCCTAAGTGGGGAAACAGATTCCTTCCATGGGACTGAGCTGAGACCTTTGTAAGAAGAAAAGGCACCCTCTTTCTAGAGAGGTTGCTGAGCAGGGACTGCTGGTGGCCATGTGCCTATCCGGAGACGAGAGCCTCTAGGAAGCGATCAGAATGGACCAATAGTCAGAGTGAAGCACAGAGAAACAGAGATGGGCACACAGGGATGACAAGGGGCCCTGATCCCTGCAGCTCCTCCTTTATGTCTGAGGCAACTCTGTGTCCCGCCCAGGTGTGGAACAGTGTCGCATTTGTCTACGCTATTTAGAGTTACCTTTCTGCTCCTTGCAACCAAAAATTTCAGATTAATGTCACAAAGAGGAGAGGCCATAGATCTGACATCCCTGTGTGAATGGAGGTAGCTGGGCTTGCCGAGCCCCCGTCTCCCGCACCCACTCTTGGCCACATCTTCCAGACTGGGAACACACTGAGCAGAAGCCCCACCAAACACCCCTCCCACTCTGTTACCAGTACCCAACAAAAGCACAAGGCCCCTGGGAACTTTGCAGGCAGAGCAGAGGCAAAGAAAAGACAAACCAGGATTAGAGGGCACACCCCTTGCTTTGTAGGAGTATTCCCGGCCATGGGTAGATTTCACCAGAGGAAGACCCATCTCAGGCTGAGGTTTTATTCCCTTGGGGATTTTTTCTTTTTTGTCTCAAGGGAAGGGAGTTTCCCAAGCATGTGGTAAAACAGAAAGTTGCTTATTTGTTTGTTTTTAATGATCATACTGGTAAAGTATGCCAGCAAATTCTACTAAGGCAGTAGAGGTCTGTTCAAATAATGTGGCCATCTCCATGGACTCATTAGGTACAATAATAGTTACAATTGCTGCTACTGCTGTCACCCCCGTCCCAGTTACTGACCCACCTACTCCACCCTTAGCTCTGGGCCTTTATGTCAAATCCACGTGCCAGTACATGGGATAGTCTGCACGACAGCCCCTCCCCCCCCCCGCCCCCAAACTACGAGGAATGGATTTACTATCTTTTTCCTTGCTGGCATCCAACGATCCATACCCTTTAGAAATCACAGAGGGACATCGTATGTCCCTCCCTAGAGGGCTGACAATCTTAGATTCTCTCTCTATCACTCCTCCATGAGTATTCCTGGGAAATTCCAGATTTTCCACAAAGCTTGCAGGACGGGGCAGCATAGAATGGAACAAGATGGAACTGAAATGCTGGTGAAAGGCGGAGCGCCCTAGGCATGCACTAATGTGATGACCTGGCTCCTCTCCACCTCCCCAAGGCCTGTGCTTGGGAAAAAGGTTACCTGATCACCACCGCCTTTGTCTGTCAATTCACTTGGGGCTGGATTAATCCCTACTCAGTTTCTCCCCCATCTCCCCCCACCCTGTCCCCAGTCTGGCTGCCCAGATGATGTAAGCGGTAACCAATCTTGCAGTCGGAGCAGTCAGTCGGCTGGCTCACTTCCGTATCCATTCAGGGAAGGCAGCCGCTTTAGAAAGAACTGGAAAATATTACCACCCAACCACTCCACTTGACTGCCCCCTCCCTTGCCCCCGTCTCCACTTCCCAGCCATATACACCCTAACCCCAAGAGACCAGAGCTGGGAAGTACTGAAGCCAAAGAAAGAAGAAACTGGAACTATAGCCCTGTGGACCTCATGGGCTGAACCACAAGACTGCTTTGGGCATGAGAACTAGTCTTGGAAGAGACAAACTGGAGGCACTTGGAGGCACTTGGAGAACCCTGCCAGCCACCCTCCCCCTTGTCCCTGGCACCTCTGCTCCAAGGACTTTGCCTTTTGGTGCCAATGAATTGGGCATTGAGGGGTCAGAGTGCCAGCATCCATGTTGGGGAAAGGGCCACACAAGTGACCCCCAACACTTAACTGAATTGTCAGTCTCACTTCTAGGGACACAATGGGGACTCAAGGTGGATGACTTGAACAGGCTTGGGCAGACAGAATCTGGTCTGTTTGCTGAGTTCAGCGTTTCTGGGAACCTTGGACATTTCTCCCCGTGTCCAAGATGAGTGTGGAGAATTCTGCCATTAAAGAATCAGCCCCTCCTGCCTCGGACTCTCCGCTGCTTGGAAGTGCCCAACCAAACCTCTCAGCACACCCCACGGCAGCCCTCCAGAGCTCCGCGTCTCAGCCAAGCCCCTTTGCCTTTCTGGGCCTCAGTTTTCCTGCCTGAAAAGCGCAGATGGGTCTGCATTTCTACCTCACGGAGTTGTTGAGTAGGAAAAAAATGAGACAAAGTCAAGGAAAGCTCATCGCACAGCAGCTTATGAAAAATGAATGCTGGGTGGGGACTCCGGCCTTTCTGCTCGGTTTTGCTGTGAACTACAAACTGCTCTAAAAAAAAAAAAAAATTAAGTTTATTAATTTTTTTTTAAGTGTTGGACAAATGTGTGCTGAATGGATGATAGATGGTTGGGATTCATTTATTCAAGGCTTACAGACTAGAAAGGGAGAGGAAAGTTGATGGCAGCGTTTCCTAAAAAGTCTGCAAAAAAGGCGAGTTCTTAATCCATCAGGGTGAAGGCACGCCCCGACTCTAGAGAAGATTCTGGAGACCGGTTTTGAAGAAGGGGTGCGAGGGGGCACCTCAGGGGGCGTGGCTTGCATGAGTTCACCTGTGCTCAGGTCCAGTTCAGGCCCAAGCACTGAGGAAGGGGAGACACAGAAGTGGCACCTCTTATTCTGTCTGCCTGGCACCCCTCCCCCCGAGTTCTACCCCTTCCTTTAGGGGTGTCATCTTCCCACCCATGCCACTGCAAACTACCAATCATGAGAATCTGCCTCCCTGAGAACAGGCTGGGCACGTGATCCAAAGTAGGTCAATGCTTCCCCAAGACCTTTTTCAACCTCAGGAGAAAATAAAGGCAGTTCCTCCTTGGGGTAATGATGGCAGGTATGAAACTTGGGAGTTTCTGGCACCCTCAAAAAGAGAGCCAGTCTGAGTGAACAAGACTAGCACATGGGCAGAAACCAAGGAGAGGGTCAGTGAGTCCTGTCTCCTATTCTTTTCCCTGTTCGAGGTGTCCCTGAGGCCAGCTGCACTCTGTTCTCCCTTGCTTTGGTTACAGGAACCAACAAATCCCCTTCTAGCCGGGATTGGTTGTATCCTACAACCCTATCCCCCTGTTCAAAAACAGTGTAACTCCCTGGGATAGAAGACATCGTAAACAAAGCAAATGGAAAGCCATGCAAGAGAGCACCACACCGAGCAGTTTTGAATTTACTCCTCCGTGCACCTATTTCTTTCTTTCTCTTACAAGCATGTCCCCCCACTAGCCACTGAAATGTCAAGATAAGTAAAACATACACATGAAAAGCTGACAATCGAGCAATGAGGAAGCCACAATATAACTTGCACTATGATGGAATTTACACCTGGTAAGAGTATCTAGCAGGCGGGACCAGGGAAACAGAGAGGAGAAGGGTTCATTCATTCTAAATGTCAGGAGTCTGGGGAGGCAGGGTTATTATGGGAGGGCTTAGAAGGATTTTGTGAGAACAGAAACTGGAAGTTTACAAGAAGGATGTAAATGGGATAAAAGAAACAAAGCCCAGGAGACCTCAGGGATGGCCAAAAAGAATAGGAGCCATGCTTGAAGTGAACTCTGTGAATCCTGGAAGAGTGAGGTTGTTTAGGGCCGGAGGCAGCGCCGGAAACCAGATCTTACCCTACCGCCCACCCAACCTCAGCATCTGTATTCTGATGCTCTGCCATTAGGCAACCTAGCTCCTCCCTGCCTGGCTCCTACCCTCCTTCTATGCTGACTTCCATCTCACCTGCACGCTCAATATCTTGCCCCTCGTCTGCTGGGTTCCACTTACTCATGACTTCAGCTCATGTTGGGCCCATTAGGGTTCCTCCTGCCATAAATTGACACATTCTCTGTGCTTTTGAGCCAGACAGGGAAAAGCAGAGAGTGCTAATACAGAGCTGGCTAAAACTCCTTACCAGGGATCTGCACAGTGCAGCCCATGGTCAAACCTGGCCCACCCCCTGCTTTTATAAATAACGTTTTATTGGTGCACAGCCATGGTCATTTACTTATATTTTATCTATGGCTATTTTTGCACTGTGGCAGCAGAGTCCAATAGTTGTGGCTGAGACCTCATGGCCCCCAACCCTGCATACTATTTAATATCCAGCTCTTTCCAGGAAAAGTTTGCTGATCACTGCCTTACACTACTCTGCTTTCTCTGAAGTTTAGTTCCAGACCCCCCAAAACCAAATTTTATAGTATGTTTAAACATTTTAATACCTCTTTAAAAAATTGTCATTTGGGAAGTATAGAACGCTCCTGGGCCCTTTGTCAGATGGGACAAGGTAGACAACGTGGTCTCTATTTATACACAGAACTAAAAAATATCAAAAAAAAATAAATAAATCTTCCCTTGGCATCTTTTTTCCCTTAGAATATTTTAAGAAAATTCTTTAGGGCTCTCACTTTTTATAGAGCACTCAGGCCTGTCATAGAACCTTTTTCAGAACCTTGAAAGATTATGGTGTCACCTGCCACCCCGGAGTCCTGAAGGATTCTGTCCCAGCCCATTCCGGAGTAGTGACGCTGAGCCTGTCTCTAAAGATCTCCTCCAAAAAGCATTCCACAGCCTTCCACCCCTGGCCCCATTCCGGTGTCTAAACCCATCCTCCCCCTCGCCCACCCCCACCCTCTTCCTGAGCACCTGTTGCTACAACAAAGAGAAGCTCAGGGTGGAAGTTTCTGGGCTTGTCCAGGTGATAAACTGAGTCCATTCAAAGGAGATAATGCCATTTGTTGGTTTAGCTCTCTTCAATCATCAGGGAAAGCTCTGGGTGGGGAGAGGATTCAGAGAACGACACGGATATAAAAAGGTGATTATATCTAAATGGGAGACCTGTCACCAGGCAAAGCACTCCTCCAGCTGAGGTGAGGCCACTTCAATGGCTGCAGTGTCCAGGCAGGATGGGATTTGTGTGGCTCTGGACTCAACATCTGCAGGTCTGCTACGGGGCCAGGCTTCCTCCTCGGTTCCTCAAATCCGGAGGGAGAGGCTGCAAGCCACCCCACACAAGGGCTTTCCTGGGGGACTCTGTCAATCCTGCTCAAGCCATGAGAAATCCATGCTGACACTCCCAGATCCTTAGATGTCAAGTCTGTATGAATAGTTCAAGGACCCACAGATTTGAGGACGGTGAGCACAGCCGATTTGAATGCTTCAAGATTGGGGCTTAGCTCGGAGTTTTTATTTGCGCAGTTTTGTTATTCTAGAGCAGGGGTTTCCATACTTTTTATGTAAAGGACAAGATGGCATATATTTTGGACTTTGCAGGCAATGCAGTCTCTGTCACCGCTGCTCACCTCTGCTGCTGTGGCATGAAAGCAGCCAAGATATAAACAAATGAGCATATTCTGATAAAGCTTCATTGATGGATATGAGAGTTTGAATTTCATAAAATTTTCACGTCGTGAAATATTATTCTTCTTTTGACTTTTTACCAACCATTTAATAATATAAAAAGCATTCTCAGCTCACGGGCTGTGCAAAAACAGGTGACAGGGCAGATTTGACCAGGCCAGATTGTGTAGACCCCTGTTTTAGAGAGAGAGTTACCGGGGAGATGATCTGATTTAGCTCTATGAGTCCTGATAGCTTGCACATACACAGCACGTTAATGTTAACAAAATGTGTTTGTGGTCTTATTCAATACCCACTACAACCCTGTGCATTAGTTATTATCATGCCAATGTGTAGAAGGGGAAACTGAGGGCCGGACCTGACACGGCCAAGATGGCACAGCAAGTAAGAGGACACAAGTTCAAACACAGTATTTCACCTCCAAAGGCAGAGATTGTCCCACTACACCAGCACCTGGACAAAGGCACAGAGGCAGGAGAATCGGGACCTCCTGGTTGCTTCTTGCTTTCCTTAGTCCATGGACACACAGAAAGCCGGTAGCTAGTTTTTCCCTCAGGAGCAGGGCTTGTGCTATTCAAGCCAAGTTCTGAAAATGGGGTGTGATCACTCCACCCCATCCATCACCATGGCTGTTGCTTGGATCCATAATCCTCTAGGAGGTCGGTTGGTTTTCCTGGAGATTTAGAGGTCAGCCCAAGGCCTTCCTGTGATGTCAATGTGGAGTAGACTCCCATCTACATGCAACGTTACGGGTTGAATTTTGTCATCCTCCACCCACCCCCCCCAAAAAATATATGTTGCAGCTCTAACTCCAGGTACACAGAATGTGACCTTATTAGGAAATAGGGGTTTGCTGAGGTAATCAAGTCAAAACAAGGTTGTTAGAGTGGGCCCTGATCCAGGGAAATTTGGACCCAGAGACAGACACGTACAGAGGGAAGATGATATGAAGACACAGGGATGAGATGGCCGTGTGACTGGAGTGGCACATCTACACGCCAAGGAAAACCAGAGATTGCTGGCAAGCACCAAAGGCTAGAAGAGGCAAGCAGACATTCTTCTTTAGAGCCATCAGAGAGAGCATGGTCCTTGGTGTTGTACTTCTGGCCTCTAGAACAGTGAGATAATAAATTTCTGTTGTTTAAGCCACCCAGTTTGGGGTTCTTGGTTAACAGCGGCCCTAGGAAACTAATACAGGCAAACTTTGTATCTCATTTGACACTTTCCCTATTGCACTGAACTGTTACTTACATGCCTGACTCTTCAACCCAGTTGCTAGCTTATCTCTGTATCTGCTGGTTGGTGATCAATAATTGCTCCTTGAGCTGAATTAGGTTCCTCTGCCTTGCACGCTGAGTCTGTGCTTGTGTGATTATATGTGTGTCACTGCTTTGTTAGTCCAGTGACATCACATCGGCAGGAGGTCAAGGATGAGCTATTTTTTCTGCTTCTGTATCCTGTGAATTAAAGCCTAAAATAGGAAAGGCTTGGTGGTCAGTTGACTGGATCTGCCCTCTCCCGAGTCTCTGACTATCTGTATTTCTTCTCTCAAGCTAAGGCTGGCTGCTGCCTAGCCACGTGAAGCCTTCTAACCGTCCCTCCCCAACTGGCCTCGCCATCCACAATTCCTTTTCTCCTTAGGTCAGCCAAGAAAAATTGAAGTGTGCAAAAGTAACTTTTTCCAAGAGAAAAAAGAAGCCAAAGGTGGGGGTGGGGAGGAATAGTATGTCGAAGTACAGAAGTAGGCAGGTCACATGGCCCGGAATTCTGTCATCACATCATGCAAGACCACACACAGGGCACTCAGCTCCTCCTGCCTAGGCTCACCTGTAACCCAGGTAGAATATTAAGCCAAACTGCTCATCTTTCTTAAGAGAAAGATATGCCCTCTCAGCTGCCAAGCCTGATGGGATTCCCAGACCCTTCCAGAAACTGCCCTCTTGTTCTCCATCTGGGTGCCTCTCCCTAACTATCCCTTTTGGCTTCAGACTTTCTTCTACAGCCCTCTGCCGCTGTCCTGGCCCCTTCAGATCCCTCGGAGCTCTGTCCTGGTCCCTGCTTTGCTGACTGTGAAGGGCATCCCCACCCTAATCTAACTGCAGACAGTTCCTGTCTTTTACCACTCAGTAGTCTCAGCCACATCAGCTCCAGAGAGCCTTCCTCTTCATTGCCCTCCCACCCAACTCCCCGCCCCGTCTTCAGTAGATGCCTGTCACATGTCCACCATGGTATATCAGGATTGGTTCTACCCTCAAATGGTCCATTTTCTTCCTAAGTAAAGAAAGTGACCTCATTTATTTATTCAAAAAATATTTGCTGAGTACTATTATGGGTTGAATTGTGTCCACCCAAACGATGTTGAAATCCTAACCCCAAGTACTTGTTAATATGACCTTATTAGGAAATAGGGTCTTTGTAGATGATCAAGTTAAGATGAGGTCATTGGGATGGGCCCCAATCCAATATGACTGATGTCCTTATGAAAAGAGGAAATTTGGACACAGATACATACAGAGGAAGGGCAATGCGGAGACACAGGAAGAATGCGACCTACAAGCCACAGACCACCTGAGGCAACCAGAAGCTAGGAGAGAGGCCTGGAATAGATTCTCCGGCGTGGCCCTAAGAAGGAACCAACCCTGCCAACACCTTGATTTCAGACTTCTAGCCTCCAGTACCGTGAGACAATGAATTTCTCTTGCGTAACCATCCACTTTGGGGTTCTTTGTTATGGCAACTCTGGAAAACGAATACAAGTATCAAACTAAGAGCCACATACCTTCATTCTAGGATCAAAACGTCATGCCTTCAGAGAGCACACGTTCTAGAGATGGACAACAAACAAATAAATGAGCAAAGTATGTTTTAAAAAAACTGTGTAATGGTAAGTGCATGGAGAAAAATAAAGCTGGGACAGAGGTTAGAGAGTATAGGGGCATGGAGAGGGCTGCATTTTTAAACTAAATAGTCAGGGAGGCCACTCAAATGAGGTAACGTTTGAGCAAAGACCTGAAAGAGGTGAAGGAGGGTGTAGTCTGAGTAGAGGAAACGACACACGGATTGAGTGCCTTTTGTATGCCACCACACCCAGCTGGGGGCCAGGCAGAATTGCTGGGGGGTGACTAGGAAAGCTGTCGTGGCAGGATGGTCACTTGGCCTTTACCTCATAGCCCTAAGATCCTCAAATATAGACCTTGACATCATCCCCCATGAGATATGCACACGGAAACTGGCAGAATTGAAAGAAGATTCTTCACTAAGAATAATTTTTTTAATAAATCTATAACTATTTTGTGACTATCATGAGTGTATTTCATTTTTGTGCAAGTGTGGGGGAAGTGTTAACTCATTCCATTTATTGTTTGAAGTATAGCATGATTTTTATAACCTTGTTCTGTCATTTGCTCCATTTTTAACAGATACTAGAGTGCTCAAAAATGGAAGAAGCCCTCTGAACCTCTGAGAGACCCTGACCCACCAGGTTCTGACAATTCATGAAAAATAAGACACAACCCTTACCCTGGAGAGCACGGGACCTAGCTGGGAAAGAGGGGTAAACAAACCATTTCAAAATACTATAAATGCCCTGGTAGAGTATATCAGAAGCCTCTGGAAGACTTTTTAACATTCAACTTTTTTTCTTCATTACCAGGGAATCTTGAGGCAAAATTTTATAATGAACTGGATGTTTCCAGGTGTAATCTTATAGTAGTTGCTTGGCCAGGCATGAATTTAAAGAACACATCAATCTCTGCTGGGTTCACTCCTATCTAGCTGACAGGGTCTTCTCTAACCATGACCCTCTGGAGTTACCACCCAGAAAATAAGTAAGGAGTCTTTAGACAAAGGGAGATCTAAAGTTCTGAAGACATTGCCATCTAACACGTTCTAACTTCTTCTGTAGCACTTCCCAGATCCTTCCTCATGTTCTCTCAAAAGGGTAGGTCTCCCCAGTGTTATCCAGCTTCCCCTTGGCCTTTCTTTCTCTGCCTTTGGCTCACAGCTTGGTTCCTGATTTTACTGACAAGGTTTTCAAGCCATTTTAATCACCTGCCTCTACTTCCTTACTATCTTCTCCTCCCTGACTTCCCTTCTTGTGTCCTTCTGTTTCCAGCCCTCTGGGGAAACTCTATGCAAAGCCATCCAGTTCAGTATGAATGGGCTTCTGTTCATTGCCAGCTTTTCTAGTCCTGGTTGCTGTATGTGGCATCATGGGCCACCTACTCCTGAGATGTTTACCTCTTCTGACTTTCCATATGACTCCCCACCTCAATTCTCCTGCCTCAGACCATTGTCCCTGTCTCCTTTTTTGCCTTTCTGCTTCATTTTCCCCCTTAAATATGGCCATTCCCCAGCATTCAGGCCCTTCTTAATCTATGGTTTCTCTCCATTGAAAATTCAATTCATTCCCATGGCTTCAATCCTCAGTTTTCTATTCGTTGCTCTGAAATCTGAAAGGGAAAGCTCCTTACTGTTCAGACAAACCAAGTATCTACCCATGTTTCTGTTATTTTATATCACTACTGTCTCAAATTCAATACCTCTCAGCCTGAGCAAAATGTCTCACCCTTCAAATCCCCCTCATTCCTGACTTCTTGGCGCCTATTCACGGCAGCATCATCCTCTGTCTCATCCCGACCTGAAACTTCATAGAAGCGTTTGACCTTCTACCTCTCCTAAGTTCCTCAAGTTCAGTCAGCTAATTCTTTCCTCAAAATTTCTCTCTCAATAGCATAAATGACTGTTTATTCTCACTGCCACTGTCCTCTCTCATGGGGACTATAAAAATAGTCATCACACACGCCTTCTCCTTCCTGCTATGGAGACCTTCACACAAAGAACCCGCTTCCTTCCCACTCTGCTTACTCTGTTCTATCATTCTTCAATTCTCAGCCTTAACATCACTTCCTCAGGGGAACCTTTCCTGCCCTCTCTGACTCTAAAAAATCCACACCCTGTCATTTGAGCTCATAGCCCCATGTTCCCTTCCAGGACTTACTGCACTTGAACTTCTACATTTTTTTTTGTATGATGATTTGATTAATGTTTGCCTCCTGCACCAGCCATCAACTCCAGGAGGTCGGAATCATGTCCGCCTTTGCTCATCACTCTGTTTTCCAGCCTCTGGTGTGGAACCTAAGACATAACAGATACTCTATAAATATTTGTTTTGAATGAATGCCTTTTCCTACATCACTCTCTACAATAGGTTGTATTTTGCAAAAATGGTCCCCCAAAAATTTCTGGTCCCATATGTTGCTCCTCCATCAAGAGACGCAGTCTACTTACCCTCCCCTTGTACTTGGACGACACTTTGCAACTACCTTGATGAACAGAATCTGCAGAGGGACGCTGCATGACTTTTAAAGCTAAGCTAGAAAAGGCTCCCTGGCTCTGTTGGGACACTAATCCTTGGAACCCAGCCCCCATGTTACAAGGAAGCTCAGCCCAGCCTACATGGAGAGGCCATGAGTATGTGTTCTGGCAGACAGACACAGCTAAAACCTTAGCTGACAGCCAGTATCCACTGCAGACATGTGAGTAAACAAGTCTTCCTATGATTCCAGCCCCCGCCATCAAGTCACCACCAATTTTCAGCTTCAAGCTGAGGCCCCAGACATTAAGAAGCAAAGATAACCCATCTCTTCTATGCCCAGGACAAATCCTTGACACATCGACTCCGTGAGCACAAGTGGTTGTTTTATCCACTGTGTTTGGGGAGGATCTGTTACACTGGAAGAGAGAACCAACCTGACCACTCCCTATTCACACCTCCAACGCCTCCCGCTGCCTCTAAGACACAGTGAGAGATCGTTGGCTTGGCCCTCAAGGACCTCAACCATCTGGTTCCAACCTCTTTGTCTCCATTTATTGCTCTCTGGAGGAAACTCCTGCTCCTGCCAAATTGGTTTACTCACTGTTTCACCAACATTCGCTATTATTTCTATGGTCCCTTGAACCTCACTGTTATCCGTAACTAGAATGGCCTCACTATGCAGGTAAACAATGCTGTCACAGTCCTTAGAATTTAAAGCTTTTATAATCTAGCAGTATTATTTTTTAAATGGAAAAATCGTGGTCAACTTTTTTATAATTTGTGCATTTACTTACATAAAAAAGTACATAAAGAAATTGAAACTTACATTTAGTTATATATTTAACCAAAAGCCTTCCCTGCAAAGTATAGTACCTTAAAGTAGGTACTATTATTATCCCCATTTTACAGATGAGGCATCTGAGATTTAGAAAGATTAAGTAAATTGCGTACAGTCCTACACTGGATATTTGGTGGAACTGGGATTCAAACCTCGAACCTCTGAACCATGACTCAATTACTGCTTCACCTGGCAATTAAGCATGTATTGTCTTGTATTATGTATTATATTTTCCTTTAATAAATAAATTCCTTATTGCAAAAAAGCAATATATGCACACAATCATAAAAAAATAAATAAATAAAATAGCCCAAAAAGTCATGCAATGTAAGAGTAGATCTCTGTCCAAATCCAGGCTCCATGTTCCTTCTCCAGAAGCAACCACGGTTCTTTTGTCTATTTCCAGAAATATTACATGTGCCTACAAGCATCATTCTGTTGTACAAAAGGAGCTTAATAGTCACAACACTTTTTTCTTTACAATGTCTCTTGACAACCATATCAAGTCAGCACATAAGGAGTTCCTTATATTCTTTTTCCTGGCTTCATAACATTCCATGGCAAGACTGTATCATGGCTTATCAAATGCCTTGTTAATTATCTTATAGAAGCTAGAGAGAGAGAGAAGGAGAGAGAGAGATTGGATGGAAAACTACAGTAAAATGAGAAGGGACAGTGGAGACACGTAGTCCTGAGGGAGGAAATGCCTAATTCCCAGGTAAATCGCGAAGAGAAAGAAAGCCTGGTCAGAGAATAGAAGTGAAAGGAGAGGAGGCTCTGAATCCATTGTGTAAAAGTGGGTCCCAGAAGAAGTGGGGGTGAGAGTCACCACCGCAGGCTCCGTGGGGTGAGAACTCGCCCTCTAACGTCCTCTTTCCTGATGACTTCATCATCATCACTGCTTAGCTCTCCCCTCTTTTGCCAACCCTATCATTAAAAAAGTATACCCCACCCAAAAGAAAACAAACATGTTACTATTTATTCATGCAGGAAGGCCCACTGGACACAATAGACAGCAGCACCAGCCCTAATTAAATGAAATGGGGCAGGTGTAATTCAAACCACCTCAGGAAAATATAATCTGCCACACACAAAAAAAAAAAAAAAAAAATTTCCCACCGTTGAGACCACAGGGAAATCAGACCAGCCTCCCTCCCAGGTTCCCAAGCAGAAAGGCTGGACTCAGGGCAGCAAGACAAGAGAAGGTCGAATTCTTGCCAGCCGTCTCCTCCCTCCCCTCCTAACGCGGTGCACCCTCCTCCAGCCCCCGCCCCTCTGAGCTTGTTAACTGACATATCAGAGCTGCTCCTTTTGTGGGCTGGATTGTTTCGCTAATTCGCCCATGGAAAATGGTTCAGTTCAGATTCCAGGCTGAGGCAACCAGATACCCACTGTGAATCCAAGCTTGGGGATTGTATCTCTTTCGCCACTTCCATATACATAAACCACGTCCTTCCTCTGCCCCAAGCAGTTTTCTTCTCACCCTAGGAAGGTGTTCCAAGTTGGACCCTCCGCTTACAGTAAACCCAAACCTAAGAGACGGGGCGTGGGTAGCTGGCCTTCTCTTAACTGAGACATGGACTCAAAGTCAGAAGTGAGCTTGCCCTGAGGATGCTCTCCTGGGACCAGTGAAGAGGACTGGACCCAGAGGAACGCCTGCCTATTCTCCAGATCACCCTTCCCAACTGCAGATGGGCTCTGGAGTCAGACCTAGTTCAGACCCCAATTGTGCGAGTCTGGGTACGTTGCTTAACTTCTTTCTGCCTTCATCTCCCAATCTGTAAAATAGGAGCTAATCCCCCTCCTCCCTCCCCCATAGGATTATTTAAAAATTACATGGGAAACCCATGTAAAGTTCTTGGCACATAGTAGGGGCTCCATAAATGTGAATTTGTTCCCTTCCCCCAGACAAAAGCGATCTTTCCCCACCTACTTGGGCCTCACTCCAGGTCTGCCTTCCAGGGTCCAGTGTAAAAGTGGACTTTTACCAAGGATGATTGATGGGTACCAGGCAGGCTCCCCACCTGTTCAAAACTGACTCCACCACCCCCATGCCAGCTGTCTGAAGCACACCACTCACAAGCCACTTTTCTAGGTGGGAGGGCTTTGGGAGTCTGTGAGCTGCCATGGCCGTAAGTCTCAGTCACTCACATTTGCAGAAGGCAGCCATTGTGCTGATAACATGAAAACGCAGCTTTGCCTTGCTATGGAGTTTCAGATGCTCTGGAAACTCACAGCACACCCCAAGAACAAAGCCGCACTGTGACTCTGACTCCATCCCTGCAGAGCCACTGCCTGACCCTGGGGTGCTAAAAATGGCTCTTCCCCCAGCCCTCACTCCCGTCCTGCTCCTGTCCGGGGGAGCCAGTCCCTTGACCTTGCTGCTGAGCTCTAGTCTCCAGCCATTTCATCACCTCTGGGCCTCTCCTCTGAACCCTCTCCAGGTTCCTCATGTCCTGCTCAGGCTGCCTGTCCGTCAACACTGTCAGTAAGTTCCAGCTCCGTTCAAATGACTGTACTTAGAGCTGGACAAAGGACTGGAGCCAGAGTCCAGCCAGGGTGGATGGAGTTCCCTGGGGAGATGACCTCATGGGCCCTTCCTCCATGGAGTATTTTTAGGCACTGCTTCACTCCCCCTCCCACTCAGTTTCCATGGACTTCCAGTACAATCCAGAATTCCCCGAAATCTCTAAAGGTACTGCAACCATTACTTGCAAAAACTCATGGGGTGAGAATTCTAACTACCCTCCAAACACCCAAATCCTGGGCTGTTGTTGTTGGATTTTTTTCTTTTAATTTCTACCTTGCTTCTTTTTAGAAAATAAGGACCGACTCCTCAAATATTAAGGAGCTCTTACCATCTGCCCCAAGGCAGGCAGTGTCACCTCTGTGGTCATGGCCCCTGCTTATGAGGCTGTGATACGGTTTCCTTTGTTGATAACCTAGTACCAAGTCACCTAGCCTAAACACCTGTGGCGGGCCTCCTCGGGTGTGTGGAAAGCCTCAGATCCTCTCAAAGAATGCCAGGTAAGCAGCATCAGAAATCTCAGACTCCAAGAAGCAGCAGTCTGTCGTGATGAGAACTTGAGTCTGTGTCCCAGGGTATTGGGGCTTCTGTCTAGTCCCACCTTCTCTCTGCCTGCCCTTTTGGAGAAGCCAGTTTAGCTGCTCTGATTTCTCTGCTGTGTAGTCTAGCAGTACTCTCTTCTCTTTTCTTTCTTTTCCTTTTTGTTTACCCTCAAAGAACTTGACCAGTAATTCAGAAATGCATCCACAAAAATCCAAACACCTCTCAGGACCTTAAGATGGAAGAGATTCTGATGCTGCCAGATCGATGCTCCGTCTCAACACCTCCAAGCATCTAATCTAAATTGGGCTCCCAGAAAACCAGCGTTAGGCCATGTGTTGGATGGACATGGCTGCCTATTAATAGGTGGATGTTAAGAAAGTAAAAAAACAAACAAAAAAAAAAAAACCCTTTACAATCTGGAGTGAGGAGAGAAAGAGAAGAGACTCAGGAGGTTAGAAGGGTCCTGTCTCTCCCCCACTTCACCCAACTCCAATGAAGCAAGGGGCAAGAAGAGAGCTTCTTGATATGTAGCAAATGAAAACCAGTGCTAGGCAAACAGCTGGCATGAAACAAATACTTGTTGATTTTTCCTGGATGACAAGGGATAATTGTTACCAAAGTCCAAGGCAGGCTAGAGTGGGAGGATGGAGCACCTCACCTGGGTCCTGCATAGTTAGGTAAGGTTTGAATTGTTGGCAAACCAGGCTCAGCTCCAGCTGTGTCCAGGGCTCTGCACAGAGCACAGCTCAATAGTCTCAAATGACGGATTTATGGATTTCATCTGTGATGTTCATCTTGCCCAGATTAGCATCTGCCCACGTCCACTGACACAGTCTCCAGATCAAAGGTACCCCTGTGAGCAGTCCCCAACCCCCAGATCCAAAAGGCTCTCTCCCACCTCGAAGTGCCCTCTCCAAGCACTTTGCTCAGAGCTCTTGGAAGACACTTATCTCTCCAGTGCAGAGCAGGCAGTCACCAGTGGTGGCAGCCTCTCTTGGTAGCCATCCAAAATGTAACTGTCTCCTGTGGTATTTGCAAAGTCAGAGGCACCCTGGCAGGGAGCCGGAACAGGCAGCTGAAAGTCGGTGGCTTCCAGGGGAGATGGTCAAGTAAACTGATTTGTGAAGCACACATGAGGCAAGGCCTACCTGGGACAAATTAGAGAGAGGACAGGATAGAGGTCTCAAAGACACATCAGCCAGAGGAAGGAATAATGTTTGGGGTCTTGCTATGACCCAGTTTTTTCCCCAATCAGGTACAACCCTGGAAGGTGGGATTACATGTAAATATTTGAGTTTTCTCCAGGAGTATTATGCTGCTTCCAAATTCCCAGTTTTATCATCCAGAAGTCCTGACTGAATGTCAAAGATGGAAGGCAGAGCCCAGGCCCGAAGAAAAAGCCTCTCATCTGAGGATGTAGGGAGTACTGAAATCAAGAAAGCCAGCAAAGCCACATACATATCACCAAGGCAGGTATAGCGTAGAGGTTGGGCTCACAGACTCCAGAGCCGGCCTGCCTTTTTCAAATCCCGGCTCTACCATTCACCTCTCCTGCTGTGACCTTGTTGTGCCTCAGTTTCCTCATCCATAAAATGAGGTTAATTTTGTTGTATAGATTAAATAAATTCATATGCAGGGGTGGGCAAAAGTAGGTTAAATTACCAGCCATCATTACCTAAAAGATAAATCATAAGCAAGGATACAAGATAACAATAACAACAAGAAATAAATAATACAATAATTAATTAATAAATAATACAAGACTAAACTCTGTGTTTCGCATACTCACCACTGTAAACCTTTACTGCCCACCCCTGTATGTAAACTGTCATGTGATTTTTATGTTGTCATTGTTGTTCAGATACATTGCCCAAACTGAAGAGGCCACAAGTAGAACTTGAACTTCAGTTGGGGAGCTGAAGACGAAGTACCAGGGAAGAGTAAGAAGGAAGAGTGGCTTCAGAGAGGTGAGAATACTCCCAAGATTTGTTGGTAAAAGAAAAAGAGCAAGGTGAAACAATATGTGTTCTATAATGTTATCTGAGAAAAATAAATAAAATACAAGATTTAAATATAATACTTTTCATGCAAGGAAAGTCTGTGGAAGCATACCCTAAAACTGGGATAAGAAACTGGGGGACGAAAGCTAAGCAGGAAAAGAGGAAGTTTGTCACTGTAAGCCTTTTCACCCCCCCCCCTTTATTGATTTTAGAGAGAGAAGAAGGGAGAGGGAGAGAGAAATAGAAACATCGATGAGAGAGAACATTGATTGGTCGCCTCCTGCATGCCCCCCACTGGGGATCGGGCCCACAACCTGGGCATGTGCCCTGACTGGGAATCGAACTGGCGACCTCCTGGTGCATGGGTCCATGCTCAACCACTGAGCCACACCGGCCCGGCCACTATAAGCCATTTTATGTTTCGTATATAAAACTTTGCCATGGGTATATGATATCTTTTATTTAAAACAAATAAATAAATAGGTAGATGGATGAGTGGAAAGATGAATGGATAGATGGTAAATGAGGAACAATATAAGGCAATTGCTTAAATCCACAACTGTGGTTGGCTTTGGTGTGCCAGCCACTATTTAATGAGAAAGTGACTCAATATTGTTTTCAATGCCAGGAGTGAACAAATACCTCTTTTCTCTTGATAAATAAAAAGAATAAGGTCCATCAAAAGTTTACATTTGGATCTGTTAGAAATTATTTCGCAGGTCAAGCCAACTCCCTCCTCACCCTCACGTATCAGATCATTCATAGAGAGAGAAAGGGCAGAGGAAGGCCATCTGGTCACCTCCAAAGATATAGAAAGTAGAACCAGAGGGTGGAACAGAGACAGGGCAGTGACTGTGAGCTCCCTCAGGGCTCGACCTTGGTTCGTTTCAGCATTGAGACAGGCCCCAAAGTTACAAGAAGTGGCTCCAGTGAAGCGTCTTACACAGAGATTTGGTCCCAAAGTCAGAGTCTCAGGCAACTGTCTCCTGTGGCCAAGATAAGCTTTTAATTCCCTCCATTGCTGGGTACACACCACGTCTCAATAGGTCCAGCAAAGTCTGTGTTAAATCCAGTGTAGAAAGAGATCAGAGTTTCTTTGATTGTGCAGCAAATGAAGTGTGAACTGTGTTTAGGGACCATCAGGTAAACACTAGAGCCACCCTTCACCTGGTGAGCGGCTCATACTGGGGGAGGGACTTGGGGACAGAGGCTAGGAGGAGGAGGCAGATTGGCAGCACCCATCTCAGGCTCATATCACCATATATGCCATCTTGACTTGCTCACTGTTTCTTTCTTGTTCTCTGTTAATTACATATATTTGAATTCTCATTATTCAGTGTGACTCCATTTCATTGTTGTTCACTGCACAATGACTGAAAAGAAGCATCTAACAGACAAAGAGGTAGATGACTTAGGACCACTACCACCACAAAAAGTAGTCAGAAGGGGAAAGAGGAGGTACTAATGGTATGATTTACTTGAGGCTCTATCACTGGAGGTCAATGGCAACTAGAAGCATGATAACCAGAGCAGAAGATGACTGGTGACATCGACTTCCTGTCACTAATTAGGCTCCAAGTAAGTAGCTACTGACCATTTGAACTTTAGGAAATTGGCCAGAGTTGCCTGAAAACCATTAATTTTCCTCCCGAAGGCCTTGAGGAGAATTGGAAGGGTATGTATTGATTGAAAGGACAAAAGAAGCATTTACTAAGCACAAACAATGTGTCAAGCAGGATACTGGGATCTGGACGGAACCACAAAGGAATAAAATGCATGGTCACCAGCTTCCATGAGTCTGCGGTCCAATCGAAATGACAGAGACTCTGAACCTCTCCCCCCTCAGCTCTCTTAGTCATAGGTTCTCCACAATGTCTCAAGCCCACTTTTGCCCTGTGTTCTGTCTTTGGAGAACGTCATGGCCTAGGCTCCACCAGGCCACCATTGAGCCATCCATCCTGGCAAGAGCCCCTCAGAACACTGCCCCAGATGTCCTGTAGGGTTCTCCCTACTCCACAGACCCTCTGTCCCGACTCCCATCCCCACCAGGATGGAACATGAACATATTCAAGCTGGCCCTCAAAGTTGCTATAGTTTGTCTTGTAATCTCAACCAAGCTTATGATGAGGGTTCATGAACTAAGTTTCAGCTGTTAAAATGCAGCACCGATACTGAACCTGAAAGAAAGCCAACAAGCTAAATGAAATGGTGATACTATTTTGAGTTTGGAAATATAGGCAGTATTACATGGTAGAAAAGAAGAGAGAGGTCTTGGATTTAAATAGAGCTGAGTGCAAATACCAACTCTACCACTTCCTGTCAATTGCGTGACTTTGGGCAAGTTACTTAATTTTTCTGAGATTTAGCATAAATTGGATAAATAATAAAATGGGTATAATGGATGAAAAGGTAACATAATAATATCTACCTTAAAGGGTCTGATGAGGATAAAGGAGATCACGCATGCAGGGCTTGGTACAGGACCAGCACTTAACAACAGTCATATTGGCGGGGGTTTTTCTGAAATTAAATGAACTCCATCGGGTAAATATCAATTATGCATTACTTGACAGTTACGGGTTTGATTTTAAGGATTTGGAATATTAAACACTCACCTTAAAGATCCTAGTCCCAAATATTCCACAACATGGAGCTCATGCAACCATAAAAGAAATCGTGGAATCCTCTGTGGTGGAAAAGGAGAACCTCCCATTTAATCCAACCTCCTAATTTTTCAGAGCAGAGGGGCTTGTCCAAAGTCACCAGCGGAGTTGGAAGGCACAGATCCTATCCTCTCGTCCAATCCCTGCTAAAGAAGAGAGATTAGGATAAGCATTAGATCCCACACACCCTCAGCATGCAAGACTATTCTCCTGGATGGATTATGAATCTGGTCAAATGTGGAAATTCCCACAGGTTTTTTGGTTTGTTTTTTACATCTGATTTGATGTCAAGTGGAACAATCAGGTAAAATATTGACGGGCTGCCCCAGCCCCACCTCCTTTCCTTGCTGGCTGTCATCAAAGTCAAAGGCATTTATTAATAAGCATGTATGCCCGACACTGTGCCGGCTTCTGTGCAGGGGGAATGCAAGATCCCCTGACCTCTGGGAGTGGACAAGCTCAGGCAAAGACTTGCTGGGCTACTTCTAGGCAGGCCCAGGGAGGAAGGGAGGAGGTAGAGGAGGGGTCGGGAGCCCAACACAAAGTATTGGAGACAGAGTGCATGAGGCACCAGATAAGATCAAGCTGGGCTAGTCTTTGTGTTTTTTTTTAAGGGGAGGGGGAAGGGGAGAGAGAGAGAAAAAAAAAAAAACACATTGATTTGTTGTTCCACTTAGTTGTGCATTCATCGATTGCTTCTTATATGTACCCTGACCGGAGATCGAACCCGCAACCTTGGCTTATCGGGGACAATGTTCCAACCGAGTTACCCGGTCAGGGCCTGGGCTACAGTCTTGCAGCCTTCCTAGGGGTGAAGGTGAGTTAGCAATCATGAATTAGGGTCCTGTTTACCTCTTTTAATGCTAATTATTTGTTGGTTTAAGTGAAGTTTTTGCTCTACCAAATGTATTTCAAGTCTGTGTGGTGCAGGAGGGACCTGAAGGGCCAAGGCAGGTTGAGCCCGACTCCCTGACTCCCAGGGAGAAATCTATCAAATCCTAAAAACTGCTTCATTTATTCATCAGCATTGATGGTAGCCCAGTGAGGCTCAACCTTTTGAAAGCTATCCACTATCAAAATTGTGGCTTAAACAAAAGCACGCATCCCTGGACTGACCAAGTGTGCGTCTCTGCTATAGACCAGATCACTGCTCTCCAGGGTTACATAGGCAGGTCCAAGGTGAATTCACTGAGAGAAAGATAGCTTAAGACCGAATAAGAATATAACTCCCCTGAAGGTGACCTGGAGACCTTCCTGAAGGAGGTGGCATTTGTCAGGAGCTAATTTGTGAATATAATTGTGGAACTAAGAACTCAGAAAGAGTAGGCATTCTTCTGGAAACAGAAAAAGTAACTTTCTAGTGTCTTACAACAGAGAGCTTGAGAATTCTGTTTTCCTCACCCTCTATCATTCCTTTCATCTACACATTTTCTTGGCCAATACCTAGAACCTCCCATTCATGGCACTTATTTTCTCTTCTCCATTTTAGGGGTGGAGGGCAGTCATAGTTCTTCCCTAAGCTTCTCATCCCCATTCCCCAGGCTCTGCAGTGCCCACCATTTCCCTAAGACAAAGCTCTTTGACAAAATGTTGCCCTGGAGCTCAGAAAGTAAGCAAAATGGAACCCCTAACCCAGTCCCTTAAGAAGGAGGGCTGCTGTGAGCCCAGAAGATGCCTGCTTCCCACTCCCAGCCCCCAAGCCCTGGCTCCTTCTCTCCCCGGGGATGGCCTCCCACCCCCCAGCCTCCCTCCTGTCACCGCCTGGGAGACTAAAACAAACAGCCCTTTGGAAATTCATTGAAAGGAAATGGCTGAGTCAGGCCTTCTGTTTAAATAGTCCCCACCTGTTCTCTCAGCCCTTGCCTCCCCACTCCCACCCTGTGCTCCCCCCACTTCCCTTTCTCTTTTCTCTGCTTTTCCCCTTTGTTGCTCATTTTCAAAAGGGCAGAGTTGACAGCTCTCGCCTTGAGCAAAGCCAACCAGGGAGCCAGCCAGGAGCAGGCTTGTGCTGCTGACCCAGCTCTCCGAGTGGCTGCCCCGCCCCCGGCCTGCACGTGGCTGCGTCTGGTCATTGGGGAGGAGGACAGAGGGGGACCCATGGTTCCCAAGAAGGAGAACCCCATCTGCTCACCACCCCTCCTCTCTTCTCTTGAACCCCTCCACCAGGCCTTAGCACCCAGGCACCCTCTGCCCAGCAGATCCGAGAAGCCTATGGACGAAGAGAGGATGAGGTGACAGAGGAGGACAGAGGAGGTGACACCTTACCAAGGGATATGCCTTCTCGTTGGCTGGAGGCCTCAGTGGCCCCAGACACTTGGTGCTGTGTATAAAAATAACTTCTTGGCATTGGAAGAAATGAATTAGTTGCCCATATTCAAAATCGAGGAAAAGGGATTTTTCCAAAGTCACACAAGTTGAATTAGAGAGGTGCCCTCAACCCACCCACTGCCCTTCATGGCATAGGAAGCCTTTTAGAACCCCCCTGTACCACCTCAGAAGGTAACAGCTGTTCCAAGTCTGTAGGTCAAAGCCTTTGTGTTTTTTTAATTAAACTTTCTATTTTAGGGTAACTGTATATTTGCATGCAGTTGTAATAAATAATACAGAGAGATCCCTTGTATTTTCTCAATTCCCCCAGGGTAACATCTTGCAAAACTGTAGTATGAAATCACAACTAGGATATTGATATTTATACAGTCAGGACACAGAACATTCCCACTGCCACCAGGGTCCCTCACCTTGCCCTTCTTTAGCCGCACCCACTTGCCTCCCGCCCAACCCCCTCCTTAACCCCTGGCAACCACCAATCTGCTCTCTATTTCTATCATTTTGTTTTCCAAGCATGTTTTATAAATGGAATCACACAGTATGCAGTCTTCTGAGATTGCCATTTTTTATTCTGCACATTCTCTAGAAATTGATCCAAGTAGTTGCACATATCAATAGCTCACTCCTTCTTGTTGTTAAGTAGTATTAAATGGAATGGATGTATCACAATTTGTTTAAACATTCACCTGTTGAAGGACGCTTTGGTTGTTTTGGGTTTGGGGCTATTACAAACAAAGTTGTCATAAACATTCATTTTTGTGTGAGGATAAGCCTTCATGTACCTGGAGTAAATGCCCGGGAGTCCATTGCTGGGTCCTACGATAATTACATGTTTAGTAGTACACCCTTTAAAATTCTTCTCTAAAACTACTCCTTATACACTTCTAGGAGTGTTCCAGGCTGAGAGGTAAGCGGAAGGAGAAGGCAGAAGTAGAAGGAAGAGGCTTTGAGACCTCAAATTGTAGAGCTGAGTTGCTGCCAAAACACACACCCTGTGCCTGCACCAGACAGTGAAGGGGCACAGGGAGCAAAACCAAGTACGGTGGGCAGAATAATGACTGCCGCCCCCCCCCCCACCCCAGTGATGCCCATACTCTAATTCCCAGAACCTGAGAACACATGAAGTTACATAGTAAAAAGGAATGAAGATTACAGGTAGAAGTAAGTTTGTTCATCGGTTGACCTTGAGATGGAAGAGTGTTCTGGATGATCCAGATGGGCCCCATGTAACCACAGGGTCTTTCAAAGTAGAGAGGGAGGCAGAAGAGCAGAGTCAGAGAATGATATGAATATGGGGGAAAGGCCCCCAAAGATTGACTGTTGCTAGTTTTGGAGATGGGGGAAGGCAACTCTGAGTCAAGGAATATAGGTAGCTTCTAGAGGCTGGAAAACAAAAGAAACAAGTTCTCTCCTACATCCTGCAAAAAGATACACAGTGCTGATCTTTATAGGCCAGTGATTCCTGTGTGAGACCTCTGACTACAGAACTGTAAAATATTAAATTCCTGTTGCACTAAACCACCAAGTTGGGGGTAACCTGGCATAGCAGCAAATAGAAAACTACCACACCAGGTGACCTCCATGTGGGTTGCAGCCTTCAGCTGAACTCCTGCTCCTGGTCAGAGTCCACCAGCTTGGCTTATGAAGTGAAGAAGAGAACATGGGACTTCTCGCATGCTTGAGTCAAACCCCTAGTCTTCCTTTGTGTATCTGCACAATTTCTGATCAGCCATGGGCTCAAGCCTCTCCTTTCCCACACCACATGGGTTGCCTGCTGCTCCTCTCCAGTGGGCCCCCCAACCCCCGACCCTCTGAGCCTTGTCCCATCCCTCCCCAGGCTGCACCCTGAGCATAAGGACTCCGGGAGCCTCCATCCAGCAAACCCAAACCTTAGCCCAGCCTAACCAGTGAAAAAGATTTAAAGAAGCTTAGAGATTTAGAACTTGTCTGTCCACTGGGATTTAGTACTTAATTAAGAGAAACCCTTGTTTGCCTGCCTCTCTTACAGCCAGAGACCGCTCTGCAAAATCAGACAATTGGTGGGTCATTAGCATATTAATGAACTGGGCTTTGTTCCCTCTGATAATGATCTCAGAAAATGATGAGTCCAGGGTGTGGATGAAAGAGATCCAGAGACATGATATCAAAATGACCCTTTCATGAGGAAGCGAAAGTGAGATGAATGACTTATTTAGGGAAATAAGTAATTCTCACATGTGGTGTGAATCAGAATCACCCAGGGAGTTTTTTCAACCTATACATGCCTTCCACCCTCACCCACCCACAAGTACATGCAACAGACATATTCTACTCTATTAGGATTGTCATAATTCTATGAGGACCATGCCCTGGGAAGTATAATCTGTGAAGGCATCAATATACAACCTAACCTAGATGCAAATACACACACACATGCACACACACACGCACACACTTTTTATTTGATCCACTGTTTTAGCCTCTAGTTAGGCTTTGGCATGCGGCCAAGACTAAGATGCTGGCCTAACATGGAAGACTTCTCTAATTAGTGGTCTCCCCCCCAAGTGCTCTCTCACCTGAACGTGACATTCCTCACCCTCTCCTGTGTTCTCATTTTGTCCAGGGGGTTGGGCAGTGGGAGTTAGGAAAGGAGAATGGATGGATTGTCACAGCCCCAGAGATACAACCAGAGAAAACACCGTACTGACAATGAGACTCTGAAACACCAAGAATATCTCACTCATTTGTTTCACAAATATTTGTTCTGCAAAAATATAAGCTGAGTCACCTCGGGTCGGACCAAAGGGGGCATGTCGCTCAGTGTTGTGAGCTCTCTGACCTCATTTACACCTAATGACCTCCTAAAGTCCCCACCTCCAAATACCACTGCATTGGAGGTGGGGCTTCAACATATACATTTGGGATAGGCACAAACATTCAGTTCACAACAGGGACCGAGGTGGGTTTCGAAGAGGCAGCACACTGGAGAGAAGGGAGAGTGTCAGAGTAATGACACGCTCTGCAGGATCACAGCACTGAAAGGAACACGGGGGTTTATGGGAAAACTGGATCCCTTTACAGATTCTAAAAGACATTACACTGTTATTGTTGACTGCTTTGTAATAATGGCTGGTTCGCTAAGGACTGCCTTGAGTCCTTTAATCACAGCCCGTGTGTCTCCAATATAATTCCACAAGTGCAGAAAGGTTGGAAGCCACCAGGTTAGCCACCACTCCACTGAGCTTTCTTGTGACCCACCTGTGCCACCTTGGGAAGGTAATACTCTCTCCAGAAGATATTAATGGCTCTGTAAAGTGTGTGTCCTTTCAAATTCTTTTCTAAAATTACCCATTCAGTGCTTCTAGGGACATTCTCCGCTTCTCACAGGGAAGGAATTGAATTTCGTATCCATGTTTAGCCTATTCCAACCCTGGGTACTTCATAAATAGGTACCAGGTAACTGCTCAGCCCCCATATTTCAGCGTGAGGAACCCTCTATAATAATAATAATATGTCGCCCTGGCCAGTTTGGCTCAGCGGTTGGAGTGTCGGCCCACGGACCGGAGAGGCCCGGGTTCGGTTCCCGCTAAGGGCACATACCTCGGTTGCAGTTTGTCCCTGGCCCCAGTTGGGGTCGTGTGGGTGGCAGCCACTCGATGTGTCTCTCTTACATCGATGTTTCTTTTTCTCTCTTCCCCCCTCTCTCCCTCCTGCTCTGTCTCAAGATAAATGCAAAAATGTCCTTGGTGAGGATAAAAATAATAATAATAATAATAATAATAATAATAATAATAATAATAAAATGTCTTCCATGAGCTGGACCAGGGGCTGAGCCTCTCTATTATTTTTATTTCAGACCCAGCAAGTAGAATGTGTTGGCACCACGGTGTGAGGAGGGCAGAGCAGTGACTTCTGGTTTCAATACCCTTTTTGCCAAAGCTCCGCCTCGTGTTGGCGTTCCTCCACCACTGTTCACTGCCCTGTCTACAAAGACTCTTGGTTTCTGATATTAGGGCCGCAAAATTCCAGTAAAAACTGAAGAAGTCCTGCCTGACCCTAAAAAGTCACAGCAAAGAATTCCCCACCTCTCAAACAGGTGCCATGAATTTAACATATTTTTTATTATAAAAGCAATATTCGTTCACTGCATTAATTTAGAAAATAGAGAAAAGGCACAAAGAAAACAAAACTCATATTTTATGCATATTCTGTATGTAAATATTTTAACATTAGCAGAACCACGTATCGAAACTGTATCGAACCTGCTTTTTTAATATTTTAACAAGACATGAACATTTTTTCCTGTCATTTATGTAAATATTTGCCAACCTCATTTTTCATGGTAGGTGGTATTCTATCATATCATGATTTATTAAACTTTTATGCCTTACTGTTGGTTATTTAGTCTGTTTCTAATTTTTCACTACCTCAAACTATCCTTTTAAAAATTATTGCATATTGCCCTGGCTGGTTTGGCTCAGCAGTTAGAGTGTCGGCCCGAGGACCAAAGAGTCGTGGGTTCGGTTCCAGTCAAGGTCACGTACTTCAGTTGCAGTTCGTCCCTGGCCCTGGTCGGGGTGGTGCAGGAGGCAACCAGTCGATGTGTCCCTCTTACATCGATGTTTCTCTCTCTCCCCCTCCCACTCTATCTGAAGATAAATGGAAAAATATCTTCTGATGAGGATTAAAAAAAAAATGTATTGCATATTGAATCTTAACCTATATACCACTATGAAGCAAAGGGTTATCAAAAGTAGAATAAGACAGAAGCATGCTAATTTCATGATTATTGACAAGTAGCTCATTGAAATCCATGTAAGCTGATAACGGTCATAGGAGCAAGACTAGAAACCAAGGGAAATTGGAAAAAGTCAAATCAAAGTCTGAGGATGGGGTTACTTCAGTGGGTTTGGGGAAGTAAGTACATCAACCAACTAAAAACTAATTCACTGAGTCTAAAATGCATTTATGGCAAGATGCACCCTTTAGTTTAGGTTCCACTACAGAAGAAAAAGAAGCTGCCAGTAATCAGATGATGCCATCACTTATGATCAGCATTCAGGTGGATCAGAAGAGCAAAGGTCCAAGGAAGAAAGTCCTGCTGAAGAGATGCTGAGAAGGAACTGGATCTGGGTTGGAAGGAATCAGCGAGTGGCTGTGTGTAAGGCAGTTTCGCCATAAAACCAAGGGCTATACTTAGAACACTGAGAGCAGATATCCCATGACTATGGTGAAAACCAGGCTGGCCTCCCTGCAGAAAAGCAGACTGGGATGTTCACATTGTGATCATTTTATTAGATTGCATGTTATGTTGAAATGATAAAATAAGCCTCCAGCCTTAGCACATGATGCTTTAGTTGTTCTCATCTACTCACAGCTCCCTGACTTCACCAGGCTGTTTTATCCTCCCGTGCCTTTTCAAAAGCAGTGCCTTCTGCCCAGCTGGTGTGGCTCAGTGGTTCAGCATCAACCCATGCACCAAGAGCTCGCCGGTTTGATTCCCAGTCAGGGCACATGCCCAGGTTGTGGGCCAAATCCCCGGTGAGGGGCATGCAGGAGGCAGCCAATCGATGTTCTTTCTCATCGATGTTTCCATCTCTCTCTCCCTCTCCCTTCCTCTCTTTCTCTAAAATCAATAAAGAAAAAAAAAATGAAAAAAACAAAAACAAAAGCAGTGCCTTCTGCCTGAAACACCCATATTTATCCAGAAAATACAACTCAAGCCCCATCTTCCTGGGGACCTTCCCGGACCTCCCCTAGGAGAAAACCAGCCTGCTCTCAGACCCACCCCTGACTTTGCACATCAGGTCCTGCATCAACTACGGCCCTCTCAGACCCAGACAAGCTGAGCCAAGACTAACCCCCCAGAAAAGGCCACTTCACATGGTGTTGCGACCCTAAGAGCCAGAGTCTTGCCTGACTGTCAAGGCAGGATCTCAGTCCGGAAACAGTAACCTGAACCTGGAAAATTTTAACTCCTAGCTTTTAGAAAATGCTAAAAAGACGATGAAACAGGCAGAGTCCAAACTGCAGTAAGTTCTACATACATTTTACTATAAATGTAACTTTATCCTATCCAATGCAAACGGGGCTACAGAGGGTGTTCTCTGCCCATCTCCCCTCCTGGTAAACTTTAGGGAACAGGTGTTCAGTCTTGGTCTGTCCTCCAAGATGTGCTCACAGCTCTCCCGTCCTCTCCTGCACATCCCACAACTTTCTCCATATCTTCAGTTCTCACTTACTGAAGCTCAAATTGCTCAGTTTGTTTTTTTAAAAAGCAAACCCTGTCTTAGTCGCCAACTGTGCAAGTGGCCTGGGTCGGCTTGTGCAGCACAGGAGCTTCCTCTCTAACCTGAGAATTAAGATCTCAGACTCCCAGTGTCTTCTGTGCCGGGCTGGGAGGATCATTGCAAACTGCTTTTCATAAGAAAGGGGAGTTCCTACTTGGAGACTTGGTGAGAAATGGATCAGTGGTTCAGTTCTCAGGACCCATAGCAATTTGGGAGCTCTATTATGTAATCGTTTTATGCCCCTTTGATTGTGGACACCAGTAGTCCAAACCCACTTTGTTTTAATCAAGAATGTATACACCTGTCGAGGAGTTCCTGAAGGCCTTGGACCATGTATTGATTGTCTCTGAACACACAGTGCCTGCAACTCTTATTAGGTATCACTTTAAATGAATGGATGAATGAATGAATGCGTGAGCACTAACTCAATTCAAACTGGATTCAATGTATCATCTCTTTGGAGAGCTCTGGGACACTAAAGGTTGAGTTACTCATACCCCTACACTACCCTCTTCACTGTGCACCTTATGGGACCACCTATCCCTGCAAGATGTTTCTCTGTCCAGTGGTTTCTTTCTTTCTCTGTTCCCTTGAGTCACTGTTCCTAATGCCCACCCTCTCCCCAGCCCCCCAGCAACACATAAGTTTTAACCTAACAAACCATCTACCTACATCAAGTTTGTTCCTGAGCTGGCTTCACACCCTCGGAAAGTTGCTTGGCAGTTAAATAGCTGAAGAGAGATTGTGCAGACAGTGCAGGAATGCAGGAAATAAACAGAGGGAAGGCAAAGGCCTCCAAGTTGAGGTCTTTGGAGGACAGTCCATTCTCGGCTGCCTCTGACCTCATTTCCTCTGTCAGCAACCCCCAAAGTTATCTGGAGCCCACATTAGAGAGTCTTCTGTTGAGGTGTTGGGGTTGTTTCTCACTGTCACCCCCACAGTCTTCCTTCTTTTCAGTAGATAGCATTTCATGGACACGGCAGTCTAGGATTTTACCCTCTGAGGCAAGACAACTTGCATCTATGATGTATTCAAGCCAATCACCAGGCTTATCAGTCAGGACAGACAGGCAAGGTATGCTCTATAACAAATAACCCCCAAATTCAAAAGGCTTAAAACAATAAGGGTTTGTTTTATGCCGCATGCGCCCATGTCTCCTCCTTCCAGGATCCAGTCTGAGATCATCCAGGCTGCCATCACCTCAGACATTGTCACTGTCAGTGGCAGTGGGCAAAGGGGAAAGAGCCTGGTGAGTATCAACCCCACAGTAGCTCCTAAAGCCTCTAACAGGAAGTGAGACCCATCACTTCCATTCACATTCCATTGGCCAAAACCAGTCATTGGCTACATCTGGGTTCCAGTGGGTAGAGAAGGGTAACTCTACCCCATGTGCGTAAACAGCACCAATGACCACCACACACTGTGTCTTCCATGGAGTTGAGGCTCAATTAATCTGTTCGACAGGGAGGAAAACCCCATTTACTTTCCCCCTAGGGTAGAGGTAAGAAGACCCTTGTTTCACAGAAAGAGGGTGAAGTGTGGGTCTGCATAATGAGAAGGCAAATGAGCACTGAGTTGCTCTATGTAAGAGAAAGAGAGACCCAGGGGAAGTCTAGGAGTCCTGAGTGGCTGGAGAAGGCTTGGACCCTCTCTGGGGTGGGGAAATAGAAAATAAAGGGAAAAGTCTGCAGAGAGGCAGAGAAAGAGAATATAGAAGCCAGTGGAAGGAGAGTGGAGATGGTAAAAGGAGATATTTAGAAAGTTCTGTTACATGGGAAGTGATGTACCCTGTTTGGGCATCTCCTTTGCTCTGGAAGCAGGATTGGTAGGTTTTGAGAGGGATAGCATGCTGAGGCTGGTTGCAGGGCAAACACAAGGCAAGGCCAGAGACTGCCAAGGGGGCCCAGTTACTGCACAGGCCAAAGTCAAGTTTTGTTTGTTTTTTCCTAATCTGGCTCCAACTAACCGCTCCTTTATCCTCCAGTATGACCCGGCACCTCTCCAGGGGTATAGACTATGCTCTGCTCCATCCACCAACTTGGGCTGCTTGGCACTGCCTCACCCGCTGCCTTCATTCTCATTGTCTTGCCCACCTCCTAATCCCCAGCTTCAACTGTCCACTTCTCGTTTCTCCACCCCAAAATCCTCTCCTCAAGCTACATCTCAGAGGCCACCAAATTTCCTTGAATCACGAAAATGAGGTTCTTGTGCTTCTCCCCATCATGGCCACCTCCTTCACCAAGGAATGCCACATACTAAAATTACTGTTTGGCATGCTCTCTCCCCTAAAAGACTGTGAGACCCTTGAGGGGAGGGAATGATTTCTAACTTTTGTCCCCAGCTCCTATTACAAGATTTACTATGAAGTAACAACCATAATGACGATAGCAAGTACTAATGTACACACCAATAACAGTAACAGATGACATTTACCAAGCTTTTATGGGTTTGGCCTGAGTTAAGGGCCTAAGTATGTCATCTTTCTATCTGTACAACCACCCTGGTGAGTCTTATTAGCCTCACTTTACAGATAGGGCAAAAAAGGAGGCCCAGAGAGAGTAAGCAACCAGCCCAGAATCACACAGCTCTGGTGTCAGAATGACCTCAGTTTGAACATTTTCCACCTCACTTAACTCCAGTCAATTACTTCTTCAAAATTCTGGGCACAGCCTGCCAGGTGTGGCTCAGTGGATTGAGCATCATCCCATGCACCAAGAGGTCATCAGTTCGATTCCCAGTCAGAGCACATGCCCAGGTTGCAGGCTCTATCCCCAGCAGCAGAAGTGCAGGAGGCAGCCCACTGATGTTTCTCATTGATGTTTTTATCTCTCCCCCTCTCCCTTCCTCTCTACCTAAAAAATCAGACTTCCAGTCAAGATGGCGGCGTAGGTAAATGCGGTATCACATCCTCCCACAACCACATCAAAGTTACAACTAAACTACAGAACAACCATCATTTAAAACTGCCTGAAATCAAGCTGAAAGGAAGTCCTACAACTACGAAGTTAAAGAAGCCACATTGAGACTGGTAGGAGGGGCGGAGGCGCAACGGGCTGGTCCCACACCCACGTGTGGCGGATAAAAATTAGGAGGACACCTCAGCTGGGAAGGTCCTCCCTGAGGACTGAAGGGTCCCCGTCCCACACCAGGTGCCCAGCTCAGGGTTCCAGTGCCAGGAAGAGAATCCCCATAACTTCTGGCTGGAAAAACCAGCGGGAACTGAGGCTGAGGCGGCTGGAGCCCCCAGCAGCTCCTCTTAAAGGGCCCGCGCACAGACTTACTCAGACTCGCACCCTCCAGGCTCCAGAGTGCGGGAGGCAGCTTGAAAGGCACCAGAGTCATATGGGAAGCACTGGGCTGTTTGGCATTGGAGCGAGGGCTGGAGAGGCGGCTTTCTCCTGGACAGATGTGCTATCAGAGGCTTTTGTTCCTTTGGTGAGCCCTTCCCTGGGCCGGCAGACGCCGCCATATCTGGGACTCCAGCTACCTGGCTCACACTGTTTGCCCCACCCTGGTGATTCCCTGAGGCCCCGCCCCACCCAACTTCCAGGCCCACCCAAGCTGTTGCCAGTTGCTTTACCATAGGATTGGCCTGTCCTGGATCCTGCTTCAGGTTTTCCTAAATTCTTTCAAACAAGCAGCATCTGGTCTCAGCTAGCCCCATACCTCTCGCTAAGTAATACATAGAAACAAACACAGGGAGGCAGACAAAATGAGGAGACAAAGAAACAGGTCCCAAATGAAAGAACAGAACAAAACTCCAGGAAAAGAACTAAGTAAAATGGAGTTAAGCAACCTAACAGATGCTGAGTTCAAAACACTGCTTATAAGGATGCTCAATGGACTTAGTGAGAACCTCAGTGAACTTAGAGAGGGCCTCAAGAGCATAAAAAAGGACAAGTCAGAAATGATGGATGCACAGTCAGAAATGAAGGAGGCACTAACTGAAATAAAGAATAGTTTACACAGATTCAATAGTAGAGTAGGTAAATCCAAGAAGCAAACCATCAATTTGGAATATAAGGAAGCAAAAAACACCTAATCAGAACAGCAAAAAGAAAAAAGAATCCAAAGAAATGAGGATAGTGTAAGGAGACTCTGGGACAATTTCAAGTGTGCCAACATTCGCATCTTGGGGGTGCCAGAAGGAGAAGAGAGAGAACAAGAAATCGAAAACCTATTTGAAACAATAATGGCAGAAAACTTCCCGAACTTGGTGAAGGAAACAGACATACAAGTCCAGGAAGCACAGAGAGTGCCAAACAAGATGAACCCCAAAAGGCCCACACCAAGACACATCATCATCAAAATGCAAAAGGTTCAAGACAAAGAGAGAATCTTAAAAGCAGCAAGAGAAAAGCAGTTAGTTACCTACAAGGGAGTTCCCATAAGACTGTCAGCTGATTTCTCAAAAGAAACTTTGCAGGCCAGAAGGGAGTGGCAAGAAATACTCAGAGTGATGAAAAGCAAGAACCTACAACCAAGATTACTCTATTCTGCAAAGCTGTCATTTAGAATCGATGGCCATAGAAAGAGTTTCCCAGACAAGGAAAAGCTAAAGGAGTTCATCACCACCAAACCATTATTATATGAAATGTTGAAGGGTCTTCTTGAAGAAAAAGATAAAAAAATATGAAGAAACAAAATGGCAATAAATACATATCTATCAACAATTGAATCTACAAACAAAATGAACAAGCAGAACAGAAACATTCTCATAGATACAGAGAACTTTTGTTGGGTACCAAATGGGTGGGGGCTGGAGGGAGGGGTGAAAAAGGTGAAGGGATTAAGAAATACAAATTGGTTGTTAGACTGACAAACCTCAAAGGGAAGGGGGGTTGGGGGGTGGGAAGAAATAAACCAAAGAACTTATATGTATATATGCATAACCAATGGACACAGACAACAGTGTGGGGAAAAGCAGGAGGGGGGCAGGAATGGGGAGGAGGGGGGCAATGGGGGAAAAATGAGGAACATCTGTAATACATTCAACAATAAAGATAAGTTTAAAAAATAACATAAAAAATAAATAAAAATACATTTTAAAAATTCTGAGCACATACTCAGTGGTGGGGCTCAGCTTTCAGCTGAAATCTTTCCAATGTCAAGAATTATGCTCTCAGACATGAGGTGACTGTGGCAGAGACCGTCTAGCTATTCACCAAACCACTGGCCTTTACCTCCAGAGTATTACATTTCTAGCCTGATACATGTCGGGGGGAGTGTTGAACACCACCTGTGGACCCTAACCATAAAAACTTCCCATGAGGCCCTGGCTGTTGTGGCTTAGTTGGTTGGAGCATCATCCTGTACACCAAAAGGTGGTGGGTTCAATTCCCAGTCAGGGCACAGACCCAGATTGTGGGTTCGATCCCTGGTTGGCACGTGCGGGAGGCAACCGACTGATGATTCTCTCTCACACTGATGTTTCTCTCTCTCTCTCTTTCTCCCCCTCCTCTCTCTAAAATCAATTTTTTTAAAAAGAAAACTTCCCATGGGGTCCTACATGGTCTCTTCCTCCCCTCCCCTCTGACACCACATGACTATAAGGCTCCACAGAGGACTCCAAGCTATAGATGAAAAGAGTCACCAGACAGATGAGTGACTTCATCAAACAGAGACCCACCACCCTCACCCCACCCACACAACTCCACCCTCCTCCTCCTGGAGACGCCAGCAAGAAATCAACTTTTGTGCTAAGCCATCAAGATCTGAGTATAGCCTGCTGAAACAGTTCACCTACCCTGACCAAAACAGTGTTCAATAGATGGTTGGTTTTAAAGCAATGTTTGGGGCAACAATGAGATTGTAGAAGCTGTTTTCTGTCAGCAGGGAGAGGGTCCCCAGGCATGCTCAGAGAAGACTTGACATCCGTTCATTCATTGACTTGACACACCTTGAGGGCAGGGTACTGACTAGTCTGAGTGAAGAAGCTGGACAAGAGATGTAGGGGAAGCCACAGATTACTGAGCCCAGTATGTGGGAGCAGGGAGAGACAGGAGATATCCTCAGAGTCCTCAGAAAGGGCTGCTTCTGTGTTCAAGGACCAACTGGAGCAGCTGAAGGCAGCTACAAAGATGGAAGGAGTTCAGGCTCCTGACCGGGGAGGGCCAGCCAGGTGTGAGAGGAAGCCTTTGTGGCCTGTGTGGCCTGCATGGCTGGCAGCCTGGGCAGCCCAGAGGCTTCCTCTGAGATCTGGCCCAGTCCTTCCTCAAGCAGCCTCTGAAACATGAGCTGGCATTGCGTCCCTGCAGCTCCTTTCCCTCTGCCTACTCTCTCTACCTTTTCTTTCTCTGAACTCTCCTCTTCTGGCCACTACCTTCTACTCTTCAATCACTGGATTCGAGACAGCCTGACAATCCCCCTGGGGCAAAAAACTCCCCAAACCTGCAAGCAGGCATCTTCTGCCCACCTACACATATTCTACCCCACTTATTCGCATGTCAATACCCAGAATGCCCTGCTGGCCAAGGCCACAGCCATTAGACACATTGGACAGCCTTTGCCAGTATCTGACGCCTAGAGTTGGCAGAGCTGGTGGCTCTCGGAGGGCAAGGCATTTGTTCTCATGCCAGCTAACGTTGGGAATGAGCAGCATCACCTGCAGCCTTGGTCTCCTGACAGAGCTCTGCTAGCATGGCTCACATTGGCACAAAGCAAAAAGAAATGCAGATGCACCCAGAAATCATTTTTAAAGCCATTTGACCAGCTTTCAAAGTCCCCACGCTGCTGCTCACCACGTCCATCCACCAACACAGCTAGCTCACTCACACTCCAGCTCAGCAACCCTCCACCCGAGAGTGCAGCCTCTCTGGCCACCACGGGCTGCAAGAGGACTTTCTCAAAACCCAGATTTGGGGAGTTTTTCTACCCCCTCCATAACTCCAGCATACAGCAACTTCCTCTTTGGGTTCAGAGACGACAAGCAACTTGCCACAAACCACACTGGTATGATAGTCCCTGACCGTGTCTCAGAGTTCCCCCAAGTTGCTATATGAGAGGGATCAGTGCACAGTTCCAGCAAACAACTCAGGAGAAGCCAGCTTCTCCAGGTCAGGGAAAGGAGAGTCAAACATCAACAGCAAGACGTATCTGAGAAAATAATCATAAGGTATGATGACAAACATGTGTGTGTACAAGGTAGGCAGGAAGAGATAGGTATAAAGAAGAATAACACAAACAACAAACAGAACACGACTTCCGTGTTCCTTCCTCCACAAAAGGCCTCTTTTGTGTAAACTATATTAGCCACATCTGCTCCGGCCTCTATGGGAATGGACAGCACTGTCCCTGACTCATGTTTGATAACTCAACAAGTCATTCATGCAGTAAAACATAACATGCTCACTATGTGTCTGGCACTGCGGTAGTAACTGGGGACACACAAATGAAAGATGTGGCCTCTACACGATGGTGCCTTCCTAGCTAGTGTAGCCAGCAAGCCTCTTTCCTTTCTGCTGTAGGGGGTAACAGCTTTCCAGGTGTCAGGGATGGGTCCCCTGAGTCATCATGCAGCAGGGCAGCAGTAGGCCCAGTAGCACAATGGCGTCTGGAGCCACACTGCTCCATTTTAAGGGGGCTCTGCTGCTCTCCAGCTTGGACATCCTGGGCAAGTTCCTTATTTCCATGCCTCAGCTTCCTCACTGCAAAATGGAGCCAACCACAGAACTCCGCCATAGAGGGGTGATGAGGACCGAACGAGTTAACACACGCAATGCCCTTAACACAGCATCTGACACAAACCAAGTGCTCCATAAACATTAGTTATTGTTATCATCACATCTGGCTGCACATACTAACCAAAGTCACTGCCAAGCTTAAGGAAGAAGCAGCCAACGGCCACAGACCTGAGCAAAGCTAAATGGTTTTTATAGGAACTAGACCATGGATAGGACTGTAACCAGATAAATACAAGAAAACAAGCACTTATAATATGCATAGATCAAGGGATAAATTGATTATTGGGATGGTGATTGGCCAGTAAGTGAGGAGAATTTCAGATTTAAACATATATATGAAAGGCCTAACCCTGCTCCCTGGCTTTCAGCCACGGCCTTGCTGTGGGCTGGAGGACAGGTGAGTGGGAAGGGAGTCACAGGGAGACTTCTGAGACAGTGCTGTGGCCCAGAACCAGAAAGGCAGGGGTCTTAACAGGAGGTCAGGGTAACCCTAGCTCCTTGAGAAAAGTGATGGGTGGGCCATTGCTAAATGTTTCACAGCCTTGACACCACCCTCTTCTCCATGTCTTCCCACCTGGCCTCCCCGATCCCAACCCTCAGGGCGAGGTCAAAGACAGAAGGATTTGAAAGACCAAGCCCCATGTCTCAGGAAAACTCCTTCCTCTGTTCCCCAGGATTAGGAGATTAGAAGGAGAACAAAGGAGCAATTCACCAGTGGATTCTGCATTTCTCCCACGTCCAACTCACCAACTGCCGAGTTCCCACCATCTCAAGTGGCTATAGAGAGGGCTGAGACTAGCTGTGCACAGATACCTCTCCCAGGGACAATTCAATGCCTCTGTGCATGTAGCCTGGCGTAGAAGGGAGTGTGTGTGTGCATGTGTGTGTGTGTGTGCACGCACGCAGGTCACCTAGAGAAAAATTAGAGGTAAAGGAGATAAGCATTGAACCAGAAAACCTCCCACAGATCTATTCAGAAAAGTGCCTGGTTCCCACCCAGCTTTCTTAAATCCAGAAGACACCCTGAGCAGATGACAGCTGTATGACTGATAGAACTCAACCCCACCTGCAACAGATACACACTCTGCCAAGGGGCACATTTTTGAAACTTTGGGGAAATTGAGGGAGAATAAAACCTACCCACAATTTCATCATGGGTAGCACTTTGATATATTTCTTCTAGTTTCTTCCCCTACATATCTTTTAAAATAAATACAGTATCAGCCAATTCACACTTTCTTGGGTCCTGTGATGTCTTCTTTTTCCTAACATTATACCACAAGTATTTTTCCGTGTTGCCACATTCTTTCCATCCAGCCTTCTTATCGGACGGAGGCCAGTTTGAGCACTGACTGTTGAAGGGGTTCAAGGTCATTCACAACGGGGAAGGGAAGACTAAAGGCGATCCCGAGTTACCATGTCTAAGCTCATGCAAGGCTACTTCCAAATACAACATGGTCCAAATAAAATAAGAGGGAAGCAATGAAAACTGAAGCTGTAAGGGAAATTTTGCTGACTGTTAAGATAATTATACTCCAAAGTGGATTTAAGTTCCTTGGATCTTTCTGTTCAGGGTGAATTGTGGTCAATCCTTCTTACATGCCAAGAGATGCACAAAATGTGGCTCCTCTTACCAAAGGGGGCTAGTATTTAATTATTCTTAATGAATCTTTTCTTCAATCCCTGCTTCCCTCTTTAAAAATACATTCGCATACATTCTCATTTCCTAGAACCACACCCTCCCACCTCCTAAACCTACACAGCCTCTCTCCTCGTTTTCTCTAGACTACACATGTTCCAAATAGGTGGAATTGAGGGACTCCTAAAAATATAACTTTAACAACAAATGAGCAAACAAAACAAACAAGCAAACTCATAGACACAGATAAGAGGATGGTGGTTACCAGAGGGGAAAGAGAGTGGGGGAAGGGGGAAGAGGGACAAAGGAGTCAAATATATGGTAACTAGACTTTGAGTAGTGAGCACATAATGCAATCTACAGATGATGTATTATAGAATTGTACACCTGAAACTTATATAATGTTATTAACAAATGTTAACCCCAATAAATAAATTTTTTAAATTGCATTTCCTATGGAATTGGGGATTTGTTGGCAATTATAACTTTTAACAAGGGTTAGCGTATCCTGTTTCTGCCAGTACTTAGCTCTACCTTCGTATTCTCTAGACAGATCCACAGAGGGGTTAGATGCGATGTCTGAATCAGGCGTGTGTTAGCCAAACAAGGAAAAGGTGGTCCTTGGGTGGAGTAGATATTGCTTTGTTGAGGTGACAGTTGAGGTGGGGGGGAGCGTGGCAGGAGAGAGCAGAGAAGCTGCTAACCTAAGCTTGGAGGGTTGATGCATCCTTCACTCAGCTCTCTTCCCTGGCCCAAAGAGCGGGGAGACTGTACTAAGACCAAGAGAGAAGTCCACCCTTCCTCTCCAGCCTCCAAAGAGCCACCAGCTACTTCCAGCTGGGTCTAAAAAGACAAAGTACCCAGCTCTGTGGAGTCTTCATGGAGCAACCCTCCAGTTATTTGGATCAGTTTTGTCATGGCTCAAAGAAGGCTCAAGATTTGAATGGACCAAAAAAAGCAAGAATGAATGGTCACAATTTGGAAGAAAAGGCGTCCTTTTTTTCCCAAGGTTAGTTGCCAAAGGCCTGGGATGGGAGGGGAATGGAGAAGAAGTTTTTCTTGGTTATGCAGTTATCACTGGAGGTTTCGGGAATTGACTGATACCATTCATGATCAGTGCCTTCCCTCTACCTTCTTTGCAGAACTCATTCCTGACTCAGCTTCAGCCTTCAGTATCTGAGTTCTTAGGCCCCTCACCCAGCTGCTCATGGGGAAGTACCCTATAACTAAGGGTGAGCAAATGGTGGGGGATGGGGGGTGAAGCAGGATAGAATGATTGATTACAATAAAAGCCCAGGCCAAAGTGAAAAGGAAAAGCCAATGTCATCTCTAGCTCACACAGCAATTAAAGTCCTCACTTGGAAAGATGCTGTTGTGAGCCTAAGTGTTGATGAATGAGACACAAACCCTGTTGGGAGAGGGAGTTGATGATTTTTTCAACTAATTTTGTAAAGGTCCTAACAGATCAATAGCTGGCAAAAGGACCTCAAAGATCATCTTGAAAATTCCTCCTTCTGCAGATGAAGGCATCCAGGTTCAGTCAACCTAATTGGCCTGCCCAAAATAATGGTGAGTTAGTCCAGAGCCAAGGCTGAAGCCAGTGTTTTGAATCCAGCTCTAGGGTTCTTTGCATGACTCCATGTTCATATTCACACCACCAGCATGTGAGCCCTCCCAGCCTCAACGACATTCCCCCTCCCTGACACAGAGCACCCAGGTGTGTCCTGCTTTGCCGTGAGGATTACTTCCCATCAGGGCTGCCTTGATTCTTAGTGAATAGTCTGACGCCATGCAGCTGGTAGAGAAGCATAGGGGAATGGGAATGGGAATGGGAACACATCAAGCATAAAGGTCTCTAGGAAAATTTTCAGGAAAGGGGGAAATGGCTGAGAAATAGAGAAAGAGCAAAGACCTCAAAACTTTTGGAATGGGAACAGTCAAAAGCTGAAAGTCATATTGAAGGGAAAGACAAAAAAGCTTCTGCTCTAGACAGAGTCATAACATGCAAGCATTTGTGTCCCCTGTCCCAACCTTCCTTTTCCTGTCTTTTCCTCTCTTGGACGTCAAGCCCCTCTTCTTCATAAGCAACATTTCCTTTCAGGAAGGAAAGTAAGGAGCACATTCATGCAGAAGCAGAACTGACTGAAAAGCCTCTCAAGCAAGTTCTATAAAATGTCAGAGCTACAAGGGACCAAGACATAACATTGCCAACCCAGTTTGGAAAAAAATTTTAAATCTAGAAGCTAAATAATACATATATCAATCCTTCACAGAAGATTATACCTCAAGAGTTACCCCCAACAATGCATCCCTTCTCAAGAGACCTTGGCCTTGGTCACTATCTGCAGGATCAAATGTTGGTTTGTGTATATGTCCTTTCAGGATAATCTGCCACAGGCTTCACCGGGGCTCACTCTCTGGTCACCCCAAGTATTTGCAAATATCCCTTCCAAGAGGTCATTATCCTTTTTCTGCTGGAACTTGGGAAGAGTCAAGATGGGACAACAGGCCCTTCCACTTTTCCTTGGCCACCACAAGGCAAACACACCAAGAGATAGTTACATGTAAATTTCTATGTTAAAGAATTACAGAAAACTAAATAAGGGAACGATCATTGGGGCTGGAGAAACTTCTAGTGAGCTGTGAACATGGACTCTCATTCAGTTCCCAGGGGAAAGCATCTAAAGTGTAGATTTTTCTCAAGGACAAGGTCATCTGTGCAGGGCCACCATATTGCGCAACTCCTAGGAGTACTATTCACATAAGAGTCTATGTAATGGCTCATCTGGAGTTGTGCAGGGCCTGGTGTACACAGGTATAAAGGCGGCCTTGCCTCATCCCTAAGTTGGCCCACCTTCATTCAGATCATTTCATGGCCTTCAGCACCTACTTTTTCAAGTCTCTGTGTCCTAAATATTCCTCTCCTTTAGTAACCCTCCTCTCTTTTCCATACAAAGCGGTCTCAGCTCCCTCAATCTGTTCTATGTTTTACTGCCTCATGTACAATATAGACGCAACCATGTGGTCAGTATCAGCATGTTGGTCTTCACTGAGTCTTAAGGACACCAGTAGAAGAAAAAGCTCCAGTCCCTCAAACACAGGTGAATGTGGATGCTCTGATTCCCCTTCCAGGAAGAGCTCTCTCAAAGACAAAAACATTTATTGGTGCAGAGGGGGAAAAGAGTATATTTTAAACCATAATGGGTAAAGGGCTCTGGCTCCACCCTGATGGTCAGTAAGTACTCATTATTGTATGGCAAGCATTTGGTTTCTCTGGGGATCTTACCTGTGGACAGCCATCCCTAGAAAATGGCTAACCTGAGATATACTTGCTTCTCCATCTAATCAAAAGACTCTAATAATAACATGCATGATTCCCAGATAACAAACCTCTCTCTAATACATGTGTTTTCTATAGAGGTAATATTGTGAAAATTGCTTCTTGGGGGAAGGGGATAGAAAGTCTTAGATATTACCATGATTTACAGCCTCCAAAGGGTTACAGTACATGAATGGGTAGAGAGTATATAGAGGAAGAGGGCAAATTATAAGAAAATCTTGCCTAAAAAGGCTCCCTAAGGGAATAATAGTGAAAAATAAATAAATAAACTCCAGAAACACTGCTCTAATAGGGGAGGGAAACAGGAATGGGGGGAAGTTGCCAATTCTAACTGCTAAGATAATTGTTATTATTGTTATTGTTATTATCATTATCATCATAATTTAAAACATTTTGTATGCATGACCTAAATTAATCCTCCTAACCATCTTAAGGAGTAAGTACTGTTATATTCATTTAAGATGATGAAACAGCTGTAGAGATGTTGTCCGAGGCCACACAGCTAGTAACTGGCAAAGACATGAGTCCGGCCCAGTTCTATCTGGCTTCAAAGTCCATGGTCTCAACCATCCTAGCATCCTGACTACCTTGTCAGTCCAGCAGAAGGGAGATTTGTCTCAGAGAAGCCCATCTCTAAACTCTACCATCTACTCCACCAAACCAAGTCTACCTGTACAACCATAAAGGGCAGTTACATTCTAAGAAAGGAGACAGACACATGCTGGAAAAATTCTGGATTGGGTTGAGGATGAAGAGGGAGGAAAATGGCCTCACTCTGCCCAAGAGTCTGCCTCCTCCTCTTCTTCCAGGAAGCGTGGAGCTATCGAGACCAAAAGCCTGGAACCTGAGGCAAAGAGAGCAGTGAGAAGGGGGAGGGTGGCCCTGCTATGTGCTCGGCTACTGCTGCTGAAACCCCAGCATGGGGCTCTGGCCAAGACCAAAAGATGAGGTGACCTCTATACAAACAGAACTTCCCCAGGCAGCGCTTCTGCGAATATAAACACGGACTCACCACGTGATAGGTTCAACCAGTTCATGTAAACATCAAAGGCAGAAAAAATTCAAGGGAAAAAAAATATGCTCCAAAGAGACAGAGCAGGATATGTAGTTTTGTGACCCAAAGAGAGGAAGGTCAAGAGCTAAAAGGCTCAAAACCCACTAGGTCTGCAGATGACCTCTTCCAAACTTGGGCACAGGTCGCCTCGATCCCCTCACGGTGTAGGAGGTCTTTTGTCAGGGGCAGTGATCACTCATGGTTGGCTCTTCCCCCATATCTGAAGCACATTGGGTTAGATTTCCACAGAAAACAGCCAGTAGTCTTGAAGCAGGAGGGTCAGCAGTTCACTATCAGAAGGGCTTCTCCATTGCCAGGTTCTCTGTGGAAGGAAGGTGCCTCAAGAGGTCCATCTAAGCTTGGGAACAGCTGACCTGCTAGGAGGCAGGGGATGGATAGAATGAACTCTGAAGAAACAGCACACCCTCCCTCCTTCCCCCTACTCTCCCACCCTGCTGTTTGTGCTGGCAAAGAGGATGCTTTCCCCATGCCCCATGTTATCTGTGAGAATGCCAGTGGAGTCTGTTGTTTTTGCAAATAATCCATGCTGCCCCTGTAAGAGGAGCCAGCTCTCCAGAGCATTTGCAAATAGCACCAGAAGAGTTCTGACAGCGCTCCATCTCTGCCTTTCCAAGGCATCCATTACCCTAAAATACACTGGCCAAGGAGAAGTTTGGCAGCTGGACCCAGTGGACAGTAGGAGACAGGATGCTCTGTGTTGCCGTCGTGGACTCCCCAGCATCTTCAGAAGAAACCGCGGAGCTCTGGGACACCGCCACAGTCAGGGCAATCAGAGGTCTCCAACTCTGGATTGAACCAGAAGGACGGTGGGTGCTGCCCCAGACCCCACGGCTGTGTTGGGATTCATTCAAGCAGGCGTAGCCTCCTGGTGGCTCAGTGGGACACTTGCGAGGCCCCCCTGGGATCCAAAATTGCACTGAAACCCAGTGTAGCACAGGAATGGGGAAGGAGACTTGAGCAGGCATAACCTGAGGAGCCTGGGAGGCAGTATAGAGGGAATAAGGACAGGTGTGTTTCACTGTATTCACAACAACAAACCCTATGTACCTTATGGTACACGTTCACTTTCATATTGTCACACGTAGGCATGTAGGACTGTCTATATGGGCCAAATCAAAAATAGGTAAGTCCTATAACAACAGATATTTGGGGCAACGCAGTCCAGTGGACTCCTCACCCCACCACTTCTTATCTGTGTGATCTTGGGCAAGTAACATGACTTCTCTGTACCTCTGTTTTAAAACGGGCTTAATTGTAGCTCATACTAGGGTCATTATGAGAATTAAATGAGTTAATATTTGTGAAGCACTTAGAACAGTGCCTGCCGCATATCAAGCATTACTAGCATGTGTTAAACACACAGAGGCTCAAATGAATCTGTCCAGTATTTAATGCCAAAGGGGCTCTTTGCCCCATTCTTTTTTTTTTCATTTCATTTATTTATTTAATAAATATTTATTGGGTGCCTACCACATGTCAAGCTCTGTGTTGATACTGCAGCTGTGAAAATGAGCCAAAACAACCATGGCCTGTCCACTCTTGGGGCTTGGAGTCTACATGTCAGCTCTTTTGATGAGCTTTTCCTCCAAGCACCTTCAAATCTCTGTCAGGTTAAACCGGCCCAACCTAGATCAGATCTTGCCTAGGGGGACATGCCCCTAAATGTAGGATCTGCAAAAGAAAATTGCTTGTGGTTTCCCAGCTGTCCCAGCCTTGTGTGCAGGAGAGAAAGCTGCCAGAGTGGCGAAAACGAGCCCCAATATTCACAAGGCAGATGGTGTGAACCCAGCTTAGTCATCGGGGTGACAAGTTCAGTCAGTTGCCTTGCTCAGCATCCATTCCAGCTTCTAGCAGACTTCCTTCTACTGCAGAGGCTAGAGCCCCCAAACCTACATTTCTCAGACACCAGTCAGTTAAGGTTTTGGATGCAACTTGAGACCTATGAAGCAGATACACTCATTCAAGACTTTGTTTTGGAATCACGTTATGAAAGAAGAGAAGGCCAGTATGGGATGTCCATTTAACTGGAGCAGACTGGATCACAGGCAGACAGACCTCCAGCAGTGGCCGTGGCCTCCTGATTCGCAAGCAGCTTTCTTATTCCAGCAGAGGCAGAAGCTTTCGTGGGGGCCCAATTCTGCAGTGGGAAGTCATTCCTGGAATCCCCGCCTAGAATCTTTTTCTCCAGCTGTCCCAGTTGGTCCATGCTCTCTGTGCCTCTTGATAGATCCCTTTCAGCCTGCACCAGCTGGAGTGGACTCCATTGTCTGCAAGTGGAAGTGAAAGAACCTATCCAGAGTTGGCCATCCCTAACAATGTAACTCCTCCTAAGCATTTTTCTTTATAGTGAGATTCCCCATTCACCAGGAAGAGAAAAGTTTGGAAGGTTTTGGCTGCAAGGCCACGATGAAGTAAGTAGCAATGGAAGAGGAGATGAGTATAGTGCTATGTTCTTCCTACCCTAGCCTCAGTCATGCAGGACTTCCTCTCTCTCAAACACACCAAGAGCATTTCTGCCACAGGGCCTTTGCCCACGCTGACCGATCTGCTGGTAAGTGACTTTCTATTACATTGCCCTATCTTATCATCTTTGCAGCACTTATCAGTTATTTTATTGATGTATTTGTTCATGTGCTTATTATTTGTTTTCCCCCATTAGAGCATAAGCTTTTGGAAGTCAGGAGCCCCGACTTGTTCACATTGAATCCCTAGACTACAGAACATGCCTGGCACAGAGTAGGGTCTCCAAACAAATCTGTGTACGGACTAACTTATTCACTGACTCTCATTCCTCAAATCTACTTCCTGAGGTCTGAGTCCTTTGAGTCAACCAAAAAGTCAGCCTTTTGGATGTGAATTAAATCCCAAGTACATCGTGAAGACAGAAGGGGCTCCTGGGTTAAAACCTGGAGGTCAATGGTGGGGAAATCCTTCTCCTCTGAGAAATTAATAAGTTAAATCAGATGGAAATGAATTTAATCTTCTCCTTCCCCCTTATTATCCTAATTGATTTAATTTTATGGCAACTTTTCAGCATTCTTACAACAGAAAGCAACTCATGTTGCATTGGTCGCCCAGAAAGTAATTACCTTGTGGTTTTACTCTAATTCACCACCAGACACTCTCTTTGGCTTTGAGAACCCCTGAGAGTGAAGAAGTAAATCATGAAGATTAGAAAAAGCCTTTTCCATTTCTTATGCTTATTTTACAATTAAAAATGATGCTAAAATGACTGGGCACAACAATTATCTTTTATCTTCATTAGAAAAGAAGGTACATAATTTAGAGTACAAGGCAAAATATGAATAAATACATGCATAGTTAACTAATCTTTAACTGGTTTCAAATATTGCTGAATGCAGCCTTGGTTTTATTCCAGAATTGAGTAAATTAAACTCTTTTTGATTATCCTAACTTGGACATAATGTCTCCCCAGGGCTTATCCCAAGTCTAGTGTGCTTTGTGTCTTTGTAGCAGATTCTTGTTTAAAAAAAAAAAAAAAAAAGTACAAAAAGCTTCTATCTCACTTTGATCTCTTTCTAACAAGAAAGACCTTTAGTATCCTACTTGCAATTTATTAAAGAAAAGTCTAATTTGTCCTTTTAAGTCCCCAAGCTCTTTTCCCGCTTCCAACTTTGGTACCCAACAAAAAGAAAGTAAAAATCAGACAAATGTTTTCCAGCTTTGAGATTTCCACCCCAAGATGCCTGTAATTTGCATATAGTCACTTCAGTATTCCCAGGAAATATCTGCTGTGGATAGAGACTGTCCTATTAAAAAAAAGTATCAGTTATTGCCCTTGACACCAAAGTTATTTTAAGCAGGTAGGAACACTATCTAAACAGGCAAGAATGCTATTTCTCTATCATGTTTGCATCCCAGTCACTGCACCCAAATTTATCTGCAAGGTCCTTTGAAAGTCCTGAACAAAGTGACAAAAGAGAGACAGTCACCCAAGTGCCACAGGTACCTCTTGCCCTACCCCTCTCCTTTGTTCTCCATTTGGTGGCATGAATATCAGGGGTAGGAACCTCTCCTCTGTCCCAGGGCTCTGAGGTTTAATCCACCACTTCACAAGGAGTGGAGCAAACTTTCCCAGCTGTCACCATGAGTCAGTTCACCCAAACAGACGTTGACGCTTGGTGTACAAAGAAGAGATCTAGAGAGGTGGAGGAATAGGGGCAAGGAAAAGGGGTGCCACTCAAGGAGGCTGTCTTAAAGAGCACCACAGCACTACGAATTCCATGGGATTCCTATTTCTAGTCTGCCTCTCACTCTCTGCACTAGAAAGTCTATGCGTGGTGAAGCTTCTGTATGGCACAACCTCAACTCCCTCCTCTTGGCCCCTTCTTTCCTGGTGGTTCCTCATGCTTGGATAAACCTCCAAAGATGATCATCTAATGTGGTAGTTTGTAGATTGCCCAGAAGAGTAACATGTTCTCCAAAGTTTGGGGTCAACATGGGAATGCCAACACCTCATTTTCCAAGTGTTATATCAGTTAAGGGGGTGTTCAGAAGCAAGTGATGGAGAATCCAGTGCAAACTGGATCCATCAATAAAAAGATGTATCTTCTCATGTCTCTGGAAGAGCAGAGGGTGGCTTCAGACAAGGTCATCTTAGCAGCCTAGTGACATCCCCAAGGTCCTGAGGTCTTTCCTGCTCTCCAAACTATTATCGACAGCGTCCTTATTTTTCTTCATGGTTGCAAGAGGCTACCAGTGGCAATGGAGACGGAGAGTTTCCACATTTAACACGAGAAAGCAGAGAAATCTCTTTCCCAGACATGGACTATAAATCTTTCCATGATCTAATCTGATTGGACTAATTTGGGTCACTTACATAACCAAGAGCTGTCACCAGAGTGGACCAGTGGTTCTCAAACATTTCCAACTTGCAACCCCATTCAAATTCTAAAAAATTATTGAAGACCCCCACAGAGCTTTTGTTTAGGTGGGTTAAAGCTATTGATATGTATTATATTATAAATCAATACTGGGAAATTTATTTAATATTTATTTTTCAATTTACGTTAAAATAACAGTAATAAACTCATTGCACGTTAGCATAAATAAACTGTTTGTATGAAAAATAACTATCTTTTAAAGTTTAGTGAGAAGTGTGGCATTGTTCTATAATTTTGCAAATCTCTTTAATTTCTGGCTTAATAGAAGACAGCTGGGTTCTCCTATCTGCTTCTGCATTCAATCTGTTGCAATATCACATGACAGTTAGCTTCTGGAAAAACCCAGTGTATACTCACCAAAGAATGAAAGTGAAAAAGGCAAATAATGGTTTAGTATGAAAGTAGTTTTGACCTCCCAGACGCCAGGGAAGGGTCCGTGGACACATTTTGAAAACTGCTGGCTTAAACTAATCAGAATGACCCCCTGAAGTGGGGGGTGGAGTGAACATCTGAACAAAACTGGATCCTGCTGGAGGAGGGGAAGGGGTCTGGGTGTTGGTAGCAATCAACAGTGTCTCCAGTGATACTAAAAACATACACACAGCCAAACACAACGGTTATCTACCATCTCCCACATTTCTTTAAAGAAGAAAACATTTTGATATTAAAGACAATGGATGGACACAATTTCAAAATAAAGGGTAGTTGTTTTGATTGAACACATAAAATTTTATGAAATCTTACTACACTGAAAGAGAAGGATACTGAAGGAGAAGGGAAAGAAAACATATGGTGGTCTCTGGCTTGAGTGTGAGTGGAAGAGGGTGGCATTTACTGAAATAGAGACCTAGACAGGGGAGCAGGTTTGGGTCAGAAACAATGAATCCCAGACTTTGGACATGTTGAGCTTGACTGGGGCCTGGGAGACAGCCAAGTGGAGAGGTCAAGAGAGGAAAAGCTTGGGGAGTCTTGGGCATGTGAGTGATGATTGTAGGCTCTGTAGTCAAAGAGGATCCCTGGGGGACTCTACAGACAGGAGATGAGAAATGGCCTATGGAGAACTCTGAAGGGCACCCATCTTTAAGGGGTCAGGGGGTACAAGAGGAAAGGCAGGCAGAAGATAATGAAGAGGAATTGTCAGAAAGCAGTTCCAATCGATGGTCTTGAGAGCATTCAAGAAGGGACTAGTGGCCCAGGCAGTGTTGCTCAGTGGTTGAGCATCAACCCATGCACCAAGAGGTCACTGGTTCAATTCCCGGTCAGAGCACATGCCCAAGCTGTAGGCCTGATCCCCAGTAAGGAGCATCCAGGAGGCGGCCAATCAATGTTCTCTCTCATCCATGTTTCTATCTCTCTCTCCCTCTCCCTTCCTCTCTCTCTAAAATCAATAAAGAAAAAAAAATGTAAGAAGGGACTAGTGATAACGAAGCAGATGTGTGAGCCAGATGCTAGAGGGCTGTGAGTGTAGGCATGGAAGCTAATTTACTGGCAGCCTTCATGTCGGCCTCTAGCCTCCAGTGCCTGCAACCTCAAGCTTCCTCTCTACTAAAACGCAAAACTAACAAACAAACAAAACAAACCTGCATTCAGAAAATAATCTACTGAAATATTTTTAATGACTATGTAGAATTCTGCCATGTGGCTATGCCACAATGTAATGGTGAGTGATCCCATAGATTGGCAAGTGCAAAAACCAAGACACCAAATAGCATAGAAGTATTCATATATTATTCCACTAGGTGCATTGACAGGAGTGTGTACACATGTGTAAACTGACCCCTACAGGGCTAGATAAAATGAGGCCCCGGAGTGTGTGGGTCAGGGCTCGGCCCTTCGGGTCTTCTGGGTGCAGCTGCTAGCTTTGCAAGCTGATGAGATTTCAGGGAGCAGTGGGGACGATTTAAGTGCCAGGTAGCTGGAGAGGCTGAGGAAGAGTTTTTTGAGAAAGAGAGAGAAGAGAGAATGAGATGATTTCCACCAGAATTAAAACTTGGGTGAAATCACACGTTTTAAAGTGTATGAGGAGAGGTGATACTTGTTGCATGGTGTGACATAAACATTTCTATCATCTCCCCCCACCAAAAAAAAAAAAAATTCTAGAAAAATCTACCAATGCTTTGGGAACTGGAATTGGATAGGGTTGGGGACGACAATGATTGGCCTCCAGAAAGCACAGAACAAGGACCACTGAGGCGACAAACAACAACGATAATACTAACACCTATCATTCCTCGAGCCAGACAGCACAGCGCTCCAGGCACTTCTGTGTTAACTCACTAAATCTCCACAGCAGCCTCATAGCCCAGGCGCCATGGTTATCCCCATTTCACAGATGAAGCTGCTGAGGCAGAGAGTAGTCACTTGTGTAAGGTCACAGAGCCAGTAACTGGCTTAGCTCCTGGCTCAGAGATTTTGCTTTTCGCTCCCCGGGGCCACTACGCTATTCACCAAACTAAGCAATGTGCCTCTGGGCACGTTGTCTCTGGGTTATAAGAACATGGTGATGTTTGTTTCCTTGTTTATGCACTTTCTATATGTTCCAAATTTTCTGCAGTGATCGGGTATGACTTTTATAATTGTGTGAAAGAAAGAAAAGGATTTTATTCCATTATCAATTCCATAAGCATTGTTACAACTGATCAGAGCGTAAATGGGACCTCTTTTAGAGGATTTCCATTTTAATGAGTAGCAAATCCCTGAGCAGAAGGAGGGAGATTTTCCATCTGCCAGCAGGGAGATTGTTGGAAGGGAGGGCTTGGACTCTGAAGTCATCCTACTGCCCACCAACAACTGGACATAACTGTGCTCCCCAGGACAGCCCCTTGGAAGGAAGGGAATTGGGGGTAAGGTACCCTCCAAATGTAATCAAACCCTGTCAGGGGCCAAGAACTGTAACTGAATGCTGTGTTTGGGTGAGAGAGAAGGTGGGGCCCAGTGACCTGCTGAGTCAGGAACGTGCCTGGAGCTTAAAGAATGTGAGTCTCGCCCTGGCCAGTTTGGCTCAGCGGTTAGAGCATCGGCCGGAGAACCAGAGAGTCCCGGGTTCGGTTCCCGCTAAGGGCACGTACCTCAGTTGCAGTTTGTCCCCGGCCCCAGTTGGGGTCGTGTGGGTGGCAACCACTCAATGTGTCTCTCACTCATCGATGTATCTCTCTCTTTCTTCCTCCCTCGCTCCCTCCAGCTATATCTCAAGATAAATGCAAAAATGTTCTCGGGTGAGGATAAAAAATAAATAAAATAAAGACATCAGCTTGTACTTTAAAAAAAAAAAAAAAGAATGTGAGTCTCTGACTGTCCATCTCGGCACCCCCTTAATCTGGCACAGTGTTACATGGTAAGTGCTCAGCGAATGTTTAATGAATTAATTATTAATATGATTTTTATTTTTGAAAGTCACTGACAAAGAAGAAAAGAATGAAAACTGCCCCCAAGGAAGAAGTTTGGGGGGACTTTCTAATTCCAAAGCATGTTAAACCAGAGCTCGAGGCTCCAGAGAGATGGAATTTGGGGAGGTATTTCCCATCATGAGGGACTTGGTCGAATTGGAGGGGTGAAGAGGTAGAGGGATGCAATGACTTTTCGTGACTCTCCTGGCCTGAGCAGAGGCAGCATGTCTTAATCGAAAACAAACAAGCAAATAACAAAACATCCCCAGGCCTGGGTTTGAGTCCCAGCTTACAGAAGTTTCTAGAATCTGGGAGTTTGATGGGATTTGGGGGTTTTTCCATCGCCCTCCCCAGCACACATGCAAATCCCTCCTACAGTTTCTCCATCTGGTGATCCTCCAACATCCATCTGACCACATCTCTTTGGTCCCTCAAAAAGCCCATTCTAATAATGATCCTCACCAGCTAATAGGCAAACCTCTCTGAAAATACCAATCATATAAGAGACAGATACCCTGAACTATCCTCATATAGAGAGCCTTGTTGATATCCAAGCCATAATGGTCATGAGACTCAACCCTGCCCTCTCTCCTGTTCACTGGAGCTACGGGCTGTCACCAGAATAACCCAAACACATTGGCCAATGCTCTCTGGGATGCTTGACTCACTTCTTCAAGCCGTATTTCCAAATAAGACAAATCACTGCTAACTTCGTGAGGGTGATTAAATCTCTAACCTTTCTTAGCCCTCTGTTTCTTCATCTGGAAAATGAGAAACTAGATCAGACAGTCTCTGCCTGACATCAGTTCTAAGGTTGCCACTATGATCCTGGGATTACTCTTGCTCATAAAGTGGCAGGTGGGGAGGGAGAAGGTACTCAGGATTTACGTGGGAGTCAAAGAACATGTGAAAAGTGGGTGTATTCGCAGTTAAGACCTGGACGGCTGCCCAAGGCTCCAGGTACACAGAACAAGGCCAGGGTTCCAAGCCCTCTGAGGGGAAGGGCCCACCTGCCCAGTGGCCGTCGGGCTGAGGGAGAAAGTTCGCAGAGCTTCCACTCCAGCTGCAGCTTCAGGAAATGCATCCACCCAGCATGGCTCTGGGCCCTTAAGGAGCTGGGGAAGGCAGGGCCTTTTCCAGGTGAGGCTTCCAAACTTTTCAGCTCATAACTGAGGGGGACAGAATGAAGTGTATAAGGGGTCAGACAGCAAGGAAAGGCTGGCAAAAATAAGGATTTATATACAGAGTCACAGCCCAGAAGATGCTCACCCATTGTATGGACAGGATGGGGTGGCACCGCGATGCGCCCACCATGTTCCTCAGCCCCGTCCTAGCACAGCTCCAGGGCGGACAGGGTGGTGCTGTGCAGAGCATGGGCTCGAGCTGAGAGTGCCTGGCTCCCATCCCACCCCTGATTCACAGTGGCATTACTTGGATCCAGTATTTAACCTTTCTAAGCTCAGTTTTCTCATCTTTATAATGGGGATACTCAACCTACCTCATAAGGTTCTTCTGAGGACTAAATGAGATGGTTTTAATAAGCACTCAGTAAGGTGTCCAGAACCTGAGACACACCCGGTCATGGTAGTAGTAGCCGTAGTCATTGTTACCTCGTCACCTGACCGGCCCCATCCCAACAACAGAGCTACTGTTCATTCCTGAAGGTCCTGAGTCTGGAGAAGATGATGAAAGGGAAGAAATAGGAAGAAAAGCATCATCTCAGTGATAAACCAGCAGAAAGACTCCTTTTCTTCTCTGTGCTCTACACCCAGCTGCGCCCCCATCAGGGAGGCACCAGCTATACCCACGGGTAATGTGGACTCCAGTCTTGTTCTGCTGAGTGGCCAAGAGGCTGACCTCACAGGCAGCAATCAGGGGCCTAAGGGACAGATCTGAGCAAGTCACGGCACTTGGTGGAGAAATGGGAGATGTGTTTTGCAGCGATGTAAATGGGGAGAAACAGGAAAATCAGAGCCAAAACCCAGTGCAGAGAATAGGGTTGTCAGATAAAAAGACAGGACACCCAGTGAAATCTGAATTTCAGATAAACAAGGAATAATTTTAAAGTACAAGTTTGTCTAAATATTGCATGCGGCATACTTATACTAAAAAAAAAAAAATGTTGTTTATTTGAAGTTCAAACTTTACTAGATGTCCTATTTTTTATTTGCTAAATCTAGCAGCTTTGGCTGGAAGCACCACGACAGCATGCTGGAGAGGGTCCCGCGGCGGGGGAGGGGAGCTGGACTCAGTGGGGTGGGGGGAGGAGAATCAATCAGGCCATGTGTACGGGGGGTGGGGGGTGTCCATGCAGACCCTGATGCCCAGGCTGTGAAAGATGACAGGGGCTGGCCGGACAGAGGAGGAAGGAGAACACACTACAGGCCTCAGGTGCAAAGGCCCGGAGTCCGACCCAGCGCGAGGCCTTCTGAGAACTGCGGACATCGGTGTCATCCAGTGTGGCCTGAGGCAGGGGGACCAGGGCTTCTCAGCAGGGGCCTGGGCACCCACCTCAGGAGGTGACCCTTGTGTGGAACACATTGATGCAGAACTGTTTTGGCACCTACAATGTGCCAGGCTCTCTTCCTGGGACACGGTAGTGAACAAGCAGATGACCTCCCGGCTCCCATGATGCCACTGACGTTCTAGCAGAAAGTGAAGTCATGTCAGACAATGAACAAGTCAAGAAGGAGATGAGAGCCAGGGACAGCCAGAACTAACCCCACTCCCATATTTACATGGCCAACGCCAATTCTACCTGGATAGTTTGATCTTGTCTATTAGTATATCTTTTCTATGTGAGATACTATGACATGGCGGTGACAGGGGTGGAGGTGGGGGGCACAGTGGGTGAGCTGTTGGAATAACCAGCTTCAGGTTGAATAGGTACTGTCTGATTTATGCGTAGCTGTGCCTTCAGTGTGTCAGGCATATATGTCAAGATAGACATCTAGACGTGTTGAGATGCTGCAGGCAAGTTGCCCTCCCTGTTGGAGCACCTGGGATTTACAGATTTGGACGAGGCCTCCCCATGCAAGCAACTGTCAGGAATGATGGATGCTGAAATCTCAGGTAGGAGGAAGGCATAAACGAGAGGCCTGAGCTCTGGGAACCTGTTGGGACTTAGTTCCATTCTTTTATCCTCAACTATCAATGACCAATGATGGGTGATTCTTTCCAAAGCACCAGAGAAGTGGTTGCAGAAGTAGTAGGAACAGCTTAAGGATCCTTGGAGGGGAGTGGAGGGGAGAGGAGGAGGGGAGCAGAGTGGTAACAGGTGAGGGAGATAATGGGGCAGAGACTCCATGGGAGAGACCAAGAGGTGATTTTGCATGTCATTAAGAACTAGGATGATTTTCCTTTGAAACTATTGTTTTGGACAAGAAATTCTATTCTCCAGCTGTGATACCAATCGCCTTTCTCCTAAATTTTAAAGCTCAAGAATCTTTTCATTAACTTCTGCAATTGCCCTGCCCAATTTCTCTTTCCTTCCACTTCCCGTTCCTTTTCTTCCTATTTAAAATCTAGAGGAGACTCGCATAATAAGCATCGAAGATGCTAAATCCCACAGACACTTGTCCCCAAGTTTTAGAAGAAATAGCAGCAATCTTTTTTCATGTGCATCATCCTGACCAGATTGAAAGCATTTTAACTAATGCAGTCTCATCCGGTCGTCATTATTGCCCCGTGGAATAGGCAGGGCTGACTTCATGTTGCTTCGAAGCTAAGAAAACAGTAAGAGAAATGGAGAGAGGTGTTCAAGATGCTGTAGGTGGAACAAAGCAGATGGGTTCATCTCAGTCTTCTTTTTGTATCTTACTATTAGAAACATCCTGTATACCTGTGCGTTTGAACACTATTCACCTGTTTTGCGACGTGGTGGTCACATTCATTCACTGAAATAACACTGATCTCACATCTGCATGCAAGTAGCTCCTTGAAGTGGTGGGGACGAGATACCTGTTCTTCGTGCCAACTGCCAGCAAATCCAGAAAGAATGGAGCTCGCTGCCGCTGAAGACAGCTGGGTTAGGTGTCAGGAGGAGCTTCTTCGCTCCACGGGGGCTCAGACACACATTCAAAGAAGGGCATGCTGTTTTCTTTCCTGGAGATTTTTAGGAAAGGTGGACACCTCTGGATTTCTAGTATGGCTGGCGCGAGGTGCTCACGGTGGATAAGTGGACAAATGTCTAGTGTTCTTGAGTGAAAGGAGCTCAGACAGCAGAGCTCTGGGGTCCGAGTCCTGGGACTGGAGCTCCATGAGAGCCGTAGAAGCTGTCCCAGGGCTACCTCCTTCTCTCCAGGTCGAGCAGGTTTAGGGGCAAGGGAGGCAGGGATGAGGGTGTGAAGAATGAGTGATATAATTTTCTTACAACGATCTGAGCATCTTGGGAGAAAGGTGTGGCATAAATACCAGGTATTATTATTATGAATCAGAATTTCTTCTCTTTAAATCCCTTCTTCACTTAATACTCTTAGCAATGAAGCATTTCTAGGAAAAGGGAGTAGGAGACTTGAGAGGTGGTTTTCCAGTTGAGTGGAGGGTTTTGGATCCTTTCCACCAGGCTTCACAATCTTTTTTTTTTTTTTTTTTTCCTTCTCAGGATCAAACGTCAATGACTGACCAGACACCATTCTGTCTAAACAGGAAATTCCCAACCCTGACCCCAAACTCCTTCTTCCGTGTCCCCCAACATCTTATTTACCCTTTGACCTGAACATAATATAAATATTTAATCTCATTTATTACCTGAAAATTATCTGTATTGATTCTGTTTATTTAGCGACAGTTACGTAAAAACAAAACAAAAACTAAAGGATTGGGTCAAACAGCCATCGTGTCTGATTTTTCCACTGAGGTAATCCCTTCCGGTACTTAATCTAGATAATTGACTGACTGCTTCCCAAAAACACAACACAGAGTTCCCCAGCCCTCTTGCTTTTAAGCCTTTCTCACACTCCCCCGCTCCCACTCCCACATCTCTCCTCTGCCAGGAAAAATCCCACTCATCTTCAGATTCCACATGTAAGTGAAATCCTGTGGTATTTGTCTTTCTCTGACGGACTTATTTCACTGAGCATAATACCCTCTAGGTCTACCCATGCTGTCTCAAATGGTAAGATTTCACTCTTTTTTATGGCCGAGCAATATTCCATTAGTGCTTTTTTATCCACTCTTCTGTTGATGGGCACTTGGGTTGCTCCCATAGCTTGGGCTATTGTAAATAATGCTGTAGTGGCATAGGGGTGCGTATTTCCTTTAGAATTGGTGTTTGGGGTTTCTTCCGATATGTACCCAGAGTGGAATCACTAGGTCAGAAGGCAGTTCCATTTTTAATTTTTGAGGAACCTCCATACTGTTTTCCATAGTGGCTATTAAAGAACAAAATAAATGGACAAACAAAAGAGAAACAGACTCATAGACGCAGAGAACAGACTGATGGTTGCCAGAGGGGAGGGGGCTTGGGGGGCTGCGTGAAAAAGGTGAAGGGATTGAGAAGTATAAATTGGTAATTACAAAACAGTCACACCGGTGTAAAATACAGCATAGGGAATATAGTCAATAATATTGCAATAACTATGTATGGTGTCGGGTATACTGAACATATCGGGGGAGCACTTTGTAAAATATATGCTGTACACTTGAAACTAATACAAAATAATATTGAATGTCAACAGTAATTGAAAAATATAATTTTTTCAAAGTCCCACTCGTCTTCCAAAACCTATTTCAAATGTCCCCTCTTCCAGGAAGACTCCCCTGAGAGCCCCTCCCACCTCTGCGGCGGAGCTGGTGCTGCCTTCTGTGCCCCCAGAGAGCCTTGGGTGGACCAGCATCTTTGGTTTTATCACAGCACGGGACTCTCTGGGACCTCCTGGGAGACAATAAAACGGAGCTGTCCCAGCAGGACGCTAGTCACGCTCCCTGACTTCTCATACAGGCTCTGTAACTCCAGCTCTGAGACATAAGCTCAGAGTCTCTGCTTTTCTAGGGGCCAGGTTCTGCCGGATAAGCTTCTGGCTTCGAGGAGATGCTATGCAATCCTTGGGGAAGGATAGATAAGGAAGAAAAGGGAACTAAACTGAAGAATAAATCCATATGGAGAATGGGGAAGTTAGAGAGAAGAGTCAGGAAAAGAGGAAGGGCTTTCCTAATGAGAAAAGAATATAACGTAACCCCTAAGTTAGTCTTTCCTTACCCCACCCTAGCAGCCGCTATGGCCTTTGTGGGGGTGCAGGTCACCCTGTCAGTAGCCCTGTGCTCCTGCACACCCGCGAGGTCTGGGCTGAGGCTCGGGTGCAGTGGCAGGATGAGACGTGAGCAGGCAGGTGCCCTCAGAGTGCTGGCACCACGCACAGAGTCTGCCTCGAGGGCAGAACCTGGCTTTGGGACTATCCCGCCCCCTACCTTACTAAGCCAGATCCGCTTAGCCTGGGGCTGGAAGAAGCCCAATTCCATTTAACTTGGGATCCACTTATCCTTTTAACACACAAGTCAGACCATGCCTGTCCCTCCTCTCAGTGCCCTGATGGTTTCCCCCGTCACTCAGCATACAAGCCAGGGTCCTTACCATGCCGGACACCTAGTTACTTCTCTGCCCTCTGTCCCCACCTGGCCTCCTGGCTCTCTCTCTTAAAAACACCAAATGGGTTCCCTCTAAAGGTCTTTGCACTTACTATTCCTTTTTTGAAGCTCTGCTCCCCTAGATCCACGCAGGGTCCGCCCCCTCCTCTCATTCAGACGTCACCACTGGGAGACGCCTTCCATGACCACCTCACCTAAGGCAGTCCCCTTCATTTGCTCCCACTTACTCGCTGCTTTATTTGGTTTCTTCTGCCTCCCCTTCTACACAAGCTCCGTGACTGCAGAAACTGTATTCTGTTCACTGCAGTGTCATTGAAGTGCCTGGCACATCATAGGGGCTCAGGAAACAGTTGTTGAGGAGCTGACAGAATGAAAGAACCCAAGACCCTGAGTGGGAAGAACGTGTTAAAGGTCACACTCACCAGCTCGTGTGTGGCAGATCCTGAATTCACCTCACTCCTCTGGCTCCCAGATGGAGGCTGTAGTGCCACTCCATGCTGTGACCTGGGCAATGGCCCCTTGAGCCCCATCATGCATCCACACGTACACCCCAGGGTAGACTCTGAAAGGGACACTTAGCCACAGAAAGCCTGGTACACAAGGAAGGGCACCCTGCACCCAGCTTTTTTCTGTGCTGTACTTGAGTTTCTTTGCATCTCTTATTCCAAATAGGTTCTGAATCTGAATGTAAACTTGCTTTAAGAACCCAAGACAGCCGTGGTTGGTTTGGTTCGGCAGTTAGAGCGTCGGCCCGCGGACCAGAGAGGCCCAGGTTCGGTTCCCGCTAAGGGCACGTACCTCGGTTGCAGTTTGTCCCTGGCCCCAGTTGGGGTCGTGTGGGTGGCAACCACTTGATGTGTCTCTCTCACATCGATGTTTCTCTCTCTCCCCCTCCCGCTCTATCTGAAGATAAATGCAAAAATGTCCTCGGGTGAAGATAAAAAAAAGAACCCAAGACAATATGATTGCTGTCTGGGGGTGATCAGTCATGGACTATGTCCACAGAAAAACAGTCCAGTGGACTTGCTTGGAGTGGGGTTAGAGGGCAAAAGGAATCCCTAACAACAAAGGACAACAGAATTGGAATTCGTTTCCAAGACAGGTGTAGTACTATTAGAACTTTGCAAAGATAGGAAAAAGCCACAGCTATTGATTGATGTAACATTCATTCGGTCGTTCAACAAACATGGATTGAGTGCCTACTGGAGTATTTTAGGATATCTAAGAACAGGCAGGATGACCCGTGAGGCCTTACAAGCCCAGGGAGCCTGAATCTGTGCAACATGGTCCTCAAAGGACCTCTTTGAAGAACAGCTTCTTCATCCGCTGAAGTCCTGAGCTTCGGGGACGAGAGATTTCCAACAGAGTGACACAGTCTTCCTCCTCCTCGGCTCTGCTTCAGCGATTCAAGTAACAATGACACCCACATCACAGAGTCATGGCTGCCGATGCTGAGCCATCTGGGTCCCCAATGGCCCACTGTGTCCTTCCCCCACCCCTAAGAGTAAGCAGTACTTCCTTGGACCCCAGCAGGGTTGGATCATTCTTAGAGATTCCCCAGCACAGTCAATTCCACAGCCTTCTTGTTCAAGAGTAGTGACTACTAGCAGCCCTTTACATCGGAAAGTTCCTTCTGAAGTCTGCCTTCATACCTTGCTGCTACACCTTTTAAAGTTCTTTTTTTTTTTTTTTTGTTTTTTTTTATTAATTTACTTATGTTACAGATGGTTCTCCTTTTTTCCCCCATTGACACCCCCCTCCCCTTCCCTCCCTGTCCCGTCCCCGTTTTGTTGTCCATGTCCATTGGTTATGAGTACATACGTACAAGTTCTGTGTTAAAGTTCTTTTTTAAAGTTAGTCTCTAGCATCATTAATAATTCTCCAGATAACAGACCCCCTTTTGCACCATTTACTAAAGAATACATTTAAAAATCGATCAGCCAACAAATCGATGCAATGGGCATCAATTATATGCAAAAATCGATGGTAGGCTTAGGGAGAGGTACAAAGAGAAGGCGGAGGGAAGAGTGGTGGGTCTGGAGACAGATATTAAGTTGGAATCACACCTTTGACACTTGGCCCCATAAGAATACATTCTCTTCCTCGTGATGGGTTTATCGTCTGTGAAATGGGGCGAGCAATTCTTGCTCCATCTATCACACTGGGTTGTTGAGAAGCTCAATAAAAATTATAACAAGCAGGGGCTTTATAAGCTGTAAAATTCCACAGAAATGTGAGTCAGATGCAATACGGTGTAGTGGAAAATCACTGAACTTACAGCCACGGGGCCAATGGGCCTGACTGACTTCATCACTCACTTCTCCTACGACTTTGGACAGGTCATTTAACCTCAGTTTCCTTCTCTGTGAGAATGGCTGGTGTGCAGATGAAGAAGCACGTATAAGCAACCATCACTGGCTCCTGGTTCCTGGCAGATCCTCAGTGAGTGTTTGTTGTTTATTCACTTGCAGTGGACCAGGAAGAGATATAACAGCGGTGAACATCTTGGTCTGACCGAGCTGAAGGGCCAGTCTGAGGAGCAAGGAGAAATGAGGCTGTGAAGTGGGGAAGGGGCAGCGCCAGATTAAGGATTCTGGGCTTGAGAGAAGCATTTATGGACACTAAGGAGCCACTGATGATTTTAAAGCAGAGAATAATAGGTGAAAAGTATTTCTGTTCTTCGTGGGAAGCGGTTCAAGAATGGGAGACATTCTAGAATTGTTTGGTCCAGAGTTGGTCAGCTAACCTGCTGGAATGGAATAAGGACTTCTCAAAGGGTCAAAGGCAGACTAGCACCTCCTTTGACATAGCCAGAGCTCAGAGCGAAACCCCAGCTTTCTAGAGCTTGGGCCTTGTGTTAGTCATATACAGAGCACTTGGTCCAGCTCTGAGCACAGAGTCCGTGTTTGGTATATGGTAGCTTTGTGTACCGGTTTGATGTGCAGGCAAGTAGGTAGAGAACTGTTCTAGAAGCACAAACCATCCCCATGGTAGGTTGAATGCTCCCCAAGGATGTCCATGCCCTGACACCTGGAATCTGTAATTAGGTTACCCTATGGGGCAAAATAGATTTGATAGATGTAAGCCAAGGATTTGAGATGGGGAAATTGTCCTGGATGATCTGAGTGAGCCAATGATGCATGCAGTCACAAGGGTCCTTACAAGAGGCAGGCAGTAGCAATACAGGCAGAAGGCTATGCGAAGAAGGAAGCAGAAACCAGAGCGATACAACCACAAGCCCAGAAGCCAAGGTATGCCAGCAGCTTGAAGCTATAACAGGCAAGGAACAGATTCTCCCCTGGGCCTCCTGCCATCACCTGAATTTAGCTCCCGTAAGGCTCACTGCTAACTTCTGACCTCCAGAACTGCAAGAGAATAAATCTGTGTTGCTTCCATTCACTAAATGTGAATCTGTTAAAGCAGAGATAGAAAATGTATGCAGTGATTGCTGTGTAGGAGGTAGTGTAGACACTGAATAAGATGCAGTCTCAGTTCTTAATGAGCTTGTGGTCTGGTGGGGGACACAGGCAGGTTCCCACGGGGTCCAACGTGGCACCTAGGATGGCCCAGAGACTTTGGGGGCTCTCTGAGAGATAAACAAAGGGCTTCTGCTGAAGCAGACTGCCCCTACATGGCCACCTTGAGAGGGCTAGTCAGAACCGCAGAAGAAAGTCCCATCTCAGCTCCCCACCACAATGTCCCCATTGCTCTGTGGGGACAACTGCTCAACCAACTGCTCTATGGTTGGTACAAAACTTTCAGCAAAATAAGCCACATGGCCATGGCCCCAATGACATCAGTTACCCTTACTATTAGTAAGAACCCAAGCTTTGGAATCACAGTTCTTCATCCCAACCCCTACTGGCACATTGACAAGCAGTCGGTTGTAAATGTAACTTGGATGTGTAGTTTCAGTTCACGAAGCATCAGTGGGTTATCCGTGAAATGGGGATGGATACCCTTACGTGGAGTTGCTCTGCAGACAGGAGACACTAAATGTAAGTTAGTGTACCTGCACATAGTAGATGCTCAGTAAATGAAAGCTGCTCCTGTGGTTATTGACCTGGCCCATGTGCCGGGAGAAATCCCTCATACTGGATGGAAATCAGATGACAGCACCTCTGTCCCCCATGACCTTTGCCAGTCACCTGGCTGACACTGCTCAGGAATAATAGCAAAGGTGCTGAGCTCTGGCTTCGTGCCAGACATGGCCAAAGGGACAAGTAGGACACGGGCAGTTACTGAGCCAGGAACAGTGCCAGCCAGAACACCAGGGGGCCCTCTCTTCCCTGTGCAGCCACCTCCAGGCAGCCCCACTGACACCCTGCTCTGGTCCCATGTGAAGGCAATGCCTCCACCTCCAGGGTCCACACCAACTGGTTACAGCTGGAAGTTCTCCCCAGCACAAAATCTCAGTTCTTCCTGCTGAGATGAGGAGCTGGGTGGGGCGAGAAGGCACATGTGCCTATGTGGTCTCTTGCAAGAGCAGACACAAGAGACGCTTATATCTATGCTGGTCGTGTGCCAGGGGCTGTGCTAAGCAGCCTTCTTAAGGAGGTATATTACCATTTAGACACACTTGACAGATAAGGAAACTGAGATACAGAGAAATTAAGTAACTGGCTGCAGGTTACTCAAGTGGTAAGCAGAGAATCAGGATTCAAATGCAGTCGTCTGACTTTGGAGGCCCTTTTCTTCTCCACCAGGCTGTGCAGGCATGCTGCCTTGGGGACCCAGGCATGAAAATTGCCCTCGATGATGGCCATGGTTCTGTAATGAGGAGAGGAGGCAAAGGCTCCCATGTCAATTCTGGGATCACAAGACGTTCCCCGCCTAGGGGAAACCAACCAGACTGTACTTGCTCCTGCTGGACACTGGAATCCCTTCTTCCTTCTGCACTGCTTTCCCCAGGAGCTTTGCGGAGTTGGTCCCCAAATCACTAGTGGAGAAACCCGTGTGTCAACCAAGTTCTTGCCAGTATCTCTGGGCCAGCCCTGGGAGGAAGGCTTCTTGGTCAGAACACTAGATAGTTTCCAACCCTTCACACCACCTCTTCAGGAAGGGAGTTAAAATTAAAAGACAGACAGAGAGGGAGGAGGAGCCATTTGAGAACTAAGCTTTCCCCAAACACTGAACAAACCTGAAACGTCCTGAGGACTGGAGCCCAACAAGTTGCGACTCACCAAGAGCTCTTCCCCTCCAGCTGCGTCAACTAATTATAAGGGAAAGGTTGAAAGGGAAGTTTCAAGCTTTCGTGACAGTGCAGTTTTCTCTTTTACTCTCCCTTCTCTCTCCTCCTCCATTCTCCCTTCTCCATCCTCTCTGTGTCTTCCTCCTTCTCTGTTTCCTGACAACATGTTTCTGTCGATAGGTGTGCATTGGTTGTGGGCAATGAGCACTCATGTGCTGGAAGGACCTTCCTGAGGTCATAGAATTGAATCCCTGCCTTCCTACACCAAAATCCCTGCTCACTTGCCAGCATCCTCCAGGAAAGGTTAGCAAATGGCCTGGATTTCTCTCTCTCAAGACAGCCTTCTTCTTGTACAAGTAATGCATACCCATGCACAAGGTACAAAACAGACACTTAAGATCTACCAGAGATAACATACCATCAACATTTTGATGTACAGGAAACCCTGGACATTCCCAACAATTGCATCTCAAGATGATGAATCTCCAAATTTAAGAATATGGAAATGCACTGGCCGGTGTGGCTCAGTTGATTGAGCATCATCCCGTTTGATTCCCAGTCATGGCACATGCCCAGGTTGTGGGTTGGGGTGCATGGCAACAAATCGATGTCAATGTTTCCCCCTCCCCTCTCCCTCTCTCTTCATCTCTCTCTGAAATCAATAAAAACATTTTTTTTAAGAATAGGGACATGTTAGGGGCAACCCCCAGAGTCTTTACAAAGAGATTCTTACCTCAACATCTAATCTGCATCATCATAGGCTTCAAGAAGGGGGTGGATGAGGTGCCACCCATTTTACAGATGAAGAAATTGAGGCCAAATGGATACTTCAGTTTGTCTGTGGCCCTCAGCTAAACGGGAGTCAAAGATGTGGCAAAAAGAAGGGAGTGCTTTGGCAGGTCTGCAGAGAACTGGTCGGTAGACGACTTGACCAGGATTAAGCAGTGTTAAGTGTAGCGCAGAGGTGAGTAGGCGGGCTGGTCCCAGGTTTCCAACTCTGGCAAGCTCTCCCTATTTGCCTGGGTAGGACACATACTGGTGCCTACACTGGCTAGGAACTTAAAGGCACAAGGAAGCCAGCGGAAATCCTGTCCTCCCGTTTACACTAACAGGTTGAGTGTCCAGCTTGACCAAACCCAAGTTTTCCAGGATCTGCTGCCAGGTATATTTTCTGGGTCTGGGGAATGAGACACTGGTGGGGCTGAACAGCCTTCCCTGGCCCCGGTGGCCCCTCACTGAGACAGGGTGTGTGCTCCCAGGTATTAGAGCTGGGACCAATGTCCAGAGAAAGTCGCCAAGCAGAAGAGCAGGAACACTTGGTTCCAGTGTGCATCCCACCCAAGCAAACAGGAGAGCTCTGGAGATCTTGCCGGAGCTGGAAACCTGTCTCCTGCCCTGCACTTAATGCTGCTTAATTCTGGTCAAGTCCTCTGACTACCAGCATCAAGTAGTGGCAACTCTGATTTGAACAGAAAGATCCAGACACCCCAGACTGGCGGTTGAGCTTACACCTCTATTCCAGGGCAACCACGCAGCTCTGGGCAATGCTTTGGTGTTTGTTGCAACCTGTAATGCTGGCTGACCCTCCCCTTCCTCCTCCAGGATTTAGCCTGGAGTTAAAAGGCCTCACTTGCCCCGCCCTTTGTACAGCCCGGAGCCAGCTGTGTGGAGTTTTCCCTCCTTAGACCTGCCCCGTGAGTGACTCATCCACTGCCAGATTCCCTGAGTCCTAGCCCAGGGCCTGTTCTCACCCCACCCACAGAGCCTTCACTAGGTGCCCCTCTCTCTTATGCTGGAACCTCTAAGAGCGGATTTCTTTTTCCCCAACCACACCTAAGCTCTTACAGCTTCTGTCTTCATATTTTATCTCCTCGGTGGCTCATCAAAGAGAAGTGTAATGAGAACAATTCTACATAATGAAAAAAGGGGGGGGGGGCTAGAAAAATCTACATACTACTCTACAAATCCTAGCCAGCTCATCCTTCCAAATGACCTACTGGGGATGTTTAATTTAGAAGATCAACTGCTCAAGTTTGGGGGGGGGGGGGGTTAGAATTCTCCAAGGATCTCCAAGCTCTTAGAAAATGTTTAGAAATAAGAATTTAATTTTTGAATCATTCAAAAAACAAAAACACTGAAATGACCTCTGACCCAGATATTATTTCCTCCAAAGATACAGGTACATTTTTAACACATACACCCATCCTATTGACTTTGGTACCAATGCCTCCTACATGCAAAGCCATTACCATCTCCACACAATCCCTGAAGATGCCTGGGATTTTGCATAAATAAATAAAAATACAGAACACTGCATAAAACATACTTACACTAAATTTATTCATTGTTTATCTGAAATTACAATTTAACTGGCCATCTTATATTTTATCTGACATCCCTACTCTCTAGGTCCCCATGGAAGTACCCTCCCCAGCCCCAAACAGACACTACCATGAACATGGACCTAGATCCACTGTGAATTTTCCCTGTTCTTACACAGTCATCTGAAAAATGCCGAGGCTGAGGATCTAGGGAGTGGTGGGTTCTTTGGGGGGCCTTTACCATTTGCCTTACTCCCGATCTCACTCAGGAATATGGCCAAGGAGTCAAAGGCTGGGAAACAGGGGTGTTCAAACTCTTCAAATGTCAAAGATCTTTGGTATCCCAAAAAGCCATTTGCTCACTCATTCCAAATTTTCCCTTCACAACAGTGCTGTTTTGGGTTGAGAAAAGGCTGAAAGTATTGGTTCGTGTGAAGAGTCTAACTCCCGGGTTGGTGGACTCTCTCTCTCCTAGGAGAGAAAAAGCGAAGATCTCCCAAGTGCCTGATAAAGCTCCTTGAAACATCTGTCAGGGGCCTTTCCACTGCTGGGCACGTGTGGACAAGGCTCCCTCGTGATTTTGACTCAGCCTGAAATGAGCTCTGCCCAAGGCCCAGGTCTCTAGCTGGCAGCCTGGCAGTGTGCCCTGGAGAGTGAGGGAAGGAGGCATCCTCCCTAGGTTTCCAAGGCTGACTTGCTTCAGAAACATACTATCAAAAACAGATCTTCCTCTGAGCTTCTATTTCCAGATTCGTAGAATGGATTCGCTTAACCAGCCAGGTGTTGTCAGGAGGCCCAAAGAGACGATGTCTGTGAATTTATAAATTTTCAGAAAGACAGGGTCCAAATCTGAAAATCAGGCATTTTTCAAGGGTAAGTTATGGTTGAAAGCTTTCAAAGAAGAAGGAAATCTTACCTTTTGCGACAGCATGGATGAACCTGGAGATTATTATGCTAAGTGAAATAAGCCAGGCAGAGAAAGACAAATACTATATGATTTCACTTATAAACTGACAAACAAAATAGAAACAGAGGCATGAAACTGACAGCTGTCAGAGGGGAGTGGGGAGGGCGGACTAGATGAAAGAAGGTGAAGGGATTAGCCATAGAATATATGCATAGAATATATATGCATAACCCATAGACACAGACAACAGTGTGGTGATGGCCAGAGGGAAGGGGGGGTAGGGGCTGGGTGGAGGGGGGGGAAAGGGGACATATGTAATAGTATCAACAATAAAAATAAAGAAAAATACTCAATAATTATATTAATAAATAAATTTCTCAACCTTAAAAAAAAAGAGAGATTTTATTTCTCCAGGACCTCTCTTCTAAGAAACTTAGAATTTTTAGGATGTAGAAATAATATCTCCAGTCTCCTAGAACACAAATAATTTGGAGGGAAAAAAAAAAAACAGCTGCAAGACTATCAGAAGAAATAAAATGAATGATGGGAAGAAAAATTCAAACTTCAGCAAGAAGACCAGTGTTTGACACCTCAGGAGTTTCCTAAGAGTAAAAGATTTCTGTGTGTGAAAATTGACAGAATAATAAACTCTTATTACACAGTATCTTGCAGATTCAACATTCCGTGAAGACACATAATCCCAACAGTCATCAAGATGGGAGAAGAAGAGGACTTTGGAGATAGCCTAGGACCACCCAAAATTTTTAAATCCCTGAAGATGTTTTGATAAAAACTCTTTGGTTTGCAAAGAACAGAAACCCTCTCCAACTAGTTCAAGGGGAGGGAGGGGTTGTTCAAAGGGTATCAGGAATGTCATGGAATTGTGGAGAAAGTATCAACAGGATCTCGGAACAAGAAAATCAACAGCCTTGGTGATTCAGGGCCATTCACTCATCTCTAGCTCATTGGTTCACCTGCTACTGACTACATGTTCATCTTATTGTCCCCATATCCCAGCCTCCTAAGATTTCTCAGCAACCACGAGGACCACCAAATGGTTCTTCCTTCTGTGCCTTTCATTCCCATTTATGAAATGGTGATGGAAGGAGACTTGACTTTAGGTGGTGCACACCGATGATGTATTATAGAATAGTACACTTGAAACATATAATTTTACTAACAAATGTCACCCCAATAAATTCAATAGCATTTAAAAAAGAAAGAACCTAATGGGATCAGCTTTACCCATGGGGACACCCTGATAGTGTCAGGTGTCCTACCCTGAGCTGGTCACTGTGATGAGCCAGGGAGGATTGAAGCCTCACTGCCCAGGACCAGAGTCGGGACAATCATCACTATGCTTGGTGCAGAAGGGAAAAGGAATACACTGAGAGGGGAAGCCAAAGCTATCTTTAAGATAGGACACACTCTCCACTACCCACAAGGAGTGTGAAGAATGAGAACTTCAGCTCAGAAACCCATCCATCCAGCTGGCAGTGTGCTAAGAATTTTACATATATTACCTGTTCAGTACTCCCATCAGTCTGCACAGCAGGCTAAATTATTTCCATTTCACAGGGAAGGAAAGCTGAAGCTCAGCAAGGTGACTCACCGGAGTACTCAGGTGTCTGGTGGAAGCACTGTGTTCAAAGTCCAGGTGACTTCTAACTAGCATGTTTTCAGACCCAGTGAGCCACTGAACAAGGTTCTCCCTCTGCAAATGGGGCCAAATGAAATGCAGACGATAAAAAGCAATCTACTCTCAAAATCACCCTAAATGAGGAAGAATGAGAAGGGAGAGGAAGGCCAGGAGGGGAAAAAATGGATTTGCTTTTCCTGAGTAAACAGGAAGGACGAACTGGTAGAAAGGTGAAAAATGTCTGGCCTGTCAGAGGACCCTGGGAAGGAGGCAGGGGGTAGAAAAACGAAATCCAAGGCCATAGAAAAGAACTCACATTAAAGGAGTGATTCTTGTTGTTGTTCTTTGTTCTTGTACCAGAAGTGGCTATAAAAGAAAATCCCTGCCGTTGCTCCAGCAACAGACAGAACCAGAGCCCTGCAAAGCCTTTGCCAGGTGAAGAGCTTTTGCTATTATTGCCCCTGCCCCCAACATTCCCATCGTCGTGAAGAAGGTCAGAGGCTTGCAAGACATACCACGCAGGAGATGCGGCAGAAACCCAGACCTCATTTGAACTAGAAAGGACACTCAAGGGAGGCGTGTGGTGGAGAGGGCACTGTGAGCTCTGCCCAGTCATCCTGAAGACAGTGACCGGAGTTGAGACCAAAATCAAGTCCTAAAGCTCATCTGCAAAGAAAGTAAGAGGAAGGGAAACAGAGAGAAATGATCAAAGAGAACTCACACACACACACACACACACACACACACACACACACACACACACAGAAATAGATACATACGCACACTCACACAGAAACAGAAACAGAGACCAGAGCACGAGGGTGGCTGCCGTGTTTATTCTCGTGAAAGGCCTCTGGATTGCTCTGTGAGATCCTGACTTGGGTCTTTTCCTCATTTTCCAGCTGGACTGAATGGTGAAATGCCTGGCATGAGAGGTGATATGAGTCAGCTGCAGATTCAAGTTTGGTCCCTCTGCCCCTCTGCTCTGCTCTGCCAGGCCACACAGCCTCCCTCCCCTCTGCTGCCAAGCATGGCTTAGCTCACTGTCCAGGTAACACACTTCAAAGGCGTGGGGGTGAGACAGGGTGGGCTGGGCCAGCCTCAGGATGGGAACAGTTTCCACCCCCAACCCAAACACTCCTCATCAATTTTCTTGAATGTCTTCCCCTCCTCTCACATCCCTGACACTTTTAGTAACGCCTGGAAGTTAGAACTGGAAAACCCAATTTTTCATTGGGGCTGTCAGTCCCTTCTGCACTGCAGGTCTGTGGGGTTGACCAGATGTCAGCCAATGCTGAGGCACAGCCTGGCAATAACAGAGTTTGTCTGTTCTTCTCTGGACTTGGTCATATTCCCTAGGGCACTCAGAAAGACAGGGGGATGCTTAACTGACCAGAAACCATAGGGCATCTATCAAGGTGTGTGTATTATAGGGATGCGTTGGATGTGGGTCTGATGGTTGCCTACATCTCTCAGACATTGCCTTGGGCTGTATTCTACCAACCATATGTGTCCATTCTCCCATAGAAAACTGTAAAGTCCCCGCAATCAGGAAACACGCTCATCTTTGTGACCCTAATAGCACAGAGTGAAGCAAAATGCCTGGTGCTAACTTGCTCTCATTAAATGTCTATTGACTTGAGTCACTTGCTGGTAGCCTCCTCTGACTCTTTCAAAACACTACAGAACTTGAGAAGCATGAAAACAACATAATGTTTCCTCTCTTAAATCCCTTTTCTCTTGACAATCGGGTCTACCCGTAAGCCCACAAATTCAGACTCCTATTATTTCACTGGTGGGGAACCTGAGGACAATAATGGCATTGACCTGCCAAACATCATGGTAGGCAGAATTCTAAGATGACCTCCAATGGTCCATGCTCTTATATATCTCTTCCCCGAGTGTTGGTGAGAGCTGCAATTTACTTTTAACCACTAGAATATGACAAAGGTGATAGAATATTACTCCTGTGATTATATTACCTTACAGGGAAATAGTGAAGGGATTTTGAAGATGTAATTAGTTTGAAGTTGACTTTGAGTCAATCAAAGGTAAATTACCCTGGGTGAGCCTGGCCTAATCAGGTGAGCTGTTTTAAAAAGGATCTAGGTGTTCTCCGAAGGTAGAGATACTTTTTGGTGTGGGTACAGGGGCTTGGTTTCTGGGTAGGCAGGCAACCACTTCCTCTTCTGACTCCCCTAGGAGTCCTCCCTCCCATCCAGTCCATTCCAGCTGTTTCAAATGCTCATTTCTCTCCACACATCCCAATCTCTCCCCACCTTGACCTGATGACCAGCTCTTGACCTTCCTTATCATGATCAAATCAAACAGGTGCCCTCCACCCCTTCCCAGCACCACTTCTCTGCCTTCCTGGGAAACGGAGTATGGTTCCTGGCAATAACTTGAGTAACCAAGGTGATCTCTGCAGAGTGCCTTCCCTCTGGGATTTCATACTTATAGTGCCACATGTTTGTGCATGATCTGCCCCCAGCCCTGCTCCTTCCAGACCTGCTGTACTCTCTATGTTCAGCATAGCTTCCCCGGATGTCCACCTCCTTCTCTCCACCTCTCCCCAGTGCTTCCTCTGCCCGGATAAGCTACCTCCCACCCCATCCTCTCAGATGTCCAGACTCTGGAAACTCAGAGTCCTTAATCCTCCCCTTCCCTCAAATATTCTTTTATTGGTCACCAAATTCTCCCTCAATAACATTAAAGGAGTTAATTTTCAGAGTGTGAGTAAAAAGAAGCTCCATAAACATAATAGTGTAGCTGAAGAGTTATGTTTTCATTGTATTTTCAAATGTAGCCCATGGAAATGGAGGAAGTGGAGACAGCTGTGTGTATGGGGCAGGATGGAGTAATGGTTGTTCAGGCTGAAGGATGGGCATACAGGAGGTTATTATACTATTCTCCCTACTTTTATGTATGTTTGATATTATTCTCCACAATAAAAACAAAAAGGATTTTTTAATAAAATTGGATATCCAATTAAATCTTTAAAAAAAATAAAAAAGAAATAGAGAAAGACAGGAAGGAAGAAAAAGAGAGAAAGAAAGGAGAAAAGGTCAGACAAGGGTGAGCCAATGCTGTTTTCACAGTCCCAAGTGGTAACAACGGGCTGAAAGTCAATGCTACTGCCCCTCTTGATCCCATGTTTCTCCCCAGTCCCCACCGGGCCTGCACCCTTCCTGTACCTTGCCAGGGGCTGTGTGCATGTGTGACATCTGATCTCCAGCTGTGAGAAAATAGCTAAGCAGATAGACAGATACATATGTACACAGATGATGCCAGTCAGTTGGTAAATTATGAGTGTGTTTTCTGTTTGCAGCCATTTCCTTTTAGCCAGTGACCAGTCATCTCTGGGTCCCTAGAACAGAGAGCATTGTCTCCCTACGCTTCACATTCCAGTTCCTGCCCAAGTCCAAGATCTATATAACTCACGACGTGCTTTCAAACCAGGAGCTCTATGATAAAGGGAGTCATATCTTTGGGGCCTGTGCTGGTGGTTTGTGGACCAGGGATGGTCACACCAGAGGAAGGAGACACGCATTACACTTGTCTGAGGACCTAATAAAGTTCATATCTTTCCAGGCCCATGGCTCCTCGTTTAGACTTTGGCTTTCAACCTCTAGAGCAATATTGACCTCACTGGCTTCTTCCCCGACTCTCGGAGTAGAATTGGGTCCCACTCACTCCAGAGTCCTAGCCCTGGCCAAGCCCCAGGAAATGCTCAGAGAGGGCTCTAGCTGTCTCCAACACACGCATTTTCACCCCAACCCCCACCAGCACCCTTTGCTATCTGGGTGAGTTTCCAACTGGTTGCGGAGAGCAAGTGATTCAATAATTATCCACAAAGGAAATTAAAATTTGTTTGGTTTTATTTCTTTTGCCTTTGATACTTTGGCAATCTGGAAAAGATAACCAGGGAGAGGGGCTGGCTACTGAGAAATCAAAGAAAGAAAAACTGGAAAGGAGAAAGGAGGAAAGAAACAGACTTTGTTCATTTATCCACAAACATTCGCTGAGTGTCTGCTGCATGCCCACTGCTGCTCTAGGCACTGGGCGAGACCACGCGAACACAACATGGGTCTTCTGCTCTCGTGGCTCTTTCTAGACATACACTGGCCTGGAAAGACGATGAGAACCGAGACCTGAACATTCTGGCTATAAAAATACCCCATTGAAAGGTAACTGAAGAAGGTACTGTGAATAATAATAATATCAATTGAGGGTTTATGACTTGAATTGTGTGCCCCCAAAATTTATATGTTGAAGTCCTGATCCCCAAGTGTGACCTTATTTGGAAATAGGGTCATTGCAGGTGTATTTAGTTAAGATGAGGTCACAATGGAGTGGAGTATACCCTCCAGGGTGACTGGACCCCTTAAAAAAAGGAAAAATTGGAGACAGACTCACACTCAGGGAGAGCACCATGTGAAGACTGGAGTGATGTGGCCACAAACCGAGGAACTACCAATAGCTGGGAGAGAGGCCTGGATCAGGTCCTTCCCTAGAGCCTGCCAACACCTTAATCTTGGACATCTAGCCTCCCAAGCTGTGAAACATAAATGTCTGTTTTTTAAGCCTCTCAGTTTGTGGTTCCTTGTTATAGCAGCTCTAGCAAAGTGACACACACTATGTACTAGGCACAGTGCTAAGTGATTCATAAAGTATCTCATTTAATTCTCACAACATCCCACTGAAACGTACCATCGCCGATTTTACAGAAGAATAAGTGGAACCGGAGGACAGTTAAGTAACTTGCTCAAGACTGAGCTGCTTTCATGGCAAAGGACTGTGGTTATTCAACGCTTGGAACTCAGGGACACCTGCCCTCCACACTCAATCTACCCTCATTGGGTAAATCCCACATCTCTCTCCACTCAGGCTTTCACACCTTGTTTTGAACTAAGGAGGTCACTTTGGTTGGCTTATGGTTAAGATGCTTCCATTCCCTGCTTGGTGGTCAAATTGGTGCTTTTTCTTGTTAAGTCTACACAAGCAGCAAGTCTAGAGAGTTGTGATGTTCATGCTGTATGTAGTATCTAACTCCTGCCTCCTCACTTACCAACAAATTGGCAGCCAACTCTCCTGATCTCGTGCCATCTCTGTATGCAACTTCCAACATACCCCCAGACACACACACACACACACACACACACATACACACTCGCCATGATAGTACAGATTGTTCATGCTATTTGTTTCATTTGTGTTTTTGTCCAAGGCTTGTCACTCAGTTGTGTTCGGGTCCCTTATCTCGGCTTTCTGTCCAGCTCTAGAAGACATTTTCCATTTTCAAAAGCATTGGAGCCAAGTAACACCATTCTCCTTGTTCTTTGCTAATGGGCTAAAGAGCAGACATGGCCTTGGTCCCGAGACAACAAGTAGGAGATAAATGAAGGTGGGATGGCATGATGCTGTTACAAAAGTGAAGGCTTTCAGTACTGTTTTGCTTTGAGGGGTTTGAGTGATTTGAGGGGTTTTCATGGGTAATTTTGATTACACGTAATTTTCGTATTTCAAGCTGACTTTAACCTCTGTATAAGCCATGACTCCACTGTAGTTTAAAAAAAATAGAGGGAGAATTAAATCATCAACAGGACATCAAACGTGCATGCCAGCTCAAAGGACTTGCACTGTGACAGTTAAACCATAATCACAGCAAAACATCAACCAACACACTAAATTAATATTGTCATTTTGCATTTTGTTGTGTTTTTAGTTTTGATTGAATTTATTTACCTATTTTTTGGATTTTATACTGAGATAAGCTTATGGAGCATATACCTTAAGGTGTTTGTACATATTTAGGTTACACTATAATGAACATATTTTCAGTACAACAATATAAGTATATTGAAACTTACTGTTACCTTAAAAGAGTCCATACATATTCACCTTTGAGACATAAAGCATTGACCAGACTAGTATATAAAGGGACAAAATAGAAACACATCAACATGGACATTGCCACCAGTCAGAGGATGCAGAAATATAACTAGGGAGTTTAGGAAGATGTTGGAATGATTAGGGTATGGTAAATACTTTTCATTCAAAAATAATTTAAGTGCCTTCTGTGTTAGGAACTGTACTAGGGGCTCATGACCAAGAGGCAGGGAAAGAAAATACGAAGATGAGTAAGACCTTCGGTCCTTCAAGACTTTCAGTGGAATGGGAAGGTAGGACGACAATAGGTAGGACTGAGTTAGCACCAGTGGTGTTCACATAGACTGTCTCATCCAAGGTTCACAACAATGCTACAGGATAAGCAATTCACCCCCCACCCCCACTTTACTGATGAAGACACAAGGAACCACGTGGGATAAATGCTGCTACCCAGCTAGGTGCCTCAGGGAATCATACATGGGAGTTAGGGAAACCTTCCAAAGTAGGTGTGATTTCATCTGGGTCTTTAACGATGACTAAGAGTTCACTAGTCAGCACAAAGGGGAAAGGCATTCCTACCAGAATGAACAATTTGTGCAAAGACACAGGGGCATGGAAAAGCAAGGTTTCTCTAAAGAATGACACAGAGACATAGATTGCTCCAGCTGAGCATATGGCCAGAGGGAGCTGCTCCGAGAAGGTTCAAGCCCATCCCTCAACCCTGGTAATGGATCAAACCATGTCCCTGGACCAATCCTTTCCCCACCAGTAGAAAAGTGGCGTTTCCTGATGGCTTGGAAAGCAGGCTCCACTCTTTCAAGCAGGGCCAGCACATACAGCTGCACAGGTGCACAACCAGAGCCTCATCTCAGTGGCAATGTTCACCCAGCACACACCACAGACATACGTTCATGATGACCATTTCCTGGAAGGGCTGGTAAAGTTTCTTGTCGTAACAAATTCTGTATTTTATAACAATACTCTAACAAATAGAAATCAAGTGTCTTAAGGAAAGGCTCCATTTCCTAATTCACACAAATTTGCCCTAAGGGCTTGTGGTGGTAAGCTAGCTCTTATCGTGTCTCCCTCTTGAACTGTAATGAAACCTAGATTCCAACCACGCGCTGTGATGGTACTTGGCTTTCTCGGGCTCAAATGCATTCTGTTAAACCTGTTTCAAGCAGTTAACACTTTCTCTTTTCTCCTATTCCATCTGACTCCATCTTTCCTACCCGGCTCATCCCAGATCTGGTTCTACCAACACTTCTTCTAACTCACAACAGATCACTTTTCCTAGTTCATCTTATTTTTCCAAGCTTCAAACCTAGCTCTTGGATAGTCCATTGTAGAAACACCTCAGGATCCCAGGATCCAAAAAGATAGAAGGCCTCCAACCAGCAACTATATACGGAACCCTCCCTATTCTGCCATATCTTTCTGGAATGGTTCCAGGGGCCTCCTAAACATCAATTCTTAAAACGATTAACTTATATATTGCTCACATAGAAATATAAATCACTCTGAGTCATAGTTGGCTCCAGTTCCTTCAAAAGTCAGCCAGAGGGTCAATTTAGACTCTAATTAAATTGCCACCACAGCAAGTACCACTACAGAATTAACTCTAAAGTGGCATGTAGTTTCGCCCTCAAAAAGGGTTCTCACTCTGTTCTAGAAGAACTTTCTGTAAAACCTAGAAAAACACTGTGCAGAAAGGATACAAATCTATTTCAGGACGGTGGCTACCTCTGCAGAAGGAAGCCCAGCAGGGGCTAGAGCAGGAGGTGAGCTGTTCTCTGTACCAGCGCATTTCTTTTGAACAAAATCTCAAACGAGAATGGCAGAATGTTCCCGTGTGTTGAATGCGTGTGGTGAGTACAGGATATCTGTTATGTTATCTTCTGCTCTTTGAATGTTTGAAATATTCCATAATTTACCCTTGAAAATGTAAAAAGGACGTGTTTTGCGCACTTTGGCGAAGACCATATCCTAAATATTCCTGAGAGAAGCTTTAGGGCATTCTATGATGAACCCAAAGCAATCATGTTCTGACCTGGCCGGACCTCAGCTTCGAGGTACAGTGAGCCTCGGAGGTGCCCCACCTGCAGCTGGCAAAGGGCAGTGCCAAGGCCGGGGCAGCACACAGTGGACCCACAGGGGTGGATGTGGCCCTCCATCCCAGCTTTTGCTTCCCACACCCCACCCCCGTTGTTAAAATTTCCACCGGTCTCTGTTTCCTGCTCTTCTGGAAGGAGGCGTGTTTTCAACGATGTATCCATTCTGCCACCTAGCCTTCATCCACGTCACTACAGCAAAGCTGCCTTGGACTGCTCTTCCCTCAGCCTCGCTGAATTTCCCTGGTCTGGGGACCCACCTGAGAGACTAGGTACTTTATTTCCTGAAGGTCACCACACCTTGACTCTGGGCCAGGGGGAGGCGGAGCATTAGTACGCCTGCTGCGTGCTGGCCTCTGAGAAAGAGACTGATTCAATCTCATAAAGTCTTTAAAACAGAACAATTACTCACTGTGGAAAATGGCAGGCGGGTCTGCCTGAGAGAGTGGTGAGAGCAATGAAGACAGGAGAGGATGAAGACACGACCCCTAGCCGACATTTTTCCTTTCCGAGCAGAGAAATCCAAGATATTTTGTGTACTATTAAAAGTCCAGCATTCCCAATCCGTTATTAGGCGTCACCGTCCCTTGAAAAGGATCAGACGGAAGGACTCACACTTTATAAAACAAAAGTGCTCCGCGCCCTTTGAAAAGTTGTACATATAAAAGTACAAATCTTTTACTTGGTTACATTTCTTGCAATTTGGTTTTGATATCTAATTAATCTCTTAAAGGAATGTGGAGGGGTGATCTCTGGGGAGCGGCACGCAAGTGGATGATATTTAACTTCGTATTTCTCCAAGAAAGATGAGCTTGAAAGGCATCAAAACTCGAATATGCCCGATTTGGGAAGCAGGAGTTGAGAACTCCTGGCTGTGCTGCGGGAAGGAATCTGGCCTCTGACGTGTGCTTCTGACAGGAATAAGTGAGCCCCGCCCAATCAAGTTCATGGATGCAAATTGTTTTTTCCAGAAGCAACCTACTGAAGGTGAGTGTGAGCAGATCCAGGCCTTCAAGATGGAGGGCAGGGGCAATGAAATCAAGAAAGGCTCTTGAGCATCCCCCAATCTGTCTTCCCGTGACAGAACTTCCCATCCCACTGTCATACATTATTACGAACTTGTAGAAGCAAACCTATCTGATCAGTATCCCACCTGTGGACAAAATTACTTTAGACAATCCCAGGCCACTAAGAATTCTTTCTCATGCCCTCCCAGGGAGCCGACCTGAGGGTCCTCTGGACGGTTGTTCAATTCCCATCAGCTCTCAAACCCTCATGACTAAGCCCACTTCTAAGTCTGGATATAGCATGGGCACTTACCATTTACATTCCTGCAGAGTCCCCTCTCTCCACGGTCCCCTCTGCCACCCTACCCCAAGGACCAGCTCCTGCCACAACCTCCCCTTCCTTCTCCCTACCCTTGTCATCTTCTCTATGAATCATCCCCTCTTCTCTTTACCTGTCCTCACACATTTTATTTTCCAGCCACTGGAAGTCGGCTAGACAAAAAACTTGTCACTGGAGGCTGTCTTTCACAGAACAGAGGGTGGCTGGAACCAGGCAGCATATGCTTCTCTGCAAGGAGCACCACAATTTCCCCATTCATCTTAAATGCTGCCAGTGTGCCCGGGGTGGGCTACGCCGTTGGTGCAGAAACAGGAGCAGGGGCCGGAACACACAGCACACTGTTCGGCCACTCTTCTAGTCTGAACTTGTCACAAAAAAGAAAATAACACATGGCCACCCTCACTCCTCAAATATTTCAACCCAGTCCCTCCCCCCCCCAACTTACCAAGCCCCCATACAGAGGGGAGAAGAAATGACAAAGAGTCGCCATGCTTTTTTCTTTCTTTCTTTCTTTCTTTTTTTTTTTTTCCTTAATCATTACACAGGGCTCCTTCTCCCTCTCCCAGCCAACATCTAAAACCCCTCTAGCAATACAAGTGAAAGCAGGACTTTAAACTTTAGCCTGTTTTTTTTTAAGATGTGCCTTTAGGCAAGTAGATAGTGAGAAGAGATCAGAATCTGGGAGTGTTAACAGCATAGAGAGAATTGCTCCTGACCCAAACCAGCAAGAGAAATATTTTCTTAAAAGCAGTCCTGCAGAAAGAATTCTTATCATAGATAAGGGTGCAGTCTAGTGGCAAACTTCATGAAATGCAGCCCCTTCTCCCAAGGAAAGTTAGAGCACTTGCCCGAGCATAAAGGGAAATGTTCAGAGGTACAACTCCCACTCTCGTTTCTCCCAAATGGGCAGCCAAGACGGGTCATGTCTCTGACCTGGCTGTGAGGGCCACAACCTGTCCGTGTCAATTTCAGAAAAAACTAAAATCTTCACGGTCCTTCTTTTAACACTTTAGCTTTCTTTTCTTTTGCTCAGTGAATAGATTATCCGAGGTCTCCAATGGGATAATAATGTTCCCGGTCAGAATCTCTTCGGAGCAAGTCCTGTGACCTGTCAGCTCATATTCTTGGAACATGCATGTGTGTGCTAATTAACCTTATAACAGGGTGTCTGTCTAGACTGTCACCCGTTCCCTCCAAAGATGTGGCCCTGCCCAATAGAAATGCTCCTTTAAAAGAACGTGGAGGGAAGCATTACTCCAATCTGCCTTCCTTCCATCTAAAAATCCCACCCCAGGACATTTTAGATAGCCAAGCAAGATTTTCAGACTGAGCATTTCCTCCAAGTGCCAGTCTCTGTAACTCACTGCTCCCTACAATGCCCTGGTCTGAAAGCCCCTTCCCGCAAGTATACCACATGCACACCCACCACAACTTCCCTGGGCCAGCAGTGTAGCAGCAGGAAAGTGGCAACGTCTTGCTTGACTAGATGCCCATAGACAGTCACTTCACCAGCAACAGAAACTCTTGATTAAATCCCCTTCCCCAGGCTTTTAGGGGGAAATCCAGTTTTTCTTCTTTTTAATTCAGCTCACCACCCCATCCATGGCCATCCTACACTAACAACGCCCCCCCCCAACACACACACACACACACACACACATACACACACATACAACTTTACATGGTAACTTGGACACTAGCAGACAGCCATTTACCAAAGTTTGGGAAGAATTTCTTGGGCACCGTATATATCCAGTTGACTAATTAAAAAAAAATAAATGCTTCTCCCTCTAGCCTGGGTCTGGGCTAGTTAAGGGGTAGGAGGGAGGGGGAGACTAAGTTACTCCTCATTGTGTCCACAGAGCACCGAAGAACTCTCACCCACAGGCCCTCCACCTCCTCCCCCCTCGCGCAGCCCCAGCCCTGTTCCCCATGCCCCTTTCTTACATTCCGGGGGGAGGAGGGCGCTGTTCGCCGAGCGAAGGGGAGCCCCTGTGTGTCTCGAAGGCCTCTCCCCACCCCCACCCCCACCCCGTGTGAGTTCGTACTGCAAAGCTCCTTGGCATCCTTGCCTGGGTTGGGTGTTGGGGAGCTCAAATTGCAGATACAAACTGGCTGGCAGCCAGGGCCTTCTATTTAAAAGCGCCTGCTCGACCGGAGCCGGTAGTCTCTTTGGAAACTTCTGCGGGGGAAAGAGCTAGGAAAAGCTGCAAAGCGGTGTGGGGTTTTTCCTCTTTTTTGCTCCTTCTAATTACCCTCTCCTCCGCTTGCACCCTTCTCCGGGCTTCACGCCGAACCTGCGAATTTCGAAGAGGTGGTTGCAGAGTGGGAGAAAAGAGGTGTTAGGATTTTGGATTTGGGTGTTTTTTTGTTGTTGTTATTGTTTTGTTTTGTTTTTTCTTGATTTCAACATTTTCCCTACCCTTGCGGCTGCAGCTGCCGCCTTCTACCTGTTCCGCGGCAGCAGCGCGCCGCTAGCCGCTGAGGGTTAGAAAGGAGCAGGGTGTTCTTTAGATTTTAAACAAAATTTTTGAAGACAAATCCATTTTTCTCCCCCCACCCCGTCTCCTCCACAGCCTCCGAGCTCTTTATTCCGGTGGTTGCTTTGGGGTGGACAATTTTTGGCTTTCCCCCCTGCAGTTCTGACCAGGTCCGGCTTGGGGGTTGTTTGTCCGGCCCCACTCCCAGTGCGTGCACCTGGCGCTGCTCTTTTGCCCCCAACCTGTTGCAAGTCTTTAATCCTTGTAACTTGGACTTGCTTGCAGGCACCCCAGCCCTCTAACTCTCCCCACATTTTGCAATTGTCTGGGAGAGGGCACCTGCCGGCTCCCTCCTGGCCGATTTCTCCCTGCACTCTCGCTCTCCTGCCCCGCCCCAAGGTAAAGGGAGAGATTTGAAGATGGTGCTCACCGCTGTCCTACTGCTGTTGGCCGCCTTTGCGGGGCCCGCCCAGGGCCTGGGCTCCTTCGTGCACTGCGAACCCTGCGACGAGAAAGCCCTCTCCATGTGCCCCCCCAGCCCCCTGGGCTGCGAGCTAGTCAAGGAGCCAGGCTGCGGCTGCTGCATGACTTGCGCCCTGGCCGAGGGACAGTCGTGCGGCGTCTACACTGAGCGCTGCGCCCAGGGGCTGCGCTGCCTCCCCAGGCAGGACGAGGAGAAACCGCTGCACGCCCTGCTGCACGGCCGCGGGGTTTGCCTGAACGAAAAGAGCTACCGCGAGCAAGTCAAGATCGGTGAGCGCGCTCAGTGTGCCAGTCAGTTACACGGCGCACGGGCGGGGGACCGGACGGGCCGGCCACGCGCGCTTTGCCCAGAAAGTGGCTTAGAGCCGGCGTGCGGCCGGGGAGGAGGGCGGGGAGGGTGTTTGCTCCTAGGAATTGGAGCCCTGGCTGATCCAACTACCCTTGGCTGCTGTCTGTCCGAGCCTCTCGCGGTCTTCGCTCCAGCTCCAAGCCATGCTCCCACCCTACTCCACCCCACCCCTCCCCCTTCGTCTGAATACTGACTCAGCTTCTATTCGGTCTCAAGGTCCAAATCCCCAAGTATTCAATCTCCAGACTGAAAAGGTGCATGTTTCATTATCAACTCCCTCCTTCACCACCTCCTAGCTACCCAACACCTGTTTTTATTTCTGAAGTTTAAAAAAATTTTCTTTGTTAAAATATTGATTTAACTGGAGACCTGGAAAGAGAGGCGTTCTGTGCCCTTTCCACCTTTGTCCACCCTAGCCCCTGCCCTCCTACCAGTCCCTTCTGACGTTTCTATCCTTCTACCCCACACACACACACACGCGCGCGCACACACACACACGCACGCATCCTTGGTAGCTAAAGCCTTTTGGGTGAGGACTTTGATGCCCCACCTACGTGCACACCCATTACTTTTGACTTGATATGATTGATTGTGGTAGCTAGTAAAACAGATTAAAATGCAAAATACTTTTTTTTTCCTCCCGAGAAGGGAAAGATTACTTTAGGCACGCAAGGTGGGGTCGGGGAGGTCAGTGGGGTGGGGTTGCGGTGGGTAGGAAGAAAGGGTTTGCTGTTCCTGTGCTGGATGTTCGTCCCTGAATCTAATTACTTTTACCCCTCCCCAATTTAGATTTTACCTAGGACGAAAGGTGGATGGATATATAGGGTCGGGAGGCAAGAGGGAACGTGAAATTTAGAACTCATAACTTCCCGGGCAGTACTAATCCCCTCCGTCCCCATCTCTCAAACCTGACCACTAGTGGGTGTGGTGTAAATATAAGAGGGGCCCTGGAAACACAGAATGCAAAATAAAGGAGGCGGAGACTGGAAGGGCCACGCCCCTGTGCCGCCCCTCCGCCTCCAAGTAGCCCCGCCCCCGGCTTGCCCTGCCCCCAAATTCTCAGCGCCAGAAGTCTAGGGTTTAAAAGGCTGACTGAGCTACTCGTTTAATGAGAGCAGTTCTGCCTTTAGACCTGAGTTTCTTTCTGGAGAGAGTTACCTGATCTTAAGTTTTTTATAAAATATTTTAATGCCATATACACAAAAATCTGCATTCTGAGACGTCAAACTGGTTATTGATTCTCTCCAAAATGGATTAGGACTTGGCTAAATAATGTTTATTCTACGTAGTAACTCCTCTCCCATCCCCTTCCACTATGAGCACCCCAACATGAGTTTTCTTAAACTGAAAACTACAGACACTATCATATAAGAAAGAAGTGTGTCAGTGCTTGAGAAGAGTTTTACTAGGTTCAAACCAGATCTTCCAAAACCCTGCAGGTTTTGCGTTACAAGCGGCTGCCTCTCCAACTTTGCAAGAGGTAGTCTCACTCCGTATTGCCGCCTGCAAAAAAAGAGATGAAGAGCTACCTGCAGACCCCGGAGGCCCCAGAGGCCAGTTTGTGGAGTTATTTTTATTAAGAACCACTTTTTAAAGGCCGTCCCGCCCGACTTCATCGTGGGGGATGTGGACTTGGAAAAAGCTTAGGGAGGGGAGGGGCGGGTAAGAGGTATGAATCGATTTCCTGGCTTGGAAGCGAGCGCTCTGGTTAACTATCCGGTCACATCGAAAGTATGCCAGGTATCACTCAGCGGCATTCTGGCCCCACTTTTATTTGCCCAACAAAATGGTTGGTGTGATGTGGTAGGCATGGTGTGTGTGCGCGCGCGAAATTGCTGGGAGAACAAATAGGCGAATCCAACTTTCCAGTTCAACCCACGAGAGAGAGAGAGAGAGAGAGAGAGAGAGAGAGAGAGAGAGAGAGAGAGAGAGAGAAGCTTTTGTCCCAAGCAAGATGCCCTTTAGATTTCTCTGCAGCCCCTTCCTCAACTCCCACCTTCAAGGTACCTCGGTACCTCTGCGCCAATACACAGAAGCCTCTCCGCCTCCTCCCCACCCCCGCCCCTTCTCACCGACTCCACCCCGCTTAGGCAGGTTCCTAACTCACTGCGGTCGCGGGACGGCTGCGTTCTACCTGTGGCCGGGGCTGATGCCTTCCTCCAGGACCGATGAGATTGGAGTGGGCGCTCCTGGCTATAGCTTTTCAGCTTGAAAACCGTGGAGTGGGTCCCCAAAAAGTTGGAGATGGCTCAGAGGCATTTCTTAAAGAGTGGAAAATGAACAGAGAGATAGAGAAGAGCATCAACTCCTTTGACCAAAATTCCTGTTCCCCAGCACACACCAACACCACTCCCCCCCCCCAAAAAAAAACCAGCAGTGCTAACTTGAGTGCTCCCCTCCCTTCCGCGGTTTCCATATAAATATAAAGGTATAGATCACACACACACACATACACACACACACCAAAAAACATATGCATATAGAGAGATAGATCTATATCTTTTTTCAATCTCCCCCAAAGGATGCATTTTTGAATTAATAATGGGGAGCTGCGGAGAGCGAGGTGGCAGGCAGCCAAAGCTTCTGGGAGGAAGAGCGGAGGGCGGAGGGCGAGCGGGCGGGCTGGCGGAGGACTGGTGTTTTGCAGCGCGCGTTGCTGCGCAACGGGAGAGGGAGTCCGCCCTCCAGCCGGGGACTGGGAGCGCGCGAGGCCCTGCATTTTATTTCTTCCAGTTGAGGGGCAAAGATAGATATAGAAACAGAGGGCAGTGTGTGTGAGACTGGAGGGAGGCGGGAGACTAGTTATTTATTGGGCCAAGCTCAATAAATATCGGTGTGCTGGTTCGTCTCCAGGCAGGCCGGGCTTTGCTCTGGGCATTGTTTGCAGGAGTCTTGTGGCTTTGTGGGCGGGAGGGCTGCACGCACCTTTGCCCTGGTCTGGGAGAGCTCTCTTGTGCCTGAAAGACATTAAATTAGGGGATGCGGGGAGAAATTGATTCTGGATTTCAGTATCGTCACTGAGAAGTAAAAGAGAAAGACAGAAAATAATGCTTCTGGGAAAGAAATAAAATACCTCAATAAAAAATGAATTCAGCTTTTGCTTCTTTTAGGGGTTTGGCCTCCATAACCCTAGCTTCCACTCCAAACCTGGTCCAAATGCCATGTTGAAGTCAAGTTCCAGAGTTAGGTTTATTGGCTAAATTTGTGTCTGGGTTGAGCAAGATCATGGAAAACTGAAGGAGGCAGATTCCTTTCCCACCCGCACCCCCTCCCTTTGAAACAATCCTTTGAAAGGCTGGCTGCACTCTGAGCCAACCAAAACGGAGTTGGGAAGAGGAGAGATGTTGCTTTTAACTTGACTTTTCTTACCTCCCCAACCCCCGCCCCTTTCTGCTGTGTCAGCTCAGGCTGGAAGCTCTCTGCACAGTTGCCACATTTTCTTTCCATTTCAATTTTCCCCTTCCTAGTTCCTCCCTCCAACTCCCCCCTCCCTTTCTCTATCCTCCGATGGCCAAGGCTTCCCCTGAGGGCTTGAGTTTTAAGTCAGAGCAGCTGTGAGTTAGTCCCAGGGCTTGGGCTGGATTTGAACAGGCAGGTGGGCTTACAGCTGTAGAGGGAGAATGGGGCTGACCCCAGGAGCCAGAGGTCACCGGGAGGGTTACAGCAAAGGGCATGGGAGCAGGAATCCCAGCAGAATCCCTGGTCCCTTTAAAGGGGGAGGGGGGAGCTAGTGGAAAGAAAAGGTGATTTTTGTCTAAGAATTTTACTTTGTACCTGAGTAATGCTTTTGAAACTTTGAGTTATTTAATGTTTGGAAAATAAAGCTTTAAAGAAGGATCACCATACTCCAGGCCCACTGCATCCAGACACTGGAAGAATACCGTAAGGTATCCAGGTACCAAGGAAGAACTGACCTGGAAGAAGAATGGTTGTGGTGAGAGACCAGGAGGCAATTTGGAGGGGTTTTGTTTGAGTTTTTGTTTTGCATTTTCACTACAGTTGGTCCAAAAGTTGCAATGCCCAGAGACCATCCTAAAATTGCCATCTGCATAAGTTTTCCAAAACAAGGATTTATTCCATACTTGCAAAAGTAAATAAGCAAATGAACAAGGAAGCCAGTTATAAGCTTCTATTACACTTTTCCCTATATCCAGAGAATCCCCCACATTTTATCCAGTTCCATTTCTTTCTATGATTTCTGTTATAATGTTTCCCTTTTTTTTTTTTTTTAATATAAATCCAAAGGAGTGACTGGAAATCTCTATAAGGGGTGAGGTGGCCTTTCCTGCCTAGCCACTTGGCTTAGCAAAGTCTTAATATCTCTCCAGGAATTGCCTGGGTATTGGCCAAAGAATGCTAAAACTGGAAGGAACCCATGTGATCCTTGAAGTCAAGGCCCTCATTTTACTAATAGGGATGCTGAGACCCAGAGTGCGGAGTCACTTGCCCAAAATTAGATGCAGGGACTAGAACTCAGCATCAGGACTAGAACTCAGCTCTTCCCTATTGATTTGAGGGCTCCCTTTTGCTATTCTTGGCTTTCTTTACTAGTCACCAGGGCTCTTGCCTGGACCCAGTCTAACTTGCAATGAGGCCTTTGGCCAACATCACCTGAGGGTATCATCCCATAATGAGGGTTGTGAAGACGAAATAAGAGCTCAGATCTTGAGGGTGCTCCATTTCAGGGGAAACGAAGTAGCCCAACATGGAGAATGCAACACCCTTGTTATTTTCAATCACACCCTGTTTTGTCCCTTTTTCTACGGTCTTGCAAACAAGGCTTGCTTAGGCCAGTGGTTTGGTGAGGGATAGGGGGTGAGGAGGGAGGAAAGAGACTTCAGGTCCATGTGCCAAACCTCATTTCCTGAATGATGGAGATCTCCTGATGCGGACAGGCAGGCAGGCCCTCGCGGCCCCTTGGCTGTGCAGTGGTCTGTGGTCTCTAAGGAGAACATGGCAGAGTGCCCTGCTTCTCATGGCCACCAGCCTCCACCAGCACAGGCCTTCCATGGAGCCAGGCAGCAGGATGATGAGATCTGGGGTGGGGTGGGGTAGGATGAGGGAGTGGTTGGGAGACTTCTTCATCAGAAGAAAAGAGAGAAAAACCTAGTGCCACCCTGGCCGGGTTGCTCAGTTTGTTGGAGCATTGTCCTGTACACCAGCAAGGTTTCGGGTTCGATTTCTGGTTGGGGTATGTATGGGAGAAAACCAATAGATGTCTCTCTCTCTCTCTCTCTCTCTCTCTCTCTCTCTCTCTCTCTCTCTCTCTCTCTCTCAAATCAATAAACATACCCTCTGGTGAAGGTTGAAAGCAAACAATACTGCCTGCCATGGATTTGATGAGGAAGAGAGCAAGAGGCCCCCGGGGCTTCTGAACACACTCAGACATTTAGGAGATGCTTCAGAAGAAGAGATAGGCCTCCAGAGAGCTGGTCTGAGGAATTCCTAAGAGCCATCCTGGTACATCCTGGAGGCCATGGCAGCTGCTTCTCCAGGGGTTCTCAAGGAGGAGGCAAATAAGATACTCCCCTCTTTCCAATCGGTTAGACTGCCAGGTGAGCCCAAAGGAAGTTTTAAAATCAATGGGCGCTCTCATTTTTGATTGCTCAAACTTTCCCTTGCCAGACCCTGAAACAAGGCCCAGACTGAATTTACACTCAGAACCCAGCGTCCTATGACCTCTATGGGCTTGCGGAGATGTTTTATGTGGGCTCCAGGTATTCTGAACCTGGATTGTGCCATCGCAGCTGTAATGTCTCTGCCACCCCAGCGAAGATGGCTCTCCTTCCAGACCCTTTAGAAGAGCACTGTTCAGGTGAAATATAATACAAGCCACATCTGTCAAGTGTTCTAGTAGCCACATGTGGCTAGTGGCCACCAGCTAGCTACTCCCACACCTGAGAGGGAACTGCGGTCTCCACTCTCTCCTCCTGCCCTCAAAGAGTCTAAGAAGAAGTGTCTGAGCTGTGACTGATGGACAGAGATGATTCCCTAGTTTGACTCATACGAGAACTTCTCTTCTCAGAGGGACCAGGGAGAGTTCAAACCACCTGTTCTCTGCCGCCCCCTTCTGGTCATGTAGGCCATGCAGGGAATGTGGCTGCCTAATTGTAATGTTCTGAATGGGCTGTGATGAGTCATGAGTGGGAGTGTTGCCAGGTCAGAGAAATTAGCCCGGGCTTCCTCCCCTTCCTCATCTCCCATTCTTCTATTCAGAGGCTGGTCCCTACCCAGCGCCCCCATTACCTTCTGGTTTGGGATGTGTAGGGGGAAAGATAGACATTTCTACTGAGCATGCTCCGCCTTCTCCACTAGAGAAACCTGGCTGGAGACCTTCATCTTGGGAGTTGTGCATCAGTGTGCATTTCTTATGTGTCAATATCTTACCAGCTGTCTCCCAGGGATCTAGACATGTGTGCCAGAGTCACAGCCCTGAATCCTGGTTTGGCCCCAGGGGAAATAAAAATGAGGAGGATCCTGTCTTTACCTCTGGTCCCTGGACAATGGGAGATGTGTGAGTGGAACCCCACCTCTCATTCTGGGGGAGTGTCACCAACTTCACACCTGCCACATCTACACTGTGGAGGGTGGCGGGTCACCTTTTCTGTCTCCATCTGTAGGGAAGGAGACCCAGTGCTTCAGTGCAGGGTGAGTCCTCTGTGTGGGGACTGGCTCCCAGAAGCACCTGTGCAAAGTCTCTCTCACCTGGGGTTGGCAGCCAGACTCCCCAGAGACAAGGATAAAGGCATCACTTCCTGGCAGAACGTTCTGCATCCAGAGAGCCTTAGATCTTATGATGTACAGGTAAGATACCTGTCAACCAGGTACCAAGCAACCAAATTCTTCATCAATGATTGGAACTAGGGAGGTGAGAGACCACAGAGACTGTGCTGAGAGGTAATTAGCACATATCAACCCACTCAATCCTCGTAACAACCCTGTGTAGAAGAAGCAGTTGTCATCCTTCCCAGAAGTCAGATGGGGAAACCGAGGCAAAGGGAGGGGAGAAGAGACTAAGAGTGGTCACGGTAAATCTGCATCGAGGTTTATTGAACCATCGTTAGCAGCCCCATCTTCCTCCCAAGAAGGGTGGCTGAAGGTTAAGGGCAGGTAGTCTGGCTATGTTTATCCGCCTTGCTATACGATGTCTTTACTTCTCTGCTCAGGATAGAGATGTGACATACCCACGTTGGTCAACTTTGCTGTTGGTTTACAGTGCTTAACCACGTTAGTTTGCCTGGCCTGGAATGGGGTGGGGGCTGGAAAGGAGCTCAGCAGGGTAAGCCGGTTGCCCTTACTGTCCGGTCACCGACTCTGAACCTGCTCCCACCTCTGCCTCTCGCCCCAAGTCAACAGGACCCCCCTTCTGCGTCTTGCAACTCCTCCCATCTTGCAACTGAGAATGACAGTTGTTTGGGTTCGTTTTCCTCTTGGAAAGTCAGTGCTATTTTCCTTCTCAGCTCATAACTCAGGTTAAAAGGAGCCCAGAACATGCACGTCTGTGACTGACCACAGAGGAAAAGAAAACAGTGTCTTTGAAGAGAGACTGGGACCAGGCAGACGCTGGTTGGGGGTGGAGTGGGCAGGAGCAGGGTCGCTGCAGCTCCCCTGGAAGGCTCTGCAGCCCCTCCCTCGCCGCCCCTGTCCCCTTTCTCTCTCTGCAGAGGCACGCACATGCAGTGTAATTGAGTCATTTGGCATCTGCAGCTGGGAAACAGTCAGACTTCAGGAGACATGCCTTATGGTTTTTTAAACAGTGAGCAGCAGATCCATTATTCTCCTAGGAGCCTCAGATTGTAGCAAAGAGCAGGAGACTGCAGGTTGGCTAGGAAACAGGGCAAGGTTGGGAGGGGACGTGGACCATCTAGCCATACCCAGGCATGGATCAGTGCCCTCCGACCAGCTGTCCAGTAGGATTTTCTACAATGATAGATGTGGCTACTGAGTACTTGAAATGTGGCCGGAGCAACTAAGGAGTTGAATTTTTAATTTGATTTCATATTTACTCATTTAAATAGCCACATGTGGCTAGTGGCTACTGTATGGGACAGTGACGCCTGAGACCAAAGAGACGCCCAGCAAATCCAGGGGGCTTCTACTTCTGTCCCTGTCCTGTGAGGCTCATTCTTCTGCCTCCTTGCTCCCCCTGTGGCAGTTATTGTGCTTAAAGACAGTGGCACCAGTGAGATGACCTCTCAGGGCATCCACTGAGCTCTAACGTACCCCAGTTTATAGACAGAAAAGCCTCTAGACCCATCTCACTTTGTCTCTTGCATAGATCAATGCATCTCTCCATTTAAAGATTATTTATGGGGTACCATATGCCGGAGAGACAAAGATGAATGACAAGCCTCTGCCCTTAAGAAGATTATTGTTTAAATTCCACAGAGGGAGCTAGAAAGAGAGCCAGTGGAAACCCAGCTCCCTTTTCATTCCTTGTAGAGAGATTCTGGGCGAACCCATCTTGTCTTCTGGCTAGAAAAAGAGACTTTCCTCTCTCCAGGTCCAGGTGGCCTGGCAAAGCCCTACATTCTTCCTGAGCTGTGAATTCCAAGTACGCCTCAGTTTCTTCCGTTTCTGTAAGCAAAGTCACAAGATCTGGGCCACCCAGCTTTCTCTGAAGTTTGATTATGAGGTGAAGATAGAATGGGAACTACCACCAGCCCGGGAGTGGGCTGTTCATGGTGCCAGGGCGAGACTGGCAGCCTCAGGGTGGGAGATCAGATTGTGGAGAGCAGCAGGTCCCCGGCTGGACCCATCCGTTTCTGTAACTGGGGAGCAAGGTGGGATCAGAATGTTTCTGAAGAGTATGTACCTGGTAAAGCATCCTGCCCCTGCAAGGAAACGGCGGCAGCAAGAGGGTGTGTTGCAGACTGTGGTGCAGCCTGGGTGGGGAGTGTGCCTCGTGCACCTGTGCTGTGGGTAGCCCCGCCCACCTTCGCATGCCTCTGGGTCCTAGCGGCCAGGCCTGCACCCAGACACCCTCTGTGTTTGCTGGGACATGAGAATGGTGTAGTCCTCAAGCAGGTGTTCTTGTGAGGACAGGGAGGGCCCAGTGAATGTTACCACACCAGTGTGGATGGGCAGCGCCTTATGAATGGAGGAACTGAGGTGGCCAGCCTAACACGGCAGGGGCTGGGCCATCAGAGAGGTGGTGGGTAGAAGTCAGAGCAGAGTCACACCCCAAAGGTAATTATCAGGACAGTGATAGCTCTCGCTTCCTCAGTCATCAGGCAGGATTGTGGAACTAAAGGAGAAGGAATAAGACTGAGCATTCCCCATTTTCCATCCTCCGCAGAACCCTTTCAGCATGACATCTAGAGATGGGCAGGGAAGTTCCAGATATGCTTCACTTCCTCCCCTGATCATTTGTCAGTTACAGATGAAAGAAACAGCTGGGGGTTCTGCACAGATAAAGCCGGGCCCCTCGCCTCCAGTTCCCACACCTGCTTTCTCCACACTCCCCTCCCGTCGGTCCTTTCCAGTCCTCACGTGTCCATCTCCCTGACTCTTTAAATACATGCTTCAGATACACAGAGAGAAGGAGAGGGTTTGGGGTGGTTTTTCAGAGAAACAGGCACACAAGTTCCAATTTTTAAGATTGCTTCCAGCCCCTAGAAATAAGCACCTGGGGCCTGTGGTCGTCAGTCTCCTCTGCCATCTACTGGCCGCTTGGGGGTATTGACCAGTTTGATGAACAGGTTTCAGAACCACTGCACTCTCTGTCCCTTCCGTTGCTGTTGCTGTTCCTGCAGGTCAGGCAACCTCACCAGGAAGTCCTCCCTTGTATCTCACTTAATTCCCTTCCACAACCTCAGTCCACTTTCTCTTGATGAAATAACTCCGGAGCTGCCAGTCGACTCACGCCTTCTTGGTTTACCTCAAACTTAAACCCTTCCCAAATTGAAAGCCTATTTATGACTCGGCCACCAAGCAGCTGAGTAGAGCTTGCTGCCTCTGGCATTCCAGCTCTGGGTCTGTGTTCCAGCCCATTAATCTCCCTGGCTCTGCCCTGGCTCCGCTCCAACTTTCCGCTGTCTCTCTGGAGCCCACAGGTGACCACAAGACCCTGATGAGTATCTTTGACACTGGACTCTCCTGCTGCCTAAGTAATAGGTCCCATGGGGTTAAGTGGCACCAAAAACCAGGACGCACATCAAAACTCAGCCTGCCCTGCAGAGCAGCAAAGGAGCCGAAACCTGGGGAGGGCATGCTCCGGGAAGCCCCGCCCTGCGAGGCCAGGGGAAGGAAGGAAGGAAGGAGAGAGGTTTTGCAAAAGTGTTTTGAGCTCCTGAAAGAGGAATCCACAGTTGTTTTCTGGTGTCATCACGGCTTAGCCTTGAGCCAATACTTGGACACTTTCATAGAAAAAACTAAGAGAGGTCAAGGTAAATTTGCCCCAAAAGTTCATCACACCAGTAACAACTCCATCAAGAAGGGAGACTCAAGGGTAAGGCTGGCCCACGGCACTTGTTAGAAAAAGTCCTATAGTGAGGAGTCTTGAGAAGACCTGTTGATACCCTCAGGGCTGGGAGCCAACACACTTCCTTGTCCACCAAGGTCAGAGAGAGATGCCCTGCCCTGCGAGAGAAGGTGAAGTGACGTCTGACAGATGGCACCCTCTGACCAAAGGGACAGAGGGGTCCTCCCAAAACAAGGGGCCAGAGGCACTCCCCTCCCAGATGTCTTTAAAAACTAGAAAAAGTGCCACTGGGATAGGTGCGTGTACTTATTCCTGCTTGGACACGGGGAGGGACCAGACGGACCATTGGAAGGATCCCAGGAGCTGGTCCAGACCATGGAGGTGAGCAGCTTCCTGGGATCTCTCCCACTTCCGAGGTGACTCTGGAGTTTGGCTTCTAAATATCCCTGAAGACAATTTACTGGCCTTCCCGGCCAGGTCGGAGGAGCCCCTGAAAGAAACATGCATCTTCCAGGGTCAGCCCCCGGCCCCTCCCCCCTCACTTCATCTGCTTATAGTTGTGACTGGGAAAGGGGCATGGCCATGCACCCAGAATGTCCCAGCCTTTCGATGGCAACCGTCCCTTGCGCTCTCCCCTACCCCCGTGGTCAAATGTGTTTTGAGGATAAGAGTGCTTGGTTTTTTTTGCCCTGGCCAGTTTGGCTCAGCAGTTAGAGCGTCAGCCTGCGGTCCAGAGAGTCCCGGGTTCGGTTCCCGCTAGGGGCACGTACCTCGGTTGCAGTTTGTCCCCGGCCCCTGGTTGGGTCGTGCGGGAGGCAGCCACTCGATGTGTCCCTTTCACATCGATGTTTCTCTCTCTCCCTCCCACTCTATCTGAACAAAAAATGGAAAAATGTCCTCGGGTGAGGATAAAAAAAAAAAAAAAAAGAGTGCTTGGTTTTTGCCCAGAGAGGTTGAGTGACATGTCTCATGTCGCTCAGTAAGATGGGCTCAGTAGCCTGCCCACTCCATGGTTCACTTTTGCTCTCCTCACTGCCTCTCCCGGAGACCTGAGCCTCCGGTTTGGGCCCGAGTTACTAGATTACAGAGCCCTAGCCTTTCAGTGTGTGCAGAGTCCCCCAACCAGCATGCTCCTCCCTGCATCCCACCCCATTCTAGCTCCTCCCACCACGAGGAGAAGTCGGTTTGCCCTGCAGCAGGCACATGCATGGTGATGAGTCACCACAGCAGGTTTTGCTGCGGCAAAGTCGGAGCACCGAGTCCAAATACGGCAGAAGATGGGGTGAAAGGCCCAAAGCAGGGGACGGGGATCCTGGTGTTGAGTTTGGTTCAGGGAGAGCCTGCCCCTGGCTTTGCTGTCTGCTTTCTCTCCGTCATCCTGCTCTCCGGGGACTGCATCCCTTCCTCTCCTACGGATAAATAACCCAAATCAACTAACCCGCAGAGCCCTGCCAGCCTGTGAAGGCTTCTTCAGGGTGGGGAACTTCCCTGCCAGGGCCTTAAAGGCTGGATACCTGTTCAAAGAAACGGGACGAATCCCGAGCCAACACCCAAACAGGTGCCTGGGTGCTTCCTGCCACCTGCCATCCTGACCAAGTTCCTCTGGTCTCCAAACGCCTTCCTTAACACGCACCTGTAACTTCCCCCGTGCCCTGGGGACACAAAACAGTGTCTTCTCACCCAGCTTCTCTCTCCGCACCTCCCCTCCCCCACCTCCTGGATTCCTCTACTATTTCCCGGCACTGTGCCTGGCCCTCCAGCCCCTGGATAGCAGAGTGGGTGGAGCATAGGATTTTCCTGCACCCATTTAAGGTATTTGGGGTCACCTCAAAACCCTATTTTCTTTTTCTAAAATTTGAAAAGAAAAGAGGGCAGTGAAGATAGGGCCTCCCTGCCCCCGCCCACACTGCCCTGCACCGGGTCTCACGTGGGCACCCTGGCCACGCCCGCCCTCTCTGAGTCTGCATAGGCTGGTGGGGGCAAGGAGCTGAGAGGAGAAACAGGGACCCAGGAGGGTGCCTGTGAGGTACGAATAAATGGAAATCTGTGGACCAAGAAAAGCCTGGGCGGGTGGAATTAACAGATCAACAAATAAATGAACAAAGTCCTACTTCTTTAAAGGTCATAAGTCAGCTAAGTATAGACTGTCACCAAGTCACCCCTATATATAACTGCGCCAGTCCCAGCCAGCTGTCAGCCCCGTTTGGCCTGGAGCTGTGCTGTGTTCCAGCCCATCGAGGGCCCAGAGCGCAGAGCCAGAGCCGGGAGCGAGGCCTCGGGGTTCTTCGTCCCCCCACCCACGGGCACTGTTCCCCTCTAGGCCCCATATCTCAGGCTTCCCAGGTCCCCTCCTCCTGTTCTTCATGATGGTCCCACAACCCTGCTAGTCCAGACCCCCAGGACCCTCCTGCCCCCGGCTCCCCAAATCCAAATGTTTCTCAAGTCCAGCGGTTCTGAAGGCACGAAGACCGCACAAGAGGTTACACTTGGCCTTTCCTGTCCACACCCTGGCTGTCCCCTACTGTCCTCTGACAGCCAAGATCTCCAGGTTGTGTTCTTATATCAAAGCCTCACCTCCAGCCAGCACACCATCTACTTAGCCCCATAAGCAAGCCCTTGACCAGGTCTGAGCCCTCGCAAAGGCCATTTCCCTCTTTCCTCTTTCCTGCCCCCAGAAGTCCTCCCCCTCCTGTCAAACTTCCCTCGCTTATCAGCTTGACTTTTTCAACACTCACCCAACTCCGTGACGTCTTCCTAGATTCACTCTATGGGACTCCAATCACGCCAGCAAGTTCCAACAGCTTACGTGAGCATTGACTCTTATGCTCTGGTTCTTATTTAAGCTCCAGGAGGACAGGGACCTCATCTCCTCACCCCACCTTCAGAGCCTTGGGCTCTGCCCACTGTGTCTCAGCCCCAGAGGCTGACCCTCCGCCTCCTTCTCCCTGCAGATCGAGACTCCCAGGAGCATGAGGACCCGACCACCTCTGAGATGGCAGAGGAGACCTACTCCCCCAAGATCTTCCGGCCCAAGCACTCTCGCATCTCCGAGCTGAAGGCCGAGGCTGTGAAGAAGGACCGCAGAAAGAAGCTGACCCAGTCCAAGTTTGTGGGGGGAGCCGAGAACACTGCTCACCCCCGGGTCATCGCTGCACCTGAGATGAGACAGGAATCTGAGCAGGTGAGTCTCAAGGCTTCCTCGCGATTCCCTCTGCATTCACACCCGCAGCCTCTGCCACTGCCCTGACTTGCGTCTAAATGAGCATTTGTGGCAGCAGGCGGTGCTTGGGCTAGACCTAGTGAAGGACCTAGCAGCGGTGAGTTTTTAGAGCTTACATTTATCAGGACCCGGAATTTGTCTGAATGAGCAGGAGTAGAGGCAGTACCAAGGAAAGTGCCAGCCAGCCACAGTGAGCCCACTGTGGTGCCCTCACCTAGGCAGGCGCTGACCATCCTCTAGAGCGTGCACAGAGGACCACCTCTGGACATAGCTACTCAACAGCGTGGGAAAGTTGAGGGTGGGTAGTGTGGAGGACAGATGGGACCATGTGCCTCTGTACCTGGCCAAGATGCAGGTTTTGCACACTTTATACACCCAGGGTGCGTAACAGGTGAGAGGGAGGGGAGAGCTTTGGTAGCAACTAATTGGAGCAAAAGGTGGTGACGTTCCCCGCAGACCCTTCAGTGCCCGCGCCCTGGGCCATGCATTCTGCCCAAGTGGGTGGTTTCCACTGGGTCCTGCATGCCTCTCACCCCTCCTGTCGCACACAGGGCCCCTGCCGCAGACACATGGAGGCGTCCCTGCAGGAGCTCAAAGCCAGCCCTCGAATGGTGCCCCGTGCCGTGTACCTTCCCAACTGTGACCGCAAAGGATTCTACAAGAGAAAGCAGGTATGCCCCGTCCCGTGCCCCCAACCTCGAAGGGCTCCTGGAAGGGCTCCTGCCAGGAAGCCTCTACCTCTGAATGCCTGAAACTTCTGTCATTAACAAGAGTGTCTTTCAAACCTCAAATGTGCGTACCACAAACATGATGTTTCCCATTCCCTCCTATACTACAGTCTACTTACGTTTTAATAATTCACCTTATTTACATGGGTTTCATTAGGGGGAGGGGGAGAGAGAGAGAGACGATTTGTTATTCCGCTTGTTCACCCGCAACCTTGGGGTATCAGGACCACGCTCTCACCAACAGCCACTGGCCAGGGCCACACGGACTGTAAAGGGAAACGTTACATCGCTGTGTCACATCACATGTTGTGTGTGTTATTTTGACACACACATACATACGTGCATATATGTGACTTTAAAGCGTATTGTCACCATGTGCCACCTGAAGTCACTCCGTGCCCCTTCACAACCCGGCTCCCCTTTGGGCGGCCCCACTGTGGGTCACCCAGTGGTATTTCTGAAGCTGGGTCTGCGTTCCCTGCGGAGATGGTTCTGAGCCTTCCCTGGGCAGCAGAATCACCCGGCAGACTTGTTAACACTGTCCCCACCCCTGCCCCCGAGTGTCTCATCAGTGGGTCTGGTGGACTCCGAGAATTTTGCTTTTCTGACAAGTTCCCTCCCACATGACCCTGATGCTCCATGAGCGTACCTCCTCTAAGTTGGGGGTCAGGAGCCGGACGGCCTTCGGTCAATCCTTGGATCTCTCACTCACTAGCTGTGTCCTCTTGCTCCAGTGATTTAAAGTCTCTGCCTCCAGCTCCATGTAAAAGGGAGAATACTTGCACTTATTATTTCCACACGACTATGAGGAATAGTAGATTAATCTCTGTAAAGCACTTAGAACAGTGCCTGCTATGTGGTGAGTATTAAACAGCAGTGTGGTGCATGATGTAAAGCTGCAGAAGGGATGCCTCCTATTATTATTATGATCATTATTATTATCAGATCATCGGATCATGTAGCTCTCGAGAATACCAAGTTGGGGGATGCTGAGTGGGTGATGTGAAACAGAGGTTATAGGAGGTAGCCAAGGTCAGACTGCCTAAATGATCATTTCCCCAGGCCCTCCCCGTGCAGTGGGGACACCAGAACCCCAAGGGTTGGGTACAGCTCCCCCAACTCTCTGGGGGTGAGAGTATGTCTCGGGGTAGGAAGAGGAAGGGCCGGGCAAGGGTGGAGCCTCCTCGAGGCAGGGCCACCCTCACTGCCTGTCTCCCTCCACACCCCCAGTGCAAGCCTTCCCGTGGCCGCAAACGTGGCATCTGCTGGTGCGTGGACAAGTACGGGATGAAGCTGCCGAGCATGGAGCACGTCGACGGGGACTTCCAGTGCCACGCCTTCGACAGCAGCAATGTTGAGTGATGCGTCCCCTCCCCATCCTCCCCTCACCCAATCCCACCCCCAGCCCCAACTCCAGCCAGTGCCTCCCTCCACCCCAGGACGCCACTCATTTCATCTCATTTAAGGGAAAAAAAATACATATATCTATCTAGTTGAGGAAACTGAGGACCTCGGAATCTCTAGCAAGGTCTCAACTTTGAAAACGGCAACAACGGAGATGAAAAAGTTAAGGAGACCCCCTCCCCCCTTTTAAATGGTTTTCTTTTTTGAGGCAAGTTGAATGAACAGGGAAGGGAAGAGAGGAAGAACGAGAGGAAGAGAAGGGAAGAGGGCGTGTGTGTCCCAGAGAGGAAACGAGGAACAGAATTAGGAAGAGGAAGGGAGAGTGTGGGCGGAAGGAAAGGTCCCAGGCCCGCCTTCCATGTACAGCCCTGGTCCGAGCTGCGGAGACGTTTGGGCCCTAGAGTTTCGGCCCAAGATGTGGTGTTTGATGACACACTTGGAGCTTCCCCAGTTTGGATTGGTCAGGGGGAGAAAAGAAAAGACTAGGTGTCAGGCCTCTCCTGGGTCTGTCTCCTCCGGCCAGCAGTGTGGGCGGCTCGAACCCTCCTTCCTCTGCTCACCCCAGTAGAGTGTTCTCTCCCCCCAAAATTTATGAAAACTAAAGTGCATTCCATTCCTCTCAAAACAAATGAATAACCGAGTGATATTAGATAGAAGAGTTTCCTAAGCAGATACATAAGGATTAAGTACGTGTGCATATTTCCCTGTGCAAACGATTAGAAATTGATACACACCCGACAGCGGAGAGGCTTGTTCCTCCCGGGGGACTAGAACTCCACGCTGAAGCCTGTGGTTTCAGCCCCTCAACACACTCGATTTGCAAGTAGCACGGCCTCTGTGGGGAGGATAGGCTGAAAAAATGTGGGCTTGTATTTATCTACAAGGCTCCATGTAGTCATATATAGGCATATACATCTATTTTCTTTCTTTCTTTTTTTTTTTTCTTCCTTCCTTTCATTCAAAGGTTTGCATTAACTTTTCAAAGTAGTTCCTACGGGGGCATTGAGGAGCTTCCTCATTCTGGGAAAACCAAGACTAACTCATATTCTTCTAACACGACTCATAACACCAGTCTGCCTGCCTCCCATGAGCAGGAAACTCAACCCTCCCTGGGACACAGTGTTGGATTTTTTTTTTTTCATGATTTCCCACATGCACACATGTTCACACGTACCACCCAGCCAGGTGGACGAGAGCACCCCGTGTGCACCCACCATGCTCCCCGGCACATCCCTTCAGACCCTCCAGAAGTAACCATCTCCAGACCCACACTGAGCGAGCCCAGCAGGTCCCAGTTTGACCCACTGGCCCCACCCAGCCTTCCCAGCTCGCCTGGGCAGACGTTTTGAAAGCCTCTCTCGCTCTTCACGCTGGCGGAGCAGGAGAGACAGAAACGAGAGATGGCAGACAGAGGAAGGGAGGTGAACCGGCTTCAGCGCAGGGAAGCAGGCAAAGTGATTGTTCAGGCCAGAGAGATGGCATGAGGGACGGAGAGCTGGAGGAATGGGGGCTGGCGGCCCCATTCTAGCTTTGAAGCAAAGCAACAGGAAGGGGGACACAGCCAGAGAAACTTCCCTGGCTCCCCACCTGATAAGCCCTCTGGGATTCAAGAGGAAGAAGAGAGGAAAATGGGGGAACAGATTGGAAAAGAGAAATAAGCTAACTCCAGGCCTTAGAGCCAGGGAAGGTGGTTCAGCTGAGGGGAGTTCGAGACTGAGCAGCTAGAACAGAGCAAGGAGCAGTAGAGACTGGCCGTGTTCTGAAGGGACAAGACTTGGTGCTCAGAGGCCCGCCTTCACCCTGCAGTGAGGGACTGAGGCCAGAGAGCCTTTTAAGCTCTTAGTTCCCTCTGGCCAGTTCAGGCTTCCTCCCTGGGGGAGATGGAAGAAAGGCCCAGGACAGCCAGGGAATGGATGCTTGGGGTGCTGTCATTTGGCAGCCCCATTCTGAACCAAGGAAACTCCCATTCTCCACGGACTTCCTCAACAAGTGGGTGGTCTTGGGGCTGCCTCTGAGGCTGGAGATGGCCTGCCAGGAAAGGGGGCTTGGACACTGGCGAGGAGACCCTTTCTCACTGTGAGCACAGCTCTCCACTCTTTCCTGATGGCATGATGCGTGGAGACACTCCAACACTGAACGTGGGGTAACGAAGAGGGACAGCAACGAAGCAAATCTATTCCAGCCAGCAGAAACTTGCAGCTGTGGAACTTGGGGGATGTCTCCTGCTCCCCGTAAAAGGGCAGTTGGCTGGGGATGGGAGAGGTGGTCGATCTTCATAGGACAAAGGGCCTGATGGGAATGGCAGCCGCAAGGACTTACTTGACCTGCTGTGTCAACACACCCCATCTCTCTGTGCAACTGTCCCCAAGACCCCGACTCACACGTCTACGCTATAGGCCAGTATCGTGAACGTCCCCCACTACCCTCTTCTTCCCCCCACCCTTCCTTTGCATCTTGAGCAGTCATCTAACTGAGACCTGCCACGTGGATACTGGGGTGCCATTCCCCCTAAGAAAAGACTGAGCCAGGAACTGCATTCCCAACCCCCACCCTTCCCCAGGCTCGAACCTGGTTCCCGAGAGGGGCTCTCCCTGCCCCCACTGTTTACTGGACTTTGATGGGCCTCTGCTTCTTACACCGGCTCTTTGCTGTCAGCCATGATGGCCTGGTTTGCTCCACCAGTCTCTTCAGGTTTCCCAAGTTCATGGCGACTAACCCACACCTGCGAGTCCCCAGTGTTTGCAGGGGGTGATTTTGGTCAGCTGGTCAGTCCCTAGAGAACACTGGAGCTTCGCGACAGATGGAACCTCTCCTAGAGGAGGTCTGGTCTGAGACCCGAGTGGGGAGACCACGGGAGAGAGGCCCTGGGCGATGCAGCCCAGCCCCTGAGCAGGGTGGGAGGGAAGGCAGGTGCGGAGCCTGCCCGCCGTGAAGTCCTGAGCGGGCTTCTTCTCGACTCCAGGCAGCCTGTTGGCCACTGACTGCTCCCCTAGAGGCCTCGGGCTCCAGCTCCTCTATGGCCTCGAGTTTAAATGCTGACCTTTCCCAACAAGAGGTCTCTTCTCGGCTCCCTTTTGACTCATGCCTCATTCCAGCAGTAGACCACCCCCGTTGTCCCCACCGCTGCCCCTTGAAGGAGGGAGGCCCAGCCAGGACTGATCCTCCTTCCCCCAGAGCCGCCTACCCACCCTCGCAAGGCAGGGCGGCTGGGGAGGAAGAGACTTGAAAGTTTCTCAGACAGCCAGGCCTGGACAGGCCTGGAGACATTCAACCTTCACTCGGGGGAGGAAGGGGGGCCCAGGAGGCCCTGTGGGGTCCCACTTCCTCTCCTACCACCCAAGTTCCCATCGCCACTTTGGTGGTCTCCACTGTAACCCTGCAGGGCCAGCCTCCTCTGGGGTCTGGAAGGGGTGGGCGTCCACCTCCCTCCTCCCACCACCTGACTCTCTAGCAGCTGCTGGGCTGCCATGGCAACCGCCAAGCCCTCTCCAGAGGGGGCAGTGTTCTCCCTGTCCTTCTGCTCAGCCCCCCAGAGGGCTCCAGCTCAGAATGGGACTTCAGAGAGGAGTGGGCCCAGGGGAAGCAACAGCCTCTGGTCTCAGAGAGGGCGATTCTGCTCCCGAGAGCACGGAGGCTCCGTGTGAAGGAGTGGTGGGACAAGGGAACGAGGTTTCACCTGCCAGCAGCAACCTGGGCGCTGTACTGTCTTTATTTTTGAAACCACTAAAGTGCGAGACATGTTTTGCACTTTTCTCCACTTTTTTTTTTTTTTTTCCTGCTTAGGTTTTTTTTGTCTTTTTTGAAACATACTTTCTTGGTTTTCTAATGGAGGATATAGTTTAGCCATCTCCACAGACTCTGGCCTCCTCTCTAACTCCCTCTGGATGGGGAAAGGGAGGTGGGGGGCCAGCCGCCTGCGCCCGCCGCCCACCCCCGGCCCCGGACGCCAGCCTGAGTCCCACCATCCACCACGCCGTCACACAGTAGCCCACACGGATAGACAGTTTTCAGACAGGATCCTTCAGATTCCGAGTTGCCTACCGGTTTGTGTTTTCGGTTTTTTTTTTTTTAAGACAGCAATAACCACAGCACATATTACTGTAGTTCTCGATAGTTTTACATACATACGTACCATAGCTCTATTTTCTTCTCTTTTTTTGTTTTCCACTGTTTGTTTGTTGTTGTTTTTTTAAAGAAAATAAATGCTCATAATCTTGACTGGTGAAAAGGATGGATAAAACAAACCAGCAAACAAACCCAGTTTGTGGTGGAAAAAAACAAACGCGGGGGGAAAATCACCTGAATGCGGAAAAGCTCGCCTCCTGTGTAGCATTTTGTACCTAAGGAAATAAAGACAAAACAAGACAAAACAAAAACAGAGGATCTCACGTTTTATTAAAAAGGTGAAGATTGCTGTATGCTATTTATTCAACTTATAATTTATGTTACTCCTTGATCTTCGTCGTGTGTCATGACAAAGCATTTATTTAATAAAGTTATGCATTCAGTTAGCCTGCGTCAGCCTCCTCCAGGCCACGCTCCCGAGGGAAGGACAAAGGACCAGGCGGAGGCCGGACCCGGGGACCCCCGACCTGCCCTCCCACCCAGAACTCGGGTGCCCCCTCTCCATCCTTTCAAAACGGTTTCGATGAGTTCATGTACACCACGCGCTTAGAACAGCGAGTCGTCAATGCATGTTTGGCTACTGTTATTACTCTTATATTCTTATCGTTTAATCTCAGCCCCTGCTATTAAATAAAGTGGCCTTAATCTATCCTCAAGCAAATGATGAGTCTCTTCTCTTTGGAGAGGATTTTAAGGAAGGCGTTTCTAGACTATTCCTCCATCACTTACTCCTGGGAACCCGTGGCCAAGGCAAATCCTGCCTCCTGCTCCCACCCAGCCCCACTGCTGTGTCTACCCAGGGAAGAGGGGAGGTATGACTGATTTCAACCTTTCAGGGGCTTGCAGAGCCCGCTCCTACCTGGTCCGTTCTCCCTTGGCTACCTGCTGCGGTGCCTCCTGCACCCTTCTCTGGGGCTCTCCCCCACCCCCATGCCCCTCTTCCTTTGCGGAGCCCACACAGCCCTCCGCTTCACGGCTCTCCCTCACCGCACCCTCCCAGTCCGTGGGCACAGCAGGGAGACAGAGTCGGTGGCATCTCCACTCTGCCCAGCCCAAATCCTCTGCCCTACCCCTTGCGAGTCCCCTGTCAGGTGGACTAATGGGGAGTGCCCCTGCCTGACCAGGGGTTTGCCCGTCACTGGGCACTCCTTCCAAAGGGTCACTGTGTCCCTGAAACTGCGCTGAGACCTCTCCACCCCACGCACAGCTTTGCAGATGTGCAATCTTCCGCCCAGGCCCAGCAGTGAAGGCAAAGCTGGAGGGTGTGATGGCTGGGCTGGGGGGGCGCAGAGGGGGACCAGTTTTCTTGCCCACTTTCCTTTGCAGGGGCGTTGGCACCTGTGGGGACAGGAAGAATGGCGTGCAGCAAGGCCATGCTGGACTGGGTCGCCCCGCATGGCACCCTCTGCCCCAGGCCTGTCTCCTGGGCTCCCCGCCAGCAGCTACTCACCGCTGTCACCCACATTCCGCCCGCAGGGGAGTGAGCAGGACTCTCCTTCAGGGCTGCTCCTCCTGCAGACCTTAGCTCGGCTGCCACCGCCACCCCATGCTCCTGCACTGGGTCTCCGGCCTCCCCTACAACCCTCATCTAGGGGCTCCTGGGATTCTGGCTCCCAGCTGCTCCACCCCTTGTCCCACCCCCACCCTGGACAACCCAAACAGTACCTTCGTGATCACACATTCTCCTGGGGTGCCTGTGATCCAGGAAGGTTGGGCTGGAGTCTCGTGTCTGACAGAACACTTCCAGAAACACTATTGCATTACATTCAACTCTACCAGGTTGCCTCTCCATACACTGAAGCCGCACTCTGGGCCTTGGTACCTCAAGGGTTCCACACGGAAGATCTGAAAAGCCCACTCCCCATTCCAGTCATATCACTATGACAGTGAGAGGACTGGGGCATGGGTGGGGGGCAGAGACCTTAGTGTTTTACTTAAGGGACAGTAGAGCCTCTGGTCTCCCCATTCTGTTTGATTGTCATCCCTCTCTGGCCAGGTTTCCTTCTCTGAGGAGACCAGAGCCCTGGTCCCCACTGACAGCCCTACCTGTGCATGGATGAACCCCACCTGCCCATCCTGTCACTCCTGCACAGCCCACTGAGCCCTGGTGGAGAAAGTCCCACCACCCTGTGAGCTGACACCACCACAAAACCCTGAGCTCCAAATCTCACCTGGGGCACCTTCTAGGGACCACCTGGGTTGTCTCCCTCCCACACTGCCCTCAGGTCTACAGCACACTTCCCACCCAGATCACACTCACTTCCCACCCAGATCACACTCACTTCTCACCTGGATCACACTCACTTCCCACCCGATCACACTCACTTCCCACCTGGATCACTCTCACTTCCCACCCAGATCACACTCACTTCCCACCCAGATCACACTCACTTCCCACCCGGATCACACTCACTTCTCACCTGGATCACACTCACTTCCCACCCGATCACACTCACTTCCCATCCGATCACACTCACTTCCCATCCGATCACACTCACTTCCCACCCGGATCACACTCACTTCCCATCCGATCACACTCACTTCCCACCCGGATCACACTCACTTCCCACCCGGATCACACTCACTTCCCATCCGATCACACTCACTTCCCACCCGGATCACACTCACTTCCCACCCGGATCACACTCACTTCCCACCCGATCACACTCACTTCCCACCCGGATCACACTCACTTCCCATCCGATCACACTCACTTCCCACCCAGATCACACTCACTTCCCATCCGATCACATTCACTTCCCATCCGGATCACACTCACTTCCCACCCAGATCACACTCACTTCACACCCGGATCACACTCACTTCCCACCCGATCACACCCACTTCCCACCCGGATCACACTCACTTCCCACCCGATCACACTCACTTCCCACCCGGATCACACTCACTTCCCACCCGATCACACTCACTTCCCACCCGGATCACACTCACTTCCCACCCGATCACACTCACTTCCCACCCGGATGGATCACTGCGGTCCATTCCCGCCAGGACTTTCACGCATTCCCATTGTGTCTTGTCCTCCATACTAGGCATCTCAATTGGAGTCCGTTTTCTAAAACAAAGACCCAGTCATGTCCATCCTCTGCCTAAACTCCTTCCTTTAAAAAAAAAAAAAGTTTTTATTGATTTTTTTTAGAGAGAGAGGAAGGGGGAGAGAAATAGAAACATTGATCAGCTGCCTCTTGCATACCCCCTACTGGGGATCAAGCCTGCAACCCGGGCATGTGCCCTGACTGGGAATTGAACCAGGACCTGAACTGGGACTCGAACCAGGACCTATCAGTCCATGGGACGGTGCTCAGTCCACTGAGCCACACCAGCCGGGCCTAGACTCCTTCCTTGGCTCTTGAGAGCTTTCTGTCCAAAATTTGAATCCTTCAGCAAGACACCCAAGGTCCTTCCTGATGAGCTTTCCTCTGGCTTCCTCTCCAGCTACTTCTCTACCTGCACCTTCCCTTTACCACAGGTAGGTGTCCGTGTTCATTGTGTAGCTCATGCTGTTCTCTCTGTGCAAACTCCACCCCATACATACACACACACACACACACACACACACACACACACGGCACTCCTTTCCCTGAATTCCCACTTCCTCCTTACAACTTTGTCTTTGCACCCCCTCTGAGGCATGGCTCTTCTTCCTAGTCACACCTGGGCACACCTCCACCACACCTGTGGTCATCATGGAATTCCGTGGCTTTTCTCTCTTCTAGAATGTCAGCCCTTCAGGATAGGACCAACATCATTTTTAACATCATATCCTAAAACCCTAAGTCTGGAACACACGACTAACTGGGTTTAGGCAACACTTACCATATGGCAGACATTATTTTATATTCTCAAAGCAATCCTTTCAGACAGAAATAATCCTAATAGTTAAAGAGGAAATGAATGAGGTTCAGAGGTCAGAAAGGTGTCCAAAGTCACATAAGCCACGAGTAGCAGCATCCAAATTCCGTCCAACGACTGCTTCCCCTCCAAACCCATGCTCTCAACTACCACAGCATATGCAGCCAGGATTCAAGACACATTTGACAGATGTGGTCAGGACAGGGGGCTTCTCCACATTCAGAGGGTTCAAGCTCAGGGCTCGCTTTGTGAGCATGTAACCTGTGCATTCACACAGGCCCTGGGCTTGGCTTAAGGTTCTGCTGTTGCTGTCTTGAAATTCTTAATAATTTCTGAACAAGGGGCTCTGTGTTTTCATTTCACCCTGAATCCTACAAGTTAGGTCACCTAGAAATCAGGTGGTTCTACAGATTAGAATAACCTAGGAAGCATATTTTAATGCATATTGCCAGGTCCCTTCCTAAGGTCCTAGCTCTGGGATAGGTCCTGTGACTCCCCAAGTGGAACCAGCGTTCCCAGCTGTCTCGTTTTGGACTCCTGGGACCACCTCTTGAGGAAAAGAGACTTGGAGGCCCTGTAAACTCAGCTGCAGTTTCCTGTGCTGCCACACAGCGGCAGTATAACCCGCGTCTCTCAACTGCCAGGTTTTTAAACTTGAACGAAGTTCGTTCCAGAAGGTGAGCAATAGCTTGACATCTCCAAGATCCCTGCCCAGCCAACCATCGTCCTACATGGATGAAATTACGCTTTCCCTCAGCAAAGGTTTCTGGGCTATTTATACATCAGCGTGGTTCCTGTAGTTAGAGCCGCAGTGGTGGTGCTGCTCACCCCTACCCCCCAAATCCACCTCTTCAGAGGGTTTAGAGATCATCCCAGGAGGCTGTGGACAAGTGACATGGAACTGGGAGGGGCGATTGTGGCATCCTCAGGATCATTCTGCAAAAATGTTCTAGAAATGACCCAAGCAAGTTTGTGGCAACCATGGGTGGGCCAGAGGCTGACCCCAGCAATCACCCCATGGTAATCTTTCCCATTTTATACAGTCCTGTAGCCAAGCACTTTCTCACCCACCACCTCACGTTGATACCACCCTGTTGCTGGAGGCTGAACTCATCCCCATTAGACAGACGAAGAAAACCGAGGCTCAGCGAAGGCAAGAGGCATAACTTCAGAGCAGTGGCACAATCAGTGACGAGACTGGATTCAAGCCCAGGCGTCCTGACCCCAGCATTCTTCTTGCCTCATCCCTGGCTCTGCAGTGGAATCACCTGGGAGACCTTTAAAAAACAATTAAACACCTACCTGGGCTCCACTCCAGACCAATCAGATCAGAATCTTTGATGGCGAGGCCCTGGCATTTTTTTTTTTTTTCTCTTCATCTGGCTAACTCTCCTCCTCATCTTTCAGAGATCCACGTAAAGGTAACTTTTTTGTTTTTGTAAAAACTTTGTCAATTTCCTAGACTAGGTTGGATACACATGCCATGTGTAGCTTCTCTGTTACAGCACTCATTTTTCACATTCTTGGGTTTTTTTCAATTTTTATTAATTTATTTTTGTTACAGATGTTTCTCCTTTTTCCCCCCTTAGACCCCTCTCCTCCCCATCCCCCCCCCCCCCACTCCACCCCCAGCATTGCTGTCTATGTCCATTGGTTGCACATACATGCATATAAGTTCTTTGGTTCATCTCATCCATCCCCTCTCGGCCCCCCTTCTCTGAGGTCTGTCAGTCTGAACCGTACTCCTTTCTATGTCTCTGGGTTTATTTTATTCATCAGCTTATTTTGAACCTTATATTCCACAAATAAGTGAGATCATGTGGTATTTGTCCTTCTTTTTTTAGCGCTCTCAGTTATTGAAGTGTTAGCCAAGGTTAAGCACTGCACTTCCTCGGAGAGCCAGCAGGGGCTGCCCAACCCCAGGACAGCAGCTCAGAGCGGCTGACGGGAGCTGAGGGCGTGGGAGGAGTGGCGGAGCACCCAGCAGCGGGTAAAACAAAAGCACTGCAGGCTCCCCAACCATCCCACAGGGGGCGGTATATCTCCAGGCTACGCAGCATCCACACTCTGGAATTAGGGCCTTCCAGGCCTGGGGCTGGAGGTTGGGCACCGCTCGGGACCTTTCCTCTTCTGTAAAGTGGACTTAGTAATAGCACCTCATTTGTGGATTCATGAAGATGGACTGAATTAATGTACTTGCCGGCGGCCAGCCGCTAGCTAAGAGACTAAAGGTGGGCAGGGATCCTCCGCTTTGGGGGACCTGGTTTTCTTCTACTCTCAGAAGAGCTCCTCCCATCAGGTAAAGGCCCAGTGTCCCCTGCCTCCTGTGGCAGGAAGGATTCAGACTCCTGACCCAGAAGAGGAGGTGGGTAACATGAACGGTGGGGCTCTCCACCACATATTGGGGGAGAAAAGGGGTGGACAGTGGGCCTTCCTTCCCGCATGGCCCACTGCAAAGTCCGGAGCCCCCTGCATCTCACCAGGGGTTGAGGCCCAGCAGAACAAAGCGGGTAGAGCTCGTGCATGGAATTCTGCGTCGGAAATGGGGTCACACCGGTGCCTCGGCCTTCTAGTCCCTTTCATGTTTGCTGTTCCGGGTGCAGTGACTTGGGCCCCTCCGAGGGCTGTGCCTGGTCCTGAGGCAGCACCTCTGTGAGTATGCTGGCTGACGGCAGCCCACTCCCTTTTCTTGGGGGCTGAATGGACACCTTTCCGTGCAAAAGGAAGCTCTCCTTATCTCAGGGGCCAAAGCCCCCCCAATTCCAGTGTTTCTCCCTTTGGAGTATCATCTAAATGAGGTGAGGGGAAGACAGACACCTGCTCCACTCCTCCTCCCCCAGTGCCCACCCCAGGGGGGTAGGGGCTAGGGCCTCAGCTGGGGGTTCAGGCGGGAGACACGGGGTCCTGGGGCTGCAAGGGAGGGTCCCACCTGGATTGCAGACCTCGAGTTTCCACAGGCCAAGGTCACGGGAGGGAGGAGATCTCCTTCCTCCTGTCCCATCTTTCTCCTTCCTGTTTCAGGATGGGAAACCCAGGCTGTGCCTTTCCTACTTCCCCAGGGGTCAGGGGGTCCCCAAAGACTCAGGCAAAAGATACGCACTTTATTTTTCCTTTCTTTATTCTTAAGCAAAAGAGACACAGGGGTTCAAAAATAAAAATTTGTTTTTCCCCCTCCCAAACCTGGACCCCACCTCTGCCTCTGCAAGCACCCCTTCCTCCCAGCAGGGGCTCCAGAAGGGGCCGTGCAGCCTCTCCTACTGGGAGGGGCGAGGCAGCCGGCGTGCCGAGCTCAGTGCTGGTCTCTTTCCAAATATAAATACATGTGTCAAAACTCCTGGGAGATCCTCCCCACCCACCACCCAAGCACTTTCCTCTCTCTGCCCGTGTCTGGAGAGGTGGTGGGGGTGCCAGGCACCTGCTGGCTGTGGTTTACTGCATCCGCTCATTGTAGTAGCGATGACACTCCGGGTCCCCACGGACTGTCGGGGATCCCTGAAGCAGCTTCCCAGTGTTGGGGTTCACACACCAGCACTCCCCACGCTGCCCATTCACCGCCATCTTGCACTGAAGAGAGAGAAGAGGAGGCCATGGAGGACGGCCCCGCAGCCACCTGCTTTCCTTCCGTCACTCGAGCCTGTGCCCATCTCCTGGCTCTGCGCACCCACGCTCTGCCTCACCCCGGCTGCCCACGAGGATCACCAGGGGAACTTCGAAAATCCCAGTGCCCGGCAACCACCCAGACTCACAAAATCTGAAACTCTGGAGGTGCGGCCCTGGCATCTGCGTGTTTTTTAACACTTTTTTTTTCCTTATTGCTTTTTAGAGAGAGAGGAAAGGAGAGGGAGAGAGAGAAACATCGATGAGAGAGCATCGATTGGCCGCCTCCTGCATGCCTCCCACTGGGGATCTGGCCCACAACCTGGGCATGTGCCCTGACCGGGAATCGAACCAGCGACCTCTTGGTGCATGGGTTGATGCTCAACCACTGAGCCACACTGGCTGGGCGCATCTGCATTTTTTTTTTTTTTCCAGATAGAGCGAGGGGGAGAGAAGGGGGAAGAGAGAGAGAGAAACGTCAATGTAAGAGACACATCGAGTGGTTGCCACCCACACAGCCCCTACTGGGGCCAGGGACAAACTGCAACCGAGGTACGTGCCCTTAGCGGGACCCAAACCCGGGACTCTCTGGTCCACAGGCTGATGCTCTGACCACTGAGCCACACCAGCCGGGCCACATCTGCATTTTTTAAGGCTGCCCAGCAGGTCACCATGTGCAGCCAGGGCTCCGAACTGCTGCTTAAAAACAGGCTGTCCCGTGGAGCCCACACTCCTCACCCTGTCCTCCCGCCCATGCCTTCTCTCCGCCTTACGTGAAAGGCACATCTATAGGCTTGTCCTCCCAACACAGGGGACGACGTGGGACACAATGCCCCTGTGCACAGGGATGACGAGAAGGCTCTTGGAAGGAGTGGAAGGGCAGGTAGAGGGTTTCCAGAGGTGTACTTACACTTCCCTAATGTTCTCTAATGTACTGACATGCTGTTTTATTACTGTTTTTAGAAATATTTTAAAGGACGCTTCTCCACCCCTGATTCTCCATCCCTGAGATCCTTAAACACCAGAGAGGCTACTTGGTCGATGGTTTAAATCAGTGAGCCTGGACGTGTGGTCCATGGACTGTCAGCATGCCCTGAGAGCTTGTTAGAAATGCAGACGCGGTCCCCACCCAGCCTTCTGAGTGGCAGCTCTAGGGCCAGGCCTGGCAATGACCTCCAGGTGACTCGTGCCCAGTAAAGGTTGAGAAGCGCTGGTGTAACCCCACATCTCTTCTCCAAGAGGCTCCCTCCCAACCTGGACACCAGGCACTGCTGGCAGGAAGCTGGGGAAGCGGAACCCGCCTCTGCCAGGCTTGAGGCCAGGGAGGGAAGCCTAGCTCTCTGGTGTTGGAGTCTCAGACCTCAGAGGGTACGGGTGCATGGGGCAGGAACAAGGCACACCAGAGCCCAGGTAGGCCCGTTCTCACCTGTTTCAGGTTGTACAGGCCGTTCTTGTCACAGTTGGGGATGTGCAAAGAATAGAGGTGCTCCAGAGGGCCCCGCTCATCTGGGAGCCGCATGGTGGAGATCCGCTCCAGGACCTGGTCCAACTCCTGCTGGCAGGGGGTCTGTGGGTACACACGGGCACACACGGTGCTTAGAGAATGGCCCTGGGAGCAGCCCCAGAAAGATGCTCAGGCCCGAGAAGGGACTTCCCCTGGCCACACAGGGAGCTGGGGGACTGAGGGACGTCTGACCCCCAGCCCGGTGAGCTGCTGTGTCCCATGCCCCGCCCACCCCTGAAAGGGAGTCGCACGGCTGTGAGTTCTCCTCTCCTCCACCAGTGGCCATGACTTTCCGGGTCAAGATGGAATCTACTTGCAAATACTGAAATCAAGTGGTTATCTCTGGATATCTCTACCCCAAACCAATGGCCCAAGCTCCATTCCTTCCCATAAACCAACAGGGCCAAGACCCAAGGCAGCAGAGCTGGGCCAGGCAAAGGGCTGCATATCACACACGAGTGAGCACGTTCGAGGGGGTCCATCTCCTCTAGATCCACGTTCTTTGCCTGCGTTCCCAAGCCAAGCAGCAATGTGGTGGAATTAGAAGGACGGGATTTCAAGAAGCCATATGCCCAGTCCATTATACGGCCAAAGACACCGAGGCCCTTCAGAAGAGATGCCAATCGGCTGTTTGGCCTCAAGGTCACTGAATACATTAAGGGCAGAACCGGAAAGGGCTTTGCCTGCGCAACACAGAACGTGGATCTTATTGGGGTGCCTCCCCCCACTGTGAGGCTCTCTCTGCACGTCCTCCCACCCCTCCAACTAGACCCAGCCCTCTCTGACCCTGGCAGAGGGAGGCCGAAGCTTCTTGGAGTCGTCCGGGCCAGGCTGGTGCTTGCCACCTTTGCCCATCTGGCGGTGCTGGTCGGTGGCCTTCTCCCGTAACACGGCCATCTCCTTCATGCCCGAGGTGAAGGCCTTCCGGCTGGCGCTGCCTCCGCCTCCCACGACGGTCCCATCTTCCACCTCTGCCTGGTCATCGCCATCTGCGGAGAGGAAGCAAAGAAGTTCCAGAGAGATGGGCCCTCCAGGGGCTGTCTGGACCCCCGGTAATAAGGAGGATGAAGATAACTATCATCTAAGCAATTGTGCTGAACTGTTTACATGGATTATCAGTTTCGGTTTCACAGCAACTCCTAGGTGGGCCCTGTCAGCACCCTCCCTTCAATGCCTGGACGCCTGTCTGTTCTGCCTGCATCCTTGGAGGCCAGAGCAGAGCAGAGGAGCTCAGGGTGACCGTGTCTCCAAGGCCCTCACCTGGAAGGGGATTAAGTCCCTTATGGGGTCCATCATTCTCCCCTAGAAAGACCTCCCAGAGTCACCTTCACTAACCTCCAGTTTAAGGGATTTATCATTCATGGTCTGAAAGGACACAGATTGGGTGAAATTTTAAAACATGAAGGTGGAATCATCAGCACCAGACCTACAGTTGCCAGCACTCCCAGCTGGGGTTCTTCACTGGCCTGTCTGCCCCTCCTCAAGCTCCCCTAAGTCCGCTACAGCAGTGCCCCAGCACCCTGATGGGTCCCCATTACACCGAGAGCCCCAAGAACAGGAACAATGACCAGCTCAACTCGGAAGTTTTATCTTGTCTGATCCAGACATTTGCCCAAGGAACACTTGTTAAGTCTCTTTCCATTTTCTTAAACCGCCAACCAGTCAACAACGGAGAAAGGCTCCTACTGTGTGCACAGCTCCGGTGGCGGGGCGCTGAGAGCAGCCCCCACTCCCACGGGTCTCACGCTGGCTCGGGCATGCCCAGCCCGGTATGGGCCAGACCATCAGAATGCCGTGGAAGACTGGGAACGGGGAGACAGTCCCCTAATCGCTGGGAGGGCAGGGACTCGAACAGCCCTGTGGACACAGCGGGGCAAACAGGGCCTCGGGCCACGCTGCCTGGAGCGGCTCCCCTGCAGGTCCCGACACGACCTGGGGGCGCAGAGGGAGAGTTTCTAAAACAACTTGCACATTTTCTCTTCCCTCTGAATGCGCCTTCAGAAACTCACAGTCCCAAACACAACTGAATGGCTCTTAAAATACTTCTACACACAAGTTTCAGGCTAAGGGCCGGGTATTTGGCAGTCCCTTCAGTCTCGTCAGAGTGGTGGGCTCAGCTGGTTGCTATCCTGGGCAGTGCTGGTTGGTGGGAAGAGCTGGCCCTTTCCTGCAGAGGGGCAGCCGCGATACCCCTCCAGGTGGTCGAGAGCTGTGGCATTCACTCACTCCCCAGCTAAGGGATGGGACACGCCTCTGCGCCCTGGGGAGCTGGCACTTGCTTTCCATGAGCAAGCTCCAGCAATTCCAGGTGACCAAGCACCAGCATGGTCCTGGCAAACTAAAGTGTCCAGCAGAGTCTGCTCCCACCTCTTTCCCCACCGTGGGGCCCGATGCCTGACCCGCTCCCACTGGCTATAGCCGCGTCCCTTCGGCAGCCGGCACGTTGTCTCCAGACTAGAAGGGCCGGGGAAGGGGTGTACTTGGGGGAAATCCCAGCTCTGCCACTCTTTGTACCAACAGTATTTCTCCTGCACACGCCCTGTCTGTGCCTGTTTCTCAGCCACACATTGATAGACAATAACAGTTCCTACTTCACAGAACGCTCGAGCACATGGTGTGGTCTGGAACACAGAAACTGTACGTCATGTTGGTGGCGCTGGTTGCTTTGATGACGATGATGATGATGAAGATGGCGATGGCCGCAGTTCTCTGCTCCCGAGACAACGCGGAACCCAGCCAAGAAGCAGGAAGCAGAGGGAGGTGAGCCTCTGTCACCATGTCCGTGCATGGTCAAGTGTGGGAGCCTCACTCACGAGATTCGGGGGGAACCAGCACACAAAGAACCCTGACGTTCCCAGCCACACTGCCCCAGTAAGCCAGGTTTCTGGTTTCCAAGGTCACCACGGAATAAAATCAACACAATTAAACGGAGAGAGAAGGCAGGCGTGTGGACAGAGGCAAGGCGTATCAAATGGCAGGAGGGAAAGAGAACACACGCACTTAATGGAACCAAACGAGAATTTGGGGACGTGCAGTGGATGGCAGACAACGCTAGCCCTTCGATGACCCCTGCGGACCCACCCTGTGTAGCCCAAACAAGAGTTGTGTTGACAATAAGGATGCCCTTGGGATGTCCAAAAAGGGGGAAAGGTTAACAGGCCAATCATTGAACATTAAAAAAAAAAAAAATTCTTAAACTTTAGAAAAATAGAAATAGAAATATTTAAATAAGTAGGTCCTCAGACACCTGGAAAATTTTCTCTCTAGAATAGCTGTTTCCCCAGGGGCTCTGGGGAGTCTGGGTTTTGCCATAAATAAACCAAGCACAGATCGAATCCTCTTCCAGAAGGCCAGCACCATCAGATTCGAAGCAATTGCCACCAGACTGGGTGGGAGGTCCTGCTCCATCCCGTTCGATAAGAGCTATCAACCCGTCCCAACTTTCCCCTCCCATACTGCGCTCCCCTGTTGGCTTCTTGGGGCTAAAACAGAAGAAATCAGAGGCCCCAAGAGTCATCCTATTTCCTGGGCTGGGCTGCCCATCAGGACGCAGACACAGGGTAGCCCTGCCTGGCTGCACACATGTTCTGTCTCACCAGGTCCGCACAGGGGCAGGTGGGGTAAACCGTGAAGAAGACCCTCCCCCCTTCAGATAACAGAGGTGGAGGGCAGGAGGCTGCAGGAGAGGCTTGGGAGAGGCTGAGAAAAACCTGGAAAATACATGCAATGGTCTGATTCAGTACCTCTCCATCTCCTTCACATTAACCTTTGAAACATAGGCAGATGCTGGCACAAGGGGGTGAGGGTCATCCCCAACTTCACCATCTCAGTTCTCCTGCCATTCCCATCTCTGCACAAGACCTGGTGCGACAGTCTCAGGCTTCCCGTCCCCTTCCCTGCAGGCACTGGCCCAGGGATCACAGGAGGACAGCAGGTGCCTAGAAAAGTCCTTTTCCCCTGCTCCATTGGGAACCACCCAGGATCAAATGGGAACCCCTGGTTGCCCAGACCCTTGTACCTGAGGCCACCCTTGACAAAACCCCATCCTTGCTGCACTGTGACCGCAGGCTTCCTGCTGAGAGTGGCAGAGAGAATCTCTGGGGACCTTGTGCCACTCCCAGAGCTCGAAACCCTGTGTTCTGCTCACGTGGGAATCAGGCGGGCGAGGGCCCGGGCCTCTGCTGGTGCACTATTCTGGAACCGTCTATTCTGCTGTCAGAAGCCTGTGCCTCTCAGAAGCTCACCTGGCCCCTCTTTTGGGGGGAGCCTCACCTGTCTGCCCCCAGACTTAGTTCAGACAGCGGTCTCCACTGTGGCTGTAATTACACATTCTCCACTCACCCGAACCCAATGCACGGAACATCCTGTGAACCAGGGTCCCCCAGCCTCCGCACTAGGGACACTGGGAGCAGATGACTCTTCACAGGGGTTATCCTGTGTGTTGTAGGGTGCCGAGCGGCATCCTATAGACACTGGATGCCAGGAGCACCCTCGCTAGTCATGACCATCAAAAATGTCCTCCTACATTACCAAGTAGCCCCTGGGAGGCAAATTCGCCCAGTTGAAAACCACTGTTCAGGAGTTACGCTCTAGCCAGGCCTAGACATGTTCTGGCTGAAGACCCCAGGCCCACGGAAAGCAGATCTGAGCCCCATTCCGCTCCCCACCCTCAGCTAAGACCCCACCGTTTCATCCCAGGCACATTGCAGGCCCACTGGTCCTCCTCCTTGGCGTGGGAGGGCCTTCCCTGGGCATCCCGGAGGACTCCGCCTGCTGCCCTCTTCTCTGAGCTCTCCCGGGTGCGCGTACCACTGATGGAGCCGGAGATCCATCCTCGGCCAAGTCCTAGAGGTCAGCACTCAGAACAGGGCCAGGCCCTCCGCGAGCCCTGGAAACAAGTCTGGTGGAAAGAGAGGCATGCGGAGGAAAGTGTGTCCAGGCCCGCAGGCTCCAGGCAGGCCTGGCTCATTCATCAGGCAGGCACAGAGCCCAGGGGTCTAAGCAAACGTTCCGCTTTCTTTTAAAATCAGAAGGAAAAATAAGCTTTAGGTCCAAGAAAATGTCTTAATATACAACACCGATACCTTCATAGTTATAAGACTCAATTCTAAAATATGATTTTAGAGTATTTTTTTAGGGAGGAAAGGGCCCACAAAGGCAAAAATGTCTAAGGCCCACAAAAGTCATTAATGAAGCTCTGATCCAGGTAACAGAAGTCGGGGGGTCACTTGGGTAGGCTTCTCCCAGGAGGACCTGGCTTCCTGTCCTGAGATGCCCCCCACCTCCCTGAGGTGAAGGTCAGTTTGCACACCCACACAGAGGCCACCTGGATTCAAAGATAGGTTTCGTTCCACTCCTTTATTGATCTCATCACTGCCAATGAACATGCCGATGAGATGAGGACGTCCGCGGGCCGGTTTGCTGACGCACATGCTGACGCTCCGCACTTGAAGTAAAGCCCTGGGAAGGGGAAGGACGCAGCCGACCAGGCAGAGCAGAAAGGCCTGTGGGCTGGGAAAAACTTCGGTTCCTTGGCTGTGACTCCCCCCAGCCAGAGGTTCAAGAATTCAGACTCCCAAGTCTAACTGCCTGACGGGATCCCAGCTTCACCACTTAGCTGTGCAGCCCTAGAGAAGTTGCTTAAGCTCTCTGTGTCTCTGTTGCTCATCTGTAACCTGTGGACAAACAGCAGCCACCTCCAGCAGGTGGCCAGGAGGATTCTGAGATGCTGTGGGCACTTACAGCGTGCTGGCGGCTGGCTCTTAGCTGCTTCCAGTCCCTACCCCCGCCGAGGGAGGGAGTCCCCACACTGCCTCCCACACTGTCACACAAGGCCATTACCACACATGACCAAGTTCTTCCCAGACACCCTCATAGGTGACAGAAGCCGTCCTCAGGAAAACATTCCGGATGCGAAGCTCCAGCTAGAGACGGACTCTGCCCTCAGAACAAAAATTCCAAGTTGCATTTTTTCCTGCCTAAGAGAGTTAGGTTCAGAATAATATTTATTAAGCAATCACTTATGTATACAGCTCCGTGGGCCACAGTGCAAAGGTTACTCCAAGAAAACAGTTCTTAGCAAGCCAAACTACATAGCTGGAAAAGGCTTCGGGCTTGGAGGGGACAGAGAGGGAACTCCAAGGCCAAAGAGATTTCCCCGAGGATTAGTAAACATCAGCTGTTCTCTACATGGAGACCCAGGAAATGGGTCGACATTGAAGCAGGGAGTTTCCCGGTTATATACAGAAGGGGAAGCTTTTCCAGAGAGAAGTCGGGGAGACATCAGAGGCAGAGTAAAGAGTCCCAGTGTCATTTGGAGGGGGGAAGGCTGGAGGAGCAGGGAGAAGTCCACACCTTTCTACCTTCAGCACCTGGAGGAGAGCTGGAGACGAGAAAGGCCGGTGGAATGAGAGGAGATGAACAAGTCCCATTTTACAGACAGCACATCCAGAAGGACTACCACCTGGGTCACCTGGGTCCCCAGGAGCACACACAACCTCTCTGCCATCATCGGAGGTGCCTCACAGTTGGCATGGGGTCTCCACATTGTCCTCTGACCCAGCCTCACTGAGCTGGCCGAGGAGGGCAGCTGGGAGCTGACCCTGTAGGAGCAAGAGCTTTGTCTACTTCTACGCCCTCACACTCTGGTTTCACAACTTCATTTCGGTGTACACCGCAGCGCTGACAACCTCACTCAGTGACTGAAAACCCTTGTCCAGCACTCATGAAATCTCATTTTCTCCTAGTGAGACACTCTGACCTTGGTGCTCCATTAGACATTTGTTGACTTCTGATCTCTAGGAGACCTTAGGATCTAAAAGCAATCCCCATCCCTTCCTGCTCCGGGTGTGAGGCACAGTGAGAAAAGGAGACCTTTTCCAGGACCATCACACACCCGCACAACAGGTTAAGGCATCTCCTCTCTTCTTTTCTTTCTTCTGAAAAAACCCTAGTCATTTTCCAACCTTCTCCTTAGTCGGTCTCATGGTTACTTGGAAATCTAGGAGTTGGGGACACCACAGAAATGGTCTAATGCAACTACGAATCTACCATTCCCTCCGATGGATTGACCTCCTTCAGCAGCTAACCCTCCACTGAACAATGGATCCCAGTGAACAGGCCGGGAGGGTGCTGGTAGCCTTCTTGGTTCTATCCTTTGTTGATTTCTCTGCAAAAGCACTTAACCTTAACATATGTTGGGCAAGAGAATAAACACCATCATTTCTTCCTCCATCCTGGACAAGTTCTCCATGAATGTCCATGGCAGTGGATAATTCATTAACAAACCCAACTGGGCAAAGAACTCTGGGAATTAGGAGCTCGGAATTCATCCTGGCTTTGCCACTAATGACCCAACTGTAATTTTGGCCAAACCCTTTAACTTTTCCGAGCTCTAATTTTTCAAGTCTGAAAAATGGAAATAATAATCCTACATAAAGTGAAGGCTGCTGCTTACAGAGGATACAGTAAATTCCCAATGTGGGGAAAACAAGCTTCAGAAGAAAGGCTATTTCTTGAATGAGTAAAGGAAAGGTATATCTGATAGAGGGAAGGCTGGATGATACCTGCTCTGTAAAACAGCCAAAGGCAAGGGGAAGAGTTACAAGAGAGCTCTACAGTATTGCCCACTTGCTTATTTCTTCTAAACCTGAATTTTGTTGATTATATGAATTCTATATGTGGCTAAACATCAAAGCTCTCTACCATTTAATGGAAGTCCTTGGGCAAGTAGGGATTTGCCTAAACTAATTTTGTTCACAGAATTTAGGGGAAGGGAGGAGGGAGGGGAGGGAGGCGGGAGGGAGGGACCCTAGTGGTGTCTCATCACTGCCAGGCATGCACAGGTCGAGCAGGGCTCAGAGGTAAACTCACTAACACTCAGGGGGAACAGCTCTGGTTGGAGAGAATGCGAAGCCAGTCCCTGTGGATGGCAGGCTGCGGTCACCTAATGCCCTGTAGCGTGTGGCCACTATGTTCAATACTACAGCCCACGAAGAGGCGAGTAGAAAATCCAGACCATGCTAGGAAGTGGGAACAGAGGCAGAAGTTAGCAATGGGATGGGAAGGGGAGCCTATTTGTTACTTTCAGCGAAAATTTAACCTGAGGTCCCCAGGGTCTCTGGGTGAGTGACACGACGTGTCTCCCCGCAGCGTTTTTTCAGAAGGGCAGAGGCGGCAACTGGCAGTGTGGAGCAGTGCGGGCACGGAGGCCCGACGGGGTGGAGGCTGGCACCCAGGACGCACTCCTGCTCGGTTCACTGTGTTCTCCTGGTCGGCCCATCTACCCCCTGCTCACAGCCAGCTTCGTTCCAAACTCCCTTTCCTTTCTTTCCCACTCTGAGCCCCTGTCCCCTGCAAGGGAGCCAGCTAAACAAACCTGCCATCTCTCAGAAGCCACCCCGCTCTGGGAGAAATCCCTGGGAACAGACCACTAGCGCCTCAGCATGGTTTTCTAACAAGGGAGGTGGTTCCTTCCCTCTGAATTCCCCTTGTGGGAAGAAATGGCTATAAGCAGCCTCCTCAGACGTTCTAGATCCACAAGCCATCCAGGTCGTACCACACCAAGGCAGGAGCTGGCCTTTCTCATCTGGACGTCATCTCCCTGCACCACGGCTATGACAGGCCTGCCACCCGGCTGAGTGTGGAAGGGCTCGGTAAACTCTGAATGGAATGGCCAGTAGACAGCGGCCCCCTCCCTCATACAGGGACAGAACCACACACAGGGCAGAGAACTGACCACCTGCCAGGCCACCCTGAACCCTTTCTAGGTTTCCTTTGGAACACCAGCTCTTGGACTCAAAGCCTTGGCCAACCAGTTCTAGTGTGGTAGGAAGGACAGCGCTGGCGTGGAGGCCCAAGGCTCAGATCCTGACGTTACCTCCGAGCCTCAGCTCCCAGTAATGTCAGCAAGGTATTTAATATGTGTAGGCTTTCAGTGGACTCATCCGCAAATTCAGGGAGTTCGACCAGGTGACTGGTTCCCAAACATAGCTGTTCATCAGAAATCAACTGAAGAGCTATCTAAAAATAGCATCCTGGACTCTGGCCCCAGAATTTCAAAGACAGCCGCCTGGACAAAGGTCAAAGAATCTGTATTTTTAACAACCCCCTTCAAGCTCTGACATTTCCAGGGCCCCATCCTTTTGTGATTCTCTCTCCTGCCTCGGTTTCCTGACAAACTTCTTGGTCATGGGAGAAAGATGCCTCTTTTTTCCCAGAGATATGGCTTCACATACACACTTTGCAAAGATGCAGTCAAGCAAGCTCTTCCCACTCAACCATGTGTTCATAAACGGACACGTGCATGTGCTTGGATGCACAGGGGGGAGCCTTTCTTGGCCAGGCATCACGGAGCTTTCTGGAGCATGGCCTCACGCCGCTGTCTCCTGAGCGAGCAGAAACAGCACCGCCTCTACTGAGCCTCCCCGCCTATGCACTCCCCGAGGGCTGCTCTGTAAACACCAGGGTCATTCCTGGAATCACAAAGACCCGGGGAGGGTCAGGGCTAAGGCAGACAGTTTGAGAAAACAAAAACAAGCTCAAATGCAGTCGAGGTCCTCCAGGACTCTGCAAGCCAGGCTGTCCTTGAAGATCCAGAGAAATGACATCAAGATGGCAAACAGCACTATCAGCTTACTCCTTTCCACGGTTCCCGACGTTTCTCCTCTGGTTCCACTAAAGCCACCCAAGAGCCTGGCAAGGTGACCTACCTGCTGAAGGCTCGCGTGAGAACAGAGTGTACTTGGTGCAAACCTGGACCCGAGGCTATGGGAGCGGGAGAGTGTGCCTGGCCCAGCAAGCCTGCTTCTCTGAGACATGTGCACAGGGGCACGTTCATTATTTGTACTTGTAAAGAAAAACTATTAGCAATGAGACCTAAAAGTCTTTCAACAGGTGGATGGATAAATAAATCAGGGGAATAATGCAATGGAATAATATACAGCAGCTAAAAAGAATAACTCTGGGCCCTGACTGGAGTGGCTCAGTTGGTTGGAGCATGCTCCTGTACACCGAAAGGTTGCAGGTCCGATTCTCGATCAGGGCACCTACCTAGGTTGCAGCTGCACGTTCAATTCCCGGTGAGGGCGCTACAGGAAGGCAACCGATTGATGTTTCTCTCTCTCTCTCTTTCAAATCAATAAGCATGTCTTCAGGTGAGGATTAAAAAAAAAAAAAAAACACAGAAGAACTGACCTATGATTACTCATGTGATGTACTCAACATGACTAGATCTAAGATTGACAGGGAAGAAAAGTTGCAGAATGAAACTTTTTATGCCCATTTGCCATTTATTTTCAGAGAACAATTCTAACAGTGATAGCCATTAGCAGATCTGTTTAGACAAGAAAGAGAAAAGTTAAATAATGCATGCTGGTGGTCGCCTCTGGGAAGAAGAGACAGGACACAGGAGGCTGTGAGGAGGGCTGTCGGGGACGCTTAAAAAAGACCTGAAGCAAATATGACAACAAAGTACTGACCATTCCCAGTTCTGGGCGGCAAACTGGTGTTAATACATTATTCTTAGTACCTTTCGATATTTTTTATAATTTTCTTTTTAAAAAGTCACCTTTCTCACTCCATCCAATCCTCACCCTCCTTATATCAGTAAACCTCAGGGGCCCTTAGAACCCCAGCGGCTGGAAGAAGACCAATAAACAGTGACATGGCCAATTGGACCCCTACTCTCAGAGGCCAGGGTCACCTGCCTGCCAGCCGGAGACTGAACACGGGCTCTTGGTCAGGTCTGTGCGGCATGAAGAACTGGGGAAGGAATCAGAGGAAAGAGCAAAGACAATTTAACAGAGTCACAAGGTCAAGGAGGGCAAGATGAAGGAATCAAGATGTCCAAGCCTAAGAATGGAAAACAGAGGGACAAGCTCTTCCTGGTGCAGAACGAAAGGGCTCTGGGGTCACCCACCGGTGCAGAGTGGTGGAGGTGCCCAGGGCCAGTCATCCCAATGGGAAGGAGACCCTGTTCTGGTTCCTGGAGGACTAGAGAGGAAACAGTCTTAAACTGAAACAGGAGAGATCCTGGTTAGAAGCCACCCAAGAGTTTCACGGGAAAGAACTTAAACAAGTGACAAATTGCACAGACTTCCTCTGGTACAGTTCAGGAGGAAGCTTTTGAGGAAGAAGGAAGATGGACAACGTGAACTCCAAGTGTCCAAAGGCCACTTGACTGAGCTGGGCGGGGCCTCCCTGGGCAAAGCACTGGTCCTTTGACTCATAGCCTGAATGCACCGGCAAAAAGCTGTGGGTCTGTGCTTTTCCTTCCTCCGCTGAAGGACAGAAGCTTCTTGAAGACACAGACTTGGACTTAACTTCCAGAGATCTTCTAAAAATGTTTGTAAGTAGACATAATGAGAAGAGTACAGGAAGAGAGACATTCTGTGTGCTTAATTTCCTTTTTAGGAAGAAGGAGATTATGCGTCCTTCTTCCAAGACTGAAGAAGCAGATACCTGTTAAACGTGCTTCTCTTGCTTCTGTGACTTTAGTCAACAGAAAGGACTCATTATTTTATACCAGGATCTTCCCGAGAGCCTCCGTGGACTTGCATTCATTTTATATGCATCTCCACTGACTTGGTTTCCTCTTAGACAGTATTCAACTTTTCTGCTTCCCTCCAGGATCAGAAAGCACGTGTTACAGGTGGTAATACAGCTGCATTTCTCTGCAGTCAGTCTCGGAGTTCGCACACAGCATTGCTCTCCATCAGTGTGTCAACATTAGGAAAGCTGACTACCACAGAGCATCTCACCACTCTGGCCTAGAGTATCACAATGCCTCACTTCCCTGTCTCCCTTTCCCGGCCCCTCCCTCACCATCGAGGCCCCAGAGCAGCAAAAGTGATGAGGAGTACAGACGAGCAGGGAGCAAACGGAAGCAGGAGATGGGGAGGAAGGACACTGCCCTCTCCCAGGTCCCAGTCAAACAATGTCCCTACACTCCCTCTCGATGATGTGACCCAGCAGACGAGCTCTCATAGAGCAACAGAGGCTGGGTCCTGCTCACCTCTCAGCTGCCACCCTCCCCTTTCCAATGGCTGCTTCTCCATCCCAATAAGACTCTTCTCAGATACCCCAGGCCTGACCAGTGGAACCCAGAGGATGCAAAAAGAAATGAAAAACCTGCAGAGATGTCCCGGATTGCCGGCCACACTCTCAAACCAGCACAAGAAGCGTCCTGAATATAAATCAGTATCTTTAAATAGGTCACCGTGCTTTTCTTTTCCTTCAACTAAAAGTTCACTAATTTTGTCTGATAGAAGGCTGCATCCCATCGGCTGTCTCCCTGTGTTGTGCTCTCCTGGTTTCGAGGCAGCAAACCGAACCAGAGGCAACCAGCAGAGCCCCGTGAGAATCCTCACCTTTGGGGTGTCCATGGCCATGGTCAGCTGTCAGCCATTGGTAGAACCGCAATGAGTGGCAGTGATGTCAAAGGCCATGAGTGTCCACAGGAAAACCCTCCACCACTGACTTCATTCCGGACTTCCCAAGCAAAGGGCAGCTGTCCAGGTAAGCCACACCTGTAGAAGAAGCCACACCTCCTAACAGGACTCTTAAGTATCTCTTCTAAATAAACTTGGCCAATCAGAAAACACCCCAGAACAGGCATTTGCCATTCTCCTTCTGCTCTGTGTGTCGAGCCCAGAGGGAGAAGGAAGGAGGGAGTAGAACCTGCATGACCACATCTGATTATCGGAGCTGCTAACACTGAGTTTCTGTGTGAAGGGTTGTGTACATAACTTTATTTTATCATCAATCACGTGAGGTTGATAATTTCTTATCCCCTCTGGCACTTGACAAAAAAGCCGTGCGTTTTGAGGCCAGTTGTACAAAGTCACGTAGGCAATGGCAGAGCCAGAAACCAAACCCAAGTTGTTTAGCGTCATAGCTCTTAACCAACCAGAGTGGCATCTGGTCACTTGGCATCACCTAAAGAAAGACTCTCAGCCAGTCCTCTTAACTCCAGCATTTCATTCTCTGTTCCCCATCACCTCGCCCCCTCCCCTGTCTTCCCAGTGAAGGAAGCCATCCCTCTGGGGCCAGCTGGCCCCACCCATACTCAGAACCCTTTAGGATCCGGTAAATCCATCCCACCCCCACCCAGCTCTATCCTGCCTGACACACCCCCTTCCACTGTTGCACTGTTGCCATAGAAACTACCCAGGCTTATCAGGCAGTGGCTGGGGCAGGCACACGGGAATTGCCATTTGCATTTTATCTTGGCGGCGGGCACTTAGAAAGCAAGGTCACCATCCAGAGGCAACTTGGCACCTCCACTCAGAAGTCAAGACAATAGACCGAGAAGAAATTTCCTGGGGAGTTGCATAAAGGAACATTTTTTCGAAGTTATGCCTTAATTACTACCTCCCAGGGAAAAGGAGCTTTTCCAAGCAGCAGTATATAATTCACTGCTTCTTTGCATGTGTGCCTCTGATGGCATGGAGCCCTGGAATGAGAAGCTGGGGACCTGGACTCCATTCTGATCTGTCCGTGATGGCCTGTGCTTGCCTTGGCTTTGAACTTGGATGCAGCCAGTTTTCTTTATCTGTCAAGTGGGGAGAATCCTGAAGCTAAAACAGAGATGGAAAAACAAATAAACAACAACAAAAAAACCTGCAGGCACTTTGGTAGAAGTGGACAATGTCTAGGAAAAAGAAAACAATTTTAATTATCATTGCTTTGAGGTTGGCCCTTTGCTCACTGCATCCCCACAATCCAGCTTGGATCCTTCCAGCTGGAAGGTCCCCATCTCCTCAACTCCTATCAGGATGGACACGCTGAGCGTACTCTTCTGGCCTGGCCTCCACCCCCACCTCCGCAAATCACCAAGGCTTTCCTGGGCTCAGTGCCCTCCCCTCCTCGGCTTCCTGGCTCCCAGAGCTTAGTTCCTTGAATGAACACAGGCTGACACACCTACACCCGTCCACTAATTAGAAACCTCCCCAGGCTCTTCTCCGGCCAACTTAACCAGGGCCTGTGGGCCAATTCTCCTGGCCCGAAGCTGGAGGCCTGCCAGCCCCTCCCCCCTCCCCAATCTTCACTCCTGCTCTCCTCCCAACAGCCAGGAAGAGATGTGGGGCTGGCGGCCAGACGGGGCCTGACGGACTGCCAAATGTCCCCCTCCTCGCCTACAAAAAAAAGGGAAGGGAAACAATTCCTGACTACAGTTCACTCTGTATTTCTTTCCGGGGGAGCAGCTTTCTAAGCAAGGTCTCCCTCTGTGTCCTGACTGGCACCCAGGAGCTAAGCCAGCCCAGATCTTCCCTGGCTTTGTTAAGGAACAGGACTGGGCCGATGGTTAGGTGCCAAGTAGGGGGAGAGGCACAGGGGGATGGTCCAGTTTTCAGTAGAAAAAAATATCCTACAGTCCATACACTCTGCTTATTGTGGAGGGGAGGGGGGGGGCAGTTACTCTGGAACCTGAAAGCGAAGAAGCTTCCCTGGACCGACTACCCACCTGTAAAGTGGGCTTTCCCATCCCACCACACACACCAGGAAGGCACAGAGTCCAAGGGGACCAGCCTGCCCAGATTCCCAGCGGCAAACACTGTGCTTTGTCCCTACTGTCCTAGGTCTCACCACAAGCACTTGCTGACCCATGAAGGCTCAAGCACCCATCTTCTCTGCTTCCTGAGACCTCCCCTTCATCAGATGCTGAGAACAGTCACCAGTGTGCCCAGACAGGCTGCGACTCCAAGGGCTCTCCAGGACCACGGATGCAATCAGACATTAGGGAAAACTCAAGCATCTCCAAAACACTCCTGCGCTCAGTGTCCCCGCTGAGACCCTTCAGCCCCTTGCGAAATGCAATGCTGCTCCCCCCTAAGAGTGAGGTAAACTCTGGAGGCTCCTCGAAAGGAAACGTCACTTTTTTGGATGGGACATCCCGTCTCTTTGCCAGGATCACGTTCAACTTTCTGGCGTCTCGGCTCAGACAGGATGGATCTGAAAGCCCATTTTCCTGAAGCAGGAAACAGGCACCATGGGGTCTTCACTGGTTCTGACAACTCAAAAATATGTCCCTGCCGCACACACCCTACGTCCTAAGCGTGTTAGGGTCGGCTGAGCATGGCCCCGTTGTTCCGCAGCCTGGGTCCTCGCAGGTTTCCCGTGGAGGGCCACCCATGGAAGAGAGCTTCCCACTCGAGATGTGGCCCCGCGATCCTCCTGCCCTCTGAACACAGGCAGCTGGAGAGCTGGGTCCTAGAGGTTGGCTGCCCAGGAGAAGGCAGGACTCAGCCCTGTGTCAACTGTTCCTGAGCAGCAAGGCCAGCACAAGTATCCAGTGTCCCAACTCTGGGGCCACCTCTGTCCCCCACAGTCCCTCCACCCCCATCCAGGCACCTCTGAGTGAAGCTCCCGTACCAAGAATGGTCAGTCCCGGACATTAGAACATGGGCCCCAAAGAGCACTGCCTGACTCATCCCTAAACAGTGCAGGCCTGTGGACTTCAAACCATGCTTTCTTGTCCACTGGGTTCGCACTGCGTGTAAAATACGGCTTCCTTGCCCTCTCTGCAAAGGGCCTCACCACCGCCTACCAAAGTTGGTCAGAGGTACAGATATCTCCACTTGACAAGTGAAGAGAAAGAAATCAAGTGACTCATTACAAAGAAAAGGGGAAGAAACAAGTGCTTAAGCTTTCTATGTGTTATTTCTCTTTCCACACACACACACACACACACACACAAGCACACATGTACACTCGTATGGGGGCTCGACCCTACGGAGCTAGTTCTATCAATCCCTGATTTACAAATAAAGAAAGCGAGGCTTGGAGAAAATATGTATTTGACGAGGCCGCTGCATCCCGTGGTAAAACCTCAGAGGTGAGTGGCCTGCCTGATACAGCGTTTGGCCTTCATTTTAAAGGCCGGCTAACTAAGCTTCAGAAGGAAGACTGTGTGAGAAGCTACCACGTGCCAGATACTTTCCACTAGCACAGTCGCCCTCACATGCATCCCATTTAAGAGATACAGTATAGCCCGGCCAGTGTGGCTCAGTGGTTGAGCGTCGACCCGTGCACCAGGAGGTCGCCGGTTTGATTCCTGGTCAGGACACATGCCCAGGTTGTGGGCCAAGTCCCCAGTGGGGGGCATGCAGGAGGCGGCCAATCAATGTTCTCTCTCACTGATGTTTCTATCTCTCTCTCCCTCTCCCTTCCTCTCTCTAAAATCAATAAAGAAAAAAAAATTTTTTTAAAGAGATACAATATAGTCAATAATATAGTAATAACTATGTAGAGGCCTGGTGGGTACTGGAAATATGGAGGGAAACACATTGTAAAGTATGTGATTGTCTAACCACTAGGCTGTACACCCGAAACCAATACAAAATAATATTGAATATAAGCTGTAATTAAAAAGAAAAAAAAGATGGGGTGAGCAAGTGCTGCAAATATACCTAAGTGTAAATGTTTCCAATAAAAATTTTTAAATGGGAAGAAAAAAACAAGACATGTAATCATCACTATTGCACCGACAGGGAAGGCCCTCGCCCATCACCACCGGGGTTCTCAAAGACAGGTCTGCATTGGAACCCAGGTTGACTGACAGCAAAGGCCAGGCTGCTTCTACTATCATCTCCTCTCAATCCCCTCATGCCCTCCAGTTCTCCACTCCAGAAGCCCACCCTGGGACCCTTTTGTCTCTCCTGACTGTTGCACACTGGCCACTTCCACTTCTAAAGTCCCCAACCTCCAGGACTTGGGCCTGTCCAAGGAGGGAAGGGAACGCAGATAATCAGGGAACCTGAACCAGGCAGGGATGGACCAAGACCCATGCATCACCCGCACATGGCCGGTGTCCAGGAACAAACCTGGCTGAGAGGGGCAAAGGCTTTTTTTTGCCAACAGTTCCACTCCCTTCCTTAGCCAGAGGAAAGGTATCCAGCCAGGTTAGTCTCCTCTTATTACTTACCTGCGAAAGTGCCCCCGACAAAGCCCAAGTCCACACTTACAGAATGGAGGCCAAAATCCTCCTCGCAGAGATGTCGTGGACAGAAGTTTACAAAGCAGGCAAAGAAGCTGGTTCATAACAGGATAAGGACAGATGAGAGGATGACCCATCTCCCGGCAGCTGCCTGCCACCTCAGCAAAATGCTGGCCAGAGATAGCAAGGAGACGCAGAGCGACCCAGAACATCTGCCAACCATTCATCAGCTCCCCCGGTGAGTGACAGTAAAACCTCACCCCTCTGTGCCTTGGTTTCAGCAGAAGCAGCCCCAGTTCTAGCCCTCTGAGGGGCAGTGGCTACTCCCCCACCCACAAAGCCTGGCCACAGCACTGGCACCCACCTCATTCAAGGATCAGATTTGTTTCCAACATGCCAGTTCCCAATCACCTACGTGGTCTCCCTCTAACTGGATCCCGTGGAAGGCTGGGGCCAATATATTTTCCATGCAATTTTCACGCGTCCAGCCAGGTGTCCTGGGCCAGGTCACAGTTGGGAGAGGCATGGGGGAGAAGTGTCTCGAGGGTGTTGAGGAGACAGGATGGAGAAAGCAAGGGAGGAAAAAGGAAGCTGGGAACACAGAGAGGAGAGATTGAAACTAAATGTAGTCCCTGGATATGGAGTCTCTTTAAAAATAATAATGACAACTTTTTTGTCCAGTGTTGTAGAATGTGAAGAGAGCCAGCAACAAAACCCAATGTGGACATAATCTGTCTATTTTCTGTTCCTTCCGTTTAGCAGCCCCTGGCCAGTCCTGCCACCAGAACCCCTCACCCCAGGTGGAGAATAAAGATCCTATTCTGCATTTCATTAGAGCCAAGAATTTTCAGAACTTCCTCACAGCAAAACTTCACAGTTGTGTGCCCCATTTTCTATGGCAGAGAACAGCTCATCTGAGAACCAACTGGAATCTAACCTGACAATTGGGCTAGAAAGCCATGATTCTCAAAGCAAGCCCTCAAATGTTTGACAGTGGGTGATCGAACATGCCCCTGCTAGCAGGCAACCCATGGGCATTTTTTTTTCTTTATTGATTTTAGAGAGAGAGGAAGGGAGAGGCAGAGAGAGATAGAAACATGGATGAGAGAGAACATCCATCGGCCACCTCCTGCATGTCCCCCACTGGGGATCAGGCCCACAACCTGGGCATGTGCCCTGACCGGGAATCGAACCGCGACCTCTTGGTGCGTGTGGTGGCAGGACTGGTCAGGGGCTGCTCAACCACTGAGCCCCACTGGCCGGGCCCCATGGGCATTTTTATAGGACTAATTCCTTGTTGCCCACCTCTCCCCATCCAAAGGACTGATTTGCCTGAAATTTTTATTTTAAAGATCAATACTGAAGTAAACGAACAGTGAGAACCATATAAACTTCCCTTTTCCCTTTGCCTGCCAGCAAACTCAATAGTCCCATTTGGCCAAGAACCACTGCATAGATAGATCCTCATGGCCACACCAGATGGGTTCTTCTTTCCCCCAAGACTCTATCATCTATTCTAACTTAGAATCCTTAGCGCTGTTTTTGTCTTTGTAAGGTATTTTTGACATTGTTACAGAGGATTTGCTTTTTTCTCAAAGCTCCCTCCAGCACGTGGCAGCCCCAGGCCACTCACTGCCTGCCTGGCGGGTTCAGGACCTATCTAACCACACCCTCCAGACCAGCCCCGCCTCCAAGGCCGGAGTGCACGGAGCCACCCCCCAGCCCCACCCCCGCCCCACCTTGATCCCAATAGCCAAGGAACTCGGAGTCTCCAAGAAAGGGGATCCAGGAGCAGCCGCCCTCAGCTCCCCCATCTTTTTCCAATGGGACGGTGACTCAGGGGGAGCAGCTTAGCAGAGCTAGTTCTTCGTGTTCTGTCCAGAAGGGGGGAGGGAGGACGGAAGATAGTGGTGTTAGCAATCAATGACAGTGGGTCCCACTCATTCCCCAAGTCTATTTTACGACTTTGAACTCAGTATGCAAATTTATGCAAGACAAGATGCAAAGCAGCGCTTCGAGCCAGGAGTCCCATTGCTTTCCTCCCCTTTTTCAAACCGCGCTGAACCACTGTAAATCAGTGCTTGCCTCTGCCCCCCTTCTCCTCCCCCAGCAACTGCAGAAGCAACGCCTGTGCGCCCGCTGGCCGGCCTGCCCGTCTGCCCGTCCTGGGACTCTGAATGACTGCACAGTCCCATAGTACCTTTATATGTGCAGCCGCCAGACGGCCACTTGGGCGGCTCCGCCCCTCGGCATAGTCCCTGGCACTGTACACGGTAGAGAAGGAGGCAGGGAGCTGCTGAAGGAGGCCCTTAATTCTGAAAGGACCCGAGCTGGCCCAAACCCTCTTCCTCGACTTTTCTAGACACTTGTGCCCCCTCCACCACCAACCACAGCCCCACACCTTTAAGCCCCAAACCTCACACAGAACTCGGGGTTCTTCTCCCATCTTTCTTCCAGAGCCACCCACTCCAACACCCTAGTCTGACTTCTGGGTTTCTTTGAACCAACAAGTCCCAGCTCATCACCCCCAGAGCTTGCAGGCTCAGCACTGGCTGAAGTGCCCACCCCCACCCCCTGTATCCCTTCCATCCCCAGGAAGCCAGCTACCCAGCCCCTGCGCCCTGGGAACAAAGACAAAAGAGCTAACAGCGAAGCCGGAACTGCTGGGGTGTGCTGCCTCGAAATGAGAGGGTATGTTTAAAATTCTCAAAAGCAACCTGCTCAAAGAGGAATGCAGGCTGGGACGGAGGGGAGGGGGAGGCTCACTCTTCAGAGGGGGGAGGAGAAGAGATGGGAGAAGAGCTGGAGGCAGCAGCATTCAGTGCGAACGTCTCTTCTGGGCCATGCTCAGTCCCTGTCCCCACCCAATTTGGACCCTACCACCCTCCATGCAGTGCCCCCTCCCTGCCCCAGCCCAAGACCCTCTTGGGCACAGAAGCCTCAAAACATGCCCCTCTCTCCTCCTGACACCCCTGCAAGCCCAGGCTTCTCTCCAAGGTGCCCCCTGCACCCCCAGCCGTACTCAGGCCTCAGGCACCCGGCTCTTGGTCACTTTCCAAGGTGCCCACTATGCTTCCACATCTACTTTTCACCCCCACTCTCTTCCTCCCAACCTTGGGTCCCCTCTCGCCAGTCTAGAGCACAAGAGGAAAACGTGGAAGGCTGAGGAGGCAACTAGGGCTAGCTGGTGGAAAGGAGTCCCATAACCAGGAAGAAAATTCTTCCCATGAACTCACCCATTGTCCCCAGGCTCCCCTGACAACACCCCCCCCCCACTTCTGACTCCAGCAGGGCGTGAATGGAGAATCTCTGTCTGTTCCTTTCTGAAGACCCTAACCTGCTGCTGGGGTTTGGGAAGCAGGAGAGCTGGTTTTCAGGCTGAGAGTGAGAGCTATGAAGAGTGAAAAAAAAACAGCAAAACGTTTAGGAAGACATGTATCACGCACTTTATCAAACACAGTCAAAATCCAAAAGATCTTATAAACTTGGAGGCCTTTTGAAAAGTCCACCCTGCTGAGGAAGATGTTTAGTTTGTCAGAGTTCAGCTCAGAAACCGCAGTATCTCCCTGGTGGACCACGGGGTGCCAGGGGGTGATGGGGGAGAAACACAGGACTAAGGGACAGGCAGCCCGCAGTGAGAGGGCCTTTGCCAAGTCTTTTTCCTTTTAGTATTACCTTCTAAGAGAAGCAGGATGGAAGGGTTCACTTTGAGGCAGGCCGGGGAGGGAAGCAAGCCGGAGGCAGAATAAAGGGACTGAGGTGTTCCATTCAGTGTGCACAGAGGAAGCCCTGACTTGCTCTACACTCAAAGTCAAAATGTGCCAGAAAAATAGAAAAAGATTTCAACTCTGACCCCTAATCCCATTCTCAAGGAGAACAGGGAGAACACAATAGCAGGCTAGAGGAAAGGTGGGGGGCGACTGGGGGCCGGTTGTACAATGATCACAGAAGCTGAGAAGCAAGAATGTTTTCATTTCTTTCTTTTTTTTCCAAGTTTGAGGAACTTGGTCAAACTCCTTGCTTTTCAAACAGCAGCAGGCAGTGGACACATTTCACCACTGTCTCCAAGAGGAAAGAAAATAATTATAGCTTCCTCCAGACCGCTGTGGCAGGAGGCTTTTGTAATTTTAAAAACATACAAAAAACAAGTGCCCCTCAAAAAACTTTGGGGGGGGGGCAGTGAGGGCCTCTTACAAAGAATCTCAAGGCCCCTATTCTATTGGATAGGAAGAGTTCCCTCAAGTTAGAATGGAGGGTGGCCTGCGGCTACACCTCGCCCCGGTGAGAGTCCGCCGTCCAGGCGTCCTCAGCTTCCGCGCTGAGGCCAAGATGCTGAACTGAGCAGCGGCTGCCCCTGCCCGGGGGCTGCACCCGGCGACCCGGCTGAAGTTACAATGACTCAACTGCTGAGGTCTCCTCCTCACCTCCCAAATGCCCCGCTTTTATTTTTCCATCCAACATAGTAGCGAGAGCCTTTTTCGTTCTCTATGTTAAAAACAGCAGCGTCCGTTTTTATTTTACCCCTAAGCAACCCAGCCTGCCAAGTACCACCAGCAAGTCCTTTCTTCCCACCTCACAATCCCAGGAGCACGAAGAGTCCCTCAACGCGCCGCTGCCTTCTCCTTGCGCCCCCCTTTCACTAGAGGTCCCCAGTGTCACCGGCACCCGCCACCTCTGCCCCCCAGCAGCGCCTTCCACTAGGACGTTCCCAGGACCCTTTGGTCCCACTCCCACAGATCTGACCAACCCCTTCCACCCCAGTAAACCCCCTACCAAAATAGAAGTCAGGGTACGTTCTACCCGGGGAAACCATAATAACAGGGGTGCCTTTCCTCTCCCCACGTATCCCCACAGACAAGTAGCCAGTCCCCTCGCGGGCTTGACTTTCGGGTCCCCCTCCCAACAGTTCCCCGAAGCTGGCCAAGGACTCCGCTCTACCTCCGCTAACACGGTCTCTGAGGTCCTGCCACACACTCCTTCACTAGAGAACAGCCACCAGCCAGGCCCCACGCTGCCCTCCAAGTTTCTCCCAACTGGCTGTCCCAGCCCGAGTTACCTGCACCCTGCTCGGGGCCGTCGGAGTCGCGGCGCTTCTCGCAAGTGCCGGCGCCCTGGACCAGCGCCTGCAGGGGCAGCTCGGAGCCCGGGTGAGGATAGCAGCGCAGCCCCTGGGCGCAGCGTGGGGTGTAGACGCCGCACGTCTCGCCCTCCAGACGGGCGCACACCGAACAGCAACCGCAGCCCGGCTCCCGGACCAGCTCCGCGCAGGGCCGCCCGGTCCCGGCCGCCGGGATCCTGCAGGACGCCAGGCGCTCGGGCGAGCAGGGCGGGCAGCGGAACAGCACCTCGGCGCGCACGCCGGCGCCCAGCAGCAGCAGCAGCGGCGGCAGGAGCAGCGGCAGCGCGGGGCCGCCCAGTCTCGGCAGCATGCTGGCGATGGTGAGCGCGACCGCGGCGAGAGAGCGGGCAGGTGGCACGGCCTTGAGAGCACAGGAGTCGCCTCCTGGGCTTCTTCTCCCCGGCCGCCGCAGCCGGGTCCTAAAGGGCTCTGCTTCTCCCCGCCCCCTGCCTTCTCCCCTCCCTCTTTTGGAGACCACCCCCTTTCCCCGACACTCCCGCGCGCGGGCCTGTGCGTGCGCGCACGCCCACTTGCCCACCCCTACTTCTTTCCTTGCTCGGTAAGTCCCTAACCCCTGGCCTCTGTCCCACCACACCCTTCTATCCCGGGCTCCCTGACTCCCGGACAGAAGAACCACTTGGGGGCTTGAAGAGAATTGGAGCGGGAACGAAGAAGAGCGGGTGCTTACGTCTCCCCTTTTCGATTCAGGTCGAACAGAACTGGTTTGCACTTCCAGTGCGGCCAGTACTGGGTTAACTGCTGCAGGAATGCAAAGGACAAAAGGCATGGTCTTGACCTTCAAATAGATTTCACTCCCAACTCCAAGGACTCCCTCCATCCTGGGTTTTCACCGACCTGCTGACCCGTGCTTAGGACAATGATTTTGGTGCTGAGTGAGTCTGGAGGAGGGTCGCATCCTCTAGACCAGCCTAGCCCCTAACAGCCCCCCCCCCTTAATGACCATGGCAGTTTCCCAACCCTGGGAGCGTCTGGTAACATGTAAGTACCAGAAATGCAATTTCTAGACACTGAGAAACCTGCTCCCTTCCTCTCCGCCTACTCTGCACCACCCTCCAAAAAAAAGTAATCACTTAGCCACCTGGGTCCCCACCCACAGATCTAGAAGCATTTGCTGCTGAAGAGATCCCAGAACACCCTGCTTCAGGGGTCTTAGGAAGGTCAGATCAGCAGTGAGAGAACACCCTGGAGTAAGGTCATTTATAGCTCTCTCCTTAACGCAGGTGCATGAGGATGGCCTCCCTTCGTTGTTCTGTTTGATTTACTGAGTCATCCGTCCAAGTTGTCTCCAACCCCCAGCATTCCAGGCTGGACCTGCCATCTCCCTGGGTTGTGACCCTAACAGACGCTTGTCTGAGACTCTCTTGGTAATGGACGGACCATTAAGATGCCTCCAGCCAGGTTTAATTTCTCAATACAGTCATGCCCCCTCCCCCGCAAGGACGTTTCTGTCAACAAGGGACTGCGTGTACAAAAGTGGTTCCAGCCCTGGCCGGTTTGGTTCAGCGGTTAGAGCGTCAGCCTGCGGACCAGGGAGTCCTGGGGTCGGTTCCGCTAAGGGCAGGTACCTCACAGGTACCTGGGTTGCAGTTCCTCCCGGGCCTGGTTGGGGTTGTGTGGGTGGCAACCAGTCAATGTGTCTCTCTCACATTGATGTTTCTCTCTCTCTCTCTCTTCCTCCCTCTCTCCCTTCTGCTCTATCTGAAGATAAATGCAAAAATGTGAGGATAAAAAAAAAAAAGTTGTTCCATAAAATTATAGTGGAGCTGAAACATTCCTACCGCCTAGTGACATCATAGCTATTGTGATGTCATTGTCCAACATGTTACTCAAGTGTTTGTGGTGATTCTGGTATAAACCTGTGCTGCCAGTTATACCAAGGTATAGTTTGTACAATTCTGTACAGTACATAATACTGGAGAATGATAGCAAACAACTGTTCCTGGTTTATGTATTTACTATACTGTACTTTTAATCATTATTTTAAAGTGTTCTGTAAGACAACATGTGGTGTTATGCTGGCAGCAGCCTCATCCACCGAGTACCCTGATTGCATCGTTTTCTTCTGTGCTTGATTATATCTCGTGTTGTTTTATATAGTGACACACTGTACAGGTTTGTAGCCTAGGAGCAATAGTGCATCCTATGATGTTCCCACAATGAAGACATCACCTAAGGACACATTCCTCAGAACATATCCCCGTCGCTAAGCAGTGAATTACTGTACTTCTGTGACACACTTCCTCTCACCGGAGCCCTCCACTCCAGTTCTTTCTAACATTAGGACTCAAAGCCATTTGATTCAACTCAGTAGCTACTTACCAAGTGGCCACCTGGCCCTGAAGATGAGCTAGATGTTCAGCAAGGCAAATTCCCGATCTTAAGGAACTAACAATGTTATGGGGGAGAGTTTGGTAAGATGAACAAATAACTGGTCACCAGAGGCTTTGAGGAAGAGAAATATTTAGATAGAGATGTGATGGAGATTTCATGGGTAAATCAGACCTGAAATTGAAGCTTGGAAGTCTACTAGGAGAAATGTAGGGATAGCAGGGGCACCCCGAGCAGGGAGACCAGCCAACACCAGGACATGAAAATGAGAAAGTGAGGTTGGAGAAGGGAAGCACAATGCTTGGAAGCACAATCCAGTGGACTTGTGTGGAGGTCTGGCTTCATTGGACGGGCGGAGGGCTACAGGGTCCATGGGTGTGTAGAGGAGTGAAATGGACAGAGCTGGACTTCTGAAAATCGCTAGAACTGTGTCCAGTGCAGATCTGACAGCAGTAAAGTGACAGGCATGGGAAGGTTGCTGGTGACTCCTCCGTGATGTGCCCTGGCATCTTGTGCCTGCCTGGTAACATTTGTTTCTGTGGTCTCGCCCCCTAGAGTCTGAGCGCCTTTAGAGTAGGACAGTGTCTAGCATGACACTCCAGTGGAAATCTAATGCAAACCACAACTGTGAGCCACGTGTGCAATTTTCAATTTTCCAGCAGCCACATTAAAATACAGTGAAAAAGAACTAGATGGAACCCATTTTAAGAATATACTTTATTGAATTCAATATATTCAAATTATTATCATTTCAATGTGGAATCAACATTTAAAAATATTAGAGATTTAACATTCCTTTTTAAAAAATACTAGATCCTCAAGCTCTGGTGTGTATTTTATGCTTACAACACTTTTCAATTTGAACTAGCCAACATTCAGATGCTCAATGGCTACATGTGGCTAGTAGCTACCATATTGGATGGGGCACTGGTCTAAAATATAGTGCCTGGCACCTAGTAGGCACTCAGTAAATGTGTTGTGTTGAGTGAGTGAGTGAGTGAGTGAGTGAGTGAGTGAGTGAGTGAGTGAATGAGTAGTACCATCTCTAAAAATACTCCTGGCAGGGTTCTTCATTCTCAATCTCCACTGCAATGCCCAGCAGCTGGAGATGAGCGATTGGGATGAATGTATCAATGTATTGAGGAGAGACATTTATGTGTTCATTCAGCTGCTCATTTACGTTTTGAGAGTCTCCCTCCACCTCTGTATAAAGCTCTTGATCTCTTAGCCGAGAACCCTGGAGATGAGCAGGCAAAGTGAGGCTAACTTAACCAATGCAAAGTTTCAATGGGCTTTCTCTTGCCAATGAGTCTGAAGACCACTCCCCAGTTCTTTTCTCCTAGTTCCTTGGTTAATTAATAGTCACACACACCACCACCACCACCACCATCACCACTACCACCATCACCATCACCACCACCACCACCACCACCATCACCATCACCATCACCATCACCACCACCACCATCACCACCACCACCACCATCACCACCACCACCACCACCACCACCATCACCACCACCACCATCACCATCACCGCCACCACCATCACCATCACCATCACCACCACCACCACCACCACCATCACCACCACCACCACCACCACCATCACCACCACCACCACCACCACTACTACCATCACTACCACCACCACCACCACCACCACCATCACCACCACCACCACCACCACTACTACCATCACTACCACCACCACCACCACCACCATCACCACCACCACCACTACTACCATCACTACCACTACCACCACCACCATCACCACCACCACCACCACCACTACTACCATCACTACCACCACCACCACCACCACCATCACCACCACCACCACTACTACCATCACTACCACCACCACCACCACCATCACCACCACCACCACCACCACTACTACCATCACTACCACCACCACCACCATCACCACCACCACCACCACTACTACCATTACTACCACCACCACCACCACCAACAACAACCCCAACTTTTAAGTCCTTTTCTAACTGCCATGAGGTTCAGAGTTCTACTCCAGAAAGGCTTCAGTCATAGAACATCCTCCATCAGCTGACACTTAGAGAAGTGGAGGGGGCTTATCCAAGGCCCCAGGCCAGGTTACTTAGGCTGGCATAGAACAGTGCCTGGAACGCTTGATAAATATGTGTTGAGCAAACCCTGGTTCTCTGCTCCTAGTCCCTGCTTTGCCCACTGTTCCTGGAGCATACCTCACTTACATTCTTCATGAGTCCCCTGTAAGAGGTATGTATGTCCTTAGGCCTGGGAGTCTGTCCATGCTGTGCAGGGAGGACTCCTTGAGAGATGGGGACAGGCTGAAACCGGTTTTCTCCCCTCCCCTTAACCCCTGCCTTTTTCCTTTTGAAAAATGTTTCACCAACTCCACCCTCTCAAGGTTTACTGTAACTAAGAACCACCTGTACTACTATTTACATAATGTTTTTAATATAAGACAACTCACTTTTCTTCTTTTTTACTTAAAGCTATTTTTAAAAGAAACTTTATATCACTACCATAAATGGAAAACCTGTATTGATGGCCATGTGTAGATAGCAACCATAAAAATACACACAGGGAAACAAAAGTTATGCAGTTCAAGCTGGATACGGTTGCTTACTGAAGCCTTGGAGCCTGGCACACTCATTCTCCCTGGCTTACAAAAGACGAGCCAGTCTAGGGAGGTATTGAGGCAAGCCAGATCTCAGCTGAGATGTTCTCCATTAAGCCACCAGAAGGAGAGGAATATCTTTCAAAATATCTTATTGAAATATAACAGACATGCAAAAAAGTACACATATCATAAACTTGATAAATGTTCAAAACTGGCTATACCACGTGAAAGAGAACATGAAGCCCCCTTCATGCCCCCTTGCAGTCATTTCCCGCCCCGTCCATGGGCAACCATGATTCTGACTTCTACAGCACGGATGAGTTTTGCCTGGTTTTGCATTTCATATAAATGAAGACATACACTATGCAGTCTTTTTCTCTCTGGCTTTTTTTGCTCGGCATTATGCTTGTGAAACTCTGCCGTATTTTTGCACGTAGCTATCAGTTCCTTCTCACTGTGGGGTAGTGTTCCATGGTGGGACTCTACCACAATCTATCCATCTGTTCTACTGTTGATGGGCATTTGAATGGTCTCCAGTTTTTTACTCTTATGAACACAGCTGCTCTGAACTTCCTAGAACATGTCCTTTGTTGGGTCTATACCTAGACAAAGAAGTTCTGGGTCATGGGGTATACATGTGTTCAGCTTTAGTAGATACAGTCAGAAAGTTTTGCTCAGTAGATGTATAAATCTATACCCTCATCACAATATCTGAGGTGCTGGGAGGGGGAAATGTTCCCCTTCCCTCCTTTGATTCTTTTGACTGGTTGAAAACTTAAAATGAGCTAATTCACAGAACGTTAAGAAGAGCAGATGTTCAGTAATGAGATGTTTGCCCTGTCCTAGAAATAGTTCATAAAAAGTTATTTCTGGTAGTAACTCTTATTATGGACAAGGTCCCTAATGTAAATTCTTCTAAGTAGTTAAGGAAGAGGGGGTGGGCAGGAGTGTCTCTTCAGCCCAAAGGTTTAGCTCAAAATAACTCATATACCACAGAGGCACATCTTGGGGGGACTAGTTCTGCATCTCTACAGAGAGTTTCACTTGCTCCCCATTCTTGCCAGCACTTGGCATTTTCTGTTCTTTTGCAGGGTACCCACTCTGGTGGATATGTAGCTGTATCTTATTGTGGTTTTATGTTTTATTTCCCTGATGACCGAAAAAGGTGAGCACCTTTTAAATTATAGAATAGGAGGAATTTTTAAAGAGAAACATGTCATATAATGTTATATATAATGTCATGCCCATGTCTCATGATTCAACTTCTTGAGTGACATCTAAAATGTATTATGGCGGTTTTTGTTTTTGTTTTGTTGATGTGTCGGGAGGAAGGGAAGAGGCGAAAAAGCATGAGTGTTGCTAGAGCAGAGGAAGTGTCCTCTACTCTCTATCCATACCCCTGAGATCGCCCCAGGCCAGGGCCACCTCCTCCTTGGTGAGTCCTGAAGCAAAACAAACAGGCATGAGGACCTCCGACTTGCCTGGTCTGACTCCTTGGTTGGAAACTCCATAATGAACATCTGAGGAGCATCACCATGGAAAAGATGAACACTGTGCTCTGGGGTAACTAAGAGGTCAGGGCCGCCTGCTTCGGGGGGACGTCTCAAACAAGCTTCAGGTGCCGGGCCGACAGCTTGGCCCATCATCATCTTTATCTTCAGAACATCTTCACCAAATGCCTCCCCCCAGATGCTGCCTTGGGCTTTTGTATGGCCCTGCCCTCTAGAAGTTACTGGATGACTCCAAAGTGATCAAACGGAGAGGACACCAAAAGGATCAGAATGAGAATGTGAGCCCTGGAGGCTGGCAGGGGACTGAACAGAAAGGGCGCGCAGGCCAGCTGTCCAACTCCTCCACTCACTGGCTGTGTCACTTTACTTCAGCTCTTGGAGCCTCCGTTTCCTTATCTTTGATAAGGGGATGATAATAATGGTACCCCGTTTAGAGGGTTGCTGGAAAGAGTAAATGAAACAATCAAGGTAAAGTCCTTAGCATGCTGCCTGGAATGCAGCCCACAATGGATAGCCGTGCTACTATTCTTACCTTGTGCTTATGAGGAGGGACCCATGTCCTTTGGCACGGTGCGGGGTGGAGCACGAGCCTGAGTTCCTCAGTGTGAGGTCAGGAAAACACCACGCACATCCCTTCCTCTAGCAAAGCTGGGACGATGTTTGCAGGAGGAGGACTTCACCAAGCTTGGTGGGAAGGGGTGGGAGGTGTCCCCTGGTGTGCAGTGAAGCAGGAAGCGGATGACTAGCTACACAGAGCCCCCAGGAAGTGCACTGAGAGAATTAAGAAAGATACGGGAGCCCTGGCCAGTTTGGGTCAGCGGTTAGAGCGTAGGCCTGTGGACCAAAGACTCCCGGGTTCGGTTCCGTTAAGGGCACGTACCTTGGTTGCAGTTTGTCCCCGGCCCCGGTTGGGGTCGTGTGGGTGACAACCACTCAATATATCTCTCTCACATCGATGTTTCTCTCTCTCTCTCTCTCTCTCTCTCTCTCTCTCTCTCTCTCTCTCTCTTCCTCTCTTTCTCCCTCCCGCTCTATCTGAAGATAAATGCGAAAATGTCCTCGGGTGAGGATAAAAAAAAAGAAAGAAAGAACTGGGAGAAGACATCAGAGCACAGTGGCCCTCAGAGGCCTGGAAGAAGGCACGGAACTGGCTATGGGGTCCAGAACCTCTCCCTGCGGTGAGGAGGTCTGGCTGATCTGATGGCCATAGCAACAGGCAGTCATGGGCAGTGACAAAGAGGAAAAAAAGAACAATGCTAAGAGAGTAAGTCTGTGCAAACACTTTCATGAGTATTTTCTCATTTAATTCTCATAAGTGTCAAATGAGGCTAGAGAGGTCAAGTGACCTGTGCATAGTCACCCACGAGTATATTATAGAGCCAGATGTCAAACCCTCACCTTTCCAAGAAAGCAGAACTCTAATTCAAGATCTGCTAACCTCCGGGCGTGTGGCCACAGTTGTCTGTCTCTGTGTCCCTCATGGTCCACACTGCCATCGCCCTTGTTGTGCTTACTTCTCGCTGGGTAACAAACCACCCCAAAGCTGAAGTGTTAAAACAACCATTTGTATCATCTTCCGTGGTTCTGTGGACTGATTGGGCTCAACTGGGTGATTTTCACGTGGACTTTTTCATGTGGTCGTAGTAGACAGGGACTTGGTCATCTGAAAGCCTGGCAGAGCTCAGCATCCAACAGTGTTGCTCGCTCACTCGGCCAGCAGTTGAGGCTGGCTGCTGGCTGCTGGCTGGCAGCTGAGCTGGGTCAACAGCAGCACCTACCTAGGGCTCCTCCACGTGGCTTGGTTTCTCAGAGCATTGTGGTGGGTTTGGAGAGGGGTACTGGGGGTGTTGCAGGAGGCCAGGTAGAAGTTGCAAGGCTTCTTGGCATCCAGAAGTCCCACAGCATCACTGCCCCACATTCTACTGGTCAGTCACCAGGCCAGCCCATCTTCAGGGGATGGAGAAACGGCATATGTGACAGAAGATAATGTGGAGGCCACCTCTGGAAAGCACAACAGGCACAGCCCCCCCCCCTCCGCCGCCGGGCCCCGATGAGAACATCTGTATGCAGGCCAGGCCGTCGCTTCTCAAACTGCTGGTCCTTCCCTGGGGCGCGAGGGGCCTCTGCAGCTCTCCAGAGATGGGCTGGTAGGAATGAAATGAATAAACCCTTTTCCTTCCATGGGGTCACGCACTCCCTCCCAGCCTCTGAGGCTCAGTTTTACAAAGAGTTTCAAGCCTTGGTTAGAGGGGTTACCCATTAAACAGATCACACATTTCCCCCTTCCCTTTTGAAAGCTCGTTGAGATCAAGGTGCAGTGTAAATCCTTGATGGGTTCGGGGCCTTGGGGCCCAATGCCTCTGAAGGAAGAGTGTTAAGCAAAGAACCCCTCTGCTGGAATCACCTACTTCAGGGATCAACAGACTTTTTCAGGAAAAGGCCCTACGTAAATATTTTAGGTGTAGCAAGCTTCATATGGCCTCTGTCACCACTAACCAACTCTGCATGATAGCCCCAAAGCAGCCAAGGATGATATTCAAACAGCGAGCATGGGTCGTCCCAGTAACAGTCTATGTAGGAGAACACATGGAGGCCAGATTGGCCTGAGGTTTGCAGTGTGCCGACCCCTGCACTAGGGCCTCCTTAATTACAGAGAGCAGGCTTTCAAAGACTGTCAGGCTAGGAGATAATACAGACCGTGGACTATTACTTCCCAGCCTGAATCCCACTGACCAGTCCTTGTAGCATCCCCACATGACCTCAAGGGAGCACCAGGATGCCTGTTGGACAGGCCAGCTGCATAGTGTCCCAGCTCCCCCTTCGGTCCCCACTCTCAGAGACCCCACTCCCTCCCAGAACCCCACAGTGAGATGTCTGTGTCACCAGCCGAGTCTCAATTCGGCATTTGGCCAGGTCCTGGCAGACCGTTCTGGTCATCTAGGACAAGACACAGAGCCCGACAGGGCACCCCTGAGACTTTCTGGAGAAGGAGGCAGGAGAGGAGGCAGATGCCGAGGATCAGAGCAGAAAGAACTGGCTCTTCCTTGAAAAGGTTTCAAGCAGGGTCAGCATCTGTGAAAAGTTTGAGTGGGGCTGCTGCCTCCCTTCGATGGGTCTGCCCCCCACCCCTCCTTGTCGCCGCTTTTCTTTCTAGGAACAAGACGACGTCTGTTTGGTGATGCTCTATCTGGAATCGTTAAATAAACCTGTCAGGCCCTGGCAAACAATGGTCCATCTTCCCCATTGGGGGAGCTCCTGAAACAGTGGACTTCTTCATCCTAAGTCTGTCTGCAGGTGCCCCCCGGCCCCCAAGAAATCCCTGCTGTCCCCACTCCCTGGCCCTCAACTGGGAGAAAGACTGCTCACACCACCTCCCGTCCCTCTCTACAGATTCTTGGTTTTGAGTCTTCACATTTCCTCTTAGTAACTTTCAGTTCACTTTGAGAATTATTGTACTTGGTTTTTCTTCCTCTCCCCTCTCCTCCCAGGAGTGTCTCTCTCTCTTGCTTGCTCAGTGGATGTCAGCCACACAATACTGTCTGAGCAAACTTGTTCAGGCCTCACAATTATCTCATCTCCCCACTCCCCCCACCTCACCCCCTCGAGGCCCCTGAGAAGCAGGCAAAGACAAACAAATTAAGGATGGGAAGAGACTTTTTGCAGCCAGCTTTGGCAAGGCGCTGGCAAAGTGAAATCACAAGGTCACCAGCTCAGCTTGCCTCCGACTCCCCGCGGGCACCAGCCTCCCCCAAAGTCCCCAGAACAAAAAAGCGGAGCCCCTCCTACAGGTGAACCCAAGTCCACTGCAAAGCCGTGTTGCAATGCAGGCTCCAGAATCTGTGTATCCAGCTGAGCACACAGACCTCGACCCTCCCCAGCCCTCTCACTCCTTTCCTTTCAAGTCACACACACATTATCACCCCAGCTCCCCTTTCCAGGAAATTGTTGTCTCAGCAGAGTCAAGGAGAGGAGTAAGTTGTTGTAAGCACGTAGGCAGTTTGGTCTCTTACAAAATTGCTGCCTGGTGTTGGTGGCAAAAAATGGGTTTGCATGGCACCCTTCTGCGCCACCCCCACCCCATGTCTTTCCCACCTGGGGAAGGCTGAATGAACAACACACTACAATTTCATGGCAGCCCTGTTTCTCCTTGGCTCTGGAATTAAGACTCAGCCTCCGTCTCCAATCAGAAGTCAGTGAGACTGCCACTACTCAACTGATTGAAGAAGGGAGAGAGACTTGAGCATGGGAGGAAATGATGAAATCATCGAGTTTGGAAACTAAGTCACTGGGGGGAGGGGGTAGCCAAGAATTCTTCCCTAGAGGAAGAGGATGGCCTTCAACTTGGAGATTCTGTACACACTCTCTGTGGTTGGCAGCCTCTCTTCTGATATCATGTTTGCATCTCTCCTGGTAGAGCACCTTCCTGGAAGTGAGGCACACCTCCTCTGTCCCCATCTGTGGCTTTTAACACCGCCATCAGGAATGGAGCTCTGTGCAAACGGTCCTAAGGTCTGAGTTTATATTACTTTGTGTTTCTTTTTGTGTGTGTCTTCCATCCACCTCCTTCACTTCCGCCATGACACTGAAAGCTGGGTGAGGGCAGGCGCCGGTCTTCTCTGCTTCCTGTGCACCCCCCCACACACACACCCCTTCTGCCAGGCTTTGCCTACAGTACACGGAGTTTACCCCACCCTCCGTGCATGCCTACGTGTGGACAGCCTCGGTGAGTCCTCTTTGCATGAATGGAAGAACTTCAGCCTGAAGAAACCAAGCTCCTCCTTGCTCAAGGTCATTGGACGAATCTGTGGTTTCACTCTGGTCACTCCACCTGGCACTCCCTCCTCTTAATCCGAGCTGTGGGTAGGCGGCACAGTCTCATGGACTGAGTGCCCTCGTGTGCAGAGCTGACTCCAAGCAGCGTTTCCCAAGCATCAGTCATGTCGGAACCTGCTTCTAATTTTTGCACCACCTGGATGATTACTTCCTTAATATTTATCTGGAAACCAACTCACTCATTGTACTTACATAAAATAGTGCAAACAATAATGTGTCTGAAAACACCTGTTTAATATACTACTTTTTCTTTACACATGGAAACACAATACATAACTTGTCAAATAAAAGATGACCTTTGGTATACCACCTAAAATCAGCTCGAGTGCCATTACAAAATGTGCGAGGTGTTTCATCTTCTGCAAATTAAGTATTTGAGGTTCAGTCCCCTCATCTACAAAACGGGGATAAAATGCTTGCTTTACCCTCACAAGATAATAAAAACTCCACGAAGGACAATGGGCAGTATAAAGAGCTACCAAGTAGAAAGGGGATTTTTAGTAGAAGATATACTCAGTGTAATAAACATGGAAAATTTTTTTAAAGTATATGAATTGCTAAAAGATGAAGTAGAACTCAAAAGAGCAAGAGCCCTGCACCAGATACTGCAAAGACATAACAGAAATAGTAGAGAAATGTACAGTCTATTAAAAGAAACAATACCCACCCACATGAAATACACAAATAAAAGAGCCTAAAGGAACTATAGCTCTGATGATAGTTCTTTTGAGCTATAAATGCAAAGCAAGGGACAGTGAGCCTCTGAATGGCTCATGGGGAGCTCTGCAGCCTAGACAGTGGACTGGGAAGGCATCCTGGAGGTGGTGTTAGAAGTCAGAGCTGTGGCTCCTTGGTTATGAGAGTGTTTCTGGAATCCTTTCTTCCTCTCCCACATCTCAATTCCACATTCCCCTTGGGTTTTCAGATGCCTGGTGGAAACTGCTTTTCTGGGGACTGGTGGTTAGCAGGACATGAGGACACCAGAGGGAGCAACCCCTGTCTCTGGGGTGTCTCCCAGTGCTCAGTACCCTTTGCTCTGAGTCCCTTCCACAGCCCCCATTTACCCCCTCTCAAGACCCACAGCCTGTGTGTGCACCTTCTTCCCACTGGAAATCTTTCTGACTGCCTCTAGTGAAATGTGTCTTCCTCTCTATCTGCAAAGTGTTTCTCTCCCCTCCGCAACCGTCATAATGCAGCTACTTCTACTGTTTTGTTCTTCCTCTGTCACACTATAGCTTATCTCAGGTTGGTTTCTTTTGTGCTTTCTCTCTGCTTCTTCTTCTCCATTATTGTTATCTCCTCTAAGGATATTTTTAAAAAAATCTCTAGCCCACCCCATCTAGAAGCCTCTTTCTTTGACCCCGCCCTTTCCTTCTATAGAAAAGAGTCCTGGGAACTCTGTTATACTGTAACGACAATCAGTGGCCATGGGACTCTAAGGTATCACTGTCTGTGGTTTGGGCAGAAGGGGATGTTTAGAGTCAAAATGAGTCTCCTACCACCATTACACACACAGGCACACACACACACGACACATGCACACACGACACACGGCATGACAGGGGTGCAGCACTGGGCATGTTGTCAGTAATTTCCAAATTATGCCTCCTGCCCACAAGCCAAAATGGCAAATCAATAATCATTTCCATCCAATTAAAAAGCTGTGGTTCATATGTACAATGGAATATTACTCGGCCATAAAAAAGAACGAAACTTTCCCATTTGAGACAGTACGGCTGGACCTAGAGGGTATTATGCTAAACGAACTAAGTCAGTCAGAGAAACACAAGTGCCATATGATCTCACTTATATGTGGAATCTAAAGAACAATATAAACAAACAGACAAAAGAGAAACAGATTCATAGATGCAGAGAACAGACTGAGGGTTGCCAGAGGGGAGGGGTTGGGGGACTGGGTGTAAAGGGTGAAGGGACTGAGAAGTACCGATTGGTAGTTAGAGAATAGTCACAGGGACGTAAAGTACAGCATAGGGAATATAGTCAATGATATTGTAATAACTATGTATGGTGCCAGGTGGGTACTGGAAATACCAGCACTTTGCAAAGTATTGATTGTCTAACCACTATGCTGTACACGTGAAATCAATAAAAGTAATATTAAATGTAAACTGTAATTGAAAAAAATTTTAAATTAAAAAATGTAAAAACAGTATTATTATTTCCATCCACATCTTTACAAAATGGGAAACGACCCAGAGGCTGAGCCTAGTCAATGACTTTAGCACCTGCTGTTTATCCTGAATCTGGTCTCCGCACCTTCCGTGTGTAAAGGGGTGTCTGAGTTATAACACCAAGGACCTCAAAGCCTGAAATGACCAGCATGAGCACAGCATATTTTAAGGCAGTTATTTGGGGGTCCTGATGCCAGTTTTTTCAGTCAACCCACGGGGTGAAGTTTGGCAAGTCACCAAACTGCTTGGAGCTTCAGTTCCCTCGTCTGAAAGATGGGGTACAAACACCTAGCCCACGAAGCTTCTGTAAGGACCGAGTGGAACCACTCGTGAAGGTCTATGGAGGGACGTCTAGTCCAAAGAAGGGATTCAGCTCAGTTCCCACTGAATCCAAGCTGGGACTTTCTTGCAGGGCTCTTGACTCTTGGACTGGTCCTCTGACTTTCAAAACTCCGATCCAGAATGTGGAGTGCCTGAGATTCTTCAGAAACACCTGTTGGAACCTGAGCCCTAACCCTCCTTCCCTGGCCGAGGGACCCACCAAGCCAGAGCCGTGCCCCTGCGGAGACCTTCACCTCGCAGGTGTGCCACCTGCAGCTGCCTGTCTGCCTACCTGGTCCTGGCTGTCTGGAACAGGACCTTCTCTCTGAGGAAAAATATTATTGTTTTTTTGGCCACCTGTTTGATCCTCCAGAGTCAATATTTGTGGAGATAAGCTCAGTCATGTAGCCAGTGGAGCTGTTTATGACTCTGCCCCAGCCCACTGGGTTCCAGTCCCTCTGGGCCACAGTGTGAGGGGAGGGGACGTATTTCACCCAAACTGCCTCGGCAAGGTCGTGGAAGAGGGGCTGGAGTCAGACTTCACGGGCTCCCAAGGTGTGCTCAGGCACTCGGACAGGAAGGCGAGACGAGAACTTAGTGTGACCTGCCCGGAAGCTGGTGGCTGGACTCCTGTCCCTCCAGGCCTTTTCTGTTACACTCATCCTAGGCTGACCCCAGCCTTCTCCATTACATCGTAAGGTTCTGGAATGATCTGTTTTATAAAAATAAGATTTCCTGTTTCCACTTCACATAAAAATTCCTGGAGAGATTTTTCCACCGGGTCTGGCAGGCTTATTTCAAAGGATTTGACTTAAAATATAGGTTTTGAGGAGGATGCAAAATTTCCTTTGAGGTGGCCGGGAGGGGAAGGCACCCCCAGGGCCACACAGGGGATGCAAGGGGAGGCTGGACTGATGTCTGATGAGGAGGGACAGGCCGCACTGAGGAAGCCATCGAGGACAGGGAAAACAAACATGTTCCGAATCAAGCCCCAAACCGAAGTCATGAGGACAGGCAGTCGGCGTTGCAAGGGAGCTGCTTCACAAGTGGGCAACTCTGTGTAACCAGAAGGGGTTGAAGCAGGGAATGATTTATTTAAACATAGTGAATGGTTTTCTGGAGAGATACCAGGGAGGCTGGCCAGCTAATATTAATAACAAGAGAGGAGAAAGAAAAGGAAGAAGAAGGAGGAAGAGCAGGGAGGCAGTGGCGGAGTGAGGCGGTCTGCTCTATACCAGTCTCTTAGCAAAGTACCTGAAAAATAACCTCATTTAATTATCTTATTTAATTCTCGCAACAACCCTCCAAAGGCAAGTGAGGCTCTGAGAGGTTAAGGTGATTTGCCCAAGGTCATACAGCTTGCAGACGGCAGGTACCAAACGCGAGTGTGCTGAACTTGATCAAAGGACTTCCAACAGATCCATTTTCGGGAAACACGTCATTCTGTACCATAGACAGCCCCGCCCTGATTATCTGGCCTCACCCATTTTCTTGATGCTTTGTCTTTCTCCCCTTTGAGTCAGTGGGATCCTCTGGGTCCTTGACATGAGCACGGACCACAGGACAAGTTAGTCAAATGAGTACCTTTGACAGATGTTTTCTTCAGCCAACCAAGGATCTGAGCTTGACATCAACCTGCCCGGAAGCACTTGGGGTGTTTGGAGGCATTCAGGAATTGGGGGGGGGGCACCTGCTATGTGCCAGGCACTGTTTAGGATAGAGCAGTGAACAAAGCAGACAACTGTCCCTGCCCGGGTGGCGCTTACATGGGCACGAACACAGGAATGACTGGTAGACACCAAAAGAGGTTTCTTCTTACCACCTTCCTGTTAAGTGTTAAGAAAGTTCCACCCAGCTCCAGTCTGCAGTCCACGTAGCAGCCAGAGAGGATTCTTTCCAAACACAACATGATCAACTCAGATTCGACTCAAAACCCTTCAATGGCTTCCCTTTGCTCTTAGGATAAAGACCCAAAGCTTAAACCTGCCTTTAAGGCTCTGCACGAGGTCCCTGTACCTTTCCTGCCTCCTTCCCTCTGTAACCAGTTTTTCCAAAGTCCTTGCACAAGGACTGACTGTAGCACTCACCACCGTGTGCCCAGGGCCTCACCAGGGCCTCACCAGGGCCTGGTCGGCCATGATTTGCTGAGTGAATGACTCTTTCACACCACCATTGCTGCACCCCATACTTCTAATGATCTTCTCATCTGATCTGTGTGAACCTACCTTTTGTAAAAAGGAAAAGGCCAGGGGATCAAGAGCTGTGGGCAGGGCACCCTTGGCACCTAAACCTCAAATTGAGACCTGTGGTCTCACAGCATAGGTGCATATAGCAAGGACAAAGATAGAATGGTTGACCTCAGTCCAGGTCATATGCTCACTGCACCTGTGTTGAAAATAGACACCACTGCAATGTGAAATCCTGGAGAAGGGATGGGGTGAAATGAGTCACTGGCCAAGCCTATCTCTAGAACAACGCTCGACAGAAACCCTCGAGCCTCACAGAGCTTGGAGTTGTGCCCCTGAGAGCTCTATTCCATATCACCTACTCACCTTTTCACTGGAAAGTGCAAGGCTGGGCTGCAAAAGTTACTTTCTAATTGGAAACATAAGAGGCGTTCCTTCACTTATTTATTCATTCAACATACATTGATCAAGCCCCTGCCATGCTTTGGGGACATACAAATGGACTAAACTCATGCAGTTCTTGTCCTCAAAGGCCTGCCACCCTAACAAAGCAGGCAGGTTGTGGGGTGAGGAGTGGGAGCAGTGCTGAAGATCTGCAGGGCAAGGTTGCAAGGCACCAGCCTTAGCATGAGAAGGGCTGCTTGGAGGTGGTGAGACTTGGGAACTGTGTACAGAGACAGATAAGAGTTGGTTGGAATTTTCACTGATATATCACCTAAGACAACAGAAACTTAAAGGAAAAAATGAACACATGGGACTACATCAAACTCAAAAACTTCTGCACAGCAAAAGAAACAACCATCAAAGTGGAAAGGCAACCCACTGTATGGGAGAGCATAATTGCCAATGATATATCAGATAAGGGATTAATTTCCAAAATATATAGAGTGCTCATACAACTCAACAAAAGGAAGACAAAGAACCCAATTAAAAAATGGGCAGAGGACCTAAATAGACACCTCTCCAAACAGGACATACAAATGGCCAAGAGACATATGAAGAAATGCTCAACATCACTAATCATCAGAGAGATGCAAATTAAAACAACAATGAGGTATCACCTCACACCTGCCAGAATAGCCGCCATCAACAAATCATCAAACAACAAGTGCTGGCGAGGGTGTGGAGAAAAGGGGACTCTAGTACACTGCTGGTGGGAATGCAGACTGGTGCAGCCACTGTGGAAAACACTATGGTGTTACCTCAAAAAATTAAAAATTGAATTACCATTTGACCCAGTGATCCCACTCCTAGGAATATACCCTAAGAAGCCTGAAACACCAATCAGAAAGAATATATGTACCCCCATGTTCATAGCAGCGCTATTTACAATAGCTAAGATCTGGAAACAGCCCAAGTGTCCATCAGTAGACGAATGGATAAAAAAGCAGTGGTACATATACACAATGGAGTACTATGCAGCTGTAAGAAAGAAAGATCTCTTATCCTTTGAGACGACATGGAAGGACCTGGAAACTATTATCCTAAGCGAAACAAGCCAAGCAGAGAAAGACAAATATCATATAATCTCACTTATTTCTGGAATATAATGAACATAACAGTCTGAGGAACAGGGTAGTCCCAGAGACGTGGAAGTAGGGTACAGACTGACAATTGCCAGAAGAGGGGGTGGGGGAGGGGAGCAATGAACCACAGAACTTGTACACATGTACTCATAACCAATGGACATGGACAACAAAACTGGGGACGGGGCAGGGAGGGAGGGGGAGGAGGGTGTCAATGGGGGAAAAAAGGAGAAACATCTGTAACAAAAGTAAATTAATAAAAAAAGAGTTGTTTGGGTTGGAAAATGCTTTCTAGGCCTTTGGAACGGCACAGATGAAGGCATGGAGGGGGAGCAGCTTGGGGTGCTGTGGGAACTGCTGCTTGTCGGTGTTGGTGGGAAGTCAAGTGTAAGGCTGGGGACGGTAGGAATGGAGCTGGAGCAATAGGGATGGGGGGGGGTTTTGGGAGCAAGTCCTACAAAGAATTTTGAACCCTCTCATATTGAAACAATGGAGTGGCATTGAAGGTGTTAATCAGAAGAGTAACATGGACAAAACTGCATTTTAGGGAGGTCCTGACGTGCGCAAAAGGGTTTGAAAGGGACTCAGGAGGGGCAGAGAAGCCAGTTAGAAAACTGTGACCCTGTCCATGGGGAAGAGAGAAAAGCATGGCCTTGAGTTGTAGGGGAGGCAACGGGGGAGGGGTTCAAAAAGAGCTTAGGAATCCGCACCAGAGGTAGAGTGTGTTAAAGCGATAACAAGAGCTTCCATTTCCTGAACTCCTTCTGCATGCCAGACACTCTGGAGAGCTTTTTATACATAACTGTAAATTTTGATATTTATCCAAGGAGGTAGGGTATCCAGGATGAGTGAAGGCTTGGAGGCCCCGGGACCCTCCAGGTAGGATCTAAATATCTTGGAAATGCTGTGCAGATGCTAATAACTGAGCTGAGACTGGGGGTGGGGAATGAAGCGGGAGTTGGAGTACAGAGTGGAAATGAAAATGAGAATGTCCCAACAATTGGTTAAGGGAAGAATTTTACTGGGGACTCTGTGGGAGTCCAAAGTTTGGACAAGGGTTAATACACTCAAATGCTTGTGTGTACCAGGAAGCGAACGTAAATAAGTGAAATAGGCAAAAGACCAGACAACCAGGAGTGGTGGGGACTGTGGCAAAGGGGGAGCTCACGGGCCATCAAAACAGGTCAGTCTCTGCTCTGCTCCGAATGACTGCGACCTTGAGGAATGAGAGCTTGATGTAGCCAAACTGGATGATTTTCAAAGTAAAGCCTGTTCTCCAGACTTTTGCACGAATTCTGCCAATTTGAAAATGTCAGTAACTAATTCGAAATTTAGAAAAGAAAAACATGGAACAAAGCACACGCAACATGCCTGTGAGCTGGATGGGAGCTGAGGGTTGGTGGCGGAGTGCTCAGGTATAGACCTCTTCTGGCAGTCGAGTTGTAGGAAGGGAAGGGAGAATCAGGCTGGCGCGCAGAAGTGCAACCAGGACAAAAGGAACTGCTTGGGGTCCTGGACACTTGCCAGATTGCTGTCAGAAGGGAAAACGCCATTGGGAGGAGAGAACAGGACATCCCTTCCTGGGGTTAGATCTGTTGAGGTGTGAACAGGGGTTGTCAGACATCAAGAATACCCGTAGCATCCCAGAAGCCCGAGCTGGAAGTTACATGCTTAGCATTTTAAAGGTAGCTGTGCGTGGGTGGAGTGCCAGCTGCAATTATGCCCACCGTCTCCCATTCTATCTCCTGGGTCCACCCTCTGTTGTCCTGGCAGAGTCCCACTTTGGCTCCTGTTATGTGACTCTGGTTCTGTGACCCTCCCCACCCCCAACTTGATCTCTCCCTTCAGTCCCCAGTAGCTGCCCTGGGTGTTTCCCTCCCACTCCATCCTGACCTCCCAGACCGCCTGGTCCCACTGCCTGGGTCTGACTCTGCAGCTGCAGGTTTCATCATATAGTCCTGTGATTTAAGGTAGGGGCTGGGGCTAGACATGTTTCCACATTTAGGGAAAGAACTTTAAGATCAGTAATTACTATAACAGCAAAGAGTAGGAAGATAAGGTATGTCCTCAGGGACCTCCAGAAAGAGGGTCAGTGGACAGGGATCTTGGTGGTTTAGTCAACTCAAAGCAATAAGCACCCAAGGGTAAGGACAGTTACCACACCTGCCCCTCCCTGCGCCAGGCACTCCCTGGTCCTCCTATTCGGAACCTGAAGAATTCTCCTAACAACCCCAGGAGGTCGGAGCCATTAGTGTCCCCATTTACAGAGCAGATACTGTGATAACATATGGAGAAGTTAAGCCATATGCCTTAGGACATGTAAACACTTTTCCATCCCAGACTCAGCTCCAGGGTTGGTCCTCTAAAAAAGTGCTGCTCAGATCACCCTAGCGAGGGACCGGCTCATCCCCCAACTCCTCACAGACTGCCACTTCTGTAAAAGAGATAATAAAATCAATTACTGGGGACGTGATCACGCGCTGGGATGGGGCAGTGACGGAAATCTCTGCAAGTTCCGAATGCTTCCTCTCCGTTCCTACAGCTCTCTGGTCAGGTGCGAGCAGCAGGGCCAGCTTCGAGTGGGGATGACCCACCTCACCGCACTCTCAGGCCCGAGGGTCTGATGGACCGAGTTGGGCATTAAAGAAAAAAAAAAAGTCACTTGTCTGGATTCCAAAGGCTGAACTGTTAACCCCCAGGGCTCACCCCAGCATTAAGGATTCGTGAGAGACGCTCGCACCGCGTTCCTGGTTGGGGTGACTTGGGGAGAGGTCCCCTGTATTGTACAAGAGTGAGATTAATTAGCTCCAAAGCTCCCTCCAAAGCAAAACACCCCAACGCAGCAGAAATGTTTGCAGGACCGGCTGTTTCTGTTCCTGCGCTCATTAATAAAAGTAGTGAATGCAGCAACAGCCACCCCTTTTCTTCCCTTTGTCATGCCCTGAAAGGGGGCAGGGAGGGAGCGGCCGCCTGCAGACGCTGGGGACGTGCCAGACGTGCCAGCGGAAGGGCTGAGCGCGGGGACACGAGGGGGCAGGTGGGCGGGGGGCGGGCGGCGCCGGGGCGGGGCGGGGCCCTGCGACAAGGGCAGACACGCTGGAACCCATCACCCCTGGCCCCGGGCTGGGGGTGCACCTGAGAATTAAACAGCACCTGGCAGTTTCTGGGACAGAGGAGGAGTAAGAGCTGCTGAGGAAAGTGAAGTCGATAGAGCGGGGCTGGGTGGGAGGCGAGGGCCCCTGAGAACGGCTCAGCGGACTCCTGTGGGGACCTTATTTTGATCCCTCGGTGAGGGGGGCTGTATATCTCCCACCGCCTCTCCCGAGGGCTGGGGCGAGTGGGGCGCACCCTAAGTCTTTGATTCAGAAAGAAGGAAATTGGTTACAGAAGTCGTGGGAGCTCCCTTGAGTTAGCGGGAGCGGGGACGCTTAGGAGCAAGGATTCTCCTGCAAGGGTTGCCACATAAAATACAAGACGCTGGTTAAATTTGAACTTCAGATAAATACATACTTTTTGGTATAAAAAAAAATTAGTATATCATGTGTTAAAACGCCACAGAATTGTACTTTTCAAAACGATTAAAATGATAAAATCTGTTATATGCATTTTGCTATAATATAAATGGAATATAACTTTTGGGTTGTTTATTGGAAATTCACATTTAACCTGTGTTCTATGTTTTATTTGTTAAATCTGGCCACCCTACACCCAGCAGGAGCTCCAACGACACCTGGGGGCTGCCCAGAGTGAGGGGCAGGAAGTGGAGGGAATGCAGAAAGGTCTGGCTTCCCCCCTCCACCCCACAGAGACCCACCAGTCCCCCCATCAGCCAGCGCAACTAGAAGCCAGAGGGCAAAAGAGCCTCAGAGATGCGGTGCAGGGAAGGCAGTTATTTTAAATGACACAGGATGGCTGGACTTGCCAGGCCCAGTGACCCTGATTTTATTTTATCCACTGGCTGAAATGAAGTCCCAAGGCTCAATCAGGTCACCCCCACCCCCACCCAGCCTCCCTCCTACGGAGGTCCTAGCTCTTGTTGGGGAGGAAGAAAATTTCCTCCACCCTTATAGGTTCTTTTGTCTTGTCCAATAGTTAAATCGACATGAGGCAGATTAACAAGAGAAAGCAATCCAATTTTATTATATATATACAGGATCCCCACGTACATGAGAGGACCAGAGACAAAACGGTGAAATGAGGTATCTGTGGCATTCCGAGCTAAGGAGTGAGATAAGGCAGTAAGGCTCCTGGGACTTCAGAGGGGAGGAGGGTCGTTTGTAGGATGATAAGAAGAGCAGACGTTCAGTAATTAGATGTTTGCCTTGCAAACATAGGTCATAAAAAGTTACTTTTTTGTAATAACTATTATTATGGGCAAAGCCCCTGTGGGAGTCCAGAACAAGTCACCCCCAGATGTGCCTCTGTGGTATGCAGATTGTTTTGAGCTAAAGGCAAGTTTAGCCGCAGGCTCAGGAGAAATGTCTGTCCCCTCTCCTTAACTGCCTAGAAGAATTTGAATTAGAGGCTTTGCCCATGAGAGATGATCAGTGATAACCCTTTTCACCCACCTACAGGGCAGGGCAGACTTTTATTTACTAAAGGTCTGCTCTTCTTAACATCCTGCAATGACCTCTTGAAGCCCCCAAGGTACCTTACTTCATCCCTAGCTCAGGATGTCTTACATGCTCATGTTCCTTTTCTGTCTCTGAACCTCTCATGTATGTGGGGTCTCTGACTGGTTCACATGTGCGGACTTCCCATAAACAAGTATGTATTAAACTTGGTTATTTTCTGCTGATCTGTCTCATGTCTATTTGATTGACAGACCTGCCAGAGGAACCTTGAGGGTAGAGGAAAGTTTGTTCCTTTCCCTCACCCCCAATTTAAATTCTTTAAGGGAAAGGTAAACTTTCTTGAGCCTGCAGGATATCAGTTGCCATCAGCACAAAATAATCCACATGCCAAAGTGGCACATCTTGGGGAGGCCAGTTCGGAACGCCTTGGGCTCACTCTCCTGATCATGGGGTGAGGAGTTACAGCCTGCTGCTAAGGCCGCAGATGAGAACACCTTTTTGCACATCTGCAAGCTAGGAATCAAGGACTGATTCAGGAAGTGGAGGATTTGGTTCCCATCTTGCAGCTGGCCCCTGCCCAATCTTGTCATACCCTCATCCAATGTCTACTTGTAAGGAAGGCAAGTGAGTGCATGGTGGTAAGTTAAAAGGACACATTTCATATTCTCACGGTGCTTAAGGTCCTAACTGGTTGGGGCGGGGGATAGAAAATGCAATGAAAATTAACTAAAACATAAGATATAAATGACAAATGTGGAAAAAGAGTGGAAGAGAAATGGCAGCTCACAAAGAATAAGAAATGGATGGTCTAGGAGATACCTATGGTAGGTAAATGGTGTTCCCAGCCTGGTGCTAGGGGCTGGGGGACAGCAGATTGGCATTGGACACATGACCCCTTCTCCAGGGACTTATGAAGCCGCCCACAAGAATCCCCAGAGGCAACAAATAGTTGTCCACTTGTCTTGGCTTCTTATACGCCCCACCTCACCCCCCAAGGAGGCTGTTGGAAGAACAGAGCAGATTTAGTTGCCCAGAGCTCCTGGGTCCCTGCCAAGATTTGCCTCCAGCTCTGTGGGTCCCAGGGCCTCAGGGCCCCATAGTGGCCTGAGGGTCTGGCCTCAGTGATCTCTGCCTCTACTCTGTGATTCCCCCTGTCCCATCATGTTGGTACTTCTCTGTTTCAAGTCTGGTTTCTCTGACGTCCCCCAAGAAGTGGCCCCTGTAGCTTTGTCCATTCTAGCTTTAGCTGAGGGATGCCCACTTTGCATGATAAATCACACATCTGGGCCCTCTTTAGCACAGCCCCCTACCCACCCAGTGTTCTGTCAGGTTGAGAGCAGAGAGAATAGACCCTCTCCACCAGCCCACCAGCCAGCTCTCTCCTCACACCCAAACTCCAAGACAAAGGGAAATGGTCTGTATCATCCAGAGTCTCATCCTTGGAAGCATCATTGTGGTTTAACATTGGAGTTCTGGGCTGGGCTGGCAGGAAAAGGGGCTCTGGAAGGTGCTAATTCCATCACCGACCCCTTTGCCTCATCCCTTTACCTCAGTACCCTCAAGAGAACAGGTTTGAGAGTCATATTAATACCGTTACACTTAGCTAGTTATTAATAACAAGAATGGAGCAAAAGGAAAGCCAGACATTATAGCTGTGCCACCTGGGCAGCTTCACCTGGAAGCTGCAACTTTACACTCTTCAGGGAACCACCAGTCCATTCCCTAAAGATTACTGGTGGAAGGGACTGAACAAAGGGGAATATGGGTGCATGTGCAGTGAGTTGGGGTGATGTAGAGAAGGTGCCTGTCAGTCAAACCTGGGAACAGAAATCATTGGCTGGGGAAGCAGGGCCACTGCAAACTTGTGAAAATGTGGGAATCCATAATCTCAGGCAAAGAAATTTTCTTGGATCTGGCTCTTGTGGCTCTCTTGCATTCTCCTGTGTTCCCTCCATAGCCATGTGGCCCTGCAGACCCCACACACAATGGACTGATGGACTGCGACTGGGAACACAAACTAAGCTAGCCTGATGCTGGACTGGTCACTGTTCCAACATGGAACGGACACTCTGGGCAATGGCTTTGATCCTAGCTCTGCTGAAGCCACAGCTATACTTTTTCTATGGTGGGATGAAGGGAAATGGGACCTTGGAAATTCAGGGGGTGTAAGTCCACAGAAATAAAACTTCCTACAATATCTCATTCTCCCATGAGAGTCTCAGAAAATTCCTTTTCTTGTGATATTGCAAGAAACTCACACCCCCAGCAAGAAGTGGGGATAAGAAGCACTCCCCACTGATAACAATATCACCTTGCACTTTGTTCAGATTTGGTTATGACAAGCACCCACACCACCATGGATTCTGCTTCCTCATCTGTACAAGGTGGGGCTTCTATTGAATGACATCATGACATCCAACACCCTCTGTAGATAAACTGTTCTGTTACAGGTGTTACACAGAGTTGAGATAGTTAAAGGACGTGAGCAGAGCTTGCCAGGTGTAATCATCAGGGAGTAGGATGGAATGGGTGGAGGCAAATGGGATAACACTTGCTCTGTCTCAAGGGACAGCTACTACTCCACTCCTGCCAAGGGAGAAGCTGGAAATCTGAGATTTTATGTGCAATTTCCAGAATTTTAAATGTTGACACCCAGCACTGGCCAGTGTGACTCCGTTGGTTGGACATCGTTTCATGCACCGAAAGGTTGCCAGTTCAATTCCCGAGCAGGGCATGCCTAGCTTGTGGGCTCAATCCCCAGTAGTGGGTGTGCAGAAGGCAGCCGATCGATGTTTTGCTCTCACATCAATGTTTCACTCTCTCTCACCCTCTCCTTTCCTCTCTCTCTAAAAAGCAATAAAAATATATATTTTTAAATGTTGATACTTAATTTCAAAATGTTCAATCAACATGCAGGCCAAGCAAAAACATCTGTGAGTCTGACTCACTCAGCCTGTAGGTACCAGTTTTCTGCTTCATCCAGTGGTTCTCTAACTGAAGCATGCATCAGAATCACCCCATGGGCTTGTTGAAACACAGCTTGTCAGGTCCCACCCCAGGGTTTCTGATTCCAGAAGTCCAGCCTGGAGCCTGAGGAATTGAATTTCTAACAATCTACTAGGTGATGCTGCAGCAGCCTCTCAGGAGGCATTGTCAATATTCTAGGTCCCTAAGTAGACAACTGGAGTGAAGATGAAGATGATGATGATGATGATGATAAAGAAGAAGATGATGGTGATGATGACAAAGATTATGATGGTGATGGTGATAAAGGTAACAGCCTAACTTTTTTTTAGAGAGAGAGAGAGAGAAAAAGGGAGAGAGAGAGAGAAGGAGAGAGAGAGAAACATCAATTTGTTGTTCCACTTATTTATGCATTCATTGGTTAATTCTTGTATGTACCCTGACTAGGGATTGAACCAGCAAACTTGGCATATTGTGACAATGCTCTAACCAACTTAGCTAGCTGGCCAGGGCCCAGCCTAACTTCTTAAAACAAGCCCTATATGCGGTACTTTATATATATTAGGGTCTTTAGTCTTCACAAAGGCCCCAGAGGTAGGTATTATAAATAGGCCCTAATTACAGATGAAAATAGCTAATAGGTGGTGGATTTGAAGTCAGACAGTGAGACACCAGAGACCACCCCTGCCCAAGAGGACTCCCAGCCTTCTTCATATAGATTCCATCACATACTCAGATCCTTTAGATTATGTTTAATGGGGATGTCTCCATAAGCCAAATAAATTGTGTGGGATTAGGACCAGGTATAGGCAAAGCAAAAAGGAGAGTATGAAGTATAAATTACAATGTTAATTATGGAATCATGGGTGATTTCAACATTTTTTTCTTTGCTCATCTATAATTTCTAATTTTTCCACCATGAACATGCATTTGTTGCCTAATGAAAAGGAGACATAAAATCTTATAAATCATTGGCACTATGTTGGTACAGATTACTTTCTGCTTTTTCATGGGCTGTTTCATTCTTGTTTTTCCACTCTGAAAACTTAATTTAGTTAAAAAATTCCAGAACTATTTATGGAACGCTTGTTCTGTGCCAGGCACTGTCCTAGGCATGGCAGGAAGTGGAGACATTAATGAGGCAGATCAGGTCTCTTTTCTCAAGTAGCTCATCCCACCAGCCGGGGAGACAGATATGGATACAAAGAACAAAGCCACACCGTGTGGGTCACAGTTGCAGAGATGGAAATAGAGGGTACAAGGGGAGTTCAGTTAATTAGTCAGCAAAAAAAAAAAAAAATTTTTTTAAAGGAAATTCTATTATTATTGCAAACACTTCTGACAAAAGTAATCTCTCTTGTCTTACTAGCTTGCCAAGTATAGATCTCTGGTGGCCTGAACTATGTGAGTGGGTGGGACTTGTAAGGAGCTAAGAGTTACTGGGTTTCTGCATCGTTCTTTCTATTCATTAACCCTCACCACTGCCTGAGGCGTATCTTGAGGGGAAGGGGAGATGAGTTGATGGAAGACTAAACTTTGTAGCCAAATTGCCCAGATTCTAATCCTAGGGCTACTATTGATATGATAGTTAAATAACCTCTAGGAAGTTTCGTAGCCTCTCTGTGCCTCAGTTTCTTCCTCCATAAAACAGGTGTGGTAACAGTACACACCTCATAAGATTTGTAGCAACCACAAAACACATCATTGAATACATAGAACAGTGTCTGATGCAGAACAAACTCTAGGATTTTATTATTTTATATTTCTATTCTGCGAAGTAAATATTCATCCTGCTTTGTATTGCCTTTTCCAAGCAATGTTTCTTTCTTTTTTTTTTTTTTTTCTAAAGAGCCAATTTATGACAATGATTCAGCAAACATTTTTGATCACCTACTGTGTACCCAATACTGTAGGACCCCAACCTGGACCTGCTCACAGGTTAGTGCAAGAGAGAAACACGAACTTCAGTAACAGAACAGAGATAGTAATTAGTAACAGTGGTTGCCTAAAATATTCTAAAGTCCTAGAAAACACTTTCTCTTTCCCTCTCCCCCCTCTCTTTCTCTGTCTGTGTCTGTCTGTGTCTGTCTCTGTCTAATAGTTAAAATGTGGTTCCCATTATCATGTTTACAGTATTTGCTTGTGAAGGAAACTAACGTTCTTTGGATGTTCGGTGTGCGCCAGACACAGGGAGATTATCTGTAATAGCAGAAGGCTCACCATGTGCCAGACCCTGTGCTGAGCACCATACCTGTATATTTCCCTTTAATCCTATGCAGTGAGTTGTTACCCTCATTTTACATGTAGGGAGTTCAGGGTCCTTAGCTCAGAGGTCAAGTAACCTCCCCCACAGTCCCCTCCTTATCCAGCCAAGAAATTACAGTCAGGATTCAAAAACCAAGCATGTGCCCTCAATGCTACACTATATCTCTTCTCGATGTCACATTCTATGTCATTAGATTTAATTCTCATAGTAACTCTATGAGGGAGAAGCTATTGTGCCTATTTTTTTTTCCTTTATTCATTTTAAGAGAGAGGAAGGGAGAGGGAGAGAGAGATAGAAACACTGATGAGAGAGAACATTGATTGGCCGCCTCCTGCATGCCCCCCACTGGGAATTGGGCCCATAGCTTGGGCATGTGCCCCGCCCGACCGGGAATCGAACCGGCGACCTCTTGGTGCATGGGTCGATGCTCAACCACTGAGCCACACCGGCTGGGCTATTGTGCCTATTTTTATAGATGAGGAAACTGATGTTTAAAAAATTGGTGATTGTCCAAGGTCAAAGAGTCAGTAAGCCACAGACCCAGGTGCCTCCAAAGCTATGATCTTTTCCTAGCTACTGTGTGGTCTCCCATTTTCTTCTCTGTGGGTTAAAGTTGAACTTTCACCCAGGCCCCTGCAAAGGAGCATCCTGAATTGGGATGTAGGAGACATGAATTCTCATCCCGACTCTGCCATATATCAGCACTGTGGCCTTAGACAAATTGCTTTTCCTCTTGAGGCCTTCCTGTCCTTATCTGTCAAGAGATAATATAAGGGTCACACTTCCTGGATTCCCTAAAGAAACGTCATAGAAAATAGGCTAAGACCAGACTCTGCTGGAATAAACCCGGGGTGGGAGCCTGGGGGTGGTGCCCAAGGAATAAAGAGGGAGGAGGTCCCACAACTGTGTGCCAACATTCTCTATGGGAAAGGGTCTCCCATCTTCCATCTGCAGAGAGGGAGGTGCAGGATGGCAAGCAGATGACATCTTCAGGACTGCCTCAGACATTCTATTTCATCTTTGTCAACATCAGCAAGCATTCATGGAATGCCATTTATCAGGCCGTGTGGTTACGCAGTCTTTGCCTCATTGGAGAGACAAGCCATAAACATGAAAGAAAGAGCCAAGTAAGGAAGCACAGACCAATGCCCATGGGACCTCAGATAAAGAAGTAGGGCTGGGAGAAGATGAGAAAGATTCCATAAATGAGGATGGAATGGCCCTGCCTGGGGATTCAAGGAATGACTCATATAAAAGAAAGAAGAGGAAAGGAGCCATCTTGAACTGAGCCAGTTCTAGAAGGCAATAATGGACATGAATGAACCCATTTTGAAGCTAATGAATAGACCCGTTACCCAGTGGAGGGTTTGCTGGACAAGCGGAAAAGTTAGAGGTCAGTTACGGAGGACTTGAAGTGTAAGCATTTGATAACTTTTTTATCCTCAAAGAATTTGGGGCAGGAGAGTGATGTGATCACAGCAGGACCTTACAATATCACAAGGATGACAAACAGGTTAAAGTCGAGAAAAGATGAAGAGTCAAGAAAAATATGACAAAGGCAAGCAAAGATCAATAGGTTTGGAAAATAAGGCACCACTGATGACCTTGCAATGGCACTCCCAGGACGACCCAGGTAGAACCCAGGTCACAAAGGAGGGAGGAAAAGGTAGGCAGTGCTAAAATGAAAGTGAAGAGCATGACAATTCTAGTGAGAATCTTCAGAGTGAAGGGGAGGGTGATAGGTTATGGAACAGGTTCAGAGCAAGTTGAATTATTTTTCCAAATAGGTTAAAGATGGAAAGAAGTCAGTAGAGAGAAGGAGGAAATGTGCTAGAAGAAGAACACTGGTGGAAAGGACTCCTGAGGAACGGTAGACAGACCTTTCCCTCACCCTTCCCTTCCAAAGCTAAGATAGATGGATATATTTGGAAGTTTTAAGGTTTGGATGTAGAGATGAATGGATGAGGTTATATGGCTCTTTGCATAAACTCCTCTGGCCTCAATGTTCTCCACAAAATAGGATTTGAGGTTATCATCTGTGAGGGAGATGGATGGAGAGAGCGTGTTTTGGTGTGGATATCTCTGGAAGCAGACTCTGAGATAAGGATTTGAGACAAGCAGTTTATCTGGGAGCTGATTCCAGGAAGCAGTAAGGGAGCAGATACGTGAGACAGGGAAGGGGAGGTAGCCAGGAATGGATGCACTCTCAGGCCATGATCACTGTGGGCGTTCCACCCAGTGGAGCGCCTTGGGAACCATCACAGAGCACCCTTCTCAGAACTATTCTGCACGGGAAGTGAGGGGGCCTGGGAATTTGTCTGCCAGATTCCTCAGTCATTGGTTTAGGGCTCCTTCCAAGGGATACATCCTATACACAAATGAGTGGACAGTGCCACACACACTGGCAGAGAGAGTGTCACAGGCTCTGGTAGCCAGCATGGAAGCATGCCTGGAAAGGATACTAGCTGAGAAGTTCCAGCACCAAGAGCATCTGCTAGAGACAGGAACATAGGTTAAGGGGGGAAAAAAGTGAAATAGACAAGGTGAGGTATGTAATAATGGTTCTTCAAGAGCACATAAAGGTAGTTCTTTGAAACAGTGGGAATCAGCTCAGATTCAAGGGAATGAAATCTGTAATGATCCAACCAAGCGAAAACTGGGACCTGATCAGATTCCAGAAACACTTCAGTACCTGAGAGCTTGAGACCAGGGAATGCAGATGGTCAGGATCAGCTCTGGCCAGGCCTGGGCAAAAAAAGGTCACAGCAGAAAGTCAGGGGACGAAAACATTCTGAGTCCTGGAGACCCAACAATGGGCTGGTTATTGCAGCGTCTAGATACGATAAGGGGATACAAAAGTCAACGCCACCATGGACCTCGAGAGCTGGAAATGAAAGAGTGTTGACTTCACTGCCCTCATTCATCTGATGAAGGGGCTGAGAGAACAGAGAGGGGAAGTGGCTTGGACAGCGTGGTGTGGCTAGTGAACTTCAGTGCCAGGATTACAACCCACAGGTGCCAGCATTGCCTTGGGCTGCTTTCTCTTGAGACAGATCCCAGTGATTATGATGGAGGGACGGCAGATGGAGGGATGCAAGAGGGTCTAGAGAGTGCAATCAGAGCGTGGGGGGCTGCAGCAGCTGCTGGGCGGGCAGCAGTGGAGCCCAGTTATGGCCTCGGGTGGGAGGAGACGGTGTGGCTTTGCCATCAGGGTAGCAGTGGCTCCAGCACGCTCACCTGGGCGAGTGAGGGCAGTCTGGTGGGGAGGGGATCGTGTCAATGTATCTTGCAGCTGTATTTGCAAAGAAAACAATGCTTTTTCTTAGATTTGGGGGAAGTACTGATGAAAATTACAGAGAATGAGCTAAAGCCCGCTCCCTGCTTTCAACAAACCACCCCTTGGCATTGTCATAGATCAAAGCAGTAGATGGATGGATCATCCGTGAGAAGGTCGCTGAAATGGTGTGTGGAAGAAATGTCTGCTTTTGGTGATTTGGTCCTAAGAAATGAGGAATTTGTTTGGTTTGACACAGTGAAGGTGAAGGTCATAACTTTTAAGAATAAGCCTAAAGCCCGTGAGTTTTGAAAGCTGACCTGCTCAGCTTTACAGGACCCCAGAAGCCCATATGCCTTTTCTACAACTTCCTGCACTGTTACGACATGACAAGAAGACACAAGTCTGATTTCTAAGAGGTTTGTCCCTGGCTTGGGATTGGGGGAGCGTTTAGGCACGGGGAGAGACTGAGGAATTACCCACACGGTATCGCCTGACAATCATGCTTGGAATTGATACACCAATGCAGTTTGTGTGCTGAGGGTGGAAAGCCTCAGTCCTGGTCCCACACTGTTGGTCTCCTGCCTGTGGCCTCTGTGACATTTAGTGGTGTGAGCTAGCCACTAACACAAGTGTAAAGGCTATTACAACCTGTTGTCTGGGATCTTCAGGGGCCTCATTTCAGTGGTACTGAAAGGCCCTGTGTGGGGAGCCGTCTGCATCAGCGATGGCACCTGAAGTGAAGAGCAGCAAAACAGGATGAGTCTCTAACCAAGGTGGGACCTGAGGTGCTGGACTGATGTCAGTGACGTGATGAGGGTGACGAGGTGGTGGATGAGACAATACTTCAAGAGAAGAGGTGTGTTTTGTTTGTTTGTTTGTTTGTTTATTGATTTTTTAGAGTGAGAGAGAGGAAGGGAAAGAGAAACACTGGTTTGTCATTACACCTATTTATGCATTCATTGGTTGATTTTTGTGTGTGCCCTCACCGGGGATTTAACCCACACCCTTGACGTGTTGGGATGACACGCTAACCAACTGAGATACCCATTAGGGGAAAAGAGGTATTTAATATGGACAGCTGGTTTTCAACAAGGGTTCTAAGACCATTCCATGAAGAAAGGAAAATTGCCAACAAACGGTGCTGAGAAAACTGGATAGTCACTTATAAAAGAGTAAAGCCGGATCCTGACTTTACACCATAATAAAAAATTAACTAAAAATAAATCAAAGACCTAAAAGTAAAGGCTAAATCTATAAAACTTAGAAGAAAATATAGGGGGAAATCTACATAACATTCGATTTGGCGATGGTTTCTTGGATAAGACACTAAAAGCACAGGAGACAAAAGAAAAACTGGACCAGTTGGATTTCATCAACATTAAAAATATTTGTGCATCCTGGGACACTATCAAGAGAGTGAAATAGCAACCCACAGAATGGGTGAAAAAATTTGCAAGACACGTATCTGTTAAGGGATTAATATCCAGTTTATATAAAGAACTCTTACAACTCAACAAAAACAAATAACTCAAAAACAGGCAGGGATCTTAAAAGCACTCATCACAAGAAAAGCATATTTTTGTAACTATATATGGTGACAAGTGTTAACTAGACTTATTGTAGTAATTGTTTCTCCATATACACAAATATAAAATCATTGGTGTACACCTAAACTGATATAATGGTATATGCCCATTATACCTACATAAAAAAAGAAAACGATAGGCAAAATTGTAAAATGCATGTTATGTGCATTTGCCACAATACACAGCAACAGCAAAGAAAAGACATTTAGTTTGTGGCAGTGGAACAATGATACAGAACTGAGACCACGGAGGAGCCATGAGCCGGCTGCCCTGTCTCAGGAGAGGGAAGGAGAGCGTCCAGGACAAGCTTGTTTGGGGTACGCTGAAGTGTAGATAGGCATGAGCATGCTTGGAGAAGGTACCAGATACAGGAGAGCTTTTGCTTAGAAAAAAAAAAAAAATCAAAACCTTGCTGTGGTGTAATGGAGGGATTAGAGAGGGGGAGGAACATGGAGGGAGCAGAGGGGGGCTGAGTTGGATGAGATACTTAATGGGGCAGGAGTTGGTCTCAGAGGTGTTACCAATAGGTGTTTTTTTTGTTGTTGTTGTTTTTTGTTTTTTTTTAAAGCAAATATTTCCCTGGTTTGGAGATGGTACAAGACTGGACAATTAAGTGTTGTCCACACAGCGCCTGGTCCCACGTCTCACAGCGACTGAAGCTCTCACTCCTCACTTCTCTGCAGTAATTCTGTCCACCGCCCCCTGTGCTCTTCCCCATCCAGCTGTGACCAGCCACCCGTGGTCCTGTCCCAGGACTCAGGAGAAATGCTGATGCACTCTGCTCCCTCAGAGCGATGATAGACCCCTGTGGCCAGCACTTCAGTATATTCTGAGCCGTGGGATTTAGAGTCTAAGTTAACTTGGGAGAAAGGAACTTGGTCTTTAAGGAGTCTGCAGCTCAAAGAGAGGGTGTCCTATTCTATAACTGTGACAAATTGAAGGGGAAAAAAAGTGGTCTTTCCAAGGATGGGGTTAATTTACATCCTAAGCAGAAAACAGAAGGGTCTTGGGAACATGGAAATGAGGACAGCCAACAGTGGCCCCGGGAGAAATCGAATCAATCTCTAGAATCCGCTCTGGCTGGCCAAAAATTAAACTTCGATGAGCTCCCCTGTGAATGGAGTGAAGGTAGGGGAAGGGGTTCTTCTCCTTCCATTGTTGAGCTTCCTGGAGATAGAAAATGTCCCACTCAGTCCCCTGGTGACTTGTAAAATGCCTGGCCTTCAGCAGGGTCCCACAACCATGCGTGCAGTGAATGCTGGGCCCAACAGAAGAATAAAGAAGTGAAAGAAGCCTGGATGAGGCCCCATTCCAGCCCTCATTTCACTGATAACAGTAATAAAGTGAAGGACAAAGTGGCCTGAATTATTATAGTATTTTGACCTTAACTTCGTGCAAACACTTGTTTAGCTGGGATAATGGGTGTACTTGGATGCATAATAAACAAATAAATGAGCAAAGCAATCGAGTCTTACATTGGAAGTGATTTGCAGTTTACAAAGCTATTATGCTCACATTTTTTCCATAGAGCCTGTAACCACGCTGTGCACAGGCATGACAAACAGGACTTTCTTCTTTAACAAATAACGAAACTGGAATTTAAATAACTTAAATAACTACAATCACAGAGCTAACGGTGGTCGCGTATAGATTTAAACCCAGGTCTGATTCTAAAACTCTTCCAGACCCATGGATCTCGCTCCCAGGGGGCCTGCGCTCTGGAAAAATAATTCCACTCGTGGGTTCAGCCTGGTCAACTCCTTGAAGAGCCTTCCTTGTCCATCCAGGTGTCCACGAATAACATTCGGGCTTGTTTTGCACGGGTTCTTAGTCGATGATTAAATTGTGAAACGTGTGACTCAAGTATTGACATCTTCTCCCACACACAAAACCCTTTGTTTCTCACATCTCTCGTGAGCATCCAAAATGCCCTTTTTTACTCTTGCCCTTTCTGTGGCGGCCCACTTCCCCGCTGTATGCGTCATTGCTCTGCTCCTTTCCCCAACACTGGTCTTCCTTCTTGAATTCGAGCATAGTTGCCATGCCATTTGCTGCTCCACTCACTTCCCGCGTCTGTTCTCCTCCCCGCTCTTTACTTCTCCCCAAGGCCCTGGAGCTGCTTTCTTTGGAGACAGTGTGTACCCACTCTTTCTTTCCAGAGCTTTGGCCAGCTGGCCCCAGAATTCCATCAGTGGCCCATCAGAGACCGGCTAGCAGCTGTCACTCCCACCGTGGAATTTAGGTAAGCCCCCCAGAGGCCCGTTAGTGCAAACAGTTCATGAGTCAGCTCCGTTTCACAGAATTCTCCTGTTTCCTGCAGCCTGGTCCATGTCTTTCTCTGCTAAGTCATCAATTTCTCCTCTAGGAGTATGGCCTCTCTTTGTTTTCTTTCCCGGTTTTTTCCCCCCGTGTTTTAACTCACGGCCTGGTTTCCCAGGAAGCATCTGTAGCCTCAGCGCACTCCACCGTCTTCCTCACTCTGCCCTTCTCACAGAACCGTTGCCCCTTTTTTAGGTGTTTCTTCTCTGTCTCATTTGGTGCTGGAAGAGCTCAGCCAGCCTCCCACGCCAGGAGCCTTCACGGGCGGGTGCTCCTTCCTGCCAGTGCAGGCGCTGGATGGCGCTCAGAGAACTCCAGCCCGGGGCTTTCTCACCCGAGTCCCTGCGCTCTGCCCATGGGGATCTGCACAGGCTCTGGCGCCCTGGAGTTTCACACAAAAGACCTTGAGTCTGGACACTTTTCTGGGGAGAGGGTTCATGGACTCAGTTCCCAGAGACCAGACGGTAGCTCAGGCCCCTCCTCTGGTCCAGCCTCCTCATTTCACAAATGCAGATTCCCAGACCCACAGCAAGTCAATGGCAGTGAGAGGGCAGTTAGGTTTGGGCCTCTCTCATTTGCACTCTGCACTGTGTGGGTGGATTTCCTGCCCCTTGAGGCTTCCCTATATAAACACTGTTCCTCCCTCCTGGGTTTCCCTTTGGATTCTTACTTTTCCACGTGATCACACACACTGAGTGCTCCCTTACACATAACCAGAGTTCAAGGCTGGCTACACAGTGGGTGGGGCCCAGCACGATCTGGGGAAGTCTATCTCCCCTTCCTTTGGGCCAGCTGCCCCAAGGACTGCGACCTTGGTGCCAGGGTACCCTGGGTCCCTAGATGGAGGGTGGGCAGGGGTCCATACTCAGGGGTGTGCAAACCAGCCTTGGACTGCCAGCCAGGAGGGCAGACACACCTCGCCCGTGTGAGACACCACAGGGCTGTCTGCAGTTGTCCCTAATGCAGTTCCCCCTACTCCGGCCCTCCCTGCCTGCACCCAGGCTAGTGCGGATTAACAGCAGGGCGTGGCCACCAGTATGCTGGGCAGAGGGCAGCAGCTATTCTGGGAGGGGTCAAGGAGGGGAGGCCAGAGAGGGCCCAGGTACTAGGACTAAGAGAGTGGGAGGCCGTGGGAGACAGACCTGTGAGCGAGGCTCCTGGCCTCCTGTGCACACTCCACTGTCCCATTGGACTCCACGTACAAACACAATCACAGGTGAAAGTGGTAAGAATCTCAAGATGGCAACAGTAGAGCATCGAACCAAGTGTGGGTCCTCTGCACCAGCCACACGCCCATGAAGCATGGACAGCATTGCACAGGTTCCAAAGCATGTTCACATCCCTGCCTTGATTCTGACCTCTCAGCGGCCCTTTGAATTCATCAGACTAGGTGTCTTTAAGCCCCATTTCGCAGGTGAAGACAAGCCTCCAAGGTAGCAGGCATAGTTTAAACACTTGAGTTCTGGAGTCAGTTCAAATACAGGCTGGCCTCAGTTTCCTAATTTGCAAAAGGGGGCTAATCATCTCTTCTTGAGGGTTGTTATGTGATCACAACAAATAATGTATAGAACTCATTCCATGGTGCCAGACACAGCTGGCGGTATCAGCGTGCCCATTGGTGTGTCTGGCGTTTCCCCAAATCCTATTCATGAACACCCTTCACTAATTTTCTCTAGTCACATGCCATATGTACTATTATTGGCTTAATATTTTTATTTCAAATCTACTTTTTTACACTTAAATTTATTTTATAGGATAACTCTATTCTAGTGTCATAAATGAAAGACTAATATCACTCACCTTAAATAGAAGGTAATCATAAAAATAAATTAATGGAAAATGACAATGGTATGAAAATCTATCCTGATATCTTTGCTTGCTGAAAACAGAGAGCCTGTATTTTTCTCTGTGTTAATGAGGGAAAGTATTAAAGATTTAGCCCCGTTGTGAAACTTGATCTACAAGGAATAATTTTTGTCACTATTCTATTCCATACTATTGCGTGCCCTGCTGGTCCCTGCACCAGTTATCATGAATTCTTGGGCCTTGGCTTGCCTGTTGTACTTAGGAAAATACTGAACATGAGGTTAGGAAACGGTAGAGCCAAGGTTCACAAGACATGCAGCGTGATTGCGAAAAATTAAAAACCCACGCAAACTAATTCCAAATGTTTTTCATGGACACGTGGATTGAAAGAACGCACATCAGCTCCCTCACAGTGATTGGCTCTGAAGAGTAAAGAAGAGGAAAGGCTTGTGGAAAAAGGGATTTTAGACCATATTTGTAATGTTTTAACTATGTTATCAAAAATGCTTGACACAAATAGGAAAATATTTTACAGTTGCTAATTCTGTGCCATGAGAGCGTGAGTGCTTAGTATTCTTCAGATTTTTGTGTATTTCTTAATTTTCTTCAAATTTAAAAGAAAAAAAAGAGTAAAAGGAAAGATTTGATCAGGTAAAATGCTCCCAGATCAGGCTGTTGGGAAGGATTGAAAATACTTTGGTAAATAAGGGGCTGTATTCGTTTGCAGGGCTGCCATAATAAAATACCACATGCAAGGAGGTCTCAAAAACAGAAATGTGTTTTCTCACAGTTCCGGAAGTTGGAAGTCCAAGATCAAGGCGCTGGCAGGTTTGGTCTCCTCTGAGGCCTCGCTCCTTGGCTTGTAGACGGCTGCCTTCTCACCATGTCTTACCTCGGTCCTCCCTCAGAGCGTGTCTATGCTCTAATCTCCTCTTCTTGTAATGAGAACAGGCAGATTGGATGGGACTAACCCTAACAACCTCATTTTACCTTAATTACCTCTTTAAAGACCCTATCTCCAAATACAGTCACATTCTGAGATGCCGGAGGTTAGGACTTCAACATAGGAATCTGGGGGGCACAGTTCAGACCATAATAGGGATCTTGCTGACGACTCCTGCTGACCTACCTCCTCATCCAGGAGCCTGTGTCCCCTCCTTTACTGACTCTGCTGCCCTTCCCTCCTCGCTCCAATGTCCTGGATATCCAGGCCAGTTTCCTGAAAGTCCCACTGCCTGCCCCTTCTTGATCCTTCCTGCCAGCCTACTGAGTACCCCTTCACCTTCCTCCTCACCCAGCCCAGCCCTGCCCACTCCCCTAAGTCCACTTCTATCTTGGAGCCTCCACTCAGAGCCCACCGGTGCAGCCTCCATCCAGGCTGAAGTCTGCAGCCTCACCCAGCTCAAAGTGCCTACTCATGGACAACACAGGCAAGCATTTCCCCACCTCAGATCTAGCTCCTGACTGCCCAGGAGGATCAATAAAGGGAAACATAAAGGCCATGAAGATTTTCTGAGTTGTTCATCCACTGATGGCCCATCTTCAGCCCAACAGACAGAAGGTCAGAGGGCTGACGTACAACTATGGCATAGTTCTTGATTGTTTTACTTTTTCTTCATAGTTCATAAGAGAACTCAATTGCAGAAATCAGAGAAGGAGGAATTATCTTATGAGAAACACAATCTCCAATTCCAAAGATACTTGATAGAACTGCATATCATGGGGACCTTCCTGTTGAGTTGGCATCTGAACACGTGGGAATGGCTATTAAGGACACTGGATGTGTAATTTCTTGCCATAGCAAAGTGCAGGGCTCACACAGTCCCATTGCCATTGACCTGGTTTTATTTTTCCTGACTTGGTGCAGTCTTAAAAAGCAGCTGAATTTGTGGATTATCTTCGCTGGAGAGAGAAGCTTAGCATCAGTGAAGGTCATTTGTATTTAGTAGGTACACAGTTAATCTCTTGCCAATCATATATAATGTTCCCACTTAGGGATGCATTTTTCAGTCCTTTCATATAGGCAATTCCAATAGGATAAAGTCCTTTTAAAAATCATAAGGGAAAAAAAAGAGCACTGTAAAGGCACACACGCTTTCTTTAGCCTAATGCTATCTATTTAGCACAAGTATTAGCTAGAAGAGTGTTTCTAGTTAATACAAAGCTCATGTGTGATGAGTACTTGCTCCCTATCCCCTGACATCAGGCGCACACACTCACACACACCCAACCTTCTCCAAGCTCAGTTTTGGACATGTTGATATGTCTGTTATTTATCCTAAGAAGAGATGCTGAGCAGGAAGTAAGATTTACAAGTTAGGAGTTCTGGGAAGAGAACTGGGTTAGACATAAAAATTGAGTGATGGGTCATCAGCATACTGAGATCCTACTAAGTGCAACAACAGAGCATGGGGAAGTAGTCAGGAGACTAGGCTGTGGAGCTGGCTCTAGTGACTGGTGACCATGAACTTGACCTTTACCCTGTCTGAGACTCCACTTCCTCTCTGTAGGATAAAGAAGTGGAATGAGATGATCTCTAAGGTTCTTGCCAGCAAAACATGTTTATGGTTGCTAAAGAGCTTACTATCCTGCTGAGATGACCAGGTTGACAAGGCAATTGGTCATAGAACCACAAGGACACTAGAGCAGGAACTTTCTGCCCTGACGTCAGCCTAGCAGTGGGAACTATACGATTGGTGTGCATGGGAATAGTCAGAGAAGTCTTCTTGGAGGACTGGGGTGGTGGGTAGGGAGGGAATGGTGTGGAAGTTTGAGAAGCTCTGTATTGAAAGGGACGAGATTCTGTTGCATATTTTGGAAATTGAATGAGTGAAGGCACAGAGAAGGAGAAGAGTATGTCATTCAAAAGGGTTTAACTGAAGAGAGTTGAATAAAAGGACTATTTACAGAGATATGAGCAAAGTTCAGGGAACCTCGAAGGGATGGCAAAGCACCCAGGACTTAGCAACAGTGAGGAAGCAAAGGCAGGCTGTTGGGGGCAGGGGAGAGAATGCTGTTACCAGGGCCCAGGCAGAACTGGAGTGGTGGAAGAGGGGCTGTCTGATAAGAGCGAAAGCCATCGAGGACTGCAAGGCAGAGAGGAAGCAGGAGAATACATGTTCTGACTTCTCTCTTTCTCTTCTTGCTTTCTAATCTCAAACCAGTGCCTCCCAACAGAAGGCCAGGGCAAGGCAGTCTGGATGATGTGCTCCCTAGAAATCAGCATCCCAAGTCATAGAGCAGAAGAGAGGAGCGTGTGATGACTCTGGTGGGGAGTGGAGACAAAGGGAGAATAATCAGCACACAAGACAGCTAGAGAAGGAGAGTTCATCAGCGTAAAACTCTTTCCAAGAAGGCTTTCCCTCTGTCTAAACCCTGAAGTTATTCTGGGACTCAGAATCCCTGACTGTGAAATGGGCAATGCCTATGCATAGGGTGGTAACGAGGAATCTGTGATACGCCACATGGAAGGGCCAAGCACAGGGCTGGTCCACATTGGAGGCACCGTGTGTGTTGGTTATGTTCCTCTTTCCTGGACATGCCTAAATAGCCCTTTGACTAGATTATCTCCACCAGTCTAGTTCTCCAAGTGATCTAATAGGCTGCATATCTCTGTCTTCCTCCCTCTCTCCCTCCCTCCCTTCATTCATTCATTCATTCATTCATTCATTCAATGTATATTTACAGAGCATCAGGGTAATCACTGTGGCTACCACAGTGGACAATGCAGATGTGGTCTCTGCCCCTTCTCCTTTCTTCCCCACAGACCTCTCTCCATCTCTCTGATTTGGGTCCCTGGTTTCTCTGTCCTAATTCTGATTTATTTCTTTAACATCTCCCTACCAACCACCTCTGATAAAATTGTGAGAACTGCCCTAGGAAGAAAGCCCCCTTGTTTTTATCTGACTAAGCTGCTAGTTAACTTTTCCAGGGACACTGAGCCCAATGAGCACAAGAAGATAAAAAAGTAGTTGACTTTGTTCTGACCGCAAGTCCATGCCAGAATTAGCTACACAGCCATGCATGCAAGAGAGAAGGCCCCACCAAGAGATACAGAGATGGAAGGACACAGAGCCCGGAGCCCTTCTGGACTGCCATCAGAATGCCACAGGCTTGGGGACATGGCGGGAAGATGTACAGAGGTAACCAGATCCAGAGAATCTCTTGACTTGGTCTCATTCTCAGCCTTTCATGGTGCTGTTGATTGCCTTACAATTCTAATAATCTGTGGTTCTAGTCAAAGTTCCACCCTCTGGCTAGGACTCAGTGTTTTGATCTGTGACATGGAGAGGTTGGACGTACTGAGTTCCATAAAATAGTCTAGCTCAAGCATTTTGAGTCTGTAGTTGTGGGAAGGCTAACAAGAACTTTAGAACTGGTTTTCTGGTTTGGAACATTCTGGCAGCTTCAGACGTTTTTAAGAAAGTTAAAGATTCTTGGGTCTGGGTAATTTTCCTTCTGAGCAACCACCCAACCTACCGCTGGAAAGAGCCAACACTATTATCTTTCCACCAGGGGGCTTCGTGTAAGCCTCCAGATACACAAACACTGCAAAGCAAGTGTGAATCAGAAAACAAGAGCCAAGTTGGGCACTGGCCTCCAAGCCCAAAAGGAACCAGTTTAGTCACTTCGGCTACCTAAAGAATTACATTACACTTGATGAGAAACTGAACCTGGGGAATATTAAATATATAATCTCAATAATTGCAACTCTTTATTGAATGCTTACAATATGTCAGATACTGTGCTAAGCACTCGGCAGGAATCTTATTTAATGTTTGCAACCCTCTGAGGCAGGCATTGGTATTCCCAAGATACGAATGGCAAACTGAAATTTAAAGGCTTAAGTAATTTGCCCCCAATCCCTCGGCTATTATGTGAAGGATATGGGTCTCGGAGTGAATCCCACATGTGTCTGGCTCCAAGAGATTCCTGAGTAACCATCTGCTACAATCTCAGAGCCTCAGGGGACTTTGGAAAAGCTTTAGCTCATTATGTCTGCTTCCGAAAGACTGTTCAGTAGGATCACAATGTTCCCGACTTAAAGACATTTGGGATAAACTTTGCAGATTTTATGTATTCATTACCCCATCTCTGGTTGTGCTAATGTATCAGCCAGCACTCCCCTTCCCTAGCTCCCCAAGGTCTCTGGGCCATGTTAATATGTCTGGCTTACAAACTTGCTGGCTCCCCACTCTCCAGCTGTTTCATTTGGTGTCCTGTCTAAATTCTTTAAGAGGCTGAAGGAGGGGGAGACAGCTTAGGTGGGTTGAAGGGCAAAGACCAGGCATATGTGAAACACAAGCTGTTTTTCCACTCGTAGAATCTTTCAAAACCCAATGATATTGCCCCTGGTCATCTTGATACGGAGATTATGAACTTGAGATTTGGAGTCAGCTAGACCTGGGTTCTAGTAATAGCTCTGAAGCCTTGTCCACCTTATTTCTCCCCTCCGAGCTTCAGATCCCTCCTTTGTATGTGAGGAAGAAAGGAGTTTATCTAAGCCTATTTGGGGCACTCCTGGAGATCACGCACCTGCAGGGCTCAGCCCAGTGCCTGCCACACAGTAAAGGTAACGAACAGGTGGTTGTTTTGTTAGTCGTGTAGCTTCTTCTCACATATGCCACCTGGGTGAAGTGGAGCCACGTCCTTTCGGACAGGTTCAACATTTGCTGCCTCAGGAGCTGTCTTCTGATGTTGTTCCTCTCTCCATTCCATAAGCAGAAAAAGGTACAATGGCCTTGAGAAGAAGCATGGTTGACTATGCACTGACTGTGTACAGAACACCAAACTAGGCATGGGGGAACCATCTAACTATGGAGTAGAGCATCTGCTTGAAGAGATATGACCAATGCTCCTTGAAGGACTAGAACCATAAGAATACAAGACAGCACAACGCAGCACTGTGCCGATCCGGAGGACAAATGCTAACACTACTGAAGACTAAATGAATGGCTCGTTCAAATCCCTGACAAATCTTTATCAGAGGCTCTAGGAACCTCGGGAATCTCAAACTTTGTTATAAACACAAATAACCTGCGAGGGTCAAGATCATCTTGCTGTATGGGTGCCATTGCACAGGAGGTGGCAATGATTTGTGTGTGGGCTGCTGTTTCCATTTCCAGAGGGCAGAGCTCATGTTTGGGCTGGTAGGGTGTTTTCCACTCAATAAACAAAAAAATGGCCACAGCAGGACTGGGACAAAACAGTGAGAGAAAAGAGCATTGAACTAGAGGTCAGGGGATCTGGATCTAAATTCTGTCATGACCACTGATTCTTTGTACGACCTTGAGCAAATTCCTTACTATTCTATTTCTTTCTTTCTTTTTTTTTTTTTTATCCTCACCGAGGACATTTTTCCATTTTTTGTTCAGAGAGAGTGGGAGGGAGAGAGAGGAAGAGAGAGAGAGAGAGAAAGAAACATCAATGTAAAAGGGACACATCGAGTGGCTGCCTCCTGCACAACCAACCAGAGCCGGGGACAAACTGCAACCGAGGTACATGCGCCTAGTGGGAACCGAACCCAGGTCTCTCTGGACCGCAGGCTGACGCTTTAACCACTGAGCCAAACTGGCTAAGGCACTGCTATTCTATTTCTAAAATGAGGGAGACAGACCAGATATGGATGTTTGAATTGTGTTCCATGGTACCCTGAGGTTCCTAGACATTCTGGAGCTTCAAGGCACCAGCGGGTCAAGAACAGGTGAGTGGTGGTTTGAGACTCTAGGATAGTCCTCTGTCCTCTTTCCCTGTCTTCAGTCAGAGAAGTTGCACTCACTTTTTTACACACTGAGGTTCTGTGGTAGCTTTCTTGGGAAATGACCTAACTTGTCTCCCTGCATCATGATCCTTTTCTACTTTGGTCAGCTGAGTCCCAGAGAGGTGCAGCAACTTGGTCAAGGTTACCCAATGAATGGCAGAGATGATACTGAAGTCTCTTTTCTGATAACAATTATTTAGTTATCCAGGGAGAAGTGTCGCACACCATCTCCTGTTGATTTGGAGCATATATGGCTTCTACATTCTGAAAAGGAAAAAGCCTTATGTAGGGCAGAGCGTAGAGGCTGAGCATCCACCAACAAATCACACCTGAGCACCAGCTCTGACAAAGTCCACCTGAAGTCCCGTCAATGCCCAGGGGAGCAGCTGACATGCGATTGGGCCCTTGATGATCACTCACTCTTGACAAAGAAAGGGACCCAACCCAAAGCAAAGAGGCCCATTGGTCATTCTAGTGTGGACATCACTTCTCTACCCTGTAGCTTCTTAGACCCATTGCACAAGTCAATGTGGCATCGGACCAGGGTTTTTTATCCTTTTTAAATTTTTTTAAATAAACAGAGTTTATTTTTTAAAGAAAAATTGAGCAGAAAGTACAGAGAGCTCCCATATAACCCCTCTCTACTCTTGCACTTGTGTGGCACATATGTTATAACTGATGACCCAATATGAACACATTACTATTAACTAAAACCCAAAGTTTACATTAGAGTTCACTCTTTGTTTTTTTAATGTTTATTTATTAATTTTTAGAGAGAGGAAGGGAGAGAGAGAGAGACATCGATTTACTGTTCCACTTATTTATGCATTCATTGGTTGATTCTTGTATGTGCCTTGACTGGGGATCAAACCTGCAACCTTGGCATATAGGGACGATGCTCTAACCAACTGAGCTACCTGGCCACTGATCTCTTTACTGACTCTATAGTTTCGCCTCTTCCAGAATGTCATACAGCTGGAATCATACAGTATGTAACCTTTTCAGACTGGCTTCTTTCACTTAGCAATGTGCACTTAAGCTTTCTCCACGTCTTTCTAAGCTTTGAGGGCTCATTTCTTTTCATCACTGAATTATATTCCATTGTATGGATGTATAGATAAATTATTTATCTATTTCTCTATTGAAGGATATTTGGGTCACTTCTAATTTTTGGCAATATGAATAAAGCTGCTATAAACATTCACACACAAGTTTTTGAGTGGACATAAGTTTTCTACGCATTTGGGTAACACCTAGGAGTATGACGGCTGGATCGCCTGCTAAGACTGTGTTTAGTTTTGCAAGAAACTGCCAAACTGTCTTCCAAAGTGGCTGTACCATTTTGCATTTCCACTGTTATAATATTTTTATTTGCTATTGTTATTCTGAGTCAAGAAAATTGTAAACTTTAAGTTATTAGCATCAATATATTGTTCATTTTATATTGTGCAATGCCAGTTTTTTTGTTTTGTTTTGTTTTTGATTTTTGTTTTTTTGTTTTTGGTACGTGCCCCTAGCAGGAACCGAACCCGGGACTTTCTGACGCTCCAGGCTGACGCTCCAACCACTGAGCCAAACCGGCCAGGGCGCCAGTTTTAAGTGTAACTATAAGAACATTAACTCATATGCAGAATCACCAAAATTACATCATTTGTATTTTGTAGCTCATATGTATACACATAGTTCATTCTTAACAAAAGCATTGGGGACACTGAACAATATCTCCAGTGTATTTTATATGTGCACATCCTAACCAATACTCTCTACCTTCCATTTAACAAGGAAGGAAGGACTCAAAAGAAAAGGAGCCATGCATAGCCCTGTCCCTTGCTCCTGTGTCACTGTCCACATACATGGTTGGTTCACATAAGGAAGTAACATGAGTCAAGCAAGTAGATTTCAGGAGAAAGTGTGGTTTTCCAGGGCAGTCAGCACCCTCCTTCCTCAGTGGTAGTCATGTTGATATGGGACAGAAAGAGGGAATTCTGGGGCTCAGTGGGAATGAAGGCAGTCAGCTCCCATAACACACTTATCCTGTACTCATTTTGAGTCTCACTGAACTGCCGCGCATGGTGTGTCCACTGGAATTCAGTGCTTCGGGGGCCTCCCAAATGCTCTGTGTGAACAGGGCAGCAGAGAACAGAGGACACACAGTTTCACCCATCTGCTGTGGTCATGCAGGTAGGTCATTCTAGATTTCAAGATGGCCAGCAGAGCATCAAGCCCAGCACTGGGCCCATCTGAGTGTGGGGCCCAGTGAGACACATAGGTTGAAGCTGGCCCCGGGTTTCCCTGAGCCTTATCTCTTCTTCCCCATTCAGGTTATAGCTCTGTCCAGACTCTCTGTTGTATCACCTCCTTCCCTCCTTTGCTGCTAGGAAGTCGTAGGCACAGAGTTCTTCCTCCTATCATCTGCCTAATGTGCAAACCAGGACCCTGAACATCATTCTGCCTCCTCTCTCTCCCTCAGAGTCCACGTTCCATCGCCAACCCCTATCCACTCTCCTGCCCAAGCATGTGCTGAATCCTCGCACTTCCAGTCTCCGCTGCTGCCATCTGGTTCAGCCTGCAAGCCCAGCAATAGCTGCCTGATGGATTTCCCTGCTCCCACAGCTCCCTCCTGATGGAATCCCCAGACAGCAGCCAGAGGGAGCTTTCGAAGAATCCAATCTGATCGGGTTACTTTCCTGCATAAAACCCTTCAATGGCCCCCGACTCCTCACCATCAAGGCTTATCCTGACCATGGCCAACAGACTCCTTCTGGTCTGGCTCCTGCCTGCCTTTCCAGCAATATTTCTCACTGTTTACCGCTCACTTCTGGTGCTCTAGAAAAGCTGAACAATGTGCATTTCTTTGACCATCTCTTGCTCTTTCCTTCCTTCAGCTACTCTTACTGATTCTTTCAAGCCTCAGTTACAAGTTTCCCTACTGCCAGGTCTATGCCATCTCCATCGTAACACACTTTCAAAGCTACGTCACAATTGCTTATCTGTGTCTCCCACTGGATTCTGAACTCTGCACTGCAGGGTCCCTAGAACACTGAGTGCAGTGACTGTCTCATAGTTATCACTCCATAAAAATGTGTCAAAAGAATAAGCTCTCCAGGGCCAACTGCATCCTCATGTCACAGGCCAGAGAGATAAAAGCTCCCAAGAGGGTGATGTGGTGAGTTGCGTGGTACCAACCCCATCTCCTCATTTCCCTGGGGCCAGCCCTTGCTAATTTACTCACATTCCTTGGCAGGCTGTGCTGATTCTTTAGCCTTCCTTTTCTGAACAAATGTTTAGCAACTTTCCATTTGTCAGCAACAACCCAGGAAGCTGGAGGCCCAGAACATACGCTTGTTTGGCCCAGTCCAGAGTTTTTCCAAGCATGGTCTGCCTCATCGGATGAAGCAATAGAGAAGGAAAAGGAAGTGGGGTCATCTTTGCGATTTCCATCAAAAAATATCAATGCTGCACACAGAAAAGTTAACCCAGAAGGAAAGAGAAACCATTTGCTCAAAAATGATTTAACCCTTTTCTCAAAGCCCCTGCGATTGTTGCAAAACATCTCTGTTTTTAAAAGAAAAGGAAGAACAAAAATACAGCAATTTGGAGTTGGGAACAAATGCCCCAAAATAGTTTCATTTCCACACCACAGTCACTGCAAAACAATCCTTTGGAAAATGTCTTTTTCCTTAACAAGCCTACTTATTGTTTCATTGGGTCCTCGCAATGATGTAAAAGTTCCTTGCAGCCTTCCATACCAAGTCCAAATTCCCCACCTGCTTTTTTTTTTTTTTTTCTGTTAATCCTCATCTGAGGATATTTTTTCCAATGATTTTTAGAGAGAGTGAAAGAGAAGGAGGGAGGGAGGGAGAGAGAGAGAAACATCAGTGTGAGAGAGACTCATCGATTGGTTGCCTCCTGCATGACCCCAAAAAGGGCCTGGATCGAACCTGCAACCCAGGTATTGACTGGGAATTGAGCCCACGAGGGCCAGTGCTCTAAGCACTGAGCCAAACCGGCCAGGGCTCCCCACCTGCTTCTAAGTTGCCCTTGATCTCAGCCTCTGCCTCTACCCCCTCTCTCTCACATGTGTGGGTCCTGCGGGTTTCATTCCCAGGAGACCACGTGATCCTCATGACTTCTCCCAACTTGATGAGCTTGGTCTTTTCTCTCTGCTTTCTTTCACAAAGTTTCTCTGTCTTGGATATTTTGCAGTTTCCCCATGGTGTATCTAAACGAATATTTGGTTTTATTTCTTTGGCTCATTCGCACCTTTCATCAGTTCTCAGGCATCTTCCCTTCACACATCGCCTCACCCCATTCTCTGGTTTCTCTTCTGGAACTCCGATTAAATATACGTTAGACTTTTTCATTTCATCCTCCACATCTCCCAAGGTCTCTCATAGTTTCCATCTCTGGGCTCCATCTGGATAATTCCCTGGACTTACCTCCAAGGTCAAGAACTCTTTCTTTAGTTAAGTCTAATCTACTATTAAGTCTGTTCATTGAGTTTTCTATTTTAATGCGTATTTTTTAAAATTTCTGGCTGCTTGTTTTATTTATTTTTTAATCTGTCTCATTTTGTTCACTTTGCAGATATTATGTTTTTGAAGCCTTATTTTATGCTGGTAGTCATCCTACCATACCTAGTTTATGGTCTCCTCTGATGGGTCTATAATGTAAGGTTCTGGGAGGTCTGTGCTATTGTTTGAGGGATCTGTGAACTCTTATTCATGGTTTTTCCTTGTGTGCCGTGAGATCTCAGATTGCGAGCTCATCTTCAGGAAGGCTTTCATCTGCAGAAACCAGTGTCATCCAGTGTGTGCTGCTAACAGCGTCATTGGCCCAGACCGAATTTTATGTTATTTCTTAGCCTACGGGTTTCTAGGTTGTACAGGAACTATTTATTAAAACCCCAAACCCACGAAGGACTCATGCCAGTGGTTTTGAATTCTTAAGGGAGACATTTTCCCCTTCTGACCTAGAGCTCAGTTCAAGAAAAACAAGCTCTCGTTTCATTTTTCTCTGCTAGAGATGGACTATTTCTGGTCTGCGATTGTTCAAAGGATGTTGTCCTTCTACGGTCTTGGCTTTACGTGGACGTCTCAGTGCCAGCCTCCACCTCCCAGAGGCTCAAGATCTTGTTTCTGTCCCCGAACAGTATTAAAACCCAAACTCGCACGTAAATAAGACCGGCTCTGACACCAGCCCCCCCCCCCATGGTGTGTGCAAAGGGCAGCCACGCACTTACTTGTAAGTTTTCGGTCCCCTCTTGTTTTCTAGCTCCTGGAGGTCTTTGTACACTCGGGTTTGTTAATGACAGGTGGCATTTCTTGTTTGGAAGCACTGTGCACCATGCTGAGTGCTTGCGCACATGAGCTCATTTAACTCCTGTGATACACCTTCGGGTAGTGCTATTATTAGCAGTCTCATTTTTTTAATATAAGGAAACTGAGGCACAGAGAGGCAAAGTAACTTGCTCGAGGTCTCATGGCTAGTAAGTGAAAAAACTCGGGTAGAAATTTAGGCAAACTAGCTTCCTGGCCTGTGCTCTGAATACCACACAGCCCTTTCTTCTTTAGGGTATTTAGGTGTTTTTTGCAAAGGAAAAATATTTAAGCTCCATATTGTAGTTTCACAGTGTTTCTCCTCAGACAACTAAATCATAAATAACCGCGTGAATAGTCTGTGCACTCCGTCAGACCGACAGACAGCCTGGCAATTTTTACTGGCTAATCTCGTAAAGAGAAGCCTGTACGTGGGAGAGAAGCCCAAACCAGGCTCTATCCTGGGACTTTCTGGTTGCTCCAAGTAAGGGACTTACACTGGGGAAAATTTTAGTACATCAGAGTCACCGGGGACTTGAGAGACAGTCTTTTTCAAAGCGTGGTCTATGCCCCATCTGCATCAGAGCTCACCCCAGACACTTCTTTAAAATGCAGATGTTGAGGCTCTACCTCGAACCTCCTGAAACAGAACTCCTGGGGTTGGGCCCAGGAATTTGCCTTTTGAAAATCAGCTTTCCATCAGGTTCTTACTCTAATGCCTAGTGGCTGCTGAGAACCACCGCTCAGCCTTTGCTTTCGAGCCTAACCTGGGTCCAAGCTTCTCCTCAAGATGTGACCACGACAGGCGCATCAAAGCCCCTTTGCCTTCCTTTCGTGGTCTGGTACCACACACTGAATGCACGTGCCCTGACCAGGAATCAAACTGGGACCTCTCAGTCCATGGGCCAACGCTCGATCCACTGAGCCACACCAGCCGGGCTAGAAGCCAGGTTTTAATTATTCTAAGAGGTCTTTGCATCTTGTAGCCCTGCCATTTTTCTCCCATTCTTTTAGAGGAGGATGGAATTTCCTTTTTGCCAAAAGGAGTCTGCAGTGTGGGATGGAAACTCATTCCTTCTCACCCCACTGTGACACAGGGATTGCTAGCCAGGGGCTGGGCTGGGAGGCCGTGAGGGCAGGAAGGGGGCAGACCATCTAGAAGGCGATGTGGGAATCATTCAGAAGCACTGTAGCTGGACAGTGATTGAAGGGGCCCAGCATCCTCCAGACAGAAATGCCATGCTTGTTGGTGTTTAAAAGCAGGAAAGCTGGGCTGAGATGCCAGTGGGCTCCCACTCATCTTCCTTCTCCAAACATGAGCCTTGAACTTGCAGGCGTTTCCCCTGGCAAGGAGACCGTGTCAGGGCAGCTGACCTCCAGTCAGCGCTCCCAGCCAACTGCTGTCTCTCCACGAGGTCTCGGCCCACACTCTTTCCTTCCCACCAGAGTGTGCCCCAACATCCCAGTCCCAGGTGTAGCCAGCTTGCGTAGGGTTGCTCTTCCAGGGAGAGAAGAAGGAGTCTGGGAAGTCTCCCACTCTGCTTCTCTGTGAAATGTTTTACTCTGGCTCTTTCTATGTGCCCAGCACTGTCCAGGTTCCTCTGCAGGTTACTGAGTTGAATAGGACTTGGACCCCACCCTGACCATTGAGATGGGAAGACAGACATTCACTTCCCACGCCCCTTGCCAGGTCATCATTCAGGGGACAGTTTCAGGCCTCACCTTCTCTTGCTCAACAACTTCAGCCCTTTGCTGTCTCTCTGCAGGTGCCGCCTCTTGGGTAGTGGTGTTTTAGTGCTCGCAGGCCGACGTGACGAAGAGCTCCGGAGCTCCAGGGGTGACCTGCACGCTTCCCTGCGGTGGAACCCCAGCCTCCCCGCAAAGCTTCTCCGCACAGAACTCGGAAACAGCACCCATGTCCCCGCCTCTCTCCTGCTCTGCCTTTGCAGTCTCTCCAGCTCCCTCGTTTCACCTCTGACTCCCACTTGACTGTATGTCTAAGTTCTCGCTCATCGGGAAGCCCCTGTGATGCTGTTGCAGGTGAGAATGCTACCTCCCACCCCGCGCAGTCTCCAGGGGTTGAGGACACCAAACACCAAGTGTCCTGCTTAGCAGTTTCTTGCCCTCCGCCCACAGGTGTCTGTTTATTTGTTTGCTCAGATGTATGTATTTAAGACGAAAAGGAATGTACTGGCTCAGGTGTAAGCTGAGAACACCGGACACGGAGCCGGGGCCTAAAGCAGGGACGTGAATTACTTCCCCGGGCCCTGATTTCTCTCTTCATCGCTCAGCTCAGAGAACTATGGCTGGCTGCATCTCAGACCTGCCTCCCCTGAGACAGACACAGCAGTCCAGGCGCCCACCTCACCTCCATTCCAATGCCAACAGAGGGGCCAGGACTGGTCTCATTGGCTCAAATTGGCCTGGATTGGGTGGTCTGAGCACCCCTGGACCCATTACTGTTACCAGGAACATGTGATTGACCCCTGGGCCAGACCTGAGCTTCCTGCTACTCCGTCTGGGGTAGAGTCACCTCCACCAGGACCGCACAGACTGGAGGGAAAGTGGGAGTAGACAGAATGAATGCTGATAACAAATGTCTGTAACAAGTAACCTTTTAATAACTATAAACATTTTATGTGCATTGTTTTATTTAGTATCTACTTTATGAAGTAGGGACTAGTATCTGTATCTAATGATAAGAACACCCACTTTCCCCCCAGTGGTGAAGAAGGGGGTGACAACCTGGGTCTCCCTGATTTCAGAGCCATTCTCATTCCATTTTGCATATAAATCACTCCGTCCTACAAACCACTCAATCTGGAAATCGTCTTCTTCCACCTGTCTTTGCCCCCTGCCCCCACGCCCCGTTGTCACCAGATCCTGCTGCTTCTGCGCCCCTCCCCCCCCCACACACACAGTCTCTGCTCCATCTATCCTTGCCCTGCGTCCTGCTGCTCTGTCCCAGGGGCCTTCATTACCTTTCCCCAATAAAATCAGAGCTTCCGAAGGGATCCTGGAGCCCCTACCACAGGACCCCACACTGATGGGCCCAGACTGGACATAGCTCATAAATCTGCTTCATTTAGCCAACATTTTAAAATTGGAAGATTCCTCAAATATATTATTTCCAGCTTTCTCTTATAAAATGGGAAGATCTGACAATATTAAACCTGCATCTCACCCTGGCTGGTTTGGCTCAGCGGTTAGAACGTCAGGCTACGGACCAAAGAGTTGCGGGTTCGATTCCGTTCAAGGGCACGTACCTGGCCCTGGTCGGGGTTGTGGGGTGGCAACCCATCAGTGTGTCTCTTTCACATCGATGTTTCTCTCTCTCTCTCCCTCCCACTCTATCTGAAGATAAATGGGAAAATATCCTCGGGTAAGGATTTAAAAAAAAAAAATCTGCATCCCCCCACACTTATACAGGATCAAACTGCGCAGCTGCTCCTGTCTTGAAAAGGGCGCCCACGCTTCAGATTGCCACCCTCCCCCCGCCATTGCCTTTTATACGTAACATGTAAATATTTGAAGACGTACTATATCCACAGACGAAAGTCAGAGGCTACAGAGGGGGGTACAGTGAACAATCTCCTTTCAGCGCTATCCCACAGCCGAAGAGTTCCCCTCTCTTGTAGTCTTCTGAGATACTTTGTACACCAACAACCAAGTACACACACATTCACACTTTCTTCTCTTTCTTGACAATAATTATAACACCCTAAGCCCCTGCTCTTTACCTTGCTGTTTTCTCTTAACAACGTGTCTTGGAGATTAGTTCATGTCTGTACAAATAGAGCTTCCTTGTTGGTTTCTCTTATTTTTTTAATAGCTGGATAGAATTTCATTATATGGATATACCACAGAGTATTTAATCAATACCTTACTGATGGGCTTTTTGGATATAGTAGTCTCCCCTTAACCAAGACCCCCACCAGATGCCTGAAACCTTGGATGGTACCGAACCCTACATATACTATGTTTTTCTCTTATACATACACACCTAGAAAAGTTTATAAATTAGGCACAGTAGGAGAGTAACAACAATAACTAATAATAAAATAGAACAAATATTACAATATACTGTAACAAACATTATGTGAATGCGGCATTACTGAGTGAAATAAGGGTTGCTTGAACGTAAGCACCTCGATACCACAACGGTTGATTGATATCCCAGACAGCTCCCAAGTGACTAAGGGGCTGGAGCGTATACAGCGTGGAGACACTGGACAAAGGGATGATTCATGCCCCGGCGTGAGATCTCATCACACTGCTCAGAAAGGCATGCAATTTAAAACTTCTGAATTGCTTATTTCTGGAAATTTCCATTTAAGTTTTTTGGACCGCAGTTGATTGTGGGTAACTGAAACCATGGAAAGCAAAACCGCAGACAAGGGGGACTACTGTACTGTATTTCTACCATTTACTATTATAAACATTACGGTAACAAATGATTCTATGCAGGTGCTATTTCACACATACATAAGAATAAATTCTAGAAGTAGAATTGCAGGGTCAGAGAGTAGACCCTAAAATAAAGCTTTTCATTGCAAGGGACAAAACATGGTATCAGAGAAATTAAAGATGGCTCTTGTTACCTACACAGACTGACCCATAATGGTGTCTTGGATCTATCTCTTCCATCGGAAAATTAGTTGCAGCAAGACAAGAATCTATCTGTCTTACTCATCACTTCAACCTTGGCATCTAGCACCCTGCCTAGAACATAGTGTCAATAAATAGTTGCTAAAGGGAGGATGGGTTATTTTAAATAGAGGCTAGTGCTTGGGTACCATGACTCTGGAGAGGTGCTGTTCACCCAGAGGCTCTGATTCAATGACCTAATAAAATAAGAAATCATTAGGCTCTCTAAAAATCTCCAAAGTACATCAGAGGGAAAAAATGAGAGCACGCGACCCCAAGGTCAGGCCATGGGAGCGTGAGTGTGCTTCCTTCTGAGGCAAGAGGCTGCATTGGATGCTACTCTCCCAGCTGGCCTGAGTGAGACAATACTGTGGAAGCCAGCCTCTCTCTATTCCAGGAAGGGAAAGTTGAGCTGGAGATAGAAAGATGATCCGTCAGGGGAAAAGACAATCAACCCTCTGGCCTCACTTCAGCTTTAACGAGATCCACATTAGCTCCCCAGCTTGGTAGAATGATGTTGACAAATGCATTTCCTTTTCATCCAGACATTTCCCAGATGGCTTCAGGAGTCCCTGAGCAGTATGTTTGGGTACAGATTTACCCATAGGATCTTCAAGAGGTCTTATCACTAAGAAAATCCAGTAAAATGAACTGAATGAGTCCTCGACATTAGCCAGATTTTTCTCTCAACCCAACATTGAGGCCTGATGCACTTTTCAAAACTGGACGCCACCAGTAGGCCCTCAGTAAAACCTGTCGAAATCATATGTGTATGAAGACAGAGTGTTGGACATGTAGGAAGACGGCACTAAGGGTTTGAGAACTTCTTCCCTCCCAACTCAATAAAACCAAGTTTGGGCCCAGCCAGTGTGGCTCAGTGGATTGAGCGTCATCCCATGAACTGAGAGGTCCCGGTTCAATTCCCGGTCAGGGCACATGCCCAGGTGGTGGGCTCGATCCCAAGCAGGGGGCGTGCAGGAGGCAGCCAATCAATGTTTCTCTCTCACATCAATGTTTCTATCTCTCTCCCTCTCTCTCTAAAAAAATCAATAAAAATATATTAAAAATAAAAATAAAATAAAACCAAGTTTGGGAAGAGCAAGAAGAAGAACTAAGAGGAGAGGGGTAGGAGAGAGTTGCTCCAGATGGGAAGAGGTGGGTAACCCTGGACTGAGGCACAAATTTTCTACACTTTGGGTCAGAGACAGATGGAGGGCAGGGGAGAAGAGGAAGGGGGGGAGGGGAGCGCAGGGGAGAGGAGGGAAGGAGAGCTGGGGACACGTGAAGACCTACAAGGCCCCCAGGACATCTTCTCCCCAAGCTGGGAAGGAAGCATGCGCAAATCCCCTGAATGTTTTCATGGAAAAGGCAGGTCTTCCTAGAGAAAGACCACAAGAGTCCACGAGAGGCTACCTCCTGGGAGGTTATGGAAACAGAGGCTGTGGGCAGGCGGACCGGAGAGGCATTTCAGCCATGGTTTGCCCTGGTATGTGAAAAATGTTTCCTGCTTAGATAGTTGGCAAACATTTTAAAGGCAAAATGGAATTTATTAACAGAAAATATTTGTCAAAGATTGTTCCCTCCCCCCACTTCTGTTCTTTTCTTCCTCGTCTGTTTTCTCTCTTTTTGTATCTTCCTTTTCCCAGGGTGGAGGACTTCATCCACAGGGCCTTTCATCTTCCTCTGCGGCTCGGCCCTTGGAGCCTGGCTTGGAAGCAGAGGGAGATGGCTTTAGGGGAAATGCTCGGCCCTCCGCCCACAGGATGGGGTCCTTCTCTACGGGCAGGTGTCAGCTTTCTGTCCTGGGGGAAGCCTGGACTGATATGGAACAGTCTTTCCAGGAGAATTTTTTCTGTTCACCGGGGCATTGGGCTTGGAGCCCCACAGACTGAGTCCGAGTCTATAATTACTATTAGTAGTGTCTATAATTACTATTAGTAGTGTGGCTTTCATCTTTTCTTTAATCCTCACCCGAGGATACTCTTTTCCGTTTTTATCTTCAGATAGAGTGGGAGAGAGAGAGAAACATTGATGTGAAAGAGACACAGTGACTGGTTGCCTACCGCACGACCCCAACCAGGGCCAGGGACTGAACCGCAACTGAGATACGTGCCCTTGACTGGAATCGAACCCGTGACTCTTTGGTTCGTGGGCCGACGCTCTACCTCTGAGCCAAACGGCCAGGGCGTGGCTTTCATCATTTCCTTAGGAATGAAATGAGGTGGAAAAATACTTATTTCTTGCCATTGTTGTGAGGATGAAATAAAAAAGTATATGTTAAGTGTCTGCTACAAGGTCTGGCCCAGATAAAGCCTCAAGGACTGTTAGTTCTGTCCCTTCCGATACAGGACGGAGACCCTCGTGGTGACCTGCCCACAAGTTATTGAACTCAGGCTCAGAAGAAGGTGGCTTTGGGTATCAGTTAATAAAGGAGAGATAAGACACAACCTTCATGAAACCCAAACTTACCCAGAGGCAAAAAACAAATAACGTTTATTGAGCGTTTACTAAGGACCAAGTGTTCTAAACACTTTACCGGTCTTATTCGACCCACACAAGCATCCTGCTGTTATTCCAAGGCTAACAGTCACAGAGTGGTTGAACCCGCATTTGAACCCCGCCGTCTGGTCCCCAGCCTCCCTTCTCAACCATGACAAAAGTGCCGACGCTGCAGCAATGAAAGGGAAACAGAGTCACAGTCTAGAAAACGAGTGGGCTGGAGAGATCAGTTTTTCTAGACCTCAGTTTGCCAAGGAGTAAAATGAAACCCAGAGAGGGGGATTCGCACGTCAGGCTGTGTAGCTGGTGGTGGTGCAGCCGGGACTAGATGCTCGGCTCCAGGAATTGTGGGTCGGCGTCCCGCCACCGAGAAAGTGGACTACTCGGAGCCTCTGGGAAAGAACCCGCTGGTCAAGCACACTGCCTTGGAGAACCACGGGACTTCATTTCGATTCCCAAATAGGAATTTAACCACCTCTCAAAAAACAAAAATTTTTGTAACCACCTTTGACTGGGCATTGGCCCTGAGGGAGGCATCAAGGAGAGCATATGCCATGGAGGGTATTTAAGTCAGAGGACCTCTAGTTTGTGGCCCTAGGAACAGGTTTTTGGCCATGTTCAGCTCATCTCTGACGAGCTGGAAGCCGGCAGCTGCAGAACCGCGACTCCAGAAACCATTGCCAGGCTCTGAACAGAGACGCAGAGGAAGAGGGACCTACGGCCACGTCTCTTGAGAAGTCAGGAAAGATTCATTTATAACGACCCTAAGAACCTGTGGGCAGGGCTTCATTTTTTCCACTCTAGAGAGAGCCCAGCCATACCTGTACCCGTTCTTAAAATATTGAAAACCATCTGTACTACTTGGTAAATAGCCACTACCCACTACCCTGAGCCTCAGTCCTGCCTCTGGCCACCCCACTCTCTCTCCTGGTATTGTCAGACCTCTCCCAGCCCAGCAACTAAAGAGTTAACACATGCCCCAGCAGAGGGCCTTTGGAAGCCTGCTCTTGCCTTCTGAGCTGCATATCTGTTAAGATTGGTCTAGGACTAAAGTTATTCTTACTGTTTTTAAATAGATTAAATGTCACCCCCCCCCCTCGATGAAGCTACCCAAATGGAATGAAGCATCTAAACAGAGCCACATGGGGTCCATCTGGGATGTGCCCTCACCCCCAGGAGAGGTCTTACAAAGGAAATCTGAAGGGGTAAGGGCTGCATTGAGCGGCCAGGAGAGTGAAGGTTTGGACCAAAACTCTGGTTAAGGGGCAGTCCTCTGCAGCGTGCTCAGGCCCTCGCACACCCTCTGCCCCGGCTGCTCTGGGGCCCCTCTATGAGACAGGCTCTGAGGGCAGGCCTAGCAGCCAGCGGCCGCATTATTAATATTCCTTGATCTGCTCGACTCCCCGTGGTTTCCCGGCCAGCAGCGCCTTCCCCCCTCCCCTCATTGCACACGCTCGGGGCTTGTGCTCCTAGACAACAATCGCTGGGAGAATGCAGGTCGGAACAGCCACAGCCGGCTCCCCAGCAACCCGCGAAGTCCTCTGCCCGCCGGGTCCTCCGAAGGTCATCCAGGAGGGTCGAGGGAAGGAGGCTTTCACCGGGATCCAGACACTTTGAGGGAAAGAGGTCCAGGAACTTCTAGGGGATGGTGCCTCCTATCCCGTGACAGCTGGAAAAGTGTTCCTTGCTCTTCGTCTCAGTCCCTCCTATTCAAAGGGAGAAAAAGCAAATTGGGACAGGGAGGCTGGGAGGGGAGGGAGAGACAAAGGCCATTCACCTTCCCCTGTACTGCTATGGAGATGCCGGGCCGGATGGCAGCTCATTGCCCTGGCTCTGAGCTGAGCTCTCCTGGGTACACATCCGGGCTCTGCCCAGTGCCAGCTGTCTCACTCTGGACAGGCGATCTGACCTCTCAGGGCTCAGTCTCCTCCTCTGTGAAACAGGAACAATGATAACTCAGGGTCCTCGCGAGGATTAAATGAGGAAATGGATGGAGGGTTTCCACCCATTGTTAGTTCCCTCTCTCCCTCATCATAGTAAGTTGGACAAGAAACCAGAAACGATCTCCCTAGCCACTCAAATGTGCAAAGAGTGAGTTGCTACATTCTTTCTGCCACATCTTCACCTGGTCTTTTCTTCCCTTGGTTTCTTCATCTCTGGTCCTCCCAAGAATGAGTAAGCGATGCCCAGTCAGGAGACAATGCCCCAAGCCAGGCAGACTTTTCAGAAGGGATGCTTTCTGCCTCTTTGTACCCGTCAGGAGCCTCCCAAATGTGCAGTGTTTCACCTGGCATCTTCGCTCCCAGGAGCAAAGCGAAAACATTCAAAGATTTAAAGGTTTGAAGATGTAAAGATTTATGTGCAAGGATATGAGATATGTACACACACATACACCTGATACATATTTATTTGACATTTAGGTTGAGATATACATACATATATATATGATGTGTCAAATAAATTATGATAAATTAAACAAATAGCTAAACTAATTATTTATGCTAGAACACTATTATAAGCCATTAAAACATTAGGTTTGGGAAAATACTGAGAAAGAGACTCTTAAAATATAAAGTACAGTGAAAAGTCAAAACACAGAGCTATGTTTGTGGCATGATCTCAAACATCCAATAGAATGTGGATTCTGGTCAGTTCTGAGTGTTGGAATTGGAAGTGAGTTTTATTTTCTTCATTACAAAAGTAATCCATGTTCACTGCAGAAAATTTGAAAAATGCAGAATGGTATAACCAGAAAGGCTGATTTTAATTTTAAAATCTCTTAAAAGAACGGTTGGTTTCCAGTCAACCCACCAAAAACGTCAGCAGTCACAACCCTCAGCTCCTCTGCTGCCTGCTCCCCTTCTCCAATGTTCGCTCAATCATCTGCACACCTGCACACATGCACGCACACGGCACACACATATATGCGCGCACACACAGCACAGCCCGAGAGTGCACCAAGCCATGACGTCGAGTCCCTTGGGGGAGCTGCAGGAGCCTGCGGGGAGAAGAAGGGGCCTGATGGAAGGAGAGAGATGGGGGGGCAGGGGGGCTGTGAGGAAGATGTGACATGAGGAGGGAGGAGGACCTGGCTTCTAGGAATAAAATTCTTACTAATCTTCATCTTCACTCAGACAGATGAGCTGAGAGTCTTTTCCAGAGGAAGAAAGTCTACAGGGTGGTTGGAGTGGCTGCTGTTCTCAGAAAAAATGCAAGGGATTGTCCAAGGACTGGAGGGTCTTGGTCCCCAGCAAAGGGCACGCCAGCTTTCTGTTGCCCGGTAACAGTCAGCCCCAGGGTTTCACCGCCTGAAACAGTAACAAGCATTATTGTACTTATGCACCTGCAATGGGGGCAGGGTTTGGTGGGGGCAGCTCTTCTCTGCTGGACGGAGGGCTCTGGGGTGGCTCACTCAGGGTGGGCACGTTGGCGCTGGGCGCTCAGCCAGGGCCGTGGGCTCAGAACATCCATTCCCTTCCCCGTGGGCTTCTCCTCCCCACAGCCTGCTCTGGCTTCCCGCAGCAGCGCTGGCTGGGTTCCAACAGCAAGCATCCCAAGAGACAGGAAGTGGAAGTGCCAGTTTGTGAGGACCTGGGCCCAGACAGTGGCACAAGACTTTGCTGTGTTCATTTGTTAAATAGTCACAAGGCAGTCACAGGGGAGGAAAGACAGACCCCACCTCCCAAGGGTAGGAGTAGCAAAGAATGTGCGGGCCACATTTTTAAGCTGCCACAGAGGGGCACAGACAAGATTAATTCTTGGGGGTTCCTCCAAGCCAAGCTGGTTACAGATCGTGGCACTCATGAGGCTGGACGGGATGAGAAGTCTGGGTGAGCAGCACGCCCTCCCCATAAAGGAAAGGAAAGGCCCCTTTCTGTCCTTGGCCCACCTCCCCAGTCCCCACAGAGTGGACAGTCCAGTCTCAGGCTCTGCCCCTCCACCATTCTGTCCTAAGGACTCTGGACAGCCTCCTGTCCCTGATAGCCCCAGGGCGGTATGAGCAATGGAAGCGCTGTGACTCCTCGGAGCCAGCTGGGAGCCAGCAGATGGCAGGGACCACTGGGATGTCCTTGGCGGGAGAACCAGGCCACTTTCCATGGGAATGACGAGGGGACTGAGGAATGACAGAGGGAGGAGGGAGCTAGCTGTGCTCGTTCAATCCATGTGCTGCCCTGTGGGCCTGGTCTGCTCATGGGACTGTGACTCCCACAGCCTCCGAGAAGGGACCCACCCATGGAGTCTATCCCCTCACACTGAGAGGACCCTGAGGCTCAGAGCAGGGGAGAGGCTGGCCTGAAAAAGCTGGGACTAGACCCGTCCTCCTGACCCCAAGCCCGTGCCCCTCCACCGGCACTCACACACGTAGAGCAGCTCATCTGGGGTGAGAAGATTTTCCAGTCCAGCTCCTCCACTGAAACCCCAGCAGGGCATCTGAACCGTTCCTTGAAGGAGCCAGCAGCTGAGGCGAGATCTGCAAAGCCAGGGTCCTACGGCCCGTTCCCGAGCTCAGCATCCCCACCCCGACCGGCCCCCACCAAAAGTGAAACTCCTCCATGTCCCCAGTGCCATCCCTTGTAAAGGTGGGATTGTGCTTTCTGTGACGGCACAGCCAGGCTGCTGGGCCACAGCGAGGCTTCAGGGAGCTACCGCCAGGTGAAGAGGAGGGTGAGGGCAGCTGTGGCCTGTTTGCAGGGAGGCCAGCCCTGCCCTCTCCCGCACACACCACGCCATGTGCCCCATGCCCAGGGTAAGAAGCAAGGTCCCAGGCCGGGGAGTTATAAGCTCACGTGGGCATTGTGGCCGGCACAGTGCTGGGAGGATTGGCACCTGGATCCACGTGTCTGGACACAAGAGTCAAAAGTGTTCGAGTTCTCCTACGACCAAATAGCTCATCCCCCAGGTCACCCCACTGGGCTGTACAAGTCATAACCTGCCTCAGCACACCCAGATGAGGGGCAAGAGAAGCTGAAATTCTGTTTGGGACAGACTTGCCCGGACACGTCCCCGCAGGCAGCAGGGACCCTGTGCCCCTCACCCTTCCCCAGCAGCAGGCACAGTCTGCTCTCCCGATGTTTCTGGTTCATTGACTACAGACTACAGTCGGCCTTCCGTATCCGAGGGTTCTGCCTCTTGGAATTCAACCAACCTCAGATTGAAAATGTTTTTTTAAATGTTGCTAACATGTACCATGTAGTTAGGCCTATTATGGTTGTGACTGAACACATACAGACTTTTTTTCTTGTCATTATTCCACAAACAACACAGTACAACAAAAATCGACATAGCACTTACATTGTGTGAGGTATTATAAGTAACCTAGACATGATTTAAAGTATACGGGAGGAATGCATGTAGGTTGTATGCAAATACTGCGTGGTTTTATATAAAGGACTTGCAACATCTGAGGATTTTGGTATCTGCGGGGGATCCTGGAACCAATCCCCCACAGATTCTGAGGGACAACTGTACAGTACGTGCCTGGAACTGTTACAGACACTGGGAGTAAAGTGAACAGCCAGGCACAAACCCTGCCTGGGAGCTGACGCTCTCCTGCAGGAGACAGCACGATGTCAGGGGCGGGGAGCGCTCTGCCGTCAAGACCAGCCAAGTGGAGAAGGCATGGAGAGGGCTGGGAGGGCTGCTGCAGTTACCTCGGCCCAGAAACTCTCTCTGAGGAGGTGACATCTGAGCAGAGACCTGAATGGAGCGAAGGAGCCACACGGAGACCCGGTGGCAGCGAGACCCGAGCTGAGGAGGCGTCCAGCTCAGTGCCCTGTGTGGGGAGGGTCTTGGTATTTCAGTGAAAGGACAAGTAGGAAACGAACCTGGAGAAGTAACCAAGGGCTCCTGCTCCCTCTCCACTTGGGGTGTGCCTGGCATTTGTTTAGTGACAACCGGGCATCTGTATCAGGCCCCTGTCTTACTCAGTTATCCGAATCACCCCAGGTTTACACATGGAGGCTCAGAAAAGCTACCAGTTACATGATATTTGGCAGTGGAATTGGGATTTGAACCCAGGAACACATGATTTCACAGCGCATTTTGTTCCACTGAGGCGTACAGCCTTCTGGGAGACGGGCTCCTCTCTGAGGGGACTGAGGCACTTTTGTCCGCGTGGTTGCTGTGTGGGACACGGACCTGTTGTCTGAGCTTTGGACAAAGCCGTGCACACGCCTGCCCTCCGAGCTTCCACCTTGACGCCTCCTTCCCAGGCGCCCGAAGGCTGTGGTCTGTGTGGCCGCGAGGTACCCGGAGGCCAGAGCAGAGGGAAAGGGGCTGCTGGACAGGTCTACAGCCTCACAGTCCACCGGGCCTTTGTGTGTCCTCTTCCTGGAACGAAAGGAAGACTGAGAAGACAAATGAAGAGCTACCCAGAGGCAGAGCCAGAGACGCAGAGAACATGGTACAGAGAACTCTGTGTTCATTCTATGGTGATGCCCCAGAAACCTTTGATTTTTACAGTGAAGGTCCTTGAGAATCAAGGTCAAGAAACCACCAGGTGACTGAGATGAGACTAGTCAACCATATCCTCTCTCTTCCCCCAACTGTGGAAGGACCAAGGGACCGTGCAGAATAGCATGGGGGTAGCCAGGTAGAGCCCCGGCCTCGACCCATTTAATCAGAAAGCTCAGAATGGTGGGCAACAGGGACAGGCTGAAGCCAATTGCTTGAACTCAGCCTAAGTCTCAAACCCAGGCCTTGCATTCATGCTGGGATATGAAAAAGGATGTGGGGAGGGTTGTCACGACGAAATTGCTTCCCTTCCAGTTCTGAAGACTCAAGATACATTCTCCATCCACTGAAGAGAGAAAACATTCTGTAAGCTTTGTTTCTGTTTTCCTCAATTCCTCTTTTCCCTTCCTAATCTGTGTTTGAGCATTCACACTCCCGTGCTCTCCCCACCCTCGCCTTTTCTTCACAATCTGGTGCAAATGAACAGTTTTCTTTGGGGCTCATGGGGGATTTCTGACACTCGGGAAGCTGGCTGAGGTGTATGTATCTGCAGTATCTGAGTTCCAGCTCAAGACTTTGCTTCACCGCGCTGTTCCGGTCTGGTCAGTCAAGGGCAGATGACTTCCCCTGTGGCACCGGACTTGAGAGGGACATACTAGCTGCTATCACAGCCCCTTCCCTGGTTCTTCAGTTCAGAGGTGACAGCAGACATCCTTCTTACCAGGCAAAATTCTAGAAGAACCATGCTTCCAGAAAAATAAATAGGACATTTAAAAATGGACATCAATCATAAAACTTGCTCTCAGTTTCTTCAAAAAAGAGCATTGGAGTAGACCGATCTGGGATTCGGGTTTTCAGGGTGGGATTAAAAGAAACATGTAAGTCCAATGCTAGCAACAGTTCACGCACACATCAGCTTCTCGTGCCAAGTTGTTTCTCTGATTCAGTGCCTTTCCGAGTGCCCTCTGCCCACCTTAGAACATGGAGTAGTGAGAGATGCTTCGCTCTCCAGCAGTCCTGGTTTTGAATCCCGACTCAGCCATTGACCAGCTCTGGATATAAAAATACTTCTCTGAGCTCGGTTTCCTCATCTATAAAATAGAGACAAAAATATCCAGCTCTCAGGGTTGAAAGGAGTCCAGGTAATGTCTTAAAGCCCCCTGATAAATGTTAATTTTCCTACTTCAACATTGTTGCTTTGGCTGCAGTAGAGAGATGATTCAAACAGGTATTACCACATCCTCACCATCGGGAAGGTTACAACCTTGTTGAAAAGACGACACATAGTAACATATAATAAACTTCCAAATCAGTGCCAAGTTGGACATAATCCATGCACAAATAGTAAGAGCATAAGGGGCATGGCTGACTGGGGAAGCTTCACAGAGGAGATGGGCAGGGAAGGATTGGTAGCCCGGAGCAGGGCTGAGGCTGGTACTGCAGGCCCAGGGTGGGGGTGGAGTCACTGACATGTCTGTGGGAGAGCAGGACGGCAAGCAGAGACTGGTGAGAGCAGAGAAGCCATGGAAGGCAGCGCACGGAATGACCTCAGGGTGCAGGGTGGAGACAATGGGAAGCCAGGGAGAGGCAGGTAGGCATGATTTCATCAGAAGTGGGGTTAACTGTCGTTTCTGACATCATGCCCCCAGAGCTGCGTGGGATGAACTGCCAGCAAGCACGCAGGATGAGTGAGCAGTCAACGAGGACGGGAATGAGGAGGTTCAGCAGCGTCTGGGACGTGGCAGATTGAAGGGAGGAGAAATCAGGGCTGACTCCTGGTTTGAGTCAGGACAACAGGGACGTATACTGTCAACACTGGAGACGAGAAGCTAAAAGGGGGAGTGCCTGAGGAAGAAGGCCATTTGGTCAATTTTGCTCCAGTTTCCGTGAGTTGGCAGAACAAGAGCCCTCTGTGTGGATGTCTCCAGGGGGTGCACACCTCTGGAGGGCAGGGCCGGTTCCACTGCTGCTTCATCGATCCCTCCTCTCACTTGGTTCCAGCACCATGTCTCTGAAAGCCGCCACTGGACTCGTGACCAGGTCTGCCTCCCGGCAGGCCGCTCTGCAAGCTGCACAGAGGAAGCCAGACGCGTGCCGGGCGCCCGCGTTTCCTGAGCCTTGGTCGGGTCCCTGAAATGGACATCTCGCAGTCCCCCAAACGTTGTGCCCAGACTCTCTCTGCTTTTTGCAGAAGAAAAATAAGAGTTTCTGGAAAGAATATGAGTCCATATCAGGCAAAGTTTCGTGCCGCAGGGGCAGTCGGTGCCATAAAGGACCTTAGAATCAATCCTAAGGTCATTTGGGGATGTCCTTTACGTGCTCTTGAAAACACCCTCAATCTCGCATATGCTGACTCTCTCCTCCCAGTTGGTGACGTGTCTTTTCTCCTTCTTCAAGGTATCCTTTGATGAGTGGTCAGAGGTGCCCAGGACGGATCCTCTGGCCTGTGCATTGTGCCTCCAGGGAAGCCAGCCCTTATCTGCTGCAGTGTACCAGGGCTCTGGCTGGCAGAGCCGTGTGGGATTCTGGGCACCAGAATAGCCAGCAGGCCTGCAGGCAGCCAGCATCAGGAATCAAGGAAGGGAGTTCCAGATGGAAGCAGCAGAGTGTGAAGATGCTTGACTGCAGGCCAGCCCTGGGGCGGGGGGAGAGGGGTGGGGGCTTGGAATGCCCTAAAAGGTTCCAGACCAGTGGAGAGAGGCTGCAAGGAAAGGCTGAGAGCCTCCGCACACAGACCCAAAGGAACATCTGGTATTCAGCACCTGTGTTCCTAAGATTTGGGGAATTACAGACCCCCCTGGATTGAAATCCCCTCACCCTAAAATTCCCATGTCCACCCTTCAGCTTCCTGCCGAGTGCTTCCTGAACAGAGATGGAAGTCTGCCACAATCCTTGTGGGTCGTTCATTCAATACCCCTAATACCTCTATTGCCTTCTATGCAATGGCAAGAAGAATAGGAAATCCAACTTCAGATTCTTCTAGACACTAGAAGGAAAAAGATAAATGCAGAGGCAATGACGTACATCAGTGAAATGGATGAAAGTCAGAGAACAGAAAGAACTCCGGAGTCTGAGAGGATGTGAGGGACAGACTGTACTCTCAGAAGTGAGTCTCCGTGTCCTTTTGTGGGAAAGACAACCCCACTGGGCCTATAAAATGGGGAGACCATGCTCTGCCTTGCCTTACTGATATCGCGGAGTAAAGCCCATATGAGACGCTGAAGACCTTGATATGTCAGAAGGACCTTTCACCCCAGACCGCCTCCCAGCAGCACTAGGTGAGTGAATGAAGCCAGAGCCCTCTGTACGGTGCTACCAGACAACCCCATCTGCACAAGCGTAGCCCCCTGAGTTCTCCTCGCTAGGCAAGCTAACCTCCTCCACGGTTTTTTCTTCTGGGTTACAGAGGGCAAATGCTGCAAATTCTCTCTAAGGGGAAAGCTGGGCAGATGTACTTGGGAACATTTTGAAAACTAGGTTGGCATTGGAGAGGAAACAGCCAATATATTTAGCTATCCATGGTATGCCAAGGCCTTATTGAGACAGAAATAAGCACTGTAGGAGGAATCTCAATTAAATATTTTTCTAAGCAGTCAGCTCTGGGCTTTGCCTGAACATGGTTATAGAGCTGGGGTGAAGCACAGGACAGAAAGCCAAGAGGATTCTGAGTGGGGCGTCTGACTCGTCTTGGGGTCCAGCTGTTCGCAGAGTGAAGCTGGGGATCCCAGGGGTAGGGGACTGGCCTACCTTCCATGGCCCAAAGTACAGGACACCCTCCTTACAGGCACCTTCCAGAATCCCCTTTATTGGAGGGACCCATCCAATACCTAGTCTTAAGTGCCACTGTGTATCTGAAATATTCTTCCCATGAGCTTCACCCAAACATTTCCGTTAGTCAACATTCCCTAAGAATCCTGCCTCATGGTGAAAGTGTTCTCAGAATGACCTGAGGGGAAACAATGACATTTTGGGCATGGAACTCCACCACTCATCCTTCCTATCTTTGTTAAAATATGCCGCACTTCATTCAACCCAGAGGCTTAGGGATGATCACCCCAAATTGACTGGGGTGTCTGGATGGGCTCTCATGCCAGGCAGGGTGGGAATGAAAAGGGGTACCTGGTGGTGGCATGGGCAATCCAGTACAGAAGCCAGATCTGTCCGCCAGTGCACACACATGTGAATAATAACAAATATCTTTTTCTTTTTTCATATTTGGGATCACACTGTTTTGAAAACAGCTTTTCTCATTTAAAAACGTATCATCAACATTTTCTCTTGTCATTGAGTATTCTTTTACAACGTGATTTTTAACATCTATATAGCATGCTCTCATTTAGAAGTCGGACTTTATTTATCCAACCTCCAGCTGTTAAGCATTTAGATTGTTTCCTGTTATTATAATGCTGAGATGAACAGCCTCCAGGCACAGCCTTGTTTCGTTGCTAATCATTTCAAGAAGCAAGATGGCCTGATGGTTAACAAGGGCCTTGCGGCTGTTCTCACTGAATCTCAATCCCCATGTCATGACGTTTTAGTCATTAGATCTTGCTCAAGTGATATAACCTCTCTGGGCCTCATTTTATTTATTTGTAAAAATAAAAATTTACTTGTTAAAGGTATTACTAGTACTGTACTTATAGGTTTGTCCTGAGGATTAAATAAATTATGAAATGTAAAGTGCTTAAAACAGTGCCATCCTTGACACTGCCATTGGTTGAGAAAGTACTCAATAAATTTTAATTATTGTCTTTGGAGTTATAGTCCCTGAAGAATTTCTAGATTAGCAATTTTATACATTTTTAAGGCCTTTGAAACATATTGCCTAATTGACCTTCTGAAGGATTATGCCGATTTACAGTCCCACGTGCATTTTATAAAGACCTTGGTCTGTCCACAGTCTTCTTGATCTCGTCTCTTAAAAACCCAAGATGTTTGCTTTCAACAATCTGGATTCCTCTGCAGTGTTGACCTCTTTCTTGGAACTCTCGATCCCCTGGTTCTCTCTGTTTTCTGGGTTCTCCTTTAATATCTCTGATCTTTCCTCCATTTCTTTTGCTGCATGACCTTCCCTGAGACCATGCAATGTGGGGTGTTTCCTTAGATCCAGGCTTCAGAAGTCTCTTCTTCTTTGTCTACATCCTCTTTCTCGGAGATCTCGTCCACTCCAGTCATCCCCTCGGCTTTCTAACAGATGCCTCTAGTTCTCACTCAACACTAAGGTCCCGATCCATCGTCTTCAGGTGCGTGTCCCACCATCTCAAATCTCCTAGTCTAACACCAAACCCACCACGTCCTGCTCCCTCCCTTCCACCTCCCTCGGGCAAGCGCCTGGTGTCCACCTTCTTGTCACTGAAGCTTGAAATTTCAAGAGAGCCTTGGACTCCTCATCCGCCAACATGTAAGCAGTCATCAGACCAATACATTACTTTTCTCAGTAGCTCCTGGAGTGTCTCTCCCTTTCCATTTCTAGCATTATCACCCTTATTCAAACTTTTATCATAAGGTAGATCCTCTTGCCAACCAGCTTTCTCCTCCTGTACACACCTTCCTTTGATGAACTTCAGGGTGGACCTAAGTGCCCTGCCATCCCCCACTCCCATACTGTGGTTCTCATTGCCTGAATAAGGCCCATACTCCTCCACTGAGCATTCAAGGTCTTCAAAGACCTGACCCTACTTTATATTTCCAGCCCTGTCTTCTGGACTTTTTCTTTTGCAATTTTCTTTGCCTGGAATGTCTGTTTACTCTAAGTCATATCAATCCTTCAGATCATCCTCTTCCCTGAAGGTTTTCCTGATCACTCTAGCCCACAATAATAGTTCATTTTAGCTGGGACAGCTGGGCTAGAAGTACTACTATGAGAAACACCCAAACTGGCTCCAACCATATGGATCTTTGCTAGCTCGCATCAAAGGAGATCTATAGGTAGAGTAGCCAGTGGGGTCAGCTGTAGCAAACACTGTTGCTAACCATCCATTTCTCTGCTCCTCTTTCCTAACAGAACTTTAGTTTTGTTCAAGTTCCTGCCTTCCCTTCACACAGCCATGTGCTTCAGGGAGGCTGCCCTCATGCTTAACTTGAGTAAGTAGTGATTAAGGACACAGGTGCCTTAGTTCTGCCACTTCCTAGCTGTGTGGCCCCTGGGCAAATTATTTAAATTCTGTATTTCCATTTCCTCCTGTATAAAATGAGGATACTAACAGTATTTCTTTAAGAGCATTACAATATATGTAAAGCACTTAGAACAGTGCCTGGTGCATAATAAAAGTTGCATTATGGAGCACTTGCTGTTTTCATCCCAACTAAGGTGATAAGGTAATCAAGGCATTCCCAAGCCACTGCCATTGCCTGGTTTGGGGTAGCCATGAGATCCAGTGCTGGCCAAAAAGTCACAAGGCCATCTGCAGGGACCTTCTGGGGAGAGTATTCTAATTCTTAAGAAAGAGACACAGGCTTCCAGTCAAGATGGAGGCACAGGTAAATGTGGTACTTGCCTCCTCCCACAATGTGTATTGTATTTTAGTTGTCAAAAATACAACTAAACTACAGAACAACCATCATTCAGAACCACCTGAGATCTAGCTGAATGGAAGTCCTACAACTAAGGATATATAAAGAAGAAGCCACATTGAGACTGGTATTAGTGGAGACATGGAATGGGCTGGTCCCACACCCACGTATGGAGGATAAAAATCAGGAGGTATGTCTTGGCTGAAGAGGTTCCACCTGAGCAGCAAGGAGTCCCAGCCCCATGCCAGGCACCCCATCCCAGGGTTCCAGTGCCAGGAAGAGAGGTTCCCATAACTTCTGGTTGTAAAAATCAGTGGATATTGTGGCTGAATCAAACAGAGGCTTCTGGAGTCCCAGGCAGTTCCTCCTAAAGGGCTCATGCACGAGTGTACTTGGACTCACTCGCTCTGAGCTCCAGTGCTGAGGCAGCAGCTTGAAAGGCACCAGGGACATATGTCTGGCATCATGGTAAGAGTTGAAGGGGCAGCTTTCTCCCAGACAGAAATGCTGGCAGAGGCCATTGTCCCTTTGCTAAGCCCTCCCCACAAAGAGCCAGCAGGAAGGCATCATATCTGAGACTCCATCAACTTGGCTATCACTGTTCAACCCACCCTGAATGATTCTCTCAGACCCCACTCCATCAACTTGCAGGTCCACTCAAGCTGTTTCCAGTGGCTTTTTCATAGGAAGGGACTGTCTTGGCTCATGCTTCGGACTTGCCTAAAATCTCTCAAGCAAGCAGCTGGGGAGGCTGTGCCACTAGACCCTACAGGACACCTACTACATTAGGTCACTTTACCAAACCTGGGAGACATAGCAGCTCTACCTAATACATAGAAACAAACACAGGAGGCTGCCAAAATGAGGAGACAAAGAAACATGTACCAAATGAAAGAACAGAACAAATCTCCAGAAAAAAGAGCTAAACAAAATGGAGTTAAACAATCTACTAGATGCAGAGTTCAAAATACTGGTTATAAGGATGCTCAATGAACTTAGGGGAAGAGTAGATGAACTTACAGAGAACTTCAACAGCATAAAAAAAGGACATGGAAACCATATAAAAGAACCAGTCAGAAATAAAGGATACACTAACTGAAATGAAGAACAATTTACAAGGAATCAATAATAGAGTAGATGAAGCTGAGAATCAAAACAGCGATTTGGAATATAAGGAAGCAAAAACAAACAAACAAACAAACAAAAAATGCCCAATCCAACAGCAAAAAGAGAAACAATCCAAAAACATTAGTATGGTGTAAGGAGCATTTGAGACAACTCAAGTGCACCAACATTCGCATCATGTGGGTGCTGGAAGGAGGAGAGCAAGAAATTGAAAACCTATTTAAAAACTAATGATGAAAAACTTTCCTAACCTGGTGAAGGAAATAGATAGACATACAAGTCCAGGAAGTGCAGAGTCCCAAACAAGATGAACCTCAATAGGCCCTCACCAAGACACATCATAATTAAAATGCAAAAGGTTAGAGGCAAAGAGAGAATCTTAAAATCATCAAGAAAAAAGCAGTTAGTTATCTACAAGGGAGCTCCCATAAGACTGTCAGCTTATTTCTCAATAGAAACTTTGCAGGCCAGAAGGGATTGATAAGAAATATTCAAAGTGATGAAAAGCAAGGACGTATAACCAAGATTACTCTACCTAGCAAAGCTATCATTTAGACTCGAAGGACATATAAAGAGCTTCCCAGACAAGAAAACACGGAAGGAGTTCATCACCACCAAACCAGTATTACATGAAATGTTAAAGGGTCTTTTTTAGGAAGAAGAAGAAAAGAAATAAAAAACATAAACAATAAAATGAAAATAAATACATATCTATCAACAACTGAATCTAAAAAACAAAATAAATAAACAAGCAGAACAGAAATGGATGCATAAATACAGAGAACATTTTGATGGTTGCCTGATGGGAGGGGGTTAGGGGTTTGGGTGAAAAAGGTGAAGAGATTAATAAGTACAAATTGGTAGTAACAGAATAGTCATAAGGATGTAAAGCACAGCATAGGGAATATAGTCAATAATATTCTAATAACTATGTATGGTGTCAGATGGGTACGAGATTTATTTGGATGATCACTTGGTAAATGTGTAATCACTGGGGTATACACCTGAAACGAATATAATATTGTATGTCAACTGTAATTGAAAAATAAAAAAATGATCAGAAGAAGAAGACCATGACAACGGAGAAGAAGAAGGAGACACAAGGTTTCCTGACCCTTTTATTTTCTCAACTGTCCCATGTCTGAAGTCTGGGGTCTGGGATGTGCAACCTTAGGGAGCTGGTCCTCAGTGTTGTTGAATGATGTCACCAAGGACCCACACTCTTGTCTCTTTGCTCATCCCTCCTCCATGTGGTGCCTTCTTCCAAGCAGTAAGTTGGCTGCAGCTGTCCCAGTCATCATGTCCCAGGCACAACCAGAAGAACAGAGAGACTGCCCCTTCCTGTGGCTCTTTAAGAGCAAGAGGTTTTTCCTGGGCTGCCCAGAAGATCCCCATTCCTGCCTCATTAGCTAGAATTGTATCACATGGTCTTGCTTGAACCAACTAATGGAGAAGGAAATGGGATTCTCTGTAGCCCAAGCAGGGCAAGCTCAGAGCGGAAGTAGGATCATCAGCCTCTGAGAAAACAATGAAGCTTCCAGCAGCATCTCCACTGGCTCCACTGTCCAGGAGAAGTGATGTGAAGATGAAGGATTTCCATGTAAGGCTCAGGACCTGGGTTCTGGTCCTGGCACTGCTGCAGGCTAGCTGGGTGACTTTGAGCAAGTCACTTAACTTCTCTGAGTCAGTGTGCTCATCTTTAAAGTGGAAATAGTAACCCAGCCTTGTTGAAAGAATCAATGAGAATATGGGAAACAGTATTTTGTGAGCATGAAGTTCCTCTTTAAATATAAAGTGTGTGAATTTTAAGGTGGTTGTCCTCCGTTAGAAATTTACTTAGACAACAGAGATCTAAAGCCAGCGGCCAATTCAGGAAGTGAGTAAGGAATCTCTGCCTCCTTCCTCTCACTGCCCTTTGGGGCTGCCTCATCTCCTAGCCCACTCTTGAATCAGCAGCCCCACCACGGGTCATCTGTCCATCTCCACTCTTGTAACCACAGGCCTCTTTGGCCCTGGAGAGTGTTTAGGGAAGAAAAACGTCCTGCCCCTTTCAGATGTCCACACTACCTGCCTCAAATTTCACTGTCAGGAGGGCTGGGATGTTGCATTTCATCTGAGAGCTCTAGGCCATCTTTCTTTGACTCAATCCCCTGAGAGCTATAAAGGCCAGGCAAGAAAGGTTTTAGAAAGCAGCAGTTAAAAGCATGAGCTCCGGTCCTGGCCGATTTGGCTCAGCGTTTAGCACCTCAGCCTGAGAACGTGCCTGTCGAGGTCATGTACCTGATCTCCGCCCCAGTGGAGGGGTAATGACAACAACAAAAGCAGGAGCTTCAGAGTCAGGCAGTCTCTCTCTGAGTTAGAATCTGGACCTCAGTGCTCAGTAGCTGGCTGATCTATGCAAATCATTTAGCCTCTGACTCTCAGTTTCCCCATCTTTGAAATGAGGCTACAAATGTCTACCTCAGAAGGCTGCTCTGAGATGAGATAAAACATTAGATAAACCACTTAGCATTGTGCCTAGCACGTAGCAAGAACTAAGGGTTTCTGTTGTTTTTGTAACAACTGTTGGGGGAAATTTAGGAACATAATTCTAGCTCCTCCCCAGCCCTTGAGCAGGTAGGAGCTCTGGAAAGAGAAGAAGACCTCAGCTCCAGTCCTGGTGCCACCAACATGAACCCCGTGATCTTGGTCACCCCCTTCCTCTCAGGGGGTTCTGAGGCCTCTCCTTACGCAGATGCTCATGAGCTTTCCTTTGTGTGGCCTCAAGTTTTCCATGACAAGACTTTCAGAGTCTCCCCTGTCCTCCTGTCTACCTGGTTTTCAATGCTGGCTCCCAGGACTGTCTGGGTCCAGGGGGCTCCTCGCGTTTCAGGCACAGTTGCTGCATCTCCAGATCTGCGCTGTTGCCGCTGCCCGCTCACTTCCATCTGGGCTCCTGCTGGGTTTCCCGGAATGCCACCCTCCCCCACCTCACCCCATGGCCCCCAGGCCTCTGGGTCCTTTCACTTTCTTGCCTCCTGCCAAAATTCCTGGCTCCCTGAGCCAGGTAGAAAAGCGGTTCAGTTCGACCCAACCTGGCACTTTCTCAGACGCTCCCCTGCCTCTGGCACATTTTTGTGTTTGGGCAGGATCCAGACAGCTAGAGAATTCCTCTCCCTCCTTAGCGTGGGTCCCCGTGTTGGCATGCCAACAGCTCCAAATATTTAAAGCAATCATGAAAATGAGCTCAGAGTCTCATGCCAGAGCCTTGAAAGGAATTAGGCTAAAAACAGGACAAAGGAAGAGGTGAGGCCGAACGGAAAATGCCATGAAAGGCACTGCCCAGCATAGCCTGCTCCTAGAGCCCTCCTCATAGGCTTCATTCATTCACCTGTAGCCAGGCACAGTGCTGGGCACCGGGAATGCAAAGGTAACTGAATCATCGTGCCTGCCCTCCAGAAGCTCCCGGTCTAGCCAGGAAAGCTACACAAATAATCAGCGCCAGTATGAGAAGTGTGGAGAAGATGCCATCAAAACTGCAATGGAGTCCCCAAGGAGGGGGCGGCAGCTCAACGGGGGGAGGTCAGCAGCACATCTCACAGAGCCCCTGCCCAGGCTTGACTTGGGACGCGCGCTCACCAGGGTGTAAGGCAGAAGGCATGCTTCCAGGCAGGGGCATAGCAGTCACAAAGGCACAGGAGGTAGACAGGGTGGAGGAGAAGGAAGCGTGCTCATGCAGAACGGCTTTGTCAACTGTCAAGACCCAGCCCCTCCGCTGGGCGTGTTTGTGCACATGGACCCACCTTACAATTTAACGTTTAAAAAAATGCTGACAGAGATGGACACTTGGAGGCAAGTAGACAGAAAGTCTTGAGCAGAAAGCCTTTATCAGAAGGGGTTTTGAGTGTGAGCCAAGTTATGTGTGCAGGGCAGGGTGGCAGGGCCCTGTGTCCACACGGCAGCACCTTTCCTGTGATCAGTCCAGGGAGATTGATCCCCTGCTGGAGGGGAGATGGGGTTTCCCAGATCACTTGCATGATGGAAGAGAGTCAGCTTGGCAGGCTGGGAGAGCTGGCAGTCCCCCAGGCACCTGGCACAGTGCAGGGGAAGGTGCCAAGGTCAAAAGCAGTTGCCTGAGTGAGAGAACTGTGATTAAGGGAGCCCCAGGGCCTCCTGGTTACCAGGAGGAGATGAAGGAGGTGGGGCAGGCTCACCGCCTCCTCCTGCCAGAGCACTTCAAAGTCCTCACAGCAGGGATGAAGAGTAGCTTTGACCTGAACCTTGGGGTGTTGGTTAATTGAATCATCAATTGGGGTGCTGGGCAGCCACAGGGAAACCTCTTTTAGAAAGAAATGAGCAAAATGAAAGTGGCACGAGCAAAATGACCATCGGGTACTATAAAAAAGGAAATCTGTTATGACCAAGACAGCTGCTAATAACAGTAGTGTTATCATCATCATCATCATCATCATCATCATCATCATCATCATTATCATCTTTACTTATTTAAAAGGCTCTAACATTTACGAAGCATGTACTATGAGCCAGGCTATGTTAAGCCTCATAGGCACTTAATCTTCAGAACAACCTCAAGAGATCAGTATCCTTCCTAATCCCATTTTACAGAAATGTCTTTCAAATGAAGGTCCAGGATGCCCTAAAATCAGGTAGCGTATGTTTAAAAAGTGGAAAGTATTAAGGGCTGAATTGTGTCCCTCCCAAAATTAATACATTGAAGTCCTACTCCCAGTACCTCAGAATGTGACTGTTTGGAGATAGACTTTAAAGAAGTAATTAAGTTAAAACGAGGTCATTAGGGTGGGCCCTAATCCAGTATGACTAATGTCCTGATAAGAAGAAAATTTGGATACAGACTGGTACAAAGGGAAGACCCCATGAAGACATGGAGAAGCCCAGGAGAGAAACCTCAGAAGAAATCAACCCTGTCAACACTTTGATCTTGGACTTCTGGCCTCCAGAACCGAGAGGATTGGTTGCTGCTGTTTGAGCCCAGGCTATGGTCTCTGTTATGGCAGCCTGAGCTGACTCAATCGGGGAGCAGCGGCCCAGGAGTGCCTCAGAGGAACCGGGGGCATCAAGTCTTCAAGGAGCACAGGATGCCCGTGAATGCGGGCTGATCACTGCATGCCTTCGCCTTGTCCTTGGCTGCAGGGACCCTGACGACCCCTTAGCATTCTCAGCTGAGCGCTGAGGATGACAAGTCCCCACACACGGTTTGGAGTAGTACAGCAACAGTGGGGTTGATAGTTTCGTCCTTGACAAGACCAGGGCTTGAAATCAATGGGGTGAAACACTGGGACTTAAAGAGATGAAAATACAAGACCTAAAACAAAGCAAAGCCATCATTTTCGTTCTACTCTATAGACTTGTATGCACCAAAGCTCCATGAGAGGTGAGGTCAGAGGGGCAGCCGATATTTCCTCCTGGCCTGAGAAGCGAAACCGGTGCCCCAAAGGGATCCACATTCCCACATGCAATGGACCAGAGCCCTGAGGGGGACCTCGTGAGAGACATCATGAAGATAGATCAGTAGTTCTGTCTGGGCTCTTGGATTTGTGGAAACAAGTTCATTCATAAAGGCAAGAGGCAAAAATATAGTCTTAGGTTTGGTTAAATTTAAATTGGTTTAGTCAGAGTGGGGTGGGAAAGAGGATTTCAGAAATTCCAGTCAGCCCCTGATGGAGACCCAAGTCACCCTGGAATCTGCAATCAATACGGAAATCATCAGAAGTACAGAAGGAACAGGGCTTCAGGTTTACAGGATGGTGGGGCCTGGGGATGTGGGGAGAGAGGAGGGGGCATCTTGAAACTTTAAGAAAGTTGGGTTTCTGTGTTGAGAGCAGACTTTACGATAGGTACAGGCTACTAGGATAAAGAGAGGGCGAGCCAAAGATAGGGATATGAAATAAGGGGGACGTCCTGGAGGAGGCGTTCTGCCAGTTGGGCTCCAACAGAGGAAAGAGACAGAGCTCTAAGGATGGAAGAAGGTGCTTTTATCCATGAAAAGTGTGAGTGAGAAACTCAGGAATGTTCAGTGGACAGCAGGCAGGAAGTCACCAGTGAAGAGTACAGCTGGATATATTACCTGGCAGGGGAGATACCATGATCACGAAGGTGGTTTTCCCAGGGCAAGGCTTATCCATTGCACTCCGGATGTGCTGACCCCTGTGATTTCCCCAAAAGAAAAAAAAAAAAAAAAGAGTATAGCTGGGACCAGGCTGGTGTGACCCAGTGGACTGAGTGTCATTCCATGGACTGAGAGGTCCCAGTTCCATTCCTGTCAGGGCACATGCTGGCAGGGGCGTGTAGGAGGCAGCCGATTGAAGTTTCTCTCTCACATCGACATTTCTATCTCTTCCTTCTTCACTCTAAAAAAATCAATAAAAACATGTTTTTTAAAAAAAGAGTAAAGCTGGAAGGGGGGCCTTGTGTGTGTGGGGGTGGTGTCTGTGTATGTGCATGCACGTACGTCCTGGGACTTTAATGGGGAGAATTATCTGGTCAAAGTCTCCTGGGAGAAGTCAAGCTAACAGAGCTAACAGCAGTGGGTATGGAGAGGCTGGGGGAATGCAGCCCCTTCCTTCAGCAGTGAAGGGGGAGCAGGGATAAAGGGTCGTGTGAGGGAACTGCTGAATTTTCAGGCAGACCTATAGTGTCAAGTTGCAGCTCAAGTGATATCCAAATGTCTCATATCTCTCTTCTATCATTTCCTCACTTACTTCCAGCACGCAGAGCACGCCATCTGCACACTGTTGGGCCAAAGCAATAAAACCCAAGAGGAAGTTGCAGAATGGTGCAGCAGAATCGGTCAGATATGCCTGGGGTATTCGCTGAGACGTGTGTGTCTTTACTTATCTAAGTATTAGGGTCCTGACTGTTCCGAATGGGATGTGTCCCGTTTGGTGTGGCTGAGAGGCGGCCCCAAAATGAACCATGGAGGGAGGGGCAGGTTTCCATTCGCACTGAGCTTCTCTCCCTGCTCCGAAATCACATTTCTCCCCAGGCCCTGCAAATGTTTCTCGTGTGCTGACAGGTCATACAGCTCAAGACAAGACGCCAGCGGGAGTCCGGGTTTGAGCAAGAAGCAAACAGTGCAGCGGGGAGGTAACGTGAGCTGGGTGTTAAGTGACAAGGGCAGGAGGTGGCCGGCCCACTCGTCCCAGCTGTCTCCCTGAGGCCTGCTGACAGGTGCAGCCTGTGGGGTGGGCCCCCCTTCTCAGGCAAGTCAGGTAAATTCTTCACACCTTTGTTTCTACCTTGTAGGGCTGTGGGGAAGGTGCAGGGGTTACCTAGGAAAAGCTCCTGGCACAGCACCTGGCACACAGCAGCCACTCAGGAAATGCTTTAGAGGATGGTCCTAACCGGGGAAACTCAGATGGTGCTTCGCTTCATGCCAGGAATGGTTTTAAGCACTTTATATATATGACCAATTTAATCCTTCACAACCCTGGTAAGGCAAAGTCCATTATTATCTCCACTTTACAGGGGGAAAGACTAAGGCACACGGAGGCTCTGTGACTTGCCCGTGGTCACAGAGCTGGTAGATCTGGGATTCCACAGGAAGCCAGGCTCCAGAGGACCGGTGTGGATCAGTGATGAACTGATCTAAATGTGATGTACTGGTGGATGGATGGACGAAGAACGTGGACCCCCATGACTTTCAGTAAGGCTGGAAGTTCTAACCCCGCCCCACGCTGCCCAGTCGATCACCCGTTAGCCTGCAGTCGCCTCATCTGCTCTGCGCCAGAGGCGCAGGCTGCCCCTGACTGAACCGGGAATAGCATGCCATGATTTGGAAGGTTAGAACTAGAAAGAACCAGAGATCACCTAACCCCTAATTTTATGTTTGAGGGAACTGAGACAAACAAGAGAGGGGAAGGGACCAGCCCGGCATCACACAGAGCCTGCTGAGACACCCCACATCCATGCCTGACACTGTTTTCAGTGTACCCCACGGCCTCTTCTTCTCACCAGGGAAGTCACATCTGGAAGTTGGGAGAGGAATTAGGAATGGACAAAAAAACAAGTCTAAAGAAGTGAATATGTTGCATGGCCGATTGCTTTCCAGGGAGGTCTTTCTTGGTTGCAAGGAAGTTCCTATTTATTTCAGGGCATTGAAGTCATCAGGCTTGCCCACCCCCCCGCCCCCACCAGCAGGCACAGGGAGATCACAGAAGGGACAGGACACTTGTACCGAATGCACCCTCCTTGGGCCACAGGGGCCATTTGCCGTTTCCCCAAACAGGCCTAGAGCATCCCACATCCCTGCCCAGAGACATTTGCTCATGTCTTTCCCTCCACGTGAATCTTTCCACTCTCAGCCCTGCCCCCTCGTAAATATCTGGAGAAACCCTCCCCAGGTCTCTGTGAAGCGCCCCAACCATCACAGCCGAAACAGATTCTCTGGGCTCCAGAGAGATCTCAGGCTGGCCCGTGACGTCCTGGCCCCCACATGAGCCAGACATGGGTGTGAATCTCATGTCCAGCCTCCCTGTCCCCATTTTCCCACTTGTTAAACGGGGATGATAACAATCCTCTCTTTGTGGCTTTACCTATAGGAGATTGACACGTGAACCTCCAGCACAGGGCCTGGTGCTCAGGAAGTGGCAGGCATGGCGGCCTCCCTGGGAGGTCTTATTCACGTGCTGTTTCGATTTCTGGGTGCTGGGTTTGCACGTTCTCTCCTCCTGAGGAGATGCCTGTCCTGCCAGGAGCGGGGTCGAGTTTGCTCCCTCTGCAGGCCCACTGCACCCCAAGCCCTGCACAGTCGGCGCTCGGAGCGCAAGTGTTTGAGCTGGACACAGACAGGGTGGGTCACTGGAGCAAGGGGTTGTTACAGCTTCTGTGAAAAGCCTGTGGTGACTCCCTTTCCTACACAGGCATCAGAGGCTCTGGGTAGAAATGGAGAGTGGAGATCATTCTCAGCTCTCATCACTGGTTTCCATCTGGGTGATAAAATTACCTCGTGAGGATGTCACAGAGCCCATGTCAGGCTCTTCACACTCGCAACCTCGTTTAATGTGTGCTAAAGTCCCTTGAGCTAGACACTATTATGCCTATTTACAGATGGGGAGATTGAGGCTCAGAGAGATTACGTCCCCTGACAAGGGTCAGCCACCAAATGTACAGCCGAGCTGGGGTTTGAACCTGAGGCGGCCTGACTCCCAAGTCCATGCTCCCAAGTCCAGGGGTCTGAAAACTCCCTCCCACCACCTGTCCCAGTTTCTGTAAGGCTATCAAGCTAAGAAGGGTTTTTAAACTTTCAAATAGTTGGTGGTGGAAATAAAAAGGAGACTAATATTTTGCGACGTGCGAAAATTATGTGAAATTCAAATGTCAGCGCCCGTACACAAGGCTTTCCTGGAGCTCAGCTACACGTCCGTCCACAGGCACTGTCCGGCGGCCTCTGCGCTGCCGCAGAAGAGGGCATGTTTGCAGGACAGGCTGCACGGCCGGAAAGCCTGGACTGTTTACTGTCTGGCTCGTTACAGGAAAGGTTCGCCGACCCCTGCTCAGTGCCGTGCTGCCTCGCAGATAAGCTTCCTGCAAAGCAAACTTGCCTTTCAGAACAGTCATGCTACAAAGGGCACCCGTCCCTGCAGCCATCGATCTCGGTCTCCGATTCCGACTTTCCCTTTGCAGGCTGAGCCAGCCCTGGGCAATGCCAGCTGTCACCCGGCTCCCGGAGAGATGTGCAAGGCAGAGCTGAGGGCAGCCACCAGACCCTGCCAGGCAGGGACAGGCCAGAGCAAGCCTGGAAGGAGAGGGAAGGGATTTAGCCCCAGAAGTCAGCTCCAATGCTTCAACACATTCAACACCTTGATTCACGGTTTCCTGCCACATCTTGTTCAGCTGTGAACATGCCTGGGCCCCTCGCAGGGACAGGCAGGCTGGAACTGATGAAAGCGCAGGGGCCTCAGACCCCACGAGGCTTCATCCGGCCCCCGCCCTGCTAGCCTGCAGAGGCCGGGCTCAACAGAGCCCTCTCTGGGGGGCCTCAGGCAACTCCCTCCGTGTCCATGTCTGAGCCTCGGTCTCACGATCTGTAGAATGAGAGGTTGGCCTGGCTGCTCTAGTCCCACCTGCCCCACGCTCCTGCAGAAAGCAGGCCTTCTTCAGATTGCGTACACACCAGGATTCTCCAGCAGCCTTTGCCCTGCTTGTGGGGTGAGTTCCAAAGAGCAGATTTTGCTCTTTGTGGCATTCCTTCATTCAGCAAAAATTTTTGAGCATCGGCTATGTGTCCAGCTCTGTAGAGATATAAAGGAAGTAAAAGTAACAGCAGAGCTTTCTATTTGTTTCTGGATATACGCTGTACCAGATGGGAAGCTACAGACCCATCCCAGCAAATCCAGACTCCTTGACAAGGCTGAGTGCCGGCTGTCCACTGGGCATGCCCCAGGTGCGTTCACAGCTGTGCTTTTGTTGAAGCCGCAACACATTCCTGTGGCCCCCGCGTCCTTAGACACAGTAACAGATATGGAAACCAAGACTCTGCGGTTGCTTGAGATCAAGAGGGTGTCAAGAGCAGAAGCTAGGCGTTCACTGCAGGTCTCACTGGTTCTTAAATCTGTGCATCTTCAAAACATGGCCCACCCTCCCAATCAGAGTGCAGCTGGGGGCCTGAGGACGTGCAGGGTGGGGACTTTAAGACAAACTCTTAGAGAAGAAAAATCTTTTTTTTAAAACCCCACTGCAGTGCAGTGACCCACGTGCTTGTTTGTAAGCCTACTGGGCTTTTCTCAGGGCATGACCTTGTCTTTCTTGCTAATCCCAGTCCCTATCATGGTGCCTAGTAAGTGATAATAAAGGAAGGGTGGCAGGTACTTTCTGGCTCTGGGGCACGAAAACCTAGAGGTTAAAATATGATGTCTAAAGTCAGACCCTCTGGGTTTCAGTCTCCGCTCTATCATTTACTTGTTTAACTCTCTAGGCCTTAGTTGTTTTATAAGTAAAATCAAGAGGATTATAGTTCCTACCTGGCCCTCAGCTGTTCTCAACCTCTGAGGCCGACAGCTCCCCTCCTGTGGCCCCTTCATTACAGCCTAAAATCCCACCAGTAAAAATCCATCACTGTGTGATAATCATATTCCTTTGGAACTGGGGACCAGAACACACATGCTCCCTCCCCCGGGAACTGCCTGCCCCAGGCTCCATGGGTACTCAGTAAAATTTGTTTATTTTTTTAAACAAATGTATTGGGGTGACGTTGGTTAACAAAATTATATAGATTCCAGGTGTACACTTCTATAACACACCATCTGCATACTGCATTGTGTGTGCACCACCCCAAGTCAAGGCTCCTACCATCACCGTTATGCCCCCTTTTCCCTCTGGTAATCAGCACACTGTTGTCTGGCTACAAGTTAAGTTTGTTGTTTGTTTGTTTTTTTCACCCAGAGAGAAATCTTCATCTCGGTTTCCTTACACGTCAGCAGGAAGAGCACTGGGCCAATCAAACAGCTTCAGACCCAGCTCTGCCTTTCAACGAGCCAGAGAGCCCCGGGGGAGATCTTTCCCTCCCTGGGTCTCAGTTTCCCCATCGGTACAGCTACAGTGAAGAAGCTGAATAGAGGGATCTCAAAGCGCCACCCGCTCCCTGCTGCTCTCTGTCACTTGCTTCACGGAAGCTGAGCTTGGGCTCAGCATTCATTGTCCAGCTCTGGCCCTGAATTGCAAAGCTCAACCCTGGTGCCTGTATCACAACCTTAAAAAGAGAGAAGCACTAATAAAAATCAGTGTTGAGACATACGGGTTCAAACCACAAAATGATTATTTTCAATGGAGACTAACATGTCATGTAAACGCTGTCTTCCCTTCCTAGTTCCATCTGCTTTTGTGAAATTCTCTTTCCAAGAGCAACTCAGGATTCTATTGAATTTGAGTTTTCAGAGCTTTCTGCAGTCGGAAACGAGAGACTGGGATGTTGGAAGTGATCTGGGCCCTGAGGCTAAGGCGACTAGATTCCATTTTTATGTAGGCCCCTTAGCTAAGGCAACTAAATGACTCCATTTTTATCATCAATAGACCTTCCTTGATATTCTTCCAATAATAGGTTAATTACCCCTAGACATAAAGGAATTTTGCCTAAGATTACAGTTGCCCCATGAATTCGGAGGCATTTGCAGTTTCCTGAGTATAGGTATTTGCAAGTACTTGTGCTATCGGTGAATAATGCTAGTTTTGACTTCTGTAATCTCTGTTACTCACACTATTGTACTGGTCCCCTGAGGGGAGGGGGGCAAAAGGAGGAGGGGGCTTCTGTCTTTAAAATGGGACGAGCAAGAAGAATCGGGGCTGCTGATCTGAGGGGAGACTATGCCCCCCGCAGCCCGCCGCGAAATAAAGCGCTCCTTTCCAATCCGGCTGGCGTCTCTGGTTATCTCACTGTCACCTTACAACAGAAGAAGCTGGGGTTGGGGCAGGGTGGCAGAAGGAGGCCTGAGGCCAGGAGGACGGGAAGGATTTAGGTAACCGTGGTCACAGAGGTCCTATGCAAATGGTTGGTGCGGAGAAAACGCTGCCTAGCTTTTTCAACTGCCTCCCAGGGGAGCCGCTATCTGGTTCCTATTAATTGATTGATTGATTATTGATCACCCTTTAAATCTTATGGGCTGAAAAATAAAGTGATAAAAGAAGGAAAAACAGTAAGACTATCCACAGATTTTTAGATGTAGAAGAAACTGAAAAAGCTTTTCACCTTGCATCCTCACCAAACGTGTGTCAGAAGGAAAAGGAGTGGTCAGGGCTGCTGGAGGGCCCCGCGACCTCCCTGGGACCTGGGGACTTGTTCTTTCGGAGGCTCCACACCACACCAAGGAGGCCCAAACGCACCCACACTGAACGAGCTCTGCCCACATTTCTAATTTTGCTTTTGAAGTGGTTTGACTATCAGTAACTTGTTAAAGGTACGGTTGCTTATGATTCCCTGCTATTTTAATAATTTTGTGTTCCCTAGAATTCCTGCAAAACATAAAAACCTCAACTAAAAGTTGTTTTCACAGGAAAATTTTAAATGCTAAATTCACTAGTTAATGAAGGTGCCATAAGTTTTAATGAAACGTGTATTAATTTTGATCTTGCAGTTTCCTCCTGGTAGCTTCGTTCTCGGGGCTGAAGCGTTTCTTAACGCCTGCGAAGCTCAGAAGTGCTCGGCACTGTGCGCTAGCGACAGCAGAGGAGGGAACTGCTCCCACTGCTCCTCCCACCAATCCACTCTCCGAACATCGTCCTAAAGGGAAGAGAGAGGTGTGCCCCCACCCTCACTGTGCAGCAGACCAGGTCTCCTGCCCCTTCCCACCTCCACAGAGGCTGCTGCTGCGGGGGGCGAAGGGAGCCTGGGTTCTGGCCTGTCTCTCCCGCCCCCCCCCCCCCCCATTCCTGACATAACCTGCTGTGCACCGGCCGCCCCTCCCTCTTTGGGCGCCTCCCATCAACCCTTCTGGCGACTCCATAAATCACCAAGGCTCTGCACAAAACCCCCTTCCAAGGTTTCCCAGAAAGAATTGCTATTGAGTCAAACAAATGGGGCAGGGAGGTGCTTTGGGAAGGCTGGTGCGGCAGGGTAGAAAGAAGCAGAGAGTGAGCTGGGACTGCAAGCCAAGCCAGCCAGGCCTTTGTTTCCGCCACAGAGTACAACTGCTCTCCTGCTGCCTCATTTTCATCTCCATTTGAGGTTGGGGGTAGGGGGTGGGGAAGGGAGAGGCTTTGGGGAGGGGTCAGTACGGAGAATATACACACAGATGAAGGTGAGGCAAGTCTGGAAGCAGCCAGGTGGCCAGGATCAAAAGCTTCCCAGTCACAGGGTCACAACTTCTCTTTCCTTTTAGGAGCCCAAGGGAGGACTGGGGGCAAGCCCACTGGTCTGTGACACAGGACGTGTGGGTGCTCTTACTCCTTCGCCTCGGGAGCACCCATGGGAGACAGCTGCCCGGCGGAGGGGCACTGACTGTCCTTGCTGTGTACAAGTGGCAATGTGTTCATCATTCATTGCATCTATGACCCACTTAATTAATTCCTATATTGCTCAGTGCTTAGCCTGTGTCCCTCGGGCCTGTTCAGTACAGGCCGCACGAGCAACCAGAAAGCACTGTCCTGCAGGCAGCTGTAATAACGACGATAGCAGCAGCCAGCACGCAGGCTTCTTTCCAGTGCTAAGCACTCCAGTTCCGTCTCACCTGACTCTCAGAGCAACTCACTGAGACAGGGATTGTTATCTCCATTTTACACATGGGGAAACTGAGGATTGGAGAACTTAAATATATTCCCAGAGTCACACAACTAGGGAGGGCCAGCGTCAGAAAAACCCAGGTAGCCCTAGCCAGGTAGCTCAGTTGGTTAGAGCATCGCCCTGATACACCAAGGTTGCTGGTTCAATCCCCAGTCAGGGCACAGAATCAACCAATGAATGCATCAGTAAGGGGAACAATAAATTGATACTTCTCACTTTCTCTTTTCCTCTCTCTAAAAATCAGTCAATAAATAAAATTTTTAAAAAGAACCACATGAAAAAATATAATTTATTTAAAAGAGAAAAACCCAGGGAGTGGGGCTCAAGCCCACCCTCTGGCCCAGTCCTCCCCCTGCCTTATTAAATGACTCCTGATTGCTACTGCAGGCTAGCTGGTGGTCTGCGTCATGCCCGTCATGGGATGGGATAAGAACCCTCCACTGGTGGTCATGAAGCACCTGTCCTCAGGGACTCCACATCTCCATTCTAATTCCACACCACTCCCCTGTGGCATTGTCATGCCACGCAACTGGCACTAGCTTAGCTTCCTGTCCTTTGAGTGTTGCAGCTACCCTATGAGGTGGGCAGGGCAGGCCTTTCTATTCAACACATGGGGGGGGAGTGAGCATAATAAGGTGAAGAGTCTTGTCAAAGGTCACTGCAAACATTTGATAGAATTGGAATTGTAGCCCAGTTATCTAAAGCCAAAGCCATCTCCTACTGCTGATATTACATCTCAAGGTCATGACAAGGAGAGGGACTCTTCAGCACTCTTGGTTCTATGCCTTGTCCTCTCACCAGAAGTCAGAAAATAGCTCCCTGGGATTCTCCATAATGACCAACAATGGCAGTTCCTTCCCAGCCAACACTCTCCCTTAGTCATCTATTCCTTCAGACTGCGCAGTTCTCAGAATTGGCCTTATGCTTAAAGCACAAACATGCCCCTGGGGAGAGTGTCACACGCTCTGATCCTTTCATCTTGAGAGAGTTCACAGTCCCTCTAGGACAAAAAGGAGACCCCTGAGCTGAAAGTCAGGCAAGGGGCAGGCACGAGGGAGGCAGGGGGGGGAGGTGAGGAGGGCTGTGGCCACGGACGTCTTCGTTCTGCCCCAGTTGGTCCAGCACAGTACAAACTGCCTGCCGCGTTCCGGGAGCAGGGGGAGGCCTCCACCTCGACCTCTCCCCTGATTTCCGCTGCTGTCTCCTCACACTCACCTGGACCTCCTCATTCTGGTTCACCTAGCAGGCTGGAGGATGCCAGGTTCCAAGAGGGGGATCGCGTGATCAGGGTGGGGTTCACGGGGCTTTCTTGAAGGAGTGAGTTCTGTCAGAGGCAGTCCGGCTACACAGGAGGCAAACTATTCACCCAGGATCCTCACACGCCTGCTAATAGGTGAGAAATAGCAGGAAGACTGAACACTTGCTTTCCAAAGGGTGTACATTTTGTTCTCAATATCATTTCACAACTTCAACCAATTGAATAATTCCCACTGCTTCTTAAGAATGAGATTCCAGCAACATCAGCTTTCCCATGTAAACTGTCCTGACAGTAGATTAAGTGGCCCTCTTTTGTGGTTCCATAGCTCCAAGGCCATTCCAGTGCTTATTTTAAAGGAAGAATACCAAAGACAGAATTCTCAAAGAAATCCATCCCTTTTCTGCACAGCTAGCTCACCAACTACCTTATGTGAGCCTGGGCAGGTTGCTTCTCCTCTCCAAACTCAGTCTCCTCAACTGCAGAATGAGGCTGGTAAGAGACCTACCTCCACAGTGTTGGCTGAAGATCAAACACTCTAAGTTCTTTGTAAATTCTAAGCCAAGAAAGATGTCATTATTCCTCATTCACTGACCACTTTGCCCCTAATTGGCTGTTGCACACAAAATGAGTACCAGATTCTACCATTAAATTGTTTTATTGGAAGGGATAAAAGGGCAACACAAATTTAAAAAAAAAATAACAAAAAAAAAACAACAAAACTTGTTAGTATAAGAGAGTACGTTTGGAGGGATGGTCCTGAACTGAAGTCAACAGCAGCCTGGACAAAGAAATGCCAAGTTCTGCAACCTTTGCACCACACTTCAAAGGGCATTGGCCCCTGACTCACAGGTAACACAAATATTTTTTACTCTAATGTAATTCTTTGTTTAATACACTCATCCCATTTTCCCTGGGTCCTTTCCACATTTATCAATATTATAAGCAGTAATCCTTTTAAGCAGTAATCCCCAAATTTTGAGTGTAACAAAATTATGATAGGCATTTGTTCAAAATGCCAGTTTCTAGGTTCCACACCTAGAGACTCTGGGGTGGGCCCCACAAGTCTGCACCTGTGGATGACCCCAGACCCATTCTTTCAGAACCTCTGCTTTAGGTTAGTTAGGTCCCAAAGGGCACAGACAGTATCATTTAACTGCCTGATATATCACCATTGCTCAATGCTCAAAGAAGATGCTTGCTAATAAAGGAGAAATACCAGGAAGTCTGAACACTTGCTTCTTAAAGGACATACATTTTGTCCTCAATATCATTTCACAACTTCAACCAGTTGCATAATTCCCACCCCTTCTTAAGAATGAGATTCCAGCAACATCAGCTTTCCCATGTGGACTTTTCCAATCCTGCCAGGCTAGATTAAGTGACCTCCTTGTGGTCCCACAGCTCCCAGACCATACTGGTGCTTACTTGATACTACTGTGTTTGTTGACTTGACTGCTAGTCTTCTCCCACCAGCAGGAAGCTTGCCCCACTCCTCCATTCCTCCATTCCTCAAGGACAAGGGCTGTGTCCCCTTTTCTTTCCACCATCTAGACCTGTGATCAGCACTCTGTCAGCTGTGGTTCATGGAATGAAGCACAGAGGTATGCAATGAGATGAGATGGGCGGCAAACACTTTAGGATAAGAGAGGACAGTGAGTCCTCTGTGACGTTCCAGTACAAGGACCCTCTCGTCCTAGGGTGAGCCGCGTGCCTGTGCATGGTTGTTTCTCAGGGAATGGAGATTTTGACCTTGTCCGTGGTTTGGGGGTTTTGAGAAATTATTTCAGGGAGTGGGCATCAATAGATGTTCCTTTTAATGCTGTGGAAGAGGCTCTTTGTTTTTCATAGTAATTTTGACATCTTAAGGCAGGTGTTTCAATTGGCTCAATGTCACTCACACTTAGATTATCTTTGTTTACATAGCAGATCTCCATAAATTATATAATTCTATCTGGTTACCTCCTGTAAGGGAATCATGCTCACCCACACTGTTAAACTCCTATATGGCCATGTGGCTTGCTTTGGTCAAGAAATCTGGGCAGAATTGATCAGAGTCACTTCTAGATGGATGCTGTAAGAATTGATTTGTGTTTCGAATGCCCAGGTCCCAGAAGAAGGATGGCAATGATAGGAGCAGAACCCCAAGCTGACCCACAATCGACAGAGCGAGGGCAAGAAGTGAACCTTTTTTTGCTGTAAGCCCTGGCATTTGGGAGCCGTTACTGCAACATAACCTGGCCTTTTCTGGCTCACATCCAGATGCCCGCATGTCCCGATTTCTTAAGTCTGAAATGTTCACACACAACTAGGCTGGCTTTTTGATTTTAAGAAAATATGTTTCTTAAAAATGCCTCCGTGGGCCCTAGTTTCCATGCTTTTAAAGTGAGCGAAAGAATAACATAATAACAATATTAAATGCTTATTGTGTGTCAGGCTGAGCACTTTAGAAAAAGTATCTCATTTTATCCTCACAATAACCCTATTTAGAGAGGAGGGAACAGAGGCCTGGAGAGGTTAGGAAAGTTGCTCAAGGGAATAAAGATATTGAGAATAATCAAAGATGGGATGCAAATGGTCTTACACCAGAGACGAGTCTCGTGACCTCTGTGCTACATCTGTGGGGTCATCTCTAAGGTCCTGCCCTTCTGGACCCCCTAAGACACTGTGACACTGCCATGGTAACAGCTACCCTAGCCTTGGATTCTGAGACCCAGACCTGTGTTCACCACTGCCCCACTGTTGTGGGTAAGGAAATCATCTGTGCTGGCCTCTGAGCGTCCTGGAGGAAGGCACTGGAGAAACGGAGTGGACGCCCCAGTCTACCGAGGAGGACATGCCTCCCGGGTTTAGGAGGTCCCTCCAGCTACTTCCCTCTCCAAAGTCGCTGTCCTGCTGGGTAAGAAATGTGCAGCTGAAGCAGAAAGCCTTTCTGTCCTTGCCAGATTTTACATACAAACGAAAATCGCTTACAGAAGAAGTGGAGGCCGGGGAGGGAGACCTGTCTTGTGGGAGGCCAGGGGAGGAGGTGTGGCCTCCTATGTGGCTCTGGACTCAGGCTGCAGCCCTGGGTCCTAGGGAATTCTGCTCGTTTTATCCCACTAACCCTCACCACGGGCACTCCTCAGCCCCTGAGAGAGAAGGCAGGCCTTTTCCCAAGCATGGAGCCCTGCTCCTTTCACAGAACGGCACTGGCAGAACACACACAGCCTCTCCACACCTGTGCCCAGTCAGACAGACCCTGCAATGCCCAGGCCCTTCTGCTTCCATCTGCCTTCTGTTAGGCAGAAACCCAATGCTTTTTTGGAAGGACATTTTCACTCTCTATGGTCCTTTCTCTTCATGGCCTTGCTCTTGAGAATGAAAGAAGCTCAAGGGTCCAACTGACCGAAAAGAGACCGGTTCCTTCAGAGGAACAGAAATGTCAAACCAAGGGCCGCTGGGCAGTAAGGAACCTCTCCTCCACAAACCTGTGCCCCAAACAACCCTGAACTCCTCCCAAGGCTGGCTGCAGCTGTGATCCTGGGCTGTCTCAGAGTCGAATCTGGCTTTGGCTCTGCAGCCGTCTAGCAGTAGGCTGTGGGTAGGTCCTTCACTCCTCTGGATCTGCACCTCATTCTCTTTAAACCATGGCCTCGGATGAGACAGGCTCTGAGTACACCTCCAGCAATACGATTCCAGGGTGCCACGGGTCTGTGGTGCTGGGACTACATTGGCATAACTGTCTGGCCTGATGATTGGCAAGAGTAGCATTATTGGTTTGTCTCTTCCTGTCTACTCCCTCCTCTGTTTCTCTAAACATCTGTCACTCCACCTACCTGCCACCAAATGCCATTAGCCACTTTGTTTTGATACTCAGCAGCTCCGGCAGAAGGATGGCTGAATTGCTGCTGGGGTGTATCTGAGCCTTTCTCTCATCTGCCTTCTCCTCATCTTCCATTAGTAGAGTTCTTGGAGATTAGGTTTCATTATGACATCTCTCAAAGGAGTAGAGTTGAAGCATGGGAGGGACAAGACTGGGATTTTCAGGGTCTTAAGCAACATGAGGTGAGCAGCCCCTTGCGATTTTCTACAATATAGCGTTCCACCTACAGCCAACGGTCAGCGACATCAGGTCAGCTCCCAGCTCAGGCTCCTGACAACCCATGCCCTCCATTCAGATGCTCCTCGCCATGTCTTCCTTTGGGCCACTAAACTCTTACTGCCTTCCCAATGCCTGCAGTACTATCCTTGACCCCAGCTGATCTTGGCCCTGACCCATTGGTGCTGACTCAACAAAGAAAAGTAGACCCTCAGGCAGCCAAACGGTGGACCTGGGCCAGAGCCTGCAGGAGTGGGCTGGAGGGCAGGCAGAGGGGGAACCCATCAATCAGCCTGTCACCAGGTCTCTGCTGAGCCCAAGGACTTGGTCCCATGCCGAGCTGCATGGTGGGGTCCCGGAAGGAGAGAAGATAGGAGTCTTTATTTTGTGGCAACTAAAGATGTGAAGTGAGAGCTCTTTGGTTTGGGGAGCCCTGAAGTGCGCTGGCCCAGCTCTGAGCACTGCCACTAACCGCTGCCACCATGGAGTTCTTCGGGGAAGGCGGGAGGGGGCAGCCGGGGCAGGACTTTGAAGCTGCATTTGCAAAGGTTTGGATGTAAAATTAAGATATCAGTAGTTTATAAGGAACAGAGAGAGCAGGCAAATGGAAACTATGGGGGGACTTTAAAGCTCAGAGCCACACCCTTGGTGCTGTCATTGCCACCAGCCCCCACATTTCTTTCCTACTGGTTTGCTGGGTGTGAGCACCCCCTTTGAGTTAAAGCATTGTTTTTAAAATGGCCCTGCTAAAATGAACCAACTACGCTACTCTGAGAGATTCTTTTCAACCCCATTTGTACCCAGGACTGCATTTGCAGAGGAATACAGGCCCATAAAAGACTCAGGGACACAGAGGAGTGACTTTGATTGAGGAGGCTGCACTTCAGAACCCCCGAGCCCTAAGCGCTGGAATCCTGAATCAACTACTGATCAGCTGTGTAACTGAACGGGGTTACCCAGTTCCTCGGAGGCATGGTTCCTCCTCTAGTGACGAGCAGCAGCAGCCTCACAGGGCCTTGGAAGAGGCACCGCTTCAGGGAAGTGGTGTACTCATAAGTGAGATTCACACAGGTGAGAATGGGGAGGGAAATAAGCTCAGGGTGGGGGAGCACCAGGGAAAATGCCGCTTTCTCCTTGAGTCCAGACTTCGGGAGAACTTGCCAAGGGCTCCCTCTGCTGTTCATTCTCTGCACTCATCTTCCTATATAAAATATGCCCAGATTCCTTAGTCTGAATGTGCACGAGCCCTCATTTAGTCAGAGGGGTCCTGTTGTACTTGTTAACATTATCCCTTGAAAACATTCTTTCCTTTCCATTCTGTTGTTTTTCTTCCAATTTTTTGTCTTTGTCTCCTCCCTAGGTTGGTACTCCCATCATCAAAATCTTTCACAATATGCCACTCTCAGAGAACCTCAGTCTCTCTATCTGTAAAAAGAAAATAAATATTTGCCAAAGTTAAGCCAGTAAATGACAGAGCGGAAGTTGGATAATATAATTTCTTTTTCTTTTTAAAAAAATTTTTTCTTTATTGATTTTAGAGAGCGAGGAAGGGAGAGGGAGAGAGAGATGGAAACATTGATGAGAGAGAACATCGACTGGCCGCCTCCTGCGTGCTCCCCACTGGGGATTTGGCCCACAACCTGGGCATGTGCCCTGACTGGGAATCGAACTGGTGACCTCTTGGTGCATGGGTCGACGCTCAACCACAAAGCCACACTGGCCGGGAGGATAATATAATTTCTGCCCCCAAAGCTCATCCTTTTCCAATGTTATTATCCCTCTCTGAAGTGTGTGACCGTAGACATAACATTTAACTTCTTTAAAACCAATACATAACATGTAACTTCTTTACAACCAATACTGGCCATGATCTTAAAGCATGGTGCATTCAAGTCAAGTTCATGGTGGGTGCTTTAGAGGAAACAGGACACGGCAACAGATTAGGCTAGAAACGTAAGCAGGAGCAAAGTCACGAAGAGCCTTGTAAAATATGGTCCCAGTTACCCAGTGCAGGGCTACCATGAGGATTACATGAGTTAATACAGGTCAAGCCCTTAGAACACAGCCAGGCTCACAGCAAGGTGCATGTGTTAGGTTTCCCAATAAAATCCTTCCATTGCTAATCACTACTTAGAAACTAAAGCAGGGAAATTTATGAGAACGGCCTTAAGTTGATCAATTAAAGAACAGTTGTTTGGGAGAGGAAAAAGATGAGAAAAAGAACATTAGGAAAGAGAAATGAAGATCCATATCACCACTATAATATTGGCCTTTGAATCTTAACAAATTACACCATTTCACGTGCATGCGCGCGCGCGCGCGCACACACACACACACACACACACACACACACACAGCTCCCTCTAGACCAGCGGTTCTCAACCTGTGGGTCGCAACCCTTGTGGGGGTCGAACGACCCTTTCACAGGGGTCACCTAAGACCATCGGAAAACACATATTTCAGATGGTCTTAGGAACTGAGACACCGCTCCTCTATCCTTCTCCAGGCGGGTCTGCCCACATGCAGATATGCCCACATATAACATGAGGAACTGTATTAAAGGGTCGCGGCATTAGGAAGGTTGAGAACCACTGCTCTAGACAGAGAGAAGCCCTCTCCTACTGGCTCCCTTCCAAGCCATACTTCCACTGAGCATCCCATTGGCTCTGCCCAGCGGTAGCACCATTAGGGCTTCTCCCTGCATTACTGTAACCTTTTGACTCACTTTTGAGGGGCCACACTCTCCCTTAGCTTCCCTCATTGGTTCATATCTTCATTGCTCTGGTTACTCAATTACAAAGTCAATGTTTCGATGATGTATTTAATACTTTCTTCCTGTAATGACCTTTTTAAAGAGAAAATTCCTTTAGACTCTGAAAATGTGGTCATAGACTTGTAAACCCTAATTTGAAAAGTGCTTGATAAATACAATCTTATTCTATTAAACATATTTTAACAATGCATTACCACTGCATAAGTTTTGTTTTTACAACTGGTAAAAATAATTCTTAATATTACAAAATGAAAATACTAAATTCAAGTTTTCTCTTCAAACTAGCAAACTCTAGAAAATACACCCAAGTTCATCTTAATTATGTTTTAGTAGGTTGTTTGTCCTAAAATTAACTTCTGGCTTTCTTTTTTACCTTAGTCTGCTAGATCACATTAGGACATTATGGAAACTTAAAAATAACTTAGTACTTACTAAACTGTAATTTTACACAGGTCCTTATCTATCGTGCCTTCAAGATGCATCTGCCAAACCGTATACTTGGGCTATGCCCTTCTTCTCATTGTACTGTACCACCCCCTAGCGTTACACATGGTGCTTGCAGCCAACACCTGCTGACAAACTTCTCTGCTTTGTTGAAGGTAAGAGTAAGTACCTTCCTGATTTACAGATTAGGTTCCCAAAGAATATCTGTAAATCCATTGGGTTCCAAGGACAAAGTGCACTATGTAAATCTTCAAAAATATCTAGAGAACTAGCGACTATATTGTGACATCCTATGTTTTCCAAAGTCAGTACACAAAATCAATGGTGAATATAAGGATATACACAATGTTTGTTCCGTTTTCCCCTGCTGACATTTTTAGGGATACCTCCATGTTTAATTCAATCCAGGAAACAAAACAGTACGGCAGGCTTCAGTGACGCACAAACCACAAAGGTGGCTCTAGTTCAGATCAGCAGGTTAGTTTTGTAAAAAATGATTAGCTGTCTTGGCTGGTTTGGCTCAGCAGTTAGCTTCGGCCCTCAGACAGAAGGGTCACGTGTTTGATTCCTGGTCAAAGCACATACCTGCGTTGCAGGTTCGATTCCCAGCCTTGGTTAGGGTTGTGTGGGAGGCAACCCATCGATGTCTCTCTCACATGAATGTTTCTCTCTCCCTCCCTCCCTCCCACTCTATCTAAAAAAATAATTATTAGCATTGCCCTGGCAGGTGTGGTAGCCAATCGATGTTTCTCCCTCTCCCTTTCTAAAATCACTAAAAACATATATTTTTTTAAAAATTTATTTTGAGCTGCTAAAAACATTTGATATTTTAAGTTTTTGCTTCATAGAAATATCTATTATTTAAAAATTAACAAATTCACGTTTTCCAGCTTATCATTCCAGCTTGCTGGATCTTCTTGGACACTTGCACTGACTTTGTTATATTCGCTTTGGAAAGTGGTCAGGGCGTTTAGCTTTCAAGGAGAAACAGAATTGGAGGTGTCCTGATTTGGGTTGGCCCATGAGCAGGTGAGGTGTTCTAGGTGCCGTGGAAACCCCTGGAACTGTTAACGAGTGTGGAAATGAGAACAGGCCACCTGTGTGTATGGTAGATGGACCAGACCGACATCAGTTCTTGATTTTCTCTAATCAATGTTTCTACAAGTTCTTCAATTTGCTCCTCACGAACATCTTCAGAGCCATCACCACCTATTTATCCAGTGTTTCATATCTCCATCAATGGCCCAGAAATGCTGAAAATTCATGTACACATTTTTCTATGTTGAACAACATAAATGTCCCTCTTTGTCTCTAGCAATGCTTTTCTGCCTGAAAGTCCACTTGTCAAAATATCACTACAGCTAGTTCTATGGATTAGTGTTTGCAGGTTCTCATCCTTTTACTTTAAACCTTTGTTTTTAATGTCTTTACCCTTTTTATTATTTATACCCGATTCCTTACACTTCGGATATCTTTCTCTCATCTATATTTTGTGTCTGTAATAACTTGATTATTTTAAAGCAAGCATCTATTTATTACTTATATATACATAGACACACGTGTCCACATGAATACACTTAATCTACCGTGTTACTATGCACTACTTGTCCTACTTGTTCTTTTTCCATCCCTTCTGATTGAGTGCTTTTCAATTCTATTTCCATCTTATTAATTTGTTATTTTCTTTTAATGATTACTAGGGATTACAACATATATTTGATTAGTAATTTTACCCCTTCCTAAATAATGCAAGAACCTTAGGACATTTTGACACACTTTACTCTCTTTATTGACAAATGGGGGTTGGCAAAAGTAAGTTTACAGTTGTGAGTACACAAGTGTTTATTATTTATATTTATTTGTACTGTAACTGTAAACCTACTTTTGTCCACTCCTGTATATGCTGTTGTAATACATTTAATATTACCCCCAAATTTATTATTGATATTATAGTCTATATTCATGTGTATGTACTTACGTATTTCCCCTTTTGGACTTTCATTTCTTCCTGCATCTTTAGTTCTCCTTAGGTTCTTTACTTTCTGTCCAATGGGTGTGTCTGTGGTGATACAAGCTTTCTTTTGTTTGAAATTGTCTTTATTTCACCTTCATGTTATGAACTTGGTTTGAGTACAGAATTTAAATAACTTTGAAGATAGAAATATACTCTCATAGAATCTATTGTTAACAAGTCCACTGCCTTTTTCCTACTAGCTGCTTCTCAGATACTCCTTTTGTCTTTAGTATTCTTAATGCTATATATTCTTAGGTGTGATTTTCTTTGTATTTGTTGTGCCTAAAGCTTATAGGGATGCTTGAATCTGTGGCTTGGTATCTTTTATTGGCTTCGGAAAATTCTGAGCCACTATCATCCCTCCTTTCTCCTCTGGGACTCCAATTACACATCATTAGAAGTCTTCATTGTGTCTCCTATGTCTCTTAAACTCATTTGTTCCTTCCCATTTCTGTGCTTCCGGATTTTAAAAAAATTTATCTTTCTAGTCACTGATACTCTCTTAATCTGCATCTAAGCAGGAACCAGGGCAATTTCGTGTAATCTTAGAAGCAGAAATTCACTTCCACTAAGACTCAATTTCAGCTAGCCACCTCCCTCTGTGACTCTGCCCAATTAAAAAATTCCTAGAATTATTTTTGACCAGTTATAGCAGTTGTGTCATGTGACCATCCTTTTGTGGCCAAGGGAAGGCAGGGAAAGGATCTTGTTATTGGTAACCCCACTAGAACCAAATGGAATGAGGAAGGTAAGTTGCTCAAAGGAAGAGATTTTGGGAGACAAAAATATCTTACTACAGAATATTAAGGAAGAGAAAGGATAATAGATGACATAGGATAGGAAAAAATACGCAGAATATGATGTCCCCTCTAGAAATGTAAAACAGGTTACTAGGAAACATCTGGTTTGTTCAGAGTCCTGGCACAAAACAGGACACTCAAATGGGGTAATTAAGGGAAGTTGAATAAAGGGACTAAGGTCAACAGTGCGGTCAGGTTAAGGGAAATCATCAATGGATGAAGTCTGCCAGGACTAGTCACAGCAGGAAGCCCTTACTACCCTACAGGAATAAGGGGAGGGAGATTTCACTAAATCTGGGAAAGAGCCTGCCTAACAGAGCTGTAGTCTTCAACATAAGTCTACCTGAAGCAATACTGTGAGGAACAGGGGAAATAAATATCACAACTGCACTTTCTTCTCATCTGCCAAGTCTTCTGCGGAGGCATTCCAATTACTGAACCTAACTGGAAGCCAGAGAATAAGGAAACCCACTGCTACAGCCCACACAGGGAGGGGAATCTCCTGGAGCACAGGGCTGGGTGATAAGGTGAGGTCTGAGACTCCCTTTTCTGCTTGTTGGTCCAGTGGCATAAAGAGGCCAAATGGCCCTGGTCAGGTTGCTCCATTGGTTGGAGTATCGTCCCAACGGGCCAAGGGTTACAGTTTGGTCTCCAGTTAGGGCACATGCTGGTGTCAACTAACAAACGCATGCACGTATGGGTGGAGCAGCAGGTTGATGTTCCTCTCTCTCAAATCAACATATTAAAAAAAAAAAAAAGCCCAAAATGACCAGAGAATTGTCTCAAGGTTTCAATTTAATTAGAATCATGGTTGTACTTCCTAAAGCAAAAAGTCAATTAAATGATTTAGAATCAAAGGCTCAGAAAACCACAGTGAAGACAATTGGGTGAGGCTGCTTTTACAAGAGTAAGACGAAGACGGAGGATCTTTAGTCTATGAGATAATAGGGAACATACATGGACTAGGAGCCAGAAACCTAATTTTCAGCCCTATCTCCACCAGCTGCCTCTTGTAACCTTGAGAAAATCATTATTTCCTTAAGCCACAAAAGCATTTACTATTTCAACAGCCTAACTGATCTCTGTCCCCTATCTACTCAATCTTTGACCACAATAAAAAAATGTTAAAAGTGCCTTGGCCAGTTTTGCTCAGTGGTTAGAGCGTCGGCCCACGGACCAGAGTCCCGGGTTCGGTTCTCGCTAAGGGCACGTACCTTGGTTGCAGTTTGTCCCCGGCCCCAGATGGGGTGTGGGTGGCAGCCACTCGATGTGTCTCTCTCACATTGATGTTTCTCTCTCTCTTCCTCCTCTTCTCCCTCCCACTCTGTCTGAAGATAAATGCAAAAATGTCCTCGGGTGAGGATAAAAAAAAAAATGTTAAAAGCAATATATAGCATCCAGGATTTTATCAGCTCTGGAGCCAAGAACACCTGGGTTCAAATCCCAGCTCCATCATTACAAGTTATGTAACTTTCTCATGTATAAATTAGGTTGTGGGATTAAATGACACTCAGTGCTTACAATATTCAAGCTCAACAAATGTTAACTACATGACTGCTTACAAAATTCTGATGTTTCTCTATAGCTTAAAGAATCTCAAACACATTCCCAAGCAGTTACACAAAAGCTTTCAAAGACTCCAAATTAGTAATCCCAGTTCCCACTGTATACTCCATTCTACTACCAGGCACTGCTCAGAAATTTATGCAGAGGTGCAGTAACTCAACCTGGACCACACAACCACCTAGCCACCCAATGCTTATTCAACTCCCTATGCTGATGTGAAACCCTAGCCATTCGCCGAGGACTCCTGAAGACCTGTGTCAAACATTTCTACCATCCCAACTTGTCAATTCTGGCCCTAATCCTAATAAAACTTTCTCATCTTTCACAGTACAAAATCAGTACCATTTTGTTACAAAATTTGAGATCCACACACATTTACTCATCATTTAAGACTACAACATGCAGGGAATTATACTAGGTACTGGAGATACCACAGTGAACAAAACTGTCAGGGCAACTATAACCCAGATTAAAAAAAAACCTATAGTACTGCTATTGGTCTACTGAGAGCTTGCCACAGGGTGTTACTTTGACAGTCTGCGTCAGAGCCAGAGCTGAAGTGCAGGGATGAATCTGTGCACAGGCCTCATAGAGCATTTGAGATGGACTGAATAAAGGTGATGAAGGAACGTAAAATCTTAACTCTTTCCAACTCTTAAATAAGTACAAGGAACTTCATTTTTTATTAGTGTGACCACCTACAGCAAAATGAATAATTTATTCCTGGCAATCATTGTGTGCAAACTGACAAATGGAGAATGGTATGACTTGCAAAATTTGTTCTGAAATTCATCTTTCACTGTTTTCTGAAGAAGCTGATACAATGGTCAGACAAAACACGAAAAGTTAAGAGGAAGCATATGTCCACCATACCTTTAGAGACGTTAAAAAAAATTAACTGATTTATTTTTTTTAATCCTCACCCAAGGACATTTTTGCATTTTTCTGCAGAGTGGGAGAGAGAGGGGGGGGGGGAGAGAAACATCGACACACACTGAGTGGTTGCCACCCACATGACCCTAACCGGGGCTGGGGACAAACTGCAACCAAGGCACGTGCCCTTAGCAGTAACCGAACCCAGGACTCTCTGGTCCGCGGCCTGATGCTCTAACCGCTGGGCAAACCGGCCAGGGCAAAATTAACTGATTTAATAGCAAGTTTACACAATTTGAACCAATGTAACCTCAAAGTAGTTGAACTGACAAAAACAGACTTATAAAAAGCTAAGACACACACCTAACCTGTAAGGCTTATATTCTTATGTTAAATATCATTTGACTACTGAAAACTAGACGGATTTTAACTTCCAAGTCTTTTTTTGAGAAAGCAAAATTAATACAATTAAATCCAGATGTCTAATTAATAAAATTAACAAGCCAAAATAACTTTGTTGTATAAATTAACCCATTTATTATAGGCTAGCAATGTTTCCAACTGTGAAGCTTCTACTGGTCTTTCAATTCCTTCAGTCTTCTGATGGCAGACTTGACAGTGACGGCAGAAGTGGTGCTGGAAAGAAAAACAAATTTGGTTCCTACATTAACATGAAACAGCTTATGAGTAGAGATCTGCCTCATTTTTACATTACAATATTAACCATGGCATCCTTTAGGAGTCTTGTCTTCAGGCTCCTGCAGAATGAGGCAGGCAATCCTCATCTGATTTCTCAGACAACAGAGCGTAAAAAAATTAACATGAAAGAAAGGTTGCAAGAGACTGAGCTAAACTCATTAAAAGGGAATGAACAAAATCTCAGAAGAAACTAATAAATTATAAAATGGTACAATAATAAGAGATATCAAGAACACAATGTTTAGGGCAGCAGAGGTTACTAAAGTACATTTTGAAAAGACAGCTGTTAAAATGACTACAAAAAGTTTTACTACAAGAACTGTACCTGAAAAACACACATCCCACCCCATACTGTGGGTACATGAACGCTAATTCATTTTACTATCACAACCAAGAGCACACCCCACTCTCCCTTCTGCTCTCATAAAACCCTACAAGGTGCTTATAGATATATCCATATTAATTATTTCAACATTTCCAATTTTACAGTGCTTCAGTTCCACACTGGCCAAATCACTTTACATGGAGATGGCTAGTGAACTGTGCAGCACAAGTGCAGACAGTGGTTACAGAACACCTGGGCCTTCAGGGTCAGCAATGACTTCCAAGTTTAGACCCCTTCAGAGTCACCAAAGAATTCCAACTTCCAGGAACGAATACAGTTAAGAGGCCATGCAATCAATAACCAGCATAGAGTTCATCTCAGCAGTATCATCTGGCTTGTCAGGCTCACAAAGGTCCAACCAATACTGCAGAGAGTGGCAAAGGTGTGGCGGTCCAAATGGCCCAAGTTCCCATACACAGTAATAAGTGACTCCTTAATTTTTATAAAAACAGCTTGCAATGCAAATCCAAGTTCAGTCTAAATTCAGTCCCACTAACGGAATTGTACAGTGTCCATAATGATGACCCCCAATGACTTTATAAAATTCTAATGTAAATCAGAATTTTTTTTATTATTCCAGTAGCTTTCTTTTTATTCTATTCTATTATTTATTTATTTATTATTATTTTTAAATCCTCACCCGAGGACATTTTTGCATCCATTTTCAGATAGAGCAGGAGGGAGAGAGAGAGGAAAAGAGAGAGAGAAACATCGATGTGAGAGAGACACATGGACTGGTTGCCACCCACACGACCCCAACTGGGGCTGGGGACGAACTGCAACCTAGGTACCTGCCCTTAGCGGGAATCGAACCCGGGACTCTCCAGTCCGTGGGCCAACGCTCTAACCGCTGAGCCAAACTGGCCAGGGCTCTTTCTATTCTTTAAATAACTCAAAACAAACCATTAACTCAAGAGTCCTGGGAAAAAAACAAACAAAAACATCTTTACTTCCTGTCTTCTATAAAGTTAAATAAAACCAGCCCACACAGCGTTAAACCGAGACCACGACCGGTCCACACTGTCCAAGACACGGACTCACTTGTAGGTCCAGGCACCACCAGCGACTGTCTTCATGCAGGAACCACAGTGCCAGATCCCCACAGCCCGTCTCTTCATCTTGGTCTGCAAAAGACAATCGATTTTCCCTATGAATCACATTAAACACTGATCTTACAAACACTGGGAGTTTCACTTACACTGGGAAATCAAAGTGGCGTATTTAGTGAGGTCATGTGTGTTTCTAATACCTGTAAGTTCTCTGATGCAAAATTTGCACTCAATCTTGGTGATACTGCCAGATGTGAAAGACCGCCCCCAACAGCAAAAACGACTGCTGTGACCAAGTCCTTTTGCTCACAGCAGACATACACATATCAAATGAAAACCTCTCACAAGTCCAGCGGACAAAACCAACAGCATCATTTCCACAAAGCAGGTTTGGCTTAGGCTGGGACTGCCATCACTTCTTACCCTTTAGCCCCCAAGTGGTTTTCTTCCAGCTAACAATGTTTCACACAATCTAAAGTTAGCAACAATACTCTATAATCTCGTAACTGGTCGTCCACAGCGCGGTTTATAAAATTCAAGAGAGGCCTCACTAGGAAGAAAACCTCCGCTCCCTCTGCCCCCACCAGCAAACATCTTACCTTGCCACAGAAGGAGCAAGTGTACTTGGCATGCTGGCTGATTTCGATTTTCTTCACCATTTTCCTGAGGGAGGCGCCATAACGGGTTCCGTATTTACCGACGATTCCCACCTTCTTGGTGCGTTTAGCCTGTTGAGAGTTAAGAAAAGAACCAGCGATGTCAGGACCCTGGAACCGAGAGCCTGCCCTCCCTCCCCCAGGTCCCAGCACCCCCGTAACCATTCCTCCACGCACCCAGCCCCGGCCTTGACCTAGCTGACACTACTCCATCCCGGCGCTCCGAGGGCTCCCTCCATCCCGGCCCGGACGGACCCGACCCCGACAAGCCGCCCCGCCCCCGCCGCAGTCTGCGTCCGAGAAGAGCGGCGAGGGCACAGAGGCCGGGGACGCAGCGCAGGGCAGGCGAGCGGAGGTGGGTTAGCGCGGAGAAACCCAGAGAAGGACAGATGCGAAGGGATAGACAACTAGGCCTCCCGGAGCCCAACACTCACCATGTCGCCACTAACTAGTTTCGAACCCAAGAGGAACCAGCGTAGTGCGCAGGCGCGGTTTTAGGCCGACGAACGGAAGTGGTGAGCGTGAGGCCTAGCTAGGATCTGAGCTCTATGGTCCGGAGGTTTCCTCGATCGCGCGGCCTCCTGGGGAGTGTGCAGGGCGAGAAGTCTCTCTGCCAGGTTTACTGTGATTCACAAATTGTAGCAACAAACTGTACTGGAAGCACTTTCACACATCCACGTTATCTCACATCTCACCAATCCTGCAATGCAGGTACCATTTCTTCCATTTTATGGACAAGGAAAGTTTTAAGGGACTTGCTCGCTAGCTCTTGGCTTAGAGAAGTGCTTAAATCTTATGACTCCACATCGCACTTTTTCCTATAATACATCCTATCTTCTAAAAGCGGCAGGCCCTGGGCAGGAGGCTGGCACAGTGGTGACTAAAAACCAATGTACCATGCTAATGTAAGATGTTAATACAGGAACGACCTGGAGTATCTCAGTTTTTCTATAAATCTAAAACTCTTCTGAAACATAAAGTCTAGTTTAAAAACACCACCACCGCCACCCAAGGTCACCACAAGTCAATTCCATGCGGGCAGGGCCTATGTGCCCGCCTCTGCAGCCCAGGACTGAGCAGGGAGCCTGGTATGTCTGTGGTCATGGATGCGTATTGAAGGCGGACATGGTATCTTGCATGATATGATGGTGAGAGGGTTTGTAAAAGGTTTAATTTGTCTGGGTCAGTCCACTTACGCCAGAACTAAAAACGGCTTTAGAGATCATTAACCCATACTGGAAACTGAGGCCCATGGAGGTCAAATGACTTGCCCAAGGTCATGCAGCTAATAAATGATGTAGAGACCCGTCCACTTTCTACTATATCACATAATTCAAGCTGTTTTCTCAGCTGCAAAGTGAGTATTCCATACACCTTGGAAGGTTCTTGGGAGAATGAAAGAACTTTCATGAAGTGGGCATTTCTTTCTTTCTTTTTTATCCTTACCTGAGGATGTTTTTGCATTTATCTTCAGATAGAGCAGGAGGGAGAGAGGGGGGAAGAGAGAGAGAGAGAAACATCGATGTGAGAGATACATCAAGTGGTTGCCACCCACACAACCCCAACCGAGGCTGGGGACAAACTGCAACTGAGGTACATGCCCCTAGCGGGAACTGAACCCGGTTCTCTCTGGACCGCGGGCCGACGCTCTAACCGCTGAGCCAAACCGGCCAGGGCACGAAGTGCCCAGGGGGCATGTCTAAGTGATGGTTATTATTGTTAAGATGATGGTAAGACCTGATTTCAGTGTCTCCTGATGCTTTTCAATGCTATTTCCTCTTCTGCCATACTCAGGGGACTACAACAGATCTGCTTTTTACTTTCCCTTAAAAATATACCCATCACTTTTCTCCTTAACTTCTTTAACAAAATGAACCTATTACAGTCACAGCTACTGCTACCTGATGTCCCCCAAGGGAGCGGGATGTACTCAAGGTCTCTCAGCTCCATAACAGGCTTTATGTCTCCTTTTCCCCTTTAGGATGAAGAACAGCAAGGGGCCCAAGGAGCAAATCCCTCCTTCCCCAGTAGAGAAACACACTGCCTTTTGGGGATGATTTCTGGAAACCTCTTCACCACAACTATGCCCTGTTCCCAGAAAACTATAAATTAAAACAAAAATATATTCACATTGGTGCAAAAACAGACTAGTAGGAGTGTTAAATAAACAAGTACTTTAACATTCAGTCTGTGCCAAGCAGTGGAGCTCACGTGCCCTGGGTGAGTGGGTACGCACGGCCAGCCTCATGTGCTCTCCTGGGCTGGCTCTAGAGTCTACCTCAGGTCATCATTTAGAACATTTACCATCTCCTCACCCCGCCTCCCCATCCCCTCCATCAGTAAGAATGCAATAGAATGGCTGAAAATGAGACACCCCATAATAGAAGGAAATTGTTCATGTTCAGAGCAATTTTGTCAAAACTGAACAGTTCTTTTTAAGCAGCAAGCCTGAGGATGTACAAATAGCACTCTCATGAAATCTGCTCTCAGTGGGTTCAGAGAATTGTGCCTCTCATAAAATCTCAATTTGTCTTATCTGTGGGATAATAAATCTCCATCCCCATCAGAGGACCATCAGGTACACAGATTGTTAACTGTAATGTGTAGCCATAAAAGTCTCAGTAAAAATCTCTGGTGAGTCACCCTGCTCCTCAGAAGCACTCAAAATTCACTTTCGCCTTTAGAAAAATAAATAAAAGTCACTTCCAGAGAAGAGCTCTTTCAGCTGTTGAGTCAACCAGTTCTCTTGGGGGCATATGGAACATTTTATCCTTCAGAGAAATGTGAGGTGCGAGCATCATCCCACACTCAGCTCATGCTGGAAACAGAAAGGGTTTATTGCAGAAACCCAGGCTCCATGTTGGTCCTTCACTTCCTGCCTGAAGAACTCTTGGTTGCCCTTCACTGAAGTGTCTGGTGGCCATAGACAAGAGCAAAGTCTGCACAGAATTGCTAAGAACCTTGTGGTCCAAACTCTGCAGAGAAGGGCTGACTCAGCAAGAGGGGGCCAAAGCTTGCTAAGGCCAAGTCCTGGACACCTAGAAAGAATCTGGTGTCTGAAACACATTCAACACACAGATTCTTTCTTTCCTTCTCTCCACAAATTTACTTTAAATAAATTGTAGGGTTTTAAAAAATGTTTTTATTGGTTTTTTGAGAGAGAGAGGGAGAGAAAGAAACATCGATGTGAGAGAGAACATCAATTGGCTGCCTCCTGCATGCCCCCTACTGGGGATCATGCCCACAACCTGGGCATGTGCCCTGTCCAGGAGTCCAACCGGGACCCCTTGGTCCATGGGACGATGCTGGGTGTGTTGTCGTTGTTTTAATGGAGCTTTCACAGAGCATTGACACAGGCAGCACATCATCAGGAATGGAGTTATTCTGCAATCCTTAAAAGAGGTAAGTAGAGCAATATGAAACAATGGCCAAATACGTTATGTGAAATGAGCCATTTTCAATATAGAGTTTGATCCAGGGTTTGTAAAAACAAATTCTACATACAGTAGGTCCTCACTTAATGTCACCAATAGGTTCTGTGACCTTAAGTGAAACAACATTTAAGAAAACTAATTTTATCACAGGCTAATTGACATAAATGAGGTAAGTTCCTACGGCATCTCATCAATGTTGTAATAAAAGGACGTTGAACAAAACAGTGTTATTCGAAGACCTGTTGTATGTTTCTATATAATTATATGCATTGAGAATATACCACCAATGGCTCCATCCCAAATTGTTTATATTAGTTATTACCTCTAGGAAGTAGGGTTAAGGGTAGAAAGAAGGAGAATGTTGGGCTTTGTCATTTTTTTACTTATACATTTCTAGATTAATTTTCACATCCAATTTGTAACAGTGAAAAAGAAGCCACTGCGGAGCAGTGTGTAAAGGGAAAGTCTTTTCAATAAGTGGTGCTGAGATAACTGCATATTCATATGGGAAGAAATTAACCTTGACCTTACCTTACCCCGTGTACAAAAATAAACTCCAGGTGGATTGCAGATCTAAACATTAAAAGCCAAACAATGAAGCTTCTAGAAGGTATTATATTCATAACCTTGGGATCATTGTTGCACAGGTGTTTATTTTATATTTTGTTAAACTGTAAATTTGTTTTGTGTATTATATTTTATCCTCCAAAAAGGGGACTAGAAACAGAAGAGTACCCGGTACTCAATAAAATCTAATGGGTTGGGGAGTGTGTGTGTTGGGGGGGGGGGGGATGAATGTGAGCAGGTGTTGCAAAATCAAATAACTGTTGGCTGTCATAATACCCAAAGACTGTGACTCACAGGCTTCTCAATGCTTTCTGCTGTGATTAGGAATCCATTTCCTTCACTGAGACCCCACAGGAAAACACAAAACCAAGTAAAACGTGAGTATGAGAGACTGCTCCGATGAAACTCCGTTAAGCTTCCAAGACAGTTTTTACCTTGTAATCCTGAACTTGATAAGAAGTGAGAGGATGGGGTAAAAAAAAAAAAAAACGGTTAGACTTCTTTTTATTCTCTTTTCAGTTCATATTTCACCCAAAAAGAGCTTCATAAAGCCTCAAGGTTCCAATAGACAAGAATGCACAGACTAGGTTAAACCCAGGAGCCCACGGCAAGGGGACAGCACCTCCAGCCCTGATCCCCAGCTCTCCCTCTGACCTAGAAAAAGGCTTGTGCGGAGCCAAGAAGGAAAAGACATGATTAATTCAAGCACAAGTTGATCAAGGCTAACAGGATCTTCCTGACGCCGGGCCCTAGAGGCAGAAATTAAGCACGGTCACTCAGGGAACAGGACCCCATTTAATGACCCTGGTGAGGGAGGCAGAGATAGTGCCAGTGGACCTAGGGGGGGTGGCGGTGTTAGTAAAACCCTTTAAGGGCACAGTTGGTGGCAGGGACAGAAGTGGGATGAGATGGGCCCACATTTTCTTCATTCCAGTTGACATTTCCAGAAAATCCAGCAGCTGCCGGAAGGTGTGTGTCTGGGCTGGGCTGCAAAGTGCAGAAGGCAAAGGAGTTTGTGTGGAAATCCTTCCTTCAACCCAAGGTATTCAGTAGTCTCTACACAATAAATCCAAGTGTCTTTGACGGAATCACACAGAAATGGCCGGATGGCTCTCAGTAAAATCAGAGGTACATTTTGAATGGTGTACCTGAAAATATATAGGCTACATGGTATAAATAAAATTTGCTTTGGAGGCCCTCAGGGATGAGAGAGAATGAGACAAAACTTTAGTGATTATATGTTGAAATGACAATATTTTGAATATATTGAGTTAAATAAAATATTGATTTGATCCTTTATTTTCTGAAATACTCTACTAGGAAATTAAAATCACATATGTGGTTTATGTTATACTTGAGAGTGTTGCTCTGAACCACAGTTCGCAAACTAGGGTCTGCAGGCCAAACCCTGTCCGTGGCCTGCTTTTGTGTGGCCTGTGAGCTATGTATGATTTTTGCATTTTTAAGCAATTGGAATTAATCGAAAGAGTAATAATTTGTGACACATGAAAATTATATGAAATTCAAATTTCAGTGTCCATACCAGAGTTCTATCAGAGAAGAGCCGTCATCATTGCTTCCAGATTATCTATGGTTATTTTTGCACTACAGCAGCAGAGCTGAGTAGTTTCAGCAGAGGTGTCCTGGCTCACTAAGCTAAAAACATTCACTACTGGCTATGTACAGAAAAAACCTATCAACCCCTGCTCTAAACCCGTACCTCCTTATTTTTTGTCCTAGGATGTATAACTTGCCTTTCCCGTGATGACCTCTGTGGAGGCGCCCACGTTTCCTCGTGTTCGGCGCACCTAGAACACTGCCTGGCACGTATTAGACGCTCTATAGTTATTTGTTGAGTCAATCAATTTTAAAACTTCACGTTTTGTGGGCTGTGGAGGAAGCACCTCGTTATTCAAAGAACATGAATTACCATTACTACAACCTACTGTCTCTCTTTCTCAACCAGGAAGCTGAGGTTAATTAGGACCCAAACAAACCCACGCTTTATGAGGTTGGGAAGGAAATGCTGTCCTTTGGCTTGGAAACTCACTGAGATTGGAGACCGGCACCCCTTTAATGACAAGAGGAGCACAAGAGGAGACCTTTACAAACAAAAGGTCTACTTTATTTTAATGAATTCCATGATTTTTAAATGCTTTTCCTCCTTATAGGGGAGAGGTAAAGCTGTCCCAGTTATCAAAAAATTCAAATCTCCTTTTCTTCACTGGACTGCCCGTCAATGTGCTTTCGTCCAGTGAGTCTCCCAGGTCCTGGGAACTACCTCCAGACGTTCCTGAAGCACTTCCTGGGTCAAAGGCCTCCGCTGCCTCCAGGAGCTCCTCATCAGTTCCGTCCTCCGTGAAGGACTTCTGGAATAGGTCGTAGATCGTCTGCTGCTTTGGGTCCTTCACAGAGAAAGAAAAGATGAAAGGAGCCAGGCTGCACACGGCCTCCCTGCCACTGGCTGGTGAGAGCACACACAGGAGGGGCCGCACAGCTCACGTGGTCAGGTGCTGCGTGACAGCGAGCACAGGCCCGCTCGGTAACTACTCATCACTGAAGCAGCAGGACCCACCTGGCCACGGAAGGCTGCAGGGCCTCTTCCTCTCCTAGACGTGAGGGGCTGGCACAGGAGTGCTGGGTGGAGTGGGGAAGCCGGCTACCTTGGGCTGGCTTCTGTGCCTCTGGGCAAGTCTCACTGTTGTGCGTGCCTCAGTTTACCCCTCTATAAAATGGGAGACAGTGAGACTACAATGCAGCAACTGAGGGGAAATAAGTTCTATACAATCAATACCTGGTTTTGAACACTCCTCGTTCTGTGCGGGGGACACGTGCCGGTGGCAGCCCTGCTATGTGGTGTTGCTGTGCTTTTTGCAGTAATTCAACAGTTGCCACAGGGAGTTTCCTAAAGGCCTGATGGAAGGGGCAGCATGTGGAAGCCCTGGCTGTATGAGCATCTTGGGGGGGAAGGTCCGAAGCAGGAGGACCATCACTCGTCCATGAAGGACACACACGCGGATTGAACTGAGAGTGACCGCAGACCATCATTTTCAGCTCCTGGGCCGGGGGAGGTCCGAGGAGTGATTCATACCTTCCTGCTCAGGACCCAAGGGCTGGCAGGCAGCTTAATGCCTCCTTCTGCCCCAGTGGTGAGAGCTATGTGCTGCTGTTACCTTGTAGATGTAATCAGTGGCTTCTGTCATTTCTGAAAAATTGGCCTCAGAAACCCCAGCTTCACCCAGAACTTTAATCTTCTCTTGGATCATGGGCCTGTCGGGGAGAAATGAGCTGCAGTGAATCCAACCTGCACAGAACCGCAGGCTGATGAAAACGGGACACCCTCCTTGTTCCCAGCAGGCAGTGACACGCGTACTGTTCCACATCTTTGTGCCTCCCAAGGCACAAACGCCCACCTGAAACATCTGCCTCCTCTCGACTGTGAACCAACCAACTTCGAGCTCATATCATCAGGTTCAAAAGTCTTTCTACTGGAAGATGTGTAGGAAATAAATGCTGCCTCATTGCAACAAAATTTTGAACCTAGTGTTGTTATGAGCTGCCCATTTAAAACCCCACCACACCAAGAGAAGGAAGTAGTAACGAGCTGCACACACTGCCGAGGTAAGACCCCTCAGTCCCGAGGCTGGAAACAGATGAGTAGTGGAAAATGAGATGATCAAGACAGTTAATATCAGGAAGGGGGAAATGGGATTGGGAAAGAGCATTTGGGATGTTTTGTTTAGGTAAAAGACATGAACCTCTAGCTGTGTTAATGAAGCAGCACTACGTGGCCCAGGGTGAGCCACTCTGTCCTGACGCACATTATAAAGGGGCAAAGGGGGCTGTCACCCTGTCTCAGCAAGTGCATCCACAGCTAGAAACTGAGTGTTTTACAAATTTGATCTACATTTCATCACAATCAGCTCTCCTCCCTTGTCTAAGGCCAATGGGGAAGGAGCCACACCTTTTACTCCTGCATGATTTCCTCGTGCACCCCACAGGCTTCCAGTAAACACTGGGAAGGAGCTGAACGTGGTCATGATGAAAGTGGGAGGAAGCCCTTAGCAAAAGCAGAAGCCCTTAGGGAGCAAAGGAAATACATCATCGGTGTCTACCCTTGCTCAACCCCAACTGCTGGACCAGCAGCCAGCCGTACCAAAGATAGTCGTCAGCCGTGCCTCTCGCCACCAGGTAGTGGATGCCCACGGAGTTCGACTGTCCAATGCGGTGCACCCGGTCCTCGGCCTGCATCAGCACCTGCGAGGCCCGGGGATCAGGGTGTATGTAGGTCAAGACCTGAAGCAGCTCAGCCCACCATAGCAGGCAGCCCCGGGCCCCCATCCCCCACCACAACCCTTCTTCCTCAAAGGACTTCACTGCTGTGTTTCATGGTGGAGGCCCCTTGAGCCTCTTCCTACAGATGACATGTCACCTGACAAAACACAGACCAAAGAGAACACCAGTTGGGGAACTAAGCCACAGCTGGATAGCTGTGGACGGCCTCTCTGTGTTGGGCATGGTGCTAGGCGCTGTGAAGGGGGAGTGAGCTTCAGCTCTGCCATCAGGCTGTGATGAAGGGCAAATGAAGGACACTGGCACATTCCATTCTTCTCTCCGTGAAATAAGAATAGTTATCTCCTAGCTAAACCAACACAATGCATCAAAGGCAGAGGCCATATGTGACGGGGATAGGGTGGTTTTCATATGGTGGGAGCCCTAAAAGGAATAATGAAAACCAGGAGCATTGTTTCCATTACAAAATGCATTCCCCCTCGAAGTCCACCCATCATTAAAGTAGGCACCATGTGTGGCCAGTGAGAGCCGCACCATGTGAGAACATGCGAGGGGAAACAAACTCTTTCTGGAGCTCAGGAGAAAATGTTGTGAGCCCAAACAAAGGCCTTCAGTCTGCTGTCACAGCCCTCAGCTGAGCAGGAAAGGCCAGTGGATACGATGACCACGTTCAGGGAACACCCACAGCAGTGGGTTTTGGCCCCAATGGTTGAAGCAGCTCAGTGACGGTTAACAAAAGGGGCACAGGGTAGAAAGCCAAAGGCCTGGGCTGCGGCCTGGTGCTGCCACGTGTTCCTCTTTGGTGACAGCTGTGCCCAATTTCCTCACAGAGAGATGACTTCTAAGATTCCTTCTAGCCTTCAAAAACTCCTGTTTTCCCACCGATAAGATGGAGTCGATACTACCACGTAGGAGGTTGCTGTGAAGATCTAAGAGCTAGCCAACAGAGGTGTGAGGCTTCACTTCTTCTAAGTGAAGACTGACAAGTGGAGTAAACACGCTTCTGAGGGCTAGCGGAAATGGATGGCAGATGCGAATGACCCTAGGGACAGCTCACAGAAACTTGGTCTTCCCCACCGACACCAGCTGCTTCCTCCCCGCAGCCATGAGCATGCCCAGGGACTCCAAGTCTTCTCGTCCCTTACCCCTGGGTTCCAAAACAGCTCGGCGAACACCACCAGGTCAGCAGAGGAAAAGGTGAGGCCCATGTTGGCGGCGGTGATGGACAGCACGGCCACGGCGTGCCCCTGGAACAGCTGGAACTGCTGGCACAGATCCTCTCGGTCCGCCGAGGAGGTGGAGCCATCGATGCGGATGTGCTGCACCTGCTGCGGGAACAGGGCGGGAAGCGAGGTGGGCCCCCGGGGCAGGACCATGCTGCGGCTCTGGCTCCAGTCCGGCCGCAGCACCAAGTTTGTCACGGCGTACCGCTTTGGGAGCTTCTTGTCTTGTCTTTCCTTTCTTTTCAAATTAAAATTTGTGTTGAGATCATTGTAGATTCACCAGTAGTTTAGGCAATAATGCAAAGGGATTCCTTGTGCATTTGCCTGGTTTCCTCCAATGGTAACATTGTGTAAAACTATAGTACAAGATCAGGACAAGGATATTGAGTTTGATACAATCCACTAATCTTATTCAGAGTTCCCCAGAGTTACTTAAACTTGTGTCTGTATGTGTGTGTAATCTATACAATTTTGTCACCTGTGTGGCCTTTCATGTTATCAGCCTTCACAGTCAAGAGATGACCAGTTCTAACCCCATAAGGATCCCTTTTAGCCCTTTTATAACCACGCCCACCTCTCTCCTGCTCCCACCCACATGTTTCATTCCAGGACTGTTAGGTAGATGGAGTCATTCAGTGTGTAACCTTTGGGAATGGGCTTTTCCACTGGGCATCATTCCCCAGAGAGTCATCCAAGCCACTGCATGCACTGGTAGCTCATTCCTTTTCCTGGCTGAGTAGTATTCTGTGGTATACATGTACCACAGTTTGGCCATTCACCTTTGGAAGGACTCTAGTTCTAGTTTGGGGGATAATACAAACGAAGCTGCCAGGTACATTCGTGTACAAGTTTCTGCGTGAACATATGTTCTCATTCCCTTGAGGTAAATGCCCAAGAGTCAGCGGCCGGATCAGCTGCGTGCATATTTCAGCTTATTTTCTTTCAAGGGGAATTTTAAAATGTTTTCTAATGATAAAGACAAACATTATAAGGAAAATAAAAATGTTAGTACTATTACCAATCTATTTTTTCCTGTCACTCTTTTCTCAATGTATATATGTTTTAAATTAAAGTTTTATATCCTGCTTTTCTCCAATAAACATTAAAAATAAACTAAATTATTGAAAAGTTTTCTGAAATAATGACTTTTAATCACTGTATAATATATCATTATGCAGCCACAGTATAATTTAACCATTCATCTATATCTTTACATTTAGGGGTTTCTAATTTTCATTTAAAAAGGATGGATCAGCAAACGTCCACCAAGAAGTGGATAGGTAAAATATCGTGGTCTATGTATTCAGTAGACTCTCACTCAGCAATAAAAAAGAATGAACCGTTAACACACACGATAACATGCATGAATCTCAAAACAGGTTGAGAGAAAGAAATCAGATGAGAGAAAAAGTACACACCGTGTGAGTCCACATATATAAAGCTCTAAAAACGCAAATGCATCTTTAGTGACAAAGAGCAGGTCATGGTGGCCTGGAGACGGGAGAGTGGGAGAAACAGGAAGTAGTACAAAGGACACGAGGAAACTTCTGGGCTGACAGTCATGTCCACTACCTTGATTCTTACCAACCTGTACACTTTCAGTATGTGCAGTTTATTGCATAGTAATTACGCCTCAATAGAGCTAGTGAAATAAAAACTTCTAAAAGATGGGTTAAAATAAACCTGTTTGTGGATCTTTGCCCCTATTTTGGTCATTTCCCTGGACTAGACTACTAAAAATCAAAGTACTATGGCAAAAGGGAAAAACTCCATTTTAGGCTCCTAATACTATCACCAGATTTCTTTCCCATAAGTACTGTGGGCACGCAGCTCACCGCTGTCACCAATAGTGAGAAATGCACATTCTCAAAACCTCTGCAGATTTAATAGGTTAAAACAAGTATCTTAGTTTAATTTTCATTTGATTACCAGTAAAGTCAAATTTTTTCATATTTCAGATTTTTAAAGGGTGCAGTGATCTCCACAAAGTTAAGAACCAATGATCTACATCATTATTTTTTATGGCTGAGTGGCCTATTATTTATCAGTACACCTACTGATGAACATTTAGGCTTCTAATTATTCAATATCATACATAACAACAGGGCTAATATTCTTGTATATAAATCTTTCTGACCGGTCTGGTTATTTCCTTAGGATAAATTCCTAGAAGAAAAATCTGGAAAAATTAGCATGTACATTAAATAATTGCCAAATTGCCCTGCAAGGAAAAAAAAGGGGGTACGGAATGTATAAAAGAGCCATGATTTAACTGTGTATGTGCGTGACAGAATGCATCCCTTTATCAGATAATTTCAATCTATTCTTTCCTTTGTAATTTCTTTCATTTTTACTGGGGGCCATAACATTGTACCGAAGTTTGCAGATGACCATGTATAATTAACAAAGCCACTGTGGCAGTAGTAAGGAGGAACAAAAGGACAAAAGAGGGTATTCATACAAATACTTGTCTCCACGCAGGAGAATGATTGCTGCTACCTCATCCCCTGCCCATTTTCTAATTATTTACACAGAATGACGGAAAACCCACAGGGAGATGTTCCCAAAGCAAGATTCTTGGGACATCTGTACGGAGCATGGAGGAAGTTAAGTGACAGCACTGGGAAATGTTCTGACCCACCCTGTGGTTCTACAGGCAGGAATAATTCCTCAGGAAGGCTTCAGCAACGTTTCCGGAAACCACCTTCTCCCTTCTCTGCTGACCTCAGCCTGCTCAGAACAACTTCGCAGCCGACACAAACAATGAAACATCTGGAGTGGCATTTCAAAGGGAGCTTACCTTTCTCTCAAGCTCTTTGGTAACTGCATCCAGAACCACCTTATGGTGTGCAAACACTAGAAACTTCTCTCTTCCACTTTCCAGTAGGTCCAGGATATATTCACTGTTTGACAATGACAACACAAATTAAACATATGTACATCCCGCTGAGGTTAATCATTGAAAAGTGACTGTGCCTGTAGCAGACACCTTCAGGGTACCTCCTTGCCTGGCCCATTCTCTCCCTTCCCCGAGAGCTCACCTCTCCCCCTTTCCCTCAGGCCAGGTCACTTGAATAGAAGCAATTAGGAGCTGTGGGAAGCAAGCCTTCTTCCCCGGTGTGCAGCAAGAGTTCTTCCATACTTTTTAGTCATCTCCCATATACAAATAAACGGAAGCATCCTTGTTTTATGTATCTCTGATATCTTACTGAAACATTCTTATTACCTGGGATCATGATGATAATTAACAGTTTCACTTTGGCTGTTACCATCATTATAATGTGTTTTCAATACAAATTAAAGTGTTGTCTATAGGTCTGAAAATGCCTAAGCAAGGGATTAAGGGATTCTTGGCAGTAATCAAATTTCTAGATGTGTAATATTGAGACCTAAGTAATAATCCTGAAGAGATGGTCAGGGAGAGCTCTCCAGCTCCCTCCATTAGACAGCCAACTATAGGGCCAGCAGGTAAGTCAGTGGTAAGTGAATTATTTCCTCAGGCAAAGGAATATAGGGGGAAGGACCTTATTTGGTATTTATTCTCCCTTTAATTTACTTCTCTGCTCTATGCACTGTGTTTTTTCTTGACTTCCCACCCTTATCTTTAGCAGTGGCCTTAAAGGAAGGCAGCTACCCCAAGAGCTGGAGGGGAGAGTCACCCATCAGCAGGCCCAGGAGGCTTCCCCAGGACTAGCACCCTGCAGAGGGTTCACAATCCCAGTGCAGGTCACTGCTCCTGCAGGGCAGCTGGCAGGTGAGCTTCTGGGGACAAAAGGAGCATTTGCTCGGCCTGGGGCCATACCAGGAGGTATGTTTGGGCAGAGAACAGACACTGCCCTCCTTAGAGCAGGATAAACCTCAAAGGTGTCCTGTTGTAAGCAGGTGGTAGAGAGGTAAGTGGGCTGTACTTTAAACATCTAAGAATTATTTTCAAACATCACTATGGCCAGCCAGGGTATGGATTTGAATTCAATTTGTGAATCGTTGGTACTAAATTGACTCTACTTTAATTAGTTTGAGAGACATAAAATTTGCCATGATATAAGCAAAATGTTTATTGCTACAGTATTAAACAGTCACAAGGACATAAAATTAACTTGGCCAGTTCATAATCACCACAGGCCCCAATACTCGCAATGCCCCTCCTCCTTCATCTCAGACACGGCTTCACTGCTCGGCCCTTCCTCAGGTCCCTAAGCTCCCAGGAAGGAAATACCTGCCTACCACAGTAACCTTCGTTTTTGTATTGCAAGATGCCCATTAAAATGAAAACAGACAACAGCAAAAAAAAAAAAAAAAAAAAAAAAAAGAAAGAAAGAAAACAAACTAGCAGAGAAAATTAGAGTTTGAAGATTTTTTTTTTTTTTTTGGTACGTGCCCCTAGCAGGAACCGAACCCCGGACTCCCTGGTCCACAGGCCGACGCTGCAACCGCTGAGCCAAACCGGCCAGGGCGAGTTTGAAGATTTTTAAAAAAAATTTACCATCTAACCATTTCTCCCCCCCCCCCCCCCCCCCATCTATTGATTTGAGAGAGACAGAGAGAAACATCAGCCTGCTACTCTACCCATCCATGCATTCATTGGTTGATTCTTGTATGTGCTCTGACTGGGGATCGAACCCACCACCTTGGTGTATCAGGACGGATGCTCTAACCAACTGAGCCACCTGGCTGAGTTTTAAGATTTACAATCTACTTCCACTTAGTAGCTATGTGACTCTCAGGTCCAGAGGTTTCTATGAGATTTACCCAGTTTCTGCATTTAGAAAACGGGGCCAATATGACTTATTCTACTGATTTCACAAAGAGGCTGTAAATGTGAAATGAGTTAACAGACATCAAAACTGTTGGAAACAGTGAAGCACTGTGTAATTTATAATGACATTTTGAAAAAGTATGTATAAGATGTTATAAGCTGCATGCTTGTGCCCCCTGCCCCCTTCATAAATGTGATGGTATTGGAAGGAAGGGCCTGGGGGGTGATGGAGTTGGGGCCGTCATAAGGGAGCCCAGAGAGCACCACCACCCCTTCCACTGCGTGAGGACTCGGTGAGCAGACGGCTGTCTGCAGCCGGGAAGAGAAGCCTCACCAGACTCTGGATGTGCTGGCACCTTGAGCTTGAACCCCCAGCCTGCAGAACGACGAGAAACATTTGCTGTTTAAGCCACCATAACCTATCACTCTATGGTATTTTTGCTATTGCAGCCTGAATGGACTAAGACAAGGTATTACCAAGTTTATTTATAAGGTGGCAAAATGATTAGATTTACAACTTCTAAGGAAAAGGGTTGGTTCTAGGCCCAGCACTCAACAAACTGAATTTTGTAGGTCACAAGCTGAGGGAGAGGGCTGACACTTGCCATCTGTTATTCGGCAGCACATGAGAAATGGGTCAGTGGGGGCAATTCGGATTTGTTTCTGTGAGATCAGTTTCCAGGCCATACACCACATCTGGAGTTCACTGGTCTCGTCAGTGTCATCAATGAAAAGGGGCGTGCCCACTGGGCGAAGGAGAGCTGGCCAACATCCGGCAACCTTGGTGGAGAGTCTTAGATTTGGAGAACACAGTGAACTCACTCTCACGACATTTAAGGGTGTGCAGGGAGAGCCGGTGAGGCTGGAGAGCTGGTGGCTGAGTGAGAGGATGGGGAGGCTGTGTGTCTCAATGGATCCCCAGATCTCGGTCCCCACCGCCAATCTGGCACTGCTCAACCCACCAATTCATTTTCATTGAAGTTTAATCACTTGGACCATTATCCTGCCACAGTCTCACACGAATGGCAAACAATAAAAAATGAGGCAAACTGCACGTCATTAGAATTGCCTCGTTTCCACCACAGTGATATCTGAATGTGAGTGGGTTTCTTTCTTTAACAAAGGCAGACGACTGAGATTTTTTTAAGTCAGTGAATAATTTTAGGAACAGAAATTATTACTTCAGATTTAGTTTATAAGGAGGATGGTGAACTCTGTGGCAACGGCCACTGGCCCATATCTTTTGGACAAACTTTGAGATTCTCCTTTTTGTGGGCAAATAATGGCTGAAACTTCACATCTTTGGAGAAGACCAGAGAATCACCATCAGGCAGCTTCTCGGTCTTTCACAAAACCCCAAATATCCACAGGCTAGTGAGCACAGTTGTAGCAAGAGGAAAACGTCCCTTTAGTGTTTGGGGACCCCACCCTCCTCACGAATGACAGCAGCTCCAGCCCATTGGGGATGACAGGGTCTCACAGGGCGGCGCTCCAGAGGCAAGCCCGCTCATGCCTTGTGGGTGATGAGCTGTGGTGCCCTCAACCTTATACTCAAGGCGGCTGTAACTGGAATCTCTGGTCACTTCCCACAGAGCAGTACAACCGTCCTGGTAGACTAAGATAATAGATGTTTCCTTTCTACGATGAGAGAGAGAAGTCGGCCACTTACATGACACATGGGATCTTAGCTTCAGCTGTTCTGTTGAAGAAGAGAATGAGGGCTTCTCTCTGCTGTCCTTTCTGTGGAAAGAAAAGTCGAGGGTTTAAAGTCTCCCGCTCTGAGGACTCTGAGCTAAGCGGACGTAATTGTCGCCACCATGAGCTTTACAAACCCTAAAGTTTTAACACCAGTCGCCAGAGCCAGAAGACCCTGACTTACCACTTGCTTTAGCCAAGCCACAGGAACTACCTGAGCTGGGCTTTGTCCTCGGAGACATGGCACATGGCTACTCCGTCTCCCTCTGGGGACTGCTGTGAGAATCCAAGGAGGCAAGGCGCGCAAAGGCCTTTCGGGCAGAGATGCACTACATACGCCAAGCTCAGAGATGGGCTGAAAGGCAGCCTTGCTAAGCATACCTACTTAGTACGGCCTGGGGACAACCTACACATGATACCACGGCCCGTGTTCTTTCTTCCCCCTTGTCTTCTGCCAAGCTGTTTCCATACCCAAGCGACAAAGCTCACCTCCATCGAAGACTTGTTAAATCAATTGTCCTGTCACCTCAAAGCCATTATTCACCTGTTCTTGGCCTGTCTCCCACATAAGGTAAATAACTTCCCAGGAGAAGAAACCATGTTTTCTCTATCGTTTGCATCTAAATAAATCCTAATGAAGAATGCTAACACAGGAGACGCTCATATTTCATCATAGTATCAGGTAACCTGTACTGTCACTCTGGGCTCCCAGAGGAAAGACTCTTACCACCAGTGGCAGGGCAGCCGTCTCCTCCCACTCATAAAAGTGCTGCCTGGTCAAAGGAGCTTCTTGCTTTCAAGAGTGTCTTTCCTCTAGGTCTCGGCAAGAAAGGAGAATGGTACCCGGAACCACAGGAACACGTTGGGGCTCTGACAGGGGAGTGGGCCCACTGCATCTCTACAGGTGTTCTGACAGTGCAGGCCACTGTCCCTCCCACTGTGGCAGTAGGCCAAGCTAACAACTCCAACCTCCTAGGAACGCATGCTGAAGACGCGGCTCCATGGCAGTGTATGTCAGCTTGCTTCTCAGCCATAGGCCCAGGCTCCAGGGCAGTGTATCTCAGCTTGCTTCTCAGCCATAGGCCCAGGCTCCAGGGCAGTGTATCTCAGCTTGCTTCTCAGCCATAGGCCCAGGCTCCAGGGCAGTGTATCTCAGCTTGCTTCTCAGCCATAGGCCCAGGCTCCAGGGCAGTGTATCTCAGCTTGCTTCTCAGCCATAGGCCCAGGCTCCAGGGCAGTGTATCTCAGCTTGCTTCTCAGCCACAGGCCCAGGCTCCAGGGCAGTGTATCTCAGCTTGCTTCTCAGTTCCAGGCCCAGGCTCCAGGGCAGTGTATCTCAGCTTGCTTCTCAGCTCCAGGCCCAGGCTCCAGGGCAGTGTATCTCAGCTTGCTTCTCAGCCATAGGCCCAGGCTCCAGGGCAGTGTATCTCAGCTTTCTTCTCAGTTCCAGGCCCAGGCCCCATGGCAGTGTATCTCAGCTACAGGCCCAGGCTCCAGGGCAGTGTATCTCAGCTTGCTTCTCAGCTCCAGGCCCAGGCTCCATGGCAGTGTATCTCAGCTTGCTTCTCAGCTCCAGGCCCAGGCTCCAGAGCAGTGTATCTCCCCTTGTTTCTCAGCCATAGGCCCAGGCTCCAGGGCAGTGTATCTCAGCTTGCTTCTCAGCTCCAGGCCCAGGCTCCAGGGCAGGGTATCTCAGCTTGCTTCTCAGCTCCAGGCCCAGGCTCCAGGGCAGTGTATGTCAGCTTGCTTCTCAGCCATAGGCCCAGGCTCCAGAGCAGGGTATCTCAGCTTACTTCTCAGCTCCAGGCCCAGGCTCCAGGGCAGGGTATCTCAGCTTGCTTCTCAGCTCCAGGCCCAGGCTCCAGAGCAGTGTATCTCAGCTTGCTTTTCAGCTCCAGGCCCAGGCTCCATGGCAGTATATCTCCCCTTATTTCTCAGCTATAGGCCCAGGCTCCAGGGCAGTGTATCTCCCCTTGTTTCTCAGCTCCAGGCCCAGGCTCCAGGGCAGTGTATCTCAGCTTGCTTCTCAGCTCCAGGCCCAGGCTCCAGGGCAGTGTATCTCAGCTTGCTTCTCAGCTCCAGGCCCAGGCTCCATGGCAGTATATCTCCCCTTATTTCTCAGCTATAGGCCCAGGCTCCAGGGCAGTGTATCTCAGCTACAGGCCCAGTCTACTCTCCGATGAGGCTCTGAACATACACACAGCCTTTTGCCTGTGGCCAATGAGCTCACAAACGTCTTGAAGCATTCATGCACCCTCAAAGGGCCCCCTGCAGCAGGATAGGCCCTCTAACCTAATGTGGTCCCTAGTAGGGGGACAAAGCCAGGCCTCCCTATGATGACCTCACCGCAGCGCACCTGCAGTCCACCCCTCAGGCATCCTTGGTCTCCAGTTTTACCTCTGTGTCCTTCGGAGACTGTCATTACACTCGTCAGGGCCATCCCTCCCACCCGCGCTCACTCACTCCACACTTGCTAATAAGAAAGAACGAGGGCAGAACAAACAGGAGAAATGGTGAAAGGCACTTTCAGAAACTTGCCCAAAGACTTGCCACGTAGAGCTGATGCAGATGTGAGGGAACAAACACCTTTACTGTACATGGTTGGTGGGTGGCACCCTGGCCAACTGTTAGGGGGTGCTCTGTCAGTGTGTGCCAAAGGGAGTGCCCTGTCAGTGTGCACCAAAGTCTTCAAAACACACCAACCTGGCCCGGCCAGTGTGGCTCAGTTTGATTCCCAGTCAGGGTACATATCCGAGTTGTGGGTTTGATCCCTGGTTGGGGTGCATGCGGAAAGCAACCGATCAGTGTTTCTCTCTCCCAGTTGATGTTTCTCTCTCTCTTCCTTCTTCTCTCTAAAATCAATGAAAAACAAACAAAAATGCCCAGCCCTATGACCCAGAAAGTTACTCCTTAAAATTTACCCTCATGATATCATCGGATGCACACAAATTCACAAGTAAGCTTCTTGTCCAGTGCAGTTTAGAATAGTGAAACAGGTGAATTAACTATAATATCCAACTAAAAATGGCTGGCAACATTTTAATATAACCATGTGAGAAAATAATATGCTGCTTAAATATGTTTTAAAAGAACATTCAACAACATGGAAGAGTATTCACGACATAGTTCTGTAACCTGTTTTGTTCCTCACTATATGTATGTTCATAGGATTCCAATTCTGCTTTAAATATATATTGCTTATTACAAACATAGGTTTTATATATGTGTATATATAAATAACACATATTTTAAAGCAAAATATACATACACTTTATTTTTAAAATCCAAATAATAAATGCTGAAGTTAGGTGATTTAAAAGGTGAGTGAATCTTTTTTATAGTATAGTAATAAAACATGTTTAATAAATATTACTTATTATAAGTATTTTCCTTTATTTTTCAGATTTTATACAATAGACATCTACTGAATTAGAACTCAATAGTTTTAGCTTAAAAAAAACACACAAAAAAATTCCCCAACACTGGGTAGACAGAATACTAGTCCATTAATGATCTCATTTCTTTTGCCAGCCACAAGCCAGGAAATTTTAAATCACCTGCATTTTTTGTTCCTGTCTCCTAGACTTTTATTAAATTAGACCTACTGGGGTTTCCAATTTCTTTTTCTATGCTGGAAATGTGAATGTACTGTCGAAGGCAGAGGGTGAACTGATACTGTCACCAGGAAGTCTGCATGGACTGGTTCCATGTTTCTGCTCTCGGTCTTGCTGATCAAAACACAACCTTAGACAAAAGATGATTAGAGCCAGCTTTTCTTAGCCTGTGAAGAGGTATCTATTATTTCAGCTGAAAATGAGAAAAGGCTTTAGTTATACATTATATTTTACAAATTGGATGTTTCACCTTGACTTCTGTGACTTAAAGCTTTTTAAAAAAAAAGTCTTCCTCCAGATGGGAAGGTGTGAGGGAGCAAAGAAAAAATCACTTCTTGACGGGTCAACAGTGCTTTGCTAGAGCCACCATACTGTACAAAATTGCAGGAAAGCCTGGGCCCAAAGAGTAACTGTAAAAATTGGCGGGGGGGGGGGGGGACCTTCTGTAGATCAGAGGGCCTCCTTATCTGGTCCAAACCATGGAACCAGGACTCCCCATTTCAACTCTCCTGGCTCAGGGTTTCACAGCTGCTCAGGGTTCGGAACGGGTGTCGCCGGCCATCTAGTCCAGCTCCCATGGGACACTGGCTCCCCTTCCTAAGTGAAGTCAGGCTGGTGACAAATCGGTGGCTTCAGAGTAAGAACAGTTCTGATGGTCAAACCACAAAGCTCACAAACTTGTTTCTGCGTGGATTCTCCATTATAAAAATGAATGTACGTGATAGAACACAAAGGAGAACCCATTTCCAAGGATTCATCTTATTATCAGAAAGAATATAGTATCTGGCTTCAGCATCACGCTGAAGATATCTGTATCGACTCCATTTCTTTCAGGGACACACTCTTCCTCTTCCTAGGACCCCATGGCAGCACACAGCAGCTCTCAAGCATGGGACTGGGAAGAGCTCGAGGCTCTTTCTCTGCTGGATCCTTGAAGAATCACACTGCAATTTAGCCTTCATTTTCATAATCTGCAAAATACCATTAAGACTCTGGGATGCTGAAGAAGCGGGGATGATAATCACCCTGCAGGTGGGATTCTGAGCAGTCGTTGTTCTCTTGATATATTTTTCCAGCACCAAGCCCATGAGGAAACCCATGGCTTCCGTTTTTTAGGTAAGAAAACATCAAACTATCCCAAATAACTGAAGGGATTTGAGTAGTTACCAGAGTTACAAAACACCCGACATTGTGGTTCCCATGGCTCAGCTAGTCAATTCCACATCCCTGCCATTATCTCAGAAAATAAAACTCTCAGGGCACATCTGAAATCAGCGAAAGAGCCACTCACCTAACCGGAGGAACTATGTAAGTTGGCGGAAAGTTTAAAGAATGCTTTCAAACCTTGCTGCACTAAGTACGTGATTCCCACACATCTCTTTTTGACCACACGGCACAATTCACAGTTGCCTCCTGGCCAGTTAATGGGACTTTCATCCCCAATTCTAATGCCCACTGACGGCTTTTTCAGTTGTCTGTGCTGGCTGTTCTCAGCCTGGTCCAGGAGGTGCACCAGGTACAGCAAGGGTGTTCTACAGGGAAGCTGTGAAACACCGACAGACGTACTCCCGTCATACACACAAGGAACTAGAACATAGCATTTGATAAACAGTCAGATCTTTGCATCTAAAGATGTCACACATCTGACTTTTTTCCATTAACGTTCTATTTGCTGCACTTATTCACTGGCTTTCTTATCTGGCAGAGTTCACAAGTGGACAGAACTTAGTAGACATTAATAGTTTAAGAAAGTTATAAGAAAAAACTTAAAATTGAGAAAAAAATGAATTTTTACCTCTAGAAATCAGAAAAGACCACCAAGACTGACCCTAGCAACAGAACGCCCTGGTTCCCCGTGCTTCACAGGAAAGTAATCTCAGAACCCGCGGTCTGCGCGGCCACAGCAACGTGGTGAGCTGTTGGAACTCCACGCAGAGCGGCTGTGTCTGCTCCTTTCCGCCAGGCCATCCGGACTGCTTTATGTAACACCGTGCAAATTAAATACAGCTTGACCAGTGGGCCGTGTACCTTCTACCCTACCCTCTGTTTCTTAAAAGTTACCAGTTAGTCTGCTCAATCACACGGTAAAATAACATTTTTTTAAAAAACACATATTCTGTCTCCTGTGGTTCTTACTTATTTTGTAATCTTCCAGACGGCGGACAGCTCATCTAGATCTAAGTTTCTTTATACAGGGTAATATCAAGCCCAGATAATGCTTTATGATAATGTCAAAAAATGTCAATGACTGTTATTTTCTTAGCAATGAAAATTGCAAGGTTTTGTCCCAAGAGGACAGAAATGGAGCTGGTGCAGATTATCCTGTGGTACTTAGCATAGTAAGACACTAATGACAGGTATAAAATGAGAAGTGTTTAGAAAAGATAGAACCACCGTAGTGGAAAGAGCCCCAAAAGTAGGGGAAACAGGCTTGGATACACCTCAGCTCTGCCACACAGGAGTCACAAGATCTCAGGCAAACCACAGCCTCTTTGAGCCTTAGCTTCCCTGTCTGTAAAATGGGGATCCTGCCAGCTTCCTGCCACCCATAAATGACTAATAAGGAGGCAAAGGATAAGAGGGGTTGAAAACTTGATTTTGTTAAATAACGGTCAATTTGTTATTCTGACTAAAGCAAATGACATGGATGGTTAGAAGGTTACTATATATATCAAATACATGTAGAACTAATTTCTAACAACTGTTCCTATACTGGGGCATTCTCAAAATACACTAAGCATACATTCCAACTTTCTCTGAGGGATTTGGAACATGTGTCATCATCCTGCAGTTGCCCTGGGGTTTATTTTTATGACTATCCATCAACAGTGATCTACACAAGCATAAAACTGCAAATTAACAGATTTTCGAAGTAGACTAGGTAGGCTGAGAAATGAATGGGCTCATCGTCCTTGCCCAGGGAGGTGGGAAGAGATGACAGAAAGGCAGGTTCAGAGACCTCTGGGTAATCTCCACAGAGCCCCTTCTGGGAAGAAACACCCGTGAACACAACTTCCAAACCCCATCTCCAGCCCGACTCACAGATTTGTCCTTGGTGGTCATTTCCCTGGCCGCGGCATCCAGGGACGCTCTGGCCTTGGCGCTGATCCGGCCCGGGGCCACCACCACCATCTTGCGCTGCTTGGCTGGGAGCTGGGAAAGCACGTCCGACTTGAGGCGCCGCAGCATGACCGCTTCCTCCAGCAGGAGCTTCAGCTCTCCCAGGTTGGAGGAGCCCGAGTAATCCCATCCCCACTGATGCTGTGGAGGGAGAACCGAGACATGGCCGTGAGATTCCCCCAGGCAGGTTTCTCCTCCCACAACCTTCTCCTCCCCAGCTTTGTGCAGAGAACGTCAAGTGACTTTAAAGGATGAATCAAATCCCACATGACAAACAGGAGGGAAAAGGGGAAAAGTCAGGAATGGGGTGGACAAAAGTCACGTGTCATGGCCTTCTACCACTCGGCACTAATTTGCTTTCTAGCAGCGATTGCAAGATGCCAGCGGTTTGGTGTCTATCACATTAATAAACAAACAAGACACTTGGCTTGTCAGAATCCTCTTGTACACTCAATACAGACGTGACATTCCCTAGGGCTTATCCTACAGAGTCCACTGCACACCATGATAACTAGTGTCAGTGACGGCTTCATTTATGAGATTTATGGGGATTTAAAAACCTGTTGTCCCCCACCAACACACCCAACACACCCAAGAGCAGTGTCGTAGACACAGCTGTAGTGCTGGTGGTGGTGGGTTGCGGGGAGGGGCCGGAACACAGGTTTTGCCAGTCTGGCTGAAACTAGAGGTGGTCCTTCATAAACCTGGCTCCCCCATTTGCTCATGGGAGGCGGTGAGCAAGAATGTCTATTCCTTGCCGCACAGCTAGAGAAGACATTACCAGTTAAAACAAAAACCCTACCTTTCACTGACAATCTTCCTGGAAACTGGACGGACTTCTACAGGCTTATAAAAAAGCGGGGAGCCAGGGTGTCTGCTTCCTCATATTTTTAGCCACGCATCTCCACTCCTGCCTCCCCTCCCCTGGACTACCCAGGGTAAGGGCGAACCGTGTTCATCTTCCAGGGCCAGAGGACCTAGTGTAATTGTGGAGATATGGCAGCTGTCCTAGAAACCTTTGTTGAACTGAGAATACAAAGAGAAAGTCAAAGGTAGAGAAATAATAAAAACTGCTTCTCTTTAAAAAATTACTCTGAAATCAACTGGAAGTTCTCAGCAAATGCCTTCATGCTATGGAGTTGAAATGAGCTCGGCATGGGGCACTCTCTTCGGTGGCTTCTATTAATGCCAGTAGCTGGCCACACACACAAAAGAGAAGCCCTGGCCTACCAGCTGCATGAAATAAAAATCATGCTGAGGACAAGAGGATATCATAATTAATTTGGAAATCATACTCCTAAGTTCTAATATTATCAGCTCTTAATCTTATAGGTTAAAACCCAATACCAAATTGGGCTTTGGAATAATCACAGTCCAACAAGCTTTTATTAAAAACATACCATAATACATCACCTAAGGCAACAGAAACAAAGGAAAAAATGAACACATGGGACTATATCAAACTGAAAAGCTTCTGCACAGCAAAACAAACAACCATCAAAATGGAAAGGCAACCCACTATATGGGAGAGCATAACTGCCAACGATACATCAGATAAGGGATTAATTTCCAAAATATATAGAGTGCTCATACAACTCAACAAAAGGAAGACAAAGAACCCAATTAAAAAATGGGCAGAGGACCTAAATAGACACCTCTCCAAACAGGACATACAAATGGCCAAGAGACATATGAAGAAATGCTCAATGTCACTAATCATCGGAGAGATGCAAATTAAAACGACTATGAGGTATCACCTCACACCTGCCAGAATGGCTGCCATCGATAAATCATCAAACAACAAGTGTTGGCAAGGGTGTGGAGAAAAGGGGACTCTAGTACACTGCTGGTGGGAATGCAGACTGGTGCAGCCACTATGGAAAACACTATGGTGTTACCTCAAAAAGTTAAAAATTGATCTGCCATTTGACCCAGTGATACCACTTCTAAGAATATACCCTAAGAAGCCTGAAAAAGAATGTATGTACCCCTATGTTCACAGCAGCACTACTTACAATTGCTAAGATCTGGAAACAGCCTAAGTGTCCATCAATAGATGAGTGGATAAAAAAGCTGTGGCACATATACACAATGGAGTACTATGCAGCTGTAAGAAAGAAAGATCTCTTATCCTTTGAGATGACATGGAAGGACTTTGAGAGTATTATGCTAAGTGAAATAAGCTAATCAGAGAAAGACAAATACCATATGATCTCACTTATTTGTGGAATATAATGAAGAAGGTGGGCTGATGAACAAAATAGACCCAGAGACATAGAAAGGAGTACGGTTCAGACTGACAAAACTCAGAGGAGGGGGTGGGAGGGATGGATGAGATGAACCAAAGAACTTATATGCATGAATGCATAACCAATGGACATAAACAACAATGTTGGGGAGGTGGGGGGGGGAAGAACCGTGTCTAGGGGGGAAAAGGAGAAACATCTGTAACAAAAATAAATTAATAAAAATTGAAAAATACAAAAAAAAAAGTACCATGTACCAGGCACTGGGCTGGGTGGCAGGAAGAACACACAGACAAGGAAGGCACTGTTCCTGTTTCACTGGGTGGTCTCAGGAAGGGGCAGCAAGGAGGAGTAAAAGGGTGAATGAGGATGGCACGACAGACTAGGGAGACAGTGGAGGGAGACTAGGAACACAGGAAGGGGCAGTTTTGGGGGAAAGGCAATGACTTTCATCTTCAGCCCTTTCCATCACTTGCTAACCATTACCCGACGGGCCCAGAAAGTCAAGGAAGAGAAGATCCTTCTCAGAAAGTGGATTCTTTGCAAATAGGACAAAGGTACAAATCATACATGAAAGGTTTTGAAGGACCATGAAAACTATATACAGGCTGGACTAATCCATAGGGAGAGTGCATCACAAATTTATTAAAATGTTAAAGAAGTTTACTGAATGACTGAGAAATCTCCTGTCTCAATAACAAGCTAAAAATAGTTTGCAATTAACTTTGTAAAGCACTACAATTTACATTATACTTTGTCTGAATGTAAGTGGATATTTTTAAAGTACTTGAAATGTTTTATTTTCTCTAAAAAAAGTATTTAAAAGTAAGGCCTTCAGTCTTATTTGCACCACGAACTTGACACGAAGCTCTGCCCTCATGAACGGCATGGGCCGTGAGTCACCTGCAGCCAGGTCTCCAAGGCAGTGTCTTCGGCGCACACAGTGGCTCAAAGCAGGAAGCCTTAGGGTCTGAATTACCGAGGTTTTGGAGCCCAGTCCGTGCTCTGTGGCAGGGGCACTGCCCACAGAAAGAGGCAGAGGAAGCGCAGGGCGTGGCTCAGAGCTTAGTCACAGCAGAGCTCCTGGGAACAACCTGCCCTGGAGAGAGAGCCCGAGTGCGAGGTCCGGTTCAGGGTCATGTAGAGCTCCCGGGAAGATGGGCGTTGAGAAGACGGACCTTACTACACTGAGGAGGAGAGTAGGAATTAGGAAGAGAAATCAGTGAATCTTCCCTCTGGTTTTCAGACTATGGACATTCTCGAGACTGGATTAGAGAGAGCTACTCGGGCTCAGGAAGAAGGAGGCCAGCTCCAGCCACATCCTACTTGTCAGCAAGGACGCTGACCGGGACGTGTGCTTCCATCGTCAGAGAAACCAAGACCCCAGCACAGCAGCCAACAGACGAGCTGTACCCCACCCATGGTCTGAGACAGTGAAGGCACTAAGCCAAGAAGGAGAAGGTCCTAGACTATGTGTTTCCTCCCAAAGAGAAAGCAGCCTGATCACAGAAAAAACCCACCTCAGCTGATGAAGGGGAAAAAATGAACACCCACACAAACAAGGAGCTGATTCAATGCATCATCCTTTCTCAGGTTATGTTTGGGGAAGAACACGGGAAATGTACACAGGCTTTGGCCAACCTGGCTCTGGTTGCCTGACACTGAGGGGCTCCCAGCTCAGGCCAAGAAACATGCTGGGTGCTCCAAGAACACTGCTGACCTGGAAGGAAGAACAGAGAGGACATCCTGGGAGCGCTGGCCATGCTCTACCTCACTCTGGGGTGGCCTGGCTGCTGCGGAACCACAGCAGGGAGGCCTAGTTCAACCTGCAGAAGGCAGAGAGAAGCGCCAAGGAGCGGAAAGAAATTATATAAGGGAGGCATTTGTGGATTACAAGTCTGAGAGAAAGACCTCACCACTGCTTGGGGCAGAGCCTCCCTGGCCATCCGCAGGTCACATTTAGCTCCGGCATACTTTGAAAAGGCAACTGGCAACATTACTATTGCCAAGGGTGATGGGATGGCACATCTGATCAGTCATAAGAGAAAACTGCAGCTGCGAAGGAACCATGCGCGGACCCCCGGCACGTGCGGCAGGCCCATTCTCTCTGTTTCTCTGTTCACTGAAGTCAGTCCCCAAGCTGCAGACCTGAGCATGTTACCAGCCAAGGCTTATGCCATGTCTGCAGAGTCCCAGCACAGGGAATCTCTGCAAAATTCACCCATGCAAAGAAGGAGATCACACACCAGATACACGGGACCTGGGATCTATTGGCTGATGAAGAGATCCAGTGACAAAAGAGAAAAATAGGCCCCCTCTCTCCTCTCAAACTCCTTGACTCTTTCCCTCTGGCTTACAAGAGAGAACGTTTGTAGTGGCTAGAATTTTTATGACCTATACTCAAAGGTGAGGTACTGGGGGACCAAGAGGAAAGCAGAGCGACAAATGTCTCTCTCCACAGTCAGTCTTTGTCTGCAAGAGCACTGTTGTGAAGTGGGTGGTCTGGGAAGAGACACAGAGGAGCCTGTGAAGAGAACAGTGTCCCTGCTCAGCTGGCTTGATCAGGCTAATGAGCACGAATGGACTCAATGGCCCAGCAGATAATGTTGATTTTCTCTGCTTACAAGAGTAATCATTTTGGTGTACATTACCTTCCAGTCATACATGAGAGAGGAGGAGAGAGGGGAGAGGAAGGGAGGGAAGGAGGATGGGAGGAAGGTAGGAAGGAATGGACGAAGGGAAGCAAAGTTTTGTATCCTATTTTTTTCCACTCTTGTATTTCCCCATGTCATTAAATACTTTTTTTGTTTCACTTAAAAAAACTGAGGTTTTAGAAACCGACATTTTCATTGCAATGGCCTCTGTGTTTATAAGGCTTCCTCTGCCACTTTCGGAGGACGGAAGCTGCAGGTTGTAGCTCCTGAGGAACGGGCACCGTGTTCATGGAAATAACATGTAGGCCAGAGGCACCACTCACTACGATGACTCAAGGCTCACCCACGACAGCCCACCCGAGGCAGCTTGAGATCACGCTGTCCACTCCACCTGCTCCAAGGCTTCTTTGCCTTTGTTACATAGAGTGCTTTTTTCACCTTTTCAGAGGATGTTTTCACACTCCTCCCATGCCAAGCGACCTTCACCCGCCTCATCTCCTCTCTTCCCTCTGCCTAGGGCCTCCGCCCGCTCACTTCAGAGCCATTCTCTCCAGCAAGAGCTGCTGGTTCTCCGAGCACCTTGCACTTACGGATTAGCCACTGGTCGCTTTATCGGAAAACACTAACCTAGAATCATCATAAGTATTAAAACTAGGAGGGATTGTTCTCCTCTTACCCCAAGGACACTCCCAGGTCAGAATTAGGGGAGAGCAGAGCTAAAATCCTAGTCCAGCTCCCTGGTCAGTGCCCTTCTGATCATCCCATGGCCAAAAAGAAGAAACAGAAAGGTAGGTGTCAAAACCCGGGTGACAGATGGGTGGGCTGGCGAAGAGAGAATAAATACCCGCTTGGCATCACAGTAGCGAAGTCCGAAGGCATGAAACTGAGGGAAGAAGGTTGGCTTGACGGCGATGATCTGCGTGTAGAGCTCTGCAGGTCGCGACATGGCTGGCGTGCCTGACAGTAAGATCGCGCGCTTGGCCACCTAGGAGACAAACACCCAGGGGTGCTGAGAACACAGTGCAGCACACAGGGAATACCCTGAATGCCCCAATGAGATGGGGGCCCAGGGACAGCAAAGTGCCCTGGACACTAGCACAAACACCTTTCACTCCCTGGGTACTCTAACTGCTGGCAGTTCTCAAGTTCAGTCATCGCAGAACCAAGGTAGATGTGGGTTCCAAAGACGCTAAAGAGCAGCCTCACTCTAGAGCTCTGTGCGGCCCACAACCTGGGATCGTATGACCAGAGAAAAAGAGCATGCGTGTTCCGAGAACCTCATGGCATGACCCATGGAAGCAGCTGGATGTCATCTCCCAAGCAGCCTTTGTCACACCCCCTGCCCATCTCCAAGTTGGCATTTAGCCCAGGACACAGAATTCTGTATCTTCTGTCTCCCTCACTAGGCTGCAAGCTTCCTGACGTCAGGACGAGGCTGTGTTCACCTTCATTTTCTGTAGCACAGTGCCTGGCACAAAGTAAGTAATGAATAAATGTTGGCCATGTGTTGAAAACTATTCGGAGGGAACCTCATTAGTGTCCTGGGGAGCATGGAGGAAACCCAAAGACTCCAGCCCCGGAAGAGGAGGTGGAAGTGGGGAGACAGCAAGGGCCTCAGCTGCCAGCACGGACCTGACGGCCAAGGTGAACTCACGAGCAGCCCTGCCGCACTTTTAGGACAACGTGTGTAAGCCATGATTTGAGTTTCTTTAGAGGAAAAAGAAAAGGCCATCACTAACTCAGTGACACAATGCTCCGAGCCTAGAGAGCCCTGACTGAGCTCACTTTGCAGTTAATAAAGACTTTAAAGGTGGGACTCAGACCCATTCACCCTACTCAACCCCGGTCTGCAGAGCAGCACAACAGTGAGCCGAGTGGAAATGAACAGTTGGTTGATGAACTTCAGGTTTCCCAGTACTCTGACACCAACCTGATCCAAGGGGATCAGACCCAAACATCCCTCCTCTTATTAAGATACAAAAGAGGGTGAGAATTTTTTAAAAAGACACTTCCCACTGTCTTAGAATACGTAATTGCCAAAGATTTCTGGAGGTAAATTCATTCCAGCTCTGGGAAGGGACCCTACTGTGGAGCGGGGTTGTCTGGAAATAGCTTGTTAACCATTGTAACCCTGAGTTAATGACAGTAGTATAAAGTAGTATGAGGCAGTCGCATGCAGTAAATCACCTAGGAGAGGAAATTAGGCTTCGAATGGATACACTTGCCTCATAAAAATAAATAAATAAAGGTACAACAGAGGGAAGAGAAATGACTCCTTATAAATATACAGTATATACAATTCTCAAGATGCACTTTTGCCCTCTCAGCAGCCACCAATACCGAATTCCATTATGACAGAAGAGCTATGAATTTCTCCAGCAATAATTTCCCACAGTTCAATTACCCGGGCCCTCTAATTTCCTGCAGTTTAATGCAGACTCATTAAAATAACAACGAGCCTCCTGAATGACGTCTGTAGCATCGCTTGCCTTGGCCCAAGACCACTTTAATGAAACAAGGAAAATGAAAAGTCTTATCAATAAGACAAAATCAGCCCATCAGCCCAAAGCTATTCCCCAGGTTGTGGCTATTTTTGCCTGGGGATGGAGCCTGGGCAGCAGCTCTCAGATCAGGTGATGGACAGTCACTCCAGGGTCCTCTGTCAGATACTTAAGACCAGACGAAAACTGACTTGGTTCCCCCATACACAGCCCCGACTAGGGGGTGACGGAAGCATCAACAATGGATGTGTGTGGGTGTTAGGAAGCAGAGGCATCATTCTGGGAAAAGGCCAGTTTTGAAAAGGAACCAGAATGGAGTTTCACCTGTTAAGAAATGACTTAGCCTGCTCTCTGCTCAGCCCCAACAGGTGCGCACTGTCACCACCGTCACCCACAATGCATTTAATCGTGCCCAGCCGCCATGATTTTTGTTTGTTTTTTTTTCACTTATCTTCAGATAGAGCAGGAGGGAGATTGTGGGGAAAAAAGAAAGAGAGAAACATTGATGTGAGAGACACATCGAGTGGCTGCCACCCACACAACTCCAACCGGGCCGGGGACAAACTGCAACCAAGGCACGTGCCCCTAGTGGGAACCGAACCCGGGACTCTCTGGTCCGCGGGCCAACACTCTAACCACTGAGCCAAACCGGCCAGGGCCCAGCCGCCATGATTTATGTGTCACCCTCCACCTCTGAGAACTTCCACTCTAGGAAAATACACATGCATAAAACTACACAAATCAACACTAAATTGAACACTTTGCAGTTAAACCCTGTAAGGAAAGAAAGCAGCATCCAAGAAACCTACAATGGAAAATGTAAAAAGCAATTTCTATTTGGTCTGAGAAAAATCATGTGATTCACATGAGAGACACTGTTGGGGGCAGACGACCTTCAAGGCCAGGTTTCGTTTCCTGTGGGCCACGGGGCGGGGCAGCCCTGCAGGTTGTTAGCAGGACAAGTTGGAATACATAATTTGCCAAGGAGAATCCATTGAAGTAATTCAAAGTAGATCATCTACACACAGATTTTAAAATATGAGCCAAGAGAATGTTCTATTGTAGAGAAAAGAGCTGAAGTTGTTTTAAGTTCATATAAGAAGCTTTGGGAATTCTTCATCACCACCTGCTGTTACCTCCTTTTTTCCCCCAACTGAGCCAATAATTTGCTTTATTGACTTATTCTGATTGGCTATAACATATTTCACCAAGACCCCAGACTAGGAAAGAAGTCATGCTCCCCAAAGCTTAGTCCCATTCTTATACCCAGTATCACTCCTCACGGCAATCTCAGTAAAGTGTATGCTACAGGCAAAGTCCCCTATGATTTAGAAATAGGACATGAGGAGGCAGGTGACGCCAAAGAGGTCAAGCCCATACCACCCACGTATCCCAATACGCACAGCCCTGACGTGGCAGGGACACTGAGCTGTGTTCTAATTAGTTCAGAAGTTGTTATAGAATCTTTTGAAAATAAGGATGGTGGCAAGCATAGTTTAGGTACAAGTGACCAAAAGTACACAGATCGAAAACAAATGCAGGATCATGGCCACTCCCCAAGAAGTAACAAAAGAGTCAACATCTGTGGTTAAATTTAAAGTCTGGACACAGAGGGAAAACTCAGTGTTTAGAAGAAATCTAGGGACTGGAGTCAGCATAGAAGATCAAGGTTCTGTTCTTCACTGCTCCTGACAATGTCTGCTCCCATGACAAACAAGACCTAACCAAGGTGAATGATATAATTACAACCACTGTTGACCAGAGGCCACCCCAAGGATCAGCAGATCCATTCATGTTGAATGAGGTCATCCAAACTGGGCCGATCCTCTAGGTTTTTGGACAACATGCTAACTATTAAGTGCTTAGCAGGGGCCAGCAATGACGATGGCATGGAATATCTTGCTTCCCTTATGCACCTATAAGATTCTTTCAGGTTTGTAGTTTCAAATGGGGGTCTTCCTGGTAACACTGTATACATTACACAGCCTAATGTCCTAATGTCTGATTCACAGCCATGTGCTTGCTTGTTGAGTCATCTGGAATGAGGTGAAATAATTCCCAAGATACACTAATAAGGGGAAAAAGGCAGGTGCAAAACTGTGGTATTAGAACACTCTAAGAAGGGAGAAAGGAAACAGATGTGTGTACTCACGTGGACACAGGTTAATTTTAGAGGTAAACCTAAAAATATGGTAACTATGGCTGGCTGCCTTTGGGGAGAGAGATCAAGGCACTGGGGATCCAGAGGCGGGAGAATTATTTTTCACTCTATACCCTTCTGTGCTATTTACTTACACCATCTATTTAAACAATTTCAATGAAAAAAGAAAAAGAAAAGCTCATACATTTTAGACCCCTATTCTCATCGTATCTGGCCAATAAATAGATAAAATAGTAAAAAGGACTCTACTCACAAAATACACACAAAACACAGCTATTTATTAGGAAATAATGGTGGGATTCTGAGGGACTTTTTCCCCTCTAGAAAAATAACCGGCTATTGTTAATAATGTTGTAATACTGTTGTAACCATAAAAAGCACTGGAAGAAAAACACAGCTAAAGAAAACCCAAACACATCTCCCTGCTCCGAAGGGGAGACACTGCGACCCTCCAGTGCTGGAGTCGGTGGGCCGAGTGGGAGTGCAGACGGCTATGCCTGGCCAGCTGGACTTCAGAGGCACCTAGCAAAAGGTAAAATTATGACCCAGCAGTTCTAAGTAGAGGAATTTGTCTTAAAAGGACAATATAAGAAAGCGACGAATATACAGATGAGGTTCATTTGCAGGATTATTTATAATAGCAAAACAATGTCCAACACTAAGGGTTAAACTCTGAAATGTGTCCATGGCACTGAACGCTCAAGAGCCACAAGAATGATGACCTTCCCCTGTGCCCTGTGACTGACACAGACAACCAACCAAACTGGTACAGTGGTTTCACTGTTGGAAGGTTTAAAGATGATTGCAAAAATGTTCTTTATAGCTTTCTGTCTTGCCTACTGCATTTACATATCAAAACAGAACCTTGCTTAGGAGCCCAGGCAAATAGTGCTATGGAGAAAGAGAGTTGTCACACTTCCTAGGAGACAGTTACACCAGTTTCTTACAACCTAAGCAACATGTCCTCGGCACATGGCTGCTGTCGTCATTTATGAAACCCACACTTTCTGGACATGGTCTGGCCCGGTATCTCTCAGCCTGTGCGATATAAACTAACTACCTCGCCACGTACACTTGCTGAAAATCTTGAAATATTAAAAATCTTGAAATATATAACCAGAATACAGTTCTAAGAGATGCATGAGTTAGGGGAATAATCAAGTGGTACTAAATTAGGTCCTCCTATGGCTTCTCTTTTTTTTAAATTATGTAAGTTTTAGGTGTATGACTTTATAATTGGACATCTGTACACACTACAAAGTGATCATCCCCAAAAGTCTAGTTGCTATGCATCACCATACCACTGACTCCCCTTCCCCCTTTTTATATGGGCTTTCAAGGCACATTTTTCTTCCCAACTCTCTTCTTGTTCCAAAAATGTTTTGAGTCATTTCCTTAGAGTATCTCGATCAGTGGTTCTCAACAGAGATGGGAAGAAGTGGTTTGCTACCCAGGGGACGTTTGGCAATATCTGGAGACAACTTTGGTGGTCACAACATGGGGGTATAACTGGCATTGAGTGGTAGAGGCCAGGGATGCTGCCAAGCATCCTACAGTGCACAGGACAGCTCTGCACTACAGACGTACCCAGCCCGGAGCCAACAGTGCCACGGCTGAGAAATTCCCATCTAGGTGACAGCATGGCCGAGAGGAAAGGCTGGTTCACAGAGCCCCACACAGCGCCCCACCACCTCCACCCCGTCCTGCCAGCAGTCCAGCGTCATGTGAAGTCAGCGCCATGGAAGAGAGTGGCTTTAAGACACTGTCACAAACAGCAGACTGAATTCATGGCTCCCATCTCATTGTTAATTCCTCCAGTTCTACAGCAAATACAGAGTCATATATACTAGTGAACAGTTAAAAGATTTGTTTTAAATATGTCACTCTGAAATACACCCAAGACATGAAAGATGTAAACGCTGCTTCAGAGGGTCTGGCCCAGAGCACATATTTCAGAACCCGGCATGTGGTCCAGTGAGCGGGACCAGCAATGGCTGCGCTAACAAGACGGTTGCTAAGAAGGTCCCCTTGTATATCTTTAATGATACAATCTGGCCATTGTGCTGTTTCTTTGTCTAAACAACCGGGGTACAGATTTAATTTTAGTTATGGCTGTAATATTGGAACCATAGTACCAAGGTCTATTAACATTTTTCAAAACAGAACATATTAAAGCCTCCCAAAAGATGGGTCAGCAGTCTGGGAAAAACATTTCATTTAGGGTATCCATAAATGGCTCTCATATTTATGGGTAATATGAGCAGAGGATCAAGGCTTTTAAGTAAAAGACTTTTATTTTTAAGGCTGGAGCCTATGATATAATCCTCCTTTGGAAGATGTATCATATTACTTGTTATTATCATGTAACTTCTTATTCCTAAAACAAAACAAAACAAAACAATACTTGAAATGAGTACACATTTGTGTGTGTTTTGTGAGAAGGTAGAAAAATTAATTTTCAAATGCTCCTAACATTTAACACACTGGTTTCCCAGTTTCGGTATAACCTAAAGCTTCTTCTAAGCAGTGAGAGCTGCGGTTTTGAAATGCTGGTGCAACACAAAGGCTGCCTCCGTGGAGCACGAGACAAACACGTCCTCCTGTGCGCTCAGTCTACACACTTCTGTGAGCTCGGTCTACACTTCTGTGCGCTCAGCCTACACCCCTGCGCCCTCAGTCTGCACTCCTGCGCGCTCAGTCTACACCCCTGCGCCCTTAGTCTGCACCCCTGCGCCCTCAGTCTGCACCCCTGCGCCCTCAGTCTGCACCGCTGTTCACTCAGTCTATATCCGTGTCCACAGTCTGTACCCCTGCGCCCTCAGTCTACACTTCCGTGCGCTCAGTCTGCGCCCCTGCGCCCTCAGTCTGCACTCCTGCGCCCTCAGTCTGTACTCCTGCGCCCTCAGTCCACACTCCTGCGTGTTCAGTTTACACTGCTGTGTCCTCAGTCTACACCCTTGTGCCCTAAGTCTGCACCCCTGCGCGCTCAGACTGCACTCCTGCGCGCTCAGTCTACACAACCGAAGCAGATTTCCCCAACGTCACCTCAGATCTCTGCCTTGTTATGAGAGGAAAAGCTGCTGTTCCAACTGCACTATTTCCCCCCAGTATTAGGAAAAAGCTCACAAGAAGAAGATGGAGGGAAATGTGGGGGCCTTCCCTGTGTTGGGACACACAGTGGGCAGAGACGTGTGTGCAGATGAGACAGGGAGCATACACTGCTCGTCAGAACAGAGCACGTTCACAGGAAGATTTGAAGCTATGCTGAAGCGCACCCCCTGCTCCGCAGCCAGGACCCTACCCGTCAAAGCGCTCAGGCGCAAGCTCACATTGCCCCAGAAAGGGAAGTGGGTGGTTGATGCCAGCTCCTTGCTGATACCCCCTGGCCTGCTTCTAAGGCTGCATAACTCATCTCCCTTGGTCCCAAAGCACCAGCAGAGCTCTGCCCGCAGCGACTCTGAGACAGGCAGTTTCTGCTGAGCTGTCCAGGACACGCTGCTGGAGGCACTGCCTCTGCCTTGTCCAGGAAGGGCCCAGAGGAACCTGGAGTGCAGTCCCAGCCTGGCCTGTGACCGTCAACAGGTCTTCATCTTTGAGAGGCAGAGATGACTGCACCAACCACGAGCTCCTTAGCAGGATGGTAGGAAGGGAATGGACCTGAGCACCAGAGCCCTGAGCAGAGATGCCCTGAGTCAACACCAAGTCACATCCATGGCCCACAGTCCCCACCTTGCAGACCCCGGTCTCCTTGGACCCCCTGCCAGCCGCAGTATACTACAGCGGGATCTCAATACCGGTGGGCTCAGGCTTCAAGCCCACTGCCGGCAGGACTCACCTTGAGGATGGGCATAGCTGCGCGACAGCGGGCAGTCTTGATGTTTTTGAGGAAGTGGGACTCATCCTGAAACAAAACAGTCACACAGGTGAACACTGTCACATCCTGTCTGGAAGGAACACTGTCACATCCTGCCAGTTTCTCCTGTCAGGAGCCCACACTGAGCTTGTTGAGGATCCTCCCTCAGCACTTTCTCATTCAGATAGCTGTGGGCCTGGGAAAGGACCCAGGCTCTGGTGAGTTTCTCCACTGCATGCTGGCAAGTCACCTCCTCTCTTCGGGACAGTTTTCCACCTACAGAGTGGGGTTATCGACTCCCCTGCCCCGCCCACCTCACAGGCTGCACTGCAAACTGCTGAAAGGTGGTTTCTACTTTGTAAGACACACCTGGCATTTGCTCAGCACTAAAGCAAAGTGTGCTGCAGACCCACTGTGTGCCCTGCACTGGGGTCCGGCCCTTGCCCCCAGGGGCTCGCAGTGCAGAAAAGACTGACTAATGATCAGACGATGTTATGAGTGCTGTCACTGAGGCAGGTGTGACAAAGTACTATGGGAACTTGGAGAAGGGAAGAAGACAGGATTCCTGTTCTCAAGGGACTGACTGCCATGCTTGGAACATGGAGTTTGATTATTTATAGTTCTGCATTCTGTGCATAAGCAAACTAGAAAATGTCCTATTTTCTAAAGCTCAATGAGGAACTAATACATTCTTAGTATTTAGGAAAATTTTTCTATTTTGGTCACATTCGGATTACTTGCTATGTGACTCTGAGCAACTACCTGACCTCTCCACAGTGCCAGTGTCTCCATCTCTAAAATGGGTATAATACCAGTACCCAATGTACTGGGTTGTCGTGTCTTAAACAGGTTAATGCACAAAAAGCCCTTAGGACAGTCCTGCCCACTTAATAAGCACTCAATGGACACCAGGAAGATCCTGGCTCTATTGCTAAAGATGACCTATAAGGCCCCCCCCCCCCGGTGAATGTGAGATGAATCCCCAAATCCCACTGTTAATCTATTCCCAAAAACCTGGGTTATAACATTCATACGCCTGTCTGATGATGAGCCTGCATGACAGCCAAGAAAAAGGGGTTTATAGAGAAAATAGCACCAAGTCCAGAGGACATGGAAGGGAATGGACCCTTTTAACAAATGGGTAACAACGCACCGCTATTATAACTAACCCCAAGGAATAGCTTGTACCTTCATATACTAAAGTGACATCTAAGAAGTGTGACATCTCAGAACCGTCACTTTATTCCCTCCTACATTTCTCTGGAGGAGGAAGAGGACAGGGCTCTTAATTAACTGAAAGACAAACCATCCATGGTGGTAAGTGGTTGGCTAAAAATGACATGGCTGATCAGGTGCTGAGTCAGAAACAGAAACACAGGAACTCTGAAGCCAGATGCAATCCAGCTCTGATCCGTGACTCTCCACTTTGCTAGCTTCGTGCCTACGGGCAAATTATGTAACCTCTCTCCCTGTCAGTTTTCATCAGCTGTGAAATGGGGACAGTCTCTGCCCAGGGGCCACTGGAAGAGCAGTGATTATATATCAAGTACCTGATACAGGAACACATGTGAGGAATGAAGGCGTATTCTTCCTCCACATTGTACTTCTTTTTAATGTTTTCATTTCGCAAGCATGCTGACATTTTTTCACAGCCACACTTGAATGTATGGCAAACCAGAATGACTCCCCCAAAGATTTGTTACCTTTTTAGCTTTGAAAAAATATAAACATTTGTTTGCTTATGCTATGAACACAGTATGATTCTCATGTCTAAATCATACTAAAAGACCCTTCTCGGAGCTGCCACAGTACTTGGTTCACAAGTCTATGAAAGCACTAAAGTGTATTCTAATGACCTGTGCATGTGTCTGTCTGTCCTACTGGACTGTGGTTCCGTGGAGGATGGGGGCTGGCTGTTCTCGCCCCTCCCTCCCTCCCTCCCTAGTGCACAGTGCTGTGCAGGGCATGGAGCTGGTACTCAACTGTTAGATGAACACATGGATGAACGCACCCTCAACAATCAGCCCCGCCGGAAAGCCCGAAGCACAAAGTCTCTACTGCAACCTTGCTGACCTGTGTGACTCAGACTCCACTTCTCTGGGCCTCCTAAAAGCTCTTTCCTTTCTCTGCCTCTAGACAGGATATACACTCCAATCTTGAGTATCAAGATTCGAGAAGCCACAGTCAATAGAGAATTCTATTTTTAAAAGAAGGAAAACATCACTGGCTTTTAAAATTCACACATTTGAATAAGGAAAAACCTTTCATATCAGCTGGAGGCATGGGTTTCTGTTTTGTCAAAAGGAAAACCTCAGAAAACTTCCACTGGAAATCATCCACCACAGGCTTTGTCCCTGCATGCCAGTTGGTGGTTCCTTGAAGGGGGGATGGGGGGGGTAACTGGGCGAACGGGGCCGCGGTGGAAGAGACTGCACACCTTTCAGAATTTTTTATGTGAGCCATGCAAACAGTGCAGACAGAGGGGCTGGCACCAAGTCTCTCTAGACACTAAGAGAAGGAAAACCAGTCCCTGCAAGGCGTGCCGTCACATCTGGGAGCAGGACTCGAATAAAGGCATCTTTTAAAAAATGACTACATTAAAAGTGTGTTTTGGGAGGGGAGGGAGTGTCTTTCCATCCACTGGAAGAAAACGTGTAAACTGTTTGAACGGTGCGTCTGAGCCCCTCTGATGAAAGGGCAGCAGATGAAGGCACACGCTGCAGTTCCTGGAGCCCCTGGGCGGTCCGGAGTCCACCACAGGCCTCCACACCTGACCTCACGTCGGGAAAGATGGGCTAGAAACCCCCAGCACAGACCTAGGAAATGGCATTTTTTGTTGTTGTTAATCCTCACTCGAGGATATTTTTCCACTGATTTTTTTTTAGAGCGAGTGGAAGGGAGGGAGAGAGAGAAACACTGATGTGAGAGAGACACGTTGATTGGTTGCCTCCTGCAGGACCCCAACCCGGGCCAGGGGTTGAACCTGCAACCCAGGTACGTGCCCTTGACGGGTAACTGAACCTTTGACCCTTCAGTCTGCAGGCCGATGTTCTAACTGTTGAACCAAACCCACCAGGGCTCCACTGATTTTTAAAGAGAGTGGAAGGGAGGAAGGGAGGGAGGGAGAGAGAGAAAAAAACATCAATGTGAGAGAAACACATAGATTGGTTACCTCCCACACTCACCCCAACTGGGGTTAGGGATAGAACCTGCAACCCAGATACGTGCCCTTGGCCAGGAATTGAACCTGCCACCCTTTGATGCACGGGCTGATGTTCTAACCGCTGAGCCACACTGGCCAAGGCGTAATTGCATTTTTCAAAAAGATCCCCTGGAAACTGTAATGTGTAGCCAGGACTCAGAACCACTCATTGAGAGAAATGCAATGTTGGTTCACTGTACAAAGAAGACAATGACTTGTTCTCCTGGAGACCGAGTAGGGCTCCATGAGAGTATGGATATGAAAGTTTTGGGGGCTTTTAGGAAGAAAGCTTACACCGAGATAAAGTACTTAAAGACTTTGCCATGTCACTTACAATGATGACAACTTTAAAAGGGGTTTTTAGCTGTTTTTCCAACTTGCTCAGAAGGTCAAAACTGACGATGTTGACCAAGCCAGCGGTCAGGCGGTCCTTGCCGGTCACCACGACATTGATGTGCTCTGGGTTTAGAGACGGCAGCCACTGAAGGAAGGCCTGGGGATGACAGGAGAGAACAAACCCCAAATGATGGCCTGGCCCAGCAGCCGGCAGCTGTGACCCAGCCGAGGCACGCTGCTCTTCCCAGTGTGGACCAGCGTCAACCCTCCCTGAAAACCAGCCCGGTCTCGGTGCCTCCACGTCCTCCCACGTTTGCGTACCTGTCCCCGCAAACAGCTACCACCTCCATCTTCCTCTTAACCCATCCCCCGCTTCACATCCGCTAACAGAACACTTCCTTCTCACAGCACCTGGAGGCAGAGCCGCTCCCCTGTGGTGCCTGTGGACTTCATTTCTCTGACCCCTACCTTGATGGCAAGCTTCCACAGAGAAAGGACGTGACTCTCATAAGAGGAACTTTATCAAGGAATTTTTAGCAGAGGCCGGTACACTGGAGGCACTAATGGTGACATTTTCTACAAAGCACCTGCTCCCTCTAGAAATGCTGCCTCCTGTAGCCGAAGCCAGTGCCCAGGGTCAACAGAAGGCCACCCGGCGCCTCCATGTCAGCATCTGGGTGCTCTCCTGGTGCGCCTGGGCTGACCCGATGCTGACGTCGGGAGTGCTGGAGCCTTCCCCTGTCCCGTCTGCCCACCTGACCCTTCCCAGGACTTTGAGGGTGCTGTGGGAACCTAACACAGAGTAAATACGTGTTGCGTTATTAGCTTCTAGAAGCACTGGCAGAGTTCAGATCACAGGACAGGAAAGGAACGCGGTAGTTTCAATGCACACGTTTTGAAGGGCAGGTCTGGGCACCAGGAGCAGCTGCAGGCAGAACTGCCTCTGCCCCACGAGCGGCTCATGGGGGCTTAGGAAGAAGCCAAGGACCGAGGAAACCAACAGCCGCCACCAGGAACATAAAGCATGGGGCTTCCTTCTTCATCAAGTTTGCTTATATGGATTTTTATTCATTTCACAGACCCACTCTGATCCCTGGATTTATGGCACACAAAGCTCAAGGCTGACTGATAATGAAGCTGAGTTCACATCAGATTCTTTAGCCGCAAAGGTACCTGGCAGACAGTGAACACCCTGCCCTCACCACCTTCCACAGAGTGCAAAGCCCTGAGCCAAGAGTCAGGAGACAGGACTGCAAGGCCCTGCACTGCTCCTCGCCGGCAGGAGGTGTGGAGCCTGCCCTCTCTGAGATGCAGTCTTCTCACCTGTAAATGGGGTGAAGACCCGCTGTGTCTACTGCACATGGCTATGATGGGATTATGGGGACTAAAGGAGGTAAAACATTTCGAAAATTCAGTGTGGTACAGACGAAAGGTGCAAGAGGTACCCAGGAAGTGTCTGCCGACAGAATGAGGCAGGTCTGAGCTCTGTGACTCCTCGGCTTTCTGCCCAGTCTCAGGAGGCCATCTCATCTCCATTCCTGCCTTCAGCTGAGACAGGATCTTTAAAGATCCCAGGGCCTGTCCCCAAGCTGTTATTTGATTCCTCTAACCCTGAGGAAAACCTTCTTTGTTGAGATCACAACACAGAGACTGACCTGCTCCCAGGTGAAGCGCACAGATGACGGCACCACCACCAGGAGGGGCCACTCCTTCCGGTAGAAGGCCGCGATGCAGATGGCTTGGACGGTCTTCCCCAGGCCCATGTCATCAGCAAGCAGCAGGCGGCCGCCTTTTGCGATGGCAAAACTGAAAGCAGACCAGGGAAGGACAGAGACACACACATTTCCCTGGGGCATGAGTTTACCTGCCACCAGGCCACCAGGTAAAGTGATATGCATGGCTCTGTGTGGGCTAGGCTGCTGCACCAGCCAGCACGGGCCCTGCTCAGGAGAAGAGACCTGCTCCCCAAAGAGGGAAAAGCAGGAGCCAATTAGGGGACAGAATAGTAATTTAAAAAGGAGTCAAAATCGGGAAAATGTGAAATGGTGATCAAAAGACAGAAATGCTCTGGAAGATAACCAGGCCACAGAGGCCAAGGGAGGAGGTTACCAGTAAGAGTCACCCTCAGCCCAAGGAAGCGAGGCCGGGGTGCGAAAGGACAGTGGGAAACTGTCACATGAGAGATCTGCCTGGAAGGGCAGGAGAGAAACTGCAGATGACGATCAGAGAGGACGCTGTGTGCACCAGGGCAGAGGGCAGGAGCCAGCACAGAGAAAGCACTGCCGAGGAGGAGGGGACCACAGAGGGAAGGGTGCAGCAGGGTGTTGTCTACGAGGGAGCAGCAACCTCAGCAAAGTTCTCACCGACCAGCAGACTCCAGGAGCCCCCCACCTCCAGTGCAACAACTCTTGCTAACAGTTTGTGAATAAGGTGTATTCCACTCTTTGGGAGCCCAACTGGCCTGGGTTGGAATCCCCATTCCACTGCTTGGAGGCAAGTTATGTGACCTCCTGTGCCTCAGCCACGGATAGGAATAACAACAGGATCTATCCGAGACTGTTTGGAGAATTAATAAAGTTAATAAGCACTTACAACAGTGCTTGACAGCATCGTAGGGGTCAGGGGAATGTTCCCTTATAGCTATTACTCGACAAAAAGGAGAAAAATAATCAAGACACAATAGTAAGAATGGCTTACTCGAGTCACCTGATGACTCAGTGAAAAGCTGAAAGGATCCCGAGTGCCAGATGTCTGGTCTCCCACCCCAGACACTAGTCCCCATTCATCTGATGCCTGAAAAACTGATCATTTGCTCAGAAGCCTGACAATAAGCCAGACAACTAGCTCTTTCTCTTTCCTTCTCACACAGTAAAGACAGAATGTAACCTCTCCTAATTAGCAGCTGGTATAGCGAACAAGAATTCTAGGCTGCATGTGGCCTTTCTGAATTGCCTGGAAATAGTATTTCTATCCTTCAAAGGCCAGTGTGGAAAACGGACATGCAGATGTGTGGGTGGCATGAGGCCAGCATGCCCGGGTTCACGGAGACAACAGGCGTCACCTCAGGGCACTTTCTTGTCTTCCCAGCAGTCACAGTAGCCCATCCAGTGAGAGGAAGCCTCCCTTCTGGCATCCCCCAGGCCATGGCCACCACATTCCTGCCTGCCACCTCACCTCTCCGAACAGGCTCAGCCTCCTCTAAGCACACCTATCTCGGTTCAACCTTCTGGACCACTTCCGGGATCAACCCATGGCCCAGACAGCCAAAGGGAGGGCGAGTGTGCAAAGAGTTACTGTGTATCTCACCTTCTGGTTGACAAAGCTGGTGCCAGGGCAGCCGGGGAGCACCGGAGCAGCACACCCCCAGGCCTTGTGCTGCGGCCTCCTCGGCACAACCATTTACCGTGTCCACACAGTTTCATCCATCGGGCATTCTCAAGCAGAACGGATCCCTGAATTTCAGTCTTTCCTTTTTCCCGGCCTTGAGGTAGCCCAGCTACGGAACCAAGTGGCCAAAAATGAGGCCAAAGCAAAGCAAACACCTGGGTAGACAGAGAAACCACCGCGGAGCCGGCGCCACCTCCACTGGGCGGTCTGCAGAGCAGAGGCGCTGCACCTGTCCCCAGAAAACAGGATTTACGCCCTGTCACTGGGGGGCTGAGTGACTTGAGGCAGGTGGCGGTCTTTCTGAGCCTCGACTCACGTCTTTGAGAGAGACCAGCTAGTCATTAGAGGAAGCTGACACGCATCTAAGAGATCTGTTCCTTAAGTTTAAGGGAGTTTTTGACTGAATTCTTACATACAAAAACAAAACAAAAAAATGGGCATTCATAGCCCTCTTCCCTCAACACCACCCCGCCCTCACAGAATGAAGGTTAAAACTGGACTTAATTAGTGTTGAAGAAGGCTGGTAAGTACCATTAGCACTTTCAGGGCCCTAGAGAAAAGACAGGAGCTGCAGGCCACGCTTTCCTCTGAGGCACACTGGCCCGGGGCGCCTCGCACACAGCGCCCCAAGTGGAGAGGAGGCGAACTGGCAAGGCCAGCAGGCACCACATGGGCCCAAGGATCTCTACTGGAGCCATGAAGAACTTGATGAAGGCAGAGTGGGCAACGCTAATGAAGGGGCCAGAAGAAGAAAAGAACAGAGGAAAAAACCACCCTGAGCCTGGGTAAAAAAGGCCCAAAGGACATCATGACAGATGAAGGGCTGAAGTGGCAAAGTGTTACCTCAGAGGGACAGAAGCTGAAGGAAGACGAGGGGGTGGCAGAGCTGGGGCCATGGGAATGCAGTAAGGTGTGACTGTGCCCACGCCACACTCAAACAAAATCCTGTCTGAGACAGTAGCCAAGCTTTAACCACACAGCACAAAGCGGCAGGCGGCCTTCACCCGACAGTCCCATGGACAGCTTAGTTCCTTCCCTTGCACAGGACTCTTCTCCAACCACACCACTATGAACAGATCTAGCTTTCATATTTATGGATGGACTGTGGTCTCCTCCTCCCTCTCCTCGACCTCCCGTACAATCACTAGAAGGCAAGTTCAAATCTGTCATTTTGCTTCTGCCAAGCAACTCTGAACAAAAGGCCAGGTCGGGCCACAAGTTTATCCTTTTTCTTTCTATAATAGGTACACCCTAACCTTCTTCTGGAAAACTACCACCTTCTACTCTCAGTCCAAGTAATCCACGTGGTGCAGGCCCTGCCCTCTCGCTCCGGGGGTAAACCTATCACCAGCCTCACCAACAAGACTTCCAAGCTCCCGGCCACAACGACTGACTGGCCCCAGCGTCAGCACCAGATCCGTGTATTTCAGTGTCAGATAGACTCCTAGGAAAGAGGTGCTTCCACTGGGTCGCTGAGCTGATGGATGTGAGCCGGGAGCCCCTGGCAGCCCCAGCTGCCACTTGAGGAGTGTCTGGCTGAGAATAAAGCAAACGACAAGGAAAGCAGGGCTGAGAGAGGAACAGAGTCCTGACGAGATCTTTCGGGACCGTGGGTTTTCTATTACAGGCAGTGAGAAATCTTTTCTTCAACTAGTCTGAGCTGGGTTTCTGCACACCTGCAATGCAGAGTCCTAATAACTCATGGAATTTGAAATCAATGGTTACAATCAGGCTTTGGTAACAGCACACCTGGCTGTTTAATGCCCAAATGCTTCTAGACGCCTGTGAAAGATGAGCATTCACAAAAGGAGCATCTGAACCCAGCTGGTGGTGAGGGAGGAAATGTGAGGAAGAGAGAGCGAGAGGGAGATCGAGAACCTACTTGACTCCAGCTCTCTGAAAGGGCAGCAGATTGGACACGAGCTTGGGGTCCACTCCGGAGAGGTCTGCCTCAGGGATGTCTGCCGTGAGACTAAGAGACGTCCGCTCCAGCTGAGAGGCGAAGGCCAGGGTCAGCGTCTTGGGCAGAGGATTCAGCTGAACTTGGGGAAGGCAGCGCACCCTTTCAACTAGAAGGAAGAACAGAGGCATATGAATTGGAGTGTTATGTCCAAGAGATCCGGGGTAAGGGGAGGAGCTTTGAAATACAAAGTTTAATGGCTGAAATTCTGCTGCATGCCATCTTCTCAAAAAGTAACTGGAGAGAAAATCAAGCTGACAGATGCATGCTAGAGAACAAGTTTTCCCTCTCTATCCGTTAATTTCTGAAAATATAAGTGCAATCGGTCACGCAAAACTGATTTTCTATACTACACAAACACTGGAAAGAACTATAAAGTGATTTTGTGATCGACCTTTTTTTAACCTGAAGTTATGTAAAAAATTATTTTAGTATTCTTATTCAAATAAATAAGGACCCATAGTCTTAAAAAAAATTTTGTCCAGAAAAAGCAAGACTTAGAATGAAAAAAATCTCATCTTATTTCCATTCTCCTCATGCCTTATTTTGGTTTCAATGTTTGAGAAGTTAGAGAACTCTAAGTCACCTGCTGTCAACAGGCAAGGAAGCACTATGCTCCATACACAGAAGCTGTTAGGTGTTTCTGAGAAAGATCAGTAGGATGGTACTGCTGCTTCCAAACAACAAAGGGCAGAATCCATGCAAAGGCCACAACTGAGAACAATGCATGTGGCCCTGCGCACTTTGACCCTTTCCGCAAGACAATGATGACCTCCCCCTGAGAGAGGTGAGTTTTACAGTGGTGACCTCAGTGGTGAAGCAGCTAGAAAATCCATTAGTCTGGAGGTTACCTGCCAGCTCCCCACCTAGTCTCCAAAGCAGGTGTCAGCAAGCGAAGGCCTGTGGGCCACATCGGCCTGTTTTTATAAATTAAGTTTTACAGGAACACGGTTGTGCCAATTTGTTTATGGATGGTCATGGCTGCTTTCACGCTACTCTGGCAGAGTTGTGTAATTGAGACAAAGACTGCATGACCCATAAAGCCTAAAATATTTACTATCTGGCCCTTTACAGAAAAAGTCCACCAACCCAGTAAGTTCAGTCTCAATTATTACTGAAAGTAATCATGACTCTGACTCTTTCCACTAATGCTCATCTTTAGGGGTCTTTCCTTTCCTTCCAGGTGTGAGGTTCCAGACTTCCACATAGTGGCCAGGCCATTAACAAGTGGGAAAAATAAACTACCTGAAATCTACATGGAAATGAAAGCAAATTAATTTCACTGATCTTGCTCTTTGAAAGAATTTAGGCCTCACATGATTTTTAAATTAATAGGAAAAAAATTCTTCAATAAAGAAACAGAAAAAGAATAAACCAGATATACAAATAAAACATACAATTTGGGGTTGGGGCAGGGGAAGACGAGTTAAATTACAAAGTTAGAGATTACAGACCTAGAGATTGCTGGTGGTTGAATTATCATTAAACTACTAATCACAGCCGGCTGTTTTATGGGCTGTAGCTTTCTAATGTTCTCCCCTTTTAGCACTGTCCTTTGAAAAATCAAGTTAGAAGAGTGACCACTGTTTACAGATCCTCAATTGCTCTTTATCCTTTACCTTTTCAAGGCACCCCAGGTAGAGACACAGTAAAAGCAAGGGGCTCACTGTCCTCAGGAATCCAATAAAGAGATACTGGGTATACTTCATGTCTACCCAATAGTATTTGGAATTCTAAGGTTGTTAGTTCTCTATTCCATAAGGGTCATATTTTTTCTTATTATCTTGACAAGGTATTACAAAAGTCTTGCCACAACCACCAACTGGCTACCACTGCAAATATTGATGTGAATTTGGAGGACTGGGCCATCTACGACCTTAAATTGTTTTGTATTTTCAATACATTTAAATCCATTTCTGTCCTTCACTAAATATATGTACCAGTTATTTCTGGAAACCACTGGCAAGAGCAGAATCACCAGGATAAATTAGGCAAGGTTGACGGCTTTTACATAAAAGAGACTGTCCGTGTTGATGCAGAAATACACTGTATGCCTCCAAATTAAATCTGAGCATGCTGATTTCTGCACACTTCAGGAGACTGAGCACTCTATGTGCTTTCAGAAACCATTTTCATTTTAATCCTAGTGATCTTCAGAACTCAAACGCCTGATGAAAACTAAGACACGGCTGATAATCCAGCCAATGCGAAACGTGGTGCTTTGTAGGCATTATGTTCTTTCAGCCACTTCAGAGGAAAAAACCCACCTCCACTCTGTTTCCTACTGTCTCCAAAACCCTACGATGCTAGTTCAGCCAACTGGGTGTGTTTCTGAGAAAGCCACCATTTGCTGTAAACGACTGTGGCTGTTGTCCTTTCCTGGTGCTGGGAGAGGACAGGAATGTGCTGTCTGGCTTCCTGAGTCATCTAGAAGTCGTTTTTGTGAAACAGCTCTTTGGCACCACTACTGAGCCACCCAGCAGAGATATGAATGTTTTCAAATAGCAGCTGACAAGACAGAATCATTGAGGGGGATGCAGAATCCTTCTGGACTGTGATCGTCAGAGGAAAACAAAAGGCCTCCTGCCAATTTCACTGTGGGCAAAAGGCCTCAAGTCATTTAAAAAAGAGAGAGACAAGCTCTTAGATTCACCTAATCTGGAGAAAATGATTATCACCACGTCATCAACGAGCATTCATATACTTAGAAGGTCTCACTGTCATTTTTAATTAGTTTTACATGCACATGTTCACTAGCTCAGGGTCAACAATCTGATTTCGCATGAGGCCAGCCCCAGGGATGAGGAGAGGCGCAAATTCCCAGGGTACTGTCTGCTACTGGTGGAATCAGAGCTCAACCAGGACCTGCGACATTCTGCAGGGCCTTGTCTCCCTGGCCTCTGAGTTCACGGGTCTGGCTTCTAAATTTCCAAATGGGTCATGCTACAAATCAAGATGGCAATTTTAGTCAGAGTTTGAGTTTATCATGACCCACAATACTCCCAATAGGGAAAACAATGGTTTCCTGTCTCTGGGTCTAAGCTTTCCCCAATCTATGAAATGGGGAGAATCTGTCTTAGCTTCCACAAGACATTGGAATGACAAGATAGCATGGAAAAAAGCAATCTGCACTCTGAATTTAGAATTCTTAACGCCAGAGCCATGGGATTAATAACAAACGCAAACTTTATGTGTGGCCATTACGTGAATTTTTCTGGATGAAGAATTATCATTTTCATCAGATATTCCAAAGAGTATGTGGCCCACTAAAGTTTTGGAACCATTATATAATGCTATGTGACTTGTCAGTCATGGCTGTCAATGTTACATTCACCTGCTAACGCTCTGCGTATCCCGCTTTTTGTCATTCTATGAGAGTCAAGCCTTTATAGCTAACATTTATACATCTTTCTGTGGTTGAAAGACAAAGGAATGAGAGGGAAAAAACTCTCTCCTATTGCTCAACAAAAATTCAGCTTTGGCCAAAGAGTTAGCTCTGAATCACAGGTTTCAAATTGCAGCAGCCATGGGGTCTCAGGTCCCTTCTGCTTCAGCTAATGTTTGCTGATATTAAGTATCTCATCGTATTCAAACTTAACTTTAAGTTGGCAACAAGACTTTGCTCAAGGAATCAAAAGCCCTTCCCTTATATTTAATTTCTGGCAGTAGGGCAGATATGGATTCAAGACCCACTGCTTTTTACTAAAAGGGCTAATGGGACCCAGAATGTTGAATTATCTACCTGATGTCCTATAGTAAGCCCCATAAGGAGGACACAAAGGACAGAAACCCAGCTTTTCCCTCTTCCCTAAAGCCACAACCTGGTGGGCAAGATGGCCAATGTCTCAGAGTTCCAGGGCTGGATCATGCTTCTCCTGGCCTGACCGGTATGAACACTGGCTGGGCAACCCAACAAGTCATCAGGGTCAAGCAGGAGGAATAATTATGCCAGCAGCATAACCACTGCAGAACTCTGACAGCTTGGAAGATGAGTGACAGACATTCAGGACAGGCTGAGATAAGACCTTATCCCCCTTTCTCAGGCATACTAGAATCTATTGCCCCACCCAAGCAAGGCAGAGAAGAAAAATGGTAAGTCCAAACTGGTTTCTCCTTCTTGTAGTTATATCTGTATACATACCCCTTCCCTTGGTCTGTCTCCAAAGTGCTCATTAAATGCTTATGCATCCTGGCCTAGGCTTCAGCCTCTGGCAGAACTCAGCCCATTCTGAAGCCCGGTACCACTGAGACTCTCCAACCTTCGTTGATCATCTGGTTCTAGAAGTAATCTGAGAGCCTATTCTCAGGGAGAGTCAAGTAGCTTCCATGGAAGCTAAGCAATCCTAGCTCACTTCTGATCCCTATCCTTGTACGGTGGGCAGGAGGTTTCCCAGGCCTGGGAATCTGACCAGTACCACCTCAACCCAAGGGAAGCAGAGGCTGTGTGTTCACTGGGCTGTTGTAAAGCCACCATCTCAGTGGATGGGGATGGGCTGCCTAAGAACATCTCCACCTTTACTTGTCCTGTAAACAGCATATGAAGTCATCACGGTGGAAGGAGAAGGAGAATCTTTCAAAATATATTCAATTTAAGGCAGATAATTAAAGTTTAACAATAGCACGATATAAAATAAGCAAGGTGGGCATCTCACTTAGTTTATTGTGCTCTTCCAAGAGAAAGTTCCACTTCCTGGTCTTGACATCTGCAACGAGAAGAAACAAATAAGCGAACGTGACAGCCCGCCTTCTGCTCATCCTCACACTTGGTGAGATCACAGTCCCTGGTTTCATAAACCTCCAGGAAGCTCGCATGAAGTGGCACTGATCCTGTGCCTGGTATGGGGGATACAGAAATTGAGAGTCCCTGCCCGCGAGGCTTTCACAGATTTCAGGGAGGAAGGACAAGCAGGCATGGTGACAATGCTGGGTTGTAAGAGTGGTGATAAACCATGCTCTGGGGCTGCATGACTGGGGATGGCCCAGCAGGTCAGAAATGACCTGAATCTCCAAGACAGGGGATAATAACTGTGGCTTTCAGTTCTTCGGTGCCTATTTCGAGCCAGGCCCGGTGCCAAGGGAGTCACATGCACCGTCTCCTCTGCTCCTCGACAGGCTCTGAGCCGGGCCCTATTTTTAGCTCCATTTTGTACACGAGAAACAAGTTGTGCATGGTCAGAGTGGTCGCACGGCCTATGTTCAAATCCCAGTTCTGCCAGTTCCTAGCTGTGTGACCTTGGGCAAGTCACATAAATTCTCTGTGCCTCAGTTCTCACATCTGAAAAATGAGGATACTACAGCCCCTGCCTCACAGGGTTCTCGTGAGGATTAGGTTAAATTTAAATGTAAAATGCTAATAAGCACTAAAAAAAAAAAGGCAATGATAAATTATTATTATTATTATTATTATGATGATGATGATGCCATCTGCTGATTAGTATCGTGTAGCATAAATTACACACAATATTAACTAAGCAGGGTGAGCATCTCACTGCCCAACATTGGCTAAGTACTTAAGAGAGGTTTCCCTACCAATCTGCCTTCTGAGAAGTTCAAGGAAGCTTCTGGAAAGCCTTCTGATAAATGCCTTCTGGAAAGCAAAAGTTAACTCTTGTGTGCATGGCCACTGGGAAAGCAAGGTGGCCATGGAAAAAGCATCGTGGCCACAGTGAGGCAGGTTCAGGAAAAAGACAAGGCAGCCTAGGTGCAATCTGACAAAGCCCACGAGCTGACGTACTGCTCTCACCGCGGGAGCAGCCGAAGGCCCTTCCTGACCACAGCCTGATCCCGGCCGCGGCTGAGCCACACGGGGAAAGCACATGTACAGGAGCTATGGCCAAACATCCAATCATGGTTTTTGGATGTCTGAGGCTAGGCAGGGCTGAGTGTCAGTATTTTAGCTGTTCACATTCCCAAAACAGCAGACTATGTAAGGAGTGTGATTTCAAGGGTCACACTTCTCAAAAGACACAGGTCATCTGTACTTGCCTGTTAAGGGTCACCCCAAGCTGAATGAAGCTGAACATCTTAAGGGAGCAGGAGAGGCAAAGAGCCCTGGCCCTGGGGTCAGTAGCTTGTCCCATGACTCAGGCCAGGCCCAAAACCTCATCTAAACTCTGCTCACCGGCCTCTCTCACCAGCTAAAGCTCTATCCATCTAAGGGTTGAAAATGTAACAGCCAGCACCACCCCCTCCCGAAGGAGCCCCAGGCCGTGAGGAAAGCTCACTGAATAAGCAATGTTACACGGCTTCTTCCAGGACCTCGCCTGACCGTGCCGTCTCAAAGGCAAGAAGTTTTAAGGGTTTGCTTTCTACTTGCCTAGGGAAAGGCTAAACCCTTTTCAAAAATGGGAATATTAACCCAAAAACGCCACCCATTTTGTAAAACAATACGGCCCAAGCTAAGAATGACACCCAGGAGTTCAGAATTCTGAAGCTGACTTTTGCCCCTTATTCTGACAAAGCAGCTTTCGAAGAACCTCACAAAAAATAAAGCAAAATTGCTCGGTGGTTGTCAATCCTGGCTGATTATTATACTCCCCTGGAGATTTTTTAAACGACCAGTGCCCAGGCCCCACCTCAACCCATGAATCCAGGATCTCTGGGTGGGAAGCAGGCAGCAGCATCCACTCGGGGGCAGGGCCAGCAATGTGTGTTTCACTGAGCCCTCCAGGGGGTTCTGGTGCATGCTCAAGTTTGAGAACCACTGTCACAGTCTACAGAAAGACATCTATTTTTACGGCAACCATTTGTTTTTCAAGCTCTGCTACGAACCAAATATAAACAGGTAGGTTTAAATGGCTGAAGCAGGACTTTATCTGCTTCTACCAAGAAAACACTGACCAGGTGACTGGGGAAAATCGTGGGGTCTTCTCTTTGGGGGCCTTTGAGGACAAAACAGGCCCACTGTGTGTTCACTATCTAGAACAACTCAGGCATCACCTTTCTACAATAAGAAGAGCAGATCAGGAAGGCTCTACCAAGAAAGTCATTTTTGAGTGTTCAAACAGAAAGAAAAACACCCTACTCTGAGATCACAGACCACTGCCCACCCTGGGAATCAGGCAGAGGCCAATTACTTGCCGTAATTTCTGGAATCCATCTGTTTAAACAGTGCAATCAGCTCTTGTGAATAGCCGATGTCTGCCTCGAAGCGAGCCCGTGAAATGAGCACGCATTGCCCTTTGACAAAGGCAAGAGAGGGAGCTGAAGGCAGGCCAGTCTGTGCCACGCTGCTGGCCCCTTCCAAAGGCTGCAGGGTGACCGTGCGGAGGCGCTGGGCTGCTTTCACTGTCAAAGAAGAGAAGAAAAGATGTGACAAGGTGGATGACTTTCACATGGCCCTGGAATGCTCAGGCAGGCAAAGGAGGGCAGGAACAGGGTCAAAGGGAATTACATGTGGCAGGCAGGAGAGAAAAGGCACTGTTGGACTGGGAAGTTTTGCAAGCATGCTTAAATTAAGGCTTTGGAAATTTCAGTATTTATTGAACATAACTCTTGTGCTCCTTAAGTTTTCAAATTAAAACACCTAGAAGTCAGCCACCTGGCCGGTGTGGCTCAGTGGTTGGGCATCAATCCATGCAACAAAGAGGTCACTGATTCGATTCCTGGTTAGGGCACATGCCTAGGTTGTGGGCCAAATCCCCAGTTCTCGCTCATCAATGTTTCTATCTCTCTCTCCCTCTCCCTTCCTCTCTCTCTAAAAAATCAATAAAGAAAAAAAAAAAAACAGACAAAAATGACTTAAGCAATCTATGATACATTCTTACAATGAAATATCATATCATCAAAAATTATTTTTTGGAAGAAATTTTGGAAAAGACAGAAATATCACAAAAATAAAAGTAATAATAAGTTCAACAGTATGAAATCATTTTTTTGGAGGTCAAAATGGTCCAGTAATGGGCACCCACATTTTCATCCCTCAGAATTGACTGCTAACAATCACCACGGGAAAAAAAAAACGTTATGCTGGAACACTGAGTGAAAAATGCAAGAGAAAAATTACATTACATATACAAAAATGAGTACAATTTAATGCACAGAAAAAAGGTCGGAAGGTAAAAAAACAGAATGTTAATAGTGGTTAACTGAGTGGGGAGTTTATGGGGATAGTGTTTCTTCTTTGCACAGTGATATATTTCCACATGTTATATGATGAGTGTGTAGGAGGGTTAAAAAGGCAAAATCCAGAGGTACACCTAAAGTAAAATGACAGAAAGACTGGAAGAGACAGCCTTTATATGTTACATCAGTGAAAAGTATACTCTGCTAAGAAGACACAACGATCCTAAACCTATCTGAAAATGTAAAAATAAGAATAAATGCACAAATCCACAACCATCGCAAGAGTGTTCAAGGTATATTTCAGCAGACAGCAGATCAAGTGTGCAAAACACGGGCAAGGACACAGAGGAGCTAAACAACTGATAATCAGCAAAATTCATCTAAAAGCTATGAACAGACTTTTGTGCCCATTAAACGGTTTTAAAAAATATGTATGTGGAGCATTACCAAAAGCAACCAAACCACACAGGAAACCTAAATGAATTTGCAAACACAGAAGTCATTCAGGTCACCATGCACTGTGGTCAGAGAATAGGGGTGAAAAGACAGTAAAACAAACAAAATCATGACTGTGGAAATCACTGGTTTAATCCAAGCAACCACGAGAACACTAAATGTCAAGACCTGTGATCTTAATTTAGGACACTGGCTCTACCCCTCCCAACACCTAACACATGGATTAAAATAATAGTAAAATGAGCCCTCCAAAAAGGTCACCAGCAGCAGAAAAGGTTATCACCGAATCTAACACATTTCAAGAGGGGGAGGCCAAGGAGAGAAACAGGAACTTCTGCAGGGAGCTGTGCCCCCAGGCCCCAGAAACTGCACTGGTGACTCCAGAGAATCCCACTCCATGCCCCAGATCTGTGGAGGAGCAACCTCACCACGCATCCTCATCTCTTCCCTTTTTGAACTGGGGGGAAGGGAGGCAAGAGAGGGGATAGAAAAGGCTGCTGGGGATGTGAGAACACCCAGGGCAGGAGGTGACAGAAGCCTTGGAGTAGGGACAGTTAAAATCTCAGAAGTGGTGCTTGCACCCAGGGGCTCGACAACAACCTGAGCCAGCCTCCCCAGACCTGGCCTTGGTTGGAGCCTGCCTGGGCATTGCCCCTCCCTGCACTCTCGAGTTAACTAGCCACAGAAAGAGTGCTCTGAGGGTTTGGGTTGTTTGCTGAACCGTAAACCTTCCTGGAGCAGAGGCTGGCACAGCTGCCTGCCATGGCTGGAGCCAGCAACCCAGTGGGAACATGAACTCTGAAGTCAGACTGTCTGGGTTTGAATCCTACTTGCACAATTTACTGGTTGTGTGACCCTATGTTACATACCCTCTCTGGGACTGTTTTCCCATCTGTAAAATGGCTGTTACAAGGAATAAGAGTTAGCATATGTAAGGGGCTTAGAACAGCCTGGAACGTAGCAAGCTCCATTTAATGCTAGCTCTTGTTAATATTACCAGTGACTGTCACCCAAGGAGCGGCCTCACTAGGTTGGCCATAGTGAGAAGGAAAAACAGCAATGGGATGGTGCTCTGAAAGCCATCCCACCCCCCAGGCAGACTGCATCTTCTGTTCCAGAGAAACTTTTCAATATCAGTGTTTCCTGCGTGAGGGGTGACGACACACCTACTTACTCAAGGCACTGTAGTCGGTCATGCTGAAGTCCCATGTCTTGGTGTCAGGATCTGAAATGTAGCACAAATACTTGGTCTGTCCACAATGAGGTTGACGGCTATTGTTATAATTTTTACTTGGACAGTCAATAAAAGCTTGTTTAATGAGTGAATGAATGAATGAATGAATGAATAAGTGAATGAATAAATGCTAAGTTCAAAACAATTGGCTGAACAAGCCCCCACTGATCTACAAAATCCTTGTAGAGGACAAACAGCAGATATACATAAGGATGCTCTTTATTTCATATTGAGAAATACAAGTGAATCCTCACCTCAGAGGACTGAGGGCAGAGGTGGGACCCTGTGCAGTCCAGCAAAGCTTGGGTATCAGAAGGAGTGGGTGCTGAGGCACAGCAGAGCTAGCCACATCCTGGCTCTGCCCTTCAGACAGACCAACCTGAGCATGTTCCTTCACCTTGCTGAGCCAGTTCCATCACCTTTAAAATAACATCTAGTTATCTCAAAAAGTCGTTAGGCTTCAGTGCTGCAGTGCATATGAAGCACCTGGCAGAGGAGCTGGCCTCTCAGTAAACATGCATCCATTCTCCATATGGCCATGTGGCAGCCCCCCAATGTTGGCAGCTGTTTGAAGGAATGTCTATGACAAAAGGAAGCATGGGCTAAAATAGAACAATTTTAACAACTGGATGGACAGAATGTGCCAATGCACCATCTTCATATTTATGAGAAACTGCTAGGTTAAAAGAGACTCTAGAAATAGGAAAAAATAAACAAACAAACAAACATCTGAAGAACTAGACTGAATGAAGACTCATTACCGAATCTTCTGCTGGGCAGACGCTTGAACACAGCAATGAGGTCCGCGTTGTACCCAATCTTCACCTGGAAACGGTCTCCATCCCTTACACATGTTCCCTCCTGGGAGCTTACTGCTTTCTGGGGTGAGGCCCCCGATTTCTGTGGAAGTCTTCCTTCTGTCCTGGGCATCACACTCCCTGAGCCACAATGGATGTCAACAATGTTTTGTCCCGAGGTGGAAGGTCTGGCTGCCTTGGCCTCTAATTCAGGATCCCTGGAAAGCTGTCCAGAGGAAGAATCTGGTGTATCCTGGGAACTCTTTGCTTTGGCCAAAGGCTCAAGAGTTGTGCTAGCAAAGGGTGTCGATTTGGTCCCATGTGAAATCTGAGGATGACCTTGACCCAAGAGCTGCTGCTTGGAAACCTCTGGAGGACTTTGTGCCAAGGGAGGGGAGATCCCAGAGAGAGTCATTTGACTTGGAGGGCTGTGGTGTGGGCAGGCTGTGGGCATCTCTTCTGGCCTCCCCCATGTCCCCTTTGCCTGCTCCAGAGTGCTGAGATGAAAACTGTGGGGATTATGAGGTCTTTGGTCACCATGAGATGAACTACTGGTTTTCTGTTGCTTGAAAATGACACCACGGCTCACTGGCTCAGAAGAATCCCTGGGGAGACTGTGAGAAGGACCCTGCTTGGACTGGGAAGGAATGGCAGCAACGGAGGAGCCCGAGTATGTACTCTGACGCTGTTCTGCTAATAATTTCTCGGCTCTACGGGCCAGAGCCTTTTGTCGATTCTCTTCAATCTTTTTCCTCTGCTCCTCTGTAAGAGGCAAGGACATCTTACCAGGAAAATGCTTATGCAGAAATGTCAATCTTTAATCAGAAATGTGGCAAAAGCTGAGAAAGAAAAAAAAAAAAGAAAACAAACATGAAATATATTTATTTATCATGTTCCCACCTTGATTTTAACAAGCTTTTGTCCCAGGAAATGCACAAGGAGCACAGCAAAGGGTGTATTAAAGTTTCTTTTATAATTAAAAAACCACACACACACAGGAATCCTAGATAGCATCGGCTAGAAAAATGACCCTGACTAAAGAGCAAAAAGATCAAACCCAAAGCCGAAGAGGCATTTCAGCTACAATATTTTTCTTCCTCTCATCCCCTAGCCAACTGAGTTATCAGATCCCAAGGAAGTTATGCAGTGCTGCCCAAATCCACCAGATAATGAGAACATTTCAAACTAGAAAGGATAATGGATTAGAATGACAAAGATCAAAACAACCACATACCATGGTGCGACACGTGCTAACAGACTCTTTCCAACCTGGAAGACAGAAAAAAGCATTAGCCTCACATAGACTGCACACTCAATTCACCCCTCCAATTCAATCCTCTTATCATTCTTGGCAAATCAACCTGCAGGTGGCCAGATGCAAGCCACAGAGCAGTTGGCCTCAGTGCTTGTCTTTCAAAATGCACCACCCTACCCAGTGACTCTTTTGGAAAAATACGGAGAAAAAAAACCAGAAAGTTATGTGTGCTCATTGTACACATTCAGATGCTACATAAAGATGGAAAGAGTAAAATTAATCTGTAATCTCACCATCCATCAGTAACCACCGTTCATAGTTTAGAGTACAGTACGGTCCTGATTTTTTTCTATCCATAGCTATAGACACATGCTACATATTTGGGAGAAATGTGTATTTATTACAAAATAGCATCATTATATACATTCTGCTTTGTACCCTGATTATCTTTAAAATTAATTTACTCAAGTCATTTTTCTATGAGCTGAGCTACTTTTACAATATTCAACAACCAGGGCCCCAGCCAGTGTGGCTCAGTTGGTTGGGTGTCATTCAGTGCACGGAAAGGCTGCTGTCAGGGAACATGCCCGGGGTTGCGGAATCCCCCGGATCACACAGGAGGCAGTAGATCAATGCCATATTAACGTTTCTTTCTATTCCTCTCCCTTCCTCTCTCTCTCTAAAAAAACATTATATATATACATTCTACAACCAGGGAGCTGGACACCAATCTCTCTGCTTTGGTTCAGACTAAACAGCCCCCACCCAATATAATGGCATGTAATTAATGCTTCCAATAACATAATGGACACTCCAGCAGCACTGTTTAGGCCCCTGAGGGTTCAAAGGTTTCCTTCCTGCGGAATTCCCTTGGTCAGACCCCAAACAGCTATCCCCAGAGACCTTCCACCTCCAACCGCCAACAGTTCGGAAGGGGCCGGGAAAGGCTTGGTTGCGGGGACACCGGTGCAGCGCTCGGGTTCCCTGGGCACCTTCCCAACACCCTGCCTAACTTCCCAGCGCGGGCTCTCCTGCACCCCGCACTCTCCACGTCCGGAGCCTGGGGTGGCAGGCCACGGGGTGGAAAGCAGACCCAAACCATAAAGCCATCGCACCATACGGACGCCCCTCTTCCTCTCCAGGCTGAGACATCCGAAAATTCTAATTTGGGGGCGCGCCTCACTCCGACTGGTTGGTAAAGAAGAGCCACACCCCACTCCCACCCCTACTTTCTCCACTTGGATTCACCCTTTCCCGGGCCCACTCCCCGCTCCAGGCCGGCACTTGGTCTCGCCCGCCTCCGCCGCCGGCTTCCCGTCTACCTCCTCACCCGGCGAGGCCTGGAGCCCAGCCCCGTTCCCGGCGGCCCAGCCCGGCGCGTCTCCGAAGTCGTCCCGACCCACACTGCGCTTCCGACCCGGCGGTTAGGAGCGGCATTCGAGCGCCGCCGGTTCGCCCGCCTTATTGCAGCGCCTGGGCCTGAAAGGGGAAGGGTGCTTGGTACATTTTCCCAGAGGGCAACACGGGCGCAGTTTTGCTTCAAAAACGGGAGTGATGAACCCGAAGACCCCAGCGGTGCTGCAGGGCCTTCTGGGATTTGTAGTTTGGGCCCGGAGCCTGGCGAGAATGAGGAGAGACGCAACGTCGTGGGCGAGGCGGGGCTGGAGTGGCGCCCCCTGGGAATTGTAGTCCTCGTGTCCCCAAAGGTTAAGTCAAGCACCGGGTCCTGAAAGCCTGAGACGCTGAGGTTTCCAAAACTGGAGTCTCGCTGTCAGAACGGTCTCCAGAGGGCATCCCAGACGGAACTGTTGGGTAGCTCTTAATAAAAAATATTCCCTGGGGCATTCTTCCTGACCTTGCTAACCTTGCGATTTAGGCCCTACCCACTACTCCATCACCGGACCCAGATAATTAGCATAATCGTCGTCATCATCGTCATCATTGTCGTCATCATGAGGCATTATGCTGAGTATTTACTGGGAATCATTTAATCCTCACCATAATATGGAACGCATATTATTTGTATCCCCATTTTACAGATGGGAAAACTGAGCCAGGTATTCCATAACTTTTTCAAGGCCTTGTTAGGCAGTTTGTGATTCTGATTCTGAAGACCCTGCTCTTGGAGGGAAAATTAATCAGCTGACACTATCAGAGTCAATTTACTCCATTTATCAGCACCAGCACCCTTTCCCTTACACAATCAACTCCACTTTACACATTGGTGGTAAATAAAATATATTCCTATCGTCAGTATACACATGAATGTTGCTATTCCGTTGTCAAACATGGCTCATCTTAAAACAAAGAGGCAGATCTCTACTTAAGAACTTTGGAAAATGGGCGAGACATATTGTTAAGAAAAAGCAAAGCAAAGCAATGTATATAGTTTGATCCATTAGAACATTTTGGCACCTATAAATACATGTAAACTCATAGAGAAAGGAAATCCAGAAACCCGTCAAACTTCAGGACCAGGAGTAAGATGAGATACACTCTTCTACTTTTTAATCTACATTTTTCCGAATTCTTTGAATTTTCTTATAATAATCATATAGACCTTTTTACATTCTGAAATAGTAAATCAGTGTTTTTAGTGACAAAGACATTAGCCTGTCTTACCAGATTGGAGTGATGTTTACTATTAGAAAGCATTCAGATCTCAGCTCTACCCCTTTTACTGGTCACATGAGCACAATGACTATTATTCTATTTTCTCATTTGTAAAGTAAAATAGAAAACAATACCATCTTGCTAAGTCTCCTTGTGGTGAGGATCAAAGCAAGATCATATGGAAGAGGTGCTTAGTGAACTGTGAAATCTCAGAACAGATGGGAGAGGGATGTCACTATTATTTGAGATAAATCTTAGGTCTTTTAATTTCTCTACACCCGGCACCCACTTCCTACTATGTAATGTGATCAGAAACGGATGAACACTTTTCCCTGCCCTTCCTGTCTCCCACAGAGTCGGTTAATTTGCTAAGAAAGCTAGTGCTGTGCGCTTCATCCGTGCCTGCCACTGATTCATATGACAGTCACTTCACTGGTTTGTGCTCAGTCGGCTCACCTGTAAAATGATATACTGCTCTTTGATATATGCTAAGAGGGCATGTGGACGAGTGGATCTTGGATCCTAGAATTCCTACAGATTCATGGATCTTATCCCCGAAATCCCAACTGGACCCCAAATCTGAAATTGGACTTCTCAGAAGACATGATTACCTTTCCAGCTCTAACATTCTAAAATTCGAAGAATGGGAAATTAAAATAAGTAAAAAAAATTATCTTCAGAGAGTAAACTAATCAGATACCACTCAATATTCACCTCTGCCTTGTCAACAGCATCATTTATTGAGGTCTTACCATATGCAAGTTTTTAAAAAATATTCCTATACTTCCGAAGTTCTTGAGGCAACTTACAGTGAAAATTTGTTCATTAAGAGATTTAAAGGCCTGGAAGAAAGCATAGGAGCCAAGGAATGAAGGGAGAGGGGAGGGTAGTTGGAGCAGTTGAACTCTAATTTAACTCAGAGCTAAAGCAAAAAAGTAAAAACCTTGGGCAAGGCCTTCAAATAAACACCACACAGCTAAAGCTCCCAAACACAGGTCAGCTGGGCAGTGCCAAACTGGTTCGAAGAGTCGCCTGCTTGCCCTCGAAACACACAAGCAAAAGGAGAATGTGATGAGTATTTTGTAAAGTTAAATTTTTTTCCAATTTTTATTAATTTATTTTTGTTACAGATGTTTCTCCTTTTTCCCCCCTAGACACCCTCCTCCCCATCCTGCCCTCCCCCCCCCCCCAGCATTGTTGTCTGTGTCCATTGGTTATGCATACATGCATATAAGTTCTTTGGTTCATCTCATCCATCCCCCCCTGCCAAAAAGTTAAATTTTTAACATGATTTTATAAAATTTATATAAATTATAATTCTATTGTTATATACAATTATATAAAATGACTTGAGAATTCATCTCATTGTTTTTCATGTTTAACTGGCTTTTCTTTAGTCAAGTGATGATGGTTATAAATGCCTTCCTTTGCCAAAAAAAAAAAAAAAGGTTGTTTTTCCCTCCAAAAAATCCAGTAATGTTTGTGAATCCAAAGATCTGGCAGATATCATTGAAAGGGAGTTCAGAGATGATGAAGATCCAGTTCCTGTCCCTCCAAAAGGTTATGGTATTTGGAGGACAGATGACAAATAACTAAAATGGTCAGATTGAGCAAATGTCCCAATTACGGCATGGCACATGCTTATACTAAAAGAATATTTGTTGTTTCTCTGAAATTCAAATTTAACTGGGTGTTCTCTATTTTATCTGACAGTCATAAAAACACTTCACTCCGATTACCAGTGGCCCAGGACTTAGTTGAGCAGCAAACACATACACATTAAAAGATACATGAATCACAGATATACTGATACGTCAAATTTTAAAGCTAGAAGAGACTTCAGAGCCTGTCTGCTTTCATAGGTGAGGCTATAGAGACCAGATAAGCTGCTAGTCTGAAAAGCACTTTTGTGTGTTAGAAAAACCCAGGGAAGTCAGCAGTGCCCCATGTCACAGACCAGGCAGAGGCCAGGCTGAAGCAGGGAACCTCAGTCCCAATGTCAACTCTTTCTAGACACCAATTAAACATACACATAGTTGTTGCAGGCTTGCCCTTGCCTGATGGTATATCTGGGCACTGACACCAGATTTAAGTCCTTCTCCCTGGAGCTCACATGTAGACGCCAGGCTTCCCTCTTCCCATTTCTGATCCACTAGAGAGGGCTTGACAAGCCTGTGGGGAGGGAGATTTGACAGCCACCTCAAGGGCATGTCATCACTCGGGTTAATTACACCTAGAGCACTGTGATAAGATTCGGGAGCAGATGCAAGACTTTGGGTGGATAAGGAGGCTGTCTCCCCACCCCCCCACCCCCCACCTCGGTGCTGTCAGTCTGCAAAGGCATTTGCATATCCACAGCACAGAGGAGCAATGAGGAGGTTTATAAGCCAAGAAATTCACCTTCCTGAGCAGTTGTTCCGTTCTGATGGACTTAATAGCTTTGAGTCTGACAGTTCAGTTTTTCTCCCTCCTCTCATCTGCCTCCCCTAGCCCTCCTCCCCCACCCCCAAACTCTAAATGTATTTTAAAGACAGACAGAAATTCCACTATTATTTCTACATGGTGCATCCCATAATTTGGTGTAAGGTTTCTCCAAGCATCTTAATTTCTCAAACTGTTTGGTCTTGGTGGCTGTGATTATTTCACAAAGCCTCTCTCTCAAATCTGGCACATTTTCTGCTAAGACAGCTTGTACATCCTTTGCCAAAAGCATCCTCCTGAAACTCCAATATGTCAAATTCCACTTTATTCATCCATTCATGCATATATTCATCTAACAATAATTCAAGAATCTACTACGGGCCACATACTGTGCAAAGGCACTGGGGTTACAACACTAAATAAGAACCCAAAGATGTTATTTCTTCCTAAAACTTACAATTGAAGAGCCAGAGACCAAAAAAATAAATGAACTAACTGATAAATGCTTAAAAGACCTAAGCAGAGAGCTCAGATAGGCACTAATGAGAGAATTATTTCAGAGTGGTCAGGAATGGCCTCTTTCAAGGGAAGCATTGAAGCTGAGACCTGAACGGGGAGAAGAGGCAGCCATTCAAATGTCAGAGGGAAGAGGGTTCTGAACCAGAGGCAGAGGTAGCACAGCACATTGCAACCCAGGAAGAAAGAGCTGGGTGTGTTTGAGGACCTGAAAGAAGGCCAGTGTGGCTGCAGAATGGTGTGAGAGGAGGAGAGGGATACAAGGTGAGACTGGAGAGGCAATTAGGACAAATAATTTCAAGGTCTTGCAGGTCATAAAAAAAAGTTTGGATTTTGTTCTGAGAGCAGTGAGAAGTCCCTGAATGGATTCACGCTGGAATGGTATGATCTCATGTGTGTCTTAAGAAGATTGCTCTTGCTGCTGAGTAGAGTCTGCTTTGGACAAATGCAAGTGGGCCAACAGGAAGGCCTTTTGGGAAGTCATGGCAGGAGTCTGAAGAAGAGATGGATGGTGGCCAGGCTAGATGGTTGCTTTGGAAAGCTGCTTAGAGGGAAGATGTTGGCACCATGCCTCCTTCTCAGGGAGCATGAATGTCTGAGTCCAGCACACACACACACACACACACACACACACACACACACACACACACACCCATTGCAATGGACATGAAGTCCATTTGCTTAGAAAGTTGGTATAGTAAACTGATCTTTCTTATGAACTGCTATTTTTTTCCTGTACACTAGGCAGCTTCACGGGAGTGTGAATTGGAACAATTATGTTCTTTCACGATTATTAATGGAAGATGGAGGCAAAGAGGAGCTAAGTAGCTTGTTCAAGGATATAGATAACACTGGAACCCAAACTCCATCTCAGAGGTCCTACTTCCTACTCCTCATTCCTGTGCTGCATAGGTCCTCTGGCTAGGGGACAGCCACCAGATTTTGCTCAATATTCTACTCTTTATAAGTTTTACCCATCCCACCAGAAATTGCCCAAGAGGTGATACCCCATTTGTGTCTACAGATGTGATCATTTAACGTTGGGTTATCACTGGCTTGGTACAATATCCCCAGAGGCCACTAGAGGGCAAATAATAGTCCACGAAAGCCAACCTGTGTCACTGTTACCCATCTGTCCCTCTGTCTGGACCCCTCTTCACCTCTTGGTTTTCTGTATTCATGCTTTGTCTCTTCTTATGTCTTTCTTTTAAATTTTATGTTATATTATTACTTTTCTATTATTCTATTTTTCTCTCTGCTCCTCTAACCCCATATCCAGCCTACCCGCATCATGGAACTTAACGCTATTTTTAGTTGTTTGTTGTATGTGTTGAATTGCCGCTGGTTTTCAGTTCTAAAAGAGTACAAATGAAACACTTTATATTTCCCTCCCCTAGCTTTTCCTCACTCTCATTTATTTGATTTTTACTTATGTGGCCTTCCCTGCTTCAATAGAAAAAGAAAGGGGATCCATCCCTGACTCCCCCAAAAGCATCACACATACAAAATAAAGGTCATTCAATTGTTAAGAAATTTCAAGAGTCGGGGAAGTTTTGAGAGGCCTTGAGAGCTGCATCCTGTCTCCACTGTAACTGAGACAGCATCTAAACAACCATCCAAAGTGTGGGGCTCCTGTGGATCTGGGGGGAAAGGCCTCTCTTTCCTTCCCTGACTCCAGTATTTCACACTTCTTCCTATCAGAAGATTCTCCTTAGTGTCCACTCCAAATTCTCTGCAAGTTCAGATTGGTTCTGTCCATGGCAGAAAGATATATGGAAGGAGCCGCTAGGTGTTTTATGCTTCTGTTGAGCTGAGGGGCTCGTGATCAGTCCCCTCCACGGAGCCAAGCTGCAAGCTGACGTTTCAGGCATTAGTGTGCTGAGGATGCAAGGCTGAACATCTGCTTCAAACAGAGCTATTCACATCTGCATTAGATGGAGGCACGTTCCGACTAACTCAGAGAGAAGGCACAGTCCCATTCATCACGAGGGTGAATTATCCTAATTGAGTGGTTAAGAGAATGGATGCTTTCTAGGTAGTTTACAGTAAGGGGCCTCCCACTCCTGGATGCAATAATAGCAAACCACGGGCCATCCGATCCATCTGGGAAAGAGCATTAGCATCCAGTCCACTCACCTCTTTGGTCCTCCAGCACTTGCTTCCTGGAAATCAGCTCCCTCTTAGCAATCAGTTCAATATTCTTTGAGTTTTTATTTTATTTTTCTCTTGTTAAGCTTCTGAGAGAGCAGGGACTCTCTTCTTTAACCTCGTTGTACAGAAGTGATGTGCAGTCAAGTATCACCTACTCAAGCCTTTCAGACTTCCCGCACGAGCCTCTACTTCCACGTGATGAAAGTGAATCACGCCTTCCACTGCCCACTCCCCTGAACAGGCGACTCCAGAATTCCTTCTCAGCGGCCCCTCCAGCTGGCTGCAGGCACAGCCTTCTCTGCTGAAACAAACAGTCATCTGCTTTTTGAGAAAGTTTAAAGTTCTGTTGTATGCTGTCAGTTGGAGAGAGAGCACTGAAATATATTAATTTTAAAAACTCTATATTTTTTGCATAGGCAATGCTTTCACATGATTCAAACTCTATTCACATGCAAGAGCAAAACAGTGAAATGGCTTCTTCTGGCCAGAAGCAGATTTAACATGAAGTTATATAAGTTTCAGCCTCAGGGACCCTCATTTGCATAGGCCTCTTCTAAGGTCCTGTGCCTACTTCTGTATTCTTTTTGTATTATTCTTTTTTAAAAAAGTCCCCTATCCCCAAATTGTATGAGAGTCAATTCCTCCAAAACTTGACTCTGCCCCTGCCCCCATCCCTGTCACGTAGCCCTCGCATTCCCTTCTCAACAGGCAACCAGTATCATCGCTTTGATGCCTATTTTTCTGGATATATTTCATGCACATTTAAGTAAAAGCCTATTTATCCATTCATCCTTTTTATATAAGTGACAATATGCTGTACACACTGTTCTGCACTTTGCTGTCTGCTTTTGTCTTGAAGTAAGTTAATTTCTTCATATTTTGGTTTCCTTGTCTATAAAAATGGAAATAATTGTGCCTATCCCAGAGGCTTCCTGTTACAATTAAATGAGATAATGTAACACACTGATCCTCTTGCATGGAACACAGTAAGTTACCAATAGATGTAGGTTTATTACTCCATTGTTAATATTTGGAGTACGCTACAATAATGAAAACTGTGGTCCTGATAAATAATAGCAGATGAATGAAACAAAATAAGAAGCCTCTGCAGCTCACTCTTTATTATTTCTGCGCAAGATGCTGCTGTCCATGGGTGAAACACAAACACTAAACAGAAAAAGGTTGCCTCAAGGAGCTTCAAGTCTAGGGGAAGAAAATGCAATACAAAAAGATTAATTGCTGTGGGATTGACGAACTCCTTGTTGGCTGGTGTGACGGTGGGCACACAGGAGCAGAGAACAGGAAAGGCTAAGTTATCTGAAGGCTAAGGTATCCGAACTGACCTTTGAAGGATAACGAGGAATTTGATGCCCAGAAATAATAGGGAAGACAGTGGTTACAACGATGATTCGACCTGACAGAATCACAAATGCTGAGGAAAATTTGGTTAATTAAATGAAGTAATGTTTAAGAGAGAGAGTTATCGATTGACAGGCTGTTTTCCTGAATAGCGTGATCTTCGGGGTCCTTTTGACAAGTCTGAATGAGGAAGGGAGGGCCAGGAGTCCCTAGGTGGGGGTGTTATGTGGACTTTGATTAAATTTGGCATCTCAATCTCACTCTCAACTGCAATTAAAGGGGGGAGGGGTATCAATATTAATAAAACCAATCCCTCATGAACAGACTCAAAGTCTAAATCTTCAACTAACACTTTATCAATGACACATTCTAATTGCATCTGATGCTCTGAAAATTTGCCTCTGTATGACAATTGCTGTAAAGCAGATTGTAAACACAGGGACTGCATTGCACAGAGGAAACAGGATGTATTGAAGCATCATTTAATTGCAACTGCAGATCTTGACACTGCTTGGAACAATGGGCGTCCTGACCCCCTCCCACCACTGCCCCTGTACATCAAGTGTGTAAGTAACCATACCTGTGCGAAATGCTCCCTGGGCCAGCTAACCACTCCCAAGGCCAGATGGGGCTTCGAGGTAACTGAGTTCCAAGCCACATATTACATAAAATGGAGCTTATATCTTGATCCCAGAAATTCAAAAGCCTTGTGGTTAAGTCAGCTTCTGGACAAACACAGGGCTCAGAGAAGAGCCAGCACCTCCAGCTCTGTCATTAGATTGAGCACCTTTCAGACCTGAAGACAGAGCCCCTGCAGCTGGCCCACCCGGCATGTGTAGGGTGGCCTGCTTCTGCCCACCTGGGGGCTCTTCATCTAACTCCCCCACTCAGTCTAGATTTCCCTCGGTCCCCCAATCCATGCCCAACCAGTGTGTGCTGCTTGTGTGATCAGCAAGTCATTTAGGGAAAAGCCTTTTAATTAAGAGGAGAGCAACACATTATTAAATCAGATTTATTTATTACTCTGCCATCTGGCCAGAACTCCTCCCAGCCCCCTTCTCCTCCGAGCCTGCACAGGCACAAAAAGGGACAAAGAGAATGGAAAGAGAGGAGACCTGTGTCTGCCTGAATTTGGAACAGACCCTCCGCCCCTTCCCGGAAGCAGGGTGAGGGTCCTAGGAAGAATTCTTGGGATTTTTTCCCACACTGTAGAAACCGAGTCTCAGTTTTCCTGCCTCTAAAACGGGAACAGGACTGCCTGCCTCGGTGCTGGTGAGATGCCTGGCACAATGGCTGGCATGGTGGAGGCACTGGGGAAATGCATGTGCAATCCGAAGCCTGTAAATGACAGCTTTGTTACAAGGTGGGTGGTGATGATGGTGGCAGCAGTGGGTGGCAGTGGTGGCAGGAGTAAGACAACAAAAAGTTCCTTCCAGGTACGCCCCCACTGGTTATCTTTCTGTGGTGACCCACAGGGGCACCCCTCGTCCTCTCCCCACAAATGTCAGGGGAGCTCAGGGAATCCAGGTCCAACGCTTGCTCGGCCCCACACCAAACCTGGATGTCAGGTGCCATCCCGAGGGAAATGCAGCTGGAGATTTCCGTGTCTGCTGTGGGCATGATGAGAAGAGGGGCTGAGAGACACGTAGGGTTGCAAGAGGCTAGGAAATGGAACTGGGGGTGTATTTCCAGAGGAAACAGCGCAGAGAGGACCACCCTGGAAGACGTAAAGAAACAGATGCTCATTCCGAGAAGGACAATCACCACCAATGTGGCGGCTATGAATGAAGACTGACACAGGGATATTGGAGACTCAGTTACCACGAGCAGCGTTTCTGTGAGTGATACGATTTTCCACAACAGTGAGCAACTCCTGGTAAAGCATTGAGCAAAATAAAGGGTAATCTTTCTGTCATTTGCACAGTAGTGCCATTCCTAGTGTACACTTAGTGTATATTACAAACTGCTCTAAAAAGTCCTTCTGGCCCTGGCCAGTTTGGCTCAGCGGTTGGAGCGTCAGCCTGCGCACCAGAGAGTCCCGGGTTCGGTTCCCACTAGGGGCACATACCAAAAAAATAAAAATAAAAATAAAAAAGTCCTTCTGTTTACATATAAAACAAAAGTACATTCTAAAGTTCAGATTGTAAATAAGTTTGCAGGCTCATTTTAAAGATGTGTGGAGCACAGGGGAAGGCTTGTGCAGAATCGTCACACAGGTTGCAAAAGATCAACACACCACACCTTCCACTATGCACCCTAGTGGGTGTGATCCTGTGCTAGATGAAAAATTAAAATGTGAATCAAATTAAATTAAATAAAAGCCTTGGCCAGTTTGGCTCAGTGGTTAGAGCATCAGCCCACGGACTGAAGGGTTGTAGGTTCGATTCCCAGTCAAGGACACGTTCCTGGGTTGCAGGTTTGATCTCCTGCCCTAGTGGGGGTCGTGCCAGAGGCAACCAATCAATGTGTCTCTCTCTCTCTCTCTCTCTCTCTCTCTCTCCCTTTTTCCCTTCCACTCTATCTAAAAATCAATGGAAAAATATCCTTGGGTGAGGATTAACAAATAAATGAATAAATAAATTAATTAAAAAATGTGAATCAAATTAAATCAAATGTAAAAAAATGAAAAGACAACCGAGAAAAAAATTATTTTAACTTATCTTTATTGTTGAATGTATTACAGATGTTCCTCATTTTTCCCCCATTGCCTCCCTCCTCCCCCATTCCTGCCCCCCTCCTGCCTTTCCCCACACTGTTGTCTGTGTCCATTGACAACTAAGAAAATTTAAATGTAAAAAAAAAATGCCCTGAGATAATCAAGAACTTTTGAACTGGACGTGGGATGATATGAAAGAATTTTTGTCCATTTTTCTTGGTATGATAACAAAATAATGTTATATAAAAATACAGACAAGCATGCATACAATAATGCAAAAAAGTAAATCTCAGTAGTGACCATCTGAGTACAATGTCTACGAGCTTTATAGAAAATGCTTCCTGGAGTGGCTGCTCAGCTCACAGAGACTCACTCTTGTCTGGGAACTTCCTCCATACGTTACTCAAGGTGAGCCCTCAGCTGTGGAGTGTGTATCACGTACTCCCTTCCCCAGGGCGTTGGTCTGACCCATTCAAGCCCACCAGATGCCCCTCCACAGGAACTTGGCATGGGAGCCTGGGCTGTGGGAGCTGGGTCACATTCATGCACTCCCAGTAAGAGCCATGGACTGCGGTGCAGAAGTCTCCAGAGGCAGCCTGTTTCCTGCCCTGCTTGGGAATCAGCAATTCAGTGTTTTCATGGTTTCTCTAAAACGCCACAGAATCCTTTCCAAATCTTCCATTTAAAAAAAATTTTTTTTTTTTGTGCTCAAGCCAGCTAAAGTTGACGGCTGTTATTTACAACTCTAGAATCTTATAAGATGTTTTCATTCTGGAGACAAATAACATGCCAGGAGAGGATTTACGGATTACAGATGGACTGTCATAGATTAGGTCCCTTGGAAGTGAGAAGTGGAGAATTATTCAGTTCCTCCTTGTGTAACCAATAAAATATTGCAAAATAGTGTGCGTGGAATCTGACTTCTAAGGCCAGGTCATAAAAGACATTGAGGTTTTCACCTTCTTCTGTCTTGGGTCAGAAAGGGTGGCTAGCCCTCGCAGAGGGGAGGCTAGACCCTATGTCATGAGGACATTCAAGTAACCTCACGGAGAGGCCCGTATGGTGAGCAGCTGAGGCCTCCTTCCACCGTGTGAGTGGTGCACCTTAGAAGTGAATTCTCCAGCTCTGCTCAAGCCCTCAGATGGGTACAACCCAGGCTGACACCTTGATTGCAACCTCAAGCCTGAACCACTGAAACTGTGAGGTAATAATATTTGCTGTTGTTTTAAGCCACTATGTCTTGAGATAACTTGTTACACCCCAATTGATCCAAAAAAAAAAAAAAAAAAATCAAACTCCTCACAATGACCTACAAGGCCTTATATGGTTTGCCTTCTTCTCCACAGTTACATCTTTGACCTCATCTCCTAGTCTTTGCCCTTTTTTTCCATTCTGTTGCAGATATACTGGCCACCTTGATTTTTCTGAAACATTCCAGGCACACTTTTGCCTCAGATACTGTTCACTTGTGGGATGCTCTGCCTGAATCACCCTTTCCCAGACATTCAAATCACTTGCTCCCTCACCTCCTTCAAGCCTTGGTTCAAACTTACCTTCTCAATGAAACTTCGCCTGATAATTATATTTAAAATTAAAACTCTTCACCTCACTTGACAATTTCATCTCTTTCCACTTTATTTTCTCCATAACCCTTATCACTATTTAACATGCTGTATATCTTATCTGTCTTCTTTATCTTTACCTCCACGAGGGTGAGGATTTTTGTCGGGTTGTTTATTACATCCTTAGGGTCTAGAACAGTGCCTAGCGTGCGCGCGCGCGCGTGCGCGCACACACACACACACACACACACACACACACATTATGTTCTCAGTAACTGTTTAAGTCAATAAATAAATGAATTAATCTAGTTAGCTTTAAAAAGTGAAGCATTATATGGGTTTCTTGTAGAAAAATTAGCCTTAAGAATGAAATAAGCCTTAAGAATGAAGTAAGAACCACTGTCTGGAAGTATCAGGTACTGATATTTGCTATATATCTTTCTTGACAGCTCTCATCAATGCCCTTTGAGTTGTAAGGAACAGAAATCTACTCTGGCTGACCTAACCACGGGGGTATTATCAAAGGCTGCAGTGGGCTCCAGGGAAACCTGCAGGACACAGAGTATCCCTGGGCCTCCAGGGAACTAAGCTCCAACAGACACCAAAACTGCTCTTTCTGGCTCCATGGGGCCTTAAGATCTCCCTCCCAAGGCATCTCTGCCTCATCTCTTCACTTGCTCTAATCTCCTCTCTCTGAAGACCACTTTCCTTTGCTCATTCATTAGTTCACACGTGGTCCTCCTGTCTGCTCTGGAGTCTCCGTGAATTTTCATTCTCACTGGCTCAGTCTATTATTGTCCCAATTCCAAGTTCTAAGAAGAATGATTGTTCCAGCTTGGGCCAGGCAGATTCATCTGGTAGACAGGGTCACAAATCTGTTAGTTTGCTAGGGCTATCATACACTGGGTGGCTTAACCAACAGAAATTCATTGTCTCACAGTTCTGGAGGCCAAAAGTCCCAGATCAAGGTGTTAGTAGGGCTGGTTCCTTCTGAGGGCTGTGCCCCTCCCCTAGCTTCTGGTGTTTTGGAGGCCTCTTTGGTTTTCTTTGGCTTCCCCTGCATCACCCCAATCTGTTTTTATTTTCACCTGGTGTTTTTTCTGTGTGTATGTATTTGTGTCCAAAGTCTTCTTTTTATTGGATTAGGGCCCATCTGAATGACCTCATCCTGACTTCATCACCTGCAAAGATTCTATTTCCAAATAACATCACAATCAAAGGTATGCGGGTTAAGATGTCATCTTTTGGGGTGACACAATTCAAGCCATGACAGTCACGTTGAACTAGTCAATAGATTTGCACCTGTAAGTGGCTGGGAATGGTAGAAGCAATTATGTTTGTTGAGTACCAATGTTGTTTTCTATGTAAACAAATATAACTTTTCTTGCAGAAATGGAATCATACTGCATAGTTTTCCTTTAACAATATATTGTGACATTTTTCTCATGTCAATAGCACATTTTACCTTGTTCTTAATGGCTACATAGTATTATTATGCAAATATATTATAATTTATTTAAGCAATGCCTAATTGTTAGATTTTTTTTCCTTTTTTTGTTTTGTTATTTTGTACAATACTGTAATGAATATCTTTGTCTCTAAATCTTTGAGCACACTAGTAATTATTGCTCTAGGATAACTTTCTGGAAGCAGAATTAGCGGTTCAAAGACTATGACATTTTAAAAGCTTTTGATGTATATTATCAAGCTGATTTTCAGGAAGTTGTTGAGAATGTCTGTGTCCCAATATCTTTGCCAGTGCCCAGCAGAGTATTTTTGGTCAGGCAAAGTCAAAGAGATTACAAAATATCTTTGATTTCTATTCTTGGACTGAGATTGAATTTTTTCCACAGTTATGTCACATACATTTCTTGTTTGGGGGAATTGCCCATTCATTTACTTTGCCTAGTTTACTACTGGACTTATTTTTTTTTTTTCTTTTTGATTTGTATCCATTTTCTACCATAGAGATATTGACCTATTATATATTGTAGCTATTTTTCTATGGCTTTATTTTGTTTACAATGCTTTTGACATACAGAAGTTTGAACTCTATCAAAAATGTCCTTTGTGTTTTTCCCAATATTTTTATGCTTAGAGAGTTTCTCAATTCATTGAGGGAATAAACAGCCATGTCTATTTCTTCTTATTTTCCCCCCTAATGACTTGTATATTTACATTAAAAATGTTGTTTTATATGCTCTCATTACCTCTGGTAGATTAAGTATGGCTGCAAATTCTTTGCTACGCTTACCTTTGAGAGAAGCATCTAATTCTCCTCTTCTTGAATCTGGCTTTAGTGACCTGCTTAAACATGATAGAAATGATATCCTGGGGATTCTGAAGCTAGGTAGAGTACCGAGTCTCCATGTGAGACATCTGACTACCTTAAACCAGCATGTTGGAGAGGTTTAGTGTAAGCACGTGACCATTCCAGCTGAGCCCAGGATTCCAGCCATTGCACCGATGCAGAGTATCACCAAGTAACTTCTGTCAACACTAAATGGAGCAGAAGATGAATGGAGCCCTGCCCAAGATCTTGACCCACAAACTCATGATATAGAATGTATACCAGTTGTTGTTTTAAACCACTACATTGTAGGGTAGTGTTACATAACAATAGATAACTGCAACATTACCTCTTGCCTAGAGAATTATAAGAGAAGCAGTGAGATGCAGGAAAAAGCACTGCAGGTGCAGGAAAATGGAAGAGTTGAGAGCTTCAACAAGAACATTCTCATCAATTGGTAATGACTGATGATATTAAAAGTAGCAAGGTTTACAGTTGATGTGTACTTGAAGCAGAGAAAAAAGGCAAATCGATCTTCAGCACATTTTCAGAAAAAGCCTTTTTTTAAATAATTGAAATCCACGGAGCATTTTTAGTGTACCATACACAGCACTAAGCCCTAGACACAGATTTTCCTCATTCAGTCCCCAATAAACTCCCTGGGGGTGGCTGCCATTATTGTCCCCATTTACAGAGGGAAATGAAGGCTTTGAGAGATTCAAAACCATGGTCATGGCCGCAAACCAGATCTAGGATTTGAATTCTTGTGTCTGAGCCTGAATGCTTGGCTGCAGGACTCACCTCCTTTTCAGGGAGACGCTCAGATATTAAATGCAGAAAGTGCCCTTTTCCAAGGGATAGGTCTGGACGCCCTCTTCCCCATCAGATTTCACCATTAAGATGCCACTACGTCCATAATATCAAAAGATTGAGCAAGACACTCTCCAACCTCTCTTCCAGATCTTATAAACCAGCATTTCCTAAAATTGAGCCAAGGACCTGGAGACATGGACAATGGACATGAAAACAAGTGGTACCTCTGAGCCCAGCATTCAGATGCCTCTTCCTACCTGGGGTCCTCCAGTCCAGACACTGGGAGGGATGAGGTAAAGTCATGTAAACAAGAAGGTCCTGAGGGAAGGGATCCTGTCTAATTCATCCCTGTGTTCCTAGAGCCTGATACAATGCCTGGCCTCTCAGGATGTGTTTGGTGTTATGAAAGAAAGTGCTTCAAATTACAGTGGCCTGAGCTGAGACCCCAGCCCTCTGAGACCCTCAAACCATGTCAGAGAGCTTCCCAGAGTGCTGCCGTACTCATGTCCAGGAACAAGTCCATGAGGTACTTCATTCTGTCTCACCCTGAGCCACTGCCTTGGCCATCGACTTTCATGCTATTTCTACAGGGCACAGCTACCCGTGACGGCCACTTATTCTACTTCTCTGGCCTCAAGGAGGGCATGCTGTTCATTGATCTTCTGCTGGGTCCCAGACAAGTGTCAGCTGCTTCCTTCAGCCACTATAGCATCACTGAGACAGTCTGAGAATCTTATGGAGACTTTTCTCTAAGTCTGGGATTAATGAGAGAAATTATGAAAACGCAGAAATATTAAAAACTCTTGCTCTGTATCTCATCTTCCAGATCTGTTTACTTGCTTGGCTCCTGGCTTGCCTGGGCAGCTCCGCCCCCCCCCCCCCCATCCCAGCAGGTATTCACATTTGAAATATCCTGGGGCTCTTCTTGACTTTTGGGCACCACAGGAGAGATATTCTACTCCAGGGAGAACAAATATTTTTTGTTTCCCAATGTGCATTCCTCTTCTTATATCCTTATAGCTAGCACCCAATTAAATTTGTGCCAGGATGATTGACAATGGGAGTGGCCATATGCTTCAAGAACAAGCCCTCCCCCTTTCCCCACCAGGTGTGTCTGGCCCAGATAAGACAATCACAGAATAGCGGGACATAAATCTATTCCTTCAATTGAGTTCTTTAGTCCTATCCACGTGCACTTTGCTAATGAATGAATACATTATCTGACCCAATTGAGGTACGCACCTTGATTCTAACCAATAAGGCCTATACCAAGCATCTTAAGTATTCAGAGAGCTTCCCCTTCATGCCAGAGCCTATAAATTCCTAGCACAAGTCCCAACCCCTCCTTTGGCTGTTGTGTGCTCTGCAAGCCCAGGATCATTAATCACTCTGCCGCCTGGCAGGCTCTTCCTGTCAGCAATAGTTCCCTGTGACCCTCCCGTCCATCTCTCTCCCTCTCCCAGCCTCTGACAAAGGAGAGCGAGGGCTCACACCTGTCAGAATGGGGTGGACAGAATCAATCAACAGGGTCATGAATCTCTCCCACTGCCCCTCCCAGAACCCCACCATTTCATCCTGATATTTCTCAAGAGCATGCCAGGGTTTTTAATTTCCTTCTGGGATTGGCCAAGGGAAGGTGCTGGCAAAAAGAAATGGGAAAGAATCTAGGGGACAACAACAACAAGAACTGGAGAGCCCTGCAGAGCTTAGAAGCACTCTGATGTCTGGTTGCAGCCAACACAAGGGAAAAACTTCTCCAACGTGCGATGCAGACGTTTCCAGGGTCCAGGAATCCGAAGGTCCATGACCCGCTGTGGGTTCCTGGCTTCCTGCAGGAAAGAATTCAAGCACAAGCCAGAACAGAGTTTCTTAGTGAAGCAGTAGAACAGAGAGAGAAGGCTACTCCACAGACAAAGCAGTCCCTCCCTAGTGGGATATACTTCTTTTATTGAGGCTCATTTAATAGAGGGGTAAGGCATTCAACAAGGGGGAGGAATATTCAGGATTTTTCCAGGAAAGGGGTGGAGACTTTTCTGAAGAGCCCCGTTGGCCATATTGTGTCCCCTTCTGATCATAGCAGCATGGGCTGTGTCATTTAGTATGTTACTGTGTTACAACGAGCATATAATGAGGCTAGGGATTACGCAGGTGAAGTTAGTCACCATGTTGAATGGCGCTGGCCTTCTGATGCTTCTAAGCCATGAATCCATTGGGGGGTTGGTCTTCCCAGCTCCTTGATAGTCCTTGTAGCCCTTATTTGTTACATCTGTTTCACCACATATCCTACCTATCTCACTTGGACCCAGATTTCCACAGGGAAAAAACTAAATAGGAGTGCAAAGAAGGCAGACTATGATGCTTTGCTTGTAGACCACTTTGCCTTATTTTTGCTAAAGCCTGCTGCCTAATTTCTCCAAGGCCCAGGTCATATGGGCATGAATGAATGGAGTGACTGGTGTCTCAGTAGGAGGTAAAATTGCAAAGTAGGCCACTCTTGTCTTCTCTCAGCGCCTGGCAGTATTAGCTCTTTGTGCTAAAAGAAGCAGACACAAGGGCCTCCCTTCCATTCCCAGGAAGCCTGCTTTACCGGTGACCTGCTGGGAAACACGCTCTGTCTAAAACCTTCGTGATTCTATTGGTAGAAATTGCAGCCATTGTAAGAAGGGAGGGTGTCCTAGGCAGGTGGGTAGAAAAGATATTTTTAGGTAACCAGAACCTCAGAGAACCCATCAAATCACAGAGGCCTGCCCACTCCACCTGTGTGTCAGTTTTAAATTTGGATTCAATTTTTCGGTGGCACAAAAGATTCTATGCCTCCTGCCTCTGGGAGGGCCCATCCTTCCACTCTGCTGTCTCCAGTTATTTCACCTTCCAGCATCCAGCTGGCTCCAACTCAGCCTGAAGGAGAGCAAGTGGCTAGTCCAGCCTCGCCAGACTGGCCATCTGTCCCAGACAAGGGTGAGGGTCCCTCCAGCCTGTCTCAGAGCTTCCCGGGGCCACTGACACAGTTGCTCCAGAAAGGAGATTTTATAGTGTGTGTTCCCATGGGTGCCACTAGAAGATCTGGATGCTGAGAAAGTCAGGCCAAATGCTCAATTTTTGCGTGGACTCTTTTGGAAAATGGGACTCAAGTTTGGGAAGGTGAGGTGAGGGAGGATGAATAGAGGTACAATAGTCAAGACACATGGCTTCTGGTCTTGGTTTTGCTACTTCGTAACTGTGTGACCTTGGAAATCATTTCCACTTTCTGGGCCTCAGTTTCCTCCTCTGTAAAATGAGAAAGTGGGATAGGATGTATCTAAGTTTCCTTTTAACTCTTTCCTTTTGTAGATCTAATATAATCTAATAAGACCAAATATCTGCATGGAGCATATAGGCAAAATCTATAATGAGTTAGCAGACTTTGAAATTAAGATAAGTGTTTATATTTGAGGCTCATACTTTCCTTAATTTCATTAATATTTTAGGCAAAAGTATTTTGTTGCATTCAGAAAAGGTGGGCTGGGGGAGGTTGGGTAGTGCCTCATTTACTTTATTTGCTGGCATAGTCACAGCCAAAAGGTTCAGATTAATGTAAGTGGACTGTCATCCAAAGTACTTATATATTTTGTCTGCTCTGAGGTGACTTCTGATGCTGGAGGCTCTATTCCTATTCCATCTATCTCAGTTAGATCCCTTTTTATTGCAAAGGACAGAAAACCCAACTCTAATGGACTAAAGTTAAGCGAAGAAAATGTATTGTCTCTATGTCTGAACCATTGTCACAAAAATCCATTTCTTCTCTCTCCTCTCAGCTCTGCATCCTGTGTATTGTCTCATGTTAGGTAGGATTTCCCTTTGTGATCACAAGGGAGCATCCAGAAACTCCCAGGGTTACATACATTCATGTTGAAGTCTATGTCAGTTGGGATAATTCGAGCTGCAAACAACAGAAAATCGGACTCAAGTTAGCTTAATCAATAAGGAAACTTTTCACTTCACCTAAGAAGAACTCCAAAGGCATAGTGAGATCCAGGTTGGTTAATTAAGTGTTTCAACAATGTCATCAAGGACCCAAGTGTTCTCTACTCCTTCATTTTCAATGTCAATTCTTTTCTCAGAAAGGCTCCCCTCATGGTGACATAACAGCTGTTGAAATTCAGTGTCATATCTAAACATTGCAACGTGCAGGAGAAAACAACCTCTTCCTCCAGCTCCTTCTTCAGAAAAAGGAGATGTTCCCTAGAATCTCCTAGAAGACGACTCATGTCTTATGGAACAGAACGGCCCCACTCACTCATTCCTCGACCAACCACTGACGAAGGGAATAAAATCACCATGGTTAGCTTAGACCAGTGCTTTTCATCCAGGGGAGATGTTGTCCCACAGGAGCCATTTGACAATCCCTGAAGACATTTTTGGTTGTCACAAATGTAGTGGCAAGTGCCACTGGCATCTAGTGGGTAGAGGACAGGGATGCTGCTCAACATCCTAGAGTTATGGGACAGCTTCTGGCCACAAAGAACTGTCTGGTCCAAAATGTCAGCAGTGCTGAGGCTGAAAACCCCTTGCTTAACACCTAGGGTGGAATAACCAGTGGAGAGTCAACCATAGTGTGTTCTACAGTGTTCTGTCTGGAAATAGCAATAGTTTTAGCAAACTCTCACAATAGTTTATTGGTCTAACTGCATCACATCACATATGCACCCCTGGACCAATTACTGTGTACAGGAGAAGGAGAGGCAATGACTGGGTTAAGTCTAGGTCACACGTTTCACCTCTGAGCCAGGGATGAGTCAATTCTACCTGAAGACGTGAGCTGAGAGTGGGGGAGGATAGGGGGATATCCAAGAGAGAACTGGGAATGGTCATCAAGACGAGGTGAATAGATGCTGGGCAACAGACACAGCAGATGCTCACCATTCTACTCCTCTCACCAAGAGACTTCAGAGGCAAAAATTGTGTTTATGCTTGGACTCAAAATAGCAGCAGCAGCAGTAGGAGGTCAATGGAACTGTCTAGGAACACTCTGGACTGGCGCCTGTGAATTGCTCATTCCACATGGTGAGTAGAAGTCCTGTGGCTTTAATTACCTCTATCTAGGCAGCACTTTTCACCTAAAGAGATACTCAGTCAACCTGACAAAGTGAAATCAGAAGGAACAGAGAAAAGGGAGGGAGAGGAGGAGGTGGCAGCTAAGAAAAGTGCAGAGAGAGAGAGAGAGAGCGAGAGCTAGGGTATAGACAGGTGTGCTGTGTGTCCCCAACCCTAGATGAATTCTGTGCCCTACAGCTGAGCTCTTGAGACTGTATCACCCAGGGCCCCTTGTCCTCTGGCTTCTGGTTGGCTTTGGTTAATGGTTGGCATCATCAGAAGGTGAAAGGGAAGGAGGAGAGATTTGAATAATTTTTCCTCCTGATTCCTCCCTGCTTTGTCATAGTTCTGGCAGTGTCTAGATCTCACTACGTCTAGTGCTTCTGTGGGGTGGTTCCCCTTCCACAGTACCACTTCATTTAGGCTCCATGCCACTACCTCCTCCCTTTTCTCCTTCAGACCTAAAGGTGGCATTAACTCCCTACTGTTACCCTCTTGGTTGGCTCAACACTCCCCATTGGTTCCCTTAATCGTACTTATACATCTGTATATAGCACCTTCACTAGAAAGTCTCTGAATGTGCTGTCTGGTCTCTCCAAGAATCATGACTAATACAACAGGCAGGTGGCAGGTACAAGATTCACTCATGTCAGACTCTCATACCAGGGTATCACAGGCGTTGATCACACCCAGTGTTCCATGAGCCTAAAGAATAGCCACTTGTACTTGTTCCTTAGGCTTTAGACTTCTTTGGAAGCCTAATAATTAAAATGATAGATTGAAGGGTTATTCTCCCTCTCTCCTTCCAATTTCTGTCAACCTCTTTTGTCTATTATCTAAGCAAGTGGAAAGTGGGCCAACCATGTTCTATTTGACAATGGTGACTGCCACTTCTTGATCACTTATAATATGCACTTTATGTGCTTTGTCTCATCTAATCCACACAAAGAGCTTATGGGTTAGATACTACTGTTTTTCCTATTTTATAGAAGAGGGAACCGAGGCTCAGAGAGTTAAGTAATTTACCCAACATAAAACAACTGGTATGTTGCTAGGGTGGTTAATATCAGGGGCCACCAATATTTCTGATTCCCATCTCCTTCCTGGATACATGGAAAACTGTATTTCCTATCTCTCTTTGTCATTGGAGAGGGCCTTGTGACTAGTGTTGCTAATGGGTTGTGACTTCAAGCGACAAGGTTGTGACTTCAATGCATCTTGGGCTGATGCATTTCAGAGCTGCCATATGATCTTTAATGATTGATTCCTCTGCCTCTGCAGTGACATGAGCATACATTGAGATGGGGGCAAAGGGGGCCACAAGATTTCAGTAGCCTGGGTTGCTTAAGATTTAAGAGCCACTACATGAAGGCAGCTGCCCTGCAGAGTCAAACTTTCATTGTGCTAAGAAATAGAAAACATGGTGCTGTTTGTTACTGCAGCTTAACCTAACCTATCCTGGCTGCAATAGTGGAGGAACTGAGATCAAAACCAAATCTTTTTGAACCAAAAGTAACTGTCCTTAGGCACTGAGCAATATTGCTTCTCCCTGATTTATTACCTAAAAAGATTTCTTGGATAGAAGTTGGCCTTGAAACATTGAGATAAAGGAAGAAAAGTGATATTCGTGAGGACTCTTACTAGAGAAATACAAGATTTAGAAAAAAGATTAGCAAAAAAACCATACCTATCTTTCCTTTGCTCGTCACATCAATAAAAAAAGAAAAACATTAAAAAAGAAGATTCCTTAGAAAACTGTATAGTTATGGCCTCCAGGATTTTTGCTTGTGGCCAGGGAATTAATTGTGGTGGCCCTTCATTGAAAATAATTGTTCAACCCATCTCTGGGGAAGCATGAATGGGAATACTCTCTGCCTCGGAAGAGGCGTTCCATACAGCCCTTCTGGCTGCAAGCAGGGCAGGATCTTCATTTGGGTCAGTGTCTCCTGTGTGGCTTATCTCTTTCATGGTTCAATAAAAACAATTTATTGGTTTAAGACAATTTATTAAACTTAACCAGCTTCTTCTTTCAGCCTTCTATCACTCATCGCTCCCAAATCCCAAGGATCGACAGGCCATGTTTCTGTATCTAAGTCTGGAAAAAAGCCCGGTAATGAGGCCAGTGTCCCCATGTCTAAAGGCACTTTGTGTAATAAATCACAGTCCCTCAAGGTTACTAGGAAACCTGGGTTTAAAGAGATTACATTGGAAACCAAGGTGCTAAAATGACCTCATTTTCTTGACTAAAGAAGATAATATTTTCTAATAATAAGAAAAAAAAATGATTGACAAAGTAGGTAGCCCCTATTGCTCACGTATTCATATCCCGAACACAATGCCGGTCTTACCCATATCCCCAAGCATGTGTACATGGGTCCCCAAACTGGGAGTAGCTATGAGAGGATTTGCTAATTAGCATCATGTTTACACATTTATTGTCAACTATAATTACTTGTTTATTAGAACAGAGGCTTTCCTGTTTATTACAGTCATTATGGTCTGTCAGTAAGAGATAATGTTCTTAAATTTCATAAGTATGTGTGAGTTGCACAAATCTCGCCAGCCTTAGCTAGGACCAGCTCTCAGCGAAACTGTTCAGAGAAGATAATTCTCACGAAGGCATGGGATTTTATTCCAGTTAATGAGGAGTTATCCTGCCCAACAGAACTACAAACATTGTCTTACGCAAGGTCTTGGCAACGAACTCCTTCTTAGTTTCCACTAGTCTGTGTTTCTCTTCAGCAACGTTCACGCCAGGCACTGTGCTAGGTGTTTATTGGTGTCTGCGTTCTCAGTCCGTTTTCACCACAACCCCCCAAGGATCCCATTTTCGAGATAAGGAAACTAAGGCTTCGAGAGGTCAAGTGACTTGCCTTGAGGGACATGCCTCAGATCCATACCCAGGCCTTTCTTACCACAAAGTCCTGCTTTGCCCATTCCACACAAACACACTCACGTGCCCCCACACATGCACACCCTCCCATGAGCGAGTTGGAAGAAATGCTGGCTGGGCTACTTTTTCCAGGTTACATACCTGCAGGAAGGGGACCTTCTGGGAGACAGGACCAGGACTGGGAGGTAGAAGTGTGAGACTCGGAAAGGAGAGCAGAGGTGTGACAGCACAGTGAGCAGGGGCCCTGGTGATGGGACAGGTCGTGTTTGCTGAGGAAGTTGACAAACTTGATGCCTAGCTGGGGATTTGGAAAACCAAAATGTATTTGGCTGTTGTGGATGGGTTGGACGAACAGGACATTACAAACCATTAGTTAGGTCTCTGATTACATTTAATCTTTTTGATTTTGCAGATGCTTGGAGGGGGGGCAGAGTGTGTGGCACATAAATGACCCCCAAGGAGGAGTTTGGGTTGCTGCCATCGTAATGGGAATAGCCAACTGTGACTGAGAGCTGACTATGTGCCAGACACCATGTGAAGGGCTGTGCACCGTTTTCTCATTTGGTCTTTATGTCACTCGACAAGGTTGATTCTGTTTTGTTTGCAGATGAGGAAATAGGCACAGAGAGGTTGAGTGAAGTGGCCAAGTTCACACAGCCATGAACCATTGATCAGGACTCAGTGCCCCACCCTATCTACACTAACAGACTCTGAGACACGCCCACATACTAAGTACCCTTTATTATCTGAGCTCCGGTTAATGAGAATGCATCCTGGACTTCAAGAGGCAACTGTGTTTTCTTGTGTTTTATATTGAGGTATTTGATATTTACTTATATAGAGCAAAGTGCACTTAAGTGGATTTTCATACAATAATATACTTATGTAACAGCTCTCTATATCTGTAACTATATGAATCTGAAAGGGTAGAAATGATAAACACTGCAAAAAATGTAGGTACAGTTCTTTAAAATCTCCAGGTGATATTACTCAGAACACAGCGATACAGCATGCACGAGGATGGTATTTCAGCCATCTTGTTATACTTCACAGAATCCAAGTCTTCCCTGTTTCAGGGGCTTGTGAATTCAGATGCTCAGGCTGTATGAGGTACAAGGTGGCATAAACCAGGACGCTATGGGGCTCTCTTTGCGTGTGTGTTGATATCCATTGTGCGTCACATCGCATGCACAGAAACACTTTTGTGCAGACTTGACATACCCTGTGAATTTCCCTGGGGAAGGAGGATATATAAATTCAAGGTTTTATTATTGCTATATATGTACCCCCAAATCAATATTTTTATCTGTCTGGCTATCGACCTACATGTACACATTGGGTAGTCATTTCAAACAGGCTCTTTTTAAAACCATGTTGCATTAAATGGGTTCTCTGTTACAATGGGTTATGTGTACATGGCTAGTGTTTGCAGGGTGTGAGTATCAATGCTTACATGTGAACTGGGGGAGTTTGTGGTACAAATGCAGATTACACTTCTATTTAGGACTATGTGTGTATGTGTACGCATGCATTGCAGACACCTAGAATTCTATGGTTGGTCACATGTCACTGGAACAAGATGATGTGTTACCAAAGAGGGCAGGTCAGTGGAGAGCTTTGTCCCCATGATGGACAAAAGCCCTCATGCTCTGGAGTCAGATAGGGATGGACACATGAGAGGGACATCCAGAGGAGCCTAGGGAATCTTCAGCTGAGACTACCTCTCCCTTTGTCCCAGCCTGACTCTTAGCAGGCAACTGCCCTTTCAACACAATGGAGAAGCAGATTCTGCCTTTCATGTCCACTGCTTTATTGCAGGCTTTCTGAATATTTAATAATACCATTTGCCTTTCCAGACAAAGAGCTCGGAGAAGCCTGCACAGTCATTGGTACAGGAGATGGGCAGCAGGGCTGTGGCTGACACAGAGCAGGCTGGCCAGCCGTTCCCCTCCAGGAGCATCCCAACCTGCAAACTCCTACAGATGGCTCTGCGCTGAGGCTGCGCCAGAGAGAAGAGGCCATGTGGGTGGTTGCAGGCCCCAGCCGGGGGTCATAGAGAGGAAGAGGAAGTGCTGAGTGGGTATCGAGTGACCAGGGCATGAAGTGAGAAGGAAATCAGAGACTTATTTTCTATCCACATATGAGAGTTTGGCTCGAATTCAGGTACTGCGGTGTATTTGAAGTTAGAACAAACCACAGTGCTCTTCTGATCCCAAGCAAACATTTTACACACTGGGAAACTGAGACCCAGATTGTAGTCAGTCCCTGAAATCATACAGCTGATTAGTGGCCAAGCTGTTTCTTTCTTTCTTTTTTTGAATTTTTTTTTCTTATTGAATTTTTTAGACAGAGAGGAAGGGAGAGATAGGAACATTGTTGTGAGAGAGAGACATCAATCAGCAGCTTCCTGCACACCCCCTACTGGGGATGAGCCCACAACCTGGGCATGTGCCCTGACTGGGAATGGAACCAGAACCTCTCAGTCCATGGGACGATGCTCAGTCCACTGAGCCACACCGGCTGGGCAGTGGCTAAGCTGTTTCTATACCCCAAGACTCTGTTTTCATTCTTGGAATGGTTAAGTTATGCTGCAAGAATAAATAGCACCACATTTTCCGTTTCTTAATACAATAAAACACAATAAAAGTTTATTTTGCCTTTTCTCACCACCTATTTCTGCCAGTCAATCCACGTGCTATTGGTCATTCCCTGTCACATTACCCTGTTTAGTTTCTTCTTCTTTTTTAAAAAAATATGTTTTTATTGCTTTTAGAGAGAGAGGAAGGGAGAGGGAGAGAGAGGTAGAAACATAGGTGAGAGAGAAACATCATCCATTGGCTGTCTCCTGCATGCCTCCCACTGGGGACAAAGCCCGAAACCCAGGCATGTGTTCTGACTGGGAATTGAACCAGCAACCTTTGGTGCATGAATTGATGTTCAACCCACTGAGCCACACCTGCTGGGCCTGGTTAGTGTCTTTATAGGACTTATCACCATATGAAATTAACTTATTTGTTTGCCCACCTATCTGTTTTCCACACTAGTGTCTGAACTTTGTGAGATAAAACCTTGATCTGATGAATTCCTATCATCAGGAATGGTCCAGACTCCAGTGGTGAACACACAAATATCTTCTCTGCACCTTTTCCATGTCACTATCTTGCCTCTTTTTGATATCGATTTGGAACTTGCTCTTTTTTCCTTTTATTTACTACCCGCAAACATGAGAGCACCTGTCTTTTTTGGAACTTTTTCTTGACTCCCTCATGTCTGGGGAAGAAATTCATCAGCTCATAGCAAGGGTGTGGCCAGCCTCGCCCCTGTGGTGCCTGATAACTTGAAGGTAGGATCCTAGCTTTGAAATCCATTTTCTAAGCCAGTGTTCTCCACCATAGAGCTCAAGTGCCACCTGTTTCAGAATTGCCCAAGGAACTAGACCAAAAAAAACAAAAAAACAAAATCCAAGTTTCATGCTAGACAAATAAGTCAGAATCTCAGGAGGTAATAATCTACCGGGGAATTGGCACTTTTAACAAGCACCCAAGGTGATCTTGAAGGCACACAGACTTGAAAGGAGCTCTCCTAGGTCTTAAGTTCAACCCATCAATTATGCATACTGAAATACTTATTTTTCCTGGTGAGCACTCACAATTACACTTGCATTGTCTTGTGAATGACCAAACTCTGCTTGAGGTCAGAGTAGAGTACCTTGAGGCACAGAAAGCATGGGCACAGTGACTGATATAACCTGATCTCTGAAGGGACATCCCACCACTTTTGCTGTATCCTATTTATTAGAAACAAGTCACTAGGTCCAGCCTACACTCAAAAGGAGGGGCCTACACAAGGGCATGAATATCAGGAGCTGGGGATCATTGAGAGCTCTTTTAGAAGCTGCCTACCACACCTTAACCTGAATTTTGAACTGTCTTTTGACATGGAACACAGTATGGCAGACAGATAACTGTATGAGGTACTATATCTGGTACCTGAAAGTTTAACTTAAAAGGCAGTGTTGAATCCTAAGAACAGTATAGATTTTAGGTTGAGAGATGCTTTGATTAGAATCTCAACTTGTTGGGAAAATTGAACAGCTACATGCAAAAAAATGAAACTAGACCATCATCTTACACCATACACAAGAATAAACTCAAAATGGATAAAAGACTTAAATGTGACTCATGAATCCATAAAAATCCTAGAAGAAAAGGTAGGCAACAAAATTTCGGACATCATATGCAGCAGAATCTTCACTGATATATCACCTAAGGCAACAGAAACAAAGGGAAAAATGAACACATGGGACTACATCAAACTCAAAAGCTTCTGCACAGCAAAAGAAACAACCATCAAAGTGGAAAGGCAACCCACTGTATGGGAGAGCATAATTGCCAATGATATATCAGCTAAGGGATTAATTTCCAAAATATATAGAGTGCTCATACAACTCAACAAAAGGAAGACAAAGAACCCAATTTAAAAATGGGCAGAGGACCTAAATAGACACCTCTCCAAACAGGACATACAAATGGCTAAGAGAAATATGAAGAAATGCTCAACATCACTAATCATCAGAGAGATGCAAATTAAAACAACAATGAGGTATCACCTCACACCTGTCAGAATAGCCGCCATCAACAAAGCATCATACAACAAGTGTTGGCGAGGGTGTGGAGAAAAGGGGTCTCTAGTACACTGCTGGTGGGAATGCAGACTGGTGCAGCCACTGTGGAAAACACTATGGTGTTACCTCAAAAAATTAAAAATTGAATTGCCATTTGACCCAGTGATCCCACGTCTAGGAATATACCCTAAGAAGCCTGAAACACCAATCAGAAAGAATATATGTACCCCCATGTTCATAGCAGTGCTATTTACAATAGCTAAGATCTGGAAACAGCCCAAGTGTCCATCAGTAGACGAATGGATAAAAAAGCTGTGGTACATATACACAATGGAGTATACTATGCAGCTGCAAGAAAGAAAGATCTCTTATCCTTTGCGACGACATGGGAGGACCTGGAAACTATTATCCTAAGTGAAACAAGCCAAGCAGAGAAAGACAAATATCTTATGATCTCACTTATTTCTGGAATATAATAAACATAACAGTCTGAGGAACAGGGTAGTCCCAGAGACGTGGAAGTAGGGTACAGACTGACAATTGCCGGAAGAGGGGGTGGGGAGGGGAGCGATGAACCACAGAACTTGTACGCATGTACGCATAACCAATGGACACGGACAACAAAACTGGGGATGGGGCAGGGAGGGAGGGGGAGGAGGGTGACAATGGGGGAAAAAGGAGAAACATCTGTAACAAAAATAAATTAATAAAATGAAATAAAATAATCTCAACTTGTGTGTTCACCAACTATATAACCTTAGACTTAGTTTCTCTGAGCCTCTGTGTTTTTTTTGTTTTTGTTTGTTTGTTTGTTTTTTATCCAACAAATGTGGAAAACACCTACCACCTAAGTAGTTTTGAGGATCAAAAAATCACTTGGGCAAGGTACATGTAAAATGGAGATTTTCAGGTAGCTCCCCAAGATATTCTTATTCAGTAAACTTGGGGTGACACCTTAAGAATTTCTATTTTTAATAAGTATTTTTCTAAGTACATATAAAAAAGGTGTATGGCTCAATACATGGTAGCTATTAATAATTTGCATGAGAACAGTAATTCTGCAATTATTTTCGAAGAACTGTATGTTTGAAGAGAGTCAGCTGCAATAGAATGGAGAGCAAAGCAAACTGTATTGAGGATTAGAAGATGTATAAGTTCCAGCCCTTGTCTGACACTTAAGTTGCTGTAGGATTCTAGGCACAGAGCCAGCTAATCTTTCCGGCTCTCTCTCTCTCTCTCTCTCTCTCTCTTTTTTTTTTTTCCCCAGCCTCTGTAAATTGCCTTCTAGCCTGAATACTCTCTGTCCAGGTAAGGAAGAAACAATGGCTACTAGCATGGGAGTATGGGATCCTTTTAGCACTCCTGCCCCCCCCCCCCCCACACACACACACTCACACACACTTGGAGAAACCAGTGCAATGGCCTCCATAATAAGTCTTTCTGAAACTTTGTGTCTCTTAATATTTCTTCCTGAAGACTATTCATTGGAGGCTGTCATTCCTCTGCTCTTCTAATTCACACGACCCCAGCATCTCTGTATGTAATGAAATATATCTGAAAACAACCTTGTTTAAAAGAATAAATCTATTAAGGAGCTGAGGACTTTCTGGCGTGAAATGAAAAATATTGATTGCTTCTCACCTGTTAGCAGTGAAATCCCATCCAGTTAATTAACCTGCTCAGAAATAAAGTTTATTTCTGCCCTTCACCTTCAGCTCCAAATCTTTAAAACCATTAAAATAAGTACCTGGTCAATGAATAAATCTTCTCTCAGAATGGTGTTCAGGGCCTTCTGTGATCCACCACCAGCTTACCTTTCTGACTTTACTTCCAGCGACTTACCTTCAAGTACATTCCACTCCAGTTGAATGGAAGAGCTAATGTATTCAGCATTCCCACTGCTGCAAATATGCTTCCCTCCTCTGAATTCTAGATATTTTAACTCAGTTCAGATGTCACTTCTTGGAAAGGGTGTTCCTGGAGCTCCCCCACCTCCCCTAATTGCTGTAGAGTTGTAAGCATTAATTACCATCTTATTCTAAACACTCCCAAAACTTTGTATACCTTTGTAGCATTTATTATTTTATACCTTCTTTTATGCTTATGTAAACATTTATAGTACTAGACCCTTGAGGATACAATTCCAATTCATTTTTGTGTTCCCCACATCTTCCAGCACAATGCCTTGTCTATGATTAGTGTTCGGCAAATATTTTTTGAATGTTTATGTGGAGACTCATTGATTTAACATTTTCTTTATTGTGGCTTTTACTCTTGGGGCTCACAATCACTGTTTCATCATCAGCACAAGGAGGCTCTAACTCCGTTAAGTGCTTTTCAGGATTTACATTATATGTATATATATTTTTTAAATATGCTTTTATTGATTTTTTAGAGAGAGAGGAAGGGAAAGAGAGATAGAAACATCGATGTGAGAAACATTGATCAACTGACTCCTGCATGCCCCCTACTGGGGATCAAGCCTGCAACCCTGGCATGTGCCTGGACTGGGAATTGAACTGGGACCTCTCAATCCACTGAGCCACTCCAGCCAGGTGGATTTACATTATATTTAAAATAGAACTCTCAAGGCTTTCTGTCTTTCTGAAGACAGTCCTGTTGTTGCCTCCCACCCTTAGCAGCTTTCTGTTTCTAGAAATCCTTCTGCTTTCAGTGAAAGGGTTGGGAAAGACAGTCTTCTTATGAATATTGCCCCTTTTTGAATACAAGCTTCATATGGCTTTTTTATCTCCTATCCCAGTGTACTTGCATGCCACACTGGGAGCTAGTATTTCACCAGCACAAAAACAGGTAGTAATTTCAGGTAAAGCAGATGTTCCGTCATGTATGAGAGCCTTCTCATGTATGTGTCTAGCTTGAAGGGGAGAAATGTGGTAGCTTCACTAAACAAAAAGGCCATTCATCCATTCATTCATTCATTTATTCATTCAGTGTTCATTTTCTTGATCACATACCAGAATTTAGGTGCTATATAATGTGCTGATTATACAAATGTAGATACTGGTCCCTGCCTTCAAGAAGCTCTGAGTCTTGTAAAAGGAGATGAATGTATGACGAGACCACTATTAAATAGTGTGATTTGTACAATGTCAGAGGCAGGAACAGGGTAATGTGTGGAACACAGATAATTTTCTTTGAGAGCAGATGGATTTTTTTAAAACAAAAAAATTCTTTTCTACAGCACAGTGGTCATGTGCTGATATCAATAATATACACATTATTTTGTACTTATTAATAGCATTAACATCATCTTCAAATCACTCATTCTGGGCCAGGTCTCAACAGCCTTGCTGGGTGCTGAGGCACAATTCAAACAAGCAGCCACACTGGCTTAACCAAGACCTAGACTTAGGACCTTGCTCCTTAGAGCTTGTAAGAATGAATCATTCAAAGAGATAGCAGCAAAGGGGTAATTTTCTTTTGATTCATAGGGTTGAACTTCATGCCAATGATATTTTGGTGCAGAGATTTTAAATGCTATTCTGACTATGGCTCCATCATTTCTAAAGACATTATCACAGCTGTGTGGATGACTCATTGAGATACGTTGTCCAAGTCTATGGCCCTGGAGGTGTGTGTGTGTGTGTGTGTGTGTGTGTGTGTGTGTGTGTGTGTGAGAGAGAGAGAGAGAGAGAGAGAGAGAGAGAGAGAGAGAAGTGTTTATGAGGAAAGGCAAGAAAGCAATGCTGCAAACATTGAGTATTTGAACAGACCACTTTAAGTTTTCTTTTTCTTGCTCTTCACATTTGAGGAATAATTTTCTACTAATTTCATACTTTTCTGCTAGAAATTTCTTGAGAATAATGGAGTAGGGTGATATGAATCAGATAAAGAAACAAGAAAAGAAATTCAAATCCATTTCAAATTACCTGTTGTCAGTCAAAAGCTGGATATATTGGTTAAGATGAGTCTGTAGCATTATGTTAGATTTTTATGCTCCACAATTGAAAGAGGTCTGTGGCTTGGAGTAATTAATGATAACTGCAGTGATGGTCATGATCCATTCAACAAATGTGTATTGAGCACCTACTACATGTCATCACTGACCTAGACACGTGGGATCGAAATGGAAGCCCCCTAAAAAAACTCTGCCATTTGGAGCTTAAATTCTAGAAGAAATTGGCAAAATGGTGCTAGCAATACCCCTCTTTGTTTGAAGTATTTCTTTCTCACGAGTTTCTAGTCACGAAGGGCTTGTTCTCCATTAAGTCCCAGCATCGGCACGAAAATCATAAAACTTTATTTCTTCCAGAGCGTTCAGACTGATATCTGCTTAAAATGTTTATATGAGCAGGGAAATGGACTCTGGTTCAGATGTAGAAATCTATGTATGTGCATTGAGGGGGCCGTGATAGTGTACAGTGGGAAGAAATTCTACAACCATGCTAACCACTGATACTTTCCAGCTGAGGGAAAACACACGTTAATACCTGAATTGCTCCCCTCCATCCCACTTGTCTTTCTCCCTCTTCCTCCACTTCCCGCCCTCCTCCCTTCCTTTCTAAATCCCTCCCTCTCCTCCTTCCTTCCCTTTCCCTTGATCCCTCCCCACCCCCTTCCATCGCTCAGTTCTTCTCTCCTCTGGCTTCTTTTCTCTCTAGCCTCTTTCCCTCTCATCCCCTTTCCCTCCTCCATCCCTCCGCGGCGTCTGCGTCTGCCCCCACCTGCATGACGCGCGGGGTCTGGGTGGGAGCTGTCCACTCGCCCGGGGTGCTGAATGCAGCAGGGGCGGCAGCGGCGGCCGCGGCGGCGGCGGTGGCGGAGATAGCTGAGAGCTCTCTTCGCTCCAAGAACATTGTTTCCAGTCCTCGGACGGTCAACTCACAGCCCAGGCCACCTCCCTTCCAGCACCACCCCTTTGGGATCTGAGCCAAGGGGGCAGCAGTCGCGGCGGCGGGTGCTGAGCAACGGCGGAAGACGAGACAACACCTGGCAGCAGCCTGGAATCTGATTTGCTTCCTCTCGCCTTTTATAAGAGATATATTTATACATGGTTTTGGGGATTCGCGAGGACCAAGCCGGACCCAAGTGCTGACTGCATCCCACCTCGGCCACACTGCTTCGTTTCCTTCTCCCCACCTTCAATTGGCACCGCAAACAGACCTTACCTCGTTGCATCTGCGAGAGAGGTAGCAACAGCGAGCCCAGCCAGCCAGAGGCAGCGGAGAGGAGGGAGTGGCGGCGTGGGGGTGGGGGGCGCAGAGAGCCGGCCGAGGCCGCCCTTGGTGGGGGTAGCGGGGTAGAGCAGCCGTGAAGACCCGGCAGCCTCCCTTTTTCGCCCCACCCCTCCAGAAGCACTCTTTCCCGATTATTTGAGAACCGAATTATTCTTCTTCCACTAGTATCATTTCATTTTTTTATTAATCCCCTTTCTCACTCCTCAGCCGCCCCCACCCCTACGCCTGCCTCGCCTCTGGTTGCATGGCAGCGCTGTCCCGGCGCGGGGGCTCAGGGCCAGCCCCCCAGGAAGGAGGAGAAGGAGGAGGAGGATCATGAAGCCTGAAGTCGCGGCCGCGCCGGACGGCGAGCAGCAGCCAGAGGACGAGCCAGAGCAGCCTCCGCCCCGGAGATACCCGGACGCCGACCAGCAGTCGCCACCGCCTCCACAGCAGCACCGGGGGCCGCGGGCAGACCCGAAGTCAGACGAGGAGGGCGACAACCGCCCAGCGGAGGAAGAGGAAGAGAACGCGAGGCTACTCACCCGTCCGGACCTGCCCTTCTCCCGACACTTGTCCCTTGCAAGAAGGGACCTTTGATGGAGCCAAGGGAAGGGGGCCGCGGATTTACAGACTGCAGCAGGGTTGGGTTGGGGGCTGAGATCATGTAATTACTCCTTCCTTCTGTTCCTTCCTACACGCCCCTCTTCTCTGCCCCTTTTCTCTGCTCTACTGCCTCCAGGCCCCCATCCACACCCTTCTAGCCAGGATCTTAATGCTCAGGAAGAAGGCGTTTAGCAAGAGTTAAAAGATCTTTTCTTTCCCCTTCCCCAGGCCCTTATTTCCCCACTTCTATTCTCCTAATCGGCTTTCCCCCTTTCTGTGCAGCGTTTTGGCTGCAGAGGCAAAGCACAAGCCCCTTGCCCAAATTCACCTGTAATTCCCCGCTCCCACCCCCAACGGCTCTCTCTTAAAACCAACGCTGGTGCTTCTGGGGTTAATTGCCCCAGTTTTCTGCCCAGGAGAATTAAAACTTATACCGACCTCCTTCCCATCCCACCTTACCTCACTGTCCCCCCCCCCCCCCAATCTCTTGCTACCTGAGGAAAACAATCTTTTCTCTCTGGCACATGCAGTCCTCAGTTCTACACTGAGCTAGTTTGCCCTGATCCCAGCTCAATCCATTCCAAATTTTATTTATAATCTTCCCCACCTTTTTCTATACAAGAAGAAAGGTTTCCCACTGCCTAGAAATTTGAGAACAACTTAATTATCCTCTCCTGGGGAACTTTCTAACAATTAGATCTTTATCTCAAGGCCCTAACAGCCTATCCTCAACATTGTTTTTATCCCCCTGCCCTTCCAGTTCCCCCAGGTCAAAGGCAGAAAGGAGGCACCCTGAGCAAAGCCTAAGGTTGGGGTGGAGTGGGGTGGAGGGCAAGAAAAGCTTTTATTGTTGGGCTTTCCAGGTTAAGTTCAGAATCAGTGACTTGCAGTCCTCAGTCCTGAGGGTAATTTATTTGCTACTTGGAGGGGTTATAAGAGGAGCTAGTGAGAAAGCAGACTCCTGCATAACACAGATACCCTGTGGAATCCCCCAGACCATCCTCTTTTCTTCAAAGACTCCAGCTGCCCCTCCTGGGCTCTCTGCTTCCACTGGGCACATGCTGATGCCCCTGAGCGGGCTGCTCTGGTGGTGGTGCTGCTGCTACTGCTGTGCCTGGTACCGCTGTGGACTGTGCAACCCGGCTCCCCAGATGTTGCGCCACCAGGGTCTCCTCAAGTGCCGCTGCCGCATGCTCTTCAATGACCTGAAGGTTTTCCTACTGCGGCGCCCACCTCCAGCGCCCCTGCCCATGCACGGAGACCCCCAGCCCCCCAGTTTGACAGCCAACAACAACACCCTTCCGGCTCTGGGTGCCGGGGGGTGGGCAGGCTGGAGGGGACCTCGAGAAGGGGTGGGCAGGGAGACCCCTCCTCTGCCACCTCCACCACCTTTGCCACCTTCTTCTGTGGAAGATGACTGGGGTGGCCCTGCCACAGAGCCACCTGCCTCTCTGCTCAGCAGTGCCTCCTCAGATGACTTCTGTAAGGGGAAGGCTGAGGATCGCTACTCACTGGGCAGCAGCCTGGACAGTGGCATGAGGACCCCACTGTGCCGCATCTGCTTCCAGGGGCCGGAACAGGTGAGACCATTTCCCCCTTTTCCTACTTCCTTGTGGTATCTTCAGATCTTGCAGATTGTTACTCACCTACTTGCCCTGGGAACCATTATGTTGTGTCTAACGTGAAGACTATACATTTTAAGGGCTCCTCAATGATGTCTCTTCTGCTTAACTTTGCCCAGGAGGTGTCTGGTTCCTGGTGGAGCCTGTTTGGTAGCTCAGTTGTATCCCAGTTTTTGTAGTTTTCTTCCAATGCTAGTATCTTCAATCCCATGCAAAACTTCTGTAAGTATCCCCAGAATAAAATATCCAGAAATCAGAAGCAATGAAATGAAGGAGATTGGTGGTTCATTCATGCTTGTTGTAAAGATATCCTTTTGTCTGATTTGTTGTTAGTGACATTTTTCCCAGCCCATCTATAGTCTCAGATTCAAACTTCTTCCTTCCATGAAAGTGTGCAGAGATCTTGACCTGTTTCTCTGTTCTCATAGACTGAAACCCCGTGGCTGTTCTTTCATTTGAGACTACCCCCTCCCATATTATTCTGCATTCTCAGCAGTGTGTTTTAGTCACTGCAGAGGAAATGGAGAGGGATTCTAGGTCCAGGAAGACTACAGTTTGCTAAGACACTTCTTGGCAGATTCAAGTTTTTCCTAGGTTGAAAGCAGGTAGGTAACGGGATGAGAGTGAGTTTAAGGGAATGGAGAAGCTAGTAAGGACTCCTGTTATATCTATTCCCCTTCTCAGGCCTGAAACACATCAACTTAGGCTGTCCCTTTCACTCTGCCACCCAGGATAGGGGATGGCAAGTACCTCATGGACCAGAGTCTTCTCAAGTCTCAGGGTTCTCACTACCCCATTCATTCAGATTTTCACAGACATACTTACCCCACCCCTTTGAGCTCTACTTCCAATCTAGTGTCTGCTGTGTTGGATAGCGTATGCACATTCCTCTACAGTCATAATGTGGCAACACTTTCCACAGAATCCCAGATATGAAACTCTGATCTAGTTAGTCATGCTGGAGAAAGAATATTCACTTGCACCCTAGGCAGGGTTATGTGATCACATCGGCCACTTTTTCGCTGATTTCCTGGAAGTGGAGAAAAGACTTCTGGGTGTTCCCTGAATAAATGGCAATGCACTGGGATGCCATGTGGGTGTTCCCAAGGGGTCCTGGTTCTCGTTGAGGACTTGCTCTGTGAGAGGCAGGCTTAGCGGACATTTCCATTCATTTTATCTCTGCTCTGAATGGGGAAAGAAGCACTGCAGGGACAGATGATGACTGAGGCCACAGCCTGGGCATCATGAGGGGAGGTGATGTAGATCTCAGGGTGAATTAATATCTCTGAGAGGCTGAGGGCTAGATTCCTCCTTCTTGTGATGAGGATTGCCTGAAGTCCCAAATGAAGTACTGCCCAGAGTTGAGGATCCCTGTTGGGGAGAAGATCCCGGATCCCTGCTCAGTGCCCTTCTTTCAGCCCTTTGCTTTGCTTCCAGTGCTGGCCTTCCAGCAGAGACACAAGATGGAGTGGCTTGGCTGAGAGCAAGAGGGAGGCCTCACTTTGGGGTACACCTGGTCAGGACCTTGCCCCAATCAGGAGCCTCATTTGTTCCAAAAGAAGGAATTATTTAGTGTCCTAACTTCTTAAGCTATTTCTTTCTTCTCCCATATGGGCTGGCTCAGGTCTGCATGTCACAGGGGCTTCTGGGAGTGTGGCTCCTGGTAAACACACCTTGTCCACAGAGAACAGCGGGACTGGGAGCCTGTTTTGGATGATATTTCACCGGCTGTGTGAACTTCAAATCGCTGTATGCCACTGGGCCCCTTTTCCAACTTCTGTGATTTCAAGACACCTTTTTCTGTCCCCCCTCCTTTTGTTATATTTGTTGAGAAGATCCAGGAGATAATGAGCATAAAAATGCCTTGAAAGGGACTAATACATAATAGCATGTATTCAGATCATGAAAAAACAGTATTTTGTTGAGAAAGGCAAAGAATGAGATCATTAAGCATATTGTGAAACACCTTCATGTGCTACAGGGTTGGGTCAGAGATTAAAAGCTTTTCTTTCTTGTTTGTTATTTTAATGATGTGTCATAAAGAAAGCATTGACTAAAAAAGCTAACACCGAGAGAGAAAGAAATGGGCTCTGTTATTATGTGGGAGAAATAGGATATCTTGTAAGCATTAAGACTGGATCAAATCAAGTATTTCCTGCATATTGTTATTATATTTGGGGGGTTTGCTTTGTCTGTGTAGGAGCCAGGAGATTATAATGAGACTGGGTTAGATATAGGGAACACATTTTCCCACTTTTTTATTCATTTTCTTCCACAGCATTTCAATAAGGAAGAGAGACAAAGGGGGAGGAGATGGAGAAAACTTTCTAGAGAAGGGAGAGAGAGTGTGGGGGTGGAGAGAGAAGCTGAAAGTTGAATATCTAAGTTTCTTTCTGTTCAGGGAGAGAGCTGTCCAGCAGTTGTCCACACGTGACCCTGAAGAGAGTGCAGACAGTTTGTAATCTCAACACTGAATGTCTTAGTCTTTTCCCTTCCCAAACAAAGGAACCGAACAGCTCCCCAGTCATCTGCAAAACATGAAGATGTGGTCTCTCCTGCCAAGGCTTTTAATGTATGTGTTGAAAGATCCAGCTAGTACACACATTGAGAAAGGACTTTGCATCATTCATTCATACATGCATTTGATACGCACGGACTGGGCATTTACAGTGTGCCAGATGCTGTTCTAGGCACTGAGTATCCAGGAGTGGACAAAACCACTGAGGCCTCCGCTCTCCTGAATCTGATGGTCTAGTGGAGGTATAGACATTGATAAATGAACTGCTAGATAAATCAAGTGATTTTGGATGATGTTGAGTGCCTTGATGAAAGTAAAACAGAAAAATGAGTTAGCCAAGAATGAAAGGGAGGGCTTGGGAAAGATGTGGCTTCATTAGGTACAGTGATCAGCAACAGCCTTCCTGAGACTGTGCCCTCTGAGCTAACACCTATGTGATGAGATGGACCCTCTGATGCATAGGTCTGGGGGAGAGCATTCCAGGTGGAGGAAACAGCAGCTTCAAAGGCCTCAGTGTGAATAAACTGAGCATATTTGAGAAACAGAAGTGAGGACAGGCAGAAGGAGATTAACTGGTGTGAACAAATGCCTTGAAAGACAACTGGCTTCGCACTAGAATGCTGATTGAGTGCCCACTCTCCTCCTCTCAGCCATTCATTCGGGTTGGGGATCCATGAGAGTGGGAGACAAGAGTCTGGTCACCAACTCTTCACTCTCTATTTCTAGTTCACTCTGAGGGACAGGGAACCTATGGTAAGCTGAGGTCTCTGAAGCCAGATGGCCCCAGTCTGTGGTCTGAACAAGTGGGTCCTCATTTGTAAAATTGGGATAATGATAGTTCCCCAATTCATAAGGTCATTCTGAGCTTCAGTGCCACCAGAGTGTATTGTTATTGTTGTCTCAGAAGCAAGAGAATGCTTCCTCCCCCTGCCTCATTTAAAAGGAAAATGTGCCCTGGCTCCCAGTCTGGCAGGAGGATGCTGCGATCGTGGTCTAGCTGTGTTAGTAGGTTGCTTCCTGTGCACTCATAATGCTCTAGGCACAGTGCTTTCCTCTGTTTCCACCATCAAAAGTCTTTATTAAGTGCCCACCTATGCCTGCTGCTCTGCTGAGCAGGGTCTAAAGACACAGGACTGATGTGGCTCTGTCCTCTGGGGAGTTGCACAGTCTAACCCAGACATCACAGAAGCTGATAGAGATCAAGAACACACAGACTGAGTCACAGGTGAATTGCAGGAATATCAGGTACAAGAAAGGGATGCATGTTTAAAAGCAGCTAGTGTGTGGGGTGCCTATTCAGAGAGGCAAGTGGAAGAATTTGCTACTTTTTTCCCCCAATTAGTCAGAGAAGGCTTCTTCTCTGTGGTTGCTGAAGACTAAATGAGATGAAATAGACTTCAGCTGAGTTTAGAAAGCAAGAAGCAGAAGAGATGTGAGACACATGGGTACGAAGAGGTGAAACCACCTCCTGGGCTGAGCCAGCTGTGGAGGACCTGGAGGTGGGTACAAAGATAAAAATCCACCATGGTAATGGTGGTGGCGGGGCACCTGTTTTGGACCTCATGGAAAGCAGGAACTGAGTCTGAAAGAGATGAAAGGACTTCGTCTACTTCTCTTATTCTTCCTGGGGTCTGCTTCCCTGGAGCTCTGCGTTCAGAAGGGGCAAGACTAGTGTGGAATATTTTAGTCAGTGTTTGGGGTTCTTGAGGAGTAAGAGTAGGGCTTTGCAGAGCTTAAGGAAACCTGGAGACCCCAAGATGCAATGAGAATCCTGGGAATGGAGATCAAGTAGAGCATTTTAGAAGAGAACCAAATGGCGCATTATTTTCTTAGCACTATGGTTCAATTTTGCATTTCTTTGTGTGATTATTCAATGAATATCTGTCTCTACAAAGAACAGACCCAACTCCAGCATTCATGGACCCTCAGGCAAGAGTATAGAGGCTTACATACCATAGGCCAAGATAGTTAAAAGTAATAAATCCAGCAAACAAACTGTTAAACAAAATGCATCTTATCCTCCTATCTTGACAAATACATCTGCAAAGCATTTTGGAGGACAGATTCGAATTTAGAATTGTTATATTCCTCTTAATTCTGTGCCAGTCAAGTGGGCATATCTGGCCCTTGGACTACAGGCCACTCTGATTCTCTTTCCACTGCTGGCTCCATCCTGCACCATGACGAGCCTTGGACACATGCATGTAGACACTCCAGCTGGCTTGTCCGAGCTCTGTGCATGCCACCCCCCTCACCTGCCCCTTGTCCCCCTCCCATTTAACTTGAAGAAAAGAACCCTGAAGGTTCTAGGAGTAAACTCATGGCCCAATGGGGAGAAGTTCCAGGGTACCAGGTAATCAGAGCATGTCCTAGAAGAGACATGACTCTTCGCCCCACAGACTCCTCACCTTATGGGAAGGGTGAAGCTGAAGAAGGGCCAGAGTCGGGTCCTCTACAGTAAGGGACCCTCTTGCCTGGGTCTGAGGGAGGCACTGCAGAGGGACTGCAAGGTTCCCTGGAAGCAGCAACGTGTGTATTTACTCATCATTGGGTCATCAGCTCCCTATCTAGTGCCTGGCACCTGTTTTATACTCTGAAGTATTTGTTGAATGAAGGGACCTCTAGAGCTTATCCAGTGGGCAACTCCACAGGTAGGAACTTGGGAGAAGAGATTATAAGGGAGAAAACTACTCACTGGTATCAAATGCTGGAAGTGTGCTGTGCAGAACAGCGGCGGGGCCGGGGGGCAGATCTGTTCTGTAGGATCACAAAGGCCAGTGCCTTGGCCAGTGATGGAATCTCCAGAGAAGCCAACTTGGGTTTTGATATTAGAAAGCACACTCTACCAAAGCTGTCCTAAGACAGTATAGACTGCATTCAAATGGGTGACTGAACCAGTGACCCCTCGAGAGTTGGGGTTCATTACAAGGACATTGCTTGGGGGTCTAGGGAGATTAAAAAAACATTTATTTTCCTTTATTGATTTTAGAGAGAGAGGAAGAGAGAGGGAGAGAGAGATAGAAACATCGATGAGAGAGACCACTGATTGGCCGCCTCCTGCATGCCCCCCACTGGTATTGGGCACACAATCTGGGCATGTGTCCTGACCGGGAATCGAACCGGCGACCTCTTGGTGCATGGGTCGATGCTCAACCACTGAGCCACATTAGCCAGACTCTAGAGAGATTTTTAATCCAAGCAGAAAGAGATGAGCCTGCACCCCTTTTCAATTTAAGGAGTCGTCTTATCCCAGGGTATCTAGCACCAGTGTATGCAATACATGGCACATGCAAATGTCATTGGCAAAGATCGCAAAGAACAGTCTCCATCCCGTGCTCACAGAAAACCGAAGCTGTTGGCAACCACGTGATTGTAGTAACCATGAATTTACACCATGCACATACCACGGTGAACAATAGGCAATAGATACCATCATGGACCTAAGGATGCAGAACCATCCCAGGAAAGGGGAAGCCCAATTACCCCAGCCCTACCTAGAGTCATAAATAAGCTATTTTCATTTTTCCATCCGGGTTTTTCCATTGTAGTTTTTCAGTGCCAACTTCAGCCAGTCCTGGTCCTATTTAATCTGGAAGCTCCAAGGACCCTTTCCTCACTCAGGATTCTCACCAGTTCTCTAATTCTTTATTGGGGGACAATGTAAGAATGTTCAAACCCTACCATCAAGTCCCTGGCTATTCCCCAGATTCAGATAGCTGTTATTTACATGCACACACATGTACATGCAAACACACAAATACAACATTGAGTGCATCTGTCTCACTTCCACAGACCGAATTAGGGACTGGAGTAGGGGAGACACCTGGTGTCTTGACAGTTGTGAAGTGATTGTCACCTCAGTTGTCTGCAGATCCTCTAACAGTGTGCACTTGGGGATAATCCTTCTTCACTGGCCAGCCTGCATCTCCTTGTGGTGGCTTGGCTAATTTATCGGGTGTGGCTTCTAGCTGAGTCCCCCATACAGAGTTACTTAATAAAGCTGTGGGGCAGGAGTGAAATATGCATTTCGAAACAGCCCTGGAGAAGAAAGGAGAGATATTGGGAATCTCTCTCTCCTCTCCCCCCGCCCTGCCTTCTCTCTTTTCCAGCTGGTATGTTGGAGAAGCCCAGTTGTGGCCTGTGGGTTGGGGGAGGGAAAGTAGGTTCGATGGGGAGAGGATACTAGAAGGAGTGTGGAAATGAGCAAGCTGTTTCTTGTTTGCTGGGAAGGAAGCCAAGTTGGATGTGAGCCCGGATGTAAAGGAGCTGGCCAGTGAATACTGTGTGGCCTGGGCTGCACACCATCCCCTTCTGAGATGTGTCATATGTAAGCTAGAGTCTGCGTGTGCAATTATGTTTAGTACACATGTGATACCTCCCTCTGCATATGTGAAAAGTAAAATTGGGGTGCACAAGGCACTGACTGCCTCACGACAAAATAGGCAAAATTGAATAACTTACAATTTGAGTTTCAGGTAGATGAAAACTGTCAGAAAAAAAGGGGAGATCTGCAAATATGGGGTCAGTCCCACTCCTGGTCCAAGCCCACAAGGGGGACACATGGGCCTCAGTTCTGGCCCCAGCTCATTGCTCTCATGAGGATTTCTCCAGGGCCCGTGCTTAGAGGTGTTTCTTTTTTTTTTTTTTTTAGAAATATTATTATTATTATTTTTATCTTTATTGTCGAGAGTATTACAGATATTCTTCCCCCCCCCCACCACTGCTCCCTTCCACCCTGTTCCCACCCCAGGCCTTCACCACCCTATTTTCTGTCCATGGGTAATGCATATATGCATACAAATTCTTTGGCTAATGCCTTCCTGCACCCCCTCCCTCTGAGATTCATAAGTCTGTTCCATGTTTCCATGCCTCTAGTTTTATTTTATTCATCAGTTTATTTTGTTCATTAGATTCCACACATAAGTGAGATCATGTGATACTTGTCTTTCTCTGACTGGCTTATTTCGCTAAGCGTGATATTCTTTATGGAAAGGTTACTTTGGATGTGGTTGAAGAAAATCAGCATCAGTTTCTCTGAAAGAAGCCTCTTGAAGCCACTGTCATGGCCAGCATCAGGCTCTGCCTGCAGGAGGGGCTCCGTGCCTGCTGATCCTTTCCCCTCCCTCCTGGCACATGTCCATTCTAGACTAATAGTGCTATATTTGGTCCCTAGTGTACACATGGTGGAAGGCATATTTATGTGTGTGCACACATGTGCATGTGTATATAAATTAAAGTGCCAGGCAAAGGGACTATGGATGACCCCTTGAGACCCCTTCCACCCTGACCGGCCCTGTTTTCTGATTCTATAAGAACAAATAGTGATGATTTTTGTCCTAGTAATGATAGTGACCATTATCCTGGCTGGAGACCACTTGGCCAGGAGCAGAGCTTTCCTCATTCTATTGCAAGATAATGGGAAGAACAGAGGCTTTGAAGTCAGAAAGACATGGATTTAAATCCCAATTTGGGCCCTTCCCAGCTGGGTGATCTTGGGTAACTTATTTAACCTCCCTGGACCCAGATTTCCTTGTTTACAAAACAGGAATAAAACTCTGAGCTTGAACACTTGTCCTAAGGTGTGGACATGTTTCATGAAAGTTCTGGGTACACAGCAGCTGTTCATTAAATGAGAGTGATATTTACCCCATTCTGTTGGTGTGGCTCAGAGACCTGGAGCCGGGGCCTCCAGGTCACACTGCTGCCTTTTCTACTTCTCTCTCTTACAAAAGCCTTAAAAAATCAGACGCTCTGTAAGTAAGGCTGTGCTTCTACAGCAGCGAGTCCCCAGCTGTGTTTGTGCTGATGTCAGGGATACACTTTTAGGGCCAGGGCTTCTGTTCAGCAGACTGTTGCCTCTGTGCTAATGACTCAGCTGAACCTCCATCCTCTCCTGCCTGGGTCCTGCATTCCCAACATGGTTGTCCTTATCCATCGCCATCACCACCATGGTCCTGACAGATTCTTATTAAGCAGCACTCTCTTCTTGGCATGAACTCTGCAGAAAGACACTGTCCTGGGCTCTGAGTCCCTAGAAGGCAGGAGCAGGCCATGCACCCAGAGGAACATGTAGAAATGGAAGAAAAAAATGCTTGCTGAAAATGTAACAGCAAGATGTTTGCATTCAGGCTCACCCAAAGACTAGTGTTTCTGAATGCCAGACAGACATGATGTTAAATAACATTGATCCTCAAGGAAGAACATTGTTCTTTTCAGTTTGCTCTCATGCCTTATGATCATGTCCAGGATAAAAAAAACTCATTGGAGTGATAATAAGTCTTTAACACCTTTCTAACACTTGTCAATCTCCTTTGTAAACAAAGAGAGAAGGCGTCAGGCTCAGAGCCTTGGATGCACAGTAATAGCTAGCTAGACTCCGTTAATCTTCTTTTGTGTATATTTGTGTGTGTCTATTCTTTTTTTTTTTTAAATTAATAGACTATTTTTTTAAAAAGCAGTTTCAGGTTTGGAGCGAAACTGAGCTAAAAGTACAGAGTTCTCATGTACTCACCTGCCTCCCACTCCTCTCAACCCCGCGCCAACCATCAGCCTCCTGCACCAGCGTGATGCATTTGTTACCACAGACCAACCAACACTGACACATTATCACCCAAAGTCCATAGTTCACATTGGGGTTCACTCTTGGTGTTGTGTATTCTAAGGGTTTTGACAAATGCATCATGGCTTGGATGTACCGTTATCATATCATACGAAGCAGTTTCACTGCCTTAAAAATCCATCCATTCAGCCCTCTGCTCTGGCCTGGAACTCTTGGCAATGTAGCCTGGCCTTTCCCAGACTGTCACGTTGTTGGAATCATACAGTGTGTAGCCTTTTCAGATTGGCTTCTTTCACTTAGTGACATGCACTTACAGTTCCCTGTGTCTTTTCATGGCTCGATAGCACATTTCTTTTTAGCTCTGAATAATATTCTACGATATGGATGTACCACAGCTTGTCTATTCTTTCTTTGGTAAATGATACCAGGTTTTTTTTTTTATTTTTATGGTAGTGGCAAAAAGTCTCCTTTATAAATACATTTATTGAAGTAAAATGTGAGACATTTAGAGAAAAATGTTAAGTATAAAGAAAATAATAGTACAGATGGCCCATGAAGACATTGGAAAGTAGAAGCGGCTGAAGTTTGGGTAACACTGACCTGGGCTGCACACTTGACAGTGACGGTTTTGAAACATTTGTGGGGCACCTCGTGCCTCAGGAAGAGGGGAAGTCGGAGTCCCAGGCCATTGTTCCACGGGTTGCCCCAGAATCTGCATTTTCCATTCAATTCCACCATTCTGAAGTAGGTGATTACTTCAGGAGCACTGTGTCTGAGGCAGGAATTTTTGGAGGCAGCTAAATGGACAGGAGACATGCCTCCACCAGCCCTGAGGTTCCCAGACATGCAAGGAACAGGGGTGTGGGCACCGGAGGAGGAGGGAGGGCACAGGACCGTGTGACTAGGAAGGAAGTGACACGTGTCCTCACGACAGAGATGGGAAGGGATGCCTCTTTCATCTCTCCGTCCCTGCCTCAGTGATCTGAGAGCTGCAGGTTTCAGATGGGATAGTCACAAGATGGAAGATTCTAACCCACACGGGACTGTAACAGGAGGCGATGCAAACTATACCTGTGTTAGGACGCTGAGACCTGGGGGTTTGCCTGTTGCCCTGCTAATGTTAATTTCTCTGGCTAATATATCAATCATTCCCCACTCCTGAATTATGTTCGAAGGGTATTCTTGAGTGAAGTCAAACCAAGGTCCCCCCTGAGAAAGCCCAGAGTCCCAGAGCAGGACCACAGATGTTGCACAGCTCGCTCCCTCACAGCTCACTGAGTACGAACAATGAAGTGCTTCAGCTCAGGAATGACATCACTCTCACCTGCAACTCATTGGCTGGCTCTAGAAACATGACTCTGCCTAATAGCAACAGGGCTAGGGAGTGTCATCCTCTTGGGTGCCTGGACAGAGAGGAGATCCAGGTATGAGTGAGCTCTACAAGTCTCTCCCTCAACAGCATCAGCACCTCCCTTTTAGGGCTGTTGTGAGAGTTCAATGAGATAACGCACTCCTGACCCAGCGGGAGCACTTGGTCAATCGTCTTGTCAGTTTCCTCATTTACACAAGGAGGAGGGTGTACTCAGGAATGTCCAGTCCCTTCCAGATCTGCTGTCCTCTCTTATGCCTCGTCGGGTGCAGGAGCCTACCTGGGGTTGGAATGAATCCCACTCCTGCCTCTGCTGGTAGAATACGTCTTCCTGGAAGAATGGACTTAGAGCCAGGCCTAAAAGATGGATCAGGGAAAGAATTTGGAAAATGGGAAAGGAAGACTGTTCCAGGCCTAGGCACAATGGAAGTGAAGAATCAGAGATGCTTTTGGAGAAAATGTGCACAGTGGGTAAGAACACGGGGCTTTCATGGCCAGGCAGAACTGCTTTCAGATCCGTGTTGCTCTGCAGATGTGTGACATTGAGCAAGTCACTTACAGACTCAGAATCCTCAGTTCTTCCGTTGTAGAATGGGAAGGAGGGGAATAGTGTCTGTCTCAGAGGTGGTAGTGAGACTCACAGGCTCAAATGATATAATGCGCGCAAAAGTCTTGGCATAGGCCCTGGCCAGTGTGACGACTCACCTGGTTGGGTGTCATCCTGGACACAGAAAGGTTGCCAGTTCAATTCCCAGTCAGGGCACATGCCCGGGTTGTGGGTTGCTGGCTTGATCTTTTGCATTAATGTTTCTCTCTCTCTCTCTTCCTATCCCTTCTCTCTGTTTAAAAATCAATAATATATATATATATATATATATATATATATATATATATATATATATATAAAAGTCTTGGCATAGTGTGGAATACCCACACAATAAATTCACAAGTGATGTTGTTATCTGACCTTACCAGCTTTCTATTGTTCAAACTTTCTTTGGGAATCCCTGCCTTGGCGTGTGTCACTGTGGGCTAACCTCGGGTGGAGCTGCCAAGATATCACAGGAGTAGATGAAACTAAATATGCCCAAGCACTGCTGGTAGCCTAAATAAAACCTATCTCACAGATCTGCTTACTCCTTTTCAATTGCACACAGAAGCCATTGTGATGAACAGAATCGAAAGCATCCTTCACTTTAGTGCTGCGTCTTGCCAGTGAGCATCGCATTCTCAATCGACAGATACTTAAAGTACAACTGTCGTCACCTGAGGGTTTGCGAAACTTTAAACACGAAAAGGGATCCAATTGAGGGACATTGCACAAAACAACTGGCCAGTATTTTCTCAAAGTGTCCAGGCTATGAAAGATGAAGAACAATGGGAGAGATGTCCCAGATTGGAGGCGTCTAAGGAGATAGGGCAACTAAATACAGTGTGTGATCTGGATTGGATTCTGGACAGGTAAAGCACATTAGTGGGACACCTGGTGACATTTGAATAAGGTGTGTAAGTCAGTTAAGGGTATCTTGTCATCGTTAAGTTCCTGGTTTCGATCATCGTACTGCAGTTTCATAAGATGTTAACTGCTGGGGAAATTAAGTGAAGGGTTTGTGGGAACTCTTTGTGTTACTTTTATAAATGTTTTCATGAATCTGAAATTATTGCAAAATGTAAAGTTAAAAAATGAAAATTATTTCGATGAGGGGGTATGTTCATACTTGGAAAAATTAGGAATTACTAGTATAGGAAAAGGAGCCTGCGTTTGGTGGGTACAAAAACTTGGGTTAGAATCCAGGCTCTAGCACTTCCTAGCTGTGCGGCTTTGGGCAAATCAATTAAATCCTCTGAATTTAGTGTCTTCTATCTGTACCATGGAGCAAACACGCAGAAATGGTTCACAGAGTTGTGGTGAGAATTTAAGCAAACAGCACCTACCATGGAGCATGAAGGGAGCTCCTGACACACATTAGCTCTCTTTCTGGTCTTGAAAATAGTGTGGAATACAAACATACAATAAATTTACTATTTATGTCTAGTTTCTCCTTCCCCCTCTACCTGAGGAGGACGATAACTATGCCTCCCACATTCCCCAGGTCTACGTATGTGTGCTCGGTGCTTTGAGAGAGACACCTGAGCAGTGAAAAGCCTTGAGTGGGCAGGGGAGTTTCCCCAATAAGGGATCTTAAGCATATAAACAGAGTTAATCATCACCAGCATAAACAGCACTGGCCATTATGCAGTGTTCTTTAACACCTTTTAACCGCACCTCCCAGAAGCGGCACGTGGGCACACTGAGTGAGTGTGGGTTGCCTATTTTGATTCATCCCGTGGTGATCCCTCCAGGAGCCACAGACTTCAGCCTCCGTGGAGCAATGTGCTACTTTAGAAGGAAACGCTTTCTAGTTTTAGGGCTCTGCGTTTCGGTGTCTGGAAAACAGCTGCCCTGACTGTTTTCTAAATGAGAGCAGGTGTGCTTGAGAGTGCTGAGGTGTCCACTCCTGTTGTGTGCGTGTGGGTGGGTGGGAGCAAGCGGGAAGCCTGAGGGGGTGAGGGAATTGGCATGTGTCTGCACGTGGAATAAGAAGGAAAGGGCCCTCCAGGGTGTTGGTCCACGCGGCTGCTCCCGCCTTTTGTGCACCTTTGTTCCGGAGAGAGTCCAGAGGGTCTAGTCTTTGCAAAGTCAGTTCTGACATATTTGCAATACTTGCTGTCTTGTTTCTTGCTTCAGACATTCATTAAGTGTTTGCCAGCAAAAAAACAAAAACAAATTTAAAAAAAAATCCCAACCCCGCCCCCCCCCAAAACCAACCAACCAACCAACCAACCAACCAACCAACCAACCAACCAACCAGTGGGCTCTGGAGGAGTATATGATATATGATTTCAACGTTTCTTTCTCTCCCCTTAAAAAAACATAGAGTGAGGTTCCTCATGATTTAAATTAATTTTCATCTTTCCTATAAATGAAATTCAAGTTTTAAAAAAAAGTGTTCGTTTATTTGATGGCTGGAATTTGCTTCCAAATAATCCAGTTACTATAGATGATACAGGCTTGGTCATGTGTTTAAACGAGGTGAAATTGGCTGATGGCTACATGGTTTAGTCTACCATTTTTTCTACTTTTATATATCTTTGAAATTTTCCATAACAAAAAGGTATGGCATATTGTTTGGCTAATAAAAATGTTGCAAAAAGACAATTATTAAGCAGGTTTTAAAAGGGCGGAGGTGGAGCTAGCTGAGGGTGGACAAGACAGCTTTGGGCACAGTGACGCTGAGCACCTGAGTCAAAGACAGAGAGGACCTAAGTGCATCCCACTGGGCACTTCATTAGGCTTGCTCAATAAGTAAAATAAATGTGATGACCTCTTAGGAATCTTCCGTCTCCAAAGGTCATGATTTAAAGATGAAAATGTCCTGTTGTCCATTTCTTTTCTGGTCCACCTGGTCTAGTGACAGTAAAAGGACCAGTGTGACCATTTTCTCAGCAGGCATTGAGTCAACACAACTGGGTGCCAGACCCTGGGAATGTGGGAATCAGATGAGGAGCTCAGAGTCTAGTGTAAGAGACCAACATGCTAAGAAGCAACCACAAGATAACAGGCTCAGTTCCTTGGTCCAGGGTTCTTAGACCATTGTGCTGAAGGACCACATAGGAGGGGTGACTGGTAATACCTGGGAAAGATGGAGAAGGTTCACCACAGAAGCTACTCTTTGAGTGGCCAAGTAGGGTAAGCAGGAGGAATTATCCAGGTGGTAGTGTGTGCCAAAATACTGCAATGTGAGATCCACCCTCACTCTCGTCAGAAGCACACTCCTTTCCACTTGGCCCAATCCTCTCTCCCTCTCGTTGCTTTTCAAATTGTCCTGCTATGCATGAAGACCCAGTACAGCTTTCTTCAGAGAGATGAGTGGATTTAAGTGTGGGCAGGGTACAGAGAGGGGAGGGATGCTTGTCTTCCTCTCTAGCAATTACTTCCTCATTGCCAGCCTCTCTGAGCTTGGTCCTAATGGCCTTTCTGTAATCGGAACCCCACGGTCTAGCTATGCTAGGGGGCCACCTGCCTGGGAATAGTAGATCCACAAAAACTCTTTGTTGATTGAACTGAGTTTTTATCTGGAAACTTCACGGGGGTCTGGAAGGAGCCTTGTGGGCCCAGGAGCTTCCTCGTCTCTGGCTGGCACATCACCACCACCTGAGTCATTTCTCTGAGCACTGACAGTGAGTCCATGATGGACCTGGTATGAGGAATCTGTCAATGAGCAGTCAGACAATGTCCCTGCCCTAAAGGAGCTTACCTTCTCAATGTCAAGGCAGAAACCTGAAGACACCACGTAGGCCAGAATTGAGTGACATTCAGCAAACAACCGATCAATAGTTTTGGGGGAGTGTCAACGTCCTGCAAAACAAGAGAGACTGAAGGACTGGTTGCAGACTGCAGGAGACCAGGGAGAAATAACAGCAAAATGCAATGTGAGCCCCTGTAACAATAACAACAGGATGTTAGTGGGAAAACTGTTCAAGTTTGAATGGGATCTTTTGTTTGGTTATGGTGTTGTAGCATAATTTCCTGATCCTGACAGTTGTATTGTGAATATGTATGATGCTAACATTGGGAGAGACTCAATGGGAGATATATGGAAACTACTATTTTTGCAGCTTTTCTGTAAGTCTAGAAGTAGTTGAAAATAAATGTTAAAAAGAAGAAACACGGACATAATCCTTAATGCCTCTCTTTCTTTCTCTTCACCCTTTCTCCATCATAGCCATTTTTTCAACCAACATATTCTTCCATTTTGTTTTACTTCCTAAATATCTCTCCAATCCAGCCATTTTCCCGGGCTGCCACCATTCTCAGCCCAAATTCTCTTCATTTCTCCCCTGGATTACTAAACCTCGACTTTGATTTCCTGCTTTCACTCTTACTTTCTCCATTCATTTCTCTACAGAATTGTAGAATGACTCTAGAACCAAATTGAGTTCTTAAGATTGCTTTCAGTTCTTTTGTGGATCTGCTTCTTTCAGGACCATGCCCAGCTCCTTGCCTTGTTTTACAAGGCCAGTGATGGGCCAGCCTCTCCTTACTTCTCCAGACTCGATTATGGCCTGCCCTTATCTCCCACCTTCCACTGTATCTTCCCAAGAGATACTGACCTTCTTTCAAGTTCAAAGGAACCGTGCTCTCTCTTATCCTAGCCTGTGGAGTCCCATTCCCTCTGCTTAGGAAGCTTTCTGCCCCCTCACACATAGCCTTTGTGTCTCACTGCATTAACTTCTCCCATCCTCCAGAAGCCCCTGGCTCTGTGTATGGGTTGGGCACTGCTCCTGTAAGTTTCTGTGTGTCCCTTGGCTCATCCTGGTGATCACAGCACTCACCCCACTGTGTTGTCATCACTCCTGTGTTCCCCTCTAGACTATAATCCCTGAGATGGCTGTTGTGTCTACTTGGTGCTATTGCTCCCCAGCCCCTTGCACAGAGGCCCACACACTGAGGACACTCAATGGGTTTTTGTTGAATGAAGGAATCAACATTTCTAAGAGCCATGTGCACAAAAAACACTGTGGCTCCTAACTATATGTGGTTATTGGGAGTGTTGAGTGTTAAAGAAGTAGAACTCACTTTGATGGTGTGTATGTATATGTGTACATGGTGGGGGGTGGGGTGGAGAGGGGAAAATCAGTTTTAAATGTTACTTAACATAGAATGGCCATCCTATTCCAGTTTGTCTGGGGGCTGACAAATTTTCCAAGATGTGGGATGTCCAGTGCTAAAACTGAGACAGTCCCAGACAAACTTGGGCAGTTGGTCACCCCACAAGAATGCTCCAGCTAGCTATACAGTAGACTGCTAAACACGGGACAACACCCTGAGCACTCATTGTCTGCTTGTTGTAAGTTGGGAAGCGCTTGTTGATGGACTGGCTGATAGGTGCTGGTTTTTACACTAGGAGAAAGTAGCCATCAGCTATTGGCCAGGCTGTGTAGAGTCAAGGAGGCATGATCTCTGAGACCCTCCTCTTTGATCTTACACAGGGCAGGAGGGAGGCCTTAAGACGTTAGATTTCTAGCACAGAGCTTCTCAGACATAAATGTGCATACAGACCACCTGGAGTCCTTGTTGAGCCTCAGGGTCTGGAATAGAGCCTGAGGTTCTGCATTTGACAGGTACCCAAGCCAACACTGGTGCTTCTGGTCCATAGATCACACTGAGTAGCAAGGGCTCAGTGGTTCTCATCCTGAGCTGGCATATTAGACTTATCTGGGACATTCTACAGTTGCCCAGCCACAAACCCAGACTAACTAAGTCAGTCTCTAGGGGTGGGACCAGGCATCAGTATTTTTAACTCTCCTCATGTGATTCCAATGCGCAGACAGGGTTGTGAATCCCAGGGAGGGGAAGATAGAAAAATACTGCTTGATGATAAGGGCTGATTGATTGGTCCAGATGGGCTAGGCTGTGCTGTCAAGAGATTTATTGGAAGTGGAATCAGAAATCTAAAAGAAGGAGCTTATTTTGGAAAGCCTAGAGGCAAGATTCTTTTTAAAAAAATCAGGACATAATGGTTTGTGTTCTTTGGCCGTTTGGGTTTAGTAGGAAATCAACAACATCTCTTGACCCCTCTGGGTGATGGAGTCCAGTGCGCATCTCTGGGAGAGAAGGGAACCATTGCTCTGGAAGTAGCCAAGAGGAGAGAGCAGGGGTCTCCTAAACCAGGAAATGGCGGGATTCACAGACTGAATCATCTAGACTGGTCCTCCAACTATTCAGAATGTCCCTTAATTTCCTTGCTTATTGATGCTTCCTAGAAGTCCTTCCAGACATTTCCCATTCTCATCAAGTGTCAACCCCATTCTCAGCAGATGACCTTGCCTCTTACTTCACTGAGAAAATTGGGGTCAGCCATTTACATTCCATCATCTCCCTCCTTCCACTTGTCATTACTCTCTCTTCATTTCTGCAAATGTATGTCTTTACCTAGACTCTCCCTTTCCCTCCTATTTGCCTCCTTCCCAAAGTGACTACGCCAGTGCTCTTTGTCCTGGCTCACCCTAGCACCTTGCATCTCCCTGGGACTTCACTTCATTCGTTGCCACATCCTTTTGGGCACTTTCCATGATTTCTTCTTCCCTGACCCTCTCTCTGCCTCCAGGCATGCTCAGGTCTTCAACACCCCTTAAAGGTGTAGTGCTCTGTCTTTCATCTCCCTGTGCCCACTCCACCTTCACCAATGACTGAAAACAATCCTTGGGAGGTCCCTGATGACTTAATTTAAAAACAAGCGGCCTTTTAGAAGCCCTCCCTTCTCAATTCCTCTGCATACGACACTCTTGACTCTCCCTTCCTTGCATGCATGCTTTCCTCTTTCAGTTCTGACCTTGTGCATGTGTACGCGCCATGAGTGAGAGACTGGCTGCTCGACATCTGTTCTATCTGCTTCTGGTGAGGTCTTGTCCAGACTTTGGGACATTCCCCATATGGGGGCCGTGAAATCAATTGTATGATTGAGCTGCAATCAGCATTCCCTTTCTCCACCCTCTGCCCTGCCATGAAATAGACTAAACTAGACTAGGAAAGAATGCGAGCCCATTACACCGCAGAAGGGTTAGTGTATTGTGAAATGTAAGTTTTTGCTGCAGATCAGTGAAAAAAAAGTTGAGAAACTTCTGTTCTAGTTTGCCTTTCTGTACTGCCAAACTGGGAAGTAAAAACAACAGGTCCCATATTCCCGCTGTATTTCTGAAACCACAGTAAGACTATCTTCTGAAAATCAAGTCCTCCTCCCAAACTCCTCATGTTGATTATGATGTCCCCAGGATTCCTGTCCCCCTCCTGGGTCCTTGGTGGCTTCTCCCTCTCCCTCCATCCATCACTAGTCAGTCATGAGGTCCCACCCTGGGGATTCTAGCATCCATCCCTCCTTACATTTCCCTTTGCTTCATTTGCTGGTTTTACTCTTCATACCCAGGATATTACAACAGCCTTCTAACTGCTCTCCCAATCCTCCCAGTCAGTGACAGTCCTGAACTGTCATTTATAAGCTCTATGACCTCGGGAATATTGTTCGACATTTCTGACCTTCACTATTGTTCCCTGCAAAGCGGAAATAGTTACTACTTTTCTCAGAGGGCTGTTATGAGGACTAATTGAAAGAGATATAAAGGATAAACATAAAGCTAGGTAAAGGAGATATAAAGAGGCTGACAGAAGTGAGGAACTCAGATTCAGCTTCTAGCCTCCTAATTCATCAGACACCCTGCCACCAAACCTTCTATGGCTCCTTATTGCCTCATGAATAGAATATTTCAACTCTGGTCCTAGTGCCCTATGGATCCTTCAACTTGGTCACAGACTTCCATTTAAACCTTCACTTTCCACAAGTCCCTGTCCTTCTGGACTGGGGGACAACTGGCCATCCCTTCCTCAGACACTCTTGTTTCTGTCTCTGCCCTTTTCCTGGGTGGTACCTTCTACCTGGCTGGCCCTTCCTTCTTATCATTGTCATTACAATCCAGTCTTGCAGAAAGGGATCACAAGAGCCCACCCAGCAGGTGGTGGCCCCACCAGAGGCCTGTAGAAGCAGATGTGTTCAGGCCCAGACGCAGCAGACTTCTTCAAGGGCAGGGTTACTGCTGCAGATGGTCACCAGCATGCACCTGGGATCCCGTGAAGAGAAGAAAGGGGCAGGTGGACATTTTCTACAGGCATGTAGAAAATCGGACCATAGTCAACCCTCAAATCTCTTTGCAGAGTCCCTGACTTCCCCACCATGACCACATTTGTTCATTCCTCAGGCTGGAATAAACTCAGGAATCCCTCTAGAACATCTACTCCATTCCCACCTCTACTTAAATTCATACCCCTTCCTCACGACTCCAGAGCCAGTCGCAGCCACCCCCACCTCCCTCGTTGGCCCCTCTGCAGGTCTGCCCTTAGCCCTAGCCCATTCATCAACAACACAGGTGCCAATTGGAGCATCAGAACATTGTTGCATCCAAAGGGGTCCTTTCTTGGAGACAGGCAGTTCTGGGTTTAACTGGCCACCCTGTCTTGTGCCAGACAGGTGCCTGCCTTGTGGGCTCCTGCATCCCACAGAAAACTCATCCTTGATTTTTCTTATCTGTCAACTAGAGGGAATAGTAGGAACCATATGGGTGGTTGTGAGGATTAACTGTAGTTGAACCTGTGAAGTCCAGCACAGCTTCTGGGGTCCTAAGCCAGAGGGCTCAAAAGGGAGGCTCTCTGGGGTTCTGTGGGCAAAGATACACTTTCTTTGACCTGGGTGCACTGTTGAAAAATGGGAAGATCCAGAATCTTTGGGCCCCTTTTTCCCAAGAGACTATTTGAGCTGTTGCCTCTAATTATGGACAGTTTGCTGGAGTCCCTCCCCAACCCTCTAATGTGGCCTCTGTGAATATGGTTGGTAATCAATGTTGCTATAATATTGCAATTCTTCTGTGCTGGCTGCTGAGCAGCTGTTGTCTGGGGCTCCACCATCCTGGTCACCCCAGCTCCTCCCTTGGGACTTACCCTCTTTGATCTCACAGAAACCCAGCAACACTGGGGGTGAAAGGGTTGTTTCTGGGACCCTTCTCGGGGCTACAGGGCAGCTGACTGGTTGGTGCCTGTGCAGGTCCAGTTGTTATTAAATGTTTTGAAAAACACCAATGCCCAGATGTACTGGAGTTTGTGCCCGTGTTCACCTCTGAGTCCCCAGCATCGGGAGCAGGGCCTGGCACAGAGTAGGTGTTGTTTGTTGACTGACTGACTGATTCTGCCTTATGCTCTCAAAAATGTTGGTTTCCTCTCCTTCCCCTCAGTCCCCTCTTCTTTTGAAGCTAACAGGAAACTGGCCCTCCCTGGATCCTGCCCTTTTGCTCAGCTCTCCCTGCTCCCTTCAGTTCCCACCCAGTCACTGGGGCGGGACGGCGTCCGGTGGTGTCCCGGGCCGAGCTTCTCAGCAGTAGCCGGCCTCTTCCAGAAGCCAGTGGCATCCCACAGAATGGGATACAGAGGAATACAGATGGTGCCTTGTGCCTTGTGGGCAGCCAGAATGTCCTCATGCACAAGAGACCGTGGGTGTAATCAAAACCATTTTATTTCTTAGACAATAGAAACAAACAGAACAGCAATCGCAGTCAGGACATAGAAGGACCAGCAGGGAGCAGGCAGTCTGGAGGAGCTGCGAAATGGTATAAATTAATGAAAATGATTCTGCTGGCACGGCTCACTGCCTGCTTGCCTCCTTGGAATGGTTCTAGCAACCGCTTTCCTGGGCCCCAGGCACATGGGGGGCCTGACAGTTGGGGAGGGCAAAAACTTGGAGACTTGATAGCAAAAGGGAGGTCCTTCGTTCTTTGAGAAGCTGAGTGATTCAGGGGGGAGCGAGGAGGAGGAAGGGGGAATGTGCAGGTGTCCAGTCTGAGAAATCAGGAGGCTTCAATCTCAGTCTTGGGCTGCTCCTGGCTGGTTGACCTCAGGCAAGTCACCTTCCCTCTCTGGGACTCCGTTTTCATACCACTGGGTGGCCTGGGATAGTGTAGCTTCCGAGTTTCTGCCAGCCCCAATATTTGGTGCCCTCCATACTCTTTTATGCACACCCCCACTGCCGTTTCCTCTGTTGAAATTATTTGGATTCTCTATCTCTGTCCTACAGCCAGGAGCTCTTCCGGAGGCCCAAGAATAATTTTCTCTCCCTTTTCGCCCGTGGGGTCCTCGGAGCATGGAAAGTGCTGAGTCTGCTGGAAGAGGGCTGAGGGAGGGACAGGTCTGCCTGGGGATGGCTGGGACTGGTGTGGGCAGCAGCCACGTGGGCTGCGTACACAGGAAGGGGGGGAGTGGGCATCACCGGCTTTGACGGGTTCCGGGTGGGGCTCATTCCATTCACCACGTGGACCTCGGGCTGGGAAGGCCCCTCTGCCTCTCCCTGCCCCAAAGACACTGTCAGGGTGAAGGGGAGGAGGGCATCCCGTGCGGATTCTTGGTTGAAACGGAACTGCCAGCCTTTCCAAATAATTTGGGGTTTTATATTCATGTATCACCCCAGATTAAAACAAACACTGAAGATGGGAAGGTGGGAAGCTTCCCCCGCCCCAGCCCCCCGGGAGGCCCTGGTGTTGGCCGCGCGGATGGAAGAAGCCGAGTCCCAGAGCCCAGGCGGTGAAACCATCTGGCTTCGCGATGCTCCCAGCGAGCAGCCCATCAGCCTCCCCGCCCCCCACTTCCTGTTTCCTTCGTGGGGGCGCGGGCCTGGGGCGTGGAAGGAGGGAGGCTGCTGGGGCTGGGAATTCGGCTGCTCCATCCAGGCGACTCCGGGAAGGCAGCGGTGCTGGGGCGGAGCCCGCTGCTGCGGGGTTAAGTGTTTAAGAATCACCCCAGCAGGAGCTTAGAGGGAGCGTGGACATTAAATGCACAACTCCCCTGGGGCTCCGTGGTCCCCTGTCACCCCGGCAGTCCTCGGTGATAATGGGGTCCCTGGAGGGTCCCTTGTGAGGCCAGCTCTGTACCTGGGAGACTCCAGCAAAACCCAACACCCTAGTCAGTGCCTTCCCCGTGGTGGTGGGCAAATGAATGAAGGAATGAGCAGATGGATGAATGAACGAATGAGCAGATGGATGACTGACCAGGAGGGCAGATGAGGATTTGAAAAGGACTGTAAAACTGCCAGACTCTTCGTCGTAATGCCACCTTCGTTCTTGCTGAAGAAAAACACTTCTCAGCTGAGCTGCTAAGAGAGAAAAATGTGTCTTAAAGGAGGAAGGGGGAGGGAGGGGTGTCAAAGAATGAATGGATTTTATGTTTTGACATATTTACTAGGAAATGTGGAAACTGCTTAGCACCTGCTAATTAGAGTCAGAGCAACCTGAATGCCCTGCCACGTACAAATGCCAACGGAGTGAGAGCTGGAAGGATGGGTGGGTTTTCTGAAGGGGGTCATGGGCTTTTCCCAAATGGGGATGGAGGACCAGAGAACGTGGGCCAGTGGAGATGAGGAACTGAGTCAGATTCTGAGGAGGGCGGGGTCATGTCACACTGCAACTTAGATTTCCTGGCATCTTCTCTTCTGTCAGAAGCCAAGTACTTTCTTCTCTCACAGATGCCAGCATGAAGGGGCTCCTGCTGAGGGGGGGGGGGTGTCTTGATGACCAGGTCCTCTGTATCAGGAACTGCAATTCTAAAGGTCAAAGAGTGGTCCAAGGTCACCCTGATGTTCTTTCTTTGTGCTTAACTCTCACCTCTCTCTCAAGATTCTCTCCTACCTCCCTCTTCTCTGTTGCCCAACCAGGGGACAGCAAGAAGGGTAGAGACACAGGCCATGGACTCAAACTACCCGAGTCCACCTCTTCCTGCCGCCACTTGCTTGCTGTGCCTTTGGGAAAGTGCTTGTTTTATGTGCCTCAGCTTCTTTTATTGTAAAGGGAGATAAAAATAGCACTTAGTTTATGGGTTGTTGTGAGGATTAAACAGATGCAGGTCCTCCATGCATGTGGACTACCATCTTTGCAGACTTTGGAGGACAAGAGCCGTAAGTGTCCTAGCTCAGCGGATGCGGGAGAGGATCTGTTCAGGAAAGCAGAGCCCGTGCCGGTAGTTCACGGCGGAGCTAGTTATGGAGATGATGGTGGAGCTGTTGGTCCAAACGGGATGTTGAGGCCGAACAGAGAAGCCATGTAATAAGGGGGTACCATCCCTAAGCTGTAGGGACAGAGGAAGGAGGCAAGTTACTGCAGCCTGGGAATCCAGGCTTCCTTGTGTGATCTGGGACCACTGAAGAGGGTTTGGGGGAGGGAGGGCGGAGAGGGATGGAATTAAGGAGGCTACACAGCTACTGCTGACATTGCTACCTGAAGCCGGGAGGGAATGAGGAGCTACTGTGGCTTCTCCCCAGTTCCCACCTTCCAACCTCCCACTTGGCTGAACCAGTTGGCAGTAGAAGCTGGGAAGCACAGTCCCTAGGGATCAGTGCCCTGCGACATAAAGCAGAACAGGCGAGGCAGGGAGTGACCCACACAGGGGCCCGGGGCACAGGACTTCCCCTCTTAAACTTTAGTGTTCTCAACTGCTTAAGAAAAAGTGGAGAGAAGAGGCCCCCCACTTTCAGGATCCAACTCATCTCTCTCCTGGAAGTCACCACTGACCTGTGATCTTATAACACCTTGTCATACTTTTAGTAGAGCATGTATCACACTGCAGTTCTGTTGGGATCAAATACCCGTCTCTTCCACTACAGTGTGGGCTCCTAGGAACGGTTCCTCCCCTTGCTCCTGTCACTCAACATTATTGGATGAAAGCTCTGAACGTCAGCATACAACACATACATGTTCAATACAGTCTCCAAGCAATGCCGGAGTTCATGAGACAGGGATTCCTAGAAGCAGTGAGTCACTAACAGAAACGACCAGGAGGGAGAGAGGTGTGAAGTTCAAGGAAAATGAGAAGTATGAAGGTTTGAAGAGAAGCGTAGGGGTGTATTCAAGGTCACACTCATAGTGAGGATTGTCAGATCTCCTGGCTTCTAAGAGAGTGGGTGAATAAAAACTTTTTTCTCTTTGCTGAAGAAACACATAACTCAGTGTAGAAAATTTGTAAAACTCAGGTAAGCAAAAAGAAGAAAATAAAAATTATCCATCATGCCAGCCCCAGAATAACCACAGTAAATATTTGGGAGTTTATCCACTCATACACATAAGACTTTTTTTCTTACTACAGTAGTGTCAGTCTGTTTCATAACCTATTTTTAAAAACTTAACAACAGTACTTGAACAACTTTCCAAGACATTAAATACTCTTTTATAACACAAATTACAAAGCTTTACAACAGTCCACTGTACACATTCACTGATTTATCTAACTAACCCCCTAGTATTTAAATGTTTAGTTTGTCTTTAATATTTTACTGCACTAGAAAATTTTACTATGAAATCTGTGTAGCCTAATCTTTTTGTATATTGTCATTATTTCTTTAAGTTAATTTCCTAGAAGTAAAATTACTGGTCAAAGGACATGCACAGCTCACAGCTTTTCACAAGGATTGCCAAATTGCCTTTTAAAAAAAATTATTTGCATCCCCCATTTGCTGTAGAGGAAATGGTTCTAGGTAAATTTACCAACACTGAATTGATCGAGTACTATTTTACCAAAAATCAATTCATAAATGACCAATTCACTGAATGGACAGTAAGGAAGAGAGATGATACATAGATAGATAGATAGATAGATAGATAGATAGATAGATAGATAGATAGATAGATAGATAGATAAGATAGAGCAAGCCAAAGCTAATTCATTAAATGACCAATTAACAAAATAAGTAATTGAACAAATCTACTGCTTAACATTGCTTAACACTGTTGTAAAGGCAGTTTCTATCACATGGAGAAGGTTTTAATGTAGCTTTTGGAGATTGCCCTCAAGTGTGAGTGGACTGGTTGTCATTTTGTTCTTATAGCAGCAGTTGGAGAATTGCTTGGTTTGTTGAAACGGTGGGGTTTGGTGTGTGAGAGTAGCTTTAACAGTCACAGAAGTATATTTCCTCATTAGAAACCACAATGTTGGCATTTTAAATGGGGATCTTCCAGTTTTTACTAATTTCTTCTAAATTCTTTTTTTAAAAAATGTATATGTATTTTTTTCTTTATTAAGTTTAGAGAGAGAGGAAGGGAGAGGGAGAGAGAGATAGAAACATCTATGAGAGAGATGTCCTGCATGCCCCCCACTGGGGATCGGGCCCACAACTTGGGCTTGTGCCCTGACCGGGAATCGAACCGGCGACCTCTTGGTGCATGGGTCGATACTCAACCGCTGAGCCACGCCAGGCAGGCCTTCTAAATTTTTTTTATATCATTTTCTGTTGCCTCACTTTTAACATGTTTATGAATTTTCAGCTAATTCCTCAATAGTCCCTTCGATTTATTTCTAGCAATTAATAAACAAAATTTCATCTGTGATAGGGGTACTATGGCCACTTCTAAGTTTCCATCTTAGCTTAAAATTGCCCAGCATTTTGAAGATTAGTAGCCAATTTACTTTTTATCCTTCCTCAGTAATTTTATATTGGTGGTTAACGTCCATCCAGTGCGAGGCACCCATCATGCTGTTCCTCGTTCTCTTCTGGATTCTTGTGTTCTGCTGCTGCATGCCCTTTTATGTCAAGTCTTCTACAAACTTCTACCAAGTCATCATATCCCAGTTACTCCTTTTCAGAGACGAAATGTCAAGATTTCATGTCAGAGGGACTGTTTCCTCTGATGTTTTTTTAGTATGCGGGTGAATATCTTTTACATTTTTTAAATTATATGCATTTTTAGCATTCATTAGCCAATTCCCCAAATTACGTATCAGCCTTAATGCATGTGTACAAGTTACATTTCAGCATTTCTTCTGTGATAGGATTGTTTTGGACACTTTTGCATGTCATTTTCTGTTTATCCAATCTTTAGTCATTTGGGGCATTCTTTCATCAGCTCCTCAAATGGCATATCAGCTTTAACTTAGAATTTCTGGAATTAATTGATGTGATTGTTTTTGCCTTTTTCTTGCTTAGACCATCTTCTGAAGGTGATAAGATTTGGGGCCAATTAAAGTTTGGCTCCTTCATCAGTTGTTTTATATTTTTGGCTAATATGATAGCAGATTTTGTGATTCTATTCTGTCATTGATATCTTCTCTTTTATGTTTTGACCAGTTTTGTCCTCAATCACACACTACATAAATTTTCTGTAAATTGCTTCCAAGTTGATGTTACTATTTATTTTTTCCAACATATAAATCGTATGTCATTACTAGAAATAGCTGGTTATCTGAACAGTGGGAGCAGTTCTGAAGTTTCCATCTCCATACCAATCCTCCCAGTACTCAGAATCCACAGGTTACTTTACGGTGAATTTGGTCAATTTGCTGATTTAATGAACTAACTGGCTATTTGGCAAATCTACTGTTTTAGCAAATCCTTTCTTGGTAAAACAACCTGCTTTCGTGGAAGTCCCATCTCTTTGCATCCTTGCCACTATCTTAGTTTTCTATTGCTGCTGCAACAAATTGCTACAGACATAGTAGCTATAAAGAAGCACAAACTAATTGTCTTACAGTTTTGTAACTGAGAAGTCACCGAACTGTAATCAAAATGTTGGTGCATTGTGCTCCTTTCTGCAGCCCTTAGGGGAGACTTCGTTTCTGCTTATTCAGGTTGTTGGTGGAAGTCAATTTCTTGTGATTATAGGATGCCAGTCCTTATTTTCTTGCTAGCTGTAAACAGAGGGCCTTCTCAGCCTCTAGGGGCCACCACATTCCTTGTCTCATGAACCCCTTTCTCTATCTTCAAAGCCAGCAACAGCAGTCAGTCTTTCTCATGTTGACTGTGTCTGATCCACTCTTCTGCCTTTCTCCTCCACTCTTAGGGCCTGTGTGATCAGATCCGGCCCATCTGGATGATCTAGGGTAATCTCTTTAATTTAAGGTCAGCTGATTAGGAACCTTAATCACATCTGTCATGTAATACATTCACAGGCTCTCTGGTTTAGGATATGAATATCTTCGGGAGACCATATTCTGCCTTCCATGCCAACATTAACTATTGTTGAAAAAGAAAATCACTTTGGCTAGGCTTATTTTAGGCCCAGATTTAGAAGAGTGAGACAGGGGACCCAACGGTTGCTTTGGCACTGTTACAAAATCATTTGTTAGACCTTAGAGCATTTAAATCTCTTAACCACCATCTTACTTTAGGCTACTATAACAAAGCACTGCAGACTGGGTGGCTTACACACAGCAGAAACTGATCTCCCACTGTTCTGGAGGCTGAGAGTCTGAGCTCGGACACAGCACGGTGAGCTGCCAGTGAGAACCCTCTGACAGGTTGCACATGCCATCCTCTCTTTGTGTCCTCACAAGACATAAAGGGGACAAGAGAGCCCCCTAGGGCACTAATTCCATTCAGGAGGGCTCCACCCTCATGACCGAATTACCTCCCAAGGCCCTATCTCCTAAAACCATCACATTGGGGATTAGGATTTCAACATACGAATTTGGGCAGGAGGACCTCATTCAGTCCATTGCAACTACTTCTGGCTGTTTCTGTTATTTTTATCATGGACTTAAATTCTACAAATATTTAAAAGCCCAACCATCATTGTTTTTGTTTTGTGCAGTCAATATTCAGTCTTACTTATCCGCATATCTACTCTTTGAGTTGTTCCTCATTTCTTCCTGCATTTATTTCCCATAAACAATTGATAAACAATGGGTGACAGCCCCATCCACTGAGATGTGAACAAGGGTTCTAATGGCCCCTGGAACCAAAGCTGGGTCACACAGGGGAAACAGTGAAACAGAACCATCAGACCTGGCTTGTGCCAGCTGTGTAGCTTGAACAACTTATGTAATATTTCTGAGCCTCAGTTTCTTCATTTCTTAAAACCAGTCTGTACACCTGCTTGCCTTACGTGTCTTACAGGTACAGTCAAGGCTGAATGAGGTACGTGTAACAACACTGCAAATTCTAAAGCACAGGCTGTAAATTGACCCATGGGCAGCATGCAGGCAGTGGGCATTTTTTTCTGTTTTGATCTATAGAGTGCTTCCTTTTTTTTTTTTTAACTAAGTCAGTGTTAAAAATAATCATATTTCACATAAAAATATAGATTTCTGCCTTTCCCTCTGGAAAAAAATCCAAAGATCTGGCAAGTGTAGACTTGGTTTCACACATGTGACCGAGGGGCTGGAGCTGAGCAGTGCACATCCTCTGCTGGAACCCCATCTCAGCTGTGTCACACCCTCCCGTTCTCAACGTGTACCCAAACGCACTCACATCGCTCAGTTGGCACATCTCTGCCCACCTCTTCTCCGTCTGTGGCCCTTGCTAAAGCATTTGATCAATATTAGTTGTTAGTACTCATTTAAAAGTCAGAGACACACAGAGACCGAGATTTCTAGTGTGAAGTGTTGCTAAGTGCTCAAACAGGTGACGAGGGAGGTTGTAGAAACACTTTCCCTGGAAACCTAAAAATAACAGATTTATGCGCAGCCTCTCCTGGATGCTGGGGAAGGGCAAAATGACTCCACTAAGTTCCCTCCAGGTTTTAAATTGAGCTGGGGGTGGGGAGAAGCTATTTCAGAATCTTTATATTGGAGGGAGACAGGGTAGAGATTTTTCATAGATAAGTTATACATTGCAATATAATTCAACATTTGGGAAACAAAAGAAGTTTCACAGAATAGACAACAGAAAAAGTATGTCATCTTTGTTTATCAAAAAGATGCACGTGTTTATAAAAACTTACCTCAATTTCCAAAAGCACAAACAAAAACAAAACTGAAACAGGAAGCATGGGGTAAATTACAATTCTAACCTGTCCAGGCACTTACACTGTACTCAGTACCTTATATGGATTAGTGGAATTGTTTTATCCTCACAGTACTTTCTAAGGGGGGTAATATTATTATTCCCATTTTTCCAGGTGTTGAAACTGGAGCTCAGGGTGATGTCATAACCCACCAATTTCTCCAGCTGGTACCCAGAAGAACCAAATATTGAAGTCCAGATCAAAGGACTCCAGTGCCCAAATTCTCATCCACTCTACTCTGTGTTCTAATCATCAGATTACAAAGAAGGGGGGAATTGATTATTATAAGCCTGAGCAGGCAGAAGGGATGTAAATGTAACTTACTGCAGTACCAAAGTGAGTTGATGAACACACTTTGCTCATTCAGTTTTAGGTACACTCATTTAGAAAACTCAAGCCACTCAGAGTTACCATTGGGTTCTTGTATGGGTGGTCGAATTTCATACAAAACTGAAAGGGTACTTCGAACTCTCAGTAGGTCCTTCTCATGGAAAATTACAACTTCCTTGGTCTTAATAATAAATAGCTTTGTTTTCTGAAAGGACACCTCATGACAAGATGTCTCTACTTTTACAGAATCCACTCTGACCCACCCAGACAGATCATCTGATGCTCAAATTTAAATGTTGACCCTCCCCACAGAAAAAGTGTTCATGTACACATACGTGTAAAATACTACTGCAATTTCAGGAGGTTAAGAGGTCCCCTGAAGCTCATTCATGGACCCCAGATTAAAAACCTTTGCTCTAAAACCAGATTCCAGGGGCCCCAAGCCAGCCGGCAACTTTTCTAATTATTCCAGGCACCTCATCACCAGTCACCGATCTCTGGTTTCAGTTTTCTTCTCGCCTAATGACTTCATGTCCATCTCCTGCTTTCTCCTTGCCTCCTGGTAAGTTGGTCATGTGCAATATATTCCAGGAGGGCCTCGTTCTTATTTTTGTTATTCCCCTTGGAATTCTCTAGCCACCTTTGGTAATTTATATTTATTCACCAGGACACACACACATGAATATGCATCATTGTGCACACTTTTAATCAGTTTCGTCCTCCTTCCACAGCTATCTCAGTCACCGACACTGTTTAACAGAGGTCTGTTCACAGGCCTACCATGTATGGCTGTGACAGTTGTCCCTGGACAAGAATACCTGATTTGGGTTGGGGGAGCTGGTCACTGGGGGTGGAAATCTCGCCCATGCTTAACTCCTCAAGCCAGACACCCTGGCCCAAGGCTTTGGCCTCCTTTTCCAGTTCAAGCGAATGTAGTGGATGGGACTGTGGCAGTCCTGCCTGATTAGCAGGGTCACCAAGGAGTCCAGAAGACATGTATCAGAGGATAAAATACCAATGTCCCTGTCCTGGTTTTATATCACCAGTTACTTCGGCTCTTCTTTCTCCTCAATGAATAAAACTTTCAGTGTTCCCAGGGCTGCATTCTCTTAGAAGAATGAGACCTGAAGGATCCATTTCCTATACTGCCCCATCTCCATTTCACAGGATTCAGGTTTCTGTTATGGCAAGTTGAGAGGTAGAGAGGATGGGAATGACCAGATAATTCTATTAGCGCGTGTCCTCCTTCCTTTGTCTACTTACTTTCTAGCCATCATTCACATCTTGGCTCAAGCATCCCCTCTTACATACTCTTGTGGCTCCACATAGCTCTCTTACATTGGACTTACCACCACTGCAATTTAATATTTATTTTGGATATTATTGAATATGTATGTTATTGAATATATACATCTCAGAAAACCGTAAGTTTCATAAGAATGGGGACTATTCTATTAGCGCTTGTCATTGTATTCCTATTGCTTGGATCATGGTAGGTGTTTAATTATTTGTTTGAATGGGTGAATGCAGGACTGGGAGGTAGTCAGTCCAGTTTGTGGGGAGCCTTAGAGTTTTGAATGAGGAGGTAAGGCTCTTCTATGAACAGCAGGAAGCCTATTTCCTGGGCTAAATGACCCTCTTGTCTTACCCTAACTTTCTGTATTTGAAGTGTACATTATGGTGCTGGTATTCCAACATAATCATGTCTCTCCAGTCTTCCCTAACTTCAGAGAAATTTTTCCGAATCTTACGTAAGGAAAAAGACTATGCTATCCATCCTTATCTGCCCTGAGAGACTATATAGTGTGGTGGTTTTAAAACATGGGCTTTGGAATCAGATAGAACTGGGTGTCAAACCCGGGTTGCCCACTTGCTGGCTGTGTGATGTTGAACAAATGGTTTAATGTCTTCTAGTCTCAGTTACTTTAATCTGTAAACTGGGGTAATAACATCTTCTTCATAGGATTAAATGAATTAAGCTATATAAATATTTATCAGAGAACCTGACCTATAGGTCCTCAATCAGTAGGTGGTTTTCTTATTAAGAAAACTGGATGCTCATAAGAGAGGTGGATAATTAAGCACCCCTAGGAACTGGGCCAAAAAAGAGTTAACATGTGACATCTATCTTTCTTATTTATTTCCCAGAGAATATGAAAGGGAGAATACCTTCACAGCTGATAAAATTTAAGATTTGTTCAACGTTGAGTTCTTTGTGCTTCTGAATCTACCTTCATGTCTTACAACGGTTCTAGGCTCTCAGTAGATTTTTCACCCACCCTTTGACAGCACCCAGAACACTGGGTAAGAGATAAAGAACTTAACCAAGGCACTGTCAGCTTACACACTCCTTTGGGCTTCCAGTTGGTTGAGTACGTCAGGGGGCAGCCAGGCAACCAGACTGTTGTGTTTCCCAAAAGGACAGTAGAAGGTATGTAGCCTCTTTGCTCAAAATCAGACTCTCTACAGGCATGTTTACTTTGAAAATCGCGACTCCAAAGACAAAGTACAGAAGCTAGGATTATATTGACGTGATGCAGGTGGGGGCCTGGAGAGCTTCTTATTCTCCAGCTAAAGGGAGGATATGTCCCCTACATCAGGAGGTTCAGCTCATTGAGTCCACAAGCATCTATGAATGTCTGACATGCACTGGGTGCAACTCTAAGTACTAAGGACACAGTAGCACTACCCTGTCCCTGGGTGGTGGGTTTGTTTTAAGGAAAGCATATTCTAGAAGCATTGCAGCAGCAATCACACATTTATTTTTACAAAAAAAAAAAAATCCATAATTCCATCTCTCTAACATAGACTTACTTTCACTTCTGTGTTCTTTTTCTAACGTCTCTGTCTTTGACAATCCCTAAACAAGTAATTTTGATGATTTTCCTTAGTCACATCATCAAAGTTTGGGGCAGAAAATCTCTTAAGCTCTAAGTGCTCCCCTTTAGCTAATCCGAAGTCCCACCCATGATCAACAGGACCCTGAGTGACGAAGCCCCGGCTGCTCTGATTTCATGTCCTGCATTCTCCTTATTCATGGTGGCCTTCCTTTCTTCTTTGCTCACAGCACACGGCTCGTCCCTTGGGGCTGTGAACATGCACTCCCCTCTGGAGCAGTGTTCCCCAGAGATTCACACAGCTCACTCCTTCACCTCACGCCCATCGCTGCTCAGATTTCACCTCCTGAGAGGGGCCTTCCTTGATCACCCCCTAGTAGCTTCTATTACTCTCTACCCCTTTATCTAGAAGTAACTATTTTCACAGGACCTGTGACCCCCCTGACATATATATTTAGTACTTGTTTGTGCTCTATCCCCTCTCAGTGCACTGAATCACCTGAGAGCCAGGTGTTGTCTGGTCTGGTCACTGCTGTATCCCCAGCACCAGAGAAGTGGCTGGCCCAAGGGACACTCATCGAACCCTGGACTGAGGCGTCTGTTTGAACCCTTCCCCTCACATTTTGCTCAGGGGAGGTGTCGAGGAGGTGGCCTTCCTCCTTCGGTATAACATTCTTTGAGGGATGAGTTGTGCATAGGTGAGCAACCTCAAATGTAAGCTCGCAGAGCCTGCAGATGAAACACAGGAGACCACTGTGCTTCCCGGGGGGGACTGGCGATGAGCTTCCTGCTGCAGGGGGACGGTGCGCTGACGAGCGGCACCCTATCATTTCCATAGCTTGCCTCTAACGTCAGCTGGGAAAGCCTGGTTGCATTTGCTTGGCAAAAACCCTTGTTTTTCCTGGTAATCTTTTTTTTTTTTTTTTTAAATTGTAGTTAGAACATTTGACATGAGATCTACCTTCATAAAATTTTGAACACACAACACAGTATTGTTAACTATAGGTGCTATGTTGTACAGCAGTTCTCTAGAACTTACTCGTTTCTTGTAACTAAAACCCAATGAATAGCAACTCCCCAGAACCCCCTTGCCCCAGCCCCCAACAACCGCCATTGTACTGTCTGTTTCTATGGTTTTGAATTTTAAGTAAGTGGGATCAAGCAGTATTTGTCCTTCTGTGATTGGCTTATTTCATCTAGCATAAGGTCCTCCAGGTTCATCCAGGTTGTCACGACCGGCAGGATTTCTTTCTTTTTTGTGGTTGAATAATATTCCATAGTATGTATATACCACACTTTCTTCATGCATTCAGACACATTAGGTTGTTTCCATATTTTGGCTGTGGTGAATAATGTTGCAACTGCTTGACAGGGTCAGAAGCTACTTCTGGGCTAGCTTGGGCTCAAGAAGCTAAAGGATTATATAGCTGCATCCCTTCCCCTTCCTTACAGACACTCTTTCTCCCCGACCCCCACATCCTCTAGGTCCATCCCCTTGGATTCCTCTGATGTGCCAGCACCAGGCCCCCACACATGTCTGTCCTTACCCTTTAGGCTGGATTCTCAAAGGCAGGTGCACGGACAGCCTGCTCCAAGTAACCCCAGCTGCTTCTAGAATGCAGATTTCTGGGAAGCACCCCTGACTTGTGGAATTAGAATTTCTGGGGGTGAGGCCAGGAGCACATAGCTGTTTGGGAACTTGGGGCTCAGTCTTCAGACTTTGTGCTTTGTAGTTTCGGCTCTTAATTCATTGCTCTAAGGATATGACTTGGGGTGTGTCTATTTTTTCTCCTCAGTTCCTCTGGCCCCTCTCCTCCCTAGTCGCCATGCACTCCCCAGAGCTGCATATTTCTTTTTCTCCAAGGATGCAGTTTCCTTCTTCTACCCTGCAACACCCTTTCCTAGAAATTCATGTTTCATCTTTTATTTGAATTAGAGAATCAGACAGCAGTTCTGTTTTGCAAGGTTTTGCATTCCTTGGCATTTTTTTTCCAAGTTCAAAGAGGACTGAGGAGAGGACAGAGCCTCCTTTATTATAAGGGAGTGAGCAGGGAGGACCCCTCGACAGGAAGCACAATTAAGAACGCTCCCAACAGGAAGACTGCTCTCCGGGAAGCACAGAGAGCTGTCAGGACAAGTGACCTTTCTAATCACGGCTGACATTTCACAGCCCTGAAGGCGGAAGGGCTGCCCTTATTCTGGAGGTGCTGTGTCGCGCTGGGGCACACCAGACACCTGCGTCTGAGGCGCCAGTGGCTTGGCCTCCAACCGGGTGATGAATCAGAGCGGGCACAGAGCTTTGTTTCTGAGGAAAAGAGAGAACACTGAGCAGGGGGCTTATGTGGATGGTGTGACTGTGGCTAAACCAGGGATAGAAAGGGATTGGAGGAGGATATTGCTTCCTGGGGGAATTAGCCCTGCTCCTGAGGGCTCAGGCGGTGCTGATCAAACAGGCCTGCTCAAGGAAGCAAAACAGACGGGATCGTCTTCCAGTCCCTTCTGGCCCAAGGGGGCTGTGGTGACTCACTTTTTACCCACCTCAATATGAGAACAGCTTTATTTATTTATTTATTTTTAGTATAAAACATTAGCCTTCTTATTCTAAAAAGGTCATAAAACACATGAAGGTATAAAGAAGAAAAAAAATTATTAACATTTTAAGGACATTTCTGTGCATCAATATGATATTTTAAAACAAAATACAGTCCTGTCCTAAGTACTGTTTTCTAACCTGCGTCTTTCACTTACCATCTTAGACACATTTCTATGTCAATAAAATATAAATTTAACAAAATCATTCTTAATGATTTTCCCATATTCTGTTGCATAAATGAACCCCTTGAGGTCACCTCTGAGTTGTTCTCATGATAGGATGTTTTATAATGAAAAGTTTCATAGTTAAACCCTTCTGCAGAGCCGAGAGTTCCCAAATGATAAATTTCTAGAAGGGGATTGCTGAGTTGAAGAGTTTGCCTATTTTTAAGACTCTTGCTCTGTCCTGTAGAAGAGTGCACCTTCCTGCCCCTGGGGTCTCGAGCACCTGTCTGTCTTCACCAGCTCAATTCTGGGGATTGCAATCTCCTCAATCGTTGCCAGTTTTAAAAGTGAAAACTGGTTTTGACAACTGTTTTTATGTGCACTTATTTCTCGATTAGAGATGTTGAACAGCCCTGGCCGGTTTGGCTCAGCTGTTAGAGCGTCGGCCTGCGGACCGGAGAGACCCAGGTTCGGTTCCCGCTAGGGGCATGTACCTTGGTTGCGATTTGTCCCCGGCCCTGGTTGGTCGTGCGGGAGGCAGCCACTCGATGTGTCCCTTTCACGTCGATGTTTCTCTCTCTCTCTCTCTCTCTCCCTCCCCCTCCCACTCTATCTGAACAAAAAATGGAAAAATGTCCTCGGGTAAGGATTAAAAAAAAAGAGAGAGAGAGAAGCTGAACAGTTTTTCCTACTTTATTGGCCATTTGTTTCTGTTTTGTGAATTCCCTTGACCATCCCCTCCCCCTCTTTGGGAGTGTTAACCTTTCTGGTATTTAGTTAAAAGTACTTTCTATACGGTAAAGATAACATTGTCATACGAGTGGTAAAAATTTTGCCTAGCTCACCACGTGTCTTTAAGTTTATGCAGTTTTTGAAGAAGTCAGAAATTCGGATGCGGTCTAACTTCTGTGGTACCAGCTTTTGGGGAACCACATGTAGAAAGGCCTTCTCTAGTCTGTGGATGAAAGAAACATTTATCTGTATTTTCTTCTTGGGTGTTGTAGCTCTGTCAGCTCTCATGGTCTCTTGACCACGGTCCCCTCTGCCTGAAATGCTCTTTCTCCTGCAGCTGGGTGGCTCCCTCTCATTCCTCAACTCTCAGCCTAACTGTCATGTCCCTGGAGAAGCCTGTCCTGGTTATATAACCTAAAGAAGGTTCTCCCCACCCCCATTTTCTTTCTCTTAGCACCCTGTTGTTTTCCTTCATAAGTTTCATCAAGAATTATAGTTACACATTTATTTGCCTACTTATTCAGTATTTGCAACCAGGCTGTAAACTCTGTGGGGGGCGGAAATCAAATCTGTTTATATTCCAAGCACCTAACCTGGTGTCTGGCACATAGTAGACGTACAAAAGATATGTGTCAAAATTTGCTGAATGCTAAATTCATCTAGAATTTGTTTTGGTATAAGGTGTGAACTAGAGATCTAATTTAAGTTTCCCAAATAGTATCTTGTGATAACAACACACAAGTGTAAAGCAGACTCGTTCTCTCATAATCCCCATTTCACGTGGAACAAAGCAATGGGACCTGGATGCAGGAGGGGGGCAGGTCAGTGGTTCTCCAGCCCCGCCAGCTCCTCTCTCTACCAGGACTTCCCTGTATCCATTATTGCTTTAGCGCTAAGTGCTTCCCATAATGATTGTTTCAGGGCTTAGCCTAGAGCGGATCCTTAATTAACGGTATTTACTGGCTGGTTCAAATCATTTAAATGGCAGGTGAATCAGATACCTTTGATGTGTTTCATACAGTATTCACATCAACCTTTGGAAACCCTGAAAAATCTATGCTCCCTCCATAACCCTCAGGAACTGGAGTTCTCTACACTTTTCACAACTGTCAGATGTGGTTCCAAATCCAGGGACCACATCTACCGGTTGTGGGCAAAGACGAGAAATGAGGTAGAAACAGGAAGAGAAAGGTGGCAATAACCGCTTCCATGTGCTTTTGACGCTTCCCGGTGCTGCCTTATGCCACGTGCCATGTGCTCCTTCGAACTGATCAGTAGAGTTGCTACGGCAGCTTTACAACCAGGCTCATGGAGACCATATGTTCTAGTCTTTAAGATTTGTTGCCAGTAATTTTTTCTAAGTTATTAAAGTAATACACTATGCATAAAATAATGGAAGAAGTCACAAAAGAATTGCCCGGCCAGTGTGGCTCAGTGGTTGAGCGTCAACCCATGCACCAAGAGGTCGCCAGTTCGATTCCTGGTCAGGGCACATGCCCAGGTTGTGGGCCAAATCCCCAATGGGGGGCATGCAGGAGGTGGCCAATTGATGTTCTCTCTCATCAATGTTGCTATCATCTCTCTCTCCCTCTCCCTTCCTCTCTGTCTCTAACATCAATAAAGAAAAAAAAAAAAAGAATTTATTTTACTCTATTTAAGAACTGTTGTAGCCTGGCTGGTTTGGCTCAGCGGTTACAGTGTCAGCCTGCAGACTGAAGGGTCTCAAGTTCAATTACCGATCAAGGGTACATACCTGGGTTGCAGGTTCGATTCCCAGACCTGGTTGGGGTCATGCGGGAGGCAACCAATTGATGTGTCTCTCTCACATTGATGTTTCTCTATTTCTCTCTCCCTCCCTCCCTTCCACTCTATGTAAAAAAAAATCAATGGAAAAATATCTTTGGGTGAGGATTAACCAAAAAATAAAAATAAAAACTGTTGTAATGAACTGAAAATGTTCAGCTTTATTAATAATCAAGGCTGTACAGCTTCAAGGAGCAATTAGATATCGTTTACCTTTAAAAAATGGAAGAAGTCACAAAAGAGGAATTAATCTTACTCCATTTGAAAATTGTTTTATTAAACCTAAAAGAATTTCAACTTTACCAACAATACACTTTAAAACCACAATTAGATTCCATTCTCTCCTAATAAATTCATTGCAGTATAAGGAGTTTAATATATATAATGTTGAGCAGGATGTGGTAAGACAAATGCTTCATTCGCTATGGCTGGGAGAATGAATGGATATGTTTCTGCAATGGAACTTGCCAGGAAGAAGCAGGAAACTGACAAATGTCCATCCTATAAGGGATCCTAATCTTACTTCTAGAAATCTCTACTAAAAAGGCTCATCAGTGGTTCATTAAAGAAAAATGTGAGAAAACCTAAGTGCTTGACAATAGGACATGAAAAATTCGGGATCCAGCCCCAGTATGGACTATTGGGAAATCATCACCAATAATGTTTCCATGAATTAATTAATGACATGAGTGAGATATGCTCCTGAATCTAAGAATACAGAGTTTGATTTCAAATTTTATTTTAAAATTATATTTATATTTTTACATGAAAAAGATTAGAAAAGAGAGGATAAAGTGTTAACAGTGCTTATCTCTAGCTGGTAGGATTTTAGGTAATATTTTGTTTCCTTCTTAATATTTTCCAAATTCTTTATACTCCATTATATTACTTTTTATTTAAAAACAGTCTTTTCTCTTTTTCTTTATTTCCATCCCTTAGTGGTGTCAATGTGGTCTTGGGCTACATTCCTTTAAATATGGAATCCAGAAAAGGAAGTGTGAGCCCTCCTATATGTCTTTCTTGCCAGCCTAACACCTGTTAAGACCATATGAGCATACACCTCCAGAAGTGGGTTAATAAAAGGGTGATGTGATGAAGGGACATAAAGCCGTGGGACATGAAAAATCGCTAGAATACACAGGCAGGATTGGGAAGCCAGACTAACTGCCCATAACTACCTGAGGTTATTCTAGAGCAAAATATTCTATGTCACCCCAGAAAGCAAGACCAATAGCTGGAAATAACAGATACCTAGATTTGAGTTCATTGTAAGAAAGAACAGTCTAATGACTAAAACTGCCCCAGAGAGAAAAGGCAGCCCCAGTGAGGAGGGGTACTTATTGCAGGGGTCATGGCTAGGTGACGACCTGGTCAAAATTGAGAGGGGTCTGGCATCACTTGAGTGGTTGTCTTGGTTGGGTGCCTTCCGAGGTGTCACATAGGCCATTGATTCTATGCTTTGCCCATAGAACGGGGAGGAGAGCAAAGTGTAGTCCCGGTTCACAAGCCACACCTTAGGCAGGACCACGCGCACTGTAGGGCCCTCCTGTCCAGTCTGCTCACCTAGGTTATGTGGGCCCATCGTCAGCCCCTCTTCTTGCTAGTCCCTCGGTTCCCAGTGGGAAGGCACCACTGCCCTCTGAGACAGGTGGTGTGTGTTTGTGAATGGGATGGGATGGCGCTTGGAGATCAGGAAAATGGAGCTATGTCAGGTTGCACTCTTGGTTGTAAGTGACAAAAGCCAACTGAAGCTCTATCAAGTAAAACAGAAAGTGTATTAAGCCAAAAAACAGGGAAGCCAAATGATTGGAACTGGGTACCATGTGGGTGGAGCCAACCACGCTTACCTCTAGCAATTCCGATTTCAATTAATCTTTCAAACTTAATGCCAGTTTCTAATTCTAATTGGTACTCATGGGTTCATTCAAATCATTTAAGTGGCAGGAGAAGCAGATTTTTATTCCATCCTTTGATCCCCGTAGCTGAGTCTAGCTGCGTCACACAAGCCTCTTCGTATGGAGGCGAGATGGTCTCCGACTGTCTTGAGTTTATGTTGTGCTTACGGCTCAGGAACCCAGACGAAGACAGTGTCTTCCTCCGAAAATTAAAATCCTCAGGAAGACCTCCTTAGATGGCTTGGATCATGTGACCCATTTGTAAACAGTTCACTGTGTCCCAGGGTAGTTATCCACTGATTGGGTAGGCGGGGCTATATGCACACACCTGAAACCCGGGTGTGATGGAGGCAAGTTAGCCTTACGTGGGCCTTCTGGGCTGAGCAGGATATAGAAAGGAAGATGTTTTATGTCCACTATAGGAAGTTCTTTCTTATTTAAAAAAAATATTTTGGAAAAAGAGGTGCACCAGCTGCCGTAGATATGCATTTCACACCCATCCCATCTGGTAATTCTGCCTCTCTTTTAGCTTGCATTTCTTCTGCTATAATTTCCACCCATCTTGTTCTGTTCCTTCTTCAGGGTAGATTTAGATCAAAACCGCTTCCCTCACAGACACACTGTGAGGATTAATTAGGTTTTCCAGAAACCATCTGTAAAGTGCCATGGGATCTTCAGAACCAGATGCTTTGTAAAGATATGTTGCCATTAGAATCAACGCTTCATTTTTTATGCTTATGGGGGATGAGTGTGAGAAAGAATAAAAAAGCAAGGAAAATGGAAGTTTATAAACGGTCTTGGATCTTCATTTTGGCCACAATAACTCTTCTCTTCCCTCTCCAAATACTTTGCCTCTGCCATGCACAAGACGCAGACATGAAGAACAACCCTGATAGGTTTGACTATCCACACCCTTCTTTGACAAGAGTAGAAATTGGGGACAGGGGGCCCAGAGTGGGTTGTATAATTCTAACCAAACCAGGAGCAGTGCCCTGAGGATTAGCAGCTGGCTATGTTGAGTGGCTTTCCTTTTTTTAGCTCAGGTTAATGAGCTATGAATGATACATAACTGTCTGGGTGGTATGCAAACGTCATAGTCTGGGCTCCTCGGTCAACCTGCAAGCTCTCTTTCCAGGGACTCTCAGGGACAAATGGGGGGAAGCACAGTGCTCACTGGGAGGGTTGAACACAGGGTTCAGGAAGCAAAGTGTAGTCCTGGTTCACAAGCCACACCTTAGGCAGGACCAAGCGCACTGTAGGGCCCTCCTGTCCAGTCTGCTCACCTAGGTTATGTAGGCCCATCGTCAGCCCTCAGGAAACTGATTTCCATGGCTGCTGTAGACAGCAAGTCCCGGAGTCCAGGACAGGCTCCATGTGCCTGACTTTTCCTCTAACAGATATTTTTCCCAAGTTTTAATTTCAAAAACATTTAAACATATAGAAAAGTTAAAAGAACAGTACAACGAACACCCATATACCCTTCAGTCAGATTCATCATCTTGACACCTTGTGTTCTATCTATCTATCTATCTATCTATCTATCTATCTATCTATCCATCCATCCATCCATCCATCTATAGGTAGATATCTATACATATACATATGTATATATGTGTGTGTATATATCTAGTATATGTATGTATTCATATATATATATATATATATATATATATATATATATATATATAGCGAGCTAGTTATCAAAAATTCTCCCCTAAACCTTTTGAAATTAAGTTGTAGACTTCATGATACTGTACCCCTAAATACTTCTTCATGGCCCTCCTAAGAACAGCATATTCTCCTATATAAGCACAATGCAATTATCACCCCGAAGAAATTAGTATTTATGCAATGCTAAAAGCTAATATACAAGCTATATTCAAATGTTCCCTTTTGTACCCATGCTGTCCTTTAAGCTGATTTTTTCTATCTAGCTCTATCATTCAGGACATTGACATTTTTGAAGAGTGAAGAGTCCAGCCCAGTTGTTTGGTAGACCGTCCCTCAATTGGGATTTGTATGATCATTTCCTCATGATGTGATTCAAGTTCAAGGCATGAATTCTTAGTTGTGTAACCTTTAGCAAGTTACTCAATGACACAGAACCTTAATTTACTGATAATATTACATACCTCATAGGGTCATTGTGAGAACCAAGAAACATACTGTCTAAAGTTCTTAGCACAGGGATTGACAAAAACAAACACCTAAAAACTGACTGCTCTATTAGCAGTATCACTGACATCGCCATCCAGAGCCTGATAGACCCTCTTCCCGAACGGGTTTTCATCTCCCTGGGAAACTTCCGGAGCCCTGAACCCCATTCTCCTCATCTGCAAATGAAGAATAAGCCCTGTACTGAATGGCTAACTGGGCTATTGTGAGAATCCAATGAAAAGTGCGATCGATGGCACAGTGCAAAGTGGAATATGACAGGAAAACATAGGGAAGCGTCACTATTGTTTTCTGCATTTGCATACTTTAATATTTACCCTCTTCTGTAACAAAAGTCCAAAGTGGGGGTTCAAATAAAATTAACATCTAACAGAAATCTAATTCCTGAGTTTAACTAATGCAATAATTTTCAAACTTTTTTTAAATCAGCGGAACTTAATTTTCAAACAAAATTCATGTAACGTGAATATATAAAACAGATTAAAATAGAGCTACACCGAGTGAAGTTTGGATGGAGATGGAGTGTCCAAGAGCCTTAGGTCACCCCTGCACAGCCCCCAGGCTGAGGACCCAGGTTGAAACACTGAAGACGGGCCCCAGGTACCGTGATGGTAGGGCTTCCTTAAGGTTGCCTCAGTTTCCCTGTTGCTATCTGCTCACAGAGCCAGGCCATGATTTATCGTCTCTTTCTCATTCCTGGCCCATTTTTGCAAGGAGTGGTAATACCTATGGACCTCAACGATGATTTACTCCATTCATTATTCATCATTATTAATTGCTTGTAAACATCCTTTCCTGGAAACCACACTAAATGCCTTGTACTCAGAGACAGACTGACAGATCCCAGAACGAGGCACCTGTGATGTCTTTGCCAGCAGCCCAGCCAGGAGCCTCCCAGCATATCACTTGCACCTGCGTGTCTCACATCCTGAGCTGGAGGCTGAAGACTCCTGCAGCCCCACCTTGTGTGCAAACCACTCTTAGCAGGTAGGCCCACCTGTGGCAACACACTCGGGCATTGCTCACATCAGAGCAGAGCCACGCGGTAGGACAGAAAACTGACATGAACCTGATCCCTACTGTGTGCCAGCCAGGTCACTTACTTCTCTTTCAGTCTTCATAATCAACTCCACGAGGCAGACAACAAAACCCTCACTTAGGTCATTTGTTCCAGGTCAGCCTGCCATGGAAGAGTAGAATTCCAACCAGGTCCTTTAGACTTCAAAGGTCATAGACTGACGTATTTTCTTAAGACTTCCAGAAACACTGTCTGTGCCACATGGTATCAATGACTCACTGCCACAGTCATCTCCTCTCATCCTTCTAATATCATGGAAGCCAAAGTATTAATAGTATCAGCTAATGCTTGTTTGTGATCTGCTATGCGCCAAGTGCTTTCTGTACGTTGACTCATGCAGTCCTCCCCATGACCCAGTGAGGAAGGTACCATTCGTTTTCCGTGTGAGGACACTGTGGAACTGAGAGGGTCGGTGACATGTGCAGATGAAGACCACATGGCTATTGCTACAGACGGAGTGTTTGTGTCTCTCCCTGCATTTCAGATGTTAAAATTCTAACCCCAATGTGACAGTGTTAGGAGGTCTGGCCTTTGGCAAGGGATGAGGTCTTGAAAATGGAGCTCTCCTGAATGGGATCAGTACCCTTGTAAAAGACCCCTGAGCTCTGGCTGGTTTGGCTCAGCAGTTAGAGCATCGGCCTGCAGAACAAAGGGTCACGGGTTCGATTCCCGGTCAAGGGCTCGTGCCTCAGTTGCAGGTTGGATCCCCAGCCCCAGCTGGGGTCATGCGGGAGGCAACCAATCAATGTGTCTCTCTCACTTTGATATTTCTCTCTCTCTCTCTGTCCCCCTCCCTCCCTTCCACTCTATCTAAAAAAATCAATGGATAAATATCCTCAGGTGAGGATTTAAAAAATTAAAAAAGATAGAGACCCCTGAGAGCTCCCTTGTCCCCACCACCACGTGAAGACGCGGGGAGAAGATGGCCGTCTGTGAACCAGGGAGCAGGCCCTCACCGGGCACCCCACCTGCTGGCACCTTGATCCCGCACTTCCCAGCCTGCTTGGATTTCTCTTGTGAGAAATAGATGTTTACTGTTTCTAAGCCACCCAGGCTATGGCATTCTGTTATGGCAGCCTTGAATCGACTAAGCTGGTGTAAAGCTGGGATTTAAACACAGGGGGTCAAGCAATAAGGGCCAGGCTCTTAGTGACAGTACTACAGTTGGACCGGGGTTAATTATTAGCTCACTTTGCAGATAAGAACATTGAGAGGTTTGGAGGGGCCGGGCGATCTGCTCTGATCACCTGGCTTTCACTGCAGGACAATGGGGGCAAGAGGCCCAAACCTGGTCTAGGAAATAAAAGTGGATTCCCTCCCCCTGTGTGGAGTCAGGGATAGGCCAGCACAGCGGGAGCTGCCAAGATAGAACAGGTATGTCCACGGTTTAAAGTCCAGAGACAAATTCGAAGTTGAGATGAGTGATAATTGATAAGAAGACAAAGTGTGGTAATGAGGGCCAGATATATTTATTCTAGGTAAGTTCCTGAGGCAGGGAAAGAAGGAGAAATCCCAGTGAGTCCGGGCTCCCATCTTTGGGGGGCTGTGATCCCATCTTTGGTCAGTCTACACTCAAGACTTGCAAGGTTCGGAATTGCAGTTGAACACATTTGGAGGTAACCTTCTGCGTCCGACCAAGCCTGAGGCCACATGGGAAGGACTACATGTGAGCCAGTGGGGGGACTTCTGCAGGAGGAGGGTCAGCTGGACTGAGAGGATGGCTGGGGCGGGGGTCTGGAGCTTTCATCAGGCCAGTGAGGGAGATTTTGCTTCCTTGGGTCCCTCTTCCTGAAGTGGCCATCCTTATCGAGACGTGTACGAGAATGTTCATAGAAACTGCAAACTAGAAACAATCCAAATTTTCATCAGCGGTACAGTGGATAGCACATTGTGATATATTGACACAGAGCACATTCTACAGCAAATGAGGAAATTCAACTGGCTGCTGCATGTAACAATCCAAACCCACTGGGAACCGTGTTCTGCTAAGTCCCTGTCAAGAGCGGGGCGGGGTGTGGGCAAGCCTACGTGGCTTGGTCAGTAGTGCATCCGGTCAAAGCTGAGCCACTCTGAACCCAGGAGAGAAATAAGCTCATCAGGAAGAATGAAAGCAATCACTAAGCCCAACAGGGAAGGCTGCAGGCAGAATCTGGTCAGGGCCAGAGAGTCAGGGTGGAATCCAGTAGGTGGGAAAGGGCCTGTGCATTGCACAAATGGGGACAGACGAGGAAGGCCTGGGCACTGGAGACACAGCAGAGCGGGCAGGGTAGGACGCCTTTGCCGTCGGCCAGATAGGGAGGTTCAGACAAGACAAGCCCCTTGTCCTAGGTGCCTGCGTGAGCGTGGGTGGGCAGGGAGCCATAGCTGTTTTCGAAATGAAGCAAATGAGAACTTTGACAGTATATCTAGCCTCTGTCTTTGTCCGTTTGGGTTGCTACATCAGAACACCATAGACTGGGTGGCTTAGAAACAACATTTATTTCTCAATTCTAGGGGCTGGGAAGTCCAAGGTCAAGAAGCTAAGGGAAGCAGTGTCTGTGAGAACCTGCTTCTTAGTTCACAGACAACTATGTGCTTGCTGTGTCCCCACAGGGTGGAAAGGTGAGGGAGCTCTCTGCAGTCTCTTGTACAAGGGCACTAATCCCATGAACGGGGGCTTCACCCTCATGACCTAATCACCTTCCAGAGGCCTCACGTCCAAACACCAACGCATTGGGAGCTAGGATTTCAACATGTGAATTTGGGGGGCCCAGAAACATTCGGTGTGCAAGCCTACAGTCTCAGCTGAGTCCAGCTTCCAGCCATCCTCACCAAGGCCCCTGACGTGTGAGGGAAGCCACTTCGGACCCTCCAGACTAGCCAATCTGCCAATCAAACACTGTCAGGTGGCCCAGTCGACGCCACGTGGAGCAGAAGTGCCCAGCCAAACATTGTTCACGCTCCTGCCTCACAAAATTGTGAGAGTGGGGAAAACAGCGGTGGTTCTAAGCCACCGGGTTTTGGCTGGGTTGCTAGGCAGGAAGCGACAACATGAGCCTCTGCCGTGCTCTTTCTTGACCCAGGACCCAGAATATGCCATCCCTCTTTCCAGAATGTCCTTCCTCTGCTCTCTGGATGGTCAGTGCCTGTCGTTCAGCCCTCAGCCCACATATGGCTCCCTCAGGGCGGCCTCTTGTCGGGCCACCGTGTCCTCTTTTTCACAGCACTTGTCAAAGCCACAGTTTTACATTTGTTTGCGTGATTATCACAGGAATGTTTGTCTCCCTTACTAGACCAGACGCAGGGACCAGGGTCTGCTTTATCTGCCACAGTGTTCCCCAGCAAGGCACTTGGCACACAATATGCATCAACTCGTATTTCATGAATGAATGAATGAATGAACAAATGAATGAACGAATGAACGAATGAACAAATGAATGAACGAACGAATGAATGAATGAATGAATGAACGAACGAACGAACGAACGAACGAATGAATGAATGAACGAACCCACGGAAATGTGCTCCTCTTCCTGCCCCTTGTTTGAAGCCTGTTTTTAGTAGCGTTCTCACAGGGCCGTGTGTGCACAGGGAAAGAAAGGCCAAGTGGATGGGGATCTGGAATCCCCCACCTTCACGTCAGTGAACACAACTCCCCTTTTGTTGTAGATATTGGCATTCTTCACAGGACACATTGGAAGAAGAGGTTCCAGCTGCTTTTGAAAAGTGTGTTTCAAACCCCTTTCCTAGACCTGCCCCTCCGTCAGCTGCCCTTGCTCGCTCCCTTCTTCTCCCCCGTTTCCTTTCTCACAGAAACTTCCACAGCACTAATGCCTGGCAAGGTGTAAAAATAGAATCCCCTCTCCCTCTCCCTCCATTTCCTTTCCTTCCCATCCCCCTGTAATTTGTTGTAAAAAAGGAAACTGTCTGGATGTGTTCCACTGAATAGATGTGCTTGTCCCGACTAAAGGAAACAACACGCGATGTATTCCTCCCGCCTGGAGGCTGAGCCCCCTGAGTCACTGTGAGTGGCTGGGCTGAGGGGCCTGGCCCCCGGGCAGCAGCCTGCTCCCCTGCACTGGGTGGGACCCATCTGCTCACACACCCACGTGCGCGCGCGCACACACACACACACACACACACACATGGATACTTCATTCAGGTTTCCACTGGAACTCGGAGGCACACATGGAGGTGAACCTAAGGAGCCCCACTTAAGGTGCTGCCGATAGGATCTCCTCCCAGGTGGTCCCCAGAATGGCTGTGGGACACACCCAAGGGAGAGAAGAGTCGTGCTGCTCCGGGACGAGGCCCAGAGTCAGGCAGCAGTTTAATGTGCTTTGTCAGAAGCACAAGGGGTGGGGGGGGTGGTATGGGTGTGTGTGTGTGTGTGTGTGTGTGTGAGAGAGAGAGAGAGAGAGAGAGAGAGAGAGAGAGAGAGAGAGAGACAAGGAGACAGAGAGAAAGAGACAGAGAACAGGAAATTGGTAAGAGCAAGGTGGAAGATGTTATGGTTGTGTGTGCAGCCAGTGAACATAGTATAATTATGAATGAAGAGAAAGACACTGATACAGTAGAAAAAATGTAAGCTTTTAACGCTCAGAAGCTTAGTTTTCAATTCCCAGATTCATCACACAGTCACTGTATGACACTGGGCAAATGGACAAAGGACTTCCCTTTTCTTAGCCTCAACTTACTTATCTATAAAATGGGGATAATAATACTCACCTCTCAGCACTGTTGCAGGCTTAAATGAGATTGTGCGTATTTGATGCCCTCATGTACTAGACAATTAAGAACTACCCTGACTCTTATGGGCAAGGACATCTCGACTCTGATGATGTTTAGAAACATTCAATATCAGAAAACTAGCAGTGGCTAAAAACTGTCCCCAGTAAAATATATTATTTATTAAAATCTGGCAGAAGACTCACAGCTTCTCAACAAAATTCAGAGCTGCAAACTTTGATCCAGAAAAAATTAAATTTGCAAGGATTATAAAGGTCACAAAATAAAATTTTCAATGACAGAAGCTGTAACTTTAATGCACATTTTACTTAGACACATATTTTACCTATAAAATGATTTAGTCCAATGAAAAGTTTCAGTATCATTGCTCCATATTTAAAAAGACTGATAAAAAATTAAATTGACTTAATGGAATTCTCTGAATGCATTCTCAAGGATAGTTTATCAAAGCATATATAATGCCCATTAAAACTGTGAGATTGTAAACACAGAATCAAAATTCTCTTGGGTCCAAATGGTGCAATCAAAACAATCTCCACTGGGGCCATAAAGATGAGGACAGTGACTATTGTGAAAAATGTTTAGGTGTAAGAAGGGTGGGGTGCAGTAGGTAGATGTGTTGGGACATCCTGATAAGAAAGGAGAGTGTTTAGATACAGGGGATACCAGGTGAAGATGTGTGTGGCCCCTCTGCCTCTCTATTCTTTAGGGTTGATACTGAGTCATCCCTCTGAGAGGTTCAGGCTAAAGGGAGAGGCATGAGTACAGGGAGAGGGTTGGCGATGACCAGCCCTTTCTTCCTTCTACATGATTGGTCCACCTAGGACACCTAGGACACCCCCAGCACAAGCTGCTCAGTTTCCACATGGGCCTGTGATAACTCTGAGCAGAAAGGTGGTAGGCTAAAGATTCCTGGAATTGGAGCTCTTAGCCATAGATCCTGAGTCTGTACGTATGATGTCTGTGACTTGGCTGGAGAACAAGGGGCCTGCCTGTCCATCCCACTACTTCCCTGGTGAGTCTTTTAGCAGCTCTTAAGTGCCCCAGGCTTGCTCTTGTATCCCATGTTCCCTTCCTCTTCTCTGCCTCTCCTCCTTTCTTCTTGCTCCTGCTGTTTCTGTCTGAGGGTGAGAGTCAAGGCAAGAAAGGTGATGTTCATGGTGAACAGGGATAGACATTTATTCCAGAAGAGGCAGGTGAGGCAAGTGATGGGGAAAACTGTTGCAGAGGTGATAGGAAAGGGCACTGAGCACGATCACATGCACATTCAGACAAACCTGTAGTGTACGACCTTTAATTTACATCTGCGTATCTCCTTTTCCAACTCCACATGCGCACCATTCTTACCAAGAGAAGTGCACACCACCATATATCCTAATCATCCTCCAAACTCGTGTAGCGCCTTTTCACCATGGCTTGCACGCAGCCCTGCCCTCCTGCAGCTTGCACTCTAATATTTATTGTTCCCCCAGCAAGCATTAGCTGATTGAAGCCATTAAAAAAATGCAACTAGCCTTGTGAGGTAGTGAGCTCCCTGTCACTGAGAAGGTGGTGAATGATTAGGAGTGGCACACATGGGATGCTTGCTTGCTGAGTTGAATGGTTTCCATGGAGTCTGTGAATGTTTTCCACACTGTTCTAGAGTCTAAGACAGACTTGGCTGATAGGGATTTAAAGAGCAAATACAAAAACAATGGAATAAAACAAAAAATAAATGGTATTGACCTTATATCACATACATGTTAGGAGTTTTCATTTCCTTTGTTGGATGAGGATGCCGGGAGAAACAGGAGGAGGAAGGAAGGGGCAACAAATCCTTAAGAGGAACTTGCCCTCCCCCTGAAAAGTTGGATTAAGGAAAGCCATTGTATTTGCCCTAGTCATAAATTTCTCCTTCCTCCACTATGGGGTCTAGGTATTAGTTTTGTAAATTTGGAACCTTGAGTTAATAACCTTATACCCTGAAGGGTCATATTCTTAAAAGACATAATTCTGGCCAAAAAATCTTGTAAGATACTAAGATAGAGATCAGAAGGCTGATTTATGTTTATAATGCAAGACACTTCTTTTCAATACCTAGAGTGTTTATGTCTCCCTGTCAAGGGACTTCATCTTAGGATCTTATATAGCTGAGAAGCCAAACAAAAGATAAGAAGCTTACTTAGTGACATAGGGGCACGAGGAAATGAATCACATGATCTTTAAACGTAACTGGGGGCAAGTAAGAGAAATCTATCCTTTTACACTCTAAGGAGCAAATCTTTCCAGTGCCCTGAGGACTCCCATGGCTACGTAGCTCTCCCTCTCTGTTGCAGAAGTATAACCCTAAATCGTGCTCTCTGGGTCCCTTGCTTCACAGTTCTGGGATGGACAGGGCATTTCCACTGGTTGGTGGTGCCTCTTCCAGTAGGTCTCTTCATCTGCTCACAGAGTATGCTCACTTCAGTCAGAAAGAGCTCCTGCTTCTGTGCCTTTGGCCTAGTTCACCTTCAATCAATTCCTAGAATCTCATGTTGAGTTGTTTTCCAACTACAGATTCTTTGCATGATTTATAGAATCATAAAAAGCCCCAAACTTTTAGATACTTGTAGAGACTATTTAATCCAATGCTCCATTTAAAATGAGAAAACAGAGGTCTTGGGACCTCTCTGGGATACTAGCATTGGACTGGTAGCCTCATCCCCAGTTAAGTGGCCAGCCATGCTTTTCAGTACCTTGGATAGCAGAGAAAGAATAGGATTTGTCTCCACTGATCCTACCAATCTATGACAGAAGCAGGAAACGTAAGAGAAATCATCCCTTGAAACAATGAGCTGATTTGTACTTCTTTAAATGGTTGTCCTGTTAATTTCCCAAACATTGGCGGTCCCAGTTGGAAGAGATTAGGCACAGGAGTCTGTGCACCCAGGTGTGATCTGGGGATCAGGTCTGGAGGAGGAAAGGGCTGTTGTCAATAATGAGAGGCCTTTCTATTTTCTTAGGGTATGAATCAATGCCATCTTCCATGGGCTCTTTTCCCCCAAGGTCAAAGACTGGTGTCTGCTTTTTTTAAGAGATGAATTTCTCACTATTTCAGAGCAGATGCTGTTATTGGCCACTCCTATATTCTGAGTTTACACCAGAAAGAAGTCTTATTCCCCAGTGAGAAGACAGGAAGTAAGAATGGGGAAGAGGTGGTGAGCATGGAAGTGGACTTGAGTTGTTTTGTTTTTGTTTCAGAAGCTTGTCTTCACATCTTCATAAATGATAAAATTCCATTTTCAAGTCTCCTTCAATGCATCTCCCTTTCCTTAACTAAATTTGTGATAAACTTTCAATAACAACTTGATAATAAACATCAAAGTATATAATAAAAACAAAACTGTTTAGTAGTTATAAGTGATAGTTTATCACTTAAGTTTTAAAGTATTCATAAAGTTATGAAGTATTCATGAAGTTTTAAAGTATTGAAAATTCTGAATTTTTATCAAGCTATAATCTCACAAAATAGTTTTCTGAAAGTACTGATTTTGCTTGTACATTTTTTTGTTTCTCTGTTTTTCTTTTTGCCAACAGGTTTATTACACCACCAGGTTGACAGATCATAATGGTCAATGATCAGCTCCCCCCACCCCTCACTGGAAGTACTCATGAAAACACATTTGTTGAGTCTCTGCATTATTCTAAGCTGTCTATATCTCATTAGGTTTTCCAACAGTCCTATTACTATTTGCCTTCATTTTACTGATGAGGAAACCAAGGTACAAGGAGGTCAAACACCTTGCCCAACAGTCTTAGAAACCACAACAAGCATCATTATATGTTTACACTTAACAAGCTTACAATGTCTTATTTTTCTTAGTCATATCCATTGACCTACACATGTCATCGCATGTTATATGTGTGTTCTAGGCATTGCCATGGCAGAAAGAGCACACACATCGTCTCAAGAACATATTTTCCCCAAACATTATCATGTTAATTATTTGAGTGAAAAAATATTAACATTGCTCTGAAACAACAGAACAGAAAAGCTGTGCTATCGCTTCAAACCACACAAATGGACAAACGGACATGCACACGTACACGCGCATACACACATGCACAAACACACTGGAGGTGAACTTAAAGTTGGAGACCTCTCTGAAGTAGGGGGTGCTGGTCGTCTTGGCTATCCCAGTTACAGTAACTACATAGTGCTTTTCTCATGAAAGTCCGAGGAAGCACAGAGAAAAGGGTCACATGCTCTGCGCTCGTGGGCTGACCAGTGCGAGTGCACCGTGTGAGAGGGTCTTGACCTTGGCTAGAGTCCAGCCCTGGACCTGGAATTATTGGGTTTGCAACTGGGATAGCCCCTGAATGTGGAGGGACTTTACTGCCCTGTGCTTCCTCGGGGCCTTTCCCTTGAAGCTTATCTCACTCGCTTCAAGGGAGGGGACCAACTCTTCGTGAACCTCCTGCCATGATGCTTTCACAGCCAATTAAAATTCTATTCCAATCCCAGCAAGGGAGCTGGCAGCCTTGGGTCTTACCAGCAGGATGAACTGGCTGCAATTAATGTCTCTTCTGGAGTCTGATTAGCTGAGAAGAGGCCAGGATACTTATTCTACCCCCAAGGCCACCTTTAATTTAGGAAATGGAGGTTCCCCATCCTGTCGCCTCTGTTTAGTCATCAATGCAAACGTGTCAACCCTTTCTATTTCTTTCTACTTCACTCTTGGTAGTGGAGCTGGATCAGAGACCCAGGAGATCGTCTCTCAACTGGACAGTCCCCCGAAGAAAGGGAGGAGAAACCCCTCGATCACCTTAGTGTTCAAATTCCAGATTATCATTATGAATTGAGGACCTACTGAGTTAGGAACAGACTAGGAGTCAGGGATTCAACTGAAACCACAGGCATAATGTTTAGTGTTACTATGTTGAAGCTTTGAAAGTAGAAGATAATACACAGGAATAGTACAGTTAAGAAAAAAGACAAAAACCAAAATGATGGAGAAGAGAAGGAAATGAACACATAGGGAATGTTTTCCATGTGCCAGATGTTTTACATATACTACAGCAAGAAATCCTACAAGAACTCTGTATTTTTACAGAGGATGGAACTAATAAGGCTTGGAGAAGTTAAGGAAAGTGTCCAAGGTCACAGAGCTAATGTGACAGATTGATTATACTAATAGCCCTAGTTCTTTAGGTTTCCTCATAGTCATTTCCTTTTGGAACGCCCGCTCACACTGACTTTCAGTAGACTACGTGACTTTCTTTGACCATTGGGATATTAGCACTCTACGTTAGCAGAGGCTTGAAAAGGACTAGTGGTCAGGCTGTCCTCTCTTGCTGGTGGGAACTATTCCTCCATGATGTGAACAAGCTGGGCATCCTACTGGCTGATAAGAGAGATGTGAGCAGAAGTGGACCGTCCCATCCCAGACCAGCCAGCCTCTAGCCAACTCACAGATACATGAGCGAACCCAGCTAACCCAGATCAGCAGAACCATTAAGCCAATTTGTAGACTTGTGAAACATAATAAATGGTTATTGTTTTAAGTCACTGATTTGGGGGTACATATCCAGAAGCATAGTGTTAGCAGCTAGAACTAATTCTAGTAAATGGCGGAGATAGACGTTGTTTGATCGTAAAGCCAGTGCATTGTCCATTTGTCATAAAAAGACAGAAAAAGGTTGAAACTATAGCAGGAAAACACAGGTTAGATTATGATATGTTTTCTACAACAAAACTGCCCAGTCACACAAGGGTATTACTGGGAGGATGTGGCATTCCCATATTCAGGTATCTTAAAGGGCAGTGGTGGGCAATTACCCAGGTATAGGTGTTTAATGTGGGACCCTTCACCCTGGGTGTCTTAGTCACGTAGTTTGCCATCTCAGAGACTGAGCTATGCTGAGACTCCTGACAAGAATATTCCGAATCATCCCTACCATTCATCAGTCCCCTGGAGAAGAAAAAGCTTCTACTATACCCAGACTAAGATTCTGCAGCCTCCAGTTGGCTAGGTGCCTCCTGATTCTATTTCATGGCTGAAACTCTCTCTCGAGAATGCCTGGGTTGCGTTGTGGCAACGTCCTGACTTAACTCTGCACCACTCCTACAACCACCTCCTGCTCCTTCCCTCCAGTGGAGACAAAGGTAGAAGGGAACAGGCTGCCTGCCCCTGCTGAGCTTCCTTCTCAGGGTCACAGCTGCTACTAACAGCTGCCCATGAGAACATGAAGAAGGGACAGGACCCTGGATATGGGGCAACAGCAGCAGAGGGTGACGTGCTGTAATGATAGGGATGGAAACTGGTGTCATCTTTCTGAAGACCAATGTGGCAACGTGTATCAACAGCCTTAAAAATGTCCATGCCTTTTGAATTAGTAAATCCATTCTTGGACTGATATCATCTTGGATATGGCCCACAAAATCATGGATCACCATGAGAAATTTTTCATGACACAGTGGGAAAGGAAAAATGCAAGTTAAAAACAGCCTGTATGTTTCTGATTTGGGGGAAATGATGTGTGTGGAGGGACTATAGTTATGAGGAAAATTTTGATTTATAATAAATCTCTCTATATTTTTAAGATATGGTCTTTTCTCCCCCAGCTTCTGGACATGTGGATCCTTGGCTATCTTGGACAAAGCAGGGAATTTGCCTTAAAAACCTAAGAGATTGGTGAAGGTCTAGGAATAAATGATTGAAATGATGCATGACATGAGAATGGAATCTAAAAATAGGGCTTTTCAGTGTGGATAGATGACCGCTGAGGGGAAGATGAATAACTTTTTAAACAATCATGAAGTACATGGCCTTGGACCACAAATCCCAGAAAACGATGGAAAATCGCATTTTAATTGCTCACTGAACCACCTTGTCAGGTAAAAGAGGTTAAAGGCAAATAAAAGGAAGTAACATTTTACATACCAGCCACTAATTAATTAGTATTTTACATACCAGCCACTGAAATGCGGACCTGAAAACCATGGCAAAAGCTGAGAATCTAGATATGTTTAAAGAAAGCGTGTCCTCAGCCCAGCCGGTGTGGCTCAGTGGTTGAGCATCGACCCATGCACCAAGAGGTCGCCGGTTCAATTCCTGATCAGGGCACATGCCCAGGTTGTGGGCCAAATCCCCAGTGGGGAGCATGCAGGAGGCGGCCAATCGATGTTCTCTTTCATCAATGTTTCCATCTCTTTCTCTAAAATCAATAAAGAAAAAAAAATTAAAAAAGAAAGAAAGAAAGCGTATCCTCAGGTGTGCATGTCTCCTGGGCAGGCGCCACCTAGGGTTCTCAGCTCCAGGGCTGAGTGCTCACCCGCAGCCGCTGGGTGGCTCCTCAGTGAGGGAGGCCGTGGCCTACGGTCTCAGTCTTTCAGAGGAAAACACTGCTGGTCCATAAACACCCCTGACCCTGGAGTCCAGAGCGTCGGCTGCTCCCTGAGCTGCAGCCTCGTGCTGCACTGGTGTCCACGTAGGGATCTGAAAGGGGAAACTGGAAGGCACTGGTAAGCGTGGGAGGCTCTGGGTCCTCTTCCCAGCGTTATGTCTATCCAGGAGCACCCTGTCTGACCAGAGCTGGGGAGAGAGAGGAAGGCTTTTGAAGACCCTCTTTCCCAGCCCTAGAAGGAAGGAATATAGAATGTTTCAAACAAAAAGTAAAATTGCCAAAATGACAGAAGCTACAACCACTTGGAGCGGCTTCGCAGAAGCTTGGAGTCAACAGACTGGAGTCTATTCACACGCCAGAGTCATTCCAATTCTACTTAGCATGCTTTCTCCTGCAGGCAACGGCAGCCAAGGCTTCAGGAATAGCACGCTTCCTTGAGAGGTGTGAAAAGAACTGGGCTGTTCTCAGCCGGCTCTGGATTGGGTCTCACCCGAGAGGCATCCATCCTGCAGGGCGGACTCTTTGAAGCTCTGAACCCAGAGGGGAGTGTCTGTTTTTGTTTTGTTTTTGTTAATCCTCACTGAGGATATTTTTCCATTGATTTTTAGAGAGAATGGAAGGGAGGGAGAGAGAGAGAGAGAGAGAGAGAGAGAGAGAGAGAGAGAGAGAGAGAGAAACATCAATGTGAGAGAGACACATCGATTAGTTACCTCCTGCACAACCCTTACCAGGGCTGGGGATCAAACCAGCCACCCAGCTACATGCCCTTGACCAGGAATCAAACTCGCAACCCTTTGGTCCACGGGCCGATGCTCTAACCACTGGACAACACCAGCTGGGGCTCATTTGTACCTATTTCAGCCCTGCCCCAATGCACCACCCTGGGAAAGGCCACTGCCCTCTCTGCACTTCAGGGTTTTCAGTCTAAATGCATTGTCATCGGAACGAAACTCATCAGAAAGAAGAAGCACAAGTCCCACACAGAGAAAGAATTGAAAAGCATTTCAATGTTTAATGCAATCTCTTTACAAAGCAGGCAGAGGACATTACAGGGCAAAGATGTCTCTCCTCCTGTCTTCCCTTTCCTTACTGAGCTCTTCATGACAAAGAACATTTCAGCCTCCCCGCCCTGTATGTCCCCTCCATTCCTGTACTTCCCAGGGCATCTCAAAGCCTCACTTGGTGCCATGAACACCTGAGTCCAGAGCCTTACCGGACAGGGGGAGGGGAAAGAAGTGATGGCTGTGAGCACTCAAAGCTCAGTACCTGTTCAGTTACCATCACAGGAGACAGACACGTGCATGTGGGGGAAGATGGCCTGTTGGGGGGGGGGGGCTCCAAGAGACACCATGGCAGCCAGGTGGATGACAGTTCTTTTCTCCTCCTGAAATGACAGGGCAGAGAGCAGCACCTGGAGGCTCCTGGAATTCATCACACTGTCATTACCTGTACTCGATATTCAGACGACCGGGCAGTTCATTGCAGAGACCCCTGTGGGAGGGAGCAGCAGCCTTTGCCCACCTCCTCTGGTTAGGATGTGAAGAGACTCAGTCAGGATCGGCAGGCACAGGAGACACCATAAGTAATGACCTACAGTGAGCACTCACTATGCGTCAGGCAGGATTTGAAGCACTTCTCATTGTGTATTATCTCATTTAATCCTCATGAGACCCTGGGGAGGCAGGAAATACCTCTGGTCCCACTTGACCTCTGACCAACTTGCCAAGGTCGCTGTAAGCAATGGCTGAACAAAGATTCAAAGCAGCTAGTCTGGGTCCACTGGCCCCAGTAACCATGTTATACCACCTCGTGCTTGTCAAGTGCTTAGAACGTAAGTCCCACACAGAGAAAGAATTGAACACGCTCAATCAGTGTGAGCTCGTAAGAGAGGCAGCCACCGTAGCACTGGTAAATCGGTATAGACGGGGATGATGGGACTGGGGCTTCAAGTGGGAAACTTACTCATGTCCCTCATCAAGTAAGTGGAAGAACCAAGATTTGAATCCAGCAGTCAAAGCCTGCATACAGGGCTTGGTACATAGTACGTGCTCAGTAAGTTCCAACTATTGGCATTTATTTTTATCTTTGTATACACAAGAGTCTTAAAGCAATATAGAAGACAGAAGGTTTGCTAAGGAGTATCTGGTCCAACGCTTCACAAAATGAGTCTTAGCCAACCTTGCTTCAGGAAAAGAAGAGTGAGTCCACATGGAATCAGAGAATCTCTGGAGTAGAGCCTGGGAATCTGAATTCTTTACGCGTTTCCCAGGTGATTCTCATGTATGCTAAGTTCTGAGACCCAAGGAGTCAAGGCTTCAATAGCTTAAACCCAAGGTCACCAGCCAGAGGGCGACAGAGCTGGAACTGACACCCAGGAAAGACACTGTGTGTTTCCTTTGTAAGTCAGCCATACGCAAGGCTCTGAGTGTCTAGAGCTGTGATTTGGAACATTTATCAAATGTAACATGTCATCATAGCTCGTTTACACTTGTAACACCTGCTGTATCCCCTAAACACACTGAATGATATATTAATTACAGTGACTAAAAATTAATTCTCACAGAATTTCACCATAGCCCCTTCAAATAACGTGAAGATTTCGTACAACGGAAGCTGAGCATTGCTCTGCCAGTGTGGAGGGCTGACGCCAGGGGGCACCTGAGTATTCGCCCCTTCACTTGCCACTGACTTGTGCCCTTGGCTTGGCCTGACTGTTGGGAAAGAGGACACAGTGACCTGGAATCTCTGAAATTTCAGCCTGGTAGCCTGAAACCTTGGAAGCAAGCCCAGCTCTGCTGCTGTATACAAATAGCCCAATTCTGGCTGGTCAAGGTTTGTTGAAATTATGTTTTTCAATTGAAGTCAGGCAGAGGTCTGAGGGTAGATCAGCCTTTAATTTGAGCTCTTTGGTAACGATGGTGACGGTAATGATGAATTATACAGAAAGACAAATGGGCTGTCTATTGCACATGTAGGTCATTAGTAATACACATGTGATTATGAATATACACATAAAATATGACCTTTCCACCAGCCCTTGGAATGCTCGGTTTGTTTATTATGCAGATCATGTTTGACTTTATGGAATCGAGTGTTGTTTAAATTCAATTATTATGAGGTGAAGTTCTTTCTAGTACCAGTTGAGTAAATTTAGAGGCAGTTAGAGGGAATAGGTACATTTGTCTTATACCAGTTAAATTATAGGGAGAAAAGCACTGCGGGAAAAAAATAATTGTCATGAAAATGAGAAAACATGGTTTGGAGGGTTTGGTTTGGGTCTCTGTGTGTGTTTTTCTTGTCTTTTTGTTTTTTTTGATCTGATGAACAGGAAGGCTAGAAATTTTTCCATGAAGAGGGAGGCAGATTATAGGGGTGTGTGTGTGTGTGTGTGTGTGTGTGTGTGTGTGTGTGTGTGTGTGTCTATAGTAAGTTGCTGGAGGAGAGTACAACTAGAAATAATTATGTGGTTAATTGGATTTAGTGAAGATAACTACAGCTCATTAAGGCCTTAAATCTTTTTTTTTTCTTCTAAGTAATAGAGATCTTTCCTTTTAAATCAAATTATCTAGCAACAATTCTTATTTCCTTCTGCCAGTGTTGATACACTGTTGGTCTCCTAAGCCAAGGCTTGGCCTTGGCGCCATGGAGAGGGGAAGGAGAAAGCCTGGGCATGGCTGCTTGGGAAGGGAGCATGGTAAACACTTTGGATGGGTAGCACAGCTAAAAGGTTGGCCTGGAAGGGCTCCAGGCAGAAAACAGAGTGCTGCCCATACACTGCCTGACACAATATGCAGAGAATTGAGAACGGCTTGTCTGTGTATAATAATGGATCCTAGGGCCACAAGGATCTTTGAAGGTCATCTTGCAGATCAGCCTGCCTCCCATAGATAAGGGGGAAACTTGCTTTATCATCCTGTAGGGAGGCAGGAGTCATACCCTCTCCTATTCATCTTTGTGTCATAACCTTTGCTGGCAAGTAGGTCTTCATGAAAGGTCATTTTTTCTTGATCCTAATACAAGTATACATTGACTTCTTAACAGGTAGGTCTATGGAATCAAGAGATCGTTGTTTGGTCTCCCGCAGGAAGAAGACACGTGGAATTTTCTAGGTTCCCTTCAATCCACTGGCCCTATCGGTTCTCCCCTTCTGTGTCCTCCCTCCCCAGCCCTCCTCCATCAAAACAGATTATAGCTACACAAATAGTTGGTCAATATCATGGACCAGTTTGGTTGTGCCCATAAAGTTGGGAAGAAGGTAAGTGCTAGTCCTTACTGCTAAGCTGGTCCCCCAAATATGTGAAGTTCAAGGAGTGATACACAAAGTTCTTTACTTTCCCTATCAAGTCAACTACTCATCCTCTAAGTCCAGAGACCACCTGGGATGGACACTGGGAGTCCCTACTTTCTTTCGCATCCCTCCTTACTCTTCTCTACAACCCCAGTGAACTTTTTCTACTCTCCACACTCCAACATACAGAGGTTCTGGGTCCACTCTGGAGGGGACAGGCTGGTTTTATGTTCCTCTGATTCTTGAGGGTGGAGCATCTATAGGCGACTGTCACCTTCCTTATTAATCTCAACTGCAACTAGGAGAAGACTTGAAGGCATTACTATGCTTACAGAAGTCTCCATCTCTTAATTGTTACTTAAAAAAGTCTCCTCCCCCATCAAGGATAGGGGTGAGGAAGGAGTGAGGGGGCAGTTAAACCCCATCTTGTTCCCTACCACCACATCAATTAGTATCCAATAAATACTGATTGGAATTGGGTTCAGAGGAGAGGGGGAAAGGGTGCAAAAGATTTTTGCCTTTGTGTTTATATGTTAGTGGAGAAGCCAGCAAGGACATCTCTTTGATCAGAGCTGGAAAGAAAAGAATCTGATAGACAAGGCTGCAGGGTAGCAGAGATGCTGTGGGCATAGGCAGCCGGATGGACAGAACTGGTTTCAGAGCCTTACTCCGCCTTTATCTTGTGCAAGAACAACCTCTCCGAGTGGTTGTCTCCATGCGTAAAATAGGAGAATTAATTATTAGCCTCATTTAATTATTGTGGTAGTAGATAATAGAATGTCTATGACAGTATTTGTTAAAACTGTGAAATGTTTGCAACATTAGGATTATTAATAAGCATGCTATATAAAAGAGGAAGAAAGGAAATAAGGATATTGGTCAATGTTTGAAGTAGGTGAGAAAGTGGACATGGAGACAGGAAGATCTGCTATATCCCGTATTATAGCCTCTTACATATTAACAAGCTAAGAGCTTACTGTGTGCCAGGCATGGTGTTAAATATATTCTCTTACTTAAATATATTCTCCAATTTCACAGATGAGCCACTTCATTTTAATAGAGAGGACCCTCAGTTCTCCAACAATTGTTCTTTATTATTATTATTATTATTATTTTATTAATTTATTTTTGTTACAGATGTTTCTCCTTTTTTCCCCATTGACACCCTCCTCCCCAACCCCCCACTCCATCCCCAGCTTTGTTGTCTATGTCCATCAGTTATGCATACATGCGTATAAGTTCTGTGGTTTATTTCTTCCCTCCCCCCCCCTTCTGAGGGTTGTCAGTCTGTACCCTACTTCCACGTCTCTGGGTCTACCCTGTTCCCCAGACTGTTATGTTTATTATATTTCACAAATGAGTGAGATCATGTGATATTTGTCTTTCTCTGCTTGGCTTGTTTCGCTTAGGATAATACTCTCCAGGTCCCTCCATGTCGTCTCAAAGGATAAGAGATCTTTCTTTCTTACAGCTGCATAGTACTCCATTGTGTATATGTACCACAGCTTTTTTATCCATTCATCCACTGATGGACACTTGGGCTGTTTCCAGATCTTAGCTATTGTAACAACAATCGTTCTTGATCGCTCTACTCTAATCACTCAGACTCTCCCGGGTGACTATTTTATACCAATTCTCAGATGTCCAATATCTGCTCCCCAACCTGCACTTCCAGCACAGGACCGTGCTTCATATTTCTCCGGGAACATAGAAGAAAGCTAGGAAATGCCAAATCCATGGTTAACTCTCAGTTCTCCTCCAACCTGACCATCATCAGTCCAGTTGACTGGGAAGAGCGTTCCCTCTTTTTTGAAACACTTTGTCTTCTTTGGCTTTTGGAACATCATGTTCTCTTCTCATCTCACTGACCTTCCCTCTCAGTCTCTTCTACTGGTTCTGTCCCATCCCCCAAGCTCTGACATCTTGGCCTCCTCCCGGGAGCAGCCCTGGTATTTCTCCTCTTTCCCACCTACACTCACTCCTTTGGTGATTTCACCCAAGTTCGTGGCTTTAAACACCATCTGTATGCCAATGACTCTCAGATTTGTATCTTAGCCTGGACCTCTCCCCTAAACTCCAGACTAACGTATACTGCAGTCCCTATTTGATGTCTCCACTTAGACATTTAATTAGCATCTCAAAGTTGGCATGTCCACAGCTGAGTTTACAATCTACCCTCCCAAACCTGCCCTTCCCTCAGTCTTTCTCCTCTCAATGGAAGGCAACTCTCTTTCTCATGGCTCAGCTAAAAATCAGCAGCATTCTTCACTTTTTTCCTCTCATTAATCGTATGCAATCCATCGGCAAGTACTCATATCTGTGTCCTAGAACTAGATTCAGAAGCTGACCATTTCTCACATCTCCCACTGCTACCAAGCTGGTCCGGAACACCATCACTGCTCATCTGCATTACTGCAACAGCCTTCTGTGTCCCTGCTCAGCCCTCACTTCTTCTGAGTCTATTTTCAGTACAAAAGCCAGTGTGATCCTATCAAAGGTGGCCAGATCAAGTCACATACTCTGCTGAAAATACTCTCATAATTTCCCATCTCATTCACAGTAAATAACCCACAAGCCTCACCTAGTTAGTGCCATTTTTGACCCCCATTACATCTCTGACTTTATCTCCTACTCCTCTTCCCCTCATTCACTCGACTTCAGACACACCAGCCGCTTTGATGACGCTAGGACATGCAAAGTATACTTCTGCCTCAGGGCCTTTGCACTGGATGTTTCCTCAGCCCGGAATGCATGGTCCCTAGTTACCTGCATGGCTTGCTTCCTTACCTTCCTCGGGTCTTCCTTCAGATGTCTCCATCCGATGAAGCCTTCCATAGCCACCATATTTAAAATTTCAACCTGCCACCTCCCTCGTATTCTATTTCCCTTTTCTCTGCTTATTTTCTTCTATAGTACATGATAGCATCTTAGGCACTTACAATTTACTTATCTCTTTTATTGTCTGTCTCTCTCAGACAGACAATTCCATTCACTGCTGTATCCCTAACTCCTAGAACAGAATTTAGAACATACTAGGTCAATGTTTAATGAATAAAAGAATGATGAATGAGGCCCAGAGAGGTTAAGCAACTTACTCAGGGTCACACAGATTGTAAAGGCCTGGATACACCCAAGTCTGTCTGGGATTAGAGCCCAGACTCATCCATCACACTACACCCAAGGGCTGGTGTTTCTACCATCTCCTCTGTTTTGGCTTCCCAGAACTGCACACTCCCAGGGCTGGGGCTGCCTTTGCTTTGTTAGACTGGCTTTCTTTCTGCTCGGTGGCAGGGATGCCTGGTGCCTGTGTGGGTGGAAGGGGAAGTCTTTGGCTTACCTGCCACTGCCATGGCAACCAGGTAACCTAAGGACTCCAGAAGCAAGTCCTTTCAGATTGAGAAGGGGGGTGGAAATGAAGCAAGCCCAAAATAAACAGAAAGAAACCTGTGAATGGAGAAACGACTGGAGCCTTGCACCTGCCACTTACTGTGTCATTGGCAGCAAGGAGAATCCATCCTGCTCTCTTCCCACCCTCCAGCTCAGCCACGGCCAAGGGCGGTGGATCACCTTGTCCTGCCTCCTGCCTCTAGCATGACCCCACCTAACCCATCCAAGGGCTCATGCTCTTCTGTTCAGCATTCCCAGGGATGGGGGCCCCCAAACACTCTCAGTGACCTCATGATAACAGAGGACAACCCTGGACCAGAAGTCAGGAGGTCCATGTTCTGACTCCTCACCCACCTCGGAAGTATAGACTCTTAGACAGTTCTTTAATCTCAACCTCTCTCTGGGGCCCAGCTGACCTTTTACTTAAGTCATGGCTCCCTTCCTTACCTATTAGATAGTAGGAGAATCAAGTAGAATCGTAGTAGAAAAACTATGAAATTAAAGACCTCAGGGAAATGCGAGTTAGAACTGTAATATTTTCACAAGATGACTTACTTGTGCCAGGCACCGTGCCCAGAATTTTGTGTGCTTAATCTCACTCAATCCTACAGCCACCCTTCAGAGGGTAAGAACTGCCACAATGGGAAAGAGGAGATACAGCCTCAGAGAGGTTAAGAAACTTGTCCAAGTTTGCACAGCCAGTAGGCGGTGACGAGGCATGCAAACCCTCCTCCCCCAGACTGTGTCCAGTGGGGGCCTGGGGATTAGAGAAGGACTGATTTTTCTCGCCTTAGTCATTCCCAGGGCAGTTCCTGAGCCCCAGAGCTCCAAGCAGATCATAAGGAAGTGTGTGGAGTCCTTCACATTTAATAAGCCCCTTTGATCTGGGGCGTTTGCTTAGCTCCACAGACAAGATCATAATAATCCTCTAAGCCCAAAGGCTGGAGCCTCAGGAACTGAGTCAGAAGGGCTGGTCCTCTCTCACATCCTGGTGCCCATCCCGTCAGTGTGCCCAGTTCTAGGGGGTACACAGAAGCAGCCCGAATCCCAGAGGAAACAATTAGAGAATAATTAAGTGCCAAACTGTGGGTGATGATATGAGAGAGGAAACAAGTCTGTATGTTGGTAGTGGGGCCTGAATGAGGCCAGGGAGGGGGTGGGATATGGAAAGGAGAGACAGAGAAGAGACCGATGGGCACAGGTGTGGGAGGGACTGCAGGGGCCAGGATGCAGAAGGGGAAGGAGCAGAGTAGTGTGGTGAGAAATTCGGAGTCTGATGTTGGAAAGAACTGGCTTTATATTCTGTCCATGCTACTGGCTGGCTGAGTGACCGTGAGTTGGTCATTTAACCTTTCTCGTCCATAGAGGTCCCCCTTATATTGGGAGATGTTTACTGCCTCAGTTTCCATGTTCCACAAAAACAGTTTTAGCCTTTAACAGTTTCCTGCACAAAAACATCATGAAGTCTAACCTGAATCCATCTGGCTGCTGGCTCATTTCCACTTCTCTTGTTCTTGAGAAACACAGGTCTAATGGATCAAAGATGGTGAAGTGTCCGGGTTAAGGCCTCTTAGAGCCCTAAACACAAAAAGATGATGGCTCTCCTCCCAATGTACAGAAAAATATACGAAACCATAAAATACAAAGCTTGCGTAGATGTCAAGGTCAAATGACTATTTTGCAGATTTATTTTCTTCTAAAATTCTGTATCGCTTCCTTCATCAAAGTTAACCTTTCCTAACAGTTTTGGCGTCCTTGCTTTCTACTGTTCATGCTGCCTAAAGAGTCCCTATTCTGCCTTTTGGGTTGTCCAGTCCGAAGGGAGAGTGGGGCACCAGGAGCTCGAAGGCCAGCTGCACACCTTTGATCTCTCGGCCCCATAGCCAGGCACCGGCACCAGGTCACGCCCCCCTTCTTAGTTAAGTATGTTGAGGCTGGGTTGGGGGTGGGGTCTCCAGTGAGCCCTGGTGGTCCCACATCCAGAGCCACGCTAGAGAGCCCAGGTCTTGATATCACTTGTGACCCAGCCCTTCCTGCCCTGCCTGGTGGCTGCTGCCTGGGCAGCCAGGAGTTCAGCTTTTGCTGCCAGGGGCAGGAGTAACGTCTCTTACCTGATCGGCCATTTGACATGGCTGCTTAACAACCCAATTAATCAAACTCAGCTCGTCTTGTTAGAATAAACGAGCCTAGGAAACGCTGCCATGAATAATGAGGGTTTTTGCCTCTCCCCCAGCATCTCTCCCCACACCACCCCCCTCCTGCTTCTTTCCCAGAGACATGCAGCAGCTACTCCATACCAAGGGCTCTTGGTCCTTCATGGGAGCGGTGAGTGCCCAGTAATGTGGGCATCTCCTGCCATCTCTACTCCTCTTCCAGGTGCCACGCTGCCCACCTGGAGCCCGAGCTAGCCATGTCCTAGACCCTAGGACCTAGAGGAACAATACCTCTTGTCCATCAAACAGATATGTACGCATTTCACTGCCAAAGTTGGGGAGTGTCTGTTTCAGGCACTGTACTAGGTGCTAAGGATGCAAAGATGAATAAGATACTGTCCCTGGGAGGGGTAACAGAGTAGTGACCCAGAGACAAGTGGGTAAAGTGCTATAATAGGGGTGTGGGACGGGCCTGGAGCCACAGCAAAGAGGCCCTGTCAATACTGGAAAAGCAGAGTGGGTCCTTTGCCTCCCTGCTTCCAATTCCCCCAGCCAGATCATCCCAGCCACTCCCAGCAAGGCCTGAGGCTGCCCAGAGGGACCCAGGCCCAACTCCTGGCCCACGGACTCAGGCCTGCCCCCACCTGTCATGCTTCCATCACTCTGAGAGCGTGGTGGAGAGGCTGCCCGGAGGGGACCTGGGTCTCTGTGAGCTGGCCTGCAGCAGAGTGCAAAGGCTCAGGACCAGAGCTCTAAACTCAGGGAAATATAGTGTGAACCTCACAGTATCTATTTAAAACTGCATTAACTGTTAATATTTATCTACTAGGAGAATTTACATTAAAATTGCCACATAGATCCCCATGTCTACAGTTGGCTGGGGCTGATGGTGACTGTCCCTTTAACTTGAGTCTGGGCCCCCCAATTTGCCCCATTCCCCAACTGGCTTCTGAAACTTGTGTTGCCTGTCTGGCCCTGAGGGCATTTCGGTTTGAGACCCCTGGCTGAGCTTTTAAAGAGAAGCCAGCTGAGGCCAATGGCCTCTTTGGATGCTAAGAAGGCTTCCACAGGAAGCAAGTGACTCATTTTCACACAAACCCTAGGACTTGGGCAGCACCAAGTCAGACTCGGGGCTTAGAACTGTTAGTTGAGTTCACTGACGTTGCCTGGCTCCCACAGTGGGGAGGCTGGCGCCCAGTTCTCCTCTGTGGGGTCAGGTGCCTGTGGCCTGGTTTCAGTGGCGTGGTCTGGCTCACCCACCTATGGCCTGCCCACCCACCTGCCTGCCAGCCAGTTTCTGGGCCTCACAACCCTGTGCCTCTCTCCCTGCAGGGGGAGCTGCTGAGCCCGTGCCGCTGCGATGGCTCCGTCAAGTGTACCCACCAGCCTTGCCTCATCAAGTGGATCAGCGAGAGGGGCTGCTGGAGCTGCGAGCTCTGCTACTACAAGTACCACGTCATTGCCATAAGCACAAAGAATCCTCTGCAGGTACCACCCAGGGCTGCCCGCCGGCTGGGGTGCTGGGGTGCTGGGGTGCTGGGGCCTGGGCTTCCCACAACCCCCCCTCACACACACACTGCTTTCCTCTGGGAGGACCGTTTCACATTAGAGCCAGGGCAGTTGGGAGAAAAGGAATGAGGTGGGCTAGGTGGGCAAGACCACAGACGGCATCTGGGCAGGAGGAAATGAAAGAACTTTTGTGGATTTTTTTAAGCCTCAGCAAGAAGAGGAGAAAGGAATGAGGTGGAGAGAGAGAAATAGAACTAGAAGGAAAGAAGAGTGGAACGTCCATGGAAGAGAATAAGAGTGATGGACGGGTGGGTGGTGGGTGAACGCAGACAGGAAAGGACAAAAGAAGGCAAAGGAAAGAAAGGGAGGAAGGAAGGAAGACCAGAGGGCAGAAGAGAGCAGGATGGAAACAGCAGGATGGGAGGGGTGAGGAGAAAGACTGAGATAAAGCTAAGGGCGGGAAAAGAAGAAATGAGGAGAGAGGAGACTCAGCGGCACTCCCACACTTTAATGTCCATGCAATTCACCTGGAATCTTGTCAAAGTGCAGGCATGATTCAGGAGTCTGGGGAGGGGACTGAGATTCTGCAGTTCTGATCAGCTATCGGTTGGTTGATGGGAATGATACGATGCTGCTGGTCCACAAATCACACTTCTTGTAACAAGGGACCAGAGAAGAATGGAGAAGAGACAAGGGAGGGAAGCAGATGAAAAGAGAAGAATGGGCAATAAGGAAGGAAGAAAAAGGGGAGAGGTTACTGTGAAGGGCAAGGGCAGGGACAGGGCTGGGGGTGGGGCCTGCCACTCAGACTTAGACAGGGCTGGACCTGTGAGAACTGAGAGGTCCCCCCACCCAATCCCCTGGCCCTGCCCTGACACATCCATCATCCCAGAAGAGCCGGCAGGCCTTGTCCCACCTCGTAAATCCTCCAACTCAAACAGCTCTCCCTGCGAGGCACGCACAGGTAGAGAAGGCTTCTGCAAAGACCTCCACACACGCATGGTCAGCCAGTTAGGCTGCCACATAATTAATTAGCCAGCAGGCTAGTGAGGATGGGAACCTGGGCAGCCTGCACACCCCGCCTCCCTGAGGGGGAAGGCAAGCCCAGGAGGGCCGGTGGTCTGGTGGTGATGGTGGGGTGAAGTCTCTGCATGGGGGGTGCAGGGGCAGCTGGAAATCTGGAGCTGCAGTGTCCAGGGCATTTTATTTTAGACACTATACAGATTTACATGGGGCATTACCAGGAAAGTGTGTGTGTGTGTGTGTGTGTGTGCGCGCGCGCGCGCGCGCGCGCACAATACATGCATGTGGACCAGGGGGGCATTTTTTCTGGAAAGAGACATTAAAAGCCCCAGGCACCTCAGCTATCCTGATGGTGGAACAAAGTCAGAACAAGAGGTGCCTCTCCCTGTGCTGGGTCCTTCCATCTTCAGTCATTCATTTCAAGTGTAGCAGTGTCTTAAAATAGCAGTGTCGTGAGACAGCTGATTCCATGCCCTGGGTGCATTAACTCTTCCTTTCCTTCTCCGCTGAGTGAAGCCTTGGAGAAGAAGGGTCAGAGTCCAAACCAAAATCCCCCTTTGGGTCGAACACAGGCATTGGCCTTTGACTCAGAAAATGAAAAACCATTTAGGGATAACTCTTTTCTGGGGGGGGGGGGTATTCTAATCTCTTAAGTACAGTAAGCAAATAGCAGTGTTGACAAATTTGATCTATTAATTTATTGTTAAGTTACTGCCGTGACTCTGTTGCCTTTGGCAATGCAGTGATGTGTGCTCAGTAAATGCCATGTCATTTTTCCAGACGGCACCAGAAAGAAGTAGTTTGGACTAGCAGCTACTAGTGTTATGTGGTTGTGGCCTAAATTGTCCCACTGTGTGTCCTGGGCTCCTTGGGCCCAGCCAAGTGTGAGACACCTGCCTATTAAGGTCCAGTGGAGTACCTGGTGCTCCCACAGCCCAGGCAGACCCCCGGCGGTACAGGACAGAGCGGGCAGGCCCCACAGGGAGCATGCGGAGCGATGGGGGGTGCCCGGGGCCACCTCTGTTCAGTTGGGGAGGTTTCTTCCAGGCCCCACACAAGGCTGGGAGAAGCAGCGGTCATGGCAGCACATTCCTCAGTGACCCTCTGCAAGCTCTGGTTCTAGCAGCAGAGCCACTGAGAAAGGAGGAGTCAGGGTGGCCCCGTGGTCTCATGATCCATGGCTGTTTCTTACCCTCCGTGCTACACCTGAACTGCCATTACATTACTGTTTAGTCGGTGCTCCCTGGGGGCCAGCCACTGTTCTAAGTATTTATATACATTATCCCATTTAATACTGAAAACAACCCAACGCAGTGAGTAGTGTTATTATTCCCAATTCACAGATGAGACAGGGGAGGCGCAGAAGGGTCAGCAGTTTGCTCAGGGTGACCTGGTGGAGCAGGTAACCCCAGAGCCTGGCCCTGCACCTCGACCCTACAGCGCGCAGCACTGAGTGCTGAGGACGTTCACCCCAGGAAGACGCCACCAACAGGCGTAACTGTATTTTTGCTGAAACATAACGAAGAATGGAAACGATGGCAGTCCACACCCTTCACAGCACCGATTGAAGAGTTATCTCATTTAACCCTCATAATACTCTGGAAGTGGGACCAATTATTTCCACTTTTACGAAAGGGAAACTTGAGGGTCTTTATGATTTATTGACTTCTCCTAGGTCACACTCCGCAAGTGGGGGCAGAGCTCGGCAGCACTGGGTCACCGAGCAGCAGGCACGCGTCTTCCCGCTTTGCGCGTGTTCACAGGGCTGAGCAGGCAGGGCGCGCGGGATCCCGCTCGGAGCGGACCTGCAGGTGTCTGGGGGTGGCAGAGCCCGGAGCCTCCGGAGCTCTTCTTCCCCAGCCAGCCTCTCTCTGAGACGACAGACGCACTTGTTCTCTGCTTTGTCCTTGCACGGCTGCTCCCGGCACCTCTTGGGGAGCCTCACGTGGGACAGACAGGCGGACGGCCTCGTCGCTGGCACGCCCACCCCACTCCTTCTTCATGCGCAGACTGTAGGTAGGGGTCCCGTTTAGTTTCCAGAGGTGGCAAGGGGGACGGTAAGAAGGGGCTTTAGGAATTAAGGGGAACTTTCTGTGCCTCCAGGTTTGGGAATTTTAAAGTCTGGAGCAGGAAAAGGTGAGGGTTATTGATGACTTACTGGTAGAAACAAAAAGCTCGGTGAGGAACCCTCTTCACAGACAGCGGGGCAGGCTCTGGGAAAATCATTTGTTGTATATGAGCAACGTCTGTAGGATCGAACCATCTTCTGGAAAATTCCCTTGTTATGTGTAACCTTAGGCTGGGGCGAGCAGTGGAAAATTTAAAGACCCAATTAGCTGTAATGGGACACTATCTGTACAATTAAATGTAAAGGCTGATGTCCTACATCTAGACCAGCAAGCAAAATGTTTTCCAATGGTTACAATTCCTTGGGGGCCATTGGTCAGTCCAGCTGGAGCCAGACTCAGTGCTCCCATCTAGGCCTTTTTTTTTTTTTTTTGACTCTTTTAATAAATAATGGGGGCTCACTTTTGGCAGATGGAAGGTAGCCTGCCTTTCCTCCAGTTCAAGCTGAAATTCCCTCCCGGGGTCTTCTCTGCAATGTGTTATGCAAATTCCTAGCATCAGGAGATTGTCCTTCCTCCACCTTCCCAAACCTGATCCTTGTAAAAGTGCCCAACCTCCCTGCTTAAAACTGTTCAAGAGCATCATATTTACTCGCAGGACAAAGTAAAAAATCTGTGCATATTCTTCACCATTCCATAGTCTTCCCTTCAATTTCCAGCTGCCTCACCCACCATGTCTCTGCTCTCTCTGCTCCACTCACTCTCGTCCTTTTCCAGGTTTTCATACTCACAGGGCCTTTGCACATGTCCTTCCCTCTGCCTGGAGCCCTCTCCTCTCCTCTCCTCTCTTTCCCTAGTAAACTCCTACTCAACTCAAGCGTCACTTCTCCTGGAAAGTCAAATCCCCATTTTATAGACTTCCGCGGTGCCATGTACCTCCCTCTCTTACTCCCGATGAATTACATGTGTAAGTAATTATTTGGTTGTCTGTGTTTTCCAGATTGTAAGCTCCACAACAGCAGAAACCTTGCATGTTTTTGCTTACTACTTTGTCTCCAGCACCTAGCAGAGTGACTGGCACACAGAGAATACTCACTACATGTTTGTTGACTGACAGCGTGAAAAAATCCCAAACTAAAATCCAACTTCAGGCTCATTTAGGCCTCTGCTACCTAGATCAGCCATAGAATAGCAGAATTTCAGAGCTGAAACTCACCCACACCTTAGTCTTCAACCCATCCATCAATACTACTATTAGTATAATACCTTTTCTGTTTAAAAAAATGAAATCTCAGTGTTCATATATAGTCAGTAGATCATACTGTTTTTCTTATCTCTCCCCCACATCCTGTGTCCTCTCCTTGTCTGTTGAATTGGTAATCTCTAGCATGTATATTGAATGGTATGCCAGGCCCTGGCTGGTTTGGCTCAGCAGTTGGAGCGATGGCCTGAGGACCAAAGGGTCTCGGGTTTGATTCTGGTCAAGGGCACGTATCTGGTTTGCAGGTTTGATCCCCCACCACGGTTGGGGTCATGCAGGAGGCAATCAATCCATGTGTCTCTCTCACGTCAATGTTTTCTCTCTCTCTCTCTCTCCCTCCCTTCCTTCCACTCTATCTAAAAATCAATGGAAAAATATCCTTGGGTAAGGATTAAAAAGATAGATAGATAGATAGATAGATAGATAGATAGATAGATAGACAGACAAATAAATGGCACGCCAGATGTTGTTGTAGAAGAATGAAAAAAGGCCTGTGTCCTCTCAGCACCGATTAGTGAAAATATACAGTGTTTCTCTGAAAGGAATACTCTGGGCCCTGCAACGCCACCCACATGAGCTCTGCAGTTTCACTTCCTCCTTCCCATGTCTCTGCCTGTATCATAACCAACCGCAAAGGCCTTCCTTCCCAGCCATGCCTGCCCAGAACCCCATCCCCACAATAACCTTTGGTCATTTGGTGTGATATAGGTTTCCTCCACAACAAACGTACAATGTGAAACTCAGAAACTTGCAAAAATATCCATTGTATCACCAGTTGGAAAGCCCTGGTTTAAATCCTAAACCAGAGGTGAGAGTTTGGGGCGACAGAAGGAAGAGGGATGGGAACGGGGTGGGAATGGGGTGAGGGTATCTGAACCACAGCTAACCTGCCGTTCTCTTCTCTGCAGTGGCAGGCCATCTCTCTGACGGTTATTGAGAAGGTTCAGATTGCAGCCGCCATCCTGGGTTCCCTCTTCCTCATTGCCAGTATTTCTTGGCTCATCTGGTCGACCTTCAGTCCCTCGGCAAAATGGCAGCGCCAAGACCTCCTCTTCCAGATCTGCTATGGGATGTATGGATTCATGGACGTGGTGTGCATAGGTGAGTCTGGGGATTGTCTTCACGGGAAAGGGGAAGCCACATGGTGGTGAGTTAGACAGATCCCTTAGGATCCCACCCTCTGGAAGGTCAAAGCCAAGAAGGCACCAGCCTTGAAACCTGTGAGGTCAGGAAGGGTCCATGGCTTAGATTGGCGAAGCAAGTGGGGAGGAGGGGGAAGCAGGGAAGAGAAGGAAGACCTAAATCTTTCCCAAGCATATCTGTCTTGCCTGGTTGAAGATAAGGACAAGGAGGCTTGCCACTTAGAAGATTTGTGGAAAGTCAGTTGGTCAGGCTATCTGCCTCAAGCCAGAAGAGGAAAGCTTCTCTGTTGTGTACCCCGTGGCTGCCAAGCCAGACCAGGGATGCCTGCACATTGAACTCCATTCTCTTACAGCAGAATGCCCAGACACAGTATTGAGGATGCCTGCCTCCTTGTTCCAGCTTTCCATAAGCCTATTCCAATGCCCAAGATTTCTCTTGTCTAGTTGTTTTCAAACTGTGTGTAGCCCTGGGCTTCCACACACGGCTTCAGGAGGGAGAAATGGAATACTGCCCAGACAGGCTCTGAATCTTCCCCACTGCATCACCCTGAGCTTCTGTTCGTCTATCTATTTACATAAGTTTCCGTTTCAGGTACGATTCTGTTTAAAAGGCTTCAGTGTTTTAGAAGAATGTTGGAAACCCACTGCCTGGGTTCCTGCTTATCGCATTCCCAAATCTGTGTTCCCCTCTCTTCCATCATGTTAGGTTGGGTGGTGGAGGGCAGGGTCTTTTTGTTTTTCCCAACAAATAATGGTGGCTGTCAACTCTGACGTCTTCGTCCGAGTGGCTGAGGAGGTGGGGGTGGCCCTGGTTTTCTCTGAGTGACAGGGAGCATGCTGAAGCCCTGGCTGCACATCCCGACCTGGAGGGCTCAGATCACCCCTAGGCCATCGTGCCGACAGCATCAGAGCGCCATGGCTGTCTTCTCTGGGCGCTAGTTTGTGTATTATATCAAAATGCTACATTGCTTTGTTTGGCAGAAAAACATCTATTAGCTAGAATTGGGCTGGGATGATATTAATGACAGTTTCTCTGGGGTCCTGTGATATTAGAACCAGAGAGGTTGGAGGCTTGCATACGGATTACAGTAGCCAGAGACCAGTGATGCTGGAACTTGTAAACTTGTCTAAGCACCTTGCTTCCTCTCCATGCTAGCGAAACCAATACATCAACCCCCAGTTCCAGAGACTTTTCATTATGACATGTAGGCAGTGACACAGACTGCCCAGGTTTGGAGGGCTGCGGAAGAGAGAGGACTGTCAATGGGAGGAATATGACTCGAGGCATTCTAATTTAGTTCCCTCTTCCACAAAACTCCCTTCCTACTCCTGCTGAGCCCTGGTTTGTTGATGCCAAAAACCAGGTGTGTCTCCATATGGAGGTGTAGGGCTCTGGCATGGAGGGGAAGCAGTGCAGGGCCTTCCTATAGCGGCCCCTCCAGCTGCCCTTCATTCTCCTTCAGGCAGGCTTTTGATCTGTCCCTGATGTGAGCTTCTGTGAGACATGCTTACCTGTCACGTGGTGTATTAGTCAGCTTTGGCTGCAGTAACAAACAACTCCAAAATTGCAGGGCCTTACAACAACAAGCATTTATTTTCCATGCATGGGTCCACAAGATGGCTGTGTCCCTGCTGGGCTCGGCTTAGCGACTGACTGTGCACTGGGTTTGGGCCTGCTCTGAGGGTCTCTTCATGCTGGGATCCAGGCTAAAGGAGCAGGGATGACACGGAGTGTGTTCTCCTCCTAGCCAAGTGCAGGAGCGCAAGAGGACTGTTTGACACTTGCAATGTTTCTCAAAGCTGCTCAGTGCTGGTACACTGCTCTTCCTACCCACAGACATTGGCCAATGCAAGTCACCAACAAGCCTTAAAGAGGTGGCGGGGCAGGGAAGTATCCTCCTCCTTCCCTGTTGGGAGCATGGGCAAATGAGAGGAGCATAAATACCATCTACCACTCAGGGCTCCATAGATCTGGAGACTGAGAGAATTGAACATAGAAGAGATTACACAATCAACTAGTACAATACCCATGTTCTGCAGTTGAGAGAGCTGGGGCCCAGAGAAGGGAAATGATCTGCTCAAGGTCGCTCATCCGGGGTTAGAAGCAAGGTCTCCTGAGTGGCAGTCCAGTGCTCCTTTTGTCAGCCTTCTCGCTTCAGAGAGAGGAGTCCCGTGGCGTCACTTATGGGATACCTGCAGATGCCACCTGCCACTCTGGACACCTGGCCCACTTACAGGAGGAGCCTCACAAACAGCCCTGCTCTGCTCCCGTGGCTCCGAGCCACCCAGCACCCCCACTCTGGCCTGCCTGGCGCTCTGGTCTCTCCTGCTCATAGTAGCTCCTCCGAAGTACGGCTCTGCGGCACCTTCTCATCCTCTGTCTCTCTCGGCGCCTCTTTATCTGCCTGCCACCACCTGGCCCACTTCTATCTCTCTCATTTTTCCCCTCTTCTTATGTCCCTGTCGCATGCAGTCAGTCAGTTTCTGGGAAGAGCAGAGCGAGCTCAATATTGAGAGTTTTCACATTGTTTCCCTTCCTTCTAAGCCTTTAGGAAAACCTAACTTCCCAGACACACAGCCACGCCACGGTCTCTCTGTTCTGCTCGGACAAGCCAGTGACTGCTGGGAGACAGCCACTGAATGAAGAGGAGCACACAGGGACCCTAACTGCTTTTGCTGCCATCCGGAAGTGGTCAGATACATTCATATTCAGACCACCTTGTCTTTAGAAAGTTTACACTGTTCTGTCATTATGTTGGCTATAACTGGAGCTAATTCAGCGTCACATCATGTTCCCTGGGGCAAGGATGATTCTTCCCACTTTTCAGAGGGTAGAACTCTGAAACTGAAGGATTTGTCTTAGGCTGAGTTGGGCAGCCGCGTGGGACTCTCCACTGAGTGTTTTTCTAGAAGAGGCCATCCACAGGAGAAAATCCTGGGAGACAGAATCCAGAGGGAAGTAATATGTGACCTAGAGAAGGGAGAGGGTGTTGACAGGCAGTAGCTGAAATGCACAGATTCTCATGGTGGTTGTGATGATGGTGGTTTTGAGGGTCAAGTTCACGGCTGCTCTACAGTGTGCCGGCCAGTTGAGGAAAAACACACAGCGGTGCACAAGGGGTTGCGGGGTATCAGCTTTTCAAGGGTTCTCTGGAAGGAAGAAGCAGGTGAAACCTGCAATGCCTACCAGAGGAATCTTCATTTTTAGGCTCAACTAGATATTCAGACTCACGGGACTACCAGTGAGCACACTTGGCCCCAGATTCACTTAGAGGAATGCAGTACCATGGCCTCCACAAGGCAGGTCTGCTTACCTCTGCTGGTGGGTCCTTGCAGGACACTCCATATCCTCGTCCAGGGCTAGTCTCTTGGTCCCCAAAGAATAGCTCAGGAAGAAGGAGACGAGATGCGCACCAGTGGGTGCAAGGTGCACCGTGGCAGAGTTTCCAGGGTCCCGGCAAAAGTCTCTGCTTCCCTTTCCTTATCTGTGAAATGGAATAATAACCCCATCTTCAGAGTTGTTGAGAGGACTGGATAAGATGGTGTATGTAAAGGAGCAGGCACTCCTAAGTATCAGGGACCAGGCTAGGAGGCACCCGAGCAGGGTGGATTTTGCTCATAGTAGGCACTCAACAAAGGTTTGCCGAATCCAGCCTAGAGAACCTGACCCCGCGTCCTCACATAATTGAGAGTCTGCTGTTATTTGAAGCAATGCTTCCTCTGGAAGGCTTCGGGCTCCCTCACCCGTGTCCCCTCAATGAGAAGATCTGATTACACTGAATGTCCTCGTTCCTCCTGTCTCTCTTTCGTCATCTCTAACAATGCTGTCTGCCCCAGCAGAGGAGCTGACAGAGCCTCACGGAAAACAAATGGGACGTTCTCTGCTCCAGTGGGTCAAGTTATTAGAATTTAACAAGAGCAAATTAATTAAGGTCTTTGGCACCAAAAACATTTTTTTTTTCACTCCACAGGCCCAAGAGATTGGCCATCAAAAAGTCAACTTTGCAAAAATGAGGACCTCATCCTTAGCATGTTTGTTTTGCACTTGTGAGTGGAATGGGGTCAAGGGGAGGAAGGAGGGCAATGTTTCTGAGCTTGCTCTAAATCTTTAAAACAGTGGAATATGGTGATTAGCAAAATTATCTTTCAGATCTTTCTGTTAAAGCCTCCTCTGTGTGCTGTCTATTCAGGTTATTTCCTATGATTTAGAGATACCTGGTGCCTGCCCTCTAATATACAGGAATTCAAACCCTGATTTATGGCAAGTGGGCAGAGGGTGGTGGCAGCAGAACTATAAAAACATTAGTTTTCAAACTCAATTTTAATTCACATTAACTAAAAATGCATGTATGCCACAAAGATTCCTTCCTTTCTTCCTTCCTTTGGACCGGCCTGTTAACCCTTTCAATTCCCTGATTAAGAAACTTTGCAGATATGGAGGAGACAGCCTGATGCAGTGGAAGAGACTAGGAAATAGAAGATCTAGGTCTGAAAACCAGATCAGCCACTAACTACCTCTGTGACCTTGGGCAAGTTATTTCCTCTTTCTATAACTCAGTTAACTCACCTGTAAAATGAGAGGGTTGACCCTGATAACCTCCAAGGTCCTTCTAGGTCTGACATCCTAGGATTTTGAAGTTACTTCTATTGTGAGAGGATGTCACAATTTTCAAAGGTTAACAGTATGGCTATGGAGGAGTCTCATTAATGGTGGACCAGGCCAAACAACCCATAGGCATCAACTATGTAAACGAGCAAGTGAGTCTCAGTCTATGTTCCATTATCTGCAGGTAGCTTCTCCAACTTTCTGAATTAACTATTAACTCATATCTCACGCATGCCCTCCCTCACCCCACATGGCTTCCCATGCACAACCACCTCTCTCCACAGCTGAGCTGCAGTGCTCGGAGGGTGAAGATGACTGGTTTAGAAGCAGACACCCCAAGTGAGCACTGTCCCCCCTCAAAGGAGACCCCTTGGGAGGTAATCCACTTAATCCAGTTGTGATGATAGGCTCAAAATATTTTAGGAACACCTCTTGAGAACTGTCTTCAGTGCCTGAAGCACAGTCTTTGGAACAGACTCAGAGTGAGTGGCATATCTCTCTGTTGTGACTAGAAATTAGCCCAACCTGATAAATAAAGTGGGTGCTCTAGCCAGCAAATACATTTTGAAGACCACATGAAACAGGCCCTAATCTGCTTTTCTCTTGCAGCCTCTAACCTAGCACGGAAGTGATTTTAATTAGGGTAACTCTAGCAAATATATACAAAAAATACCCCCCCCCCCAAATATCAGTGGATTAGTGCAATAGAAGTTCCTGATCAGTGGGAGATTCCCCTCCACACAGTGATTCAGGGACCCAAGTCCCTTCCATCTTGTGGCTTCAAAGTTACGTAGGGCTTTTGAGTCTTTTATCTCCAACTAATAGAAAGGAAAAGAGGACATGGATAAGGGACACAAACACACTTTCCCCCTCAATACCCATTTTTTAAACCTTGACCATGTTTGCATAAATACACTACTTTTGTAACTTTATAATAACTCCTTTAAAATGAAGTTATGTGATACTTAATCATCGTGATAATGAAATAATAACTAATATTTATTATTCATTATGTACCAAGCACTGTGAAAAGTGGTTTATGTACATCATCTTATTTCCTCCCTACAATCCTATGATGTAATTATTATTATAATGCCAATTTTCTTGATGTGAAAACTGAGGCTAAGAGGTATATTACCCAAGGTCATACAACTAAAACCCAGTTTAATCTGATTCCAAAGCCCACATCCTTAACCACTCTGTTGTAACAATGTAACACGTATATTAAAACATATCTTCTTCTGAATTCAAATAGAAATTATATATACATATACATATATATTTCCAAAAATATTGTCTCCTCTATAGCTGCACTCTCTGGAGGGAGCACCTGACCTTGAGCACAGAGGAGGAAGCAGCCCAGACACCCAGCACTGCTCTGTTTCAGATAAACCTAGGTTTATGTCCTACTTCATGTACAAGCTATATGTCTTTGGGCAAGACATTTAACCTCTCTGAGCTCAGTTTCCTCTTCTATAAAGTAGAGATAATATCACCTACCTTATAGGGTTTCTATGAAAAGTAAACTATATTTGCAAAGCCACTTTAGAGTGACAAACATAGTAAGCATTCAATAAATATTGACTATCATCACCATCAATCACCATCATCGCCAGCACCTTCATCACCACCATCCAGAATGGCTGAGAAACGCAATTCTGTCTGTATCTGTCCATAGAGTGAGAGCTCTAAGCCTCATAAAGAAATCCCACAGAAAAATATCCACAGTATCTTAGGGCATAATTCACAACACACTTCCAGGAATGGGCCTCTTAATTATATCAATGCAAAGATATTTGGGGTTCCAGGATATTTCTCTTTCCTACTCACTCCTACAGAGTTAAGCTTACTTCATGTCAAAGAGCCTCAGAACCCAATGGTTTCCAGCAAAGGTCTTCTCACAGGTCTCTGCAATGCCTTGGGTAAGCAGAGTGTCTGGAATGTTCTCACGCTGATGCATTGAGAAACACTCTGTATGGCTTGACCAAGGTCAACTGGCCCAGCAGAGGCCCTGCTGGGAAGGGAACTCTTTCAGAAGTCACCTCCAAGGGGACAACCTCTCCCTGGGTACTGAAAAGGCACTGAGATCAAAACAGAATGTGGCTTTGCATTCGCCCTCACTGAGTGAGTTTAGCGTCCTCTGTCCTTTGAGTCTTTGCTGAAAGAGTCAGATAGCTCAAAGCACTCATCAGACTAAGACTCAAAGCATTTGAGTCAAGGTGAGCTTGCCCAGATGGGACCCCTGGACCACATTTCACCAGTTCCTCAAGGGGGGCCCTAGAAGTACAGCTTAGCCACACTTGTGAGAAGCACAGAACTGTACCTCTGGAGAATATTGGGCAAGTGGCATTGTCAATCAGGCCTGTCCCAGCATCTTCTGTCCCACCCTGATAGGTGGTTAGATTGATTTCTTTCCCACACCTGCCTGATGAGTTGTTTGGTGCAGGTCCTGACAGGGCTAGCCTCTTGAGGGGTAGCATCTGGAAGGTGAGTGGCAATGGTGGGACTTCGGAGGTGTCTTGTCCCACGCTATCTGTCCCACGTAATTCTGCAGGGGGAGGGGACTATCCCTCCACGTCACTACTGAAGGCTTTTGGCGTTGGGAGGAGACACAGGTGGGAAGGCTTGTCTCCATTTCTGTGGAGTCCGTTGGTCTCTAGAGATCCTTTCAGTTCCAGCATGTTACTCATCGATAAACAGTGACTCAGATTGAGGCTCGGGAAGGACAGTTGGGAGATGGAAGAACAGGTGCTTGTGTTTGGGGATGGGGTTGGCAAGGAAGAAGGAGGAAGAGATATGAGTGGACTTTTTCTATCCTGTAACCTCCCCAGCCCCACAACAATCAATGTCATGTAGCATTGAGTATTAAATGTGTGTCCGGAACTGTGCCATGGAACCAACACACAGGGCTCATTACCTCATTTAACCTCACAATGACCCTATAAGGATGGAGTATCAGCCCCAATCTACTCAGAAAAAGGACGTGACTTACCTAAAGCCACAAGGCTAGTACGTGACAGTACTCTGAATGTTCAATGCATGTTCATCAGTGAGTTGACTCTAAATTGTGGGGCCCAAAGTTCTTTGGGTCTAAGAGAGAAATAATCCTTTTCTCCAGTGGCCTGACATTTCCATGTCTGTCACATCTGGAAGTGGAGTATTTTTTTAAGTTACTTATAGTTCCTTTTTTTGTTGTTAAAAATGTAGAGCCTTCTGTGAGGTAGTAGAGGACGAGGACCATGTCTTAGGCAGTGCTGCTCCAGTGTGGTCTACGCACAGGCTGCACCAGCTCTGCCTGAGCTTCTTAGAAGTGCACGTTCATAGGCCTCACCCCAGACCTGCTGAGTCATACTCTCTGGGGGCGGGGCCTGGGAATCTGTGTTTTAACAAGCTCCCTGGTTGATTCTGGTGCATGCTGAAGTTTGGGAAGCACTGTTGGAGAGTTGTCTGTGACTTTGATGCCATTTAACCAGGATACCAGCAGGGTATGGGGGTAGGGAGGGGGATTCTAGCATTGGGGAGGGGACCAGAGGCTTCTCTAGACTTCTCAGTTAGCTTTGGCCTCTTCACTCCCTATGTGATGGGAACCGGGTGCTCATAGAAGCATATAGTATGTACTCAGGAAATACCAAATGGAATTAAACTGTATCTCACTGCTATGGATACCACCAGAGCTGATGGCCAGGGTTCAGCAAGGGGGTTGAGATGTCACATCAGGAAGTACTTGCTGACAGCACTATGGCGAGCTGGGGCGTGGAGGCTGTGCAGGCAGGAGCACCCACTCACCACGGCCATCGTCCCTTGTGGGCCGAGCTGAGCAAAAGGCCATTTCACCTGGCGGTCAGGGGGAGCTACGATGACAAATGAACGTTTCTGACAACCTATGCAGCCTACAGTTTTGTGACGAAGAGGAGGCCAAAAGGTAGAGAGATGTTAGAAAGACAAAGGCAGCAATGAATTCTTCTGGAACTAGATTTCCCACAAACATAGCCCAGGGTGGGGCACCTTGTAGGTGGTTACCAGGTAACTGTTAAATTACATAGAAAATCCCAGAAAAGGACTCAATCAAAATGTACTGGGTTTCTAATATTACCACACCCTCAAAATTTTCATTTTCTCCTGCTACTTCTCTGCCTCCCTTCAACAATAGCCTTCTTTCCTCCTGTTCTAATTTCTCTCTCCCTTTCTCTCTCTCTCTCTCTCTCTCTCTCTCTTCCCCAATGCCATTTCCCATCCATCTTCTTTCTCTTCCATCTCTTCAACCTTGCCCATGTCACCTGTTCCAATCAGGTGAGCCCCACCCATCTTCCCTCATTAAAAAAAAAAAAATTCTGCCCCCCAAGGAATCAATAAGTAATTTGTAGAGCAGGAAGCAGAGGGGCTGCCAGAGAGTAGATGTGAATGAGGTAGTTTGTGCTTTCCCAACTTCGCCAAACGAGCATTATCTACAAAAACAGGTGCACCTTCCTCCCCTTCAGCCATCTATCCACTAAAATGCTTTAATTACTTCCTGAACACTAGACAGTTAGATAATTAGAAGGCAGCATTCAGACCAAAAATTTAAGCCACCCTATTCAATCAGGGTAAAATTGTCTGATCAAGAAGCTAATTAAGAATCAAGTGTAGTGGCTCTTATTGGAAAGAGGTAGTTTAAGGCTTCAAAAAACCCTGCTTCTCACTCCCCGAGGCCCTGTCCACTCCATCATTTCCAAGGCTTCATTAGTCTCCTGGAACTGTGGTAGCTGCCCAAGCCTCAGCCATGCTTCTGTCCTCGAAGGGCTTGTGATCTAGGGGAAAGAGCACAGCAGGTTCAAACAAGGCTTCTGGAATAAATGAACAGAGGAGCACCACAGTGCCAAGGTGCACAGTACGTATTCAAAAGGTCGAAAAGTGATGAGCGTTGGCACATTGGGAGAGGGTGAGAGCGTGGGTAAAGAGGCCGTTTCCTTGTCCAGAATCAGAGAATCAGGCAGGCCGATCAAGGTGGTCAGCTGAAGATTTATGAATTCCCTAAAATTATAAGGACAGTATGTGTGTCTGTTTTTGTGTTTTTTTTCCCCCCAGTAAGATAGATGGTCCTTAGCTTTCATGAGATCCTCAAAGGGGTACATACCCAACGCATTAGGATCTCCTGGGCTACAGGGAGAGTGTCTGTCCTTCAACAAACCCTTGAAGACTTGTACCAAGTGCAGTTCCAGGAGCTGTTGGAACACTGGAGGAAAGAGGGGCAGTGGTAGCTGTCTTCCTCTAGAATAGAAGCACAGTGTGTTGGAGGTTGGAGAGGTTTTGAGGTGTTGCCATCCAGTCTCCTTGCTTCGCACCAAGGAGGCTGGAGTGACTCACTGCTGTTTGCTCCTCTGAGTCAGCACTTACCCGCAGGGACCACACCAGCTACCCCTAGATTTACAATTGCTGTAAATTCCATGATGCCTCATCCCCAATCATGTCACTCACCACCACAGGTCCCCACCTCCAAGACCACCCTCACAATATGGGCAATCATTCCTTTCCTGTTTTGCTCACCCCTGAACCAGCCCCATCTTCCCAGCCCTTCTGTTGTGCCCTCTGGACCTCGTGGTCCCTCACTGGCAGCCTCTTCTCTGAGGGTTACTTTTGTCTTCCCTTATTTGCAACCTGTCTCCTGAGGGCAGTGTTTTCCTACATGGCTGTCTCAAGTGGTGGCTGCTTTCTCTCTCATACAGTATTCTGTGGGGTCCGGAGGTGGGGTTCATGTCCTCCTTGCTCCCTATTACCAATTCCAAACCACCTCTCTTCCTTTATTGTTCAGAAGCTCCACCCCTTCGCAGTACATGTCATCGTATATTACCACCCCTTTTCCTTTCTTGATGCTGTTGGCTGCTGACCGCCTACACACATTCCTGATGTATCTGGCTCACAGGCTCCCTCCCACCGGTCTTGACTTTAGCATCTCTATAGATCAGTGGTTCTCAGCCAAAGTGGTACCATCCCCTAGTGGGAATTTTGGAAATGGATGAGGTTTTTTTTATTTGTTTTCAAATGTAGTTGTGCCCCAGCATTTATATCGAAATTTACATAGTCTTGTTATAAATGAACCCTCCCCCACTTTTTACTTTCTCGGTAGGGCATTATATTAATTTTTTTTTAAAAAGCAACCATAGTGACTTATCTTATGAATCTCATTTCAGGCTAAGAAAGGGGATATTAAAATATATTTGTTATAAAAAGAGGGCATTTGGTCTGATAGCACTGAGGACGGCCGATGTAGATAATCTGTCTGACTCCTCATTGCTCCAAAGTCCTTTTCCTCCAGCCCACTTCAGCCCCTCAGTGCCCCTTATCCTCACCAAGAACCACACCACTCCCCAAATCTTTGAACATCCCACTCTCTGATTATCACCTGCCCCCCCACCCCCACCCCCATCTCTGTAGTTTACTGATTCCTTGGCTGGTGTATGGAAAAGGGAAGTAAAACAGGTGACTTCTAGAAGCTGAAAAAGGCAATTCTCCAACTTCATAGACCTTTTGTCATTGACCCTAAATCTTTTCTTTTTCCTTATTCTTTATCCGTTTTGTGTCCTCACTTCTCTCCTCCCAGCCTAGACTCCATGGGCCAGTGTAATAACTACTCCCTTGCAAACATCCTTAATTTTCACCCTCCCTCCTGTCTTACTTGCGTGCAGAAACAGTCTACACTAATTACATCCAGCTTGCCTTACTCCACAAATGCACCTAGCAAGCATCTTACGGTGTAGAGAAAAATCACACAACCAGTGACTAGACTTCAAATCTATGGCTGCAAGTTTCAAATGGGCGCCCAACACCATCAGATAATTCTGCCACATCTCCCTTGTAAATTCACTCTCCTGCTTTCCGAGATCATTATTTCCTACTTTCTTTTTTCTCCACACACTGTCAATACTTCCGTCCTTATTTCTTCCCCCTCAGCTGATGACCTCATGGAAAAAAAAGATGCACTTGGATGAAAACTACCTGATTTTCCCACTTTTCACTTCTATCATCTTACCTTCAAGGTGCCTACCAAGCCAATGGTCACTCCTCATTTCACTGACCACTCAACAGCACGTCAAAGAGTTACCACACTCTCTTTCCTGAAACACATCTTTCTCTAGACTTCTGGGTCTCCACACTTGCTGGTCTTCCTTCCACACCATTTATTGCTCCTCCAGAGCCTCCTTTGCTAATTCCACCTCCACTAACTCGCCACCAAACCTCTATACATCAGAAGCTCCGTGGCTCTGTCATCGGCTCTCTTCTCTTGTTTATCCCCTCTGCCCAGGCGATCTGGGCCATTTCCAAGGCTTCAGATTCTACCTCTGTACTGAGGACGTCTCCAAGCCAGACCCCTCTCTAAGCTTCAGACGTATATGTTCAACTGCCTTGCTGGTCCTTCCATTGAGAGTTCTATCAGACATCTTAAATTTGCCATGAATAAAATATAACTTTCACTGTGACTAAATAATGGTCCCCAAAGACAACCAAGTCATAATCTCTGGAACCTGTTAATGCTACCTTATGTGGTAAAAGAGATTTTTGCAGATGTGATCAATGTAAGAAATTTGACATGGGGAGATTATCCTGGTGATTCAGGTGGGCCCAATGTAATCACAGAGTTCTTATAGGAGGGGGGAGGAGGGAGACTTGAAGACAAGAGTCGTAGGGGATGTGACAGTGGAAGAACGAGGTGGACTGAGGCAAGGAAGAAGCAAGGTGACTTCCAGAAGCTGAAGAAGGCATGGAAATGGATTCTCCCCTCAAAGCCACCACAAAGAACCAGCCTTGCTGTCACCTTCAGATCAGCCTAGTGAGACTGATTTTAGGCTTCTGATCTCCAGAACTATGAGAATACATTTGTGTTATTTTAAGCCACTAACACGTGTGGTCATTTGTTACAGCAGCCGTAAGAAACTAACAGTCACTGCCACCACCACACAAAGCCATACCCTTACCCTTGGGCCTTAAAGATCTCGATAAATGGTACCACTACTGAATGCCGAGGCCAAAATCTTCCAACTTGTTCAGATTTTTCTCCGGACTCACACCTCCCCTACCAGCAAGTCTTTCAGCTCTACCCCCGGCATACACCCTGACTCCAGTGATTCCTCACTGTCTCCACTGCTATCCCCTCGTCTAGGCCATCGTTTCCAACTTGAACCATCACGTCACTTCCTGCTTGGGCTTCTGCTCCTACTCCTGTCCTCCTCAGTTTATTGTTTCCCAGGAGCCAGAATGAGCTTTCTGAAGGGTAACTCAGATCACATTATCCCTCCTATTAAGTCCTTCCATGGCTTCCCATTATACGCAGGATAGAATTTAAGTTCCTCGCCATGGCCTACAAAGCCCTATCATCGCGTGGCCTCTGCACTCGTCTCCCTGCCCTTCCCCACTCATTCACTGCACCAGGGCCACACTGACCTCTTTTCTGACCCTCTGCATTCATTCCCACCCCCTGGCCTTTGCACATGCAGATCCCACCACTAAATGCTCTCCTTTCAGATCTTTGCATGGATCCCTCCTTCTCATTATTTAAGTCTCAAGTCAACTATCACCTCTCATCCCCCTCTTGCTAAACAGGACTTTAACATCTACAGCCAGGGGCTATTTAACCCTATGTTATCTTCCTCATAGCATTTCTTCAGTACCTGAAATAGCCCTACTGGCTGGCTTACATGCCTGTTGTGTGTTTCTCTGCTACAATGAATGTAAGCTCTCTGAGGGCGGGACTCTGCCTCTCCGGCTCACTGCAGTATCTCTAGTATTTGACACACAGTAGGTATGCAATTAATATTTATTTGCCTGATTGTCTGACACGGCTTATTCCTGACTCTACCTTCCCACTGACCAATATAACTGCACCAACGTTCTCTCTCCCAGGGGTGTGTATTTCAGCAGTGTTGGGTTATTTGTAATCAATGGAATTTCAGACATTCAGCAGGTATGGAATGACCATGGGTTTCTTTCATGGTGCCTTTGAAAGCATATGGTTCATTCGGCATCAGCTAAGTACCGGGGGCCATGGATACATGGAGGGGGGAAAATACAGGGTGGGGCAAAAGTAGGTATACAATTGTGAGTACTCGAAACAGAGTTGACTCTTGTATTATTATTTATTAATTATTGTATTCTTTCCCACATGAACAGTTGTAAACCTACTTTTGACCCACCCTGCATTTATATTACGCCTCAGTGGACAGCAGGTTTGGATTTTTGTGAAGCCAAGATGTGGGCGGGTAGGGAGAGGTGGCAGAGGGATCCAATGGGGGCGCTCAGCTGTTTCATGGACCTGGTGTGGTTTGCACCCACTGAAGGCTCGTGGAGCCTAGGAATGTGGGGATGGCAACCATGTGACTCGAAGCTGAAAGGTAGGTTTGAAAAGAACAAATCAAACTATATATATTCGCCACACTGATATCCGTTTATAATTAAAGGGAGATCATAACTTGTTTTCCCTTCCTTGGCCTTGTTCTTGTCCCTGCTGCCCCAGGTCTCATCATCCACGAGGGACCCTCCGTGTACCGCATCTTTAAACGGTGGCAGGCTGTCAACCAGCAGTGGAAAGTGCTGAACTATGACAAGACAAAGGACCTGGAGGATCAAAAGTCAGGAGGCAGGACAAACCCCCGGACCTCCTCGTCCACCCAGGCCAACGCCCTCTCCTCAGAAGAGGAGGCCGTGGACACCCCCGCCCCTGAGGAAGGCCCTGCCCGGGCAGCCAGCCAGCCCTCAGGCCCTGTGTCTGATCACCACTGTGCTTACACCATCCTGCACATCTTGAGTCACTTGAGACCTCATGAACAGCGGAGCCCCCAGGGCGGCAGCCGAGAGCTCGTCATGAGGGTCACGACAGTGTGAGGAGAGACCTGGAGGGGGGCTGTGACCACGCGCGAGGGGCGGGTGGCCCGATGGAATGCTGGTCTGGGAGCAGGTGTGGGAGGCCGGGTGGCTCCCCAGGGGCCAGGGCAGAGGGTGGGGGCTTTCGGGGGTCTGGGGGCAGGACTGGAGCTGCAGTGAGGGACGCTGGTGCGGTTTCGTGGTTTCCAATCAGTCAATTCCGTTCTCCAACAAGAGCAAGGAAAACCAATACAAACTCAACAACGAAGTGCAATGCGGACTGAACCTAACACAACACAGCAACGGGGGTCTGTGGTACCCTGCACAAAACACCTGGGAGAGATGGGGGCTGCAGAGGGCGAAGCCGGCGCCCTCGTGTGCCAGGGAGGAGAAGTGCGAAGGGTGCGGGAGGGAAAAACACCTGTAGCCTGCCCTGCTGTGCCCTTGAGTTTGCTCTGGTTTCTCTCCGGCTGTGACCCGCTGGCCGTGGGGGGAGGGGAGGGAGAGGGACGGGCGAGGACAGGCAGGGAGGATACATAGCTTTTGCAGCCCCTGGGCTAACCTGGATGAGCAGGATTTCTAACTCAGATGGCTTAGGGACTCTGGGTGGACGGTGTAGGGAGGGAGCTCTTGGTGTGAGCGGCCAGAGGGGGATTTTCCTCCCTTCCAAACCTTCCAAAGAGGAACTCCCAATTTCAGGTGGGCTCAAAGAGGGTTTAGGTTTGGAGATGGATGTCTTGTTGTGCCCTTGTGACTTTATTTTATGGTGATTTGGCTCAAAGATGTTTACAGGACACACACACACACACACACACACACACACACACACACACACACACAACTAGAGAAAAGTACAGATTTCCCGTGGGTATCTCAAGCACAGTCCTGCTGCTGTGGCTTCAGCCTTCAAAGCTGTCAATCCAGGAGGGACTTTCCCTACTACCCACCCCCACCTTGTGCCCTCCTGCCTGGGTGGGTGAGGCTGGCTGGATGTGTCCCAGCCAGTGGAGTCGAGACCCGTCTAAGTATCCCTTGCTGCGGGGGCCTCCCCAAGGGCAGCTTGGCTAAGCCCTCAGTGCTAGTGTCCCCCTGGTCCCTCGGAGCACCGAGGCAGGTCTGGGACCCTGGCAGGGAGCATCGTCCCTCAGCCCGCCTCCTGGTTCCCGGGACCCTGCCAGGGAAGGCCACTGGGTGGCCACCTGCAGAGTTTCTTGTTGTCATTGCACAATGGCTGCGTCATCCATGGGTATTCAAGGGACACTGTCAAGTACTTTTTTAAACCAGTTTTTAGGGTTTTTTAAAACTCTCTGTTGTTTGTATTATTCTCTTAAAAGCTTGAAAATAAAATTTCTTTCCCTACCACGTGTCCTTTTCCATAGCTGCACTTTCCTGCTCTGTCCTGTCCTCCCTCTGTGGTATGATCCTGCCTTCCCGCTCCCTTGTGTCTTCTCCACCCAAAACTCCTCCGTAGCAAGAAATCAAGAGTGTTTTTATTTCTGCTTGGACAGTTCAGAGGGGGTAGGGCAGGGTGTGTGTGTGCGTGTGTGTGTGTGCGCGCGTGCGCGCCTGCTTTGGAGCCCTGGGACTCCCTGGCCTCTTCTTGGCTTCCTGGCAGATGGATTCCTTCGAGGCAAAAAGAATAACTCCCAAACTCTCCCCTGGTTTCTGCCCAGGAAACCTAGAAGCAGAGACCAGTGTTGGGAGGCAATCTGGAGAGCTTTCACCCATCGGGCCATTTTGCAGAAACTGAAAGAACCACAGGAGGGCCAAATGTGTTTGGTCCTCATTCCCCTGACACTTTTCCTTTGAAAAATCAGAAGACAGCCCCCAGGTCAGGGTCCCAAGAGGAGGCTTGGACATATGAGGCAGCAGACAAGCTCTGTCCTCCCTTCACCCTGACCTGGGCCTCCTTCCTCAGGGCCAGCGGGTGGTCATCAGTGGGATGTGAGTAGGCCTAGGAAGCTCCTCCCTGAGGGACATCATAGTTGGTGAGTGACCAAAGGATGCACACGAGCAAAACACATAAACAAGTGAGACCCAACAACACCATCCAAGTATTCCTTGTGGAGCAAAGGTTTGTATTTTCCTATGTGGCCTCAGAACAGGCCATTCAGGTTAATTAAATATTTATGGAAAATATAGATGTCTTACACGGACCATCTATTTTCAGAAAAAGGACTAGAATGCAACAAGGCGCATTTCACAACTATAGCGACCATCGAGCTGTCTCTGGTGACTCACAGAACACTTCCGAATCCGATCATCATTCAGAATGTGCTGCTGAAGGAGAGGTGACTAATGAAAAATTCTCACGGAACGCTACTTTGTTGCATCTTGATGCTGGGAGCTCTAAGGCTGCAAAGGCCGTGCCTGTCTTGTTTATTACTATCCATCCAGAATGCACAGCAGAGCATGGCAGATTGTAGGTGCTCCAGAAATATTTTTGGATGAATAAGATACTCCTGGGAGAGGATGGGACTACCTTCCGCATGCAGGAGACATGCTTCCTCTTCTTTCCACTTGTACCCTAGCTCTCAAGTTCAATAGTAGCGCAGAAAAGGAAAGTCCACTTTTGACGTCTCCACAGGACGGTAGCTTCCCTGTGCCTTGGGAAATGGAGCTTCTGGTCCAAAAGTGAATGAACTGGGTTTTTATATTTTAGATGCACCTCTGGGGAGTGAGGGAGGAGAGCACCCTGATGACCAGAGACCGCCTTCCTTTTCCAGGCGTGCAGGTCATCCTTCATACCACCAGACAAATGTCCCGGCTCCCTGTGGCGTTACCTGATGCAGAGCAAGGAGAAGTGGCCAGGGAGTTCACCTGCATCTCAACCACGAGGATGGCCTACACAGGGGACGAGATGCCAGCTGACACCTAACGCTCCTTCCACGTGCCAGGCACCAAATCAAATACTTTACACATGTCAACACTCTCAGCACTCCCACAAATGATGAAGTAGGCAGCATTGTTGTCTTCATCTTACAGATGTGGACACTGAGGCAGAGATTAAGGAACCAGCCCATCTCCAGCAGCCAGGCATGCGCCCAGGCCGCCCAGCTTTGATTGCAGCCAGTCCGTCGCACCCCTGCCGGGCACCTGGCGCTAGTTTCAGGGAAATCAGGCCAGTGCAGGGAGCTCATCATGGCAGAGGCCTATAGAAAGATTTGGAGAAATCGGAGCTAAATCATTATAAACTATTTCTGTCCCCTACAAAAGAAAATAAATTAATTTACCTAAAAACTGATTTTTGACGTTGTCCAGGTAACATCCCAGCCGATTGACAGCCTATATAACAACAAGTTGGCTATGTCTGGACACTGAAGAATCCTGAAAAGACACTGGACTTACTTCAACCACACTTTTCATAGACAAAGGGCCAGATTCTATCCGGATCACAGAGTCTTCTGCTTCTAGAAAACAAGAAGTGAAAACGTACCCTGTTTATCGGGACTAGACTTTTGGCCCTGGGTCCAAGCGAGTGGTGCAGAGTGGCGGGTTGAGGGTTCTGGTCATAGCCCACAGAGTTTAGGAGGACCCCACGATTCTGAAACCTTGTCCCTATCTATTGGGAGAATCAAATCTGTCACCATCTTAAAGCACGGAACCACCCAAATCATAGAATTCTTATGAGAGAATTTACTACGACTTCTTTGTTTTGCACATGAGGTCCAACATGAACGACGGAGGATGGGCACGGTCTGGGGAAGAAGAGAGAAGCAGGCTCACCCTGCGTGCGTGCCCGCTGCACCTTTCAGAGGGGACGATCCTGCAAACAGAGCAGCCTCGGTGCCCCGGTGCCCTCGGTGCTGGCTGCAGGCTGGTGCTCTGCTGCCCCTCCCCGACCAGGGCGCAAGCCGCTTGTGCATCTGTTAAACAAGGAAGGGCACACCAGACTTTGTGTCTAATCCTTCTGTCCTGTTCCCCAAGCACTGTGAAGAAATAAAATAGCTAAACTATAGTACGCTCCATATGCCAAGCCTCAGATCACACTTTCCATGCATACTAACTTATTTAATTACCAAAACAACCCCACAAAGTGGGGAACTACTCTTATTCCCATTTTTCAGGTGAGAAAACTGAGGCACAGAGAGGTTAAGCATGTGGCCCAAGGTCACGTAGCCATGCAGGGCAATGGTAGAATTTATACCGTAGCAGTCGGCTGAGGACAGTAACCACTGCACTATACCGCTTCTCAGGAAAGTGGGCATGCATTTAAAAGTTTTATTCTGGCCCTGGCCGGTTTGGCTCAGCGGTTAGAGCGTCGGCCTGCGGTCCAGACAGACCCGGGTTCGGTTCCCACTAAGGGCATATACCTCGGTTGCAGTTTGTCCCCGGCCCTGGTTAGTCGTGCGGGTTGCAGCCACTCGATGTGTCCCTTTCACGTCGATGTTTCTCTCTCTCTCTCTTCCTCTCTCTCCCTCCCACTCTATCTGAACAAAAAATGAAAAAATGTCCTCAGGTGAGGATAAAAAAAAAAAAAGTTTTATTCTGATTTGAGGCATTGGAGCAAAATGAATGAGCCCCACACCAACTGGATGTCTTCTGTTCCCAAAGTCAGCTAAGGTCAGCTCAAACCTTTCCACTCCTCATCCTTTGGGAAGGTGGATGCCCTCATTGGGATTCTTAAGAATTCAGGCCCTAAAACATGTTCCAGTTGCTACCTACTCCATTTCCAGAATCTCCTGGACTCAGGGTTTCCACTTTGTGTCTTGTAGCAATTCCTTTATTCTAACTCTAGGTTAAGCCCAAATGTTGGACATGATTCCTCCTCCTTGATTCTCCCTCCCATCCAACTATTACCACTGACAGGTGTGTACAATAGTTTTACTGGAAACTGGGAGGTAACTTAAAGATTATTCCTATAAAAACCTGCAGTGAGGGATTGCTTTGAGGAAGGTCCTCACCAAGTGGGTGTCTCAACTATAAATCAGATAAAATACCTTCAAGGATCTTACCGTCCAGCTACTGGACTCTAGCAAGAGGCTCAGCATCTCTCATCCAAAGCCTTTTCCATGAGCGAGCCTGACGAGCTTCCTCGTCCTTACTGACTACAAATATGTTGACAATAGAAACCCAGCGCTTCCCTCGGTCTCTCTTTCCTGTGCGTCTCATTTGCTACTCACACAAAACTCCCCTTCTGACATTTCTCGTGTGGAGGTTTTCCCCACAACAAGCACCTCTCGGTGACACCAGCTGGGTGCCCTATGATTTAACTCAATTCTAACACTCTCTCCCTGGAGATGATGGCAGATCCCACAGGTGAAGGACCCAGTCCTGCAAGTGCTCCCCTCCCCCCACACCCTCTCCACACCATACTTTGGATGCCGGTTGGGAGCTCAGGTTGTGACCTGTGCTTATGACCAGCCAGCTATAGGTTAGAGGTTCCACTGGCTGCTCCCTGGGTTTGATCAGTTTGCTAGAGCAGCTCACGGAACTCAGGGAAACACCTTCACGCTCACCAGTGCACTGAGGGTATGAGAAAGGTGCAGGTGGACAGCAGATGAGGGGATACACAGGACAAGGTCTGGGAGGGTCCTGAGTGTAGGAGATTCATCCCCTGTGGAGCTGGGGTGTGTCACCCCACTGGTGTGGATGTGTTCACCAACCTGGGAACTCCACGAACCCGAGCGACTGGGTTTTATGGAGGCTTCCTCACGCAGGCACCATCAATGACGGATTCCATTCCCAGCCCCTCTCCTCTCTGGAGGATTGGCAGGGGGCTGAAAACTCCAAGCTTCTAATCTTGCCTTGGTCCTTCTGGTGACCAGCCTCCATCCAGGAACCACCCAGGAGCCCGCTCAGTGTCACCTCATGGAGCAAAATTGCTCCCGGCACTCTTATCATTTAGGAGCTGCTGTGTCAGGAACTGGGGGTCGAGGCCAATGTATATTTTCTATTATCTAATAACAACATTCTCTGTCCTGGGAAATTAGCATTTTTAAGAGGAGATGATTCTTGAGCGCAAGGAGTAAGTCTCTAAGGGGAAGAACTTCAGTAATCGAGCAGGTGAAGGGCGGTGCGCATTCTTCCAGCCAGGAGGATCGCGGCCGCGTGTGCACCTGACACACAGACACAGAAACATGGTGACAAATGCGTTCCCTGAAAGTGACACTGTCACGGCCTGTCGACTGAGCACTTTGGATCGCCTCAGGAGGACCCCACGCCAGGCAGCAGGTGGAGAGCGGCAGGAAGGGTCTGTCTTTCTCAGGCCCTCTGATCTGTCATGTCACCTGGTTTGAGCATCTCTCTGTCTAGTGGTTAGATTTAGGATATCACCTCTTCTGTCCCAGCCGGTGTCTGTTCCAAGCGTGACTTGTTGAGAGGGGGAACCTTAGTATCTTCCAACTCAGGCTACGGTATCTCTTCAATGAAGAGGTGTGGGAATTCTGGAGCTGCCTCCGCCCTGAGCATGCCGGGAGCCCACACCTGCCCAGTGAACCACAGTGACATCACTGTAAGCCCAGCCCCTCCCTCAAAAGCCTCGAGGCTGAGGCTTTCGCTCCTGTCGTGCAGAAGCTCCTCCCGTCATGTTGGTGCCCACCTGATGCCTCTGTCTGCCCAGCACACAGAAGCACTGTTTCCCCCGGAACACCCGTCCCACGCGGTTGTGGTAGGGCTGAGCCCCGAGCACCACTTCAGCCCTAGGAGTGGGGCTGTGACCCACGCTCGGATGACCTAAGTATCGCGTTTCTCTGTCCACAGGGATGGGCTCGGAAATGGGCATGTGGCCAAAGCCAATCCAAGCCCTCCAAGAGATTTTCCCATCAGACCTAGTGGGAAACAGTGTTTCCCTCCATTGTGGTTGCTAGGAGTCTGGGAAAATGAAGACCCCACTTTCTGCCACGTCGAAAGCTCCTATCTTCGGAATAAGGCCAAGGAGAGACACACAAAGCAAAGAGCAGGAGAGACAGCCCGGACGCCCCTGGATCGTGACTGGGCCAGTTCCTCCACCAGATTTCCCAGGACCTTTGCGAGCAAGTTCCATCTCTGTTTCTATCAGTCTGAGCTGGATTTGAGATACTTGCACCCCCACCCCGCAAATCCATTATGAATACAACGATTTCCATCTCTAACGACAAAGCTTAGCGTTCCATCTGTTGGCTGGGGGCAAGCAGTTGGAACGGTCGCCTCCCTTTCCTCTCAGGCAGGGCCCAAGTTGGCATAGTGGCAGCATCGGCAGCTATTATTCCCCCCTAATGATCGTCACGTGTCTGTGCAAGATAACCAGGTGGTTAAATAGGAAGATAGTGAACACAGACATACACGGAAGGAGTATTCTTTTAAACAGTATCTTTTTAAACATTTCTTCAGAACGCATCAGGAGAAACAGTGGAAGGACCCAAAGTAAAAAGCAGACAGACTTGCAGTCAGAACTTTTCTTTTTTTAATCCTCACCTGAGGATATTTTCCCATTTATCTTCAGATAGAGCGGGAGGAGGAGAGAGGGGGAGGGGGAGAGAGAGAGAGACTGAGATCGACGTGAGAGAGACACATCAACTGGTTGCCTCCCGCACAACCCCGACCAGGGCCTGGGAATCGAACTGTAACCTAAGTACATGCCCTTGACTGGACTCGAACCCACAGCTCTTCGGTCCGCGGCTGATGCTCTAACCACGGAGACAAACCGGCCAGGGCTATAGTCAGAACTTTGATTCAAGGGCTTAAGAATGAGCAAGCTCCGGTGATGAGGCCACGGGACGGAGACAGGGTACCAGGACTCAGAGCCAAAGGCGGGAGGCAAAGCTGAGAGCGAGACCTCGGCCTGCTGGCCAAAGCAAAAGGGGCTCCCATTACCCCCGCGTGACCATGTAGACAGCACGTCCTCCCTTCCTGCCCCCCACACCCCCTTATGGCTACTACTGTTGCTGTTACTGGATTACGTAAGCCGCCCTGGGCTCCTGACTTTACGAAAGGACTAAGGAAGCAGTTTCAGTTAGGTCGGAATTCTTTGTGAACGTGGTCAAGTAACTTAGCTTTACTGGTGCCTGATTTCTTCATCTTTAAAATAAAGACAAGTACCACATGATCTCACTTACTTATGGACTATAATGAACAAAATAAGCTGACGATCGAAATAGATCCAGAGGCATGGAAGTAGGGAAACACTGACAAACCTCAGACGGGGTAGGGGGCTGAGAAAGATAAACCAGAGGACTTCTATGCATATATGCATAACCTATGGTCACAGATAATAGTGTGGGGAAGGCAGGACGGGGGTGGGAGCAGGGAGGAGGAGATCAATGGGGGGAAAGGGGGACATCTGTAATACTTTCAACAATAAAGATAAAAAATGAAATAAAGATAATTAAGTTGCCTTTCAGCATCTTTGTGATATCAGATAATGCGAATGAAGTAGGCAGTGAATAAATTATTGCTATTATCATTTTATTGTTCAATAGAGTAATCAGAAAGTTGTACCATTACCAGAGTATATAAAAAACAAGGTTAGATCAAGACAAAAATGGGTACCTGCACCAAGATTCTGTCTCATTCGGGTTTTCATTCAGCTACAAGTAACAGATACCCAACTAGCAGGAGCTTAAACAACCGAGGGCTTATTTTTCTTCTGTAATAAGACGTCCAGGGTAGGCCGCTGCTGGCATGGGCCCAGCTGCTCGGGACGCCACCAGCAACCCAGGCTCCTTCTGCCTTTCTGCTCTGGCATCCTTAGCATGGTGATTTGTGACCTGTGGCTGTAATCTTGTCTCAGGTGGGCTCCTAAAGCATGAAAGAAAAGAGGTGGGTGGCCCTGGTCACATCCTTCCTGCATGTTGGGAAAAGCGAACGCCTTCCCGGAATCATGTTTCTACTCCTAAATGCTTCCAAGTGTATCTTCTTTGGGGGGTGGGGAGGCAGAAATGTGTCACCCCGCCCCTCTTAGCTGCAGGAGGGGCTGGGAACTCGATGTTTTCAGCTCCTGCTGTGGAATACACCAAGGGCAAAGGAGCGGAGAAGGGGTGCGGGGCAGGCCAGCCGGGAGCATCTGCCCCACCCTGTGGGTAGGTGGATAAACTAGTGTGCTGTTTCTGAGGGGCATTTGGTAGTATTCCCTTCCATTTAAAATGCCCCTTTGAGCCAGGGATTCTGTCTTTGGTGCTCTCCTAGAGAGAGAGCAGCAGACTCTGCCTTCGCAAAGAGCTTGGAAACGAGGATCAGAGCAGTGGCAGTGTAATCTTGAAACAACATGAGGGTGATGAAGTCTGAGATCCTGCAACCACCCATCTCAGAGAGAATGTCACAGGCCTGGAAGGACGGACAGGGACAGAGCTCATGTTACTAACTGAAAAATGTGATCTGCAGGACAATATGCGCAGTGATCCCCTAGGAAGAGCAAGGACTCCACCCACGTTTCAACGTGAAGACGCTGCATTCCAAGGGAACGTGGAAGGATACCACCCAGCGGATTAGCGCGCTTTATTTCTGGGAGAGGGTGAGGTTCAGGGAATGTGCAGTGGAAACATCTGTTTATGTGGTTAGCATTTTAATCATCAGAATGAATTCATGTAATATTTATGTAATTTAAAAAATGATGGTACGTATAGAGAGTGGAATATTGAGTAACCACTGAAAACAATGATTAAAGTCTTGTTAGATTAGGTACCTTGTCCTTGGAGGAAGTCCTGGCGCATCTTTCCTGAGAACTTCTCTTTGGAGGAGGGGCAGCCCTGCAGGGGGATAAAGTAGAGGACCCCTGGGGGCTTCCAAGTTTCTGTGTCCCTGCGATAAGGAGTTTACAACTGAGCGTTTATTTGCCGATCTAACGGAGGGCAAGGGCAGAGAAGAAGGTCTCCAATTGTACTGAAGACTTAGCCTCCCACACCTTCACTGGTCTCCACAGGTCCCCAGACCAGAAGCGTTTCTAAAGCAGCCCCGGGAGCTCCCAGAGATGCTGAGTTTCTGCTGCCAGCACACACGTGAGGAGCCCCCTGCTGAGAGGCACCCAGTGAATCTGCAGCCAGGCATCGCTGAGACTGCCGCCTGCCAGCCCAGCTCTGCGTGCGCCCCAAAGAAGCTGCAGGCAAAGCTGGCCAGCACAGCCAGCACCTCCAGGCTGCAGGCAGTCGATTCTTTCCCCTTCTCTGTCCTACCTCTCTACTCCCACCTCCCCAGGCAGCAGCCAGCTGACGCCTTCCAATGGCAGACGACAGTGTACAGAGTGTATAGTGCCAGCGCTCCCTCCCCATGCCCACCCCAGGCTCAGGAGCCACTGGGCTCTGATGATAGCAGCCAGTCAGTCCTTTGCCCAGAGACTTGTCAGCTGGAGATAGCCACTGAAGGCTCCTGCCTGTCCAGCCAAATGCCTGAAGCCTCCCAGGCATCCCGCTGGCCTCAGGCCTGCCAGATGTGGATCTGCAAAGTCGGTCAAGGAGCCCGACAACGTGGAGAAGCCCACAGCAAGCACGGGGAGGGCTCTGAGGCGGGTGGAGGCATCAGGGAATCGGCAGAGTGAACAAACACCTAATAGACAAAGCCTTCTTCGGCAGCAGCAACAACAAAGGAGAAGGTGAAAGAAGCGAGACGCTCCCCTTTTCTGTGTGTACTGGAACATTTCGTAATGAAATGGACAAGACAGCCCTCACCGTCCCTCGGTGCCCTGTGTGCGCAGTCTGGCCGGGAGCCCTCCTCTCCTCCCGCCTGTGCGTGAGCGCTGCTGCTCACCCACGCCCGGTCCACGTGCCACGTTCTCCAGGAGGCCTTTCCTGATGCCGCGTCCTTCCTCCGCCACCCGCTGAAGACGAACCGCGCCTCCCTCTGATGTCATGTTGCCAGAACCATTTGGATAGCAGCTAGTCCATTCTCACCACCAACCAGCCTCAGAGTGCCTTAAAGGCAGGTGTCTGCCTCATTACTTTCTCGATCCTCTGGACCTACTGCGTGGTCTACAACAATTGGAGCTGATATATGGATACACAGATCAATTATTCATTCATTTCATACACATTTATGATGTACCCGAACGTAACAGGTACTATACTAGGCAATGAGGTTAACAAGATAAGACAGTGAAGTCATTGGCCTCGTGGAGTCTACAGTGTGGGCGATGGAGGCAGCCATATGAACAGATAATCACAGTAAAGATCCTGGTGCAATCATGAAAAGTCCATATAAGGTAGAGGGGAGGGTGTGAAGGAGAGAGTTCCATCCTACAAGGAAGGTTAGGGAAGTCCTCAAAACAGGTGGTGCTAACTTGGCACATTAGTTCAGGTTCACGGAAGAGCAGATGCAAAGAGAGGGTTAGACATGCAAGGGACTTACTGGTGGAGGGAGCAGAAGGCAGGAAGAGCCCTCAGACCGCAGTGCACACCTGATACGTGTGGGCAGAGGAGGAGCGGGTAGGGAGAGTCTCAGACTGCAGGGCAGTTCCAAGAAAGGTTTGGACAGCCCAGTAGGGAGCCCTTGGACCAAAGTCACCCATTGGAGGATCCTCACATCTTGTTGAATGGGGCTGCCTCAGTGACCCACTGTGCTCAGCCGTTGCTTGGAGCAGCCCACAGGAATCAGGGCATCGACACGAACGTGGTGGCAGATCCAGCGGGGTGGCAGCTGGGGGCACTGTCAGCTGCACTCCCAGCGGCACGAGGTGTCAGCGGCACGTCTCCATAGCTGCCACACTTGGTCTTCATACTCAAGTACTATCGGCAGGCATACAGGTGAGGGAATGCGGGCGAAGACAAAAGGGATGGTGTTCCAGGATGAGGGACCTGCACAAGCAAAGGCTCCAAAGCCAGAAACCATGTGACAGATTGGTGGCCTGCAGTAGCTGGGCATGAATGGAGTGTAGGCTGGGGTGTGGGGAGGGAAGATACAGCAAGAGATGAGGTCAGCTGGTTGGAGCGGGTCCATCACGGGGATATTGCGTGAGCAGTGGGGAGTCATTGATGATCAGGAGCAGATTTGGGCTTGAGGGGAGCTCAGAGGAAGGCAGGCCGGCCAGGCAGGAGACCCTAGCAATGGACTAAAGCAGGGGTGGTGTGGCGGAGAGGAAGGGGGATGAGAGGAAGGGAGGATGAGTGGATGCAGGACTGCATGAATGGATACAGGTGTTCAGATGCAAACCAGCTGTGCCTGTCACGGACAACCCCCTTGTATTCAAATCCCTGGATTCTGCTCTGTGTGGGGATGGAAACGCAGCAGCTACTATAACTCCTTTCTGCCGAAGAGTTTCCATTCGGTGAAACTGTGCCCTGATACACTATCCAGGGGGGAAAGTCTCTGTCCAACGTCCTGCTCTGCTGAAACGTATTAACACGTGCCCCCTCCTCACCTGCGACCCAGGCTGGTCTCAGGCAGGCACGAGCACGACTCTGCACCCAGTCGGAGCGGAGTCCTCAGGAGGCGAGGCGGTCCGTTTCTGCTCCATTCATTTTCAGGGCCAGATGGTGTCTGCCTCATTGACTTTCACTGCTGATGTCCTGTTTGCTGGCTTTTCACAGGTTGCTTCATTTCCTTTATCTCAGTTCATTCTTCCACCTGCCCCACTTCTGTGCTCCGTGTCACGTTCATCACGATGGCAGGGAGACAACTGGAGCTCTCAGCAGGCGGACGCTTCTTCAGGGAGCCGGCCAAGCCTTGTTCCCACAGCTCAGCCCTCCCAGCTCTGGGAAAGCATCACCGTGGGAGCCCGGAGAACAGTCAGCTCGGTGTTGTTGAGAAACTGCTGATTAAGAAAGATGGCAAGGCCACCACTAACAGCCGTGACTAAAAGGATGTCTGCTATCATCTCACGTAAAGACTAAGTCTAAAAAGCAGCTTCAAGGTCATTCCTCACCCCAGGGCTCTGTGTGGTCACCAGCAAGGACAAGCGGTGTATCCACCTGCTTTTGCCGTGCCTCCAGCTCCGAGTGCCTACCCCACATCCAGAGGCTCCCTCCTTCTTTTCCAGTCAAAGGCATCCTCTCCCACCTTGAAATTCAGTTCTGCCTTGTGCTGGTACCAACATCTCCGGCAGTCTGTTACCTGTCCGCCCTGCCCAGTTGTGGCTAGTTGTTGCCTTGCTTTGGTCTGAGTTGAGCATCTTGAACATTAGGGTTTCTGTTCTTTCTTCTTCACCAGACTCTCAGATTCTCAAGAGTGAGAATGAAACCTTGTTCCTCCGTGGGGGCCGGCAAGCACCTGGGGAGTGACCTGTGGGGTGTCTGTGACGTGCAAGGCCTGGCTACTAGTTCTGTTCCCGCTGTGCCGTGGGTTTTTAGGCGGGGACCCTTCCTGTCCCCTCAGTGGTGCTCACCCACGTGCCTTCTCAGGGTTCACGTAGAGACAGTGTGACCTGTAAACTGCTCTGAGATCCTAAGAAGAAATAGAACAGAGAGACTCATGGCCGTTCCCTGAAGGTGATCAACACTGGGGTGGGGGACCCACAAACCTGTCTATCATTTTTCTTATATTTCCACCACACTTGTGTACCTTCGTCCTTTCCATTGGCTTTTCTCAGCCTGCCTCCCTGTGTTTATGACATTATGTAACTGTCACACATTTGGATTTAATTGACTCGAAGTGAATTGTTCACGTCTTTTACTGACTAGTACATGGTTCCCTGGGCCCTGACTCTCTGCACTTTGGTGCTGCTGGTGATAAAGTGTGTGAGTGTGTGAGTGTGTGTGTGTGTGTGTGTGTGTGTATTAGTGGAACTGAGAGAAAGAAACAACTCAGCAAGGGCCAACTGGCAGCCTCTCTGGATCAATAATATTAACGATTTCAGAGACTTCCAAAGAGCTATTGCCAACACGTTTGGCTTTTTTCAATACTATTATCACTATCAGAAGGACACCCCAAGGCCCTTTCACTTAAAGCCCGACAGAATGCCCCCCGTGGGAGCACTGTTGGCTGTCTCCGAGGGCTGCAGCCTCAGGCTTCAGAGAGGTGGGTGGTTGGGGCTGGACTGTGACTGGAAGGTCAAGGTTCCAGGCGGAGGGAGGCCGTAGTCTCCAGAGGGCTCCTTTTGTGCTAGTAGCCATGTGACCCCTTCCTCCGCCCGACCCTGAGACTTTCCACTTGCCTCTATGAAGCCGTAGATAACAATCCAGGGCTTTGGTGGCAAAACGAGCTTGTGCTGAAGTGCCTCTGGTCTGGCAGATGCGCTGGCTCCACTCTCTGCTGTGTCCTGCTCAAGGCCCTCCGTCTCGGGCCTCTGTCTCTGTGACCTGGGGTGTGGGAGCGGGAAGGCTGTCAATGGTGAAGGATGGCAGAGAGTCTGCGGTCATTCACGGCAGAGGTAGGGGTGCCAGAAGGAGGGTGTACGGCTCAAGGGAGAAGACAAGGCCCAAGAAATCTATGAAAATCGTTCATTCATTCAGCGTGGACTTCCTGAGGGCCCACTGTGCGTCAGGCATTATTCTAGGTTCCAGACCAACGTGGTCTAAAAGAAATCTAATGTGAGCCACACACGTACTTTCAAACTTTCTAGTAGCTACATTAGAAAAGGCAAAAATTCATTTTAATGGCGTTTGTTAACCCAATATATCTTAGGTATTATTTCAACATGTAATCACTATATAAAGTACTAACGAGATTTTCTACGTCCTCGTTTTCATCCTGAGACTTGGAAACCCGGTGTGCGCCTGGCATCCCTGGCACACCCTGAATAACGGCTCCATGGGCTGCACTTCCTGGGGGTCTGGACTTGGAAAGAGTGGGGACAGCGAACATTTATTGGGTTCTCCTTAGGGACGGGCATCGTGCTGAGCACTTTCTACATGCTAAGTACTTCCCTCCGACAACACAGCTGACAGGCATTGCTTCACACTTCTTTCACAGAGGCGAGGACATGGAGACCCAGACACTCTAACTGGCTCCAAACCACGTAGGGGCTGAGTGGTGAGCAGGAACCCGGTCTGATGACATGTCCTTGATCAGATATTTACTGTCCCATTTACTGCGGCCCTTTAAGCCGGTAGCCCGTCTGAATCTGTAGACACGCGGTGGTTTCTCAGCTCCCAGGGCGGTTGTGGGGGATCAAATCAAACTGCTGTCAGTGGGGTGAGCTGCCAGCTCGGCCTCACCTGGGACACCATGAATGGTCACAGCCCTTTGAATCCTTCAATGTAGATCAAAGCCACCTATAAGCTAATCAGCAAGGTCACCCTTTGGGGTCCTCCTTGTCCCCGGGACTTACAGAGTCCTAAAAGGAGATCTGCCGGCCCCACAGCCGCCTGCCACTGGCCCTGTGTCGCTGGCCTCTCCCTGCTGGAGCTGTCGCTTCACACTGACCTTGACCTTAGGTGACACCGCAGGACGTCATCCTCCACAGTGGGTTCTTCAAGCCATAGTTCAGGGGCAGCAAGTGAATTTAAAATTTCAGTTTGGAGACCACATTTTTAAAAAATCAGGATATTTGACATAAAAATGGACATTTATAGTCTCTCTGAAAGAAGCTTAAGAAATGGGATGGCCCTCGGTCCCTGTTCCTACACGGCTACCACTGAGCAGCAGCCGCCCCTTCAGAGAGGCGTGTGCTGTGGGGCCAGTCCTCGCCACCCCTACTGGGCCGGCACTCAAGCCGGTTGGAGTTTTCATTCGCCCTCACACGTGTGCCGTTGCTTTTCACTGTGGAGACGGTCTCTCCGTGTGCGTGTCTCCACCAGACAGACCGCACAGGGACAGGCTGTGTTTCCCTGGGCCAGCAGGTTACTGCTGCACCGACTCTGTTCTTACCTGGCACCCTGAACACCTGCGCAGCTCCCGGGTCCGGACCCTCAGCCACACACAGCCGTTCTGCCTCCGAAGGCTGGGCCAGGGCAGAGTCCGGCACCCACCCTGCAGAAAGAACCTGCACCCCCAAGCCTCCTCCCGCTCTGAAGAGCCTTTGAAACGCAGGCGTTCACTGTTCTCCAGCGGCACCGTGTCAATGTGTGAGTGTACTTCGGAGGGGGCAGACCTCAACCTCCATTTCTCCTCCGCTCGGAGATCAGGAAAGGTCAGCCGTGCCTCCCCGAGCTGCCTCCCCGAGGAGACCACGTAGCCAGGAGGCCAAGAGCAGATTCGGGAGCCGGACTAACCGAAGTCTAATCTGGCTCTCACCCCTCACTGCTCGTGTGAACTTGGGGAACGTGTTCAATGCCCCTCTGTCTCACATCAGACCTGGCAGCGAGCGCCACGTGAGAGGTTCTTCACTCTTACAGAAGGACATCACTGTGCATGCGACGGAACGCCTTCCTCTGGCAGTTTCTGGTCTCACAGTAGGGAGCGAGGGCACGCCGTCCCTCTCCACACCAGTCCCTATTCACGATGACACGCTCCCAGGACACGGGCCCCGCCAGGCAGCGTTCACTCTGCTCACTGCTCGACCAGGGGGGAGCCAGCCGTGCGGCATGGGCCTCAGCACGCCCAGGCCCCCGCAGAGGCCACCGAGGCCCGGGCATGGCTCCACGCTGTCACACCCTGCGAGCTCAGGCCACAGCAAGGTGTTCCCCCACAAGCTGTGGATGGAGAAAAGAGGGATTCTGCTCTGCAGACAAAACGCAAGTGCCAACCTAAAGGGCAGGATCAACACAGCAGGTGACCTGTGTCAACTGGACACAGGGCAGGCTGCTCTGAGTGACTCAGGTGAGCAGGTGGTGAAAGGGGCCTCCGGGGGCCTGGAAACAGTGACAGGACAGGGGAGGAGTCAGGACACCTGAACTCCAGCCCCTCCTGGGCTGCCCACCTCAGGCAAGCCCTCCACTCTGCTGGCTCCGCCCGCTCAGCCACGGAGGGGACAGACCAGGTGTGTACACTGCCCCTTCTGGCTGTGACCCTCTGTGACATTCCCTGGCCTCTCATGCCTGAGTGGCCACGCTTGTTACATGTTCTGTCTGGCCCAGTCCTGACACAGGCAGTGATCCCCCAAATCAAGAACTGTTTGTGAGATCCAGGATCCGATAGCAGGTGCCAGTTAGAACCTCCGACCTAAATGGGGATCAATAAAAGTACCCCCACCTCACAGTGGTGGCTTCTATGCTGAGCACCCACACTTAGTATTTACTCATCCACTCTTCCTCTGATTCAACACTTACTAAATTCTTGTCTGGGGAGAACGAATGAGACAACCCAGGGCATAAAATCCATCAATTCACCCATCAGGCATGACCTGGGACCTCTGGGAACCGGTCTGTCACAGCAGCACGCCCATGCCCCTACTCAACAATGCCGTGGTCACCCTGTGTCACCCGAACTCCCTGAGGCGGGTGGGGAACTCCCTTCCGTCTGCACCTCCCTTCTCTTCTTCCAGGGCAATGCGTGGTCTGAAACCACAGCGTGTCCGGAGATTTTCTCCGAACCGCACATGTCCTGGGCCCTGGTGTCGGGAGCCTTTCTTCTTCTCCCAGAAGCCTGGACAGCCTCCCACCGCCTGAGCCTGATAATGAATGAGTTCATTACCCTGGCTGCTGGGGCCCATGACAGCCCATCTGCTGGCGTGATTAATTAAAACTTTGACTGGCGACGGAGGTGCCATCTCAGGGCAGGGAAGCAATTAATCGGAGCGCCTTCCGGCCCATCTTTCCTGATGGATCCTAGAGAGACGGACACCAGGAAGGGACAGCAGCTCTTCCTGGGTCGCACCCGTCACCTTCATCTCCGCAGGTTCCCTGCAGTCTCCTTCCTGGGAAGCCCACGCTCGTCGGGTGGAGGCAGAGTGCTGGGCCAGATCCTCAAATGCCCCAAGTGCGGCAGGGGGAATATTTCCTCAGGAGAGAGCTTCTCCACTCCTCCCAGGGCCGGGGAGTGTTGGGGTTCAAAGGGTTTCTCGCTCTCTCTTTTGACCCCTGTGCCGTTAGTATAGTCCATCTATACTGCTCCATAAGATCAGCCCCACTTTTCCTATATCCTCAACAATACCCCTTATCAGTTAGCATCCCTTCACCATATCCTCTCAGCAGGAAGAAAGCGGGTACAGCGCTCCCCCTCTAGAGAACTGAGCGTGATCTTAAACTAACCCATAGGCAGACGTGGTTGCTTCCAGCAGGTGTCCGTGCTCTTTGCTGCCTGGAGTGTAAAGGAGATGGTGGGAGCCAGGAGCTGGGGGGCTGCCAGGCTGGGTGTGGAAGAAACACAGCTGGAGAGAAGAGCAGAGGGGAATCGGGGTCGTCCTTGTGGGACAGTGAGTCACACCAGATGACGCAGGTTCTGCCTTCCTTACAGACTCACTGTGGGACGGACGGAAAAGTCCCCAGGTCCCAGCATCTGTTCTTCAACACGCCCCTCTGGAGATCCGTTCCGATGTACTGTATGGAAATGAGGTGGCAATCAGAACACCTCATGTGAAGTTTTGAATTTCCCTTTGTCTCCGAGCCCCAGCGGCTCCCTGAGAATGCTGGGTGCACTCAGGGTCTTGGCTATCTGTCCTGTTTACTGCTGAGCCCACAACAGTGCCCAGCACACGAAAGTACCCCGTAAGTATCTGCGGAGCAACGCGAGAGAACAGACTAGGGAGGCTTGACGTGTCCTTCACGCCTTCCTGTAGTCCAGTGTTTTGAAAATTTTAAAGCCATAGAGCCTATGAGCAAACAAAACCTCACATGTGGTCCCAATAAGGAAAACATTAGAGAAGTTGGGGGAACGGAGGGGTTCCCTCATTCCTCTTCCGCTGATTTTGAATTTACAAATCAGAAAATGGGAGGAAACAGAGACCCCAGACTGGTGGAGGGAGCCCCAGGCCCAGGTGCTTACCTAGTCCAGTGACCTCCCCACTGCAGAGGCTGCCGGACTGTCCAGTGGACAGGCTTGGGGTACCACCAGGACACCCCCACTTCTCAGCTGGAACAGCCCTACTTCTTCCTGCCGTATGCTAGGCTTCTGCGTGGGCTTTCGTTGGAGGACAACTTCCAGTGCTGAGACCTTAAGCACTGCTGGGGCTGCAGGGGGAAGAGCACTCCCCGAGGCAGAGGTCGCTCTGGGAGGACTCCCTGCCCCTCACTACCCAGCCCTGAGATGTCAGGACAGACACATGCAAGGCAGATCCAGACGTGGACACCTCCCTCTGCCTGTCGGGAGGTCACTGCTTCATTCTGAGCAGTGGACACTCCTGCCTCACCGACTAGGATGGAATTTGGAGGAGAAAGGGAGAGAAGAGAAAGGGGAGAGATGAAGGGGAAAGAGACAAAGGAAGATTCCCTGCTTTGTCTGCTGTAGCCCTGAGATGCAGAGACGGAAGGCCTCCCAGCTGCGTGGGAAGGAGCAACGTGTCTCTCCAGGCAGACAGGTAAATACTGCCCAGGGCTGGAGGGAAACACCGGGAGCTGGTGCCCAGACGCGGCCGCACATGGAATCAACTGGGGATCTTTAAATACACCTGATGCCTGGCTCCTGCATTCGGACCCGATCGGCAGGGCTGTGGCTGGGGCCGCGGGAGTTTCTAAAGCTCCTCGGTGACTCTGCAGAGCCAAGTGTGGGAATGGCTGTGCGGGGCAGGCACGGGGCAGGCACGGCAGCCTGAGCCCCCTGACAAGGACAAGCAGCCTGTGACTCTCACCCCCCTTCTCAGCCAGCGTGGGGCAGGGGACAGGACAGAGTTGCAGGTGCTCCAAGGCAGGGCCAGCACACCTGCAGCCCCGTGTTACTTTGTTCTTTTGCTCCAGGGGTTTCCTGCTGCATGGGGCACAGGCGAAGGTGACAGACAGGAGCCGGCAGGGGGCCAGCTGCAGACAACAGGAGGTGGCAGGTTGTAAGCACTTTCCCGAAAAAGGGGAAAAAGTCAGGGAGGGACGTGGCTGAGGCAGGAGGTAGCCGCACAGGCGTGTCAAGGTGGAGCAGTGAGCGGCCAGGTGGCTGGCTGTGAGCAGAGGGAACAGACTGAGGTGACAGGCTATCCCCAGCTGACAAGCAGGCAGATGAGCACATGCTGTTGACATTGGGCCCGGGTTCCCCAGGCATCTCAGACCCAAGGGGGAGGGGAGGGACAGACTGCCCAGCACAGAAGGCTGTCAGTGGGGCTGGGCTCTTGGCCCCCCCTCCACTCCAGCCCTGGGGGATGCCCTGGTTGGACCCTCCTCTCTCCGAGGGTTCCAACAGCTGAGTGGCTCCCCTGCGTCCTCTCTGTCCCCTGTTCACTGCTGCCCGAATGCCCTTGCTGCCCATCCGACTGCATTTCTCTCTTCAAACCAGTTTCCCACGATAATTGCCCTGACCTACTTTGCAGTCTAATGGATCACCGTTTGCTATCCTGCAACTCACCCTCCAGACAAACCAGACCACTTACCCTTTCCTGGCCCTGGCCTGAACTCCGCGGTCCCCTATGTGCACGCCCTCTCCACTCTATTATTAGACTCCTGTTCGTCTTAAATGCCACCGACTCCAGAAAGCGCCCGGTTACCAAGACTGAACCAATCTCTTCAGTGCCCCTGCAGCTCTGCGTGGGTCCCTGTTACAGCCTTCCGTACCCTGTGGATTCCGGCTGTTTGTGAGCTTCTGGAGGACTAACAGCGTTCTTCCACTCCAAGCTGCTCTAGTCTGAGTGCCCAGCAGTGTTCTGGATACAGCAGGTGCTAAATGTAAGTTTAGGAACTTGAAGTTTATAGACAAGAAGCCTGGGACACACGTCAGGTCGGGTGGGCATATGGACCTGCTTGTGGGGCCACCGCACATCAGAGGGGCGCCCTTCTAGCCAGCCTTGGGACTGGGTGAGACCCCTGCGTCCCAATCCTGAGGGCAAACGTAAAAGGACAGGCACACGTCTGGGACCAGACACTGACTGTGTACGTGGTCCCTTTCCTCAGGAGAGTTGATGAACAGAAGAACACAAAGACACATACATGCCAGTAACAGGTAACATCCGGGAACACTTCGCAGTTTGTTCCATTTCCACATTCTCAATAAATGCAGACACACAGATTCTTTCTTCAAAATTCAGCAGTCTGACCCTTTCCACTCACACAAGATGTGCAAATGTCAGTCCCTCCCCATGGAGGGAAAAACCACACACACACACACACACACACACACACACACACACACATTTTTTGCATACTTATAGAAAGAAAACGACTGATATTATTGAGTCTCTTCCATATTTCAGGTGATGTTCCAGGTATGACACAAACACACTCCCCAAAGGCCTGCTCACATGTGTGTGTCCAACTCAACCCACCTCCTCTTGGCAACACCACTCTCTCCTAACTCACGTTTATTCTCTGCAGACATAATTACTAATCTCAGAGGCTGCCAAGGGTTGAAGTGTGTCCCCCACAAAAGCTATGTGAACTCTAGCACCCGGCACCTCAGAATGTGACCTTATTTGGAACAGGGTCACTGCTATCTTCTTACATGAGATGAGGTCCTACCGGAGTAAGGTGGGCTCCTAGTCCAACACGACCTGCTTCTCGTGAAAAGATGCCCCGGAAGCGAGTCCATGGCCCAGCAGGGGAATGTGTACATGCACGCGTGCATGCTGGGCACAGGAGTGTGCCTCGAGTGTGCAATGAGTGAATGTACAGGGTGGGCAAAAGTAGGTTTACAGCTGTGAGCAGGCAAAACACAGAATTTATTCTTGTATTACTTATTATTGTACCATTTTCCATTCGAACCGATGCAAACCTGTTTGCCCCACCCTGCGTGTGTCAGAGGGTGCGCATCTGTGTGTGCACATATACCATACCTGGAAAGTCAAGCAACTGGTTTTGCCCCTCTACCGTCACACACACGCGCACACACACACACACACACACACACACACACACACACACGCACACTGCCCTTCAGCCCTGAAACTTCCAGTGTCCTCTTGGCTTAGACTACTGGTAAGAATCGTGCCCTCTGCTGCCTCCCTCTGCCAGTGGGCGCACGGCTCTGCATGAGGGTGACTGCACCTGTTAGGACACTAATCCAAGCCCATAGAGGCATCCAACCCTGATGCTGTGGAGAATCCAGGGCCCAGGGCACTGGAAATGGAGGAGGGAAACCTTTGAACGAAGGAGCCAGGTGAAGTGACACTGTGTGACCCATCTGAAGTCCCAAGACTTGAAACACACACACGTGTGCACACGCGTGCAAACACGCCTCTGCCATCTGGAACTCCAGCTGCCCTGTTTCCTCCGAGTTCCCCATTCCTCCTCTGCCCGAACACCCCAGGAGACACACGGCCTCCGGGAGCGACAGCCCGGATCAGAGCAAGGCAAGGCAGAGATGGAGCTGTCTCTCGGAAAAGTTGTGAGCGATCAGCTAGTCCACGCAGGGCTGGTGGTGTCCATTTGCAGAAGGCAGAGGAGGGGCTGATAATAATGGGAGATACTTACCGTGCACTTGTCATGGACCCTCATTCGTCTTGACAGCTCTGGAAGCCGGGGACCGTCAACATAAGCCCTGTTTAACTGTAGAAAGCACGGCCAAGAATGGACAAGTGACCTGGCCGTGGTCACACAGCCAGGAAATGGTAGAGGCAGGATGTGAAATGTAGGCAGTCTGATTCTAAGCTCTTATTCGTGATACTCGGTGGAAATCAAAGAGCAAGCTTGCAGCAGGAGAACAGGGGCGGAAAAGGAGCTGTGGAATCACCAATGGCAAAGTTCTGTAGGCGATGGAAGTCCTGGGTTACAGAACTGAAATTCCGTCTGTCCTCCCTCATGCCTCGTCGGCTCCCAGGACCCGCCCGGGCCAGCGTGGGGCCAGCAGTCCTTAAGGGGCAGCTACACCTCCTCAAAGCACTCGCCCAAGGTCTGGTGTGGGAGGGGCATGGCGCACCGCCCCAAACAGGCCCCGGTATGCACATCCAGGAGGCCTGGGCCTTGACAGATGACAGGAACTGTTCCCGCTCTGTCCAGAGATCTCTGCATGGTCTCTGGCTCCGATCCGGAGCAGGGGACAGGTGAGTAGGAGGGCCGGGGGTACTGAAGTTTCCTGACACTGGCTTACTCTGTGCGGACTATTGCTTCAATGGCCTGATTTTAAATCTCCAGCGAACCCACCGCCTTGCACACAGCAGCAGGGAGGTCTGGACGGCAAGGCAGCGTCTCCGAGTTCACACGGCCAGGCGGCGCAGAACTGGACGACGGAAACTCGGTCGGCTCACCCCATTTCCATTCTTCCCCTCTTCTTCCTGAACTGCCTCAACTAGGACGACTAAAATAATGTAGATCCTCTCGCCTTCCTGGCCTCCTTTGCTGCTAGGGTTAGACATGCGACAAATTTCTGCCCAAAGATTATTTCACTGAGGAGGTCCTGTCTTCTCCCAGGCCATCTTGCCCGAGAACGAAATGCAAGCGATTTCATTATTCTGTTGTTTGCAGAAGTTAAGGGCCTTCTTAAGGCCACACAGCTGTTCATTGCTACTGACTGAGAAGGCAACAGACCCAGGAGCACCTGGCATCAGGAGGCGCTCTGAAGCGCTATGCCGTTACACCTCTAAAGAATGGAAAGCAGCCTGGCCTGGGGTTGTGTTCAGATGGAGAAAAGGGCGTTTCCGTCCTTTCCAAAGTGACCACAGAAAGCCAACACCTTCTAAGTAGGGATTACCTCGGGGTAGGTGGACTGACCTACATGGGGGTGAGTCGGGGGGGAGCCTTTTCTCCCACCACCCTCCTCATATTCCCCTGCCCACTACAGGGATGAGTTACAAATGGGACTGGTGCCTGGGCCATACGACCCCTAGTAGGTTATACGTATGTTCAACTTCAAAAGCATTTCTACTCAGCAGACTGCAGACCTAAGCCAGGAGCCAAAGCTGGCTGTTCGCAGGCTGGCCCCACCGGCTGTGTCTCCCTCTGTACCAAGCTCCAGCAGGGCAGGGTTGGCAGACGGCGTGGCTGGCAAGGCAGGACGAGGCCACTGCGTGGGCACCTGAAGAGGGCGCCGGAACTACGCCAGGACGACCCTCACGTAAACTGGGACACGTGGTCGCCTGACCAAAACTATCAAAACCTAAAAAGCACCCTGCCCTGGGTTCTGACCTCTACCTTGATCACGTACCCTAATTGTCATGAAATAACTGGACGAGAAAACCTAGGTTCAACGGCAACGGGTCATCACAAAACCAGCGCCGGAGAAGTCGCGGCCTAAAGGAAATGAGATGGACACCGAGGAGGCAGAGCTATCAGGAAGTCTGGCCCATGCCTTCTGCTGAGTTTTCACACCACCACATGCTTCGTCTGTGTGGAGCACTTTCCTTTACAGAGCAGTTCCGTGGCGTGATCTTCCTCCGCAAGCCTGGGAGGCGGGTGAGAGGTTCAGCGTCTCGACAGAGGCCGCACCGCGAGGGTCAGAATTCCAGACCCGGCCAATGTCCTGTTCGACCCCTGCCCCCACCACGTCCCCTCGTGGCATCCACTCCAAATGAGCCTAGAACACCTGGGGCAGAGGGGCCGAGGCGAAACGAGGCCCGTGGGCATGGCGCACCACACAGAGATGCTGCCCGAGTCAGAGTGCGTGGAGAAGCCAGTCATTACCACTGCACACGCTCAGAACAGAAGCACAGGTGTGTCCACTTACGTTGGAAACTGTCCTCGACTAGGTAAAACACTGCCTACCTAAAGAATTTTTCAAGATTGTAAATTTCCTATGAAAATTTATTGGCAAAAAAACAAACTGCAATGTTGAAAATAGTGGCTCTTAACAAGGGGGCAGCACGCAACTCGAGGGGGCTCTGGGGTTATGACTGGGGGAGTGAGCACCCCTCCTTTATCTCTACCTCCTCCATAAATCAAGGCATGTTAGTGACACAGAAGACCAAAGGGGACAGACCACAGCCAGGGACTTCCAGTTCACACACGTATAGGCCTGTCATCTGCGGCCTGGCGGGCCGAGGGCTGGCGTGTGCCGACTGAGCACGATTCCTGCTTGCTGCTCCCCGGCTGCAGTGGCAGAGCCTGGGAGGTCTACGGATTTGCAAACCTCATTTCAGGGCAACGGGGCTTGGTGTGTTCATCCAGCACGATGCCCCTGCTCGGAACAGCCCGCTCTGACCGAGTGCACAGCTCATACACGTGCCTACGTGAAACACACTTAGAAATTACACGGCCAACTCAGTCCTTTCTCTCCCCAGCCTGTTACACTCATGTCTTCCTTCAGGTATTCGGATAATGAGGTAAAAACGGGGTTAGGGAAGTAAAAATAACCCACTACCTACAACATAAATGAGAAAGTATCAGAAGATACAAAGGACTCACTTGATTCCAACTTTTCCTGGTCTGACAGGATTGCTTCCAAGAGGGAATTCCCAGACTCCAAAGACAAGGGGTGCTTTGGAAGATCGGGAGAGACTAATGCAGAATTTTAAGAACAGGTCTTCCCTCTTGATTCTGAGATGTCTAGGCTTTACCCAAGTCACAAATATCTAGCCGACAGTGAGACGTGGCATCCTCACTGGGGCTGCTTCGAGTGGGCTCGTGTCAGTCAAGGCTGATCAAGCGAGCAGCGTCGAGGGCCTCCTGGAGGCCCAGGGGAAAGCACCCCCCAGCTGACTGGAAGGGCTGTGGAGGAGGCCACTTGCACTCAACGCATGGGGCTGTCGGGGGGTCCACTTGCACTCAACGCGTGGGACTGGAGGTCTTTAACTCTCAGCACTGAGGGGCTGTCGGGGGGTCCACTTGCACTCAACACGTGGGGCTGGAGGTCTTTAACTCTCAGCACTGAGGGGCTGTCGGGGGGTCCACTTGCACTCAATGCGTGGGACTGGCGGTCTTTAACCCTCAGCACTGAGGGGCTGTCGGGGGGTCCACTTGCACTCAACGCGTGGGACTGGCGGTCTTTAACCCTCAGCACTGAGGGGCTGTTTGCGACAGTTGGTAATGGGCAGCGATCCATGGGCGAGCGGGTCACCTACGCCTTTGCTGCTGTTTGCGAAAAGCGGTGACTCGGTGGCCCTTCGAGGGCTGCTGAGGGTGTGGGGGACTGGGCTCTACAAAGTCTGTGCCGCCAAGGAAGGAGGAGCTAGAGCTTGGGGAAGAAATGAGGTCAGGAGAAAAATGAGGGTTTTGCTCTTTTCTTATTTGAGGAAAGAAAACATGATCCAGAGAGAAAGGAAAGGAGACTGGGGTAGAGATGAGAAAGATCGAAAGTAAGGAAGACGTGATTTTTAACACAACCAAACCCTCCCGGTGAGACCTGCAAGCAGAGTAATGAAATGGTAACATCCTAACTACCACGGTGAATCTGATCCGTGTTTGTTTTTGGGAGGATTCACTAATGTGTCCAAGGCTGAGCTGAAAGAGCATCTTTTCCTCATGAGGACACTATTTGGCTTAAAACGGGTACGCAGGGAAACAGCTTCCCTCCCCCTGCTTAAGGAAAACCACCCATATATATAGCCAAAGTAATGCGGACCTAAAGGCTTAAATAAGAGAAATGGGTCAGACCGTACCCATGACTTTCCAAACCCAGCCTTCTGTTGGTAGCAAACAAATGGCATCATTCAGTCAGCGGAAGCTGTGACTGCTGCGGGAGGGCCAGACTGCGGACTGTACCTCCTGGGGAGGACTCAGAAACTCTCCAACCACCTTGGTTTTGAGCGAGAGAACTTCGTGAGGGCTGCAATCCTCACCAATACACCAGGGCAGGAGGAAATCCACTTTACAGAAACTTCAGAGCACGTGCATTATATATGGAGATCAGTAAGACCGCAAGAGAAATAATACATGTATCTGAAAATAACAGTGACTCTTTATAAAACTTGTATGGGGTCTCAATGGCCCTTATATGTGTGTGTATTCATTACACAAAGAATTGGGAGATGCCCTTCCGCGGAACCAGCACACTGTCTCCAGAGCTTCGGGTCCCCTTGACCGGCTCCCTCCAGGTTCCTGTGCCGTAGTCCCCGCAGCAGCGATGGCGACTCCTGTAGGTCCCCCACACAGCCAGGGCCTATATCAAGTCCAGCTGTCAACAGGAAGAACACGTTTAGAAAGGAACCAGGCCCTCTCCAGACCGCGCTGCTCTGGTGAGACAGTTCAGTGCCAAGGGCGATCTTCCTTGGCAGCACGCACGGACGCGCTTGCTGATCCCCCACTGGCTACTCCAGGGGTTAGATGCCAAGCACCCCGCACTGCGGGCCGGGAGCCCCTCCACAGGAAGGCTGGCGTCTCCACACGTGAAGGAGGGACAGGAGGGCAGCACCTCCACGCGGCCTCCAGGCACCCGGTGTGAGGAGGTCGGAAACCCCCACATGCCTACCCACCCATTTTGTTTCCATTAAGTTAAGTGAGAGCATTTAAGAATCAGTCTTCTTAGAGGCTGTTTTTTTTCCTTTGTCAACCCACACAAATCGCAGGCTGCATTGCTGCCTACTTTGGTTGAGAGCAATGTCCCTCAATTACGGAATTGTGCTACTACAGGAGTAGCCTCCCAGCTCTTCAGTCTCAAAGGAGAGGACTAGACGGAATGAACACTGTGACTGACACCTCCGAGCACGGGGATTTGCACTAGGAAATGACCTATCCGACTGAACTATAATGGCAATAGGTAACAGTGTAGGGAGCTTCTGGGTGCTGAGAGATGGAAACACAAGAAACGCGTCTATGACAAGCAGTCTTTGTGCTACGCTTGCCGGTCGGTCGAGGCAATCAGAACACCTCGTCTGTGTTCAGTACTTACTAAGTCATCCACATCACCACCTTCTTCAAGCAGGGCTGCTGCGTCTTGCTTCGGATTTTCTTTCGGGGCCAGAAACTGTGAATATAAAGGTGGTCATGATACAAAACAACATTTCCCCTCTTTAGACGAGGAAACACACCTCTAGCACGGCCACGGGAAACGCCGCCTAACACCTGCTCCCTCACTTGTCTCTGGGTGAGAAGGCTGCTGGAGGCGGGCCAGTCCGCACTGACTGGTCACAGAGAACGTCCCTGTAGGAGGGAGGAAGTGACAGGGCTCGCCGAGGCAGTGGCCAAGTGGAGGGTCCCACGTCGGCACGGAAACACCCGACACTCCCATCTGTGCTTCCACAGGAGACACGTGGGGTCGTTAGGGTTAAGAAAAGAACCAAACTCCCCAACCCAGTATGCCCTGGTCTCTTTGGAAGGGATCAGAAGAATGAAGGGTCAGAATTTAAAGATTATAAACAGCTATTCTTCAACTCCTCTGTGGACAAAAGAGGCAAAAGGAAGAACTTCTTGCAAAAGATATAAAACAAAAAACTGGGTGAGCTTGGAGGCTGTTCAGTTCCTCTCCTGGAAATCCTTCAGTCTGTGTGAGACACTGGAAGAAGGTGGGTGAGAACAGCGAGTCACCTGCTCAGCCTGTGCTCTCGACCTGGAGCTGCTGACAGGCAGGTGCACCGCAGAGCCGGGGCCCGCGCAGGGGTCTGCACGGACCGAGGAATAAAAGTCAGATTTCAAAAGGGTACTGAGCACTCTGAAAATGGTCTGAACACTCCTGTTCTCCATCCCGTCCCTCCGAGAGGCAGCGGTGGGGACTCCTTTTCTTCAAGGCGTGTGGTAACCGCATCTAAGAGCTAGGTTTCGTCAGCCACCTATCTGTCCCACCACGAGAAGTGATCTTCTGGTAGCCTAAGGACTAAAACGGCAGCAGAGCCAAGCCTGCAGCAGTAAGAGCTTTTACGGGGGGGGGGGGGGGTCGGCTCCCCCGTCCCCCAGTAGCGGTCCTCGGGTCAGTGTGCTGCCGCCCAGTGAGCGGACCTGCCAGCCCCTCTGCTCTCCTGCAGTTGCCTCCCCCAAGAGGGAAAAGTGGGGTTATGCTTTCCCCATTTTCTCAACATGAGAATACACAAGGATTGCTTTCCTGCACATACACTCCTGCTATTTATGGTGCAGCGGATACAATCGAGGCCTCTGAAACCTAAAACTTACAGACTCAAAGATGTCTCTTGAACAAGTCATCTGTTAAAAACTAGGGTGTGCACAGCAGGTCCTTCCATTCCTCGTGGGCACACGCCCGCACAGTCACCAAGGGGCACCGCGCAGGCTGCAGGTGCCCGACTGGGCGATGCCTTCGTCAGCACCGTGGACGCGGCCAGGACGGTTTGTTTTTGACGCAACCTCTTCCTGACCTTTTAACCCACAGTCAAAGCCACCTCACCATTCACCGTCTTCAAGCGTGACTGAGAGATTAAGGGATTTATGTTTTTCTAAGGACATTTATGGATCTTTCCAAAGCCCTTTGTTGACCCTAAATTAGACTGTGTTCAGTGCTAGAATCAATAGTATGAGAGACAGAAATTGCAAGCAGGCGGGGCACTACCAGTCTGGAACTGAACTGAAGTGCAGCCTCCGTATCATTAATTCTGGTTAATTGTTAATAAAGATATCTGAGGGCCAAATACAGGTAAACAAGAAATCTACATGTGCATTTGCACATGGTTTATGTCGAAAGATTAAACTCTGCTCTATCCTAGATTCCAGAGTTGATCTCTATTTATGATTCTTCTAATTATTATCACTATTAAAAATGACTGATTTGTTCCTCTTCTCATAATCATTAACCCCCGCCTGATTTTCCCTGGGTCAGGAATACGCTGTCTGAAGGATGGGACATCCCGCTCGGGTGAAGAGAATGAAAAGTAGAGCTGTGTCTGGCCATAAACCTCTGTGAAGCCACCAGTGACCGGCGCCTCCCAGACACACACACGCTCTGCAGGCGGAAAGGTTCTACAGCCCACTGCACCCGTCATCGCCCTTAGGAACCTGACACGTGGCAGGTACTACCGATGAACCTGGACAAGCCCTGTGCGTTGGCGCACGGCCCTCCCCACCCGCAAGGCCCCCTGCGCATGCAGTCACAGGAGAGGCGCGGCAGGGCTGTGTGCACAGCACGACCACGGTCTGCACAACGGAACACAAGCGGCAATCTCGGAGCCAGGCCGAATCCCCAGGAAGAGCAGCAAACAAACTTTCATTTCCACCCAGGGCTGAGCACCTGCAGCTGGATTTCCTGATAGATTTGCTCAACATTTCCGCGTACGCAAATTATGGCTAAAAGCTGGGCTGCCAGCCGTTATCCTTCCCAAAGCCCCAGGCAAGGCTGCTCTCTTACACATATCACTCCTCCGCATCAGAGGTTTAACTGCAAGTCATTTCCAGGCTGCACGGTGACGGGGACGTGAGAGAATTCAGTGATGGGCCTGCTTTCTCAAAAAAGCCACCTTCTCTGAAGGCAGCAGAAAGGGGTCGGAGTCAACGCTCATCTTTTCTTGTGCTCCTTCCCTCTGCAAGATGCTGAAAAGGCAGGAAATAAACTGAAAGGACACTTGGCTGACACAGTCCTCCTCCCTCAGACCACCATCAGTCACTTGGGGCTACCAAGAAAAAGCCTCCTTACCTGGAGATCGTCAGGGAATGGATAAACTATTACTTTTCAAGCACAATGAAATGCAATCCTGGCCCTAAGCAGAGAAATGGAATCAATAACCTCGGTATAGAAATTTCCAGTCCTATCCCTCCAAGAACTAGAAATTAACGATCAGCTTCTGCTCAGACCCTTACCAAACCCTAAATTAAAGACACCTGGCTTCCACTGGGCTGATTCCAACACCATCAGGCGATTCCAAAAACGTCACCCACAATTCAGACGTACAAAAACATCAGGAAGGAAAAAGTCCATTTGTGTGTATTCTGTCTAAAACGACACATGTTTGAGTTTCACCGACGCCTCCTGTAGCTTACTTCACGCTATAAAAACAACACATGCAGCAAAGAAATCCCACACCCCAGGGCGGGGAACAGAGCCGCAGCCTTGGCTCCCTGCTCCTCAGCGTCCCTGGGCAAGCACCCATCTTCCCATAGCATGTTTCTCAAAAATAAAATGGGAATACCTTACTTACCCTGTCTACCTCACGGAGTGAGCCTCAGATGAAATGAAGTATGCAAAATGCTTTTCGGTATTATAAGTTTTATGTTCTAGTTCCTAGGACCATACCCAACATATATCCACCAAATAATATGCATAACGATATCCATAGCATTTTTATTCATAACTGTCAATCAATTGTCCACCATCAGAAGAATGAGTAAATTGTGTTATAACCATAAAAGGGAATACTACATAGGTATAATAAAGAATGAACAACTCTTAATAACATGGATGAATCATAAAAGTCATGATTCCAATTTTAAGAAGGTTAAGAATAAGCAAATCTAGTCTCAAGTGACAGATGTCAGAATAGTGGTTACCTCGGGGACAGGGGAGTTATGACTGAAAAGGTACCAGGGAGCCTTCTGGGGTGATGGAAATGTTATATAACTTGATCTCAACAGGGGGCACTAAGATAAATCAATGTGTAAGGATTCATCAGGTGGCACATTTAAGAGTTGTGTACATACTGTATGAACATTCCACCTCAATAAAAAATTAAAAATTGTATCTTACAAGCATCAAGCTCAAAATAAACATAAGGTAACACCGCGACATTTCCATCATTGCTTTTCTTGTACTAGCATACAGAACAACTACACCAGAGAGTTAAGGCAGAAAAGGGAAAAGAGCAAAGGAAAACATCACGGGGTCCAACAGGGGCCAGCAGTTAGAGACAACGGTTCTTAAGAAATGATTCTTAAGATCTGGCTTCACAAGACTACGGAGCCCTCTGCCACACTCACACACACAACTGGTGCGCTCTTGCAGTGTGAGCATCTTTCCCTCATGGTGGCGTGCTCAGGTATGAGAGGGGCACCGCAGTGTGGTGGAAAGCGGACGCTAGCCCAGGCTCTGGATTCCAGTCAGTTCTGCTAGCCATGAACTTGCTGTAAGTCAACTTCACCTCTCTAAATAGCATCTGTGAAATGACCAGACTGCTAAGCTCTGAGCATCTACAGGGTGCGGCAAACGTAGGTTTACAGTTGTGAGTATGAGAAACATAGTTTATTCTTGTATTATTTTCCATATGAACAACCACAAACCTACTTTTGCCCCACCCTGTATAATGCTAAGGTGTAAAATCAATAAATGTCAACAACAGTAAAGAAAGCTAAATTAGGCAGCTACAAGAAAACCAAGTGCTAAAAAGATGACCCCTCGCCCCCACAGAGCTTGTATCGATGATGATTGAGATGAGCTCAGCCTCTTCGAATCCCAAAAGAAAGAATACTCCAAAAGCCATGGGGTTAATCCTCTTTCCCCTCTGTTCTTAATATGGAGTAAAGAGAAGGGAGGGCTGGGGTGCCCTACACTTGGACCTGGCCAGTTGCTTACTCTGAGGTCGCAGATCACTTTACTGGTCAAGGCCCTCAGTTTCTCCATCTATGAAACACGGGGCGGGCACGAGGTCAGCACTGTTCTGTCCGTCCCCGGCAGGGGTGCTTTCGCTCTGCATCCCACTGCCCACCACGAGGACCACCACCTTCACCTGTTCCACACATCAGGCTTCCTTGTAAGTTTTCCGTTTTAAAAATAAAACTCAGCTAAGAGATCCTTAGGATTCTTTCCAGTTGAATAAAATTCTCTACGACATAAGCCAACGTCCTTCGCCTTAGTTAAGATCTGGCTTGTTTAGAGTCTTCTAATCCAGGGCTTCTTGACAGTTTCATTATCAACATTTTGGGCCACATAATTCCTTGTGGTGGGGCTGTCCTGTGCACCGTAGGATATCTCAAAACATCCCTGGCCTCGACCCACTAGGACTCAGTAGCATGCCCCCTGCTATAACCACCAAAAATGTCTCTAGACTGCCAACTGTCTCCTGGGGAACAAAATCTCCTGGTTGAGAACCGCTGTTCTAACCCTAACACAGGTTAGCAAGAAGAAACCTAAAAAAAGACAAAGAAGACAAACTTCAAGTGGAGATTCAGCCTATCCTGACCGTTCACAAGTCACTGGCTGATTGACAGCTGCCTGGAGTGTGCCAGGATGAACAGCCACACCGTCTACCCACCACCACGCCTGGAGAATAACCTGATGGATGAAGGGCACACCAGAGCTGCACGGAGACTTGACCAAACATCAACTGTCAACGGCTAATAAACAACCAGAAACAGAAAAAGTTAACTGAAAGAAATGACAGGTTATAATGACAGTAAAAATGGATGTATAAGCAGTCATATTTAGGTCGAGGCTTCAAAATGCAGTGAGAGGTTATCAGTACACTTAAAAGAAAGTGATTATATCTAAATTTATGCATGAAAGAACTTTCTATTTCTGCAGCACAGCTGCCTTACCTACATTTCTCGAAGAATCAGAACAGCCACACGTGTCTAGACCACACTGGGGAGAGACTCTCCTTACAGTGTGCACGTGTCGCGTTAGGGTCTAATTTTCATTTTAAGTGGACACCCCTGGGTAATTATTTCCTTTCAAATCATCAACACTTGACAGCAAGAATCTGACAGCTCGCCAACTTTAAATAACTTGTAAATATCTTGGAAGCGTTTAAATGTACTGTGAGGATTGTTTTTCAATCTCTCTAATTACAGTCAAGTTTCCTTAATTGATTATTTGAGAAATGACCAAACTTAACACTTGTTTTAAAGGCAACGTAAATTACTATTTTAGCACACAGTCAAAAGTGATCACGCCTCCCTAACTTGGCTAAGAGAAGTAGCTGAAGCACGTCTCTCCTATCAAAACCGCAAGGAAGCCCTGGCCGGTGTGGCCCAGTTGGCTGGAGCATGGTCCCTACACCAAAAGGTTGCAGGTTTGATTCCCAGTCAGGGCACATACCCAGGTTTCGGGTTTGACACCTGGTCAGGGAGCGTATGGGAGGTACCAATCGATGTTTCTCTCTGTCTCTCTTCCTCTCTCTCTAAAAATCAATAAAAACATATCTTCAGGTGAGGATTTAAAAAAAAAAAAAACAAAAAGCCACACACTAGGAATCAGCTGCCATAAGCCAGAATCTCTCTCAGTAATTCTCGCCATTATCATCTGTAAGTGCACTCTCCCTTCCACACTTCTCTCCAACCCAACAGGTGCCATTTAAAAACACTTCTAATGCAAAGGATCAAGGTTTCACCCTGAAAAACAAAGTGAAGGCTCGTGCGACACTGAGGCAGACACAAAAGCATAATCTTGTGTCAGACAAGCCAGTGCGCAGAGGGAGTCACCACACTGGGCCCGACTCTGCTCTGCTCACTGTTTTTCCGGAGTCAAAAACATTTTCAGAATTGGCTTAAATTACAACCAACTGAAATCAGTTCTGCTGATATCAGAATCATGCAAGGACACCACCCCAGACATAGTCATTAACTGAAATTCCTCTCTCTAGCTTAATTATCAGACATCAAAATTCCTGATGGGTAAGCTCTGTGTCCTTAAATTCCAAAGAAGACACCTCCTGTGCAACAGAGAACAAACCCCAGACAATTTGCAAGAAGCATATTATCACCCTTTAGGATTCTTTCCTCTTTGATATGCTGGATTCCCTTAGCTGTGACACCTCTGGGAGGAAAGCTACCCCTTTAGATCAGGGCTCCCCTCTTCCTCCAAAAACTGTAACACATATTCAGCTCTCACCTCGATAACAGATACTTTATTGCGATAATGACTAAAATGAAAGTATCTGTGTTGACTAATTTTGTTTAGCACAAACGGACTGATGAGCCTTCCCCCGCGTGGTGGTGAATTTTAAATGTCAACTTAGCAAGGCCATGGTGCTCAGCTGTTGCCTCAAATGCCAGTCCAGATGCTGCTGTGACAGTATTCTGTAGGTGTGGTTACCACTTAGAATCAGCTGACTTTAAGTGAAGGTTCTCTCAATAAAGTTGGCACTCCTCACCCATCAGTTCAAGGAATTCTGCCTTAAGACTGTAACACAGAAATCCCGCCTGAGTTTCCAGCTCGTTGGCCTGCCCGACAAGTTCCAGATGTGCCGGCCTCCACAATCATGGGAGCCAGGCCCTTAAAATAAATCAACAATCGTGCCTCCCCCCCCCACCCCCCCACACGTTCTGCTGGTTCCGTCTCTGCAGAGCCCTGAATGATACAGCCCAATTCAAGGCGCAAGTATTATCATGCCACTGGATAAACTAACAAACAGAAATAAAGCGCAGCAGTTACATGACACACTCTCAAGCACCGTCACACTCAGAGACGGTGCAGACACCGTGGAACCCCTTCTGAGACATCCAGCATCTCAGAGTTTGCTTCTACAGTCCCAGGATGTTACTTCCTGAAAGCAAAAGGCTCCTGCCAGACAAAGTGCTTAATAAAAATTCCTGCATATTCAGACGAACTACTCTCCCAAACCATGTGATAGCTTCTGCCAAATGACTCTAAACACTCAAGTCGTTTTAATTCGGCCTGAATTCAGCCAGAAGACGGACATTTCCAGCCTTGCTCCTGCCACCCCAGACCAAGCTCCCCTCCTCGTGTGCACAGCGCTTCTTGTCTCACTCTCCCTCTGCTGCCTTGTAACCGCTCACTGGAGTTTCTAGGGGACGGGGTGCTGTCTTCTCACCCAGCAAGTGTCTAGCGGAGGGTTGGTATACAACTGGCAGCTGCCAGGCGCTGTGCTAGCGGGACTGGGTCCGTCAGTGACGGAAACTGAAGCGGAATGTTATGAGCCATATACTTCTGAGCTATTCAATTTAATTTCATCAAAATGTCATAAAAACCTAGGTATAATGAAGGATTACTGAGCTACATACCCACATGTATTTGACCCGTAGCTGAATCAGATTCAATATGCACACACCAAGCAGGGAGACCCTGACCTAACTATTTGGGTCGATACAAAGCTCTTGGGCTTCAGACATGGGGTCTTTTACTGAAAACACGGAGATGTGCTTTATGTGCCTTATGCTAGAACACCAGTGTCTGGCTACCTTGCTGCACATTACAATGTGAAATACAAATTCAAAACAATGCCTAGGACCCATCTCAGACAAAAAGTATCTTGAGGGAGGGGTCTGGTCATCAGTATTTTTTGTAAAAAGGAGCTCCCTGGGTGATCAGTGTGGCCAGGGTGGGAAGCGCTGGGCTCCATGGGTCTCAGAGCCTTTGCTAGGGTCTAGGCTAAGCTGGGTGTGCACAGCGGACGTCAGCAGCTCTGGAGCAATACAGGCGAGCTCTAGAAACATGACCACAGTCTACGGAAAACTGAGGGAGATTCAATTTCTCCCACAAGGATGCTGCAGCTGAGGCAATGTTGGTTGAATAAAAATGGGTACACTAAATGTAGTTATTCTTAAAATGTAACTTCCTCAAGTAAGAATGGGTATCAAGAAAATAACATTCACTGCAATAGGGATCTAAAGACAAGAACTCTCTGTACCTTTTTGGCTTCCTCAGCCGTGACAGAGCTTCCAGCGGCTTCATCTTTGGTGATCAGAGTAATTCCATCTAAAAAGTAATTCACAGAGTAAAATCCAAGTACAGAATCAATGCCAACCCCACCTTCCTTTCCACTGTACTCCTCCCATTCAGTGCTGGAGATCTCAAATTCGGGTGGTGCTCTTCTGCATAAGGAATATGAAACTATAAGGGCACGTAATTCACAGTGTTCCTCCCACCTTACATTATCCTTTCTCCTGTTTTTGCTTGTGTGAAATAAGGGCCACATCTCAAATGCTCCATGCTCCATGAAGGCTTCCTTGCTTAAATCCAGATAGAAATCATCTCTCCTTTAGAATTCCCAGATCACTTTGTATTTGCCTTTGAAAGGACTCTCATCATATCTTATCCTGTATGACTATCTGTATACATTTGATCTCTCCTAATGGGACTTTACACTTCTCTCTAGGGCAGGTTTTATTCACCTGCATGTTCCCCTCAATGTAGTATACAGCAGAAGCTCAGCAAATAAACGGTAACTGAATGACTGTATACGTTGTTCCAAACTCATTAGCACCCTATATGAGTATCTGCAGTAGCTCTGACTTCCAGTCATGTTACTGGCTATTGATGGAGTGGCAAGAAGGCTAAGGTCAGGAGGAAACAAGCTCTTACAATGGCCATGTCTATCATTTAGCACAGTACATCAATTTTAGCTCAGTGAGAGCAAATCAAGGATAGAAAATCTACCCTTTAGTTTTCTCTTCTTCCTAAGATTTTCTCCTGCCTCAAATGGCTGATGCGTGAAATACTTTCAGAAAAGCACATGCATTTAACATCCATTTGTACCTAGAAATGGCACAAGTCATGTGTATCCTCTCAATGGGATACAAGCTCTCAGAAAATATGTATCTTGTGGATGTCCTGTAAGTTTCTTTTCAGCAAACAATATGCTGGAGGCATTCAATAAATACCAAAACCAATCTCTTTGATCTACTGGGTCGGCAGCAGAGACACAAGAGTGATTTGAGGAAGCTCCATTCACCACCTATTCTAATTGCTTTTGCTCCCCAGTGTAGAAGTTAAAGGGCTGAAAAATGAACTGTCAGGGAAATGGTTGCCTGTGTGATGAAAAGCTGCCCATTAGAACCTGGATAGATAGGTATGTAACTTCTTCACACAGAAATGCACAGAGAGCTAGGTTGAAAGTAATTCTGGGGCCCAATTTCAAGTGAAAAGTTTTATACTTTTTAACATTACTGTTTTTAAAATATATATTTTTAATAGGGAATAGCTTGTACTTGGGTTCTGAAAAAAAATATCAAGTCAGCTTAAAAAAATGGGCAAAAGGCACGAAGAAAATCAAATATCAAGCTTAAAAGAAGTGTTACATTGCCTTCTTTCTAGGTTTAATTTGCACTGGTCACTGTGAATAAGTGAGGACCTGAGTGGCCAAGATGGCGCATGAAGACACTGGCTTGCTGATGTGCAAGCCCAGGAGCATGGATGAAAGGCAGCGGGACAGCCAAGGGTAGGTGAGGTAGTGAGAGTGCCTTGGGTCCAGCAGGACTCAAAGCACCTGAGACTCAGGAGGGGCGGTTCTGCCCTGGCAGCGCCTCTCACCTAACAGAAAGGGGCCGTTGCGGAAACTGCTCAGGCCACAGTTTCAGATGTGACTTTTATATTTACTTATTGTTTATCACGTTGTATTAGACTTATTAAATAGTATTTTTAGTTCATTGCACCCTAAGCATTTCCCGAATCCAGGTCAAAAGTCATCATACAATACAATTTATATTTAGAAAAAAATAGCATAAATATTTGGAGAAAATGATAGCTTACCCTGAATGACGATTTCCCAGAAATGATTTAATTGTTTAATTTCCACTTTCTCTCTTAGGGCTTTCAGGAAATCGTTAAAGCGCTGATCTTCTGAAAACTATGGGGGCAAGTCAGAGCAAACATAAAAACAAAGTCATCCCCAGAACAAAGTACTATATATACTGAACTAATCATTTATAACCTATATATGACTATATATATTTATAATATATATTTATATACTATATATTTATATATACTCATGTAAATATTATATATATATATATTTCTTTGGTAAATGGAAAACTGTTATTTCCAATTTCAGCTTTGTTTGCTTGGAACCAGAAATCTTTCCATCTGTGGAAAGTACAGAACTTCCCAGAGACACACAGTTTCTTGGTGCCCTGGTACTTTGTTTTTTAACTTTTAATATAGACATATTCAAACAAAAAGAGAATAATTCATTGAACAGTCGTATACCCATCACCCAGCTTCAACAATTATCAGCTCGGCCACTTTTGTTTCATCTACACCCTAACCTTCTCCCACAACTCTGACTGTTGGAAGAAAACTTCCATCATATTATTTCATTTATAAGTATTTCAATATACAATAGCTAAAATATATAGATTCTTTAAACAATGCTCATAAAATTTAATAATAATTCCTTAATAGGAGAAAATAACCAGTCAGTATTCAAATTTCCCCAATTGTTTCATAAATCATTAAAAATTTTTTTTACAGTTAAAAAGGTCTTTACATTAAGATTAATTGATACCATTCTAAAGTCTCTTTTGATTCTCCTCCATCTTTTTTTTACTTTTCCTTTTTTTCTTTAAAGAGATCTGCCACCCGGTACTTTTCAGGACAAAGGTGGCAGGAGGGCACAGAATGGCACCGGACGCCATCTGCCCGGGGGAGCAGTGCTACCTTTCCACGACTCTTCCCCATCCAATCAAATCTTCCTCCACCGGACCGAGTCATCTGTCTGCTCCTGACTCTACTTTGTGACTCTCCTTTGCCAAAATTTTGTCTTTTATTTGTAGGGCATTTGGGTCACCTACTACCGAATCTCTTATTGTATTCTAATTTTAACCATTTTCCCACTTCTTAATCTTTACAAGTACCTAAACTATTCAAGAATTATACTGCTCATTCATTTAGCAAATATTAATAAGCACCCACATAAGAACTACAACTGCGGCTACTTTAAAATACACTTTCTAATTTAAACTTGCTTACTCTTGCCTAGAGTTTATGAATAAAAGCCTAGAAATACTTTGGAAGATTTTTTGAAGTGTTTTATAAACATTACTAATAAAACACACCAACAAAAAACCCATACAAAAGGTAGGACAGAGGTACTGAGTAATTCATTTTCAGTGTTCTTTTTCCTCCTGGCATTCAGACCCCTACTCCTGTCTTCATAAAAATCCTTCTCAGTAATTACACCAATATATATGTTCCATCAATTTCCTTAAAATAGCCCATCCTTTATAATAATGACTGGACCACCAGAGGCTACCATGGAAATTTCCTTGTTTCCCTAACAGGAACCAGAAAGCCAGGGCAATAGCATAATAAAATGCTAACTCCCAGGGATAAAACATTCTACTCATCCACCCATCTTTATTCCCCCTCAGAAATGACACTGATAGTATAATGAGTTAGTCATCTCCACTTCTCTTGGAATACATTTCTATTCATAGTAAGAATGATTATTTCCAAAGCCCAGGCTTATTTGTGGGGTGCTGTATGTCTCTCCCGTGATGGCCAACTGTTTAGGACGAGGAGATAGGCTAGGATAGCATTACCTGAATGGCTTCTTCCCGGAAGACTCTGATGCAGTCCATGGTCTTCATAAAATATGGTGTTTCATTAGTATCCAAAAACTGTTCGATGTGATTTATTAGCTGGTGACTCGCTGGAACACAAGACAATAATTTTATTTTTCTCTATTTAAGTGATGCTTGTTAGAGAGAACATATCCTTCTGTGTGCCTATAAGTATGTGTTATGGTTCAAGAACTTCATAGTCAGTATGCACAACATTTTTTACCGGGGGAGGGGGGGGGGCTGAGATGCAAATTGTTGATTCCAAAAGCCTTTATTTGAAAAGTTTGGGTAGTACTTACTGGTATTTGTCAAGAAGTAAAATTTAATTTCCAAAATGCTTAGAATTATAGCTACAGGTTCAATTTGGGATTTCAAATCCTAAATTGTTGGGATTGTTGTTTTTGCTTTATATTCCCCCTTTCTCAGAATTTAGAGGCCACTGGGGTAATTCTAAACTGCCTTTCCTGATATATTCATAAAAAATAGATAGATCCTCTAGTCCCTTCCCTAATTCCACTTAAGATAAATGTCAAACAGTGGAAGACAGTGAAAAATAACGAGGCAGGGACACCCCATCTTCTACCAATCCCAGGTCGAATGAGAAAAGACCAGCCTCATCTTAATTTAATGATATCCTTTAGAATGGGAAGTCATTGCTACATATCTTCTGCCCTCGGCTGAACCCAAATCATCTCTATGCTGTTCTGCAGTCTACGAGCCATAATAAATACTTAATAAACAATACCTGTCAGCCAGCAATGTCATAAATGCTACAAGTAGAGAAATACATTAATAGTGTCATCATTTCCAAGGCAGATTGAAACTTGGGGCTGACGTACAAACAAAAAACTCTTCAGTATAAAAGCAGAGAAAAATAGAAACAAAGTCATCAGGGAACTTAAGTTGCTGAGCAGATCAAAACTGACCCTTACGATCTGTGCAGAAGAACAAACCAGGGAGACACACACCTCCATGGCCTAAAGGCTTGCTCTCGCTTGTCCCCTGAAACCACTCCCCAGCTGGCTGTTCGGGGATTTATGCTGAATGGTCAAGAGGTTCTAAGACTGCGTGTTTGCCGTGATCATGGCCTCATCTGAGCACTCTAACAGTTATGCATGTGTGCATACAATACTGATGAAAACTGCTCAATGTCTTTTGAAAGACAGGAAACTCGGTACCACCCCCATGTTTCCTAAGGCTCTTGCAGCCCCTGGAAAGGATTAAAAACTGGATGGAGTATTTTCCAATATAATAATTGTACAGCAAGAGAAAATATGCCCAGTAACCATTTCATCTCTTCCACCAACTAGGAGATTATGATCTCCATTATAATAAAGTACTTAACAAACTTGAGGGATTAAAGAAGCACTTCCCTGCAATTTCAGAAATCTTTACCAATGTATCCTGCAGCAGTAAATTAATATCCAACAACAATTCAAAGGACAGAAAGAATGCTCGGATGGGTCCTTTTAAACAAGGTAAACAATACAACCCTGATTAGTAGGCACAGCAGAAAACCACCAACGGACGCTCAAAGCAACGAAAGCTATCTCCCTTTTGCAGCTTGGAAAGGTGAAGTAACAATGTTTGTATTTCCTGTACCACTTACAGCAGCCTTCTTTATCAGAGAGTTTGATATAAAGTTCATTCAGAGTTATATATCTGGGCACAATAAGAGCCTTTGTAGGCCAATGGCAGTAATCTCAGACATTTCAAGTTTCTCGTTTCTGTTGAATGAGAATGCGGGATCTTTCAAGCTATACTGTGAATGTTCCTCTATGCTTGATTTAGTGATCATTTTCATGAATTTAACCTGGTATATATTTATTGTGTGACCGCTACGTATAAGACACTATGCTATGTTCTATGGAAGATTCAATTAAGTTGAAGATAAGATCCTTGCTTTTGAGGAGTTCATACTCTAATAGAGGATATAACACACATACACAAAAATAATAATAGGAGGTAAATGGGAAAAGTGCTGTGGGAATATATCAATTGATCTGAATTTTTAAAAATCTGTGGTGATTATAAGAAAGCTTCGTGAACTAACATGGTTTTTTAACTGGGCAATGAAAAATAAAATTTAGCCATCATATAGCAGAAAACCAGAATGAGCAAATGTCAGAAGAAGAGGTGGGAAAACACATGGTAACCTTGAGGAAAACAAGGAGTCCACGGACAGGAGGACAGGAAGAAACAAGAGGAGTAAGAACTAGACAGGGCCCTGGCCGGGGGCTCAGTTGGTCGGAGTGTTGTCCTGTGCACCAAAAGGTGGCAGGTTTGATTCCTGGTCAGGGCACATACCTAGGTTGCAGGTTCAATCCCCAGTCAGGGCATGTGTGGGAGGCAACTGATCAATGTTTCTCACACATTGATGTTTCTCTCTCTCTCTCTCCCCTCCCTCACTCTTTTCCTCTCCATAATATTAAAATAATAATAATAATAATAATAATGATAATGATAATGATAATAGTAGTAATAACTAGACAGGAAGAGGTTGGAGGGAAGGGAGGGCCAAAAAGAAAGAACAACAAGCAACACGTATGAGAGTCCTGAGGTGGGACAGAGCCTGGCTCTTCAGAAAGTGTGGGAAATAAAGGGTTCAAGACAAGTCTTTAAAGAACTACAACATTTAGCCCTGGACTACAACATTTAGCCCTGGCCGGTTTGGCTCAGCGGTTAGAGCATCGGCCCACAGACCAGAGAGTCCCGGGCTCAGTTCCCGCTAAGGGCATGTACCTCAGTTGCAGTGTGTCCCCGGCCCCGGATGGGGTCATGTGGGTGGCAATCAGTCGATGTAGCTCTCTCACGTTGATGTTTTTCTCTCTCTTCCTCCCTCTCTCCCTCCTGCTCTGTCTGAAGATTAATGCAAAAATATCCTCAGAGGAGGATAAAAAAAAAAAAAAGGAACTACAACATTTAGAGGCTGGAAAGAGGAAAGGGAGCTGGCGAAGGGGGCTAAGACGAAATGGTCAGGCAGATGGATGAGAACCAGGAGGCTATGGCATCACAGATGCTAAGAGAAGAGATGACTTGAAGAGCAGAGCTGTCTGCTGTGTCATAAATCATTACATAAACATTGCTACATACTATTATAACATACAGACTGCAAGGAAAAGAGTATAAAGAACACAAAGGATTAAGGACGGAAACTTACGGAGTCCTTAGACCCAGGAGTCTATGTAGCAACTAAATAGGTACTGAACCGCTTTGCAAAAACACAGCTTCTGACCCATTTTATCTTGAAACATGATGGAACACACACACACACTTGCCATCTTACAGAGAAAAATATTCAAAAGGCTAAAATAAAGCAAGTGCAAAAGCCAACAACCCATTTGCAATAGCGATAGGGGAAAGAAGGAATTCAAAGAAAAGGAAGCTGGAATGTCAACACCCAGTTTCTATTTACGAATGAAGCCCTTATGTATTTGTGGGCATATTCGGGTTTAGTTTTCTTACTCACATATTAGACTGTTCTATGCTTTCCTCCAGAAGGACACAGATGATCATAACCAAACTTCCAACAGACCCAATGGATACAAAGAACCAGGTTTGGCCCTTCTAGAAACAATCAGTTACACAGTTACATAGTCTGTGCATCTGATCCATGATTCTGAGTTCCATCCCTCTGCTTGGACTACTTGGTGGCTCACTGCCTACAACGAAGCATTTGGCACTAGCGAACAGCTGCCATCAATGATGCTCTAAAACACGGAGTACGAGAATGGGATGTGGACAAGAGACTTCCCTTCCCAAATAGGGTGGCACTTCACAGTTTCTTGCCACTTTTAATAAAAGCAAAACACAGAAAAGGCTGACAAAAATAATATTCTTCTTTGGCTAGATTATGCTTTTGACCCCCCTTTCCTCCTCATCCCACATAAAGGAAATGCTGAACGTCGGGGTGCTTTTCTCTGCTTCTACTTCAATTATAGGGCTAAGGAATGGCCTGTCAGTCTTCATACTCAGTAAATCACATCCCCAATTACAATTCGCCAAAACGCTTTTCAGAATTAGTCGAAGGCTCAGTAACACGCATTAGTAGCTAATCCAAAAGTAGCCTTCAAGGGCCGTCCATCTCAGGGCACCAGGTCAGGCGAGGGCTGATATGTATCCCAACGAGTCTTCAAAACCAAAATGTCTATTCTGAACTTCAAAAATGTCTGTGCTGGACTTTGAGTTTTAAATATGGGCATTATATATTAATTAGCCCAGCATCTCACATGAGTACAGACTGTTGATACACAAAATGAGTCTCAAAACAATAATAGTTTAGTGTTATAATAAAATGCTTCCCAGATTCAGAAGGGTCACAGAAGAGGAAAATGGCAGTTTTCTTGTTTAATCTGAAATGTATGTTCTCCCTCTCTAGAGAAAAAGTTCAGCACCATCCAAAGGCCCATAAACTGAATCGGCTCTCTTCCTGCTGCACAGTCACAAGAGCCAAAACACCCGGGGCCGTGTGCTTGTTGGCTTCTGACTTTACATTCACTTATCACCTCTGTCCTCTGCCAGGATGTTTCTAAAACGTGAAAGGAAGTCATTTATTGCGGTTTCTTCCCTCTGTCGTTGGACAGAGCCGCAAAAGCAGTGGGTTCACTCATTCGTCACAGCTACACATAAAGGACTGAAAAGCTATTTCAAATGATTTTGCTGAACCCAGGCATCATTCAAGATGTTTCCCAATTGAATCCTTCTCACTATCTCAATGCCTCATGTGAATTTTGCTTATTGAAGAGGTGCACATTTTGCAGATGTCAGCAGTTAAATCATTTTTAAATCTTAAGAACAAATTTACATAGCCAATTACAATGGCATCTTTATAAAGCAAAATGAAAAAGTGACAATAAAAATCAAGCACCTAAATCAAATAAGTATCCGGTCAGGTCAGTCATTAAGAGAATAAAAAGAAATATTATCTATCAGCAAATAAAACTAAGCAAGTAGTCTAATCTGCCACTAATTAAATCTATATGTAAATTACAATCACTGTTTTAAGCCAGAAACTTGGAAGAAACATTTGCCTGATAAGAAAATGAGTCTTTTTTAATATAGGCAACAAACAGCAACGAATCACTAACAGGCTTCCTTATGTCTCTTTACTATAGGATTCAAACTGGCTATTGTGGTTACAGGCTGTGTGTACATCAGTCAGGACCCAACAAGAAGAATAGAAATCACTTAATATTTAACCCAGGAAATTTAATGCAGGCAATTGTTACACAAGTGATGAAGAGCTGTAATGTCAACTGAGAATGGTGCTGCTACCCAGAGATTAGGAACAGCAAGAAGCCCTTAGCTTAATGTGGAAGGGGAGGGGAGGGGAATGGAGAGGAGGAGAGGGGAGGGGAGGAGGGGAGGTATACCTAGGGCTCAGGGGCCTGGTCCAGTAGGAGCCAAAACCATGGAGGACTGAAGACGATGTCTAACACATAAGAGAGAAAGAGAACTACCCTGGGCTCCTCCCTCCCTCCTTACTTCCCACCAATCTCCCACCAGGGTCTTCCATTGGCTGATCCCAGTAGGAACCCAGCAGATGTGGAAGCCTGAGAAATGCAACCTGCTCTGCCCCAGCCCTCCCCCCAGATCCAGTGCACAGGGAAGGGCGAGGAGTGGATCCAGTGGTACAACGTGTTATCATAAACTCACAGAGGTAGATGCCCCATTTTATGCACTGGGTATTTCCAGGAGATACAAATTAACAAGGTATTCTTTAAATAAGAAGGGAAGATAAAATGTATAGATTTTTTTCTTTCTTTCTAGTGGGATAGCATACAATGAGATTTAAGAAATTGTTGAAAAGGTTCACAAGCATATTTAAAGCTTTTCCCAGCCATTGAAAAGTTCTTAAAAACTGTATACAAAAACAGAGTTATGTAAAAAATATGATTGCACTTCTACTTGTAACACCTTTAGAGGTACACACATTTTCCCTTCCTTCAGGTTTAACATCACGAAACACAGCAAAGGGCCACACCTTGTGCGGACTGTGATGACAAACCAGAAGAACTGGCACCGACTGAATTCTTCCCGTGGTGTCCGCGTCATTTTGGAAGTCAAATGCATTATTTCTTCTAAAAATTTAAGTACAAAAAGAAGGTATCCTAAACATTTTTCCTCTAAGTGACAAAAGATATGCTGATTTACTTCTTAAATATCCTTTCTGCTTCGATTTCCAAGAGTTCAGATCTAAGATCCCAGGAAGAATTTGCCCTGAATGTTTGTGCTCCTTGGTCAGGTATTTTTGCTTTTAGTTTTGTGGTCTTGAATGAAACAATCTTATTGGGGAAAAAGAAATCACTGGGTGGTAACAAAAGAAACTGAGAACTAAGAAAAAGGTATAAGCTTTTTGAACCTGAAAAGGTTATTCAAATGTTATCTTGTTTTTTTAATCCTCATCTGAACATACGTTTTTACTGATTTCTAGAGAGAGAGGAAGGCGGACAGAGAGCCTTCGAGTGAAGGAAATATCGACTGGTTGCCTCCCATACATACCCCATTCAGAGATGGAGCCCTCAACCCAGGCATGTGCCCTAACCGGGAATGGAACCCCCAACCCTTTGGTGCATGGGACGACGCTCCAACCAACTGAGCCACACAGGCAGGGTTAATGTCAACTTGATTTTAAGCAGCTGGCCTGTGAAGTAGACACAGCTCTGTCCTGCTCTTGTTGTTTCCCTGCCTGTCCTTCCTCCTTCTACAAATCATTCTGCCAGACTCTGGCCGACTTCCTTACCTAGCAGACAGAAGTTGCCTGCCTCCCTTTTAAGAACAGAAAATCAGTGGATACCACACAGAGGAGCACACCACAGCTATAATACCATGCATGACCAGTGGCACAGGAAATTGAACTAAGGTATATGAAGTGCTGACCACCACAGCTGTACAGATATAGCCCTGGTTGTTTTATTATTATTTTTTCTTACCAATAACTAAAAAACTCAATTAAAACCTCACCATTTAAACTCCACAAGTTCAGTCACAGCCCATTTTTTCATGCTTAACGATTTTCTCATTAAATGCAGTAATTTCTTACAAATTGCACTAATAAAAGTTAAGTCCTGCTGGGTGTTTTCCCCCCTTGGTAAATGCAGCCTTTTCATTGATGTGTTAAATTAAAACCCCAGGCACAAGGAGCAGAGTAAATGCAAAGTCTTTATTGTCAGAATCCATTCCTGCAGACTATGAGATCTCTCTCTGTTTTATTTTTGTTTTTATTTGAGCTAACTGTGAGGCCTACTTTGCAGCAACAGGAAGGATGATTTGAAGATCTCTTGGTCTTTGCATACTCTAGAAAACAGGTGATGGTGTAGGCAATGGAGAAACTAGAGAAATGGCATTCAATTAGCCTGCTGGTAGGTTGTAAGCTCACTTCATGTAAGAGAACATTATGACAAGTCCTTTTTATTCTGGATGAATAATACTTCTCATCTTAAATAACTTGGCTATAAGACCAGATCTATTCTCAAGTCAGCTGGAAAATTTTGTTTCCTGGTCAGTGGTTTCCATGACAGTCTATGATCTTTCTTGTCTTTCTTTTTTAAATTAAAAACATTCAATTTAACCATTAAAGACCCACTGCACATGTCCCACAAAACCTGAAGGTTATCATTGAATATTTACAGGGAATATAGCAGTTAACTAAAGACCGAAGAAAATCCACTCTAGTGTAACTAATTTCCCCAATCCAGAAAGGAGTGCACTTAAAGTACATAACTGGGACATGATGCTGAGATAAGAAAGAAACTAAAGGGAGATCTTCTCATCAAATGAGAGAGTGATTTCCTCAGCTTGTTTATGTAACGTCTATGCCATATGCTTGAAAGTATGTGTGTGTGGGGGGGTGGAGGCAGGAAGTACAGAGGGCAGAGAAAGAAGGTCTCCACAATTTTCTAAGGTCCTGGAATTCTAAAATTCGGCAAAGCTCACTGAAATAAAAGTGATATCGAAGAATTCAGAACCTTACCATCTAAACCTGATCCCATTCCAGATGGGCAGTAGGAGGGAGGCAGAATGCAAGATGACAGTATTTGGTACTGTAGCATTTTACAGTATCTGTCTAGTTTCATACCTGAGTGGATGCCATCAAACTAACGCAGGAAATAAGTACAAAAAAACAAGCAGCCATAGTAACAGTGCAGCCAAGAAGAAACACTCTGGAGCAGACCAATCTGGCAAAGGGATCCAATTGAAAGTTGGTAATTGAATGGAGCTGTATTCATGTATTAGCTGAAGAGCTACAGTGAGCGATGAGTCAGAGTCCCCAGCAAGGAGAGGAGGGGGCGGCCACGGGTGGCACGTGCTACTGTGGATGACGGGGGAGTGGGGGGAGGGGGCTCACAAAGCTTTTGGATGCCTCAAAAATGTCAGTCATTCTTTAAAGGAAATATCAAGCACCAGAAATTTTAAAACAACTGTATTCCATGGGTAAATCTTTCTAAAAACTGATAAATAATGATGCCATGTTTATATAGTATCTTTCCCTTACGGACCCCTCAGATCCTTCCCTTTTTTTCCCCCTTTCATTTTTACCTCTATCTTTTTCTGGTTTTGTGAAGAAAGTTGTGTACTGTAGAGCTAAAAAATACAGGCTTGTTATTTTTCTCTACTTCTTCTTTGATGGAGCTAAAATTTATGAATTGATCTAAAGAACCTGAGAATTAATTCTGCTGTAATTTAAAAATTCAAATTGTTATTATTCCCAAGCACTGCTTTGTTAAAATCAACAATGGAAAAAAATTACTATTAGAACATATAAAACATAGAACATATTAACAGAGGGAGGTTATGTGACGGCAGACTAGCAGCAGCATCTCTGATAATGACTCATACGTACTACAATGAAAGTACTACTGGGAATTGGTATCCCAAGACTACTGGGAATTGGTTAACTCTTAAACCACAAGCATCTACTCAGAATGGGATTTGGGGGTGAAAAAAAGAATGGAAGGTGTATCATGAGCAAACATACAGAGGCAGGAAAGCCAACGTCACAAGGGTGCTAGCAGGAACAGTATGGTATGGGTTCAGGATTCACAAAGGGAACCTGTGAATGGGTCTGGAATGGCAGGCTGGGACCAGATCGTGGGAAGCCTGGAATGGGGCATTAATTTTAATTAGTTAATTAATTAATTAATTTTAAGAGTAGTTTATTGATTTTTAGAGAGAGGGGGAGAGAGACACGGATCGGCCACCTCCTGCATTCCCCCCTCCCTGGCCCCGGGACCAAGCCCAAAACCTGGGAATTAAACCAGCAACCTCCCAGTGCACAAGACAATGCCCAACCAACTGAGCCACACTGGCCAGGGCAGGGGCATTAATTTTAAAGACATGGGGAATAATTAACAAGGACCTGTAGTCAAACTGTGCTATAAGAAGCTAAATCTATACCAACATATGAGTTGAACAAGAACAACTCCGAGGATAAGTAATATAGAATGCTGTGACTGTCCAATGGGGAAGTAATGAAAACCTGAATTAGAATAGTGGTAGTTATGATGGAAAGGAAAAGATAGATCTAGAAAATGATTAGAAATTAGAAGAGAATTAGAAATGGGTACAAAGTGGACAGACATGATCAACAGTAAACTCAGGAGGCAAAACAATAGTAGCAACAAAAATCCCTTATTTGGGGGAAAGTCCTATTAGCACCCATAGCACCAGGACACCCCATCACTTGGGCTGTTGGCTCACTTGGGATATCCTTTTCTGAGCCCTCTCCTATCCAGACTTTTATGGCTCAGGATATGCCAACCTCCTCCATGAATTCTTCCTCAAACTGGTCACCACCTGCATCTGTACCCATACTCTGCCTTCAGCCCCATTGCCTTGGATGAGCTATCTGTGCATCTAAGTTACCACTTCTTCCCGTGTCCCAGACCCCACAGCTCTCCCCCACTCAAGGATTTTATCCAGTCTCATACCTTTATAACGCACTTCTCCCAGATTTATATTTATGACTCAGACCTTCTTCCCTCAGTCCAGACCTGTATAACCAATTTAGTGTGTCCTTTCTGTCTGAGTAAATAGCAATTCCTTCCAAATGCTTCAGCCAAAAACTTGAAAATCATCCCTGACTTGTTTCTTTCGCTCACACTTTACATTCAAACCATTAGAAAAACCTCCAATTCTACTTTGAAACATATCAAGAATCGGACCTCTTCCCACTACCTCCAATAGGACCTTTCTCACTTGCATTACCACAGCAGCCTTCCAACTTATCTGCTCTCTTCAACCTTGCCCATTCTCAACTCAGCAGCCAGAGCACCTTTTAAACATAGTCAATCAGACCAACTTCTACTTGGAACTCTTCAGTGGTGTCCCATTTCACCCAACGTAAAAGCAAAAGGTCTAAGAGACCTTCCAAGATAAGTGCCCCAGCTACCTCTCTGATATCTTCTTTCCTCCAGCCAAACTGGCCTCCCTAAGGCTCCTAGACAAAGCCAAACATACTTCTGCTTCAGAGGAACATGCTGCTCCCTGTCTACAAAGCTCTCTCGAGATATCCACCAGTCCCTCTCCTCCATTTTCCTCACTGTTCATGACACCCTAAGAGTGAGTCTTCCTTGATCCTCGATGTAAAATCACAAGCCTGTCTCAATCCAGCCTTCACTCTCCCACCATCTTGTTTTAATTTTTTTCTACAGTGCCATCATGAGTTGAATAGTGTTCTCCCCAAACTCATGTCTTTTCCAGAACCTCAGAATGTGACCTCACTGGAATATAGGATCCTTGCAGATATATTCAGATGAGGCTGTAAGGGTGGGTCCTAATCTACTACGACTGGTGTCCTTATAAAAAGAGGTAGATATGAACACAGGCACACAGAGAGAACTCCATGTAAAGACAGAGGTAGAGATTGGAGCGATGCATGTACAAGCCAAGGGACACCAGGGCCTGCCAGCTGTCACCAAAAGCTAAGAAAGGGCACGAACAGGTTCTCCCTCAGACAAGGACAACCCTTCTGACACCTTGATTTTGGACTTCTAGCCTCCAGAACTGTGAAAAAATAAATGTCTGTTGTTTTAAGCCAGGCTGTTTGTGGTGCTTTGTTACAGCAGACACAGGAAACTAACGCAAATGCTTATCACCATTTGACACGTATTTTCCCATTCACTGTCCGGGTTTTGCCACAATGACTAGCACATAGTAAGATGCTACCCATCTGCTGAATGGACAGACAAATGATCTCGGCCTCACTGATTTACTCTTCTAAAAGCCTATGAAATGAAGATGTTATTTTGTGTTCCTTCAGTTAAAACCCACAGACTGCATATTCAGTAGTACAGGTTATCACTAAGGGAAATGGACAGTCTAGAACTTTTTTTTTTAATCATCATGCTTCACCTTAATTTTAGAGATAAAAATGGTTAAAATAAAGCTCTATGAAATGGAAAATACACAAACAAAAAGTAATGGGCTATGCAAGATGTATGCAGGTGTGTGTGAATGAGACCATTTCCAATGTGGTCATAACTATGTGCATGCGGGCATCTTCGTTGTTGCTTATCAAGTATGAATGAGCCCCATTCCATTTTGTCATAAGCTTTTTTTTCCTCTTAGATCAGACTGCTGGATCCCACTGGAAATGGGGGAGTTCCCAAAATGCACTGCCCATGGCTATAACCCCAATTTACTGTACCCTAAAACAATTAACTATCTTGACTAAAATAGAGTGCATTAACAGGGATTAACAGGGTTATTCCTATGAAGAAAAAGAAAGCAAGGTAAGGAATGTGGGTATCAGGAGGGTTTGGAAGAGAGGGGGACAATGAAGGAGGAGACTTCCCCTTTTTAACTTTATGTACAATTATATTACTATTTGTTTTTTTTTCCAATGAGCATATACTTATTTTTTAATGAGGAGAAGCCACAGGAGCAATTAAATCATCTTGAAACATATAAGAGGCTATCATATAAGTAGACAATAAATAATTGCTTCTATTTCTAGTGAGTCCTAAATGGAAAGACATTTTCCATGGGCTGGTATTTATTTACTAGTGGTGAAGCTCAAAATACTTCTAGCTCATTGATCTTTTTTTCTTTTCTGTTTTATTCTTTCTGAATCACTTATTTTTTTGTTTATTACTCATTCACTTAAAGGGTGGTATAAAAAAGGACCTTAGAAATTATTTAATTTCTCTGTTCTCAGGAAAGTCTACTGATTTAAACCCAGGTTTTCTGCAGGCAAATTTTATTTTTGGTTCATAGATTCAACCCTCCCTATAATTAAACACATTTAAAATTCCAATATATGAGTCTTGCTGGCTACATTATAGTCCATCTAAGGAGTAATTAGAAGTGGGAGCAATTATGGGACAATCCAACCTTAGTTATTCCATGTATCTTCTCAGTGTATTCGATAAATAATGAATCAAACAAAACAAACCTTGAGAAATGGCACCAAAGAAGAAACAAATGAAAGGAGGGGATAATGAATCTATAAGTTTTCCAAATCTATAAACATCGACTTTAGGTTAAAATACCTATTGTCAAAAATAAAATAAAATACCTATTGTCACTAAAACGTAAATTGGCTTTCATTACTCACAACTAATCATCCTTGTGCTCTAACAAGTTCCTGAAATCTACACAATTTTTCCTGCACTGAGTAAGCTTGTCATTTACTAATGTAAATGAATTTCTCCCATGAAGAAAAGGATTCTGAAACACAAACATTTTTGCAATACATGTATCTAAGGTTTGTTTTTTTTTAAAATCCCATACCTGATGACCTTTATTTAAAGTACACTTTATTACCTGAACTGACAATGTTTTCCTTATTGGTACCCTGTAGAAATTCACTTGGGTCTCTAGATTTTTCTTCAGCTTGATGAGGCAAAAATTATAAAGGTCTCACTAGCCCACAAAGTCTCAAGACGAGTAACTTTTAATACACAAAACATCATGGAGAACAACTAGACAGAAAATCAACAAAGATATAGACTTGAACCTAACTGACATTTACAGAACCTTCGACTAAACAACAGAATACACATTCTTTTAAAGGGCATATGGAACATTTGTCAGAAAAGACTATATGCTAGGCCATAAAACAAGTCCCAATAAATGTAAAAGGGTTGAAACCATTCCAAATGTTTTCCAATCATAACAGTTAAATTAAAAATCAGTAACAAAAAGAAATTTGGGGAATCTCCCATGTTTGGAAATTAAACAACACACTTCTAAAATAATCCAAGGGTCAAAAAGTAATCACAAAATAAATTAGAAAGTATTTGAATTCAATGAAAATACAATGTACCACAATAGCACAATTTATGGCATGCAGCTAAAGAACTGGCTAGAGGGAAATGTGTAGCTTTAAACAACTATATCAGAAAAGAGATGAGGTTTCAAATCAATAATCTAAGCTTCTACCTTAAGAAACTAGATGAAGCCCAAATTAAATCTAAAGCAAACAAAAGGAAAGGAATACCAAAGACCAGCTTATAAATCAATGAAATAAAAAAAGAATGATAGTGGAGAAAAATCAAAACTAAAAGTTAAGATCTTCTAGAAAAGATAAACAAATTCACTGTTAAAGTTAATAAAGAAAACAACTAAAAACGGAGTCAGGAAGGTCTGTAGAGGGAGCTCTCATACCCTACAGCTCAGAGTCAATTACAGACTCCAACAGGAAGAGACTACCTTGTACTCCCATACAGGAAGTACCGCTACTTGACTACTCCAGCAGGAGGAAGCTTTTCCTTTGGCCCAGCAACAAGCCCAGCCAATGGAAACACCATGGCTCAGCCAATGAAAAGCCATTGTTACCTGAACTCTTACCTTCATCCAATGAACTTTTTTTTCTCTTTCTGATGACTTTCCTTGTCCCACCCTCCTTTCTATAAAAGCCTATGTTGTATAATCTCTAGGAGTATCTCTCTGCTTGCTAGATAATGAGATGTCACTGGATTCACGACTTGATTAATAAAGCCAATTAGATCTTCAAATTTACTCAATTAAATTTTTCTTATTAACATTATAAACATTTACTTTGACCAATTAAAGAGCTAAAATACAAATTATTAGAATCAGAAATAAAAAAGAGGACATCACTATCAACTCACGGTACTTAAAAATATTATAAGGGGGGAAAAATGAACAGTATTATGCCAACAAATTAGACAACTTAGATGAAATGGACAAGTTTTATGAAGACACACATTATTACAACTGACTGAAACAGAAATAGGAAGTCTGACCAAATCTATAAGTAAAATAACTGAATTACTATTTAAAAGCTTCCCACAAAGAAACCATGCCCAGAAGGTTTTACTAGCAAATTCAATCAAATATTAAAAAAAAAAAAATACTAATCCTGAAAATGAGAAAAGAATACATCTAACTCATTCTATGAGACCTGTATTTCCCTGGTATCAAAGCCGAAGACACCATAAAAACTACAGAAAAGTATCCCTCACGAACATAAACACAAAAATCCTAACAAAATATTAGCAAAACGAATTCAAGAACATACAAAAGAGCTTATACACAATGACTGACTGGAATTTATTCCTGCATGCAAGGCTGGTTTAGCAAATGAAAAATCAATAAATATAATATAGCACATTAATAGAAGAATCAAACCCACACGATCATCTCATAGATGTAGAAAACGCATCTGACAAAACTCAACATCTACTCACAATAAAAACTCTCAACCAATTTGGAATGGGAGAAGACTTCTTTAAGCTGATAAAGCGAATCTGAGAAAAACTTCAAATTAACATTATGCTAATAATGCAAGACTAAAAGCTTTCCCCCTAAGACCAGGAACAAGGATATTCACTCTCATTACTTCTAGTCAACATTGTACTGGATGTTCCAGCCAGTTCAATCAAGAAAAAGAAATTAAAGGCATACAAGATAGAAAGAAAGAAGTAAAACTGCCATTATTTGCATAAAACATGATCCTGTATGTAGAAAATCCTAAGGAATATATAAAAGCAACTAGAACTAATAAATAAGTTTAATGAGGATGCAAGAAATAAGATCAATATACAAAAATCAGTATTTCTATATATTAGAAACAAATCATCCAAAAAGTAACTTCAAAAAACTCTATTCACAATAGCATTAAAAAGAATAAAATTCTTGGCAAAAATTTAACAAAAGAAGTGCAAGACTTGTATAGTAAAAAAGTACAAAACTCTATGGCAAGAAAATAAATAAGACCTAAATAAATGAAAAAATATTCCATGTTCATGGATTAGAAAATTCATGTTAAGATGTCTACTCCCACCCAGCCAGTGTGGCTCAGTGGTTGAGCATCGGCGACCCATGCACCAAGAGGTCGCCAGTTCGATTCCCAGTCAGGGCACATGCCCAGTTTCTGGGCCAAATCCCCAGTGGGGGGCATGCAGGAGGCAGCCAATCAATGTTCTCTCTCATCGATGTTTCTATCTCTCTCTCCCTCTCCCTACCTCTCTAAAAATCAATAAAGAAAAAAAAACAAACAGATGTCTACTCCCCCTTCATTATTCCATATACTCAGTGCAATCCCTATAAAAATCCCAGTGGGCTTTTGCAAAGGATTAGCAAACAATTTTAGAAAAGAACAAAACTGACTACATATTTCAAAACTTACTATAAAGCAAAAGTAATCAAAACAATGTATTAGCAAAGGGCAGCCATAGACCAATGTAACAGAATTGAAAAGTATAGAAATAAACTCTTACAGTCAACTGATTCTCAACAAGGTGCCAAGGCAATCTGATGAAGAAAGGACAGTCTTTTCAACAAATGGTGCTGAGACAATTGGGCTACCCCAATGAAAAACAATAAATATAGGTAATTACTTCATACTCATTTACAAATATGAACGAAAACTGGATTATAGACCTAAAACTTTTAGAAAAAACAGAGGAGAAAATCTTTGTGACTTGGGCTAGGCAAAGATTTCTTATATATGACAACAAAATGTTAGTCCAATAAAGAGAAATTGATAAAACTAGATAATCAAAATTAGGAAACATAGCTCAGATGGTGTGGCTCAGTGGATTGAGCATTGTCCCATTGACTGAGAGGTCCCAGTTCGATTCCCAGTAAGGGCACATGCTCAGGTTGTGGGCTCGATACCCGATGGGGGCCATGAAGGAGGCAGCCAATCGATGTTTCTCACATCGATGTTTCTATCTCTCTCCTCCTTCCTCTCTCTCTAAAACATCAATAAAAACATATTTTTAAAAAATTAGGAAACATCAAAAGACACCATTAAAAAGACAAACCACAGATTGTAAAAAATATTTGCAAATCATATATCTTTAAAATACTTTATCCAGAATGTATACAGAACTCTTGGCATCTCAATAAGACAATCCCAATTAAAATATGGGCAAAAAAGGGGCAAAAGATTTGAATAGACATTTCACCAAAGAAGATATATGAATGGCTAATAAGCACATGAAAAATAGTCAGCATTGTTAGTCTTTAAAAAACTGCAAATTAAAACCACATCAAGATACCAATACATTGCCAATAGAACAGCTGTAACTGAAAAGACTGACAATGCTTTTAAAAAGAATGGTTACTTCTTAAAAAGTTAAACATAAACCTTCCATATGGCCCAGCAATTCCACTCTTACCCAAGAAAAATGAAAACATCTAAAGATTTGTGGGAAAATGTTCATAGAAGCATTATTTGTAATAGCTAAAAACTGAAAACAATCCAAATATCAATCAATTGGTGAATGGATAAAGTGTGGTATATTCATAAACTTGAGTATGATTCAGCAATAAAAAGAAATCAATTACTGATACATGCTACAACATGGACAAACTTCTAAAACGTTGTACTAAGTGAAAAAACCCAGATGCAAAAGACTGAATATTGAGTGATGCCATGTATGTGAAATTTCCAGAAAAGGCAAATCTATAGAAATTGAAAGTGGTCTCTTGGGGTGGTATTAGGAAAAAAATAATTGACTATATATGGTCATGGGGAACTTTTCAGGGTGAGGGAAAAGTTAACTGGACTATGGTGATGATTGTACAACTCTATACATTTACAAACGATCACTGAATTACATTTAGAATGAGTACATTTTCTAGTAGAAAATTATACTTCAATGAACTATAAAATATGGCAATAAATAAGAGCCATTTAGCTAAGAGATTTGTGGAGATTTACCACAGACAGAAGGAAGACACTAGATATTTCTACTTCAGAATAACCGCTAAGGTTCAAATAGTAAATCTTATTTATCTTCAATGCCCTACAGCAGCGGTTCTCAACCTGTGGGTCGTGAACCCTTTGGGGGTCGAACGAACCTTTCACAGGGGTCGCCTAAGACCATTGGAAAACACGTATTTCCGATGGTCTTAGGAACTGAGACACCGCTCCTCTATCCATCTCCAGGCGGGTCCCCCCACATGCAGATACGTCCACATACAACATGAGGAACTGTATTAAAGGGTCACGGCATTAGGAAGATTGAGAACCACTGCCCTAAAGAAACACTATAAGATTACAAGGGCAAGGGAATTGTTATAGGACAATGAAAAGCTAGGAAAATTCTGGGACAAACGGAATAGGGAAACGGAGGCAGGAAAATTAAAGCCAAAAAGCTTTTCAGGCCACTTGTAACAGGGTCTTATCTTGAGAGCAAAGAGTTAAAACCTCTCCTTTTTACCAAAGGATGGAGGAGAGGAGGGGGAGGAATCAGAGACTAGTGCCAATCATCCTGAAGCTGTTAAAACAGCAGGGAGGAGGGGAAAGAAAAGCATAGTTTTATCTCATCCCACTGTTTAACAGAAGGCCCGAAGTTGGGATTTTTTTTTTTAATTCTCACCCCAGGATATTTTTCCATTGCTTTTTAGAGATAGTGGAAAGGGTGAGGGAGGGAGAGAGAGAGAAAAACATAGATGTGAGAGAGACACATCATTGGCTGCCTCCTGCATGACCCTGACTAGGGTAGGGATCGAACCTGCAACCCAGGTATGTAACCCTTCACCGGGAATCGAACCTGTAACCCTTTGGTAACACAGGCTGATGCTCTAACCACTGAGCCAAACCGGCCAGGGCAGCAGTCGGAATTTTTAATTTGCCTGGTGCTTCTCATAAATTGTGGAAAAGCCATAACAAAGAAAAGGGGAGACCTTCACAGTTAATCTGTATCAGGATATTTAGCCAAGGAATTAAAAATAAACAACTTATAGACAGAAGGGTATATAAGGCAGAAACCGCCTACCCCACTCTTCAGATTCGCTGAGAGCCCGTCTGTGCTTCATAAGCCAGATGTACAGATTTGCTCGCCTTGCTTCTTCAATAAATGTGCATGCTTTAATTTTTTTAATAAATTCACTAAACACAATGCAGTTAAATTCATGGATATGAGAAGACAAGAATCGAGGTTGGGGACAGCCTGCTTCCCTCTGATTCAGGGGGCTGTCCTCTCCGGTGTCTGTGGGAGATGCATGTCACAGAATTATCAAAAGGTAGTTCTCATCTGCGATATGGCTCCTGACTCTAACATGACTACCTTGAGTGTTATGTTTGCAGCTCACTGAAAGACATAAAGAAATAAACTACAGGATTTCAGTAATTTAACCGGACAAAGGAGATAAAATAAGCCTGTATTAATCAGGTCAGGCCCCCATAACCAAATACCATGGACTATGTTGCTTCAACAACGGAAATTTATTTTCTCAGTTCTCCAGGCTGGTCCCAGCATGGCCAGGTTTTGGTGAGGGCTCTCTTCCTGGTTTACAGTCACCTTCTTACTGTATTCTCAGATTTGAGAGAGAGAAAAGAGACAGAGAAAGAGAAGAGAGAAGAGAGAGCACAAACTCTGGTATCTCTTCTTACAAGAGCACTAATCCCATTATGAGGGATACACTTTCATGACCTCATCTAAACCTAATGAACTCCCAAAGACCTCATCTCCAAATACAATCACATTAGGGGTTGGGGCCTTAACATATAAATGAGGTGTGGGGGGGGGGGCGGCCAGTGTGGCTTAGTGGTTGAGCATCGACCCATGCACCAAGAGGTCACCAGTTTGATTTCTGGTGAGGGCACATGCCCAGGTTGTGGGCCTGATCCCCGGTAGGGGGCATGTAGAAGGTGGCCAATCGATGTTCTCTCTCATCAATGTTTCTATCTCTCTCTCCCTTTCTCTTCCTCTCTCTCTCTAATATCAATAAAAAATAATAATTAAAAAAAAATAAATAGGGGTGGTGTTCAGTCTATAGACGGTCCTTTAATCGTAACTATTAACTAAAGAATTTCCTCCAACTGTCCTTAAGAAACTGCAAACAAAATAAAATAAAAAATAAGTAAAATGTTAACCTTTTCCCTATGTCTAAAGACAACTATGCTGATACTATTCTCAAGCCCTGCTAAGACTGTGTTCTATATCTGACCAAACTCCCTTCTCTTTTCCGGCCAAGGAAACAAGCACGCCAGTTCTTAAAGTTTTATGTACACATGAGTAACAGACAGAACAAACCATGTCAAATTATACTTGCCACTTCTTTTATGTCAGCATATTTTTTGCCTTGGGCTTGCAATTTAAAAGGGGAGAACCAAAACACTTTTATTGTATTAAAGTGGGACTCCAAGATGTTTCTAGGCTCCTCTTAACACATTCCAGCTGATTAGTGACTATTTTAACAAAAGCCAAACAGCTATTCCTAAGCATTTTAATTGGTTAAGAGCTTCTGTTGTTTGCCACAAGCAGTCACTTTAAGACGCTGATTAAAGCAGTTTGCACATCAGCACAATCTGAAATCGGTTTCCTTTTCCAACCAGCTGGGCTTAAGAAGCAGTCTTGAAGACAGCCCACTTTCAGGAGAACCAAGGGCAATGCCCTGGCTGACAGTGATCTACCATGCAGGGAAGAACTGCAGAATTTATGGGATGTAGAGAGAAAGAACCGTAAGAGATTTACTTCAGCAGCTCTCTGCTTCGCAAATCACTCATTAGCACCACTCACTGCAAGGGTGAACTCCAGAAGCAGGCTGGGTAACAGGCTTTCTCCGAAGCACCCATCATTAATTTTGTGTTGCCACCAATTGTGAGCACATGCCTTGTTGCAGTGCTGGTATGGGTCATCAGTGCAAGCCACCAGTCGCTACGTTAAAAGCAGGCTGGCACGGATTCTGTGCTTGTCTAGTTCGGACTCGGGGAGAGCGTTCATAGGAGTTCCACATATTCAGCCAGAGGGGAAAATATCCTTTCTATGTTTAACATAACAAGGGGAAAAAATACTCAGCAGGTTGAAGGCAAGCAACCTTACCACCTGGGATAAGAAAACAAACCACTGGGAGTAAGCAAGAACACTGTTGTACGGCACATAGAGACTTCCTCTAATGCTCTCAGGAGGAAACTCAGTGTTCACTGAGGACATAACTGCAGCAAACGGGCTGTTGTGTTCATGCTACCCGTCGGCTGACAGCCAGGCTGCATTTTGTAAGAGCCATACCCTATCATTAGACATATGCTGATCCATAGGTTGACAGGAGCTTGAAAGGATTTTAGAAGCTGAGTATGAATGGATAGGGAGAGTTGCTGAAAACTGAAAACACTTTAAAGTGGTTATGTATGATGGTCTTTGGTTTCTGTCTTTTTTCTTTTTGTCCTTATTTCAGTGATTTCATTTTAATGATTGCGCTGATGAGTTTTATTACATGAAAATGCGAACTTCGGGGTGGCGTTGCGCCATCTAGTGAAATGTACTGAAGCAACCATGAAGACGATGAAGCACAAGAGGCCAAGAACTGGCCTCTGGAGTCTGACCCAGTGTTTCCCACACATGTGCAATGACCTGTGGAAAGTCATCACAACTGCTCTGGGACTTAGTCCACCCATGTGGAAGACGTGACAAGACACTGAGGGTCACTGACACATAATCACCATGTCAAACAATGATGCACCCTTTCAGAAACTATCCTTTATAATTCCAAAATAAGCTGATCTTTGTTTTTGAATGAGATTACTTGTCATTGATAAATGAGACATAAAATAAGCCTGGATCATCACGTTCTGGGCTTTAACAATGTAAAACTAAGAAAGCCAAGAAAGGAATCTGGTGAAGAACAAGTAAGATGTTTAATAAAAAATATAAAGTACAGACTAAACCTCCAGAATCTGTCATCTTGTATGTTGTCTCTCATGACTAGATGCATCACTGCTATTTTGGGAAAGGACTGAGAAAGTATGTCAAGCTGTTAAACAAAACAAAACTTTTATGGAGATAAGAAGTTTAAAAGTTTAGGTACTATTTGTGTTCAGTGTCCTTCAAGATGTTCAAGGTATTTGACAGACTTAGTTTTTGTTTTGTTTTGTTTTTAATTTACCATCTCTATGCAGAACAACAGATAAAGGCCATATTTTTATCTTCTTATTTTTATCTGGAAAGAGCTATGATAGGTTACATAATTCATACCCAAGATGAATTATAAAAAATAAAAAATAAAATAAATAAAAAATAAAAAACAGGGAATTTCTCTTAGATCCCAACTCCTGAGAAACCACAATTTAGGGCTTGAATCAATGGCAGAAAATCATATAATATATGTAAACTTCTGTACATATGGGAACTGAAAAAAAAAACTAACTGTCTATTTGGCTTTGATGAAGGATATAGTTTAATTACTAGCTATACCATATTCTACCTAGTTGGAAGGTCTTGCAGAAGTAAATTTTAGGAAATACCCTTTAGAATGGAAAAGATGTTGTTTGATGAATAAGGTAAGCTGGAGAACAAAGGCAAAAAGACCTGAGGATGAGATGTGATCCAAACACAGCGAGAGGAGAGAGAAATGAGAGAACATGAAATGCTTCAGCAGCCACAGAATACAGTGACCATCATCGAATGAAACGGAGATGTGCACTTTACTGCTCACTTGTACGTCAATCCAATGTTAAATGTCAGACTCCGAACAGGAGTCCACACCATTTCCACTTAGGAGGTGTCTTGACAGGTTTGTTTTTTAAACAATCATGCTCCTGGGAATCCAACCTGGTGGAAGGAGCTCTGCCACCCTGTCACTACTCAGAAGCCTAATTAATACAGAACCTACAATCTGTGGGCAAAAACAGGGTCCATGGAAGAATCATCTCATACTATTAAAAGTTACATTCCATCCTTTGGTTTGTCTCCAAATAGGCATCTTTTCTGGCTTTTAAGTTCCTCAGAGAACTCGTTTTTGACACACCAGGTACATTTAAGCTACTTTACGTACTTCGTATTCAGTGGAAACCTATAAATTCAGACATATGTTATTTTCACACATCTGCTTCAAATGCCCAATCCCATGGCCTGGGGGAAACATGTTTTCCTCGATGTGAAAATTCTAAGGACTGTATTTTCTCCCGATCTCTTCAGGCTCGGCCTCCTATGCCTGAGGTGCTTCCTCTGCTCTGCCTGAACTAATCAGACCCAAAACTCGGCCTCTTCACCAGAGCACTGAGGGCAAGCATTCCTCTCACTGACACCGAGTATCTGCAGCCAGGGGCTGGGAACGTGTTCTAGAACACTGTGCCCTTACCTAAATTCCTTCACTTCCTCTCCCTCTATTATACCTTTTCTCCTCATCCCCTCCTCTCCTGACTCAGCTCCAGTTTCTCTACTTCTGTGATGCTGGTAGCTCTGCCCTCTTCTGCACCCAACAATGATCAACAACCAAGCCTGGGACACACACTCTCTTTCTACCCCAAGCACTTACCAAAGCAATTTCCCAATTAAAGCAATTGAAGAATTTTCAGAAAATTCTGGCACCAGGTGTTCAAGCTCTAGCATTTTCTCCCCTTGCTCATGTGACTGTGGGATTGCTATGTGGGGTAGGTAACTGAGACAAAATATAATCCAGTGAGTGCACACCTTTACAGTGGTGATGACGCTGGACTCAGTCCCTGAAGAGACCACGCCTACACCACCCAGGGAGACCAGTCACTTCCAAAGGGAGGACCCTTGACTTTGGCCAAAGTTCACTGACAAAATATAATCAATCAGAAGCTAAGAAGGCCATCGTCTTTCATCAAAAACACAAAATCTTCTCTGATCTCAAAACACAAAACATACATACCCCATCTAAAAGAATGCACATTACCATGGCGACAGAGCTGGGCTTCCTCAGGAAATTCTCACAGGTGTGGCTTTTGGTGTTGCTGCCAACAGGGTTTGGCCTGGTAGATTATATGCTCTCTCTGAGCTGAGAGCGTTATGGCTGCCTTTGGGCAACAGCACAGCATGTCCCAGCATCTTGCTAGGATTCTCATACTCGAAGTAGTAAGGTACCCTAGACCTATGCCTGGCACCACAGATGATTAAACTAAAATAGTGTAATGTTTTAGGCATTTAGGAGACATTTCTCCCCCTAAAATGCCAAGCAGTTGGAAGAGAAAGCTCTGTGCACACATGAACACTCACACTCACACGGAGGGAGCTCCGACAGGGCTGACCCTGGGCAGCCATGACGAATACTGCTGTGTACACAAAGCCGCAGGATAACATGTGCCAGCTGCCACTCTTTAAGGGGTGAATGAACAGGAATCTGAACACAGTCGAGTGCATGAATGTCAGTCCCAGACCCTCTATCCATTCCTGGAAGCCATTTTAATATTAGCCCAAGCCTACATGAAATTCTAGGTTATATCTGGTAAGAAAAATGTGAGAATGTAGTCAATTTCAGAAGGCTCAAATCAAGGGGCACAGCAAGGTCTTTCTGGGTTGTAAAGGGGCTCAAACCCTTAGGCCTAGAACAAGAATGTGTGTCTCAGGAAATAGGAAGATACGACACAAAAATGTTCTATTCCCAGCTCACTACAGTAACCCAAAGAACTTCAGCGAAGTAGAACTAAAAGCTCCAAGGTTCTGGCCCCCCGTTTCCTTAACAAATCAGTCCTTTGTCTGGGCAGACGTGTGCCGAGTTGATCCTCATGTGCTCATAATGTCTCAGTGAGCTCGCTAATAAGGGACAACACAAAGACCCACAAGAAAAGAACACCACTACGTACAGCATTGTAACGAAAGGCTCCCTTGCTGATCTAGATGTGAAACCCATGAACCCAGTGAAATGCCATCCCTCCGATGCAGAGCAGTGGCACAGCACTCACCCTCCTCGAAGCTGGCGTTCTTCTGCCGCACCAGGACGCGGAAGTTTTCAGCAGGATTCACGCTTCCAACCTAGAATACACCCACAGAAAATAACCCTGCAGATCACTCCTCTTTCTGGCTGCACCCCAGGCAACACAAGATGGCTTAATGTAGCAAGTGTCCTCTTACAAAAATAAAACCAAAGACAAAGGGAAGGCCTTTTCCATTCATCTTCATTTCCAGGGTTCTGTTCAAAGCTGGCAGATACAGCTGCCTCTGTACTTTCACTTCACTCCCTTTATGCGAGCTGACTTCTTCCCAGAGGGGTCAGAAGTATTACAAGCCAGCCACCAGCCAGCCCGGCAGGAAGGCTCTATGTGGCAGACTGCCTGTGCATCCTGACACCCAACCGATTAGGAAGGGGAGGGTTCTGCAGTGCGGGGTCAGTTCCAAAAGTATCTGTCCTACTGAGACGACATGAGAAACAACAGCCTGATGCTTGATTCACTGAACTGCCCTTTCTGGGGGGTCTGCTGCTGACCCTTTGGCACTGAAGTTGTGGTAGAACACATAAACATGCCCAAACTGAAGATATCCCCCAAGAATAAAAGCAGAGCATGTGTCAAGGTTTACTGCCATGCTAGTTTCAAAGATGGAAATCTCTGCCAAACTATAGGGCACTTTCTGATCTTACTTAAGTCTTCAATCTTCCAGCCCCAACCTAAACAGAGCATAAGTATCATTCAGATCACAGGGCAGAAGACAATGGGGTTCTATCCTGGCTGGTAAACTTTGGCACAAAATGTACTAAAGTTTCAGAACAAAGAAGGTCATAACTTTTTTCCTTCACTATAAAATATTGAAATAAAACCCAAATCATTTTTAAGAATTCAGATTTTCTGAGAGCATTTCTTTTTGAGGTAGGTGAAAGGCATGCCCTAGTGCTAACTGTCCTTCCCTGTGTACTGGGACAGTAAGGGACAATTTTTAAGATGCACTGATTCAAAATAATGCCACTTAAAATAAGGCTATATGTTCAAGTTCCAAAATCATTCCCATTAAATAAAGAAGCTCTCAGGTGCCAGTGGATCCTTGGTTTGGAGAAATCGTAAACTTGTGAAACCTGTTCTGAAGTTGTATATTAGAAAGAAGAGTCACACTCAGATTTTATCTACTTGGAGATATTCATACCATTAACGCCACTGATCCTACCATCTGACTAAACAGAACTGCAAAATGAAGCCAACAAAACAATCTCTACAAAAAGTACTCCCCCACTGCAATGTTCCATGCTCTGTGTATTACAGAGTACTCTCTGCACTGTGCATCATAAAGATAATTCTATAGGCAATTCGCTGACAGTAATTACTTGAAGGAAGAAGTATGGGATGTGCCTGCATGGCTTGTATGTTGATGCAGTCTCCCCGGCCCCAGCCTTCCTGCAAGGGGGAGAGCACACTGGAAAAGTTCTGCTTACCTTGGTGACAACGCCTTCAGCCAGGCTGGAGAGACTGAAGTGGGCTTCCCCTTCCTCAGTCTTGAGTTTTTTAGAGGTGGGTCCCTCCTCATGCCTGAAAAAGAAATGTTTGTTTGTTTGTTTTTCTTTAAAACAGAACAAATAATAAAAAACCCAGAACCACTGATGTGAAAAGTATAATTTTATTTTTCAAGTATCAAAAATAAACAGCCCATGTGGTCCTCCCTGACAAAGAGCCTGCCCCGTCCCAGCTCAGTGCTCTGCCGCCTGACTGGAGCAGCTGGCTGTTTCCCGGCTGCACAGAGACCTGAGTAAGCAGCTGCATTGCAAAGCCCTCGCAGAGGTGAAACTGCAAGCCCAGGTGATGGACACAAGCCCAGGTGATGGACTCCGAACATTTCAGTAAGAAACCCACTGCCTTTCAGACAGTATTTGTTGGTTTCTGTCTCAGAATTGATATCTATTCGCTTTCGATGTGCACAGAAGACCAATGTGTCTAATAACCCATGTTCTCCATCACGTAGTGAGAGCTTTAGAAAACTCCACTCACAGTTTCAAAGCTTACTAGACAGTCCTTGATTAAATATGCAAGAGCTTACTCTTAGAGAAGTCAAACTATAAAATCTACTTTCAAAAGGAAACTTTTAATTTGTTCTTTTATAAACCTAATTCTCTTTTGGACAATATGCTAACAGAGACCAACAGCTTCTGTGTGGCATGGCAAAATGGCCCCAGGGAAGGGTATCAAACATCATTTTTTTTTTTTTTTAATCCTCATCCAAGGATATTTTGCCATTTATCTTTAGATAGAGTGGGAGGGAGAGAAAGAGAGAAACATCAATGTGAGAGAGACACACCGATTGGTTGCCTCCCGCAAACCCGACCAGGGCCGGGGACCAAATCACAACTGAGGTACGTGCCCTTGATCAAAATCGAACCCACAACTCTTTGGTCGGAGGGCCAATGCTTTAACCGCTGAGCCAAACCAGCCAGGGCTGTATTAAACATCTTGCTTCAAGTAACATTCTAGCTTTAACAGCCTGTCTTAAAGTCAGGAGGAGGTCAACTTAATTGCAAAGAAGAAGAAAATAAAATTCAAAGGCTCTGTCCATAATCTCTCGTAAGCTACTGAACACCAAGATATGAAGATTTTCCTCCCAGACAGATAATCAATCTGGGGCAAAAGCAGCTGTCAAGAAATGGCTGAATGAGAAGGGAAATTACTAAGATCTAGTATTTCTGAATGTGATGTGTTTTTGTTCAAAAGCCCAACCTTCAGACAATGAGGCATGAAGAAGAGGTTATCCTAAAAATAAAACAAAGAATAATAAGTCATAAGCTGGCTTAATCAATGCTATTTCAATAATAATGAATCTCCTCTTTCAGCTAGAGGAAGGACTGTAATAATCACAGCCTTACAAAAACATAAATTAAAAGTTTTATTACTTGACATCTTCCCCATTCGCCACTTGCCTTTCTGCTTTTGAAGCAAGGAAAAGCAGAAGACAGAAGAATGAGAACCAGGAATCATTAAAAGAAGTGAATCATCTTGAGCTCTTTCCTTCAAATAGAACAGAAAATAAGCACACAAAACCTTGATGGCAAAAATGGAGGTAAATGCATAAACCCAAGGAAGCATGAAATTCCATCAGAATTTGAGTCCATTCAAAAAAACGAATAGCCATTTCAGTTCAGCTTTGCCAGGTGTTCCCATGAGACAGGCAACATGATACGGCTGAAGGTTTGGTGACCAAAGAGTTGGATTTTGCTACTCCCTAGTCCTGGAATCTTACACCTTCTAAAAAATATTCATTTTGTATTAATTTTAGTATATCCAGAGTTTAGAGTCTAGTAACTTACTATCCTCTCTGATCTTCAGCTTCCTCCTCAAGAAAACACTATGATAAAAAATACCATGAGTGTCCAGCTGGTGGGGCTCAGTGGTTGAGCGTCAACCCATGCACCAAGAGGTTGCCGGTTCAATAACTGGTCAGGACACGTGCCCAGGTTGTGGGCCCGATCCCCAGCGGGGGGCATGCAGGAGGCGGTCAATCGATGTTCTCGCTCATCGGTGTTCTATCTCTCTCTCCCTTTCCCTCTCCCTTCCTCTCTCTCTAAAATCAATAAAGGAAAAAATAATAATAAAAATACCACAAGTATATCAACTATTTACCTATTCTCTTCCAAAAACACAAATGAACTTATATAGTGATATTGAGAACCATTAAACATGCAAAGCACTATGCTAAGTTCTGTGAGAATATAAGGCTGAATCACACAGATAATTTCTTAAACCTTCCAAGATAAGATTCTAGGGAAAGAAGAATAAGAAGATATATATTCCAGCCCTGGCTGGTTTGGCTCAGCGGTTAGAGCGTCGGCCTGCGGTCCAGAGAGACCTGGGTTCAGTTCCCGCTAGGGGCACGTACCTCAGTTGCAGTTTGTCCCCGGCCCTGGTTGGTCGTACGGGAGGTAGCCACTCGATGTGTCCCTTTCACGTTGATGTTTCTCTCTCTCTCTCTCTCTCTCTCTTCCTCTCTCTCCCTCCCACTCTATCTGAACAAAAAATGGAAAAATGTCCTCGGGTGAGGATAAAAAAAAAAAAAGGAAGATATATATTCCAGTCCTCCAGAACTGGGCAGGTGATGGCAGATCCAGGAATGAGCAGACAGTAGTGAAAATTTAATATGATTAATATTCTCAAGATTAAATCATTTAATAGCATTATTAGGAATTCTACATATATTAAACTCATACTGTCTATCTGAAGTGGGAAAGGGCAATGCCTCTCAGCCCAAACTCTGTGAAGGAGCTGAGCCCTGGAAGGTAGAAATCATCCATGCAAGATCATAGCAGACAGTCAGATGTTAAGGGCTGCTGCATCTGGATGTCAGGACCACAGATAATTCCTTGTTCTTTCTCCTTTTCGCATTTTCTTTTATAAATATGTATACATTTTGTAATTCATTTATTTAGCCAAACATTTACCTAATACTATGTATCAGCATTAAGCTGGGCTCCAGACTTTAAATATACAAAAATTAATGTACAATCAACACCTTTAAGAGGTTCAGTGAAATAAGTAAGATAAACATATGAACAGGCAATTACTAAAACACTGTGGCAAGCAGCACAGCCCTGTGAGGACAGCAAGCAGCTGCACTGGCTGGGCGATGAGGTGTACACTGGGAAGTAGTGAGAGGTGAGGACAGAAAATATCTAAATTATACACTTAGAAACTGTGAGGAAAGAAACGGGTTCTCTAGGTAGCTGGATTATGGATAAATACTTCTTTTATTTCTGCCTACCTGAGTTTTCTCACTTGTGTAACAGAATTTGATCTTAAGCTGAGGGGAATGGAAAGTCATTAAAGCAAAGGTTTTAAATCAAGGGTCCAAGGATGGCGCAAGGAATGTGTGAATGCCCTGAAAATATATGCAAAACTTCGTATGTTAGGATATTTTCCTGGAGAGAGGATTCAAAGTTTTTGGCAGATTATTAAAATGGTCTATCTCTCTCTCACACACACAGATTAAGAATCATTACATTAAAGAATTTTAGCAAGGGGGTAATGCGATCAGATTTGTTTCTTTAAAATCCACTTGGAGCAGAATGCAGAATGGACTGGAAAGAGATAAGACTGGAATGAGGGAAATCAGTTAAGCGGTTATCTCAGTAAAGCAGGCTAAACTGAGGTCTAGATAAAAGCAATGGCAATGGGTGATGATAATAAGAGTTAACTTTTTTTTTAATGCTTACCATGTACTAGTTACTATGCTAAGCATATTTATTTATTTATTTTATTTTTATTTTTTTATTTTTTTATCCTCACCCGAGGACATTTTGCATTTATCTCCAGACAGAGCGGGAGGGAGAGAGGGAGGAAGAGAGAGAGAGAAACATCGACGTGAGAGAGACACATCGACTGGTTGCCACCCACACAACCCCAACCGGGGCCGGGGACAAACCGCAACCAAGGCACATGCCCTTAGCGGGAACCGAACCCGGGCCTCTCTGGTCCACGGGCTGATGCTCTAACCGCTGAGCCAAACTGGCCAGGGCATGCTAAGCATATTTAAAATATCCCAGTTAAAATTCACAATAACCCTATGAGTCAGTTATTATTGTTGTTCTTTTACAAACGAGCAAACCAAGGTTCCAAAGGGCCTGACCTTGTCTAAAGCAGTTAGGAAGGGGTCCACAACTAGTCCTGAACTCTTAGTAACCACTCTCCTACACAGCCTCCTGAAAGGCGGGTATCTGTTATGGCCACTTGACACAGAGCAACTTGCCAATTTTAACCACTCTTGAAGAGAAACGCTTGGGTTTGATCCAAATGGATCTGATTCCAAAATCGATGCTATTAGCCACTATACTAACCTGAAGTGAAAGGAGTGGATCTGAGGTCAATCTAAAACATCCAGGTAAACCAACCAGACATGGGCAGCAGAAAGGTGATGACTCCCTGGAAAGTAGGTGTCATTCACTAAAACAGAGGATTAGCATGAACTGGGGTTTAAAAGGAGTGTGAAAGAAAAGAAGATGACGAAGTCATTTCTGGACATATTAAACTTGAAGTGATGATAGGCACTTAAGACATCCAGCGGATTGGCTGGAGCTACGTTAGGATGGACAGATAGCCCGTAGTGTTGAAGCTGTGTATGTGAAATAAGCAAAGATCTTAGAACACGCAATGCTAAGGCAGTGTGGCCTAAGGGGTGGGAGTGCAAGCTCTGGGGTCAGACTGCCTGCGTTTAAACCCTCACTCCAACAAGTAACCGGCTTCAGTGTCCTCAGCTTTGAGATGGGGTCAATGAAAGAACCTACTTCACAGGATGGTCAAAAGGATCCAAAAAGGTAATACATGTAAAGCATACCTGTGTCCAGTAAATGTCAGCTCTTTCTGAGGAAGAGGCCTACAGAACATCGACATTTAAGGTTGGTGGGGAAAGAAAAGCAGCCCCCAGAGGAATATGAATGGGAGCTGTCAGAGGTTTAGAAGGAAACACCTGGAGAGGCTGAAGTGAAGGAACATATGTGAGTTTCAACAGGCAAAGAACAACTGACAATGTCAAGTGCTACAACGAGGCCAAGAGAAGAAAAGGGCTGCCGAGCTGAAGAAAATCTGAGCAGTTGGTGTCTTCTGGAAACCCAGTGTCAGGGAAGCGGCAGGACAGACGCCCGAGACAACGAGGGCTGGGCCAGGCAGCAGCACAGACTACTCTTCCAGTTTGCCTGGCTTACGGCAGGAAAGAAAGTGACAGGTAGTAACTAGAGGGAGGAAGCCAGAGGATTATTTTGTTTTGTTGCAGAGGAGAGAAATAAAATGTTAATGTGTAGAGGGAAAGGAGCTGGTACAAAGGGAGAAGCTAAAAATACAGAAAGAGGGAAGAAACTAGTATTGGACTAAGGTACCAGATGAGACAAAAGATGGCATTTCAGGACACAGGTGAAAGGGTAGACTTCGGACAGGATGGGGTACCCTCTTCTACTGAGACAGGAAAGAAGGAAATAAAGGTAGAAGCGATACAGATATGTGTTTACATAAGATGGGCCTAAACTAAGGAGTTCCTACCTACTGGCCTCTGTTTTCTCTATAAAATGATTATCATCACTGCCAGTCATTACAAATGTGCCAGGGACATGACTAGGATTTTGTAAATCACTTCCTCACAAACACTGCATGCATACTATGTGCTAGGCACTATGCTGGTTCTAGAAATACAACTGTGAATAGCCCTGGCCGATTTGGCTCGGCAGTTAGAGCGTCGGCTCGCGGACTAAGGGCACATATCTCGGTTGTGGTTTGTCCCTGGCCCTAGTTCGGGTTGTGCAGGTGGCAGCCAGTCGATGTGTCTCTCCCACATTGATGTTTCTCTCTCTCTTCCTTTCCCTCTCTCCCTCCCGCTCTATCTGAAGATAAATGCAAAAATGTCCTCGGGTGAGGATAAAAAAAAAAAAAAAAGGAAATACAACTGTGAATAGCATATATTGCTCAGTTAACCCTCATGACAACTCTGGGACAGATATTCCTATCATCCCAATTGACTTGTGAGAAATTCAGGCTCATCAAGGATAAGCAACTTGCGCCTGCGGTCACACTGCAGGGCACGGGGACCGACTCACACTGTCAGACTCTGAAGTCTGACATCTTAACCAGTAACCCGGTGAGGCTGGCTGTTGAACATAAGTGGTGGGGAGTTTTAGGGGACTTGAAAAAGAAGAAAAATTTAGACTATCTGCATAGATCACATATGAGTTAGTTGCACAAGTAGGATTAGACTTTAGATGTCCCAGTTCTCATGCAAGTTCCCTGTCCAAGAGATGACATTTTTATTTCAAGCAACATTAAGGGAAGCAATGCTTTTATATGATAAGGGTAATATTTAGCACATTTCTGGACTATGATGTCAGATGGTGCTCTTACCTTTTGAAATGAAGACAGCACTTCTAACACTAGGGTTTCAACAGGTTCCGCAGGAATAAAAGATCTTCTCAAATGTTCATTGTTTTTATTAATAATGATGCTATTATTGCTTTGGTTTTGACTACTGCCTTCCCTCCAAATAGTTCAAAGTATTTTAATATCTCTGATTTCATTGTTACAACATCTCTTGAGATGAGGCTGTTTTTAGATGGGGAAACTCTCATAAAGGTAAAATTATTTAATCAAAATCAGATAAAGAGTTCTAAGCTGGAATGAAGACTAGTGAGTCCCAGCCCAGGGCTCTTTGTCCTGGTCTCTGATACTCCCGGAGCAGACATCTGCTCACTCCCCAATCTTTGTTCCTCGCCCCTACACAGGAAATAGGTACCACGGATATAGGAATGCTGAACATACACACAAGTATAACTAGCTGTTAGCAATTTTTTTCTCTTTAGGGAGACTACCTCTAAAGCTGATGGGTCCCTTACCATAAAAATTAAGGCTTTTAAGAATCTTGCAGAAGGGACTGAATCCTTCTTCTTAAATACAAGATACAAGTACTCAATAAATATTTGTTTAATGTGTCATTTCTGCAGTTCTTGAAAACTAAGATGTCCAAAGAAAGGGTAGAGAACGGGAGTGTGAGTGGGTGTGTATGAGCGAGATAATTCTCAGGCCCCATGTCACAAACCAGGATGGAGCAAACAAGAAGCCAGCCCTCAAGCTTCCAGAAAGAGTGAGTAGTAGGATTAGAGCTGAAGGAGTCATCACAGCAGGGATAAAATCACAGAACAGCAGCCTCTGTGTTTTTTTTTTAATCAGCTAATTTACATTTTAATTGGCGGGAGAAGGGAGAAATGACCTCTCTTTGCCACAACAGCAAAAGGTAATCAAGGTCTTGAACTGGAGCCGGAACATACAGACAGAACAGCAGACGACTGAGGTGAGGCCACAGCAAGGCTGCCATGGGAAGGAAAGGACTCAACATTTTATTACACTGTTCTAAAATACGAATCCAGAGGGCTATGGGCAGATGAGGCTAGCAGAGGAAAAGCAGCCTTTCAGTGACAGCCTCCTATGGAGAAGAAGGCAGGATCAACTAAAGAGAGACAAAAACTCCAGAGTGCGTCAGGAACGCACACGACAGAATCTGTCAATCCCATCATTTTTTTTCTTTTCAGTTCTAACAAAGCTGGGGTATGAACCTCTAAAAAGCCACAGAAATCATAAAGCTTCCTATTCAACTTGGAAGATAATTCATTAAATTAACGATTCACAGAACCCTGTGAAGGTTTCTGGAAATTACTCAGTACTCTTGCAATGGGGTATTTGCAAATAATAAGCTTTACTTTGTCAATAAAGATACAGCTGTGGGAAGGAAATCAAAGGGAAAAAATGTGGCCTAAACCTAGATCTCAGAATACAATCTAAAGAAATGAACAGATGATTTTGATTTGGGGGAAAAAATCACCAATAACCAAACTTAAAACTGGTAAAATGTATGTTGTACATCCAAATGACTCTGGATAATCAAAAACAATTTCTTATGGCTTGTTTTTGTTTTGTTTTGAATGGACATTGATAGAGATTCTGAAAAGAATGTGATGAGGGAAAAATCTTGACAGCTACCTGACAGCTTGATTTGATGAGAATTATATGAAAAGCATTTTGCTATCCTTAAAGTACAAATACCTCACTGATGCTATAACCAAGTACATACTGACAAAGGCCAGGGTTTTCATCCTCCTTCCCTCTTTTCCTCCAAAAATCTCACTGACATTCTCCTGACACCTAACCTCCCAACTGAAAAATCTAATGACCTTCACCCCTCTCCTCTCATCCCCAGCATCCTACTTTTAAAAAATGGTAAAATCTAGTCTTAGACATTCAAAACTGTTTAGCCTTCCTATATATATAATTCACCAAGAATTTGATGCTGATCAAAAAAGTCAACAGCCTGAAGGTAGCTCTCTGTTCTAGGTGAATAGGAAGAATAAAATAGACCTAAAATGGACAGATATGAGAAACCAGTATTTTCAATGCAAGGGTCAAACATCACAAGTGTCTTCCTCCCACCACTGTCACTGCACAAACCACTGCACACCTCAGTCCCAGAGCCCCGGCTGTGACCCCCACCAATCTCAGGTCGTCCAGTGTGAAATGCAACCACGCTGCATCCTTACTTGTCTTGGAAAATGTCCTGAGCAGTCCGTTGTTCCCTTCTCTTGACGGCTTCAGTCAGAGGGAACAGGGTCTTTATTTTGGAGAGAGTGGTCTGACATTGCGCTGTCACCTCTGTGGGGGGATCCAGCATTTTCAGAACATGCTGCTGAACTGGGGGCAGAGGCTCCTGGGGATGTAGCGCTCTGTGCAGCAGACACTGTGGGAAAAGTGTAAGCATTTTAAAACAGATGTAGACATCTTATACGGCTTCACTACACTTTCTGATCAGGGATCTTCCCCCTTTAATTTGGGAGGGCTATGTCATTCCCACCATATATGAAAGAGAACAAAGAGGGGGGCCAGGATCCCCTGGGTTAGCAGGACACGGGTAATGTTTAAAACCAACTGTGAAACAGATCCAAGCCTCAGCACCGTCAAGGGAAGCCCTCCTGGAAAAGAGCCTCATATTATAAAAAGAGGCTGGTATGTACTGACTACTTGAGAATATACGAGGTCCCCTAAAACACAAGAGCCTCTGACAATGTGGGCTTATCATTTTTTGGTTATAATCCTTATACTTCCCTTCAACACACTGTGCTTTCTCCCTTGCTTAATCTTAGAAAATGATGTGTGGAAATGAAACAGATGGCTAAAGGGGAGCTGCCCGTGCTCAGTGAGTCCCAGGAAGAAATCTGGGGAAGAGGTGAGAATACTGGTCTGTCCCAAACCTCCCCAGAGTGCTGAGTCTGGACTGTTCTCCACCAGGGTATTCTCCTGTCCATCTCCACTACCACCACTCTTGTCCAGGCCCCCTCACCTCTCGCGTGGGCCATCACAGTCACCTTCTAACTGGTCTACCTGCATCCACTCTCACTGTCTGCTGTAGCTAACTAACGTCACTTAAAAAAGCTTCTTATCAACCTGAAGTCGTACATAACAGCCCCTGCACGCCTCCTTCTTACTCACAGCAACCCTGCTGGACCGGGCTGTTCCTGCTCCACTCTTATGCCCAGCCCATTCCAGACGTTGGGTCCAGTGCTTACAGCTGCCCCTGCCTCTTCTGCCTCCCCTCCATCTCAGCAGAGCTGGCCCTCGTCTCATTCTGTTCTCACTCAGTTGTCACCTCCTTAGAGAGGCTTTCCCTGGCACCCTATAAAGGAGCCTCTCACCCCCATCCTACCACTCAGTCATTCTCTATCATTAACCTTGTTTTATTTTTTACAGAATTTACCAGTAACTAAAATTATCTTATCAATTTTTTAGTTTACTTGTTTATTACTTCACCTTCCCTTTTGAAAGTGGAGACATTGTTTGTCTTGTTTACTGCTAAATTCCAAGCACCAAAAACAGTGCCTGGCACATAACAAACACCTGACAGACACCTCCCCTGCAGAAATGTAAGCTAGCAGTCTCCACTCTAAGAAATAAAAGATACATCGGCTTAAATAGTAAATATCCTCCAAGAGTCGATGTCCTACAAACTCAGAAAACCCTCAGGTAGGAATTAAGTACCAATTCCCTCTACAAATTTCAAGTGCTGCTCCCTTATTTCAATATACCAACCACAAGTCTTCCTTCTCCATAGTATATTCATTTGTTTCAGAGTTTGACTTGTGTTTTCCTCTTTCCTAATTACTTGACTTTCCCTTGAGCATCAATAACATCAGGCCTATTTAATGTGAAGCAAAAGGAGAAACCAAAATGATCCCAAACCCTGTGAATCTACCCCCAACCTTCTTCTGCATGATTCTTAATTCACAGTGCTCTCCCTCAAGTCATTCGAGTACCTAACACAGCGTAGAAAGCCCTTAAAGATGTAAGCAGTAATCAAACATCCAACATAGCAGACTACCTTTCACGCTCTGGAAGATTCTGTTTGTGATATTCAATTGACATTTTTTGGAAAAGGATTAGAACAATGGACAAGTGCCCTACCCAGGCTCCCTGATGAAAAGCATTCCAGATTTTCAGTATGAGCTCTAGACAATTCTTTCAAATAGTGTCATCACCCGGAAGTCAGTAATAAAGGACCTACGAGAGACGTGTTAAAGCATCGACCTCTCATATTTTCTTAAAGGTCACATTTTAGATAAAGCTAAGTGGGATACTTATAAAATTCATTCAATCAAAAAGTCCCAATTCATTTTTTTTAAATGAGGTTATGAGAAAGTGACACATTTTAACAGCTGAGAAGCTCAGATCAGTCCTCAAAAACGACGTATTTCTCTTTTAAGCAACTGTAATTCCTCGATGCGATTTTTACAATTTGAAAAAGACAAAAGAGAAAAAAATTGCAGACCCCATCACTAGCTCAGAAGTTACTAATATGGTGATTTTAGCAACACCGTTATCAATTATTTAAAGGCAGTTTTAACTGTATACTTGATAAAATATGTATTTTCAGCATTTCTTTCCAAAATCAGAATTAAATTAACCTCTTGCCAACAAATCGATGATTAATCTCTCCCTTCTTCTGACCCCCTACTCCCAGGGAGCTCATTTACCTTTGGTTATAAATACTTCATTTAAAAAGAAAAAGAGGGCCCTGGCTGGTTTGGCTCAGCAGTTAGAGCATCGGCCCTCATCGGGGTCATGTGGGAGGCAACCAATCGATGTCTCTCTCACATCAGTGTTTCTCTCTCCCCCCATCCCATTCTGTCTGAAAATAAATGGAATAAAATATCCTTGGGTGAGGATTTTTTTAAAAAAGAGGGAAGAGGAAGAATAGCACCATCCTAGGAGTAGTGACAGAGTTAAATGATTAAATGAAGGCAGGAGGGTTAGAAAGGAAGTTTTCAAACTTGTTTATCAAAGAACTTTTAAAAACATGGGGAAATAATTTACTGCGTAATTTCCCATGAGTTAGAGGCACTAGGAGCCCCATAACTGTCTTGTGTAACCCTTAAACCCTCCAAAGACATGTGAGTTAAAAGATTTAGAAAAGGGAGACTAGACAGCCCTCATGCACCTTTCTCTTTCTCTTTCTTTTCTTTTCTCTTCTCTTCTCTTTCTTTCTTTTTTTCTCTCTCTCTTTCTGTTTCCTTTTTTCTTCCTATTTTTTTTTTGAAGCAAAGACAGAGAGGCTCACCAAAAAACAGAAAGTCTTCCCGAGTCCCATATCCTCCTACAGCTTACTAGGTCCAATATCTCTATCTAATCTCTCTCTATCTCAATCTCTCCCCGCCCCCCACCCCTCATCAGTAAAGCTTTCTCTCCCAGCATGAAACCTGGCTCCCACGCCATTACTCTGCGGATGCTGGCCTTCAAAGTCATCAATGACCTAAGGACAGCCCGGAAGGCCCTTTGCCTGGTTCCCCTCGACTCACCAGTGTGCACAGCATTTACGCCTGCCTTCAGGAGGCGCTTCTCCTCCTGTGCCTGCTTAGGCACCTACATCTCCTAGTTCTTGCTACTTCTCTGACCTTTTTGGGGAGGAGGAGGCTAGAACATTTTACTGTTGTTTTTTGACAGCTCTTCTTTTTATGTCTATCCCTGATTGCCCGCTCACGTGTTGATGTTCAGGACTTTGTTTTCTTCTCACTCCACACCTCTCCCAGGTGATTTCATTTCTTTTTCTACCTACATGAGGAGGACTCTCAAATCTATTTAGTCCTGAATGCTCTTCTAGGATCTGCAGCCCAATTTCCAACTTCCCACTGAGTGTCTATACTGGGATAGCCAACAGATATCACAAATGTAACACTTGCCGAAACAAATGAATTACTCTTTCTGTCTGTTCATTCTATATGCCTTATCACTGCGACTTTCAACCTTTTTCATCTCATGACACACATAAACTAATTATTAAAAACCTGTGGTATGCCAAAAATATATTTTTTTGCTGATCTAACAAAAGAAAAAAGGTATAGTTTTGATTCATTCACACTGGATGACTACTGTTGTGTTGGCTGTTGTCATTTTTTTAATTTTACAATCTAAGGGGAAAAAAGGTCAGTAGCCCTGACTAAATAGTCAGGTATTGCATGTTTTAAAAATTCTTGTGGTACACCAGCTGAAATCGCTGCCTTATCACAATTAATGGTGACACTATTCTTCCACTCATCCTGTTACCTTCAATTCCTGTTTACTTCTTACCAACCACTCTCTATCTAATCCTGTAAGTCCTAACCAGGCTACCTCCTAACTTTCCTCCTCTCCACTGTCTGCTCACTGCTTTTTTTTTCTTCTTTATTGATTTTAGAGAGAGAGGAAGGAAGAGGGAGAGAGAGAGAGAAATATCGATGAGAGAGAACATCGATTGGCCACTTCCTGCATGCTCCCTTCTGGGGATTTGGCCCATAACATGGGCATGTGCCCTGACCGGGAATCGAACCAGCGACCTTTTGGTGCACGGGTTGACACTCAACCACTGAGCCACATTGGCAGGGCTCTGCTCACTGCTTTAATTCAAGCCTTCGTGTGGGCCACTGCAGGTTTCCTGACTGGTCTTCAGTCCTTCTCCTAGGCCACCACCAGAGTTGTTTTCTAAAAACCAGGTCACCCACCTGCTGACAAAATCCTTTTGTGATTACTCACTGCTTACAGAATAAAGTCCAAATGCTATTTATCTTTCCTGCCACTTTTTCCATCATTTTCCCATAGAACCAACTCTGCAACCTAATGGAACTATTTGGATCCCAAAACACAGCACTTTCCCTTACGTTTTCACGCTTGTGTACATGCTGCTTCTTTCTCCTGGCAAGCCCTTGTCACATCACGTCTCCCTTTCTTCCTCAGTGAAGCCTTCCTGAGGTCATCCACTTGCAAGAATCTCTTTCCTCTTACTGCCAGAGCAGTTCTGCACCCCTCGCTGCTGCACCTACTGGTCCTGCATCTCTGCTCCTCTCACTCCGCTGGAGGAGTTCTTTCAAGTAGTGAGCTTACAGTATCTTTAGCACATGGCACGTTGTCAGTGCTCAATAAATATTCGTTTTATAAAAAGTGAATGCAATTTACAAATGCCCAAGTAATGATACATCTTTATACAAATAAGCCATATTAAAAACTCTCCCCCACTAAAGAAAACAAAGTTGATAAATTGTGAAAATGAAAGTTGCCAGTTTTTCATAGCTGAAAGATAATAATGCCTGCGTTCATGGCTTGTATGTATTCATTAATCCAACAAACACTTACTGAAGATAAACAGAAACCACCCTTGGTAAATCTGCCAACTATTAGATGTTTCTATTTTTTACCACAGTGACCTGTTTTTCACAGGCTTTCCACACCTACTGGTCTGCTCCTCCTTCCCTACAAATGGCAAAGGCCATCCTGAAGTCCAGTTGTCACAAACACCGAAGAATTTATACAAGCAGTGTATACTTGATTACACTTAGACTACTAAAGCACTCACTGAGTCAGGCCTTTACATGTTAAGCTTCATATTTCTAATTTCAGGACCAAAGTTGTTTTTTTCCCTCCACTACTTAAAGGAATCATAAGCATTAAAACAAAAAAGGTACTTTCTCTTGTAGAGAAGATCTCTCAAAATCAGAGCAGGCCCCAATGTGGATCCGAGATAGTTAAGGATGCTTTGAGAAGTGAGTCAAAGGGACAGTCAATGGTCTCGCCATCACACAGTCCTCCACCCTCCTCAGAAATAGGCCCTCCACCCCTCTGTGGGGCAGAGTTTGCCTGAAAAAGCTGCTTGTGATTTTTCAGTTTTGGGGGGTTCAGAGAAGCCCATGTCCTATGGTGACCAAGATAATCCAGGACCGGAATATTCCTTCCCCTTGAACTCTGGTCCTGGTCCATTCCTCTCCTTCCTCAGTATAAGTCAGCTCTCTTGTCAACTTCCCCAGTTCCCCTTAACCCAATCTCCACCTACCAATTCCTTTGGCCCAAGATTCAGAAATTCATTTTATATTTTCCTTACTCTTTAATAATTTCATACTATACCCTCTTTATCGGATCTCTATGCTGCCTTTAATTACAAAAATGTTGACAAGTGTGGCACTGGAACATGTCTTCCCTAGTAGTGATTATTATACAGTTCATAAAAATTCTACTATTTGAATATAAAAGAAAACAAAGAAAAGTCTCATTGACATAAAATAGAGGAGAAAAGACCGGGAAAAGCATAAAAGAAGAATCTGCTTTTTATTAACCCTCCTGAAAACACAACAGCCTTTCTCCAGAAAAGAAATTAAGAAGCATCCTAACTTGGGCTCAGAGTACTTTTCTCTTTCAGTAGAGGGAGAAGGTGACATTCTTCCATTAAATAGGTAGAGCAACTGAGGCCCTCAGAGGATAAAAACATTTGTGACTGGCCAATGACCCTAATTTTTCACTCAATTCTCTTTCATTAAAAAAAAAAAAAAAAGTGATTGGTTCATCTTTTCTTTCTCACCTGAAATAATCTCTGAAATTGAGGATTTGGGATTTTGGTGGTTGGAAATAAGTCTTCAATGGTGTCTTCCTCTTCATTTTTCTTTACCAAGCTCATGGAGTCAATCAAAGCATCAACAGCACTCAACTGTGCCTCTAAAACAAGGGTAAACAAAGAAGCAGAAGGAGAAATTGACGACCTCCATTATTTTCCACTAAAACAAATGCTTTCCACTCACAGCTATTCATAGCAATACTGGCAGGCTATACAGCCCTGGCTCTGCCAAAAACAGTCTCTAGTTACGCAAATCATTGATCTCTGTCTCGGTTTTCTTATTTGTAAAAAGTTATTCAGAGTATCTGGTCTCTTAGGTCCTTTCCAAAATGGTAGCACTCAGGGGACTTTTGACAATGGAATATCATATCAAAAGCAAAAGAGTTTAGTCCTGGCTGGTGCAGCTCAGTTGGTTGAGCATCCTCCCATACACTAAGAGGTCGCCGCTTCAATTCCCAGTCAGGGCACATGCCCAGGTTGTGGGCTCAATCCCCAGCAGGAGGTGTGCAGGAGGCAGCCAATTGATGTTGCTGTCTCACTGATGTTTCTCTCTCCCTCTCCCTACCTCTCTCTCTGGAAACAATGAAAACGTGTGTGTGTGTGTGTGTGTAAATATACATATACATATACACATATATATTTTAAAAAGCAAGTGTTTGTTCCAGAGGAATGTACCACAGCCACACAAAACCCAACTTGTATGTGGCAATTCAGAAATCAATGAATTAACATTAAAAAGAAATTAGTAATTAATTAAAGGAGAACAACAACAACAATAACAACAACAACAAAAGCGCCCTGGCCTGTGTGGCTCAGTTGGTTGGGCATTGTCTCGTGCACTGAAAGGTTGCTGGTTCAATTCCTGGATTCCTGGTCAGGCACATGCTCGGGTTGTAGGCTTGATCCCCAGTAGGGGGCATGTGCGAGGTGGCCAATTGATGTCTCCCTCTCACATGGATATTTCTCTCTCTCTCCCCCTCTCTTTTCCTCTCTCTCCAAAAATCAGTAAAAATATTTTTAAAAAAGAAAAGGAAAACCCTTTTGGTAATGAAGCACTAAGTTTGTAAGGATTTAACATAACCTGTATCAGAGCATAACAACAGGAAGACACCAGTGGACCAGAGTGAGCAGATTCCTTCACAACCTTCTCTCACAAACTTCACGGCACTAAGCACACACTGCACATGTGCACGCCTGTGTACATGTCTTACTCAAATTCTAAAGATCCCCAAGAACACAAACAGGACTTCCTTTCTATACATCTCTAATACTAACAGAAACAACTGCTCCTCAACGAAAACGGCACGGCCCACAGCAACGTGGATGAGAGGCAACTCTCAAAACTGCTGCTACTCAAACCAGCGCGTGTAACTTCCATTCCGCTGATTCATACAGCAGTTCCGCATTAGAGGCTGAGGTGCTATTTGTGGATCATCCACAGTCACTAGGCAAAAGGTAGAAAAGAGTAAGCAGTTCCTAAAATGTCCATTATGCCTCTATTCATCACCTTTTCAAATGTCCCTTTTGAACAGCTACTACAGTATGAAAGAGCATACAGATGTTGGTCACGAAACCTTTCTATCCCATCTTTGGACTTTCTAGGGGAGGCTTCAGGCACCAGCCCAGACATCACCGTCTTCAGCTGGCCCTGCAGGACCCACCTGGCAGCAGCAGGAAGGGGGCACCTGGGTGTGAACAGTCAGTGACTTTCATTTCCATTACAAGCCAGTATCAGGCCAGGTCACTCTAGCACTGCACACCCCTACATAAATGTCGACTTGGGAAATATGCCAAACAGTTGTAAGAATACATTTTTCCAACAGAGAAAACGCAAACAAAAACATGTCTACTGACAGAAAAAAAATCAACAGATTGAGAGATATTTAATGTTTTAGGTCTTGAGTGAACGGTATATATCCATAATTTCTCAACACAGTTCTCTTTTCCAAATGTTCTACTCATTTAAAATTTGGAATTATTAAGAGGTAGGGATAGGCTACTCTAACATTAAAGCCCGTGCCTGGTTCCACCATGATGCAGAGGGGCTCATTTCTAGAAGAAGGTAAAGCCACAAGCCCCAGAAGCCCATTTGTTTCTAGGCTTTTCTATTGCACACCTCTCCCAAACAGTCTAACCAAAGAAACAGATAGAAAGAACCCAGTTTTGAGACTCCCCTCACAATCCCCTAATCCTACATTGACACAGATACAAACTTGTGAACTAAAACATCTACCCATCACTTCGTGTTCTTTTTGGTATGGTCTCTACATTTGGCCCACTATTATATTTTGGTACAACTGTCTTAAACTGTGAGCTCTCTAGAAACCAGGATCTGCATCTGTGAGAATCTTTCTGAGTAGCACCCTGACCTTTGCAGCCAGACACCTACTAAAGGCCTTTCCTCCTCAAGCTTGAAGAAACTCCTGGAAATGAGGAACAGTGCAACTTGGACTGTTACTGTGAGCTACAAAGAAAGGGCAAAGAGAAAAGGTCATCTCCAGCACTATCACCTTTCAGTACCTTTTATGTAGGACACTAAAGTCCCAGGTTTAACACTACATGTCAACTCACTGCAGCAGAGGGCGAACCTTCTGCTCACAACTAGAGAATGTACAAGCATTTCTAGCAAGCTGCTTCCTAGACACAAGCCCTAAGTCAGCAGCAGGAACCTACGAGTGCTCGGGGAGCAAACCGACTCCTACTACTGGGAAAACACAGGATGAACCGCCTTCATCATTACTGTGTATGATGTGACTTGGACCCAACTAATTCCACCCTGTGAAACCTTGGCCCCAATCAATGAGTGCAGGCAGGTGATTTCCCAAGAACAGTCTGCGTTTAGAGCCAATTAGTGAGCAAAAGAGAAACAAACTCACCTGTGGGAGTGTATTTCTTATTATTTTTCAAGGATGAAAACATGTATTGCCGCAAGTCTTCCATGAAAGGCAGCTGCACATACACTAAACACTAATGAGAAAGAAAGGAGGTAAAAGCAAAAACAACCAAATTAATGGAAGAATATAAAACTGGCCCCAAACACTGGGAAAGTGGTACGACAGAAGTTATTTCAAAAATCAGATGGCCTAAAGCTGGTACACGGAAAGCTGTGTTTTGATTTCCGTTATTAGCTGTACACAACTGCAAACAGAACAGAGAATATTAAACATGAGAGACATGCTTCAAAGAAAGGCTATCAAAGAACACCTGCAAAATGCCTGACCAATGCAACAAACGGGAAGCGTCAAGGTGACAGGAAGGCTGAGGGCAAGTCAAGTCATTTGCTCTTTTGCAGTTCTGCCAAAGCAGTTCTTTGAGAAACGGGAAACGGTAAGGAATAGAGACCTGTATTTTGAATAAAAGAGCCCAAAACAAACAGAATTTCACAAGGGCCACAACAAAATCACATTGTCAACCTTTATCCATAGTAAGAAAGGGCTGTTGCAAAAACAGAGGTAATCTATTCCCATTAGGTTCTGCGACGTCAAAAAGGATGAGAACCAAGAGAAGGTCAGTGGATTGGGCAAACAGGAGGTCATGGTTAACCGTTACTGATTTGATAAAAAAGGTCCTTTACATACTTACATTAATTTACGTTCTTCCATTGCAAGTGAAGGTGTGGTTCACAGGCCAGCAACGCTGATAATACCTGGGCGTTGGTGAGAAATGCAGAACCCCAGCCCCTCAGACTTACAGAACCTTCATTTCAACAAGCTCCCTCAAGTGATTCCCATTCACATTAACAGTTGAGAAGCACTGTTTAGAATAAAGAAACCGAAGGACAAACCAACCATGGATAAAAGCCTGTGAGTTTTACCTCATAGGAGTCCTTGATATGAGGAAAAGCCACGCCAACTTGAGGATTAGCTCTTCTGTCGTAAGCGTAGCGAACTATGGCCACCATGGCCAATTCATCCAAAGCATGAATCAGGGAGGACAGGGCTACGGCTGCTGCCTGGCAAGGAACAGTGCGTGCGTTAACTCACGTCCGGCACGGGAGAATTGTCACAACAGAATCTCATACTCCTAAGACTGTGTTCCACTTTCTCCCTGTTTCAGATTTTTAAAAAGTGTCCCTCAACCCATTTGCATTTGATCACATTTACGGTACCTCTTCTGGAAATGTGCTTCATTATCTAAATCCTGTCTTATCGCTTCAGTCTTCCCTATCCTCTGCATTCATACCCTCACCCTCTATATGAGCTCAAGCCTCAGCCCTCCTAAACAAAGTCTTTCTATCGCTCGCTCTATAGATCACTATCTGTATCTTTCTTTCCCTTCACCTCTAAATCCCATGAAATAATCGTCTCGCTGTTGTCACTGCTTAGAAAACAATTATTCTTCAATCTAATCCAGCTCCTGACTCCCATGTCTTACTGAAGTTACCCTCGGGAGTCATCCATGACCTCCTACGTGACCTACTAATTGCCAAAACCTCGGTTCCCATTCCACTTGACCTCTCAGCAGCATCTGACCATCCCCTTTCTCTACATGTTCTCCTTGTTCGGCTCAGAAACCACTCTCTCCCTCAATTATTACACCGTATGAGCCCCTCCTCCCTTGGCTCTTCTCTTCCTCCAACTCATCTTCAAACTCTGCTCTTGACCTTTCCCTCCTCCTCTTACTCTAAAGCTCTCACTGGGGGTTATTCAGTCTCATGAGTTGACGAATCAAAAGTCTGTATATTCAGCTTTAAAACTCTCCTAAGTTCCAGACTTACATTGCCTACCAGCTGGCAGATATCTCATTTTATGGTATCTCAAACTGCTCGTAACCAAAACTGACTCACTATCTTCCCCCATTCTCCTCCTCGACTCCTTACCTCCATTACCACCACCTCCCAGTCAACCACATGGAGCCACCTCACCCATCCCTCACCTGGATGTTCACCAAACTCGACCACTCTATCTCTGTGCCATCTCTGAAATCGACCCACTCTCTTCCATCTCTGTGCAGAGCAATCGTGTCACTCCCTCCCAGGAACACCTCCAGTGGTTCCTCTGTTCAGGCCACAGTGAGCTGATCATTATTCCTGGAAGTCTATACTTTTCCTCCATACAATTTCTTTCTAGTTAGAATGCCCTCTCCAAGTCTCTGGCTCCCTAACTTGGGATCCATTTTCAAGGCCCAGAAAATTGATACCCTCTCCATTTCAGATTTGCTTTACCAGCTCTCTCCCTCTCCATGACTCCCCAAACACCCTGTCTGTACCTTTCTCAGTATCATAGCTAACCCTATCGAAGTTTTCTGCATATTCCCATTTCCTCTACTATGACCTCAATACCCTGTCTTCAAACTTGTCTATAGATTTCATGACAGATTAATTGCCTTTTCAGTTCAATGCAAGGAATATTTACTTAGTGCCTACTCTTTGCCAGGCACTGTCTTAGGGCCTGTAAGGAAACAAAGATAAGTCTCTGCTCTCACTGAGCTACTACAGTCTTTATTAGCAGACATAGATATGCACCAGATACAGAATGCACATAACCTAATGGGTCCCATAAGAAAGACCAGATAAACACAATGGTAGTCTGAGGAAGAGATTACTTCCGATTTGTTTGCAAGCTTTTATTTGGATGTCTTTGATAGGACCAATTGGGATATTTAAGGTAAGGAGGGATGGGGTCCTGAATGACTGCTACATTGTAACACAATACTACACCAGTGGGAAACTCAACTAAAACTCCACTTCCTTTCCTTTCTCTCCTCCCCATCTCTTCCACACACATAGTGCAAATCAGTACATAAAAGTGTAGATTCTCTATACAATAAAATAATTACATGCTAATGACCAGAGAAAACATTTTTAAAAGGAATTTTTCATAGAATCAGAGTATTTGAGTTGAAAAACAGCAGTACTCGTCTAATTTAACCACCACATGATGAAGGAATTTCCTCCCCAACATCTGACTGGGGGTGGTAAAGACTCTGCCGGGGAACTTGTAGGAATGGGGATCTGACCACCTCACAAGGAACCAATCCATTCGTAGAGAGTAACCCTTACTGACAAAACAATTCTTCATCTTGAACAAAATCACCAACTGTTGGTTCCAATTTACCCTCTGGGAGGAAGCAGAGTTTAATTTCTATTTCATATAATAATTCTCTGAATCTATGAAGCGGTATCTTATGTCTGTCATCCCTCCTACTCCCTACCTACCTACACAAGTCTTCCCCAAGCAACCTTTCACTGGAAGTATTCATATGACAGTTTTCTTACTCCTCTGCTTCTCTCATAAGCTCCAATCAGTTAATATTATTCTTTAACAACAACATCAAGAACTGAAAACAAAATGTAGCCCTTTCCCATTGGTAGATGAAATTTTTTCCTGGAGTGAACTCAAAGTGACTTGGGATCGAGAGAATCTGTATGAGGCTGGATTTGAATTATGCCAGCCACAAGGCTGCCCTTAGCTGGCAAGTCAACATTATCACAGCTTTGTGGTATGATATTCCTCACCGTATACCCAGCAATGACATGAAGTGATCAGAATTTTCTTTGTGTAAAGAGAAAATAGTAGGAGTTAAAACTTCAGCAGAAGTTAAAAGTGCAGTCAAGATGTGTTGACAATATACACCAGAACTGCGTGATTACCAACAGCATCTGATTCAGGAGAAATCCAGGAACCAGGATTTTCAAACTGGAGGATTCACATATGCCTAGTGTGCCCTAGTGAATCTGCACAGTACTGAGTGACAGCCCAGTGTTTTCTCCTCATTTTAACTGTTCTGATAGAAGGGCACATCCATTCACTAGATCTGCAGCCAGCTACCCTTCAGAAGCGAGGAGAAAAGGAGGATTAAGAGGACTAGATCTGCCCAGTTGGTGTGGCTCAGTGGATTGAGTGTCATCCCATGGACTGAGAGGTTCCGGTCAGGGCACATGCCCGGGTTGCGGGCTGGATCCCCAGTAGGGGGCATGCAGGAGGCAGCCGATCAATGTCTCTCACATCAATGTTTCTATCTCTCTCTCTAAAATAATCAATAAAAACAAATTTTTTAAAAAAAGAGGACTAGATCTCCTACCATCACCCTCCCCCTCACCATAAACCTTCTAATGGAGTCTACTAATTTTTAATTAATTTATTTATTTTCATCCTCACCCAAGGATATTTTTCCATTGATTTCTCAGAGAGAATGGGAGGGGAGGAAGGAGAGAGACAGAAACATCTGATGTGACAGAAACACATGGATTGGTGGCCTCCCACATGACCCCGACCAGGGCGGGGGATGGAACTGAAGTATGTGCCCTTGACTGGGAATTAAACCTGTGACTCTTTGGTCCACAGGCCAATGCTCTAACCACTGAGCCAAACTAGCCAGGGCTGGAGTTTACTGATTTTAAATGCAAATACTTCCAGGATTTTCAGACCTGCTTCAGTAGTCTTAAAAAGCCACTAGATTATAATCTTCCAGTTTAGACCAGCATCTCCAAGGAAGTAAGTTATAACCTGGAGGCTACACAGAAAATATTTACAGAGAGGGCAGGTGTGAGTGTAGGATGCAAGAGTCAAGGGTTGTTAGCCAGGCAGAAACCCACCTGAAAACAGAATCTCTCGAGAAGGTGGGAAAAGAGTGCAGAGAGAGAGGTCAGGGTTGGAAGACAAATGTCTCAGTGACAGAAGGGGTTCAGTGAGCCAGTGAAGCTCATCTCCAGGATGCTAGAGCCAGCACTAAATGTTCAATGTCCATGAAAATGAAAATGTCAACCTGACCCCAACTTTCCTGAACATGTGACCATGAGGTCCCCATACTAAACGCATGTATTCAAATGTTTTTGTTTTTAACATTCACTTGCTGTCCCATTGCAGTACTAAGTCCTCAGGCCTTGTGCTCATGCTATGACAAATTCATTTATCATCTCTTCACTTTCAGAGTTAAAGGACAATGAATTTCCCCAATGTCGTTGCGATAATTAATGTCACTTTAAACTATAAAGGCCCCCTAAAACTCTCTTAAATGACAAATCAATTCTGTGACACGACCTCAAGGACCCACTGTCAACTTACCTCATCATCTTTTGCTGCAAAGACTTTTAGAACTTGATTTCCCATAAAATATTTCCAGTGGACCTACAAGAGTGAGGAAAGAATTGGTTTTGATCCAAAATAAGTAACACATAAAACCATAATGACACATGTTACTAAGAAGTCCTATTCAAAATGTCCTTACTGAAAAACATTCACAGGTACTAGAAACAACACATTACTTGAGGTTCCATTCAATTCAATACAATAAATATCTGAGCACCTGATATACATCATTGTTCTGGGCACTATAAACACAATAATGAGCAGGATATAGATGGTCCCGAGGAGCTCAGACAGGTATGAATTAACTACCATGCAGTACTGACATACAGTGCCACAAGAACAGAAGCGTACAGTCTTATAATACAGGGTTACAGTGTGCTGCTAGACGGGCACAAAGAAGGGCATCTAGTTTGGTCAAGAGGGGTTAGGGAAAGCTTCCGGCAAAGGGTGACACCTAAGTTAAGATTTAAAGCATTTGTAGGAATTGAGATAAAAAGTCTGGTCACAAGTGTCCTGCGCAGAGATCATAATATGAATAAGACTAGAGTGACATCAAACACAGTAGGTACATTTGGGGAACTGCTTCTGGAGTAGTCCAGTGCCACAGTGCAAGGGGAAGGGGGGAAACTAGATTAGTGAGATTAGCAACAATCAGTCATGAAGTCTCTTATCAGCAAAATTAAATGGCCTGGATTTCATCCTAATAGCAATGACAAACTGCAAAGAGACCAGAGGAAAGAACTGAAGAGAGGGGCAGGACGGGAGGAAGGGTAACTAAAGCAAAAATACCTACTATGCGTCCTATCACAGTTTCGGGGGGTCAAAGATTACAAAATGAACGCTGAAGAGTTCCCAATATCATAACCACCTGCACCTACTGAATACGATCAACTTCTCTCTGATCTGTATAATCTTGAGCCTGGAGCTTAGTGGTAAGAACATGCCATGTGCCGTATAAGACAATGCTTCTAAAATGTCTGTTTGTTTTTGCCCTCCCACCTCTAAAGCCGAGAAGTTATGAGTACTTTCACAGAAATAGTAGCTCAAGACTAAGTATCAAAGGTGTGGGGTGAGGCCCATGTAATTCAAATACCCTCCATCTCCACTTCCATCCCCCTTTGAGAACCATTATCTGAAGAAATATGGGAATAATCTTATATTTTCAGTTTGCTACATTTATATAGATTTGCCCTGCTATCAGAATTTGTAATAGTTCTTGATTGATTAAAGAAGACCTAATGATATCTCTTTCTAAGGCATGTAAATGACTTTTCAAAAGACAGCCAGACATTTGGGGGAAGTTCTGGCTAAATTCTTACCCATCCTATAATTAGATACCCAGAACACTGACAAGTTGGAGAAAGACAAATTGAAAGGACTCTTGCAAAATTAAAAAAGAAAAGTAATTCACATTTCAAAAAAAGAGAAAAATACCCCAAACCAAAAATCCTATTTTATAGAATGAAAACTTTCATATCAATTCAATCCAGAAATCTTAGTTTCCCTCACGTTAAGGGAGTTTGAAAAAAAAAAAAGTGACTTTATTAACTTTAAGGTAATTACTCATCTGTTACAAGGTACATACTTATACTTTATCTTAGTTTATATGGAAAACCCTTGATCTTGATATGTGTGCATACATGAATTAGACAATTCAGAATAAGGCTGTCCACCTGGTGGGCAGACTACAACAGATCAATGAAATAAGAGAGGCTTTGGAGTCAGAGAGACCTGGTTCAAAACCCACCTCTATCACCTTCTACCTTGGTGACCTTGGGCCAGTTATTTAACAGCTCTGCAACTCTTTTTCCTAATGTATACAATACATATCATGGCATCAACCTAAGAGGGTCATTAAAAAAAAGGGGGGGGATGTATATAAAATTCTTAGAATACTATAATCACTCAATAAACAGTAGCTGTTACGATTATCTTCATTGTACCTATCTGAGATTGTACTTAAGATAAAAATAATTTAGAGCTTAAAACAAAAAGTTGATTTAGAAAAATAATTCATGACTTAAAAGTTAATTTTAAGTTAATAAAAATAATTTTAAAAGGTGAAAGGATTAAGCAAAAAAACCCCGCAAAAAACACCACCAATAGACACAGACAACAGTACGGTGATTACCAGCGGGAAAGGGAGTTGAGGGGAAATAGAAGAGGGTGAAGGGGAGATAAATGATGATGGAAGGAGATTTGACTTGGGCAGTAAACACAAGTACAATATACAGATGATGTATTATAGAATTGTACACCTGGAACTTATATAATTTTATTAACCAATGTCACCCAAAACAATTCAAAAAAAATTTTTTAATGGAAAACGTACTTTTTGTCCAGCTCACTCTTTCTGCTTTGCTATTCAACTATATAGGCCCCCACTCTCAGCCAGACACAAGTGATTTCAGTGTTCTGACTTCTGAGTTACACGTGCAAATGTCTTGGATGGGTCTTTTCTGCCTGTCTAGAATTAGGAGGACCCATTTCCCAACAGGCCAGTTTCTACAAACAGGTCTGAATAAAGGTTCTGTTTCACTGAACCATTAATAACCATAAATTTTAAATTTACATACCTCCCAAAGTGAATAATTTTATTTTTAAGAAAAGCACATTTAGTGTAGTCTGTTAGAAAATTGTTAGAGACTCTCAACTTCCAAAAAGTGTTTATTCTCACCATTAAAATCTCATCAACTTTAAGTAAAATCTTCCAATTTTCAGCTTATGAGTCTTAAAAATGTATCTAACAATTTGGGCATACCATGAAAAACATTCTCCCCAACCTCACTGAACTATTCTAACAATGAATTACACAGAGACTATATGCTTAAGCAACATGAAGAAGTTCAAACCCAGTATACTTGGTGATATTTATTTTTATTACAATTCTCAATTGAGTTCATCTAGAATCAACAAAAATCTTTTCATCCCTACAAAGCCTGAAAAGATACAGTTTATACTTATTCATTCTTTTTGGTTGCTCACCTCATGCGTAACTTCATCTAAGATGTCTGGGAATCTTTAATAACCCTTTCTAGAATGGTGTACGGTATCCCACAGCCTTCAGTGAATACTGCATTTCCCAGTGTCTATTTTGTGTATCTCTGCATTGGTTGGTATCTAAAAACCATATGACAGCCCTGGCCGGTTTGGCTCAGCGGTTAGAGCGTCGGCCTGCGGTCCAGAGAGACCGGGGTTCGGTTCCCGCTAAGGGCACGTACCTCGGTTGCAGTTTGTCCCTGACCCTGGTTGGGTCGTATGGGAGGCAGCCACTCGATGTGTCCCTTTCACGTCAATGTTTCTCTCTCTCTCTCTCTCTCTCTCTCTCTCTCTCTCCCTCCCACTCTATCTGAACAAAAAATGGAAAAATGTCCCCGGGTGAGGATAAAAAAATAAATAAAATAAAAATAAAAAACATATGACATATGAACAAGTTTCACTTCTTACACCTCTTTGCTGGGCATTGAGATGAACAGTGACTGGCATAAATCAATGATATTCTAAGAAGTCTATGGTCATTCAAAACCCAGCCAGACCTTCATTCTTATAAAAAAAACAAACACAAAAACCTCCATTATACATAATAGTTTTGAAAAAGCAATATGATAACAAAGAACTAGATACTGTTTAAGGCTATTATGAGCTGTGACTGACAGCAAAGCTAAAAAGTGACTTCTAGCCCAGCCAGTGTGGCTCAGTGGTTGAGTGTCAACCCATGCACTCAACAGGAGGTCGTCAGTTCGATTCCCGGTCAGGGCACATGCCCAGGTTGTGGGCCCAGTTCTGAGTGGGGGCATGCAGGAGGCGGCCAATCAATGTTCTCTCTCATCGATGTTTCTATCTCTCTCTCTCTCTCTAAAAATCAATAAAGAAAAAAAATTTTTTTAAGTGACTTCTAATTAAATCTATTCTTTTGACTTTTCCACATCTTGGTTTTTCTCTTCAAAAATCAAAGACAGTGACACTAACTCTCAGACTACATTTTAGAAAAATTAAGTGAAATAAACATATATTATAAATAAAAGAAGCAAACAAAATCACACCATCTTAAATAATAACAAGAAGAAGAAGTTCATTTATTTTGTTTACAATTAGTAGACTAAGTACCTGAGAAGACCTACAAAATCCCAAAACAGAGAAGCACTTCCCCTCCGATTTGTACTTCATTTGTTCCTCATCCACTTTAGAGAAAGGAATGATATCACTCCCATAGCGGAACCCTGGAGAACAAAAGAAGAGCACCTGTTCAGCATACGGGGCCTCATTTTCCACGAGCTGAAATTAGGCCTCCACAGACATTGACAAGACACCCACACTCCAGATCAAGCCTCCATATACTATTCCCTAAAATTAAATTTCTGCCCCTTGTGATGAATGGGGAAAAAAAAGCAGCAGATACACAAACAACAGATACAATATAGAGTCGATTAAAATCTAATTACATTTTTAAGTACATATTCTGCAATCTAGTTACTTTAATGATTATCCAGTTTAGAGGAAAGAATATAGCAAATGCAATGAACTAGTTATTCTCTAAAGAGGAACCATGGTTGACTAAAGTACAATCATGATTTGTAAACATAATGACAAGAACACATTTATTCAGAAACCTGGAGAATCACAGAGAAAAATGCCCACAGGAAATTTTCAAAACAAAATGTTCTCAAAAATGCATACTGGAGCTATACAAGTGCCTAATGGAAGAAACCAAAACTCTTCATTTTAGAAACATTCAACTGATAAGTTAAATATTTTCTGCATTTAAATTTATTTTATTTCTGGGATTGGCTTGTCTATTTTTTTTTTCAATTACTTAGCTTACTCATATAAATATAGGCTCTTGGTTTCTTTAAAAAAAACAAAACTCCCACTCTGTTCCAGGGCCTCTGCTCCATGGAAGGTCATGCCCTTTCAATATATAGTCTTACATATTTTGTGGGGAGAAGGATCATCAAAATCCAAGGATTCTGGCTTTGGGTAAAGGAAAGGAAAAGAATATAGCAAATGCTATATGCCAAGAAACAGAAGACACTTGTGTGTTTGAGGCAGTCTGTGATCTAGTATTTATTTCTTGTCAATCTGTTGATGTCATATATTTAATTTTTAAAAATTTTTTTCTATTTATATATATATCTTTTTTAAAAATTCCAACAAAAAGTTAACAGGAAAATGTATGGCACATGATTAAGAGCAGTATTGAAACCAAATGTTTCTTCTAACTTTTCTGTCATCAGACATCTTCTTACTTGAATTGTTTAATAGTAACTTGAAAATTGTAATTAAAACTATCCTGGATTTGTTGGTGCATCTATTTAAAGGGTAAATCAGTAACTCTACTCTCGCAAAAAGTATAGAATAGACTACGATGTATGACCATATTCCTTCTCCCAAGGTACCAGTCTCTCTGTCTAAGAAAGAAAACTCTGCATCTTTGGGGGCAGAGAGTGAAGGACAGGCAAAGGGAGTATGTGAGTAACCACAAAAAGCTTGAGATATAAAAGTTGCATGTCTATGCTCTTTGAACACAAACCATTATTCCCTCTCCACTGCTCAATCAATACAATTCCCTTTTGCCTAAGATAACCAGAGCTGCTTTTTTTTTGTTTGTAACCAAAATAACTGGCACCCTCAACTCTAGTCTCTTCTTCTTCCAATCTATCCTACACCCAACTGCCATATTAATCTTCCTAAAATACAGCCCTATGACACTCTGCTCCTCAAAACTATAAACGACTCCAGGTTGCTTTCAAAATTAAGGATAAACTCTTCACCCTATCATTCGAAGTCCTTCCTAATTCAGAACAGCATGTGAAAACACAGACTCTGAAGTTGGACAGCCCTGGGTTCAAGTTTTGGATAGCTGCTAGCTGTATGACTTTGAATACACTAATGACTTTCAGCCACAATTCCTTTATCTATAAAATGAAAATAACAAGAGTGCCTGCTTCATTAGGTTGTTGTGGAAATTAAGAGAGAAAATACAGGTTATCTGTGATACTACCCTCCCGTACTAATCTGTATGTGCCCAATACACCAACCCAACTACCTGATGTCACTGAGAAGGCCCTGTACTTTCCTGGTTTTACACCCCCCCCTTTTTTTTTAATGATGTTGAACATCTTTCCATATACTATACCTATTTGCCATTTATATATGTTCTTTGGGTGAGTTGTCTGTTCAGATCTTTTGTTCAATTTTCAATTGGCTTGCTTGTTTTCTTACTGGGTCTTACACCTTTCATCATGCTATTCTTCCTACCGTGGGTGGGTCACTTCACTAGGATAAAATGACTTTCAAGTGATGGAGCCATAATTCTAACCTAGGTCTGACTTCACTACACTATACTACTGAATGGAATTTAAAAATTAGTACAGATTGTAGTGTACTGATTACATTCTACATAATCCATCAGGAGAAAGAAAGAAACCACAACTGCCACCACCACTGCCCCCATAACACATACCAGTATCCACAACACTGCAATACAGTGCCCCAGATGAAAGGCATATTTTTCAAGGCTTGCAAAGTAAAACTATGCTGTGCAGCACATAGACTGGCAAGAAACCTATATAAAGACCCTGGCTTCCAACTTAACCATCACTTTGTATCTTCTAATTTTAGCTCTTGAACATTCAGACACTCTCAGCTAGTTTCTAAGCTTCCCGGATAGAGATGCCATCTAGACACACTCTACAGATCAAATGGGTATAATATAAAAAGGACAACTTTAAAGATCTTAGTGAACATAAAGCAATACAACAAACATAAATCACTTTTTGTATCCCCTAAATTACTTTAAGGGAGTATATCTGGCACTTAAAAATAACCGAAAAATGGCATTCAGAAAAATAATCACCATGGAGGTAAAAATAAAATAGAATAAATAAAAAAACTTTCTTTGGCCACACTGATGCAAGCATTTTCCTAGCCAGTAAGTTTGAAACGTTAAAACAAAGCCAAGTATTCAGTCCTGTCACATGAGACCATTTAAAGCTCAGAGAGACGGAATACCCTCATGCACTCCTGGGAACCACCCTGCCTCGCACCCAACAGAGGAGCTAAAGGACCTATGTCTCATGATCCCCTCAAAGAGCTGTGTCTCAGGACTCAGAGAACCATCTCTAAACAAATAACAATACTACTACAGACCCCAGCCTGCCTCATATCACCGTGAAGAACATCTCTTTCAGGCAAAAGCGGAGACTCTCACTGGCATACCTTGAATAGTGTCTTCTTTTGGAACTTCAGTTTCATCATCGTCATTCAAGCAATAAACGGTTTCTTTATGTACATCTTCCTTTTTTAGGGTTCTTGCATCCACAACTGTCCAAGACTTTTTAACTTTCTCCTGTAGAATCTTATTTCCAAAACAAACAAACAAACAAACAAACAGAGAAAGCTAGGATTCCAGTCGACAAAAGGTAAAAATCTGATATGCTCTCTACTTTACAGAAAAACATCCAGAACAATTAATCTAGCTGAACTGTTTTGTTAGCTCTCACACATCATCATCAAAATGCCAAAGGTTAAATACAAAGAGAGAATCTTAAAAGCAGCAAGGGAAAAGCTGTTCGTTACCTACAAAGGAGCTCCCATAAGACTGTCAGCTGATTTCTCAAAAGACACTTTGCAGGCCAGAAGGGAGTAGCAAGAGATATTCAAGGTGATGAAAACCAATGACCTACAACCAAGATTACTCTATCCTGCAAAGCTATTTAGAATGGATGGACATATCAAGAGTTTCCCAGACAAGAAAACACTAAAGGAGTTCATCACCACCAAACCAGTATTATATGAAATGTTGAAGGGTCTTCTTGAAGGAGAACAACAAAAATATGAACAATAAAATGGCAATTAATACATATCTATCAACAATGTAATCTACAAACAAAATGAGCAAGCAGAACAGAAACAGACTCATAGATACAGAGAACTTTGTGTTGCTTGCCAGACGGGCGGGGGCTGGGGAATGGGTGAAAAAGATGAAGGAATTAAGAAGTACAAATTGGTTGTTAGAGTGATGAACCTCAAAGGGAAGGGGGTAGAGAGGGCGGGATGAGATAAACCAAAGAACTTCTATGCATATATGCATAACCAATGGACACTAACAATAGTGTGGGGAAGGCAGGAGGGAGGCGGGATTAGGGAGGAGGGGGTCAATGGGGAAAAAAAAGAAGGGACATCTGTAATACATTCAACAATAAAGATGAGTTTAAAAAAATAGACATGAGGCAGTAAGTAAAGCATAGGAAATACAGTCAATAATATTGTGATACCTATGTATATGCCAGTTGGGATACTGAAAATAGCAAGGGGAACACTGTGTAAAGTATATGATTGTCTAACCACTAAGCTGTACACCTAAAACAAAAACAAAAAAAAGAGAAGTACCTGCAAAGATTTCATGGATTTGGAATTTGTTTTTGAATTAAGTCCCTGAATACACACAAAAAATCACTTGAATATATAAAAACATGTTTTTGTATATTTTGTATCTTTAAGTGTTTTTATATATTTATTTTGTACATTTAAATAAAAAAGGCAAAGAGGGTCGTGTGGAGGCATGGATCAGAGACACACACTCAAACTGGAATTTCAACAAATAATTAGCAAAAGCAACTCATTTCTGAAAGTATGCTATTATGTACAAACCTACGTGTATTACAAAAGGCAATTTCACAATAACAAACAGCAGTTTTTGACACTTCATAGATACTATTACCACCAGATCATTAATAATGGAATTAGTATAAATGAGTTCAAAATTCTAAGTTCTTAACTCTGATGTATATCTTGTATTTCTGCTATGATACTATAATCACACAACTTAATGTATTCCAGAAAGAGAGAGAAAGGCCTGGAATTCATGATTAACAATTTATTATCAATGGAGAGAAAGAAAGAGGAGGGAATCAATGCCCATCAGAGATAATTCATAAAACTTCCTCTTCTAGCATGCCTTTTCCTAAAAGATAGACAGAGATAATACAAACAGGGAGAGCAGTTAGAGAAGCAGTATTTATGGTATTGAATAACCCACACATGAATTGTCAGTTCCTTATGTAAGCATATTTGTCTGCCAGGTAACATTTCTTTTTTAAAAATGTGTACCAACCACTTACCGATTTGTAAGCCAAAATCTTTATTGACAAATTGGAGCCAATGGTCAGTTGACAGGGCCAGGACATGGAAGACCTCTCAATTTTCTTAAAGATACACAGTTGTCTCAGACTCTCACTTAAGAAAAAAAATATACAATGAAAGCAACCATTTTAAAATGTTAACTGTGCTGAAATGATGAACTTAGTTTTCTAGAATGAGAAGTGAACTGCTGCTGATCATAAAGAGAGAAAACAGCAGGGGATGGCAGGGATGTGACAATCCCAAGTTGGGAGAGAGCCAGGTATAATTGAGTGGGCTTAGGAGGAAGGAGTGGAATTACTTCACCGACCGGTGAAAACAAACATCTCTATCTGCCCCTATTCAATCTTTTCTCTCAACTCAGCCAGTTGTTCTTAACATTTTTTTTTTCAGGACCAGGGACACTTTGAGGATACGATAAAAGCACATTCATAAATGAGCTGTCACACAACAGAAAGGGCTCACCAAACTCCCTGAAAACCATGGACCTGAGGATAAGAACCCCCATCTAGGATATCACGGGGTGGACACTGTTCTATAACTTCCCTGCTCACAACTCTACAATTCTTATTTAATTCCAATTCTCTTAAATAAAAGACATGGGTATCTGTACATAATGGAGAGAGTTAAATAAAGTCTCTCCAGGGGATTAAGGAACTTCACAGTCTGTATTTTAGTCTTAAGGTAAAGCAGATAGAAAACTCCAGATTTCTTACTGGGGAGGGAGGGGGAAATTTGAGGGGTAGCAAACACAATGTGAAGTGTTACTTCATTTGAACGTAAGTCCAGACCAATTCTACCTTTATCTGGCCCCCAATCAAACACAACAGAGAAGATGACGGGTGATATATGGAATTTGTGGTATTCATTAAAATAAGGAACAAAGGAATTAACGACCAAACACATTCAAAGCATACAGTCTAGAGTATAGACTATGATTGAGCCCCTTGGTACAGATGAAATATGCATCTAAAAGAGGCAAAGAGAATTCTGTGGCATTATCCAGAGTTATGAACCAAGGGGCCTCAAGAGATTCCAGTTTTCAGAAATAATTTACAATGAGTAGCAGATATTCTACCTGATACCCTACTTCCAAAGCTCATGGTACATCTTGCCTTTGGATTTGTTGGGGAATGAATGGGTCTGAACCAGGTCTAATCTGTCTCATAGGACATTGCTAATCCAAGTATGAGTCAGGTCTAAGACCATCATGAGGTTTGGATTCTGTTCCAGAGGAAGTTCTAAAGACCAGCATCTAATACAGAACATCTGAGAACAACTGGATCAGCTCTGAAGTAGACGTGAACCTCCCAAGCAGAAGTCAGGTCATCTTCCTAAGATCTCCAAGATGAGGGTAAGTGTAGTCCAGTGCTGTCCAGTACAACTTTCTGTGATGATAGAAACATTCTAGTTCTAACTGTGCTGATCCAATATTGAGCACTTGAAATAGTGTGACTGAGGGGCTAAAATTTTTTTAAATACTCACCTGAGAATATGTTTACAGAGAGGGAGAGAGAGAGAAAGAGAAATACCAATGTGAGACAGAAACATCGATCAGTTGCCTCTCATACATGCTCCAACTGGGGAATGAACCCACAACCTAGGTATGTGCCCTGACCAGGAACTGAACCTGCAACCTTTTGGTGTATGGGACGATGCTCCAACCAAGCCACCAGCTAGGGCTGAGGGACTAAATTTTTAACTTTACTTAATTTTAATGAATTTAAATTTAAATAAAGACATGTGGATAACAGGTACTGTATCAGATGGCAAAGTTCTGTTCCACACCTTCATGGCAGACCTAAAATCAAAGTAGTTCAAATTGCTGGGACAAAACATAGTACTTTCCCTCTTTGCTATGCTATAAGAAAATAAACTTTCAAACAGTAATATGTCTTGACCTATACTTTTTCTTTCTGATATGATGGTGACTATCTCAGCTTAAGACACATATTCCCACATTAGAGCAAGCTGTATCCAAATCTGAAAGAGAAATAACCTAGAAACACATATTATGAAAAAAACCACTTTACAGGATTCCTCACTGGTTCCTTTGCTAACTTCTTGTGAAATTACAATTCAATTCCCAAAATTCCCATTTTCCTATAATTTTTCACAAGCATCTGTATTTAGAAAATCAGGGTGTATTGCTTGTCAACTACAGCTCACCAAAAATATTTTAAAATTGTGGTTGAGAAAAAATTAGAGCAGATATACACTATAGTTACTGAAAAAAATCCTAATTGTTGAAGCTTTACTTCAATGAAGAACTTTGCTTAAAGTGGCTGTATTTATTGATAAACTGGAACTAATCTGTAAACATCAAGCGGTATTATCCCTGAGAATTTGTAACCACACAAGCCATACTGCACGGTGAAGTCCTCTATTTCCACCTTTACCCAATCAGGCCCCTCAAACACAGACCAACCCCCCTCGGATTCTCTGCTCTAAATACATGTATGTCCAATTCCAGCCAAGAAAAACAAAATAGAGGAGAGTCCCACAGTCTTTAACTGGATGGTTGAAAAAATCTGCTTTATTGGTGGTTCTTCAAGGATTTCATATTTCTTAAATAATTTTGTCTTTTCAAAACCCACATGAAATAAGTAGGTCATAAATTCTTTATATTCAGGTGTAGTTTCTGTTTTGTTTTGCCTGACCAAACTATTTTGTGACCAAAAGTTTTTGGAAAAATCACTGTATTACAGTATCTTGCCTCCTAAGACCTAAACCAGAGGTGGAGAGGACACTGAACATCTCAGATCTGCCACCACTTTTTATACATAAGGATGTGTCTTGTCGGTATGGAAACGAGGGACCCGAGAAACGTGCCCCAAGCCTGGTACACAGAAATACTCTACCTCACTTTCTGTTTGACTTGTTAGTATGTTGTGGTATCTACGTTTTTCTAAATTTCACTAGCACAGTTCTAGAAATAAACCAGAAATCTTGAACCAAATACACAAACCTAAAAAAAAAAAAAAAAAGAAAAGTTTGGGGACTGGTGCACCATTTCTTTAATGAAAGTCAGAATATTTATTAAGGAATAACTGCTTATTCAAGAGTAGGCCCAGAGCCCTGGCCGGTTTGGCTCAGCGGTTAGAGGGTCGGCCTGCGGTCCAGAGAGACCCGGGTTCGGTTCCCGCTAAGGGCACGTACCTCGGTTGCAGTTTGTCCCCGGCCCTGGTTGGTCGTGCGGGTGGCAGCCACTCGATGTGTCCCTTTCACGTTGATGTTTCTCCCTCTCTCTCTCTTCCTCTCTCTCCCTGCCACTCTATCTAAACAAGAGGTGAAAAAATGTCCTCGGGTGAGGATAAAAAAAAAAAAGAGTAGGCCCAGAAAAAGAAACATTAGAAAGCCCTCTGATCAAAAGAGAAATTCATATAGGTACAAGTGAAAATTGTAATCAAGGTTATCACTTCTCACCTGAAAGAATAAATTTCATCCAGCCCATCTTCACCTTCTAAAGACATCATCACCCTTTTCACCATCTGAATACCTTCTTTTTGCTGCTCAGTAATTCCTTTTAAAGGGAAGGAGGGCCCATGGTGGTCCGAGGGCAAGTTGCCATCTCCTCTGTCCCCAGCTCCGTCTTCCTTGCCCACTGGGAAAGGCAAACTATCAGGAAAAGATCAGCAGTGGTTAAGAAGACAAGTTCTGAAGCCAGGTAATAAACTGGGTTCCAATCCTGTGTCTGTCCCACTAGCTATGAGAAAATGAGCATGTCAGTCAAACTCTCTGAGCTTTAAATTTCTCATCTATCAAAAATGTCACTTATCTCTTAGCCAATATTCTATCAGGTTTTTTTTATTGATTGATTTTAGAGAGGGAAATATTGATTTGTTGTTCCAGTTATTTATGCATTCATTGATTGATTCTTGTAAGTGCCCTGACTGGGGATCAAACCCACAACCTTGGCATATCAGGACAACGCTCTAACCAACTGAGCTACCCAGCTGGAGCTCTATCAGTTTCAAGTAGCCGAAGCCTCTTTGATTTGGTAAAAATAGGAAATGTATTGACTTACATAACCAAATAAATGGAAAGGCAGGGTTGCACATGGCCTTAGGATTGCTAGTTGTAAACACCGTGCAGATTACCTGACCTGCTCACTCTCCATCTCCATATTTAGTCTTCATTTGCTTTTATGCTGGCTTCCCTCTCTCAGACGGGCTTCCTCCACGTTGCCCCTGAGCACGTTCAAGCTCACATTACCCAACTCCACTACCGAAGAGCAACTGAGTGTTTAACCCTCTACTCTCAAATTTTAAAAAATAACACAGGAATGAGTCACTGGTAGCCTGGGAAGCAGATCTAGAAGATGTCAGCCCTCATTCAAGTCATTAGGTTCAAGTTTAAGAAGAAATGCTCCCTAGAAAAAGGCTGGGTGATAATCTAGGCAGACAAAATAAATAAATAAATGCCTATTAATGATCCCTCAAAGTTATTATAAAGACTAGAAAATTTATATAAAATACTTAAAACTCTAATGATATTATCATTATTATTATAGAGAACTCCTATACAAAAATCAGGTAATTGCTAGAAATAAGTAAAACCAATTTCGTTCTTGTGTTTCAATCTAGTTATTTGATTGAAATGAGACTAAACCTAGATTGGGATTCAATAATCAATATACAAATTGAAAAATAAACTAACCAAACACATTTTATGATAATCCTCTATACTGCACTTTACAAATGCTTTCATGTAAACAATCTCATTTAATCCTTATATATTAGGTAGATAGAGATTTCTATCTCTTATTTTCTAGAAAGAAACCGAAACTACAGAGATGAAATGTCTGGCCAAAGCCGCACAGCTAATAAGTGATGGAGCAAAGACTCAGTGCTCTGACTGACAGGGCAACGTTCTCTCCATGTAGCCTATCACCTTACTGTGCCTCTGGAAACCCAAACAACTGAATTCAGCAGTCTTTTCAGTTCACTCAACATAACTTGTTGGTCACCCTTCATTGACGGTTATTTTTAAAGATGATTTCTCTATCATTTTATATGCTATAATTAAAATAGGGCTTCCTCTTTTTATTTTTTCTACATATAATTAGTATGACATATTTGCATGTCCTGTATTACCTATAAGACAAAGAGCTTCCAAGATCGGGCTATGGAACATAGAGTTTGCATCAGGTTATTCTGTTTCCATAAGAGCAATCAGGAAAAAGGGAAGAGTGACATGAAAATGAAGGGTCAGGAAGTTATCTAGGAAAGAGAAGTTACAGTAACAGTTCTTTCTACCCTGCATTAAACCAGAAACAAACTTTCTCAGTAGTCAATAGAAGAATCGAAAAACTAGGTCCAAGGAACAGTCCTGCTCAGAACACAATGCTTCTCTGACCTGCCAGTATTTTTTTAGTCCACCTAGAATAACCAAACATACACAGGATACACCAAACAGTAAAACCAAAACTCTTACTTTGCATGCTGGAGGTTTGTAGCACAGGAAGAAAGCATATTACCGCCACACCCCCACCAAAAAAATACAACTGGTCCAACAGCGAGCAAGAAGAAAAGGCTATTTGTTTCCCTCTTCAGCATGCTTTACAATAGTGCTCATACAAAATAAGTCAGAGAAAGACAAGTACCATACCATTTCAATCATATGTGGAATCTAATGAACAACAACAAAAATAACTAACAAGCAAAATAGAGACAGACTCATAGAGCAGGGGTTGGAGGGATTGAACAAAAAAGAAAAAAGTCATGAACACAAACAACAGTGTGGTGATTGCTGGGGAAGGGGAAGGAGGAGTGGAGGGAGTGAGGTGAGGGGGAGAGGGTACGGGGGCATAAATGGTGATGGAAAGAGACTCAACTTGGGGTGATGAACACACAATACAGTGTACAGATGATGTATTGTGGAGTTGTGCACTTGAAAGCTGTATAATCTTCTTAACCAGTGTCACCCCAATAAATTTAATAAAAAGGAAAAATAAAAATAAATAAAAGTGCAGTATGCTTTAGCCATGTAAAGGCATCCTGAGATTATGAACAGGCAACAAAAGCTGAGCTGGGCTTTTGAAGTGCTGAAAAAAACCTCAACTCAATAAGAGAAGTGTCATTTTAAAAGCACTTAATTTCTGTGAAGTACCATTTTAACAAGTATCAGTATGATGGGTTATTCTGAACTATTTTTCTACAGAAAGGAGATGCCCCTCAGCAGTTCTAAGAGTTACATACATGCAAGAGAGGTGCTCAATTCCCCACGGCAGGCACTTTAAAGCCAAAGGCTTACACTCTGAGCTGGAGGCTTCTTAATATTGCTCTTAGTCTGAAAAATGAGTGTCCCCAGAAGCCTAATAATTCAACATCCTATACTATCACTCTGCTTTCACCAGAAATAGGACAAGAAAAAATAGGTTTCAGACACAGCAGGAAGGAGTATTGTATTCGAAAGAACTTTCATAGAAGATAAAGAAAGGAAATGCCTGGAGGGGAAATTCAAGTTACTGGGGAGGGACTCTCTCAACAAACTGTGAAATATATTCCCCCCTCTATTAGTATACCTCATCTCTACATACACATAAGCAAATTACACTTTATATGTGTGTGTGTATCCTTTAGATCTGAAAAAGAGTTAAAAATAAGCATTATATGTGTTTAAAATGATTCCCAAGTTGACATTCATCCCTACCCCAAAAACATCTACTGTCAGACACAGTTCCCTAGAGCTGTTTAAGGAAAGACTCCATCAATCTGGTCACTGTTTAGGTAAAGTCCTCTAAGTAGGCAGGAGATGAACTGAATATCCTCAAAACATTCCTTTAATTCCTCAACTCTTTAAGTGTAAGAACAGAGAACAATCAGCTACTAAGCTAAATTCTTGTGTTTTGTTGTGACGTTCATCCCTTTGTCACCAAAACTCAGAAGAGTTCCTGGAACATAGAAAGCAATCAGTGAACATTTGCTGAGGTCATTCATCTGACAGATTCCAACTCAGAGCAAAGACTCCTGGGAACCAAGCGCTCTGTAACCGGGCCCACTCACTACGTGTGAGAGCACAGATTTTGTCCACAAACGTTATTCTTATGGTCTTACAAGAATTGCAGGGAGATACTGGATTTCCTCAAGTTATGAATTATAGTATCCAGTTGATCTTTGCTGAATGGGCTGCTGAGGTCAGTGAACACTTCGATGTGCCTCTTCTCAAACTTCTTTCCTCTACAAGAGAGAGTTATCACATTAGGAAATCATTCTCCTGAATTAGTTCCTACAGATTCAAATGCACTTGTTCACTAAACAGAAAGAAGCTAAGGAATGAGTCCAGATACAGTTAACAAATGTAATTACCTTCTAGACATCCATGGATTGTTGATACTCAGTTAAGTTTCCACCTAACACATAATCACCTGGTTATAACTCATACTTTTAACAACTTCGGCAAAATTTCTGAGCAGTATGGAAATATTATGTCCCTTATTTCTCAACTCTGACTTCAGGTAAAGATATGGCCATTATGATTAGAAAGGATCCCCTTCCAGTCTCCACACTGGCAGAAGGTAAACCAGGAGCTCTCCCAGTGTACTGCAACTTTAGCCTTGCAAGGGTTCACTTGCCAAACCTTGGTCTGATTCCACTCACAGGGCGAGTGGCAGGATTTTGCAAAGAATGTACAGAGACTGAAACACCATAATACAAATTTAGGTCTGAGATTTTTGTGCAAATCATTTTTCCTAATAGTCAAGGGATGTGTTTGTGTGTGTATTCAAAGACACATTATTTCAAAGGCACAGTAATTAAAAAGTAATGAATTAGGAAGCTGGCCAGAGTTGCTATGCATCTAATTTCAATAACATATGGGCCATACTACTTAGTATTTTTTAAAATTCCTGGTAATAAGCTTATATTATTATAATAAGTCATACAGGAAGGAACCTGAAATAAGCCAAACATTTATTCCTCCTGGAGAAATTCCCACCCAGTATATCCCTTCTTCCTTTTAAACTTTTATGAAAGAGAGGTTGAGCTGAACCACTGAATTCTACCAAATGTTTCTTTAGCCACACAAACTGCTTAACAGTGAATCACATAGTTCACTGAATATATCAACCCATACAATTTCTGCAGAAAGGCTCCTTTCCAACTCTAGTTGAGACACTTACACAGTTTCTTGTTGAATCACATCCATGCACACAATGAGTGCATCCAAGACTCAGCTAGTTAAGGGCAGAAGAGATCACCAAACAGTCCCTTTATCCCAAGAACATGCAACTTTTTTCCCAATAAAGTCTACTGTGTTGGAAATTGTAGACACTGGGCTGACTATGTGATGATTTAAAAGTACTTGCCCAATGGCCCTTCTTTCAAAGTTTATTGCTAACATATATTCACATATGCTATACATCAAAGCATACATCCTGAAACATATAACCAGAAAAAGTAAAATAAACCAAAAGATAATCTAACATATTTCATTCATTTAACTAAAATTATGATGTCATTTTACAAAGACTAGAACTCATTTTTTGTGATTAACACTCAGTTCTTAAATATTAAGTGAGCCATAATGTAGGATTTCTAAGTCAGTCCCAGCACAGCAGCACCTCCTAGTGATCAGGGATGGCACTACTAACTGTTAGAAAAATAAGAGTAACCCCTTTAAATCAGGGCACCTGTGGAAGAAACTGGACCTCTCGAAGTTTGGCTATCAGTCTTATTTTTGTCACAAAAATATCCTCCATCCAGGAAAGCATGGAGAATGTTAATGTTATACTCTTCTAGAAATATCTTCTCTACGTACAAACATTTCTGACCATGACCACCACCAAACCCTCTGCACATCGACACACACATACACCCCCTGGTATCTTCCCCTTCCTGTGCTTCCCAACCTCTCAACATCACCAGTACAAAGAAGGGGCAAGATTCTACTTGGAGGACTTGGAATTCTCCAGGCACCCAACCCAACCTGATTAATTTCCCTTTAAATCCTCACACACATCATCTCCAGGTCATCAGAGCCAAAATGTCCATATAGTCAGATCTGGGACTCTTAGAGAATCTCACCAAAGTAGATTATGATTCCTCATATTAAGGTAAAATTTTTAAGAGTACTCTTTGGCTGAAAAAGGATACAGTCAGCTTGTTGAGAACCTGGTTGGATTTTGCTTTCAATGTCCTCCAGCAAGTCAAAATCTGGGAGCATCAGGTGTCTGTGCACTGTGATGTTCTGATACTGATCTTCACAAGCAAGGGCATTGTCAGTGCCATCTGTACCAAAAAGGACTAATGCAATTTCATCCTTGCTCTCAGCAAACACCTAGAGAAAAATGTTAGAAGGTTGAAACTGTATAGTACCATCTGGAAGCCATTAGACACCTATCTTTCAGGGAGCGAGACAACCATACCTCCTATGGCAGGTACCTGGGACCACTGTCAACAATAGAACATTGGGCTAGATGGCCCATGGGACAATGACAATTCCTAGGTTCAAGGCAGACTTCTTCATGGACTATAGGTCCCACCCTTCATTTCAGCACAATTTAGGGTGAGGAAATAGTAGGGTGATAACTGCTCTTGAAGAATTCTAGCAAAATCAGACTCTAATTCTCAATGAAAACTAATCATGGATAATTTAAAAAGATTCTAGTCTATCTTTCTGGAATGACTATTCAAGGTTTAAATTTTCCAGACACTAAAAAAAATGTTTTGCTGGTTCATATCCAATAGCCCAAGAATTTCACTTATAGGTGTATACACTGTAGAGAAATTATTACACAGGTACATAAGGACACAATGAGCAAGAAAGTTCACTGCACACTGTTTATAACAAACAGGGCAAAAACTGGAAACAAACTATCCATCAACAGGAGAATGCAAAAGCACACCGCAGAATATTTATACAATGAAATATTACCACCTAGTAAAAAAATGAATAAATTTTTACAATGTTTATTAACAGGAATAAATCTCAAAAACATAACGTTGAGAAAAAATAAGCTGCAAAATGACACGTATCATATAATAACATCACATACACTTTTGAGAGCTTCATACAAAACTAAATATTATTTATGAATATACCTATGTCCAAAAGTATAAAATATCCATGGTAATAACAATGCAAATTCTGAGAAAAAGAGGGAAAAAAAGAGGAAAGAGGATTGGAAAGGGATACACAAGGGGCTTCCCATTTATCTGTCATATTTTATTTTTTAAGAAAAAAAGAAATCAAATATGACAAAACTGTAGGACTGTATATTGCTACACAATGGGAAAATAGATTTCCATTATATTACTCTATTTGCCTCTTCTATGACACATTTCATAATCCAGCAAAAAGCAGTATCTGACACAACAGGCAGTCCTGTTCCCACCTATGATTAAGCCTCCTGGACAAGAATCCATCTTAAGGCAAGGTAATCCTGCTCAACAACAAAACCTCAGCCAGGAGTGGGGAGGACATTTTCAGTGCAGCAGGAGACTGGCACCAGGTGTTGTCTCTCAGCCTTCTGGATTCACTCACACTCCCATGGAAGGGGCAGAGCCAAAAAGAAAAACAGGAAGCACTTTTTCTATTAGAAAAAAAATCTATACTACACTGGAGCGCAGAAGCACTACTTAAATACAACCAACACAAATACTATAACCAATAATGGGACGGGAGGCACTCTCTTTGACACAGTAAGGACTCCAGGTCATCAAAATTTGTTAAAATCTAGGATGAGAGGTGGGAGGCAGTAATGCCCAGTGGAAAGGGCAATGCCCACAAGAAGCAACAGAGGTGTCCAGGAGGAGCAGCAGTACCCAGGGAATGAAGCAGAACTGCACGGACTTAGCAGTCATACCAGCTAAAAGGGGCAGAGATCAACAGAAGAGTCTAATCCACCCCTCCCTACTTTGACTGGGAGCTGGCTTTAGTGACTGCTTGACTAAGAGAAGCAGCAGGAATGACTGTGTGGCATTCCTAAAGCTAGGTCATGAAGAGCCACACAGACAGGTCCCTCAGACTACCACTCTTGGGATATTCCTTCCTAGAACCAGCTGCTGCACTGTAGTAATCCCAAGCTACAGGGAGAGACCACAGGTAAGGGTTCTGATGGAGAGAACAAACTGAGTTCATAGCCACCAGAAGGCATAACTACCAGCCGTGGGACTGAGCTGTCTTGGACATGTGGCCCGGTTTAGCTTTCAGATGACTGAGCCCCAGTGACCACCTGAGTGCACCTGCACAAAAGGCCTCAAGAGAGTATCACCCAAATGAGCCACCCAGTCACCCCACAGAACCATGAGAGATGATTTTTTAAAAGATATCATTTAAAATATTAAGTTTTGAGATAGTATGTTACCAGCAAAAGGTAAGTGGAATAGGCACAAAGTAGCTGAAGGATTTTTTCCAGATCACGAGACTAGTATATGGCATAGCAGAGCCCAGGCCGTCTGGCTCTAAGACTGTACTTTTAAACATGACTCGACATTGCCTCTTGTTCCTGGTAAAAACTGTAACATCTAGTGGAGGGGCCAAAAACAAGAGAAGAAAAAATATCAGGCTCTAATGATAGTTGGACTTGCATGGGAGTATATGTAAGAAAACACCTCAGATTCCTCAAAACACTGAGGCTGGACATTGTAAACAGGTTGGTATTTTGCATTACTAAAGCAGAGGCAACAAGCAGCTAGAACATGAGTTGCAAGTTCGAGGCCAATATGACACTTACCTGTCGCTGCACAAACATGGTCATCACCTTCTTTGCTAGTTCAAATGGAGATTCTTCACCAGGCAAGGAGTTACTCATGGCAAAGCCCACATCCATACACAGCACAACAGCTGCCTGGAAACAAAGTCCCAAAGTATATTTGAAAAATGTTAATAGCAGTCATAAAAAAAGAAAGAAAAAAGGAATATCCTTTGTTTATTTCACTCAGAGAACCTGTACTGATCTTTAGGGGATGCATGATAAAGGGAAGTGATCTACTTAGAGAATGTATGTAAGAAATATAAATGTCTACTATAAACTTTAGTCCTAATATTTTCTAAAAGCTACAAAGTATCTGCCAGGCAGGAGTATGCTCCTGGCAGGTGCTGCTCCTTTGGCCTGAGCCCAAGAATAAATCCAAGGCAAGCAGATGTGCGAACAACCAGCAAGCTAGAGTTAAGTCCAGCCCAGTTAAGCCCAAAACACATCAGAAAACTGCAATTGATCTGCAGACCCACAACCTTTGGTTGTAAGCCACTGATTTAGGGTGTAGTTTTTCATAAGTCATTTTTATGTCAGTAGGTGGCTACTACAATCTATATATGCTAAAATGACACACTACAACAATTTGAATTGGTTTATAAACTGAGGATCTAATAAAGACCAAGACATCAAATCTATTCTAGTAGGGGACAAAGACACATAAACAAATAGTACCAGCACAATGTTCCATGACAGAGATATGCAGTAGGCACTAAAAGAGCACACACGAGGGGCATCTACCCAATACTGGTGGAGGAGATACAGGAGGGATAAGGAGGCAGAAAAAGCTGCCTGGATATGAAACTTGGGTGAGTCTTAACGAATGAGTAGGAGTCAGTTATGTGAACAAGGGGAGCTACAATAGAGGGAACCACATAAATAAAGACACCTAGTCATTAGATAGCAATCATGTATGTAGGAGATTATGAAAATGGGGAAAACATAACATAAAAGGGATACATGTAAAATTCTATATTGGCATCCGAAATTTAACTGAATATGAGTTGGAGGAGACCTGAACAAACAGTAACGAATACTTTCAGAGTAGATTATAAAATGAGTCACTAGTATGACATGGCTACAGCACTATATTCTCCACATCTACTCATTTCACCCTCCAAAATATTTTAGGTTGTGTCAATGGCTTAGTGAATTCAAGTAAGAAAAAGAAAGATCTTATGGTGAAAAAAGACTGAATTAGCAACTTAGAAACCTGAGATCCAGTCCCACATTTATTATCAATTAGCTTGGAGTCCTTGGGAATGTCACTCAGCCTCACTGTTCATTCATGGAGGCAGAAACCAGCTGTTTGACTAGATGAGATCTAAGGTCTTTTCCAGAGTTAACATTCTTTGACACTGACAGGCTCACCTTTGCAGTGTGCTGATCAGACCACATTTGACAAACTGTAAGCAGTTCTGAGCAACACATCTTATGAGAAAGATTATTAAAACTGAACATGAAATAAGCAGATTAAAGAAGGATCTGAAGAACATGTGATGTGAGGAACAGTTGGAAAAAAAAAAAGGATATTTAAGACAGGTGAGAAGATTTAGGAGACCATGATCGTTCCTCCCAAATATTTGACAGCTGTGTTACAAAAGGATTGGTCTTCCAGGGAGATACTAAGATCAGCAGAGCGAAGTCACAGGGAGAATGCTTTGACTCCATACAAGAAGAAAAATACAACATTTAGAAGTGATCAGTAAAAGAACCAGTTTTCTGAAGCAGTTTTCCTGACCCTAGAAGTGTTTGAAAAACCTGGATGAGCTCCTATCAGAGAAGTTATACATGATTTCTAAATTTGGTTATATCTCAAACAATACATGGAAAAGAAAGACTATTTAAGTTTTTCCCTAGTTTACAAAGAATTAAACTTAATGCACTAATAAGAGATTTCTGGAGTAAAGATGGCATGTTTGGAGAAAAGGCGGTAATAAACTACAAAATTCCTCTGAGAACAATAAAATTTACATCCCAGTTTCAACGTCTTGAGCATAAAAATCTTAAAAATGTAAGAGTCCCAAAATATGCTGCTGCATGTATTTAATACACGTTCATAAAAACTACTTTGAAATGAGAAAACTCTAAGCCTATTGCTAGGAATCAGGTATCCAAAAAAGTGGCATCAAAAGGTTTCACAATATAGAAGTTCTTGTATGTAAGCAGAACAGTCTATGTAATATTTCAAGATCCTTTCTGGCAGCAATAAGAACACCAGGAAAGAGAAACTGGGCAGTGTAGCAACTCCTTCATTTATACACCAAAGCAATACAGGCTGTTAGTTTTGCTGCAAGCCCACTCGCCATGAACATCTGCTCCACTAAAGCTGCCAAGTTTTCAGCAGCTGAAAGAAGAGGTACAAAAGAGGTGGGTGACAACAAACGCTCATAGCTGTTTCAACCAACATTTCTCAACAGAAACTTGAGAGGTCTAGGGATCAGTTGCTCAAACTGTTATCTTGTTTATCTGTATTGCAGGTGCCTATTATAGGGCCTTGCCTTTGGGTGAATGAGCAACTCCCTGGAACACACTTCCCTCTAGTGACCCTTCCAGACAACTACCACTTTCTATGGAGCTTGAAGAAATCATTTTTAAAATCATTTTAATACCTGTTGTTTATTTCGGACACTGAAGGTGATAGATTCCTAGCTACACAGACATTCTCCAGGGCTCTGAAACCAGACCTCCTGGGTTCAGATCGGAGTTTTACCACTTATGGACTGGGTGACCTGGGCTAATCACTTCACATTTTTCATGCCTGTAAACTAGGGTTAATAGTTTTCACTTCATGGGCTTGTTGTTAAGATTAGATGAGACAGGAATACAGCATTTAGATCAGTGCCTCACAGAGAGTAAGCTTTCAATAAATGTGAAATATTAGATTATTATAGAGGTAATGTGACACTTTACATTCAAGTTATTATACTCACAGTACCTCTTTGAAGTTTTACAAGTCTGTGGGGTAGGTGCTTACCATGGCTAACTTCCATTCTCAAATGGATTTTTTAAAACCCAGGCTCAGAAGTAATGGAAATGGGGTTTGGGGATGGGCTGGGATAGAATGGTAGAGAGGGATGTCCGCTGGGGAAGGGATAGAGAGGATGGGAGGGCAGAGGAGGGGGTGGAGAGTAGGCGAGGCTCATATTCAGGTCTTTGGACTCCAAATCCCCAGCTTTTCTCACAGCGCATCCCTCCACCCAGGCACTCCTGATCCAGCCATGACCCATCACGATCTCCCCTGTCTCCTCACTCCTTGGCACCGCCGTCCTCCCAGGATTCCGGCTTCTGAACCACCCTCTCCATTCTCAGCACGGGGAAGGAACGAGCCCACGCTCCCTCTACCTTATTCCCGGACCGCGCCATGTTGCCGTTCAGCAGGCGCCTCGGTCCCTCTTCCGGGCGGGAACCTGCAGCCGCCGCAACTCCGTTCCGGCCGACTCCAGGCCAGGTGGACCTCGGGAGAGCCGATTTGAGACTGGAAGGGGCGGGGAAACTGTGCGCCGACGCTCTGAGCATGCGCGGCTTCCCTGCGTGCCCAAGTCTTGGCGTTGCGCACGTCTCTACAAATCCCTTACCCGAAAGATGAACTTCCCTTGACTCTCGCTAAGGTTATCACACGCAGCGTTTTGTGCTAGAGCTCTCGCGTTAGATTTCCTTGAGTATGAGTATGAATTCAGAAAGTGACTTCTCTAAAAGTGTTTTTTTCTTAAAAAAAAAAGGGGGGGGGAGGGGGTAATGAAAGACTTTACAGATGCGATGACTTTGGAACCAACTCCTGAAGGAAGAGTAGTTTTGCAGGCAATCAGAAGTGGGAAGGGCATTCTTTGCAGAGGAAATGGGATGTGCAGAGGCCTGGAGGCATGCAGCAGCATCTGCAAAGGATCTCCCAATGGTTGGGAGTGTCCCTAGCTTGGAAGGGAGGAGAAAGGGAGGTGTACGTTCTCCAAGTAGCGGCTTCAATCACAGTGCCCCTTTAAAGGGAACCCTTCCAGCCTGCAGCCACTGCCCTCTTTGAGGGAGACTTGCCCAGGCTGAACCTTGCACAGAAGAGCTATCTTCTAGACAAAATGACCCACATGCTGACAGATGAATGGACAAAGGGTCCAGCAACCGACATCGTATCTGCAAACCTCTGCCCAGACTGGAAAATAAATCCAACCATATTCTCTCCCTCTTGAAAATTGGACCTGGAAAAGCAGACACTAAAGCTGGAAGGATGTGGAGAGGCCATGAGGAGGAAGTGGCTCTGAGGGAACGGACTGAATTAATAAACGCACTGAAGCAAGGAGAGTCAGACATTTCAGACTAGGCTTATGAAGCCCGGGAAGTTTTTCAAGCTTTTGATTCAAGCTCAAGGAGTTCTTTGAAAACTCAAATATTATCTTTAAGGCTTTTTATATGACACATAAGTAGAATTACTGGAGACTCACTGTGGTAAAGGAAATTTGCATGTTTTATGTCCATAACTTTATCTTTTTTTTTTTCTCATTAAACTTTGTTTTAATAGGTCTCAAAATTCTGTGACAGATTTTTGGTCAAGTTGTTTCCATTAAAAAGTACTGATTTTGAAAACTAATAACTTAGAAACTGCCACACACACAAAAAAACCAAATGGTCCACAAAACATCCTCCTTTCCTTCTGAAGGTTTTACCGTGCATTGTAATCATTAATCAGTCTTTTACTATTAAACTTAAATGGCCAATTGAGACAAATAGTTCTGAGACCGTTCTTCCACCAATGATTAAGACTGGGTGTTGTAACGTGTCAGCGAGATCACCAGAGACGCACAGCCGAATTGTAAAGGAGCACTTTATTACACCGGCGGGCTGGGGGGGTACAGCTTCCCCAAATCCTCAGCCCCGAGCCTTCTTTGTTGCCTGCTTTTAAAGGCACAAACTACAGAAAAAGACTACATTCTCTTGGCGCCGCTTTTGGCACTGTTAAGGGGGGTGATACAGAGAAGAGGGGGAGAGGAGCAGGGCAACTATTAATCTCTTTTTTCTCATAGTTTCTCTGAGTTTCCCAAGGCCATCCTCACCCCCTTATCTTTACAGTTTTCTTTGGGTGTGTCAAGGCCCTTCTGTTTACAGAAAAGAAACTGCCAGGGTGTGTACGTGCAGTAACTGAGGGTCAGAATGGAGTTATTACACTGGGGTGGCAGGTATGGGGGATAATATTCATTTAGCCTTCTGAGCTTTCTGAGCAGACTTGGTGACTTTCCCAGCTCCAACTGCCTTCTTGTCCACTGCTTTGATGACACCCACAGCAACCGTCTGTCTCATGTCACGAACAGCAAAACGGCCCAGAGAGGGATAGTCAGAGAAGCCATCAACACACATGGGCTTGGCAGGAACCATATTGACGATGGCAGCATCACCAGATTTCAGAAACTTATGGCCATCTTCCAGCTTTTTACCAGAACCTTGGTCAATCTTCTCCTTCAGCTTAGCAAATTTACAAGCAATATGAGCTGTGTGACAATCCAGCACAGGTGCACAGCCAGCACTGATCTGGCCTGGGTGGTTCAGGATAATCACCTGAGCTGTGAAGCCAGCTGCTTCCATTGGTGGGTCATTTTTGCTGTCACCAGCCACATTGCCATGACGAACATCTTTGACAGACACTGAAGAACACAATGTTCAAGAACACAATGTTCTTGACATTGAAGCCCATGTTGTCCCCAGGAAGAGCTTCACTCAGAGCTTCATGGTGCATTTCAACAGACTTTACTTCAATTGTAACATTGACTGGAGCAAAGGTGACCACCATGCGGGGTTTGAGAACACCAGTCTCCACTCTGCCCACAGGAACAGTACCAATGCCCCCAATTTTGTAGGCATCCTGGAGGGGCAGATGCAGGGGCTTGTCAGTTGGACGAGTTGGTGGCAGGATGCAATCCAGAGCTTCCAGCAGCGTGGTTCCACTGGCATTGACATCTTTACGGGTGACTTTCCACCCCTTGAACCAAGGCATATTAGCACTTAGTTCCAGCATATTGTCACCATTCCAACCAGAAATTGGCACAAATGCTACTGTGTCAAGGTTGTAGCCAATTTTCTTAATATTGGTGCTGACTTCTTTAACGATTTCCTCATATCTCTTCTGGCTGTAGGGTGGCTCAGTGGAATCCATTTTGTTAACACCAACAATCAGTTGTTTAACACCCAGTGTGTAAGCCAGAAGGGCATGCTCACGGGTCTGCCCATTCTTGGAGATGCCTGCTTCAAATTCACCAACACCAGCAGCAACTATCAGGACAGCACAGTCAGCCTGAGATGTGCCTGTAATCATGTTTTTGATGAAATCCCTGTGTCCTGGGGTATCAATGATGGTCACATGATACTTGCTGCTCTCAAATTTCCACAGGGAGATATCAGTGGTGATACCTCGCTCACGTTCAGCTTTCAGTTTATCCAAGACCCAGGCATACTTGAAGGAGCCCTTCCCCATCTCAGCAGCCTCCTTCTCAAATTTTTCGCCACATTTGTAGATCAGATGGCCAGTAGCTGGTAGACTTGCCGGAATCTACATGTCCAGTGACGATGATGTTGATATGAGTCTTTTCTTTTCCCATTTTGGGTTTGGTTTAGTGGTGGTTTTTCATGACACCTGTGTTCTGGTGGCAAACCCGTTACGAAGAAGCCATAACTTTATCTTTTATGTAGCCTCTCCTTTATTTTTTCCTCCTCTTTCCTTCCTTTCTCTTTTCTCTCTTCTTTCCCCTCTCTTACACCCATACACCTGCCAGTACAGGTTTGATTCCTGGGAGAAATAAAAGAGATTCTAGTACCTGTGTTTGTTTGTATCTTAGCCATCTTCAGAGAAGTCTTCAGAATCACCCACTTCCAGGCAGCTAGGTAGTTGTGGTGCTGAGAATGGATATGGACTTTAAGCACTGCTTTCACTGGCAAAAGGCCTCCATTAATCAAGAGTGAAGAGTCAATATTAGTGTGGCAGACGATATATGAGGTTATTCCCTTCTTCCTCCTTAACAAAAGGATTCTGGCTTTGTTTGTTCCCTTTGTCCTGTCAGTCAGGATCTGTTTGGATTTGTATGATATGGAATTGGGTGGAAAGAGGGAGGACAAGAGGTTGATGGGTTATGGCTGCTAGAGAAAAAAGGACATTTTTGGACAAAGAGATGCATGGGAGCGTTGCGTCTGAGGAAAATGGATGCAATGAGAAAAAGAGAATGACATCATTATTTGGGTGCCCCCTCATAAGCCACGCCTCCCAATTTGGATTTCCTTCTACTAATCTAGGCTTTTATGTACCTCATTAGAACCCTTTGAAATGATTTTTGTTTACAAGCCTATTTCTTCCATGAGGTGGCATCCCAACTAAGGTGAGGGTCACCTCAACTTCATCTAGGTGTCCCTTGGGCTTCCTCCTCACCCCACCCCCCTCCATTAAACTATGGCCTAGTAACCCTTGTCCTAATTATAACTGTTTTTGGCCTTGGCTGTTGATTTCCCTAACACCAGAGAAGTGTGACAAAAGTGTTTTAACGTCCTAATGTAGGCTTAAGTAAATATGTAACTATGGAAACAGCCCACCTAAACAAAATCTCCGTAATTTAGTGGTACATGGAAAGAGTCAAGACATAGGGATTTAGATTAAGATTATTATACATAGTCCTGGCTGGTTTGGCTCAGCGGTTACAGCATCGGCCCAGAGAACAAAGAGTCTCGGATTCAATTTGGTCAAGGGTACGTACTTCAGTTGTGGTTCATCCCGGCCCAAGTCAGGGTTGTGCTGGAGGCAACCAATCAATGTGTCTCTCTCACACTGATGTTTCTCTTTGTCTCCCTCCCACTCTATCTGAAAAATCAATGGAAAAATATCCTTGGGTGAGGATAAAAAAAAAAAAAAAAAAAGATTATTATACATATATAGGACAGCCACCATAGTGACCCTTTTTCTGCAAACTGTAGCATTCAAAGCAGTTTGGGAGAAACTCAAAGACAAAGTGAGAACATTTTAATTATATTTCATTTTTATTTTGTTTTCATTACAATTTTTTACATCTCTGCAAAAATGAAACTAGGTGACAACCCGCAGGTTTGGCTGTCTGCCAGTGTGGACGAAACAGGTATGGTGAATGAGGAAAGAGGTTTCATTCAGGTGCTGGCAAGCTGAGAAGATGAAAGATTCCCGTCCTTAAAAAACATCTCAGCGTAGGAAGGGGTTTTTATAAGGACAGAAAGGAAAACAGAACAAAGAGATTACAGGGGGAGGGAGTTGAAAGGTTTTCTACGTGCAGACCAGTACAGTCCATTCCAGTGAGAACCTTGCAACTGGTCAAGCAATGATCTGGTGTGCATCATCCTGCTTTTACGTTTGAAGGTCAGCAAATATTCTGGGACTGGAATTCCTGAAGGTCGGAGCCATTTCTCTACGTGTGTCAGCTGGACATCTGCAGTTTTATTGCAGCATCAGTATTCCTTACTTCTGAAACAGGCTGTTCAGTTGCAACGAGCACGTGGCCAGAGGCGAAAGCACATATACTTTGATTTGTTATAGAATACATAACTTTGATCACTAGATCAGTGATACTTAACCATGGTTACAAAAGCACCAAAGAGCACCAAGTTTATCTTCAAAAACGCTGAACAGAATTTTGTTTTTGTCAAACTAATAATAGTTATTTAAAAGGTGGGGGTGTCACCCTGGCCTAGTGGCTCAGGTGGCTGGAGGTTCAAAAGGTTGCAGATTTAATTCTGTCAGAGCACATACCTAAGATGTGGGTTCAACTCCTGATCAGGGTGTGTACAGGAGGAGGCAGCAGGTCGATGTTTCTCTTTCACATCAATGTTTCCCTCTATATCTTCCTCTCTCTCCAAAATCAATAAAAACATACCCTCAGATAAGGATTAAAAGGTAATAAAAATAATAATTATACAGGGAGGTGTCCTCTGAAGGCGGATTTCAGCACCATACATTAGGCAAGTGTCTCTGGCCTTCTGCGGGAGAGCGTGCCCAACTAGTCTGGTTTGCTTCACAGAACTTCTTTCAACTTCTTCCTGAGACATGATTAAGAAATGAGTACCAGCTATCCTTATAAGCCCCCAAACGCCCAAAATGAAAGGGTTAATAATGTTTTAACAAAACTAAACTCCATTCTGACCCTCAGTTACTGCATGTACGCACCCTGGCAGTTTCTTTTCTGTAAACATAAGGGCCTTGAGACACCCAAAGAAAACTGTACAGATAAGGGGTTGAGGATGGCCTTGAGAAACTCAGAGGAACCATGAGAAAAAAGAGATTAATAGTTACCCTGCTCCTCTCCCCCCCTTCTCTGTATCAGCCCCCTTAACGGTGCCAAAAGCGACACCAAGAGAATGTAGTTTTTTTTTCTGTAGTTTGTGCCTATATAAGCAAAGAACAAAGAAAGCTCGGGGCTGAGGATTTGGGGAAGCTGTACCCCCCCAGCCCACCGGTGTAACAGCCCACCGGTGTAATAAAATGCTCCTTTCTCTACACTGGCCTTACGTTGAGAATGTGATCTCCTGCCGGCTCAGACCTTCTACAAAACAGCTTGATTCTATTTAAAAAAAAAAAATTAGAAATACACCTTCAGGAATGATTTTTTTAAGTTTAGAATCAATTAATCTGGATTAATCTGGTTTACAAACACCACCACCACTACCACCACCCGATGGCCAGGAAGACAGTCTTCTTACACAGCAAAGATTGTGTTTTGTTGTTAAACTCCAGACGGCTCTGAGTGACGTTTTGCCAAACAAAAGAAAGCTAACTCTGTCTTCCTCCTGCTTAGGGCTACTGATCCCTGTTGAAGGGAGGGAAGGGGGGAGCAGATTCAATCACTCCTTTCACCATCTTTAATTTATAGAGTAAAATAAATATCACCACCCAGTCCCATCTTCGATACCAGGAAAAAAGGTACGCTACTATTATATAGTTGTACTCAACTATTTACTCTTCCCTTCTAAAAAACCCTGAAACCACATGACATTCCAGACATTTAACTGCAAAGTACATGAGTTGCTAATAGCTATGTATAGCATATACTTAGTATATATAGCTAATATCTATATATAAAATCTTTGTGTAAGATTTAGGCCTAAATAAATACATAAATAAAACTATATTAGCAGTTTGGGATCTGAATATATTTAAATAATTACTGAGATTCTTACTTGTCTATCAAAATAGCCTTTCTTCTTTTTCCTCTTAAATTTGTATAACCCCAATATTTGCATAACTACACCAAAGACTACATTTTTCAGCCTCTTTTGCTTGTAAGGTCATGTGACGCCGGTCTGGCCAATAAGAAGTATTGAGCGGGACTTTTGGGAAGCCTCCTTGAGCACAGAGAATATGCTCTTCTTTGCCCCTTCCTCTAGTCTCCCAGGAACATGGATGAGATGGCTGCAGATGTAGTCAGCACTGGGGTGTTAAAGATAAAGGTGACAAGGATCACATCACACTAATGGTAGGAGAGTAAAGAAGCCTGGATCCCAGTGACTCCATCAGGTCCCCTGATGCTCTGCCTCCAGGCTTCTTCTTTAGAAGAAAGAAATAAACTTCTATCTTGTTTAAACCACTCATATTTGGGGATACCAATTACATGTAGCTAAATAAAACTCTAAGTGATGCACACAAATCTTTATATTCTGCTACATCGTGGTAAATCTGCTTCCTAAGTGTTTTACTCCATCCCTGTCTATTATTTTATTCTCCCTGTCATATTTAGTCACATACTCCCCTAGGTTCCAAGCACCAGTAACACCTTCAAGCTCCTGACCCAACACACAGTGGAGCTCCTTGTCCTAGATAAATGGTCACTTTAGGGCAGGGAATGAAGAAGAGTTGGTCCATTGTATGGATAACTTTTGCATAAATTGCTCTTGTGTTCCCTGCCTTCCTAGAACCATTAAGATGGCAGGGCGGATGAGTGTGGGCTAGAATTTTCCAGAAGAATTGTGAGGGGGAGGGGAATTGGAAGATGATGTGCAGGCTACTGGGACCAGAGGAGGAAATACGGTGTTGGGAGTTTAGACAGTGGAAGTTTCTATTTCTTGGGTTTGGTCCTTGTTGGAGAGAGTGCCTGAAATATTGTCAGATTCCAGCAACTCTACAATGCTGTAGGGAGAACAGTCCTCCAGACCCAGCTTGCTGCAGAGCCAGCCGCAGAAGCCTTTCTCCATATCCCGGGCGGCTTGCCACCATGCTCCCCAGGACCACGAGAGCTGAACCACAGCAGCATAGAGGCCCAGAGAAGAGGCCATGGCCATGATGAGCACTGGATAGAAGAGAATGAGGCAGGGGCAACACGAGATCTTGTGCCAGAAGGTCCTCTCCTCATTGTACACAAGGAAGATGTTGTACCAAGTGATAGTGCCGTAGTAGAAAGAGACAACGAAAGAGAGGATGAAAACCACAGGCAGGCAGACCAGCGTCCAGAGGACCACATGGGGTCCCCGGTCTGCTGACATCTGGCAGACCTTTCTGCCTTCAGGTGTTGTTTCTTTTATTGACTCTTTAGGTTTAGTCAATTCCTGCAGCTCCTTCTCCGTCAACGTGACATGGATGTCCACCATCTGACCCTTTTTCTTCCCTCGTGTGATGGTCCCAGTTAATGTGACATAGCGGCTGTCCAAAGGCATGTTCCATATACCTGCAGGGCATAAAAGAGGTGAAGTCAGGATCAGAAGAGGGGATATTGCATCACAGTGTTGTCCTCTGAGGCTGGGGCTGATGACAACAGTGTCCACTTTTATAGCATCTGGCATGGTACTGGAGCCAGTGGTTCAATGATGGACTGAATGGGTCTCCCTCAGGAGGGTGGCCACTGGTATTACTATTATTCCCAACCTTGAGTGCTCAGTCCACATGCATAAAATTGCGAAGCAGGTTAAACTTGTTTTGTGTGTTCTCTCTCCACTTTTCTGGGCCTCGATCTTGACATGATCTCTGTGATGTGGAAGAGTGTGAAGAACTTTACTACAGACTCTACTTTATAGAGATCTTATTTCTAGTTTACAAGTACTTTGAAAATATTGCTTATGAGTATCAACTACTGTGTGTAAGACTGTGCTATGTGTGTATTACAGTGATGGACAGCCCGGCCCCCTTCCCTTTTCCATGCTTCCCTGAGAGGGGGCCTCCTCACAAGCCTGTGGACATCCCAGCCCTTGAATTCAAGCCCTATACACACACACACCACATATATACATACCATACATACACCACACACACACCCCCACCACCACCACCACCAACAACAACAACAACCAAACGACCATCCTCTAGCCACCCTGGAAGTGAGCTTGAAGACACTGAAACAGGGAAGTCCATGGTCCTTGCTATGTGAAATGTAGTGTACAAAGTGAGGGAGGTGGAGAGAAAACAGGCTTCAGGTTGGCACGTCCCCTAGGTTCTGTTGGACTCCTTGCCCCATGGCTAGAAGAGGGATAGAACAGAGCCATCTAAACAGCAGCACCCAGGACAGTGGCAGGGACTCTGACTGCCCAGACAGAAGGGTTGTACTGTTCCCCCAGAACCTAACTGTTTCACAGTCTCCCTCATCTCAATAAATGGTGCCACCATCCACCCTCTCTGTTGTTCCTGTCAAAACTCCAGGAGTCGCTGTTAAGTCCTCTCTTTTCTCACTACCTACCTCTAATCCATCAGCAAGTTCCTGATTGCACTCTGAATCCACTCTGTCTTCTCTAGCTATCTCTCCTTCTGTCACCTTCCTCCTAGTGCTGTTGTGGCAGCAGGAGATAACAGTCTCCCATCAGCTTCAGTTCTTAGCCCTTGTAATCCATTCTTTATAGAGAAGCCAGAGTGATCATTTAAAAAATATAAATGACATGATATCTCTCCTTTGCTTAAAAGTCCTCCATTGACTTCCCCCCGCACTTACAACAAGTCCCAAACTCTTTACTCTGACTTACAAGGCCCAATATGATCCGATCCTGCCTGCCTTTCTGACTTCTCAACCATCCCTGTTCTCTACACTCACTAACAGAAATAACTCTATCCCAGAAACAGGCAATGATGTTCTCACCTCAGGGTATTTGCCTTTGCTGCTTATCCCTCCTCTAAAAGCTCTGCCCAAGATCTTTTTTAAAAAGAATAATTTAAAAAATATATGCTTTTATTGATTTTTTTCGAGAGAGCGAGGAAAGCAGAGGGAGAGAGAGAAACACTGATCAGCTGCTTTCTGCATGCCCCCTACTGGGGATTGAGCCTGCAACCCAGGCATGTGCCCTGACCGGGAATTGAAAATGCTGCTCAACCAACTGAGCCACACCAGCTGGGCTGCCCAAGATCTTTTCATGGCTGGCTCCTTCATGTCATTCGGATCAGTTCAAACATCACATCTTCAGAGAGGCCCTGCACAACCACACAATCTCTCCCCCATCTTCACATCACCATGGTTTATTGTCTTAGGAACTCAAACCACCACCTGAAATTATCTTTTTTTTTTTTTAAATTTTTTTTCTTTATTGACTTTTAGAGAGAGAAGAAGGGAGAGGAAGAGAGAGATAGAAACATCAATGAAAGAGAACATTGACTGGCTGCCTCCTGCATGCCCCACACCGGGGACTTGGCTCACAATGTGGGCATGTGCCCCGACCGGGAATCGAACTGGCGACCTCTTGGTGCATGGGTCGACGCTCAACCACTGAGCCACACTGGCCGGGCTGAAATTACCTTTTATTTGCTGACTTGCTCACTGTCTGTCTCCCCCCTACTAGAAGGTCAACTGCTTGAGAGCAGGGATGTTGCTTGTTCACTGTGGGCATATGTCTTAGGGATCAATCCGTCTACACAAATAGATCTAACTCTTCCATTTGTTGCTGCACAGTGATGCTCAGTACGGACACCCCATAACTTCATTATCCCAACAAACCTTCTTTGTTGCATGGGGTACATACTGAGCATTTCCAGGACATAGGATATGCACATTTTGAATTTTGAATTTAATAAAAATTGACAATTTTCTCTCCAAAGTGGTTAAAGCAGATCCACTTCTACCTGAGGTGTGTGAGCATACGTGCACTTCCTCACATTGATGTTATCATACTTTACCCAATATTTGGCCATCCTAAATATGAGGGAATACTATAACTCGTTGTTATAATTTGCATTTTCCTAATTTTTATGAAAGTCAACTATTCGTATTTCTTTATCTTACATGTATTAAGTGATTAGCACAGTATGCGTATATTACTAATTTCTTGTGTATAAATTGGTCTCTTTCATTACACTAGGAGTTCCAAAAGGGTGGAGATCTCCTCCACATCACCTAGAAGAGAACATAAACACTGTCCATTCATTGAATGAAGACTGCAACATTGTGACAAGAAAAGTCTCAACAAGAAGAAAGAGGTCAGTGATCAAATGCCTGTCTGTCTTTTGGAGGATCCTCATTTGTTTTCCTTCCCATGGCTTTAAGCAGGTGGCCCCAGACAGACTTACCGTCATCGGCAGGATAATCTAGGAAGTCGTCTCCTTCCTCCTCTTTAGGTTGGTCGCCACCTTCTGACTCCCCAGGCTCCTCATCCTCTCTCTCATTCTCTGACCGGTAGATGATGATAGATTCTGGGCGGGACTCCTTCTTCTTCTTTTTCCTGCGGCCCATTGTGGATTCCCCATCCAGGGCCAGGGCAGCACCCACGGCCTTCCTCAGAGAGCCCTGGTGGGGGCTTGGGAGCTGGCCCTGGCTCTCCACTGGTGCTGGCTCTTCCATCCTGATTCTCACGTCTGGTTATTCCTTGTGAAAAGTTCGATTTGCTTGGGCAAACTTACAATCCACACATCTCAGAGCTTCTTCCTGGATGGGGCTATGCAAACAAGTACCAACAATGAGTTCAACTTGCAGGATAGGAAAGCAAAGCCATCAACAGGGAGGGAATGGGGTGAGCTGGAAAGGGGTTTAGGAAATGATCCACAACTTGGCAGAAGCCTTCACGTCCCTTTACTTCTCATAACACGTTATTTCTTCATTTCCAGAGCTGCAGAAATACTTTTACAAGGATGGATTGTAGTGAATAAAATTTTATGTGTTGCAATAATACATTGGTCATTTACACAAACAAATTATATGTAAATGCCATCAATCTAGCCAAATACAATGAATTTGGGTGAGAAAGCCTACAGACAAATGTGGGTTAAGAACCATTCTTACTCACCCAGCCGCTGTGGCTCAGTGGTTGAGCGTCGACCCATGCGCCAAGAGGTCGCTAATTCAATTCCTAGTCAGGGCACATGCCCAGGTTGTGGGCCTGATCCTCAGTGGGGGGCATGCAGGAGGCGGCCAGTTGATGTTCTCTCTCATCGATGTTTCCATCTCTCTCTACCTCTCCCTTTCTCTCTCTCTCAAATCAATAAAGAAGAAAAAAAAAAGGAACCATTCTTACTCCCAGCATAGATGGAGATTTAGGTGACTGCGACCAGCACTCCAGGCTTCTGGCTATTGATTCATACATTGCAACTATACTTAAATGGATGAATGCGACTTTCAGTGAGGCACCAAAAGATGGCACAACTTCACCAACCACGTACACCCTGGTATTCCACAAAGGACACCCGTTTCCTGTCTTCTTGTTGGCCTGAGATCCCAGAAAGTTCCTGGGATCTGCCCTGTCGTATGCTGGAAAACCAGTTTCACTCTTAACATTCTTTCTCCTCTTTTTGTTTACCAGGTAAAGAGAGGTGGGGGGTGGATTATACAATTTTAGAAATCAGGAACTGTCTTACACTTTCTCATCTCCAGTGAGAAGACCTCAGGGCTCAACATGTAGTGGATACTTAGTGTGTACCTGTTCACCTGATAGGACAGAGAAGGGAAAATGCCTATTTAAAAATGAGATGAACAACTGTTAAGAGAGAAAGGCTTAATAGTCCTCTCCATTTAAAAAAAAAAATTTTTTTTTCTTTATTGATTTTAGAGACAGAGGAAGGGAGAGGGAGAGAGAGATAGAAACATCGATGAGAGAGAACATTGATTGGCTGCCTCCTGCATGTCACCCACTGGGGATCAGGCCCACAACCTGGGCATGTGCCCTGACGAGGAATCGAACTAGTGACCTCTTGGTGCATGGGTCGACACTCAACCACTGAGCCACACCGGCTGGACATCTTCCTCATTTTTGTATACCTTATTAAGCAATTAGTATTTTATATGGGAAACAGATTCAGAACATTTCTCCTTCCTTTTAGATTCCATAAGACAGAGAGTAAAAAGAGTTTCCCCAGTTTCTAAGACTTTAATCTGTTGAATTAAGAGAAGAGAAAGGACTTTGCTCTTTTTTCTGGGAGTTAAGGCTTCACCCATCCTCCACCTCCATTCCCAGTCCAAAGATGATCAGTGAATGTGAAGCTTCACAGGGTAACCTCAATTCATCATTAGCTCGGGATTCTCAGTCATCCTAGGGTGGGGGAAATATGTTTTAAAGAACATGCTCAGACTCTAAAACTCACGCTTACAATAACTGGTTTTCAGCCATTCTTGAAGGCAACTTTTCCATAACTTTTAAATTCATTCACCACTTTTCCCATCCTCATTGTTTGGTCTAATGGCCATCCTCTCTTATCTATGGTTCTAAAAAATGCTCCTTATCACCTGGCTTCTATCCCTGCTGTCTTCCAATCAATTCTTCACCCAGTAGTTAGAAAGATCTTTTGGAAACATTAATAAAATCATGCCATTTTCTGCTTAAAACCCTTCAGCGGTTGTAAGAAGACATCCACGAGGCCTAGGGACCTGCATGATCCAGTCGCTTCCCATCCTGCCACCCTATGCTATACTTTTCTCATGTATACGTCCAATGCCCAATCACACTGGCTATGTGTTCCTCAAGAGCACCAAATGCTTTCCCTGATGAAGTCTTCTTAAATGCTGTCTGGCTTGGCTAGTATGCTGCTCCACCCCTCCCCTTCACATGGCCACAGCCTTGTACCCCCCCAGTCTCAGTTCAAGTCACCACCCCAAAGCTTTCCTGACTCCAAACGTAAAACAGGCTCCCTGCTCTGCCTTTCATATTCCTCTTCATAACAGCCTATTTCTTAGATAAGTCTTATCAACATTTGTAATTAAGTTGTGTCTGTTATTTTATTAATACTTCTTTATATTCTATCTCCTCTCCTGGACTATAAGCTCTCCAAAGTGGTACCATACAAGTAGGCCAATAAGTAGTTTTTCAATAAAATGTTACATGACTATTAACGATTTGGGAGGGAGGTGATGGGTAGTAATTAAGGATTAGCCTGATTTTGTCAAAGACTGAGACTGAAGAAAAGTTGAATAAAGAGACATTAATAAGCTCCTTTATGCTTGATAAGCTCAATTATGGCACAGTTGTTAAGTGCTACACCTATATCTATTTTCTTCAATAATGGAGGTTCTTAGCTGGTTACATGACTTCTGTGGTAAAGATAACATTTCCCAGCATCCCTTGCAGATAAGTGTGATCATGACTAGTCTTTGGCCAATGGGCTGTGAGTAAATGTGATGTGTGTGACTTTCACATCTGCATCTCTCCTTCCTCTTTTCACCTTCTTGAAGACTGGAATGTGGACTTGATGAGCCATCTTCAGCCATGCAGATAAGGGAAAACCCCTAGGGATGGCAGAAGAATGAGAAGGAAGGAAAAAGAGCCACCCTAACAGTCATAAACCTTCTTCCTCTGGACTGTAATATGAGAAATATATAAACAATATATATATTGTTTGTTTTAATCCAGGATTATTTTGGTCTCTTAAGGCAGCCACACAGAAATCTTACCCAATACACCAAGATTGTCCAAGGTTATTTGATGTTCTAACCCTTCAGCTGTGTTTCAATTCATCAGGCCTAGGGCATAAGCAGATTTTGCTATGCATTTCAGAGTTAGACTATAAAATGACATCATCCCTGATAATAGGTGGTTCAAGCAGTTTTTATTCTCCTGGGTGGGCCAGGAATTCTGAAACTCAGCTGTCCAGTACAAAGGATACCACACTGATGCTGACTCAAGTCCCACCAGGAACCCACTGGAGATCTCAATACACTATATGATACTGGTATGAACTGAATATTTGTGTCCCTTCAAAATACATATGTTGAAATCTTAACCTCCAAAGTGATGGCATCAGGAAGTGGTCTTTGGGAGGTGATGAGGTTATGAGGGTACAGCACTCATGAATGAGATCAGTGACCTTATAAAAGAGACTCCTGAGAACTTTCTTGCTCTTTCTGCCATGTGAGGTCACAGCAAGAAGCCACCTATGAACCAGGAAAATATCTATTAACCAGGCTCTCACCAGACACTGGAAATGCCAGCACCTTGATCTTGGACTTCTCAGCCTTCACACTATGAAAACAAAATTTTTGTTGTTGTTTAAGCTACCCAGTACACGGTATTTTTGTTACAGAAGCCTAAACAGACTGAGACAGAGACTATTCTCTGCTTTTAATGAGCTGGCCAACAGTGCTTTCACAGAGAAATGCAGGCCCATTCGGTATGCGTTGTCTGAAATTTCATGTGAAAATTCCAGATTTTAATTGTTGCAATTATTCCAGATTTAAATAAATTACCAAGTGGACAACCAACCAAGACAAAACACAAATGGGCTGCCATTTTGCCACCTCTGGCTTATAAAGTTTCCAAATCAGAGTGGCCTGTTCCAATGGTTTAAGAACAATCGGGAATTGACTTTTTGCACTTTGACCCATATGGACACATCTCCATCTTTGAAGGAACCTGAACTGGGGCTGGGAGGGTGGAGGATCATCATTTTCAAGTTAATTTACCACGACAGTGAGCTGTGTCTTTCTCCAGCCTGCTATTCTTTCAATTCTTCTCTGATTTGTGTATGTGTCACCCAAAGGGCCATATATTGCCTGTCTGGGGTGGCCAGACTCTCCCAGTAGCATCTTGATTTACCACCAACAGATGGACTAGGCCAACCAGGAAATAAAATGCTTATCATTTTACCATTGAAAATTACCATTAGCCCTCTCTCAGGGAGAGAGTCTCACCAATGTAAAAACGAAAGGGAATTTGGCTCAGATGGGTGTCAAGTGACTGGAACAATGATGGGACAGCATCCAGCCAGTTGCTGTGAATTGGCCATGAGCACAGTCAGGCAGCAGCCTCTTCCTTTGTGGTCCTGTGATAGCATTTCTCTTGTCATTGCCAGCCTACCTGGTTCTGAAAGGCTCTCACACTGAGACAGGTTTATCATCTAGGGAGGATGTGACCACCTACAGAGGAAGTTCCTGGCAGCAAAGGTAGTTGGTTACAAGGAGCTTGAGCATCTTCTTATTGTAAGATCTGATCTTCACTATCTAACCTTTTGTTTGCTTATTGTCTTACCTCACATGCACACATACCCTTTCTACCTCCAGTCCTGCTCCCAACATACATATGAACTTTACAAAGGCAGGGACACCTAAATGTCTTGTCCTCTGTATTGTATCCCCCATCCCTAGAACAGAACTGGCACACGGCAGGTGCTCGATAAATATTGGCAGAATATTGTGAACTGGTTAAGAGTTTTATTTATACAAGTTGGGCTCTTACTTCAAGGTGGGGTGGGGCTAGTAGCCTCATTGGCATTCCTTCCATACCGAGATTCTCTGAGTCTGAATGTTGAGAATCCCACAGGCCCCTGTCAGTCTGAGCCAGCAGCTGCTTTGCAGAGGGAGAAAATGAAGTTACCAAGCAGATGGGGTGGGGGAGGGGTGGGAAGATGGGTGAGAAAGAGAATCTCAGAAGATGAAGGGAGTCAGTGCCAATGGGGTGTGACAGGCTGGGAGTGTGGAAGGATCATGGCTGTGACAATGCCTTGCCAGGACAAAGGGGGCAGTGATGCAGAGCACAGGGAAGGGCAGCATTTGATTCACTGATGGAGCCGTTAGTGCGGCCTGGCGTGGTTGCCCTGAGAAGAGACAGCTCAACCAGGAGACAGAGTTGAAATCTGGAAACAAAGAGCCTCTAAGAGGCAGAACTACTGCTGAGCCTTCAGGCCTTATGGGTTAGCAGACCTTCAAACCCTGGCTGAGGTCAGAGGCAGAGGACACATGCCTCTTTATTTTTAACAAAAGACCTCTCAAAGAGACCCCATCTCTCTTCATCATGGGCTCTCTTTGGGCTGTGAAAAACAGCCTTCTGATTGCATATGCTGCAACTTCCTTGCTGCTGAGGAATGGCTCCTTGTCATCCTCGGCAGTCAAAACTGGCTTGAAGCTGGTCCAGTCACCTTTTCACTGGAGGACCGCAGAGTCCCTCTCTCAGTCCACTCAGCCACCACACAGAGGCTGTGGGACAGCCAGGCCCACACTGACCCACCCAGGCAGAGCTCCATGAATCCACAGGTGCCACCCAGTCACAAACCATATTAAATTCTATCTTTATAAATAGTCTTTATAATTTTTTTTTTTTATCCTCACCCGAGGACATTTTTCCATCTTTTTCCATCTTTTGTTCAGATAGAGTGGGAGGGAGAGAGAGAAAGAGAGAAACATCGACGTGAAAGGGACACATCGAGTGGCTGCCTCCCACACGACCAACCAGGGCCGGGGACAAATTGCAACCGAGGTACGTGCCCCTAGTGGGAACCGAACCCGGGTCTCTCTGGACCGCAGGCTGACGCTCTAACCGCTGTGCCAAACCGGCCAGGGCATGAAATCATCTTTAAAAGAAACTTCAAGTGTTCCTTCTTCCCAAGAAAGAAAGCCTAGAATTTTCTGGAATAAGAAACTCCTCAGAACCGAGTCAATATTTCTCTTCCTGTTAAAAAAAAATTTTTGTCATTGGGATTAAAGCACCGGGACTTATATTTTTCTGCAACAACACTTTGAACTTGACTATATAAATTTACTTCTTTGTGAAGGAGGTGATGGTGTCACTTAAAAAAATTGGTCATAACTACATAATTGACTTGATAGATTTTTAGAGAAACTATCTAGCAAATGGGAAGAGGAGGAGCTTTTTCTCCATTTGTAATGAATGTAGATTGGAATCTGTCAGCAACAAACACTGAGGGGCAAGTGTGTCTTTTAAAAAAAATTTTTTTTTATCCTCACTCGAGGACATTTTTGCATTTATCTTTAGATAGAGCGGGAGGAAGAGAGGAAGAGAGAGAAGGAAACATCGATGTGAGAGAAAGACATTGACTGGTTGCCACCCACAGGACCCCAACCAGGCCGGGGACAAAGTGCAACAGAGGTTCGTGCCCTTAGCGGGAACCGAACCGGGACTCTGGTTCGTGGGCCTAGGCTCTAACCGCTGAGCCAGACCCGCCAGGGAGGGGCAAGTGTATCTTAAAGGGGATCAGAGAAGGGCCGGGTAGAGGAATAGGAAGGAGGATGTCTGATTCCACTCTCAATCATTTCCAATTTGCATTGTGAATAACTAGGTGCTGGACCCAACCAAAGAATAATGGCATTTGTTTGCTTTTGCATTATTTTAATGCCCAACAGAGAAAAATACAGTGCTCTTATAACAGACTTAGAAATAGCATCCTGCCTGGATTGTTAAAATCACAGCACCTGACACAACCCCTACATCTGCCAAGTTCTTAGGGCAAAGTCTCTCCTGTCCAGTCCAGGTGTAATCTCACTCTGGTGGGTTGACAGAATGATGCAAGATGAACAATAAGGAGAATCTGAATGATAAATCACTATGACTGGGCACCCAAACACGGATGAGAAATGTCCCCCATCCTCAGCAGGCTCGCTCCCCTGCTTAAGGAGTGAACTAGAGACAGGTTCTCAAACACACACCTACTGATGCGTTCTTGCAGCAAGCATGCACCCTTCAAGGACTCGACTTCTGCAGCCTGGCTGAAATGAATCAGATCTCAAATCTGGTAAAGGTTGCTTCTTCCTTTCATTCCTGAGAGGGAGATGAGGTAGAGATGGGCTCGAGCATATTTTTTTAAATCTTTTGTCTTGCGTCTGTGAGTAACTGCACCGGTACCCTCCTGCCCCACCTCCACTGCCCTCCCCAGGGTCCCTTCTGGGGGATGAAAGGATGTGGAAGCGGATTTCTTCCCTTCAGCTGAGCCAGCGCCTTCTCTCCCCACACAGCCGCACACAGCAGCTGGGGCCAAGCTGCAGCCTCTCTTTGCCCAGATGCCCTGGAGATATTAATTTTAATTAACCGTGGAAGCTATAGCACTGAGCATTGAATTTTTCAAAATAGAACACACTCCCGCCTTTTGTCTGCTTCGCTTCTACCACCCACTCCCAACACCCCCATGGCATTGAAATAAAAAAGAAACGAACAAACAAGGAACGAGGTGTCTCACCTACGCGTGCCAGGGACAGAGACTGGCACAGGATGCGGGCGGTCAGGAAGCCGCCACCGGGGAGCAGACTTTGCCTCGGAGAACCCGCAGCGGCCGCGGCGGGCGGGGCCGGGGTCACGTGGGCGGGGAGGCCGGCCCACGTCCGGGTCCGCGGAACTCCTTGAGCAGGTGGGTCGGCTCTGAGCGCAGTCAGACGCTCCGCGACCATGAGCGCTTTCGCTAAGGGCAAGAGCTGCCTGGCGGCCTGCTTGCTGCAGAATCGAGTGGCGATCGTCACCGGCGGGGGCACGGGAATCGGAAAGGCCATCGCGGCGGAACTCCTGCAGCTGGGTACGTGAGCGGGCCCTGGGCCAGAGGACCCCGAGCCAGGGGTCCATAGAGAAACCAGTTGGCATAACTTGGGGTGGGGAGCAAGGGGGCACAGGGCCCGGTTGGGAAAGTGTGGAGTTGCAGAGCAAAGAGGTGTATTTACATGGGGGCAAAACTGAAACCGCACTGTGCCCCAGCGAGGGAATAAGGAGACCTGTGGAAACATGCTCTGGACTGAACCGTGGAGAACTGATGTCTTCTGTAGCTTGCCTAACGAGTGGGTAGGAAATAGGAAGACTTCATTTAACTGGAAAAGGTTGTAACATATTGAGGGGCTCCCGTCATATGATCTTGCGTCTCTCAAGATACATATTTTCTGGAACAAGTGAAGGACTTTGTAAGCACATAAACAAGGAAGGAAACCATGAAGGAGAAAATTGATAAATTTACCCACATGAGGATGCAAACCGTCACTGAATTAAAAAGCAATGTAAGGCCCAAGCCGGTTTGGTTCAGCGGTTAGAGCGCCAGCCTGCGGACCAGAGAGTCCCGGTTCAGTTCTGCTAAGGACACCTGCCTCAGTTGCAGTTTGTCCCGGGCCTGGTTGGGGTCGTGTGGGTGGCAACCAGTGGATATGTCTCTCTCACATCTATGTTTCTCTCTCTCTCTCTTCCCCCCTCTCTCCCTCCGACTCTATCTGAAGATAAATGCAAAAATGTCCTCAGGTGAGGATTAAAAAAAAAGTAAGGAAATTTTAAAGACACATGAAGAAAAATTGTGTACAATATACAACAAATGTATGATATAAAGAGCTCTCATAATTAAATAACGAAAAGACCAAACACACTGCTAGAAAAACTGGCTAATGATATGGACCAGGCGTACCAAACTGAGGCAGGGTAGTAAGAAGCTGGGAAAATTCCCTGGTAAGTAGAATGGGGAAACTGAGGCAGATAGCTGAACAAACTGGCCGGGCAGCTTACAGCCAGATGCAGAAGGTCACCACCCTAGAGATAACATCTAGGCCTCAGATATATTCCAGCTCTAAGCCCAGAAAAGCAGCCAAGCCAGGTGGGCAATGTCAGGACCAGCTGTGATGAGTAACCACCCCCTGCCCTGGCACTGACCAGTCAGTAGAGCCCAGGACCCTGAAGGAGCACACCTGGAAAACTGATGAATATTCTGCTGAAAACCTACCCTGAGACCTCCCTTAAGATTCCCACCTGCAACAGAGATATAAAAGGCTCAATACAAAGGACCCAGGGAGTGATCTCCCTCTGGGGAGCATGTCTGCCCTACTCCCTTACCGCTTTTCTTCTTCCATTTAAACTCTAAGGGACCCCACCAGACTTGCAACCAGGGAGCAATGGACAGCGGCAGGTGGTTCCAGGCTAACCCCTGAACCTGCCACCAAGGCCCCCTTTTCTCTGCCTTCCTAGTGAGCTAAAGCAGCCAGCTTAAGCTCTCCTGTTATTTCTATGCTAAGCCCTTGTTTTACTGTCCTCAGCTTTAATAAATGTACCCTCATAATCACCTGGACTCACGCTGTGAATCTTTCCTGGAAGTCAAGAACCTACACTACCGGTCTTCCCTAGGCAGACACGCTCAGGGCCAAGTCCCCTGTCCGGTATTGAAGGACTGCAATTAGGCAATAAGTAGATGAGAAAACAATCAACTTTATTGACAATAAAATGCAAAATAAAACAATAGTAAGATAGTATTGTTATTCTAATAAAAATTTGAAACATTGAAGAAAATGGAAGTATTGATGGAGTGAAAAGGCTAGCAGGAATATAAATTATTACAAGCTTCCTAGAGGTCAGTTTAAAATAAAAGAATCCAGAAGTTTTAACAATATTCATGCTCTATGACCTAGTAATTTTTCTCTCAGGAATTTTCTTTAAGGACAATCAGAGACAAGCACAGATTTATGTACAAGGATGTGGTGTTGAGTAAGGAAACACTGGAAATAACCTAAATATTCATTATAAGGGAGTTAGTTAAATCAGTAACAATGAAATGCTATGTTGCTGTTTAAACATCTTGCTATTGAAGAGTTGATGTAAAGAAACGCATACCTTATAAAAGGTCTGAGCCGACGGGAGATCACATCCACAACGCAAGGCCAGTGTAGAGCAAAATGACTTTATTGCATACTCCTGGGTGCAGGCAGGCTGAGCCGAGAAGGGTTTAGCCTCGAATTAGGATTGGGGTGTCGGTTATATACCCCTACTTTCAGCTTCTGGCAGTTCCTGCTAATGTACTTTATCCGGCCCATTGTCCACCTTGCAGTAAGGCTGGTCTGATATCTCGTCCGGCATCTGCTGGGTTATCCATTTCCTTGCTAGGTTGTCCATTGCCTTGGGGACAATCCATCTGTACTCAGTAGAAGGCTGAGCAAAGGTCATGCAAGCAACACAATTTCCACAGTTTCTGCCTTTTGCAAACTTTTATCTTTACCCTTTAGAACATTACTAACACTTTCGCCTTATCATTGAAGAACAGCAAGATTCTAAACAAAATATAACATTCCAACTTGATTGTTAATGAAAAATACAGTATATATTGCCAAAAAAGACTGGAGGGAAGTTTATAGCATTGTTAACAGCAACTACATTTTCTAGAAATATTTGAATTGTAGGGGATTAAACTGTCTTCATTTTTATTTTCAATCCTTGCCCAATGATATGTTTATTGATTTTTTAGAGAGAGAGGAAGGAAGGAAGAAAGAGATAGAAACATCATTGTGAGAGAGAAACATCTATCAATTGCCTCCCATACAAGCCCAAATCAGGGATCGAACCCACGATCTAGGAATGTGCCCTGACTGGGAATTGAACCCACACCTTATGGTGGACGATGCTCCAACCAACTGAGTCAGGACAAACTGTTTTCATTAAAAAAAAAAAAAAAAATTGTTCAAACAACAAGTGTTGGCGAGGGTGTGTAGAAAAGGGGACTCTAGTACACTGCTGGTGGGAATGCAGACTGGTGCAGCCACTATGGAAAACACTATGGTGTTACCTCAAAAAGTTAAAAATTGAACTGCCATTTGACCCAGTGATCCCACTTCTAGGAATATACCCTAAGAAGCCTGAAACACCAATCAGAAAGAATATATGTACTCCTGTGTTCATAGCAGCACTATTTACAATAGCTAAGATCTGGAAACAACCCAAGTGTCCATCAGTAGATGAGTGGATAAAGAAGCTGTGGTACATATACACAATGGAGTACTGTGCAGCTGTAAGAAAGAAAGATCTCTTATCCTTTGAGATGACGTGGAGGGACCTGGAGAGTATTATGCTAAGTGAAACAAGCCAAGCAGAGAAAGACAAATATCACATGATCTCACTTATTTGTGGAATATAAAGAACTAAACAAACCGATGAACAAAATTGACCCAGAGACATAGAGGTAGGGTACAGACTGACAAGCCTCAGAAGAGGGGGTGTTGGGGGGAAGAGATAAACCACAGAACTTATATACATGTATGCATGACCAATGGGCATAGACAACAAAGCTGAGGATGGGGCAGGGAGGGATGAGGAGGAGGGTGTCAATGGGGGAAAAAGGAGAAACATCTGTAACAAAAACAAATTAATAAAAAATAATTTTAAAAAATTGTCATGAACATGTAAACTGCCTTTGCGAACATGTAAACACCATTGTGTTTCTAATGCCTGTCATGTAGTATGAAGTAAAAAAGTGAAAATATATATATGTTTAATGAGAAAATGGGAAATCAATATTTCTTATCTGGCTCTGGCATAGCATCATCACCATTAGTCCTATTCCACTCACAATACCAAACTCTATGCCCTTTCAGAAAAATCCATAGGAAAAATAGAATCAGTCATTATTTTATGTGAAGGTCACAGCAGACTGTTAGATCCTTACAGAACCCTTTGTGGGTTTTCATAGATTTGAGTTTACTACCTGTTTGGCAGGTTTGCATTGGCCAAACACTAGGTTTGCATTGGCAGGCTGGATTTTTATTCTGGCAGATGAAACAACAGAACAGTAATCTATTGCAATCTTGTGGGGCCATGGATCCTTTTGAGATTCCAATGAAAGAGATCAGTGCCTTCCTAAAAATATTTTGTATACTTAGAAAAACCCCATATACGGAATGTTGTTGTATTGGAAATGGATTTCCTTCAGAGAAACAATCTACAAATAATTTTTACTATGACTTTCTAAGCTTTATTTTTTTATGCCAGAATTAATGGCTACTTCCCGAAAATTGTTAGAAGCCCAACTTGGGCCAATAAAATGTTAGCCAATTCTGTTTCCAGTGAGGAGGTTGCTATTTTTTTTTGTTTGAATTACAAGTTGAATTTTTAGACATGTTTTTAAAACTGCTTATTCTTGTGTTGTCATACGTATCCAAGTGGTCTTGACTGTTTCTTTTCCCAAAAGGATGTTGAAAGCCCTACCTCATAAGAGTAGGCTATAATGAACAGCATGGGAACTTGCAGATCATTGGGAGAAGAAATCGAACACAGGGGGGGATGAGTGCATGCGCAGAACATTGGGGTGACATAGGGAAGGTGCTTGCCTGTCAGCCTAGCCTGGGAAACAATGGATTGGCTAAAGTGTATATCCCATCAGAAGCCTGCAAAAGTCTGGGAAGCTGATTGGTTATTTTGAATAAGGTTCTGGTTTCTCCCAGGCCTGAGAATACATATTTGCAGATGGACAAAGAAGCTCTTGTTCTCCTTTTGCTGTCTCTTGTTCCATGACACCCACTTACCCATGCACTTGCCTGTTCTCTCTCCATACCCATGTTGCCTTAATCAGCTGCTTGGCCCATGGATGCAGGGACCCCACACACAATGAACTGCAGCTGGGATCACAAGCTAAGCTAGCCAGATGCTAGACTATACTGGACTTTAATATGGAGCAGAAACTCTGCTGACAAGATTGGACTTCTTCCATGAAAAGACAGGCACAGATTGGATCTTGGACAGGCACCCCCTTAGTTTTATATCATCAGTAAAGCTTTCCTTGAAACCCCATCTTTCCATGGAGGCCTCAGGAAATTCTTTTCCTCACAGCACCCCAAGAACTCCACTTCCACTGATAACACTAGTAGTAGAAGACCCCTCCTAGAATCTAGTAGAGAGGAACAAGGGTTCTCCTAACACTAAAGTTTATACTTTGTTGAAAATTATACATAAGTTTCAATAAATTGAATTCTGTTTTAAAGTTAGTCTTGTCTTATAAGGAACTCACGTTGAATCTTTTTTTAAAAAAAGATTTGCTTTGTAAAGCTCTCTGATTACTCATCAGAATTTGCAAAATTGTCTCCATTTGGAGCTTACTAAATTATAACCACAATTTGAAACATAGTTGTTTTTTTAAGTGCAATATTTTAATATGCAGAAGCTAAAACATCTCATATAACCAAAATAGTTCTGGCCTATTTTATTCTTTGCCTTTATAGACTTCATTAATTCCATATATTACTGTTAAGTAACTAGATAATTACTCTGTAGTATGGGCTCTAATGCTCTATTAGAGTGAGGACAGGGATGTAGGAGCACGTAGAAGGAGCTGCCAACCTTAGCTGGTTGAGGGAGAAGGAGAAGGGTTATCAGTATAGTTGTGATTGTCAGTGTAGTTGAATTTATTTTATTTTATTTTTTATTTTAAATCCTCACCCGAGGATATTTTTCCATCTATTTTCAGACAGAGTGGGAGGGAGAGAGAGAGAGAGAGAGAGAGAAAGAGAGAGAGAGAGAGACATTGATTGGTTTCCTCCAGCATGAACCTGACCAGGTATGGGGACGGAACCACAACCGAGGTACGTGCCCTTGACCAAAATTGAACCCGCAACTCTTAGATCTGCTGGCCGACGCCCTAACTGCTGAGCCAAATTGGCCAGGGCAGTGTAGTTGGATTTAAATCTACTATGTACCCCTTGGCTTCCCAGAAGTGGTGACACTCTCCTTTTTCTCCGCTTCAACGCTGCCCTGGCAAATCTTTCTGCTTCCTGTATTTGTATATGAAAAGAAGGAAGCATTCTTTTTAGGAAGAGCTAAGATGTAAGGCAACAATGAGCAATAAAGTTCAGGATTCCTTAGTAAGATAAATGGATATTTCAGCATGTCACAGCTTAGTATTTTTCACTTAAGGAAAACACCAGTGGCCGTGCCAACCTCCTCATGGGCAGCTATTCCTCTATAACTCCATTTACATCCATTCTAATTTCACTTGCCAAGTATCTAGTTTTTATTTCTTTGAACACTCTGAGATTAGCCATATCCTTCTGTTTTCTATCTTTCTCTTTCAATATCTCCTTTTTGTAAAATGTCACGTGGGTTTATCATTGAGAGACAAGGAGGCAGCACAACTGCATATTTTGCTTTCTGTGCATGACCCGCCAGATAGATGCACGGGACCAATCACTGACCGACATCAAAAGAAGTGACATGCTTAGTTGTTGATCATGATGTGCATCTCTTCTTCACATGGTGATTTGTGGATTGAAGAGCGAGCAGTGAAATTTGCATTTTATGCAGTTACACTCAGTTAATATCCCATGGTAATTGAAATTTGAACCATGTTGGTGGGCAACTGGTGTTATTTAACTGAGCTAAAATAACTGAAATTAGTGCACATCAGAGTTGAGCAAATCAAGGACTGCCTGTCCTTACATTTCACCCTTCCTGGCTGTCATGCTACTATTTGCATGTATTTTATTTTAACATATATTAAAAATCCCACAATACATTGTTATCATTTTTACTTTAAACAATCACCACTTTTTAAAGAGATTTGAATAGAAAGAAGAAAAGTTTGTATATTTACTACCATAATTGCTATTTCTTGCACTCTTCAGTAGATTTAATTTTCTATCTGGTATTATTGTCTTTCTGGCTTGAAGGACTTCCTCAAATCTTTTTTGTAGTGAAGGTCTGCTTTAATGAAGTCTTCCAGGTATTATTTATGTGAACAAGTCTTTGTTTTGCCATCATTTTTGAAATCTATTTTCACTAGGTCAAGATTTCCAGGTGCATAATCCCCCCTCCCCCCCATTCCTGGCCCTGAAGTACATTTGTAGCTGAACTCCTTGTGATTTTAATGTCCCTAGTATTTTTCATAGCTAGAATTAAATAATTTAATTCTCAACTAGAATATAGGTATAGGCTTTAACTAAATGTTTTTATTGCTTTGGTTGTAGTTAAAAGTTAAGAAAGTATGTTAGTCATGGTCTGAAGGACTGCCTGTAAGGCAAGTTCCAGGAGAAATGTTTAAAAGACACTTTGTGCTTTTGTATGCATAACTGATGGACATGGACAACAAAGCTGGGGATGGGGTGGGGGGATGGGGAGGAGGGTGTCAATGGGGAATAAAGGAGAAGCATCTGTAACAAAAATAAATTAATTAAAAAAAAAAGACACTTTGCTTGAGATAATAGAAAAATATAGCTAGTAAGCACAAAACAATGATAGCATAAACAATGGTGATAGGCACAAGATACCTAGTTTCTACTTTTTGGTTTAAAGGTGAGGTCTCTGATACACTAGTATGAGATATTTTACAGAATCTTGGCTTTTCAATCCAATACCTCCTGTTCTCGCAATATAATTTTGTGTTGCTAATGTACTGTTTCTTTGTCAAGCAGGAGAAAATAACTCCAGGGCCATAAGGAGTCCAATATGAAAAGTATCTGTGACTAGAGAAACTTGCAATTCTCTCTCATTTCCCTGAAACTCCCCTTCCCTTACTTCTTAGCTGCATAAAAACTCCCTACTTTTGCTTTTTGAGAAATCTTACGCTTCTATCCTCTTTATTTACCCAAATCAAATAAACCTTTCTCTATCTCCAAGCACTGCTGTTTCAATGTTTTGGCTTACTGGCACATAGGGTACACGAACCTGAAGTTTGTGTGTGTGTGTGTGTGTGTGTGTGTGTGTGTGTGTGTGTGTGTGTGTGTTTGGTGGTGATGGGTGGGGTAATTCAGCAACTTTCAAGACATTCCACAGTCATCTGGCTTGCATTGTTTCTGAAAAGATGTCTTCTGTCTTTTTTGTCTCTTTTGTTCTGTATTTAATATGTTCCTTTTCTATGGCTTTGAAAATTTTTCTCTTTATCAGTGGCTTATTTAATTATATCATCAGTGTCTTTTCTGGGTGTGTTTTTATTAAATGACTTTTCTCCTCATTATGGTTTGTATTTTCCTTTTCCTTTACATGTCTGGTCATTTTTGTTGCAAGCAAGACATCTTGAATTTTACCTTGTTGGATGCTTATTCTCTTTATATTATACATTTTCTTTAGCTTTGTTCTGTGATGTAATTTAAGTTACTTGGAGATAGTTCGATACTTTAAAAAGAGGCTTGCTTAACGTTAAGCATTGACCTTAATTAAAGCATTAGCCTTTAGTCTAGGGCTAATTTTGCTTCACTATTGAGGCCATATTCTTCTAGTTCTTTTACCTCAATGTCCAGTGAAAGGCTTTTCCTGGTGGGAATACTATTTCCAGTGCTGTGTGAGTGCTAATGTGTGTTCCCTCTGCTCATTTTGGGTCATTTGTTCCCCATTCTCAGATAGTTTCCTTACTCACATTCTCTGATCAGTGTATAGCTAAAGATTCGAGGGAACTCTTTGGCCAGTTTGGCTCAGTGGTTGGAGCATGAACTTATGAACCAAAGAGTCATGGGTTCGAGTCTGGCCAAGGGCATGTACTTTGGTTGCCGTTCAGTCCTGGCCCTGGTCTGGGTCATGCGGGAGGCAACCAATCGATGTGTCTGTTTCACATCAATGTTTCTCTCTCTTTCTCTCTCTCTCTCTCTCTCTCTGCCTCCCACTCTGAAGATAAATGGAAAAATATCCTCAGGTGAGGATTAAAAAAAAAGATTTGAGGGAACTCTCTGCAAATCTCTGGTGTTCTCACTCTGAACCTCTTTTTTCTCTCTGCCCTGTGTAATCTAGTCATCTTGGTCTCCCCAGACTTCTAGCTTCATCTCTTCTACCCAGGACACTGCTGGGCTCTGAATAGCTTCCTCTTCCTTATTTTACAGCCAAACATTCTCTCCAGGCAGCCAGCTGGAATAATCATAGAGCTCACTTTGCTTGTTTCCATTCTCTGAGATCACTATTCAGTGCTACCTCATGTCCAATACCTGAAAACCATTGTTTTATACAGTTTGTCCAGATTTTTAGTGGTTTGGGGCTGGAGAGTAAACTCAGTTCTTGTTAGTCCATCTTGACCAGAAGTAGAAGACCTAATTCATCATTTTTATGGGACCACATGATATATTTGCTAAGCATTATAATTTGTGGGATTTAGGCAACCAATGAAAACATATTTACTTGTTCTTTGGATATATTTTTCCTCAGGCTGTAATGTGGTCATTGCATCCCGAAAATTTGATGTATTAAAATCTACTGCAGATGAATTGAAGACCACTCTGCCTGTCATCCACAAGTCTCAAATCACTCCCATAAAATGCAACATCCGTAACGAAGAGGAGGTAATGCAAATATATCCATATTACTTATTCATTTTTAATTTATACTACTGGTTCCTAAACTTGACTATGCTTCAGATTTTCCTATGTTACCTGTCTCAGATGAGGTTCAAGAGAAGCAGAGCCTGTGAAGGAGATTCTTCTGTTAATGATTTATTGAGTAAGTTGCCTCAGGAGAAGGACAGGAAGAGAGGCAAAATGATACATTTAGCTTTATGATCTGTGGATATTGTGGTATTCAGGTTACCATTCATGGTGAGAGATTGTAAGTTCTCCTAGAGCAAACCATCGGTCCAAGTAGCAAGTTAGGTAGGTTATTAACCCGTTTACTATTAATGTTTTTCTTTAGGTAAATAATTTGGTCAAATCCACCTTAGATGTGTATGGTAAGATTGATTTCTTGGTAAACAATGGAGGAGGCCAGTTCACAGCTCTTTCTGAGAACATCAGTTCAAAGGGATGGAATGCTGTGATTGAAACCAACCTGTCGGGCACCTTCTACATGTGCAAAGCAGGCAAGTGTGATCAATAACCCCAAAATTCAAGGTGTCTTTGTTTAAAGATCATAGAGATCCTGAAAGAGAAATTGTTAGGGGCTCAGAAAGCTCCATGTTGTCAACATTTAATGCCCTGATTTACTCACATACAACACAGGATTGTAAATTGCTACATTTCTGGGTAGTAATTTGGTGATATTTATAAAATATGGATATCTTTTGATCTTACAATTTTAGGAATTTATCATGAGAAAATTATTAAGAATCTGTACAGAGACATAACTACAAAGTTGTTCATAAAATTAAAGGAAACTCTGTTGTAAGGACCTGTTAATTCAAAAAGGTCCTTAGAAAAAATACCAGACAGAGCCCACATTCTTTTTGACTAAGAACTAATTATCATAGCATAGTCTTTGGGTTACTGGTTATGTTTCAATCATTAAAATGTCCATACTACCCAAAGATATCTATAGATTTAATGTAATTCCTGTCAAAATACCAATGGCATATATCACAGAACTAGGACAAATAATCTAAAATTTATATGGAACCACAAAGACCCTGAATAGCCATAGCAATGTTGAGAAAAGAGAACAAAATGGGAGGTTTTATGCTACCTGATATCGAACTATACTGCAAGGCTATAGTAATCAAAATAGCATGGGTATAAAAAGAGACACATAGATCAATGGAACAGAATTGAGAGCTAAATGGAACATAATAGAGAACTCAGAAATAAACCCATGCCCACATGGTCAATTAATATATGACAACGGAGACAAGAACATACAATGGGGTAAAGACAGTCTATACAATAAATAGTGTTGGGAAAATTGGACAGATACATGCAAAAAATGAAACTAGACCACCCTTTTCCACCATATACAAGAATAAACTCAAAATGGATTAAAGACTTAAATATAGGGCTCAAAACTAAAAAACTCCTAGAAGAAAACATAGGTAGTAAAATCTCTGACATTTCTCTTAGCCATATTTTTTTCTGATATATCTTCTTGGGTAAGGGAAACAAATGAAAAATAAACAAATGGACTACATCAAACTGAAAAGTTTTTGCACAGCAAAGGCAACCATCCACAAAATGAAAAGACAGCCCATTGAATGAGAGAACATATTTGCCAATATATCTGATGACTTAATATCCAAAATTCATAAGGAACTAATAAAACTCAACACCGAAAAAACAAACAATCCAATTAAGAAATGGGCAAAGGACTTGAATAGACACTTCTCCAAAGAGGACATACAGATGGCCAATAGACATATGAAAGGATGCTCAACATCACTAATCATCAGAGAAATGCAAATTAAAACCACAAGGAAATATCACCTCACACCTGTCAGAATGGTTATCATCAATAAATCAACAAATAACAAGTGCTGGCAAGGATGTGGAGAAAAAGAATGCAGATTGGTGCAGTCACTATGGAAAGCAGTATAGAATTACCTCAAAAAATTAGAAATGGAACTGCCTAATGACCTAGAGATTCCACTTCTGGGAATATATCCAAAGAAACCTGAAACACTAATTTGAAACAATATAGGCATTGCTATGTTCATTGCAGCATTATTTATAATAGCCAAGATTTGGAAGCAGCCCAAGTGTCCATCAGTAGATGAGAGGATAAAAAAGCTGTGGTACATTTACACAATGGAATACTACTCAGCCATAAAAAAGAAGGAAATCTCACCTTTTGGGAGAGCATGGATAGACCTGGAGAGTGTTATGCTAGATGAAATAAGCAAGTCAAAGACAAATATATAATTTCACTTATATGCAGAATCTAATGAACAAAATAAAATAACAAAGTGGAGACAGACTCATGGAAACAGAGATCAGACTAACAGCTGTCACAGGGGAGGGGAGAGGGGTTGGGTGAGAAGGGTGAAGGGATTAAGCAATGAAAAACAAAGAAAGAGTCATGGACACAGACAACTTTATGGCGATTGATTGCCAGAGGGAAGAGGATTTGAGAGGAGGTATAAGAGGGTAAAGGTGGATAAAAGGTGATGGAAGGAGACTTGACTTGGGGCGGTAAACACACAATACAGTATTCAGATGGTGTATTGTAGAATTGTATACCTGAAACCTATATAATTTTATTAACCATTGTCACATTAGTAAATTCAATTAAAACAGAAATAGCTGCCACTTTCTGAAATACACATTTAAGAGACATAATAAAGAACAAAGGAAATATAATCATTATAAATGTTGAAAAATATTTTTCTGTAACTTACAACCTGCCTTTCCTATAAGTAAAATGAAAACTACTATATATAAAAAAATGAAACTAAAACTAACTACTGTATTTCATTGAGTCAAAGGTACAGTCAATTGTGAAATGCACCATCATTTTATACATTATTAGCAATGTAAAAGCAGTACTATTTGTAATTGTAAGATGTCCCCAATTGTAAGACATTTCCCAATTTCAGCAATGTGAAACAAGTTACACAATATTGTATTTCATGTCTTCTTTTCAAGTGCTTTTACCTCTTCATATATTAAAAATTGGTCAGAATTCACGGGAAAGCATTAAGTATAGTGGGAAGGCATCCTTATTTTTGTTTAAGTTTTACTAGGAATGAGTATTAAATTGTTCTCTGGTCTTTATCTTCTAAAAATTAGATTTCTGTTGAAGTGAATCCTGAGGTCCATCTTTGGCCTTGTCTTGACTTGTATGAATAGAATGGATGACTATATATCCTATTGGGCTTCAAAAATGATAAAATATTTAAGAATGAAGTTAACAAAGAAGTGTAAGACTTATATGCTAAAAATTACAAAACATTGCTGAGAAAAATAATAGAGCTCAGTAAATGCAAAGACAGTCTGTTTATGAATTGGAAAACTCAATGTTGTTAAGATGGTAGTTCTTCCCAAATTGATCTGTAGGTTCAATGCAATCCCTATCAATTTTTTGCAAAGATTAGCAAGCTGGTCCGAAAATATCTATTGAAATGCAAAGGACAAAGAATAGCCAAAACAATTTTACAAAAGAAGAAAGTCAGAGGACTTATGTTTCTTGATTTCAAAGCTACTTCTTGATTTCAAAGCACTGTGGTACTAACATAAGGACAGATGTACAGATAAATGGAAAAAAATTGAGAGTCTAGAAATAAACCTATATATTTGGGGTCAACTGATTTTCATCAAAGGTGCCAACAATTCTATGGGGAAATTATAATCTTTTCAACAAATGGTACTGAGACAGTTGGATATCTACATACAAAAAGACCCTTACCTCACACCATAAATTAAAGTTAATAGTCCGAAATGGATCATGAACCTAAATGCAAAAAGTAAAATTATAAAACTTTTAGAAGCAAGCAAAGAAGAAATTCTTTCTGACCTTGGGTTAGGCAAAGAGTCCTAAGAACAACCACTAAAAATACCCATATATCCATAAAATATAAAATTGGTAAACTAGACTTGAAATTAAACATGTTTGTGCTTCAAAAACACCATTAAGAAAGTGAAAAGAGACAATAGTATGAGGAAGGCAGGAGGGGGTTAGAAGTGGGGAGGAAGAGATCAATGGTGGAAAAAGGGAGAACATCTATAATACAACAATAAAGATAAAAAATAAATAAATTGAAGAAAAAAAAAGTAAAAAGTAAGCCATAGACTGGGAGAAAAAATGTCCAAATCACATATCTGATAAAGGGCCTGTATTCAGAATACATGAAGAACTTTTATAATTCAATAATAAGAAAGCAATCCAATTTAAAAAATGGAGGGAAAAAAGAAAGATTTGAGCCCTGACCAGTTTGTCTCAGTGGTTAGAGCATCAGTCCGCAGACCAATGAGTCGCGGGTTCAATTCAGGTCAGGGGCTTGCGGTTCGTCCCCAGCCCCGGTCAGGGTTGTGTGGGAGGCAACCAGTCGATGTGTCTCTCTCACTTCTCTCTCCCTCCTTCCTTCCCTCCCTCTCTCTCCTTCCTTCCCACTCTATCTGAAGATAAATATAAAAATATCCTCAGGTGAAGATTAAAAAATATATATTTGAGTAGATATTTCACCAAAGAAGATATATGAATGGCTAATAAGCACATCAGAAGATGCTCAACACCATTGGTCATTAAGGACACGGACATCAAAGCCTCAGTGAAATACTACTTTATGTCCACTAGCATGGCTATAATAAAAAAGTCAGACGATAATAGTGTGGAGGAACTGGAGTCCTCGTGCATTTCTGGTAGTCATGAAAAATTGTGGAGACACTTTGAAAAACAGTTTGGCAGTTCCCTAAAAAGCTAAACATAGAGTTACCATATGACTGCAATCCTACCCTTAACCCAAGAGAATAAAAACATGTGTCTACATAAAGACATGTTCATGATCACCCCAAAGTGGAAACAATCCAAATGTTCATCAGCTGGCTAATGGATAAATAAAACATGGCATATCAATACAGTGGAGTACTATTCAACAATGAAAAGGAACTATTGATACATGTTACAATGTGGATGAACCTCACAAACATTATTCTTTTTTTAAAATATGTTTTTATTGATTTTTTTTAGAAAAAAAGGAAGGGAGAGAGAGAAACATAGATGTGAGAAACACTGATCGGTTGCCTCCTGCACGCCCCCTACAGGGGATCAAGCCCGCAACCCCTGGCGTGTACCCTGAATAGGAATCGAACTGGGACCTCTTAGTCCATGGGACAACACTCAATCCACTGAGCCACACTGGCCAGGCAGATTTTTCTAAGAAGCTAGACATAAAAGACCTCATATGATTCCATTCATGTGAAATGTTCAGAGGTAAATCTATAGAAGCAGAAAGTAAATGAGTATTTGCCAGGGGATGGGTTTGGCTGCAAATGGGCCCAGAGGAACTTTTTAGGGTGATGGAAATGTTCTAAAACTGGATTGTGTTAATGGTTGCACAATTCTGTATATATATTTTTAATTATTAAATTGTACACATAAAGCAGATGAATTTTATGATATGTACATTGCACCTCAGCCAGGCTTTTTATAAAAAAGGAGATGTAAATATAATTTAAAATACGTCACAAAAGCAGCATGCTGGAACAGGGGATCAGAGAAGGGTCAGGCCACTGTTTAATATGATTTCTGTCTGTCTGTTTTCTCCAGTTTACAACTTTTGGATGAAAGAGCATGGAGGATCTATTGTCAATATCATCATAATAATTAAAAATGGATTTCCAGGATTTGCGTAAGCATTTTTATATATTTTTTCTATGTGTCAAAGGTTCAGAAATAGCCAAGTAAAACAAAAAAACCACTGAAATAGTAATCAGTAAAAATTTACTGTATATACACCAAAATGACTGTTTGAAAACTGGGAGCACCCAAACCAAAACATGGAATGGGACTCAGATGCATATTGTTAGACAGCAGCTTGTACAGTGAGGAAGCAATGACTATTTCTTCTTCACACTGATGTGTTCCAGTGTTTGCATTTTCAGTGGTTACCTCATACTCACCAAGATCATTAATCCTTTAATGAGTTGTGATCTCAATACTTAGCATTTCCCTTTATTTGAACTTTAAAAATGTACTTCTAAAACATTCCCATTCATAATAGAGTTGCCAGGTATACCAAGAAAAGAAAAACATATAGGGTGCTCTATTAAATAATTTTTTATTGCATATATATCCCACATATTGCATGGGACATGCTTATGCTAAAATTTTGTCACTATTTATCTGAAATTCATATTTAATTAAATGTCCTTCATTTTATTCGATAACTCTAATGCAGATATTACTAAACTGGTCATCATAATTGGAAGACATCTTTTTTGTTAATGTGTGGAAATGAAACTAACCTGTGTTAATTTAGATTTGAAAACCATATACCTATTTTCAGTTTAGACAGAACTGCTAAATTGTTACTCCACAGTAAAATTTGACTTATTTGAGTCCTTTGGTTTTGATAAATTTTTACATTGCAAACTGTTGTTTTTTTTTTAAAAAGCTGTCAATGAACTAATTTAGCCTACTGGCTCAGTAGATCCTTTCACAGAAGTCGAAAAGGCCATCCAAATAGAACAGGTAGAAAAACAATATGCCAGAAAGTTTGAAAACCATAAGTTTAGCATTTAAAAAGTCTGGTTTTAAAAAAAAATTTACTTTTTCTGATTTCTTTAGTACCTTTTTTTTTTTTTTTTTAAGTCCTTACCCAAGGACATGTTCATTGATTTTTAGAGAGGAGAAGGTAGAGAGAGAGAGAAGGAAGCAATATGAGAAAGAAACATGGATCAGTTGTCTCCAGCAGGCGCCCCAACCCAGTCCAGGGATCAAACCCACAACCTAGTTATGTGCCCTGACCTGGAATCAAACCTGCAACCTTTTGATGTACGGGATGATTCTCCTACCAACTAAGCCACACCAGCCAGGGTTCTTTTATAAACTCTGATTCTTTTACTCTTTTTAAATGAAAAGTTTTTTTATTTTCCAACCTAAAATCCTTATTGTTGTTAAATGGACACATCTTAATATTATAAAAACAATGCATGTAAATATATAACTGTATAAGGTAGAAAGTAAAATCGTTTATACCCTTGCATCCCAGAAATAACCTGTTAACTTATTAAGATAATGACCTTAATTTCTTTATAATTATTAAGTAATCTATAATCTGTAGGGTGGCATTTTGGCACCATGTGAATATTTTCTTTGTCATCATGATTTTAGCAACCATTGTTGATCCTTATCTGAATCAGTTATTACATTGAAGGTATAAAATGTTGATTTTTCTGATTTCATAATTACTTCTATATTTATAAGCAGATATTGTTCCATAAAAAGATTTTTTCCACCACACTCATCCCTTTTCTCTATATACATTTATTGATATTATTCATAATAATATCATCATTATTAAACTTTTTGCTATACCACCATAAACTTACAGATTTTTTTCAAATTAATTGTTTCAAATGTATATGCAGTTTCAAATTTAATAGAAATTTGTATTGTTCCTACATTTTGCTATTACAAATAATCCTACAGTGAATAACATTGTACACATTTGTTTTGTACTTGTGAAGGTATATCTTCAGGGTACATCCTGGAAGTTGGGTCGCTGGGTGAAGAGTAAATGGATACCGCAGGTGTCCAAATTTCTTTCTGTGTTGCACTCCCGCCAGCAATATGTGAGAGTGCCAGTTCCCCACAGCTGCACCCAAATGGGTGTATCAACTTCTGGACAACCGTGATGGGCAAGAAGTGGTATTCTCAGAGGAACATCTTTTCATTTGTTGAAAGACTATCTGGATATCTTTTTTGTGTGTGTTTGGTCTGTATTGCTATCTTGGCACATTTTTCTATGGGGGTTCTGACCATTTTCTTAATTTTGTCAAAGGCTAGTCTCTTTTCCATTATAGTCTGTGCAAGGGAATTTAGACTGATTTGCTGACCTTTTGGGTCATTGTCAGGAATTACAAGGACAAGAGATGGGCCAAAAAGCAACTCACATGTCCAATGTAGAGACATTTTTTTTGTGTATGTGGCTCAAATGCCCATTAGTGGGTGAATGAATAAGCAAATTTGTGGTATATCTATATAACAGACTAATTCTCAGAAATAAAAATGATGAACTCTTGACTCATGCAATAATATGGAAGAATCTGAAAATAATTATTCTGACTGAATGAAGCCAGATGAAAGAGAACATATACTGCATGATTTCCTTTATGTATATAAGTTGTGGAAGCTTTTAAAAATTTATTAGTGCTAAATTCACTGAGAGTTGCACATGATTCTGTCTTTTATTTATAAACTACAGGAAGATAATGAAGCAAAGTAACAGCCTTAAGGGCAGTTTTTTATTCATAATCTGTTACTGCACAGATGGTAAGAAGTTTTAAATCACATCTGATGCAGAAATAAGGCCTGTAATTTGGAAAATTTATCTGTGAAAGAAGGGATGTGAGACCTGTTATTCAAATGGTAAAATAAAATCTTACCCACATCTGGACCATTGTTTAGATAAATGCCAATCCTTCTGGGCTTTCCCTTTACAAGAGTGACTGGAACAGCTCCTCATTCAACATAGTCACCATTCCACAGCTGAATTGTCCACCCTCTGTTCTGTCCTTACTGGGGGAGAGGAGGTCACTTTCCGTTCACAAAAACGGAGTCTTTACAAACCCCATGGTTCACTCAGCCTTGTCATCCACCTGCAACCTCCCAGTAATGCTGGCCAGAACCAAATCCTTCAGAACCCAGGACTATTGGATCAGCTGTAAATCTCTGGATTTAGATGAACTGGATTCTTTGCTTTTTCTTCACAAATGTCACAGATTTTTTTTTTTTTTTTTAATCCTCAGAGACAAGGAGATTAGGATGTGTTGTTCAGGATCCAGAGTAACTTCTTTCAACTCCTGCATAATTTTCTGCAGAGCTGAGTGCTGCGGAGAAAACTGCCTCCTTCTCCTTAACTGGAAGGAGTAGTGCTGGGGGTTGCAGACTTTCCTACCTGTCGCCAGTACTCTTGACATCCATCAGCAATGTCCCTTCTGACATCACACTCTTCTCTGCCACCTTTCTAGGAGAGCTTTGACTGTGGAAATGTAGTCTGAACACGCTGTTATGTTTGCATTGAGCTTCTATTGAATGTCGTCTTCATCAGCAGACCTTGAGAGATCTGTGTAGGAGAAGAAAAAGAGTTTTCCCTCTACCCTTTCAGTTCTTGGGTGCAACCCCTGTAATAAAAGACAGATTAACAAGAGAATAAAACAAACAAGTTTATTAATATGTAACCCTCATGGATACATGGGAGATACCCAGGGGAAAATGGTAACTGCCTGAGGTGGCTTAGAATTCAGACTTAAATACCGTCTTACTAAGGAAAGAGGAGGGGAGATGTAGGCCTCGTATGGGAGAGAGAGTAAATGATTTTTAGAAGAGATGAATTGACCCTTGGAAGAATAGATGGGAGGTATAGTAGTTTGTGACAAAGTTTGCCTGGGAGTGGTGTCTACTTCTAATCTCCTCTCCTGTGAGAAGAATTAATCTTCCTGTAGTTGTTGAAACTCCCAGAGAGGGGATTTATGACAATGGAGTTTCTTTTGGAATCTGTCTTCTGGCAGATAAAGGGAGTTCAGAGAAAGCCTCTCCCTGCATTTGATGTTTTTCAAGTGCCAACAGCTCAAAACAACCAATATGTCAATTTAGCATTTTGGGGCTGAAATGTCCTAAATTCCTATGGTCATATTTTGGGGTAGCATTCTTTGATACCCTTCAACTGCCTCTTACTCATGCTCTATAAACTGGTTCAGGTGCTCAAATTCAGAGAGTAATTTCTGTCTCTGGTTTTCCACCTGTCTCTCAGTTCTGGTGGTTTTCTCTCGTGGGTGGCTACTAGTTTCTGAATGTCTGACACTTGCTTCTTCAGGGACTCCATGTAACTGCGGAGCCTTTTCTTGAGAGGCAGGACCTCATGTGGTAGCCCTGGTGGTCAAGGAACTGAGTGGACAAACACTTCGAGGTCCTCCTCATAGACAAGGGTCAGGACTTGATTGTACTTCCTACAGAAGCATGTCGGTTCCTGCCCCTGCCTCTTGCTCCTGGAGGAGCTTGGCCATCCTTTAGTCATCCTTCTCAGCTGGGTGTTGCTCCAGAAGGGCCCCTCTTAGCACTGCTGGCAACACACAGGACAAGGGAACCTGTCCTGTAGGTCTGCCCAGGACTGTGGGATGCAGTAGCAACAGAAATTGTGGCCACATTTGATGGCAATAGGGTCACACAGGTAATTTCCAACAGATGGAGCTGTTGGCTCTGCCTGGATTCCCATCAGGGTGGCTGCAGCTGACACTAGGGCTGTGTGGGTTTCCTTCAGGAAGAGTCTGTAGAGACTCTCTAGTGAGAAGTGGATACACCCTCAGATCTTACATACGTGGTTCTGAGGACCTTGTCGTTAGAAATTGTAAGCCATAGCATAGCTGTACCTTCTGCCTAGAATCCCTGTGTGGGCACAGACCTAAATATTTTGAACCTCCTGCTGGAAATATGTTACAATTTATTTAAATTTTGATATGTTGAAAAATTCTATTGAAACTATTTCTAGCCTGATGTATGAATTTCATATCCCTTATTATCTACAATTAATTTTTTTTTAAAAAAAAACACCATACTATAACCCTCAAATTACCAATTTGTTTTCCTCCATAATAAAAATGTTCTTCATAATATTTCTCTTAGGTTTGTGTGAACTGGGGGAATCGTATGCGGCCTACACAATATGAGATTTGTTTGACTGTCAGACAGATAGTGTTTTGGCTTTAATATGGGAGAACCCAGTTCTTTCCCATTGTTCAGACAGAGACTCATACACACAGAACTTCATGACAGAATGTTCTCGTGGGGCTCTGACAGGTCATTGACACACCTGCCAATTTAGTAAATGAGATAGTCAACAAAAGCTAATTATAATGTTTCTATTTTTGTCTTTTAAAGGCATAGTGGAGCGGCCAGAGAAGGTGTCTACAACCTCACCAAAACCTTGGCTTTGGAATGGGCCAAAAGTGGAGTAAGGATCAACTGTGTTGCCCCTGTAGGTAAATGTTCTACATGAACAAATTGTGCTCTTCTGATTCCATTTATGTTGTTGATAGAGGTATTGGTTACTGTGCATATGTAGCAGAAAAGATGGGCGTTTGAAAATAGATCAGAAGAATTATTCTTTGATTTCATTGTTAAGGTTAAATTAAGCCAACAAATCTCAATCCTGGCTGTATATTAGAATTATCTGTGAACTGTTTCTAAAATAGTGATGTATAAGCTTGGCTCCAAACTGTGGAATCCAGGCACTGGTATTTTAAAAAGCCACCCAGGAAATTCAAGTACACAGTGAAGGTTGCAAAATCACTGCTTTAAAGAATGAATTTTTCTGGATTATTATATTATTTTTTGGTTTATCATTAATCCTTTATTAGGAGAGAGAGAGAAACTAAAAGTCAACGTTTTAGGAAGAAATTCCAAGTTAAAGATCAATTAGAAGTCAAGAGAAAATTTCTCTGAAACCTAATGTAAGTGATGAGGGGGAAAATCACATGTTCAACTTCAAAAATCATCATTTTTGTGTGAAGTAAGATATAGTTTGAGCTGCCTTGAGTATTACCTATTGGCTATGTACTGAGACATTAAATGAAACATCTCACTCATTCTGCAAAACAGCTCAAATCTACTTCTCTGTTTCCTTGTCATTGCTAAGATAGGAATCATCTCTCGATCTGAAACTCTATAGTATCTGTGGATATAATCTATAACACTATATACTATTTATAGATATTGTTATCCATGCTACTCAATGGGAACTAAGCATGAACTGACTTGTTGACATTAGTAGAAAATCTCATATTTAACAAATTGCAGGCTCGTAGCCAGAAACTTCATTTCCCTTCAGTTCTTCCTTTAGCTGACATTACCTTACTCATATTACATGCTAATATTTATAGGATACATTAAATATAGTTCTATTCTTAATGTTGATACCTTGGAATACTGGCCTCCAAAATGCATTTCTTGAAAACCTTTAGTGGTATGTTAGTATTATAAGCACATTACTAAAGTCAGGTTTGCCCTCGTGAGTCGTTTTTAGGTTTAATGTCTAGACCTTAAAACTTCTAGAAGATGTATTCCTTCTTTAAATAAAAGGTTACAAATTGTTTAATTGGAAACCATTATATCACCCCCGTGTCATTTGGAGTAATGCCACGAAATTTCATCATCTTTTACACCTGTGTTTCTTCTCCTCCTCCCTGTAACCTCTGTTATAGTTTTGAGCCAATAACAAATAGCTTATCCTGTGTTATACAGGGTGTTTTTTTTTTGTTTTTTTTTTTTTGTAATTTCCTTGGTTTTATAAACCCATGAAAGCTATATAAAAGAATTTTTAAACAATTAAAATTTTAGTTTATTTATATTAGATTCTTTTTGCGATTTTGCTTTAGGTGAAAAGCCATGAAAATACTGCATCTCACATAACCATAGGCCAGTCTTGTGTTGTAAAATAGAGAAGCCCAATGGGAAATAAAACAGACTCCCCTATCTCACTGTTCCCAGTTAAGAGCCTCCCTAATCTACTCATATAATTATGCTTTCAGAAACCACGTCTTTTACGAAAAAATCCAGGCTTTGACTGGTTATTAAGGAAGAGGAGGTCACAAAATGTGCATTCAGATACTCCAATTGTAGTAGTGGTTGAGTGTATTTCTTTGACAATATTGAGAAAATGTAATATTAGAAATGTTAACTTTTCTATGAAGCCACTTAATGTTTGGTATTGTTGGATAGACTGCCTTGATGCCTTTACAATTAAAATGTAACCTTATGTTCCTTATTTTCTTCCTGTTTTATATCTAAACATAGGGAGTCATTTATTCCAAGACTGCTTTTGACAACTATGGTCATTTGGCAAAAGGCTTATTTGAAAGCTCCTTCCAGAGAATCCCAGCTAAAAGAGTTGGAGTTCCTGAGGAGGTAACGTATATTTCTAACATTGATTAGGATTACTTTATTTCATACTTTGGAACTTAGTAACACTTTGGTGTCCTTTTTACGCAGTGTGTTTGGCTGACAGAGATGATGCTCCACTGCCACCAAACCATCTCCCTGGGCTATCTGGCTCTGGGGAATGTCCTGCGTGTGCTCTGAATGCTCACAGCAGTCTTTGTTTGGGAGCAAATGCAGTGTGAATTAAGAACAGCAGGTTTTTATTGTTTCATTGTACTTTTCAGCGATATTATTTTATCTTGTGACACTTGTTGGTGTGCCGGACCCTAAGCAAGCCAGACGATTTCGACTCTATGACATTCCATGCACAACTTCTGTAGGGCGGCCAGGTTTAAGTATGAAAAAATCAATAGCTTTCTTAAATGGTAGCTATATGAGTCTTAAAATGCAATGAAAAAGAAAAAGGATATCATTTCCACAAGAATAATAAAAACTAAAATACCTAGAGTAAACTTAGCTCTGAAAAGAAAACATTTTATTACTAAAGGCTAGGAAAAAAAAAAAAAAAGACCAGAGTAGAGAGACATGTCATATTTCTCAATGGAGAGAATCAATGTTATTGAAATCAAGTTTTTCTAAAGTAATGTATAAATTTAATATATTTTTGGAGTTTAACACACTGATTCTGAAGTTTGTCTAGAAAAATGTTTGTGTGAAAACAGCCAAAAGTGTGTTGAAAAAGAATAATGGGGAGATTTAATCTCCCTGATATCAAAACATATTTATTTACAATGCCTGGTGCTGGTACTGAAATAGATTAAAATTAGCGGAATAGAATGGACCCTTGTATCAGTACCATGTATTTATGGGAGTTTATAGGATAAAAGTAGCATTTCAATATATGGGGAAAGAACAGACCATACAGCAAAAGTCTTGCAGCAATGGGCTGTTCATTTAGAAATAAATTAGACCCCCTCTCTCACATCACACACATACAAAATAATTTTCAGATATATTGAAGTGCTAAGTGTGAAAGCAAAACTATACAACTCTTGAAGAAAATGTCTTCTAATTCCTAGAACTACCTTTCATGATCAGTTTGATCTATATCTTTCCAGAAATTTACTATGCATACACAAAAATATCTATATTTATAGACTTTCTTTTCACAAAAATGAAATTTTACTTTACGTTCTTTTCTGCAACATGCTATGACTATGCCATAATATATTTAATTAAACCCTGTTGTTGCACATTTAAGTGCAAGTTTTCCAAAATTCTAATTTTTGCCTGAAAGCTGAAATCTTATCATTGATAATAAATACTGTCAGTCGTTTCTCTTTGAAGTGACGTTTGAAAAAAATGTCTGCCCAATGACCAAGTATCAATAACTGCACTTTGTTCTTTCAAGTAAAAAATGGTGTTTCATGGAAAATGTGACTAGTTTAGTTTGCAACTCAACTGCACTTGCTCTTTCTTGAGGGAACCATTATACTTCTGTATGTAACAGAAGAGCTTGATGTGTAGTTCCTATTTCATCACACAGGATATTGAAAAGGTGTAGGCTCAGTGGTTGAAATCAATACAATTAGTCATCTTTACTGCTTCACTAAGGATATTCTAACATGAAACAGGCTCCCCCACCCCCATGAAGGATGTAATTATTGCCAGTGAAGGATATAATGATTGCTATTATATGGATCACTAAGTCAGTTTTATGTTCCTGCCAAGACTCCTGCTGAGGCTCCAGCCGTCTTACCCACCATTGCTTTGGCACTGTTGGTACAAATGTTAGCAAAGTGAGAAAGGCAAATAAGGACTTAGTATTATTTTGAAAGTAGTTTAACCTGCAAATCCCCTGAAAAGGTCTTAGATACACCTAGGGTTTTGCTGATCATCCTTTAACTAATAATGTAGGTATTGCCTTCAAAAAGTTTGGTTGTGAAGGGAAGCAGAGACGATGGTAGCTGTGTGAGATGCAGATTGAGAGAGTTTTGGCTTCCGCCTGGTTGTGTCCTAGCATCCCTAGTTCATGTTTCCAAGATATTCTGATTGTCCCAGTTAACCACCAATGTCTGATTTGGGGCAGAATTTTCACAACAGGCCATTGGCCCAACTGCTTAACAGTGAGTTGCCTTCTCTTAAATGACAGTTCCTGGGGTAGTCAGGAGGGTCAAAATGTAGCTGTAGTTTCAAAAGGAACTGCCTTGACCTTGCTTGGTGTCTGTCAATATCTCTTGGAAAGGAGATGCAACACATGGCAGATCCTTCAATTGGCTTGTGAGATCCTGCACACTCATTTTTACAAATTAAGCAGTTAAGGGCCAGTGAGGTTCAGTAATTAGCCTAAGGCCATGAGGAGGACATGGTGCTGACATTCAAACCCAAGCTTATTTAAAACCCTTGTGATGTGATCTTTGATAAACAGAACTGAACGTAACCAGGTAATGGAGCTAAAAGAGGTGTCGCCCATATAGATAAAGTTGATGCAGGTTGCCAGTCTCCATTCACGTTTATTGATTGATAAAACTATGGTGAATGGTCTGGCCGGTGTGGCTCAGTGGTTGAGCATCAACCCATGCACCAAGAGGTCGCCGGTTTGATTCCTGGTCAGGACACATGCCCAGGTTGTGGGCCCGATCCCCAGTGGGAGGCATGCAGGAGGCAGCCAATTGATGTTCTCACTCATCGATGTTTCTCTCTCTCCTTCCCTTCCTCTCTCTCTAAAATCAATAAAGAAAAAAAAAAAAAACTATGGTGAATAGCTTGGTACTTCAAGCCCATCCATCAAATGGATTCCATTAAAGTGAAAGTTAAGAAGACTTCATCTGAAGATATTACACTAATGGCTAGTTAATTTGGTAATTATCAAAAGTTTATTAGTTACTTTAGCCCTATGTTGAGCTCCCAATGAAAGGTAAAGCAGGCATCATGAATAGTTACATGTCTTTTACCTGGCAGATAGCCTCCATTCAATTCAGTATTATTTAAGGATGCCTGCTCTGTGGGCAAAGACTGTGAGGAGCTAGGCAACGCATCATCCCCTTATTGGGGGGAAGAGATGCATAAAGATTCCTTCATTCTGTATACACTTATTAAGTGCTTATTTTCAAGGATGGGACCATCACTCAGTATTTAAAACAAAATTCAACATGAAGCCACATTTATTGCTGGCAGCCTGTTTGAGCAACGTGGACTGTGGGTCTTTTGCTTTTTCTGGGGAAAAATGTGGTTTCAGGGATTTGAAGACTTCCAAAGGTCATGGTTATTTGTGGGAGAGGTTTGTTCTTTGGCCGGATTTGGAAAGGAGCTTATTGGAGAGAGTCTTCCCAACTGACTTTCAGAATCAAGGAGCTTTGATTGGTTAGTCATTGGTTGGTTGACTAACAAAACATGTTGACAAGGTGAGTTGTCATTGATTAAACAGGGCAATATAAGTCTGCTGGTTAACTTGTTACCATGGCTCAGATCTCTCTACCCTGTCCCAAGAATGTGGGAACTTGTCAATTATTAATAAATATAAAAATAGAAATAATAAGTCACATATGTAGTTTTAAGCTTCCTAGTAGCCACATTAAGAAAAGTAAAAAGAGGTATCCTTAGTTTTAATAACATATTTTACTTAACCCAATATATTTAAAGCATTATCATTTCAATGTATGATCAATATAAAAATGATTGATGTGATATTTTACATTCTTCTTTTCATAGTAAGTCTTCAAAGTCTGGTGTGTGTTTTATACTTACAGCACATCTCAATTCAGACTAGCCCTGTGGAAAGTGTTTAGGGAGTGCCATAGGGCTAGTGGCCTCCGTTTTAGACAGTTCATGTCTATAGGAGCTGCTGGGGACACAAGGAGGGAGAGAAAGCTATGCCTGCCCTCCAGGGTCTCAGAGTCTCAAAGAGGCAAAGCCATGGGAAGAAACGTGGCTACAGTGCTCAGTACAGGACCAGGACTAGAGTGAGGCAAGCAAGCCATGGACACAAGATTTAAGAACGTGCTCACTCTCGGGGTTGTGCTAGTGTAGGGTCTGCCCCAAGAGTGAGCACCTCCTTAAATGCGGCACCCTAAGCCCCTCATTAGGCACATGCATGTTCCAGCCCTGCCCGGGAGCCTGATAAAATGGTAGATTCTGAGGCCCAACCACAGAGCTTACATTCAGAAGCTCTCAAGTAGGGTCTAGGAATCTGGAGTGTCAACAAGCATCCCTACGAGTTCCAGTGCAGGTGTTTAGGATCACCCTTTGAGGCACTCGGCCTGTGCCAACAGCCTCACATGAGAGTCCTTTACATCCAGTGGAGTCATTTCTCTCGTTCTCTCTGGTTTTGGGAGTAGATGTTGCTGAACTCATCAGTGAACTAGCTGGAGTTTTAGGGGATGCACTGGGATTCTGAATTCCTTTTTGCAAAAAGCCCCTGTAGTCTGAGTTGCTGGGTTTTTAGCTTGCAGGACCATAGACTAAGCAGACGAGCATGCCATGTTACTGTTTTACGGGCCCATTGACTACTTCAGGGACGTAAATATAAAAGCGCATGGCAGTGATGAGAAGTACGGTTGTGGGGGCCACTTAAAGGTGTAGAAGGAACTGAGTTGTTTGAAATAGAAAAGAGCCCAAATTAAGCCCTGTATTTACTTTGGCTTCTTCTCATTGTGTAGCTTATTTGACACTGTCAATGGATCTGTCCCAGCTTGCTGTCTTCACCCTAATCTCTTACCTGATTTTCATGCTGCTCAAATGAAAAAGAAAAAAGGGAGTTTCTATGTCCTGTCGGATTCTGGCGCACGTACACCTTGGAATTCATGTCGCAGTCACGGGCTCTGAGATGTGTTGACTCAGGATTGAGAAGCAGGCAAATATGAGACATGTCTCTTTTCTGTGTGTTTTTCCATTTCTAGATTTCCCCTCTGGTATGTTTTCTGCTGTCTCCAGCAGCTTCCTATATCACTGGACAGTTGGTGAACGTGGACGGGGGCCAGTCTTTGTACACTCACTTGTATGACATACCAGGTGAGTAGTCAAGCAATGAGTAGTCACTAACTTTATGCCTTTTCGTGTTCACATTTTCAGACTATCTTAGAGTTTCCTCTCATAGCACATCAAAATGCGTAAAATGTTTATATTTATGATACGGTTTTGAAAGGAATGTTCCTTATCACAAAAATATCTAAATGTCTTTATTTATGGAACTTAGCTTTATATATATTTAAAAAGGTAGTTTGTGTGTTTGTGTGTGTGTGTGTGTGTGTGTGTGTGTTTAAGTTAGTAGAATTTTAACCTTAAAAAATATTCTCAATATGAGTATATATGTGTAAGGAGGAGATAGGAAAAAAGGCAAGAAGTTGCCATATTCTTTTAGATTGAGTTCTCTTTGTTCCTCCAGTAAGATCTGAGCGGAAGAATCAGACCTGTTAGGTGGAGAGGGGTTATGGTGCTACTTCACACTATCTTTGGGATATAGATCGAATGAAACCATATGAATTTGCTGTATTCATTTTTGATATACAAAACAGTTTAATAAGGCTCAACTAAATGTAGATATTACAGACAAATGTGTGTGTGTGTGTGTGTGTGTGTGTGTGTGTGTCATGGGTAGACCAGAGAATTTTGGGGTTGAAAGTGTCCTTAAAAAATCAGTCCAGCAAGGTCAGTGTGGCTCAGTGGATTGAGTGTTGGCCCATGGACTGAGAGGTCCTGGTTTGATTCCCAGTCAGGGCACATGTCTGGGTTGCAGGCTCGATCCCCAGTAGGGGGTGTGAAGGAGGCAGCCAATCGAGTTTCTCTCTCATCGATGTTTCTATCTCTCTCCCCCTTCCTCTCTCTCTAAAAAATCAGTAAAAACATATTTTTAAAAATCATCCTGGCTGGTGTGGCTCAGTGGTTGAGTGTCGACCCATACATCAAAAGGTCGCTGGTTCAATTCCTGGTCAGGGCACACGCCCAGGTTGTGGGCCTGATCCCCAGTGGGGGGCATGCAGGAGGCAGCCAATTGATGCTCTCTCTCATTGATATTTCTCTCTCTCTCTCCCTCTCCCTTACTCTCTCTCTAAAAATCAATTAAGAAAAAAAAAAATCAGTCCAATATCCTAATTTTACAAATGACAAAACAAATCTATGGAAATTAAAAGGCACATTCAAGCTAATCACTCCCAAAATATAGAAAAAGATATAAAATTCAAATCTATTCAAACTGTTGCTCAAGATAGTTGATTAAGTGGCTACTAGCAAATTAAAATGTGGTTCGTGTAATACATGTGTCTTTGAATTTCATATCAGGGACCCAGGTTCAACCTACCCTTTCATATGCTAACAGTCTAATCAAGGCTAAGGATGTTTACATTAATAAATGATTAGTGTGGAACTGTAATATTACTTATTATTTCCCCCTCCCACATATACTTCACTTACAACATCAATGGTGATGGACATAAGATACTTTGGTTTTAAGGATCTCAGTTGTGAACACAGAAATGCCTACATGGTTATGCAACATTGTTTTCTGATAGTATTTAAAATAGTAAGAGTAGGAGAGAGTCTTTCCACTTCCCTCACTGGTAGAGTCAGTAGTATTTGTTAAGATGAGTTCACTCTTTTTCCCTTATAAGGGGAAAGAAATTCCAGGTGGCTGCTTCTCCAAGCTTCCAGTGAAATGATTTTCTTTTGTTATTCTAACACTACTTTTATCAGTACAAAAACATTTTTTAAGGTTTTGTTTTTTTTTTTCATTTTTTGTTCAGATAGAGTGGGAGGGAGGGAGAGGAAGAGAGAGAGAGAGAGAGAGAGAGAGAGAGAGAAACATCGACGCGAAAGGGACACATCAAGTGGCCGCCACCCGCACGACCAACCAGGGCCGGGGACAAACTGCAACCGAGGTACATGCCCTTAGCGGAAACCGAACCCGGGTCTCTCTGTACCGCAGGCCGACGCTCCAACCACTGAGCCAAACCGGCCAGGGCCATTTTTTAAGTTTTTAAGGAAAGCAGCCACATCTGCTTTTTAAGAATATACTCCCCCCAAATTATGAGTGGGAATATTCAGCCTTCCCTTGTAGTGTTTTCTTGAAGTTTGACAGCCCTGGAGTGAGGACGCTTGCGATGGAAACCTGGTTATACCCTTATTAGCTCTTTGATCTTGGGAAAATTAATTTCCATAAGGCTCCATTTTCTTTTCTATCAAGTGGGTTCACTTGTAGCATTGATTTTGTAAGCTGTCAGGAGGATCAAATTAGATAATGCACATTTAAAGCTCTGGGTCAGATAGGATGCTTTTAGATGCAACCCAAACTGGCTTGAGCCATACAGGAATTTGTTGCCTCGAATAACTGAAAAGCAGGTGAGACTTCACTCTGCAGCTCAGTGTTCTCATCAAGGACATTTTTTCCCTCTTACTCTGCTTTTGCTTCTATGATGTTGGTTACACTCTCCTGGCTGCAGGATGGCTGCCTGCCGTTCCTACAGCTACGTGCTTCTTTGTTCCCATCCATCTGGACAGAGAGAGAGGGGAGGAGAAGGACTTTCAACATTTCTAACAAAATTCTGAGATCCACTCTGCTTTGGACCAGTTTATGCAAATAACCATCCCCAACCAATAACCACAGCCAGGGGAATGGAGTGAATTGGTTGACTTAGGACAGTCAGTCATCAATCAGCGGTCTGAGTGAGATCACTTCCAGAACCTCATGGAATTAATTCTAAGTGCCACCAGGCTGTTGGAAAGAGGAGATGAGGGACTGGATGCTGGGGAGGCAACTAGATGCTCCTGGTACAAAGTAAGCACATTGTTTTAAAATCATCATCATTAAGGAAGTAACATTTATTGAATGTCTACAGTATGCCAAGTGCTGTACATGGGGTGTCACATTTAATTCGCACAACTTTAAAAGATAGATGTGATTATCCCCTTTAATGGATGAGAAAACTGAGGCTCAGAAAGAGTAATTTCTCCAAATTCTGAAAAGCTAGTAAGTGACAGAGCTGGGAATCAAATCCAGGATTTTCTCAGAACCTGTGCTATTTGTCCTAATAATTTCTTGTTTCTTTCTGAGAAAAGGGGTGGACCAGGGACAATAACAAGAGGGTTTGGTGGAAACTGGGAGGACTTATAAGGTTAATAGATTTGTAATTGACATGTGTTCCACTTAACAGATCATGACAACTGGCCGGAGGGACCAGGGGACCTTTCTGAGGTCAAAAGGATGAAGGAGTCTGTAAAGCATAAAGCCAATCTCTAAACTAAGGAAAGAAGGAGATGTCTTTTGTCCCAAAATGCCTTAACATCTTAAGAATGTACTTCTATACTTTATAGGACTTATAATTTGTATGGAAAAATCACTCTTGTGCTTTTTCATGTTATCAAATTTGTCTATGCAAAAACTATTCCTGAAATAAAGGCATTTTTAAGTCCAACCAACACCTTTGCCCTCCTCTCTTGATTTCTATCCTGAGGGAGGGCAAGAACCCCTTCACCGGTCACAGTTCTATCTTGAGAACTCTCCTTAGGCTGGTGGAGGCACGGTCCTGCTCCCCTTTCTTCCCTTCTCTTCCCGGGTGTGGATTCCATGAGCACTCCCTACCAACCCTCCTGACGCCAAGGCTTCCCTGGAAACCACTGAGACCACACTCCATGCACGATTCCTGAGATGTCGGTGCAGGATTAGCTCCTCCCAGCTGAGAAGATTTGCTCTTTTGCTACAGGTACTAGAGGTCTTCTCTCCAAGTTTTTCACTTTTTCCCCTTCACGGTCCTTAAAACAGCCTCTTCTGGTATTTGGGTGGAGGGGATGATGGGGAATGGGGAAGGATGTAAGAGGTAAGGAGGGTGCCTCGGTGTAAAATTCCTACCTGGAGTGACAGGCCTTTCTAAACTGAAAACAGCTGACAGAGCTAATGGAGAGAAGACCCTTGTGATGCTCAGCATGGGAAGGGAGGGTGGAGCTTAAGACTCAAGTGAGCAGACTTCACATCGTCATGGAAAAGGGTGCTCATGGCATATCCTTAAATGGGGCCTCGGTTTGACCAAGGAGAACATGAAGCATCTATCAGTGTTTTTTTTTTTAATTTTTTTTCTTTATTGATTTTTGGAGAGAGAGAGAGAGAGAGAGAGAGAGAGAGAGGAAGGGAGAGATAGATAGAAACATCGATGAGAGAGAACATCGATTGGCCGCCTCCTGCATGCCCCCCAGTGGGGATCGGGCCCACAACCTGGGTATGTACCCTGACTAGGAATCGAACTGGTGACCTCTTGGTGCATGGGTTGACACTCAACCACTGAGCCACACTGCCCAGGCTCTATCAGTTTGTTGAGAGTCTGGCTTTTTCTCTAAGTCCTGGCTTGTGGGGTTGTCCTGTTATGGAGGGGCTGGCTGACTGCCACCTTTCTTCAGACACAGCTCACTACCCATGCTCGGCAGACACCAGCCTCCCTCATTCCTGCTTCGTCTTCTCTGTTCCAGCTTCTTCCTGTTCCCTGCTCCTCACACCAACTCATACTTCACCTCCATTACCATGCAGAACAGGACAGCTCCCTCTTGTAGCTCATTTATCAGAGGGAATTTTCACCAAAGACAGTTCTCCCTCTGGGGAAATGCGCTCCTCTCTCTTAATTTATGTCATCAGACTGTTTCCAAGACAGGTTTATTTAAATAAGTAAAAAGTTAAATAAATAATAAAATTTAAAAACCAAAACTCTTCCACTTAAATTATTTCTTTAGATTACTCTTTTACATAAAATAAGAAATATATGTAATGTCCTATGCACTTTTCCATGGATTTCAGGCTAATAAATCAAGCAGCAATGCTTAATAAGGTCGAATGAAATAGTAAAATGATAATTATGTGGCACCTGCTAGCCAAGAGAAGAGGGGACTTACTGTTCAATTTAGCATTGCCCTAACAGCTGACTCTAGCCTAGAGCCAGTTTAAACCCTGCATTTGGATATAGCGGTGGCCCTTTGAGATCTAAGTCTGCACAGGCATTGTAGCGACAGCCACTTTCCCTCTGCGGAGTGGCAGCTGTCTAACCCATGTCAGATCCATCTCTGAAGAAACTGCAGTTCCTTTACAATGGAAGCCCACGAGGTGGCAGCATGGAGAACCACAGGAGGGTTTGTATACTATAACTTTCATGGGGAGATTTACCTGGAGTTTTGGTTGTGTAGAAAGTTGTAGGGTTCTGGCTTGTTTATGTCTCTCTGTGAGTGTTATGGAGAAAGAAGTAATATAAATAAGTGGAAGACCAAACATCCAATGGCATATGTTTGGCTATCTAGTAACACTGAGATTGGTAGGAGCTGGGCTTAAAGTTGGGGCAAAGCTTTGCGAGCCTTTTACAGCAAATATGAACAGTGCTCATGTACTCTTCATTACCATCAGTTTTGATGCATGCCTTCTATTTTGTAAGTTGGTATCACCTTGCATATAGGAGGCGCTTAATAATGTATATTAAGTAGAGTTTAATTGAATTAGGAACAAGTGTGCACGATGGATGGGTCCAGGTTTACGCTTAATTTTAGTTAGGTATAATATGGAGAGACTTTGGAGAGTGTAGAATACTTGGGATGGTAAGGAGGTGGGAAAAGGTCAGGTTCCAAGGTCACACCAGAAGGGCCGTTCTGGGCATCTGAAAAGTGTTTGTTATAGCAGGACAGTTAGCTGTGACAGTAGACTTAGACATGGGCATATAGTTAGGAACGGGAATATTGTTAGATAGAGCAGTATAATTAGCTATGAGAGTATAGTGAAATATGGCAGAGTAGTTAGCTACGGGAGTATAGTTAGGTATGACAGGATAGTTAAACATGAGAAAGTTGGAGGTGAGGTAGGGAAAGGAATCAAAAGGATGGGTGCCTTGGGCACAAATAAATACTGAACATTTCAGTATCATAATTTTCCAGGTTTTGTCCTGGGTAGTACTGTGAGGATGAGTACTGCGTATTTTTCATCTTTGTATTCTACGAGAGGTTGAGCACAGTGCCATGCTTATAAAGTGGACACTCAATAAATATTTGTTGAAATAAATAATTTCAGGTGGTCACAATTGGCTATGGAAGGCATGGGGTAGAGTCTGACTAAAGGACGTATACTTAATTAACAACAGTAATTATAGCTGATGTTTACAGAGCGCTTCCCAGTTTCCATGAAATTGTACTAACCGCGGTGTGTATTTAGCCTAATCCCGACTGCAACCACAAGGGGGCACTGTGATCCCCGAGCCCATGCTCTTAACCACCTTGCCATTGCTTCTCAAATTTGTGTGCATTAGTTTGCAGGGGCTGCCATAACAAGCTGCCACTTTGTGGCTTAAGCAACAGAAATTTATTTTCTCCTACTTCTGGAGGCTAGAAGTCGGACATCAAGGTGTCTGTGGGTTGATTTCATTCTGAGGCCTCTCTCCTTGGCTTCTCCTTTGGTCTTCCCTCTGTGTCTGTGTTCTCATCTCCTCTTCTTATAAGACCAGTCATGTTGGATTAATTACCTCATTTAACCTTAAGTACCTCTTTAAAGACTCTACTCAAATACAGTCATATGCTGAGTAGGACTTCAACATAGGAATTTTGGAGGGGACACAGTTCAATCCTTAACAGTGTGCCTCAGAATTCTCAAACCTCTAGAGTAGGCCAGGACTAGGGCCAGGGAGGTGAGGGGCCTGGAGTCATTTAAAGACATGCTCACTCTCAGGATTGTGCCCTAAGAGTGAGTGCCTCCTTAAATACACCCTAAATTCCTCATTAGCCTCACCCAAATCCCAGCCCTGCTTGGGAGCCTGATAAAATGGTAGATTCTGGGGCCCCAACTCCAGAGCTTACATTTCAGAAGCTCTCAAGTAGGGTCTAGGAATCTGGAGTGTCAACAAGCATCCCTACGAGTTCCAGTGCAGGTGTTTAGGATCACCCTTTGAGGCACTCGGCCTGTGCCAACGGCCTCACATGAGAGTTCCTTTACATCCGGTGGAGTCATTTCTCTCGTTCTCTCTGGTTTGGGGAGTAGATGTTGCTGAACTCATCAGTGAACTAGCTGGAGTTTTAGAAGAAGCACTGGGATTCTGAAGTCCCTTTTGCAGAAAGCCCCTGCACTCTGAGTTACTGGGTGTTGGACCTGCTCGAACCTTGGGCTGGAGTCCTTTCTGTCCATTCCAGATGGCAGAAGCTCCTTGGACACACACAACGCATTTGAGCCAGTGCATCAGCAGCTACCATTACTGAGTGTGGTGGCCATTGTTTTTGCCTTGCCAGTACCCATTCCCCTAGTTTTTGTGGCTCCAATTGATTTTCCTTAGGAAGGTCTCCCACTCTTAGTCCAACTGGCTTACTTTTCCTGTCTCCCCACTCTTCCTCACTTGGGCACTACAAGGGTGCGCATGAGACTCACGCCTGCTCGGTAGGTGCATTCGCTCCTTCTGAAAGAAAATTGGTTCCATGTCAGGCCAAGGAAGACATGTTTAAAGAAGACAGTGCTCTTTATAGTTTCTCTACTGGACTTAGGCAGCTCATATGTAGACTCTTCAGAAATTAAATACAACTTCTCATGCAAACTCTGGGTTCACTAAATAGTTCTTTTTCTGCTTTTATACATTTATTCAACACATTTGTTGAGTGCCTACTGTGTGCCTACACTGTTGTAGGTGCTGGGGATATTGCAAAAAACAAAACAAAATCCGTCTTCATGAATGGAACCTACATTCTAGCTCACGTATCTCCAGTTCCTGGCTCAATAAATATTTGTTGAATGAATAATGGAACGACACCAGCTATGTTGCTATGTTGCTGCAGGCATAGCTTTTCTGTGGAATGCACTAATGATGTGTGGGAGCTAAGTATTTTGATTTTCTATTTTTTTCACCCTGCATATGCCTTTTCCTCCAACTCTCAGAAGTCATCAGTAAATTCTTAAAGAGGAAGGACTTCAAAGTATACTAGTTGTTTTCAAAGCAGACTCTAGAGTTTGCCCTGCCATGGAAAAAATCTGAGAACATAGACCAGCAGTCCTAACTAAAAAACAAGCAGCTGATGGGTCTGTGAGTCACTAGTCACCCCAGGGGACTGCCTACTCCCCTGACATCAGGTGCCCAGGGGTTCTTGGTAAATGTCAGATGTTGCTGACTGTGATGCGTTGGTGTCAACTCAGGCAGCAGAAACAATCTAGTAGCACTCTAAAAAGAAGAAGAAGAAGAAGAAGAAGAAGAAGAAGAAGAAGAAGAAGAAGAAGAAGAAGAAGAAGAAGAAGAAGAAGAAAGCTCACTGCTCTCCTGTGAATGATGTCTGAAACAGGAAATGAGGTTACCAAAATGGGGTCTTAGCTGTCTAGCAGCTGAAGCTGGAAGGTTTGGTGCTGATTTTACTCCTATCAAAGGTCCAGTCCGATTTACCCCAAAACCAGGGAAATCATGAAGGTATTCAACTTCTGGGAAGATGAGCACTATGAAAACACATACAATTATCCTTAGGAAACTGAGAAATAGAGTACATTAGTTAAAAAGAATGTGGTGTAGTAATAAGAATAGATCTCCAAGACACAATAATTGCATTAAGTGGAAAAAGCTTGCAGACAGATTAATGAGTACCTTGTCTATTAATTAAAACAAAACTCACTACTAAAAAACTGACACACAATGATACTATATATACACCACAGGGGCACATATGTGTATATGTGTCCAGAAAAAAAGTTGTACCATATTGATGATAATGGTTACCTTGGGAGGGCTAGAAAAGGGACAGGACTGTGGACTGCAGTCAGGGAAATTTAACTGCAATATTTCAATTTTGTAGAGGAATGTTTCATTTATAAATTAACTTAAAATTAACTTTAAAAGAAAAATATTAATAGTTGTTAGAGCAGACAAACACTACACATGATCCTTAGTAAGGGGGGGCATTAACTTCCTGATCAACTCTGCTAAATAGATGTGGTTCTAGGGCTTTCTAGAAATATCCGGCCTGAAACAGATACATAAAAGACGCCCACACAGCCCTGGCAGGGTACCTCAGTTGGTGAGAGCATCATCTCAATACACCAGGGTTGCACATTGGATCCCAGGTCAGCGCACATACAAAAATCAACCAATGAATGCATGAATAAGTGGAACAACAAATCGATACTTCTGTCTCTCTCCCCTTCCTCTCTGTCTCTCTAAAATCAATAAAAAATTTTTTTTCAGAAAAGATGCCCACACATTGCAGAGATACAAATGTGAAGAGAAATATTGTCACATGTAGGCCAGTAGTATAGGGACTGGCATTTGCCCAACAGACCTATATTTGGAGTTAATCAATAGTGCTGAATTGTAGTATTTCTACATTGCTTTATGGTTTTCAAATGATCTCATCTGAGTCGCACAATTGTGTCCACTAGGTAGGGCTGGACTCATCATCTCCATTTTGCAGAGTAGAACACTGAGGTTCAGAAAAATTAAGTGACTTGTCTAAGTCAAGGTTAGTAAAGGGGCAGAATACCCCTGTTTTCCAGGAGCTGAATGCCCTCTCTAGTTCCTCTATTCTCAACAAATTCAACTCCAATAGTTAATAGTAGCTGTCAGATCCTACATTTCACCTCCTTGCTGGCTGAGTTCACATTTTGGCACTTTCTACTTGAACCTGAGTGGACTAAAATCCAAAATCCAATTTCAGAACATAGTGCATTCTACCAAGTGGATTTTTTCCAGCCAGTAGGAAGTTTGCTATCAAGAACAACACTTAGCCTCCATCCTGGTGCAGTTACAAGTGATAAATGACATGATGTTTGGCTTGATATCACAGCCCTGTGCAGGCTGGTGACAGCTGGAACTCTGTCATGTCCGGTTAACTTTTCACAATGGGTCCTTATCTCCCCAACTAAGCCTGAGTCCTCAGGGAGCCTCTCTGATGCTTCTGTATCCCTCAATAGCCAGCCTCTCAGTGAACATGCACTTGATACGTTCCTTCTGCCTCTTAATGTAGCCAGGGCAGGCAAACTTACTTGTAGTGACACACTTTAAAAATTAATACACCACCCATGAGAATTGACACTTCTGAAAATAAACTCTTGCTCTTCCTCCGCACGCCTCCAAACCTGCTCCTCCCATACTCTCTCTGCTTCAGTCATTGGCCATTTAACCTTCACAATTTGTTAACCCAAAAGTTTGGTCTTTCTTTCTTCCTTCCTTTCTTTCTTCCTTCCTTCCTTCCTTCCTTCCTTCCTTCCTTCCTTCCTTCCTTTCCTTCCTTCCTCCCTCCCTCCCTCCCTCCCTCCCTCCCTCTCTTCCTTCCTTCCTTCCTTCCTTCCTTCCTTCCTTCCTTCCTTCCTTCCTTCCTTCCTTTTTTAATAACCTACTTCCAGCCCTTTCACAAATCTTGCTGGCTCTACCTTAAACTTCCATCCAAAGTCCAACCATTTCTTAGCACCTCTAGTTCCCTGGTTCAAACCACTGCCATTTGTCACCTGGATCATTACAATGACTTCCATTTGCATCTCCCTAAAACAGCTGTTGGCACCCAGATTCTTCTCAAGACAGTAGCATGGATCCCATTGCCGTCTAGGTAGGCCACATCGCTGCCTCTACTCAGAAACCTCCAAAGTGTTAGTCAGCTCACATGGAGCAAAGTCCAGAGACCTGACAAAGTCCTACGAGGTCCCACATTCCATCGTCTCCTATTACTCTCCTTCTGGCCCACACATCTCTAGACCCTGGAATCATGCTGTTTCTCAGGCACCCTATAGTTTATTCTCTCTCCTCTGGGGTTTTGCACATGGTCTTCATTCTCCCTGAAAGGCTACGTTGCTCATCTCCTTCAAATGTTTGTTTAAATGTTAACAGGAGGCCTTTCCTGACCACCCCATTTAAAACTGCAAGCAGCCTGGCTGCTGTGGCTCAGTGGATTGAGCGTTGTCCCATGAACTGAGAGGTCCTGGTTCCATTCCTGGTTGGGGCACATGCCTGGGTTTCAGGCTCGATCCCCAGTAGGGGGCATGCAGAAGGCAGCCGATAGATGTTTCTCTCTCACATTGATGTTTCTATCTCTCTCTTCCTTCCTCTCTCTCTAATAAATCAATAAAAACATACTTTAAAATAAATAAATAAAACTGCAAGCACCACCCCTCCCACAGTACACAGACACACCCTTCCCTGGCACTTCTTAGCCCCTTTCCTGCCATGTTTTCCTCCATAGTATGCATTGCTTTCTAATACACTTAATTATGTGCTTGTTTTATTGAACCCCCCTACCAGAATGTTTGCTTCAAGAGAGTAAGAGCAAACATTGCTTCTTTTGTTCACTGCTGTAACCCCAGAGCCCAGAACATGCTTGGCACATAACAGAAGTTCAATGATTATCTGTTGAATAATCCAGATTGGCAAAAATGAAAATTAGATGAGCTGTTTTAGGGAGATGCAAATAGAAGTCATTGTAATGATCCAGGTGACAAACGACACTTTGTACTGGGGAGGGTATAGGAAAATAGACACTTTCGTATGTTGCTAGTCAGAGTGTAAACTTTGGAGGGCAATTTGCCAAGATCCATCACAATGTAGAAAGGCATCTTACCCAGCAATTCAACTGCCAAACATATACTCAATAGACATACATGTCCAAACACATTGTTCAAAGGTATTCACAGCAGCATTATTTTAATAACAAAAATCTGGAATTTACTTAAATGTTCATCCATAGGGGCCTGGCTAAACATATTGGCATTCATGTGACTGCATAATACGCAACTGTTAAAATGGTAGAGGAAGATCACACACACACACACACACACACACACACACACACTGTTGTGGAACAGTCTCCATGATATACTGAGTGCAACAAGCCAGGGGCGGAAATGTGTGGAGTACGCCACTGCTTGGGTAAAAAAGGAGAGGGATTTGAGTACATATACTTACAAGTTTGTACAAGCATAAGTAAATACATATATACATAAATACATGCATAAATAGCTCTGGAAAATCACAAGAAACTAACCATAGTGGTCACCTTCCTTGAGGGAGTTCTTCAAAAACTGGGAGGCTTGAAAACAATTTTTTAAAATATCATTGTGAATATAGTATCACACACACACACACACACACACACACACACGCACGCACACGCACGCACACACACACACACACACACACACACACCACCCTCTACAACGTGCCGATCCATACTCTTATGCTAACTTTTACCGCGTGGGGCTGACTTGTTAAAAATGCCCTACACTCTACTTTAAAGGCTTGGGGGTGGGGAGAAGGACCTTTTATTTCCTTGGGGAGTGAAGCCAATAAAACGTATGAATAGATTCGGCCGAGCCTCGCGCTCTGTGACCCGAGGGCTCTGCTGCTCCTTCCCCAGCCGGGTCAGCGTCCTTGCCCTGGGATTTCGCTCTGTGCCTGGAGTCCCTGCTTCCTCCTTAGAGGGCAGCAGCGGGGCGTCTCGGGGACGCATGCGCCCCAATTAGCGCCCGGGGAATTAGAAGAGAGAGAGGAAAAAAAGCCCCAACAAAACACGCGCCCCAAACAAAACGCAAGTGGAGGAAAGCGCACGGCCCTGCAGATCCTGGGCCGTGGAGGCGCCTCAGGCCTCGCTCGCGTCCCCGACCGCGGCGTGATGCGCAAGGACCGGCCGGTGACGCCCGGGCCACAACTGTCCCCGCACCTGGATGCCGGCCCGGTGGCCGCGCCCCTGCTGCGCTCGCTCGCCCCCACGGCTTTCTCCGAGTGTCCAGGCGCCGGCGGGGCCGCTCGCTATCCATGGGGCTGAGGGACTGGCTGAGGACCGTGTGCTGCTGCTGCCCGTGCCAATGCCTGGAGGAGCCCACCGCGCCCGAGAAGGAGCCCCTGGTCAGGTGGGTGCGCGCCCTGGCCGGGATCTGGGGTTACCTGGCTGCAGCCCGGCTTCCCGGAGTGGGGGTACCTGCGTGCGTCTGAGTTATGGAGGTGGGCTTGCTTTAAGGTCACACCGAGGCACAATCTAAGCCCCTGATCCCTCCTTACAGGATATTCCTGTTCCTTGGGTAAGATTTTTGCCCGAAAGCACAAATCCTCAGAGACATCTGAGACCCAGGTGGATGCCTGTGGAAAGTGCCGAGAATTCGGGCGCAGTTGCGGGGCAGGAAAGCACGGAGAGAAGTTCCTAGGGGTAAGATTAATTACAACTGCCCCTGACTGTGTATTTGATGGGTGTATTCCAGGGCAGTAGGCAATCGTGAGTTTGTATTTCACCCAGGAAGAAAGTTGGATACTTTGCCACTCCATTTTATTATCAAAAGAAGACAATTTCAGTGACTGAGCACAGGAAATATTTTTTCACATTTAAAAAAAAAAATCTGTATTTTCTCAGTAAAGTTAAGCTATGAATTGTGTAAAAGTTTAATGCATATTAGCAATGCACTAAGTGGCTTTGTGAAGGGACCTTACAACACATTTTGTTCAGAGCTGCAATTTTAAGCGATCATATTTTAACTCTGTTGAAATGAAGGTTCCACTAGATCATGCCTTGCGGGTAGATGTGAGAGAAACAGAGTAATCAAAATGAAATTGGGAAAAAGCATTTAAGGTGGAATTCCAGGGTTTGGGTAAGCAAACATTGAAGCCAGTGTTGCTTATGATACGATAAAGCTTTCACAACTTTTTAAATAACCATGATTTACTTTTTCTTACTCTCAAGTCCAAGCACTCCCCTTGACTTTTGATACCTTACATAACCCCTTCCTGCCTGTCCACTCTTATTTTCCAATACATTAAACACTGTACACCCCTTGGTTTAATCAGACAGGCATCCTTGCCGCTGTAGGAACAATCCAACTTGTTCTCTCTGAACTTGCCTCAAGTAGTGACCTTTATCCTTCCTGCCTCTTCCTAAATGTTGGTTCTCAAGGCCCCCTCAAGCAGTCCTCATTGATTACTTTGCCCTTTTTCATCTCTTTCTCTCCTGTGATTTAGGACTTAGAATTTACCATCTGCCCCTCATGGTTTAGTGAGCACCCATGTATGCAAACATATATGCATGTTGTTATACATATAAACAGTCATACGCATAATACACTGTTTTTGTTTGCACTTGTGATGGGGCCCTTAGATTATTAGATTATTGTGGACAGGGAGAACTCCAGTAATCCATCCCTAGTCTTATATGGACTGGGTAAAATCTAGAATTTCATGCTTAGGTTGCACCCTCCGCTTGTAATCATAGTAACGTGATGCAGCCCTCAGCTAGGTCTCATCCTCGGAGCCTTGGGTCTTTCTCATTTTCTGTCCGGGATTGCTGTTTGAGTCAGTAGTTTTAGTTGTTTTAAAATCTCCACCTTCTCCTGCCTTGATTTACAGGGTAAGTCAGTGTATTCCGCAAGTGATTTTAAGAAGACAAAGGCAGTTGGGGTAGAATGACACAGTGCTCATGAGTCATATTGCTTGGGGTTAAATACAGACTGGGTGACCTGGCACAAATTATGAAATTTATTTGTGCCTTAATTTCCTCATCTGTAAAATGAGGATGAGAATAGTATATACCTCAAAGGGTTGCCGTGAGAAAGGAAATGAGCTCATCCATGTAAAGTACTTAGAAGAAGGTCTGACACATGGTAAATACTCAATAAATTTTAGTTATTATTAATTGTTATTGTTATTCTTCTGAGCATGTGAATATGAGTGGACTGGTCTTTTGTGGTTCCGTGTTATTCTGGCTTCATTTCAATATAACAATATTTAGGAAGAGTAGCTTATTGATGGACGTGTGGAGCAGTGATATGTGTGTGTATGGGTACCTTCATGCTTGTTCCTACCCAAGTCATCAGAAGGTCTAGTTTCAATTTTTTTCATTTATTATTATTATTACTTTTAAAGTGTAAAGTTCAGTGGTTTTAATATATTGACAAAGTTGTGTAGTTGTTACCACTATGTAATTTGGAACATTTTTGTCACTCCAGAAAGAAACCATACCACCGAGCAGTCACTTGCTGACCACCCCTGCCTGCCCCTCCCCAGACAACCTCTGATCCACTTTGTCTTTATAGATTTGCCTGTTCTGGACATTTTGTATAAATGGAATCACACACTATGTGGCCTTTTTGCCCGTGGCTTCTTTCACTTAGCATACTGTTTTGAAGTTTCATCATGTTCTAACATGTGTCAGTACCTCATTCCTTTTTATATTTGAAATAATATTTTATTGTCAGAGTATATTACATTTTATTTATCCATTCATCAATTGATGGACCTTTGGGTGGTTTCCACTTTTTGGCTCTTATAAATAACGCTGCAATGAATATTTGTGTACAAGGTTTTGTTTGGACATACGTTTTTGGTTCTTTGATTATATACCTAGAAGCAAACTTGCTGGATCATATAGTAATTCCACAGTTAACTTTCTGAGAAACTGCCAGAATGTTTTCCAAAGTGGTGGGTTTGAAATCTTTTTTTTTTAATTAAAAAAAGTTTTTATTGAATTTATTGGGGTGACATTGGTTAATAAAATTATACAGGTTTCAGGTGTACAATCCTACATTATCTATATATTGTATTGTGTGTGTTCACCACCCCAAGTCAAGTCTCCTTCCATCACCATTTATCTCCCCTTTACTCTCTTCTACCTCCCTCACCCCTTTCCCTCTGGTAATCACGATTCTGTTGTCTGAGTTTTTTTTCTTTGCTTTGAAATCTTGATGTGAAATCATGTGGGCAGATGGTCTTAATTTTTACTTTATTGAGAACTTCATTCTTCATGTTATCATATTATCTTTGCTAGTAAAAAAAAAAAATGTTTGGTACAGACACCTCCCCTACTTCCTCCCAACTAAGTCCTTTGCTTTATTGTAAAACAATGGTTTTCAAGTTTTATTTCCTATCCCAAGGTAACAGTGCCTGGAAAGAGGTGTGGTCGGGGGGACGACATTTGTCATTTGTGTGCATGGTCATCTCCAATCCTTTTCCAAAACGTTCTGGGGACTCTTGTTAGTTCAAGAAAAATAACTCTTAGTTTCCTCTTGTTTGCCAATCTGAGAATGCCACTTAGACCTTGCTCCTTTTGCTGTCTCTGGAACCTGGTACGTGAAGGGGAACGCCTGTCTCTTGTCTGGTTTGCATCTGTATCTCTCTCTGTCCCACTAGTTCTTTTTTCCCCCTTTCTCTAGAAATATGCTGAGGCCTCCCTGACAAACTCCATCCCACTATTGCCATGGCCTTCAATGACCATGCTTTGCTTTCCTGGCTTCTCTGGTTTTGCATCCTCTGGTCTCTGCCTGTGATCCGTGCAATCACGCAGCGTTCCCTCCTGGTGTCTTTGCCGACACCATACTTGTTAGCTAGACATTTTTTTTTCCTTCTTAAGACTCTAGTCAGTTTTTAAGGCCCATTTCAGTTGCCACCTTTGTGATGAAGCCTTAGAAAGTCTGCCCAAGTAGTTATGGTGTCTCTTTTCTTCCTCAGATCATTTACCTCCCTCTGTTTGCGCTTACAGTTAGCAGGTGGGTGCTGGAGCCCCTGCCAGCCTGGAAGTTCTAATCTAGATGGGAGGGACTAAATCTTCCTCACCTGGGTGTCCTTCTTGTGCCCAGCACAGTGCTCAACATGGAGTAAGAAGTGAATGAATACTTTTTCATTAATAAAAATGATAACAATGGCTGTCCGTTTATTAATTTCTTTCTTTGTGCAAATTAATAAATGCACTTAAAACAAAATGTGGTGAAGAATAATAGAGCAAACAGCCATATACCCAGCACCGACCTTAAGAAAACTTGGGCAATGGAGTCGAGCCTCTCTGTTTATTCCTCCGTGACGATATCCTCCTCCCACCTGCAAAGGTGACCTGCAAATTGAATCTGTGTTTAATATTCTTAACTTGAAACCAATGGTGCCTCCTGCATGTAGGCTACTGCATAAGTGAGATTTCTTTACACACATTCTGTCATTTCATCGTCACTATGACCCAATGAGATAGGTATTGTCTTCATTTTGTAAATGAGGAACCCAGGGCTTAGAGGGTTTAAATAATTAATTCAGAGTCACAACTGGTAAATAGGAGAGCTGGGATGTGCTTCCTTGTCTGTCCAAATCCAGGCCTTGCGTTGTAGAACATGCTGAAAACTACAAAATATTTCTTAAGAATAACATAATATTGGTGTACTAGAAACTGGTGGAAACACCACTTGTCTTAGCTCCTGTCCATTTGGCCTCTTTCTCTTTCCCTTCTTCCCTGTCCTTATTAGTATAATCCTTCTTCCTAGATGCAGAAGCAACCTGGCCCTGTAAACCAAGCCCAGTGGGAGTTCAGAGACCTGAGTCCTAGACTCAGCTAGTAACCAGCTGTGGGATTTGGGGGAAGTCTCTCAACGTCCTGGAGCCTTCGTTTCTTCTGTAAACCGGGGAGAACAGACTTCATGTGTGGCGTAAAGGGCTGTTCCAGGCCTGCTGCAGGTTGCCCTCTGGCCGTGGGCTCGTGCCAGGTGAAATCTGTTCGACGTGGAATACAGCGGCAGTGAGGGAAGGGACCTGAAGGCCCAGCAGATGTGAATCACAACCACTTGTTTAATTCTTTAGCTGCCCAGGACTGCTTCACAGCGAACAGTTGAGTAGTCATTTTTTTTTTTAAGATTATAATCTTTTTTTTTTTATCCTCACCTGAGAACATTTTTGCATTTATCTTCAGACAGAGTGGGAGGGAGAAAGGGAGGAAGAGAGAGAGAGAAACATCGATGTGAGAGAGATACATCAACTGGCTGCCACCCACACGACCCCAACCGGGGCTGGGTACAAACTGCAACCGAGGTACGTGCCCTTATCGGGAACCGAACCTGGGTCTCTCTGGTCCAGCGGGCCGACGCTCTAACCACTGAGCCAAACAGGCCAGGGTGAGTAGTCATTTCTAAAGCCAGAACAAGTGTGGGCCTGGAGATAGGACACTTGGCCTGGCCTTAATTAACACCAGGTTTGAGCCCCAAAGAAGCCAAAGGTTTTGTTTCAATCTCAGTGTTTCTCATCTTTACCCCAATTTTAGGACTGTGTTAAATAAGATTCATCTTATCAGTCATCCACACAAGGTTTGGGGTTCTGCACACCATTCTCTTCTGCACTGACTATATTTCTGAAGTAAACAGTAATCAAAGCAACAACAAAAAACAAACAGCGAGAACAGGATAATAAAGCACATGGATTGTTTTTGTAATGGCTGCATCGTTAGTCATTCGTCTGTAAAATAGTGAATGACTTCTTGGTGTAGGGTTTCATGTTACTAATGAAAAACACTTGGGATATAGAATATTAGTTTCTTAGGACTACTGCAACAAATGACCACAAATGTGTTGCTTAAAACAACAAAAATGTATTCTTTCGCCGTTCTGGAGGTCAGAAGTCTGAAATCAAGGTGCTGGCAGGGCGGTGGTCCCTCCAGAGATTCTAGGGAGAGTCATTTCTTGCTGATTCCAGCTTGTGGTGGCTCCTGGCATTCCAGTCTTTGCCTGTCTTCTTCCATGTTTTTCCTCCTCTGTGTCTCAAAGATCCCTCTCTTTTCTCTCGTAAGGACGCCGGCCATTGGATTTAGGGTCCACCTCAAATTCAGGATGATTTCACCTCATGATCCTTAACTTAATTACATCTGCAAAGCCCCTATTTCCAAATAAAGTCATGCTCACAGGAACAGGGGATCAAGACTTGGACATATCTTTTTAGGGGACACTATCCAACCTACTACAAGGTACTTTTAGGAAAATGTTTGAGCTCAAAGCATTGGTTTTTATTTTACTTTTAGAGCATGGCTTCTCCCATCAGTGATGAGAGCATGCTATTTCCATATGCACATCCACCTGTGCATGAGCTGTGGCCCTGGGCATTCTCAGATCTGGGAGGCACACCTGCAGTCAGTCACCTTTAAGCAGAGAGATGCCAAGTCCCCTGACACCACAGAGTCTACTGCCATAGGACATCCAATACAGGCATCAGGCCTGGGAGAGTCCAGAATAGAATGTGAGAGAAATGCAATGTCAATCTCACATGCTGACCCATCTTTCACAACGGCTCCTTTGAACTTTTTCAGGGAAGTGTAATTCTCACTCTCTAATTTTTATTGGCTGTTAACAACTGATAAGCACCACCCCTGTCCACTGTTCAAAAGCAAAAGAAGAAAGGGAGAGGAGTAACAACTCATCTAAAAATCTTAAGCCACCCAAGTGAACCAGAGAAGGAGCTTCCAGATGTTTGCTCCCTGCTCTTCTCAACGCCCACCCGCCGCTCCCATGACTGATAACGGAGTTTCTGCACATTATCCGTGGACAGTCAATGGAGAACAGAACGTCAGTGTTTTGTTTTTCCCCACTGCCTGGACTTTTCATTAGGGGAAAATAAAACCTTGGTGTGCTCTCGATGGCTGTTTCGTGCCCACAAAGAGGGGCGGTTCTGAGAAGGAACTGATCAGGGCCGATGAGTGTGGGCACCAGAACTGAATTTCCCTGACCATGTAAAGAAATGGTTCCGTGTGAGTCCTACTGCATCCAGCGTGCAGGAGAGGGGAGAGGCTGACGTTGCGACACACGCCTTCCTGCCATCTCCCCGGAGCCCTTGTAGGTTGAACTTAGTGCGTATGGAGACTACGCACTGTCTGAAGTGGTTTATATCTATTAATTAAATCCTCGCCATAACCCTACGAGGTACATTCGATTCTTGTTATTCAGTGTAGTTACGTTGTATTAGTCACCGCAAACACTCAATTAAAGAATATTGAACCATTGCTCCGAGGGGAAGATCCAGGGTTAGATTCCTGCCAGCCGATTCATTAACTGATCAATATGTACCTTGTTTTATGTGTGTTTCTGCTTAAAGACACTTAGTTTAATGTATATTGTTGATTCATTAACATTGAACCTGCTGCCGACGGTACTGTAACTCAGGCCTGAAGGAAGCTTATCTAACACACGTATTTTACCGTGTCAGCACTATGCTTGGGACTACTCTAAGCAGCAAAATCCCCAACAAAAAGCACAAAAATGCAAAAACAATGTGGCACTAAGTAGACCACCGAAAGGACACTTGTTTCCAGCGTGGAAGCTGAAACAAGGAAGCTGAGCAGAGCCTTGGTGGACCTTGGCCGGGACTTGGGCCTCGCGCTCTGCAAAAACACCGGGACTATTGATTTTGGGATTACAGAGAAATTTTGGTGAATGGGTAAATTTCCAAATACAGAATCTGGGGATAATAAGGGCAGACAGTAATTATGTCTCTGTCTCCTCTCGACAGATGGGAAACTGAGGCATAAGAGCTTCAGTAGCTTCTGCGAGGCACAGCTGGCCGGGGTGGGAGTCGATTCTGTTATATTCCAGAATCACAGAGCAGCAGCCTCCCAATGCAAGGAGGTGCATCACCAGGCTCGTATGGTTGTGCTAGAAATGACGTTAGCAGTATGACACTTGCCCTGCATTGTGCCAGCCTGGTGTCGAGAAACACTGGCCCCACTTTTCGGCGTTCTGGCTGGTGAAACCAGGTGCCAGGGGGAAAGAAGGTGGTGAGTTTAAGACACTTCAAAAAAGCATCACCACCAACCCTAAAAGGACAATAATCTACAGGTATGGAGTTTTTAATTTCACAGTGTGGACTCATGTGACCTCTGAGCAGATCAAATTGTCTTCTGCCCTTGGAAGGGCTTGAAAAATGTTGGCTAATGTGTTCGAGTCAGTGAGATTGCTCAGACCAGGGCCCAGATGGCCTGACTCTTTTTCTCATAATATGCTGCTGGGTTCCCTGAGCTGACTCAAGTCACCATGGCCTCCTGCAGAAGCTGCCCTTGACAGAGCCTGCAGTCCTGGGCCAGATGGTGATTCACGGGTAGTACTGCAGAGGCACTGAGGTCCTACCGCAAGAAGGAGCTCCTGGCTCCTCGAAGAATCTGTTCCAAGATTGTGCTTTTACCTTCTCTAAGGACCGAGGAGAGAGAGGGGTGGGTCATGGGTGCTGTTCCGAGAGCAGGGGTGGGTCATGGGTGCTGTCCAGTGAGTTCCAGAGAAGTGCTTTACCAAGATATCAGCCGCTCGAAATTCATAAAAGGATGACTTTTAAAGGTATTTTCCCAGGCAGCCTACAATATCCCTTTCCCCCTGTTGTGACTGGCATTAGTCAGTCTTAGCAACATTGGAAGTTCCCAAGAAGATTACATTTCTTTCTCTTACACATCATGTGATCTAGGTTTCCTAGAACTTTTTATTTTCCAGCTATCTTAAGGTGATCTTATCATTACACTTTTGTTCAAAAACTAAATTCTGAGTAAATGTTGGGTAAAACAGTTTATTCTGTTAGCAGCTGAAGTCCTTTTTAGTCTGGTTAATAAATATTTGTTCTGTGCCAGTTACACACTGTGCACTCTACCCTTTTGTGTTTTTAAGGAAATCATTGGCGAGACAGTATGTATCCAGTGAGCCTCTATACTGCCTGACATGTGATAACAGTTTACTGAATTGCTTCTTACTTATTTTTTTCCCTTAACTTTCAAACATTTGTGTTGGTACATGTGATATCAGAGACTGAAACATACAAAAGTATGTACAGTATAAAGAACAACAATAGCCCAGTCAGTGTGGCTCAGTGGTTGAGCATCGACCCATGCACCAAGAGGTCGCCGGTTCGATTCCTGGTCAGGGCACATGCCCAGGTGTGGGCCAAATCCCCAGTAGGGGGCATACAGGAGGCGGCCATTCAATGTTCTCTCTCATCAATGTTTCTATCTCTCTCTCCTTCTTCCTTCTTCTCTCTCTAAAGTCAACAAAGAAAAAAGAACTATAAAGTAAATACTTCTGTACCACCACTCAGGGCAAGAGATAGCTGTTGCCAGCCCCGTATTCCCCACCTCTGATCATATCTAGACCACTGTGACGGTCTTGCTTTTAAACTTTACATAAGTGGGATCAGACTGTGTGTGTTCTATGTGAGATCCATCCAAGTTGCTGTGAGTAACCTGCTTTGCAGTTCTCATTGCTTCATAGTACATTTCATTTTGTTGGCTCCTTCTACTGTTGGTGGACTTTCGAGTGGTTTCCAGTTCAGTGCTATTCCGCATGGTTTAGATTTTAAAGTTAGCACATAAGGTGAACTTGTTTATCCTTCAGCCACCCTGGCCTCCTCCTGGGTCCTCATATACACTCAGCATCACCTGTCTCAGGCCCTTTGCACTTCTTGCCCTCCCTGCCTGGAATGTTCTTCCTCCCCTTAGCTGTGTGGGTAACACCTCATCTTATTCATTCAGGTCTCTGTTCAAAGTCATTTCATGAGAAAAGTCTTCCCCAACCACCCTTTTCAAAACAGCACCCCCACCTCTCCAACTGACCCTTTATTCACCATGTATCCTTTCAGAGCCCTGATTACCACCTGCCATAAAATATGTGCTTGTTGTTGCTTCCTCCAGACTAAGAGCCAGCCAGCCCACCTTCATACATTTAAACAGCTCAAGTGTTAACTTCATCTGGGAGTCTGGAGGCAGGAATTCCAGCCTCATTTCTGCCACTTAGAGCCCTGTGAACTAGGGAAACGGCAGTTCATTCATTCAGCAAATATTGATGCAGCATCCACTCGGGGTCAGGTCCTGCTCTGAGCCCTCGAGATACATCCCTGAGCAAAATACATACAGATCCTGTCCTCGTGGGGCTTTTATTCTAGTGAGGGGAGGCCCCCGAACAGTACACATAATAAGTAAATTAGAAGATACATACGTGTGTAGGAAAAAAAAAAAAAAGACAGAACAGAGGCAGGGGTGTGCCTGTAATTTTAAATAGATTTGTTAGAGTAGGCTCATTGAGGAAGTGGGGTGTAAACAAAGATTTGAAGGTGGGGAGGGAGTGAGGCAAGTGGTTATTACAGGTGGATGAATCAGCCAGTTTGAGAGCCTGAGAAGGGCGTGTGGCTGGTGGATGCTGGGAACTACAGAGAGGCCAGAGGGCTGGGTGTATGCAGGGCCTTAGAGACCATAGTAGGGTTTATACTCAAGTCAGGTGGGAGCCCTCTGGGGGGGAGTCAGGGAGGGGTGATATAATCTGATTGTGATATAATCTGATTTACATATTAAAAGGATCGCTTTGGCTGTTATGTTGAGAATAGAATTGGGGCCCTGGCGGGTTTGGCTCAGCATTTAGAACGTCGGCCTGCGGACCAGAGAGTCCCGGGTTCGGTTCCTGCTAAGGGCACGTACCTCGGTTGCAGTTTGTCCCCGGCCCCAGTTGGGGTTGTATAGGTAACAACCAGTGGATGTGTCTCTCTCACATCGATGTTTCTCTCTCTCTTCCCCCCTCTCTCCCTCCCACTCTATCTGAAGATAAATGCCAAAAAATGTCCTCTGGTGAGGATAAAAAAAAAAGAGAGAGAGAGAATAGAATTGGTGGTGGTGGAGGCAATGGTAGAAAGAGGTAGATCAGTGAAAAAAATTATTGCAGGAATTCTTATGCAAAACACAGGCGCCCTGGCTCCGCGGCAGTGGTAGAGGTGGCTATTTCAACATGTGTTCTCAGTAGGATTTTCTGATGGATTCGGTGTGAGGAATGAGAGAGCCAAGGATGCCTTGAAGGGTTTGGCCTGAGCAATCGGAAGGATGGGGGTTCTGTCCTCTGAGAGGGGAGACTGCCGGTGGGAGGTTTGGTGGGAAGACCAGGTGCCTGGCTTTGACTGTGTGGACCTCCAGCTGTCTGTTAGACATTCACATGGACATGGGAAGAAGGCAGGTCGATATAGGACTCTGGGATTTGACAGAGAGATCTGAGCTGGGGATACAGGTACAGGTTTAGGAGTCTGCCTCATGAAGATGGTATTTAAAGCCATGAGACCTGATGATGTGACCGGGAGTGAATGTAAGTAGAGAAGGAACTGAGTCTGATCTTTCTGAGCCCTAGTGGAAGAAATAAAAAATAATTCTTCCTCTGCCTACTTCACATTGGTCTTGTTAGGACCATCTTCAAGCCTGGAAAACAATGTATGAAACACACCCTAGAGGGCTCTGTTTCAGCCACTGGAGTGGAAGGCATGATGGGCTGGAACACATCAAGGAGCAGGGCCAGGAAAGAGGTACCCGGTGTCTCCCTTCCTGCACTTGAGGTAGGTCATCTGCAGAAAGTCAGGAGCCAGGTGGTTAAATGCTGGGAAAGCTCCAAGAATCTATGGACCAGTGTTTAAACTTGGGTTAAATACTGTTTAAACATTGGATTAATTAGGTTGCTGAGTCTCTCTGCCTGCCAGGGGTCATCGCAACGCAATGAACTACAAGCAGACACTGCTTGGAGTGAGGGGGAGCATCACAAAGGAGCAAATGCTCCAGATCTCTGGATGCAGCCTAATTTATTTGCAAAGTGGTTCCCTAGGTTACATGATGTTTTAGGTAATTAAGTCCTTGAGATCTTGTCTCTGCTGACCTTACAGCCAAGCCCAGCATACTTCCTGTTTCAGCCGTCTGTCTGTCGGTGTTTTCAGGCTTGGACGATAAGCCCATTGGGGCTTTCAGGGCTGTGTTCCAGCCCATCATGCATACCTTATCTATTCACATGTATACTATCATTCAGGGTGGTGTTCCAGCCCTTATCATGCATACTTTGATCATACTTTCAGGTTGGCTTTCCAAACCCATCATGCATGCATACCTTATCTATTCACATGCATACTTTGGTCCTTGGCTGGCCAGGCCACGAGAATGCATGCCTCAAGGTTACATTTTGTTCATCCACCAACTCCCCAACCCTACAAGGTAACTGAAGGGAGCCAGAGTAGAGGAGGGATCTTAGATTCACCTGCTCCTCCACTAGGAGGTTTCCATAGAGGGAGGAAGGGAAGGGTCTGGAAGCCAGGTGCCCAGAGGCAGGCCAGGTCCTAGTAGGGAATCAGACCAAGGGACCTTAGGTAGTGAAGGGGTGGCACCCAACAGCCTTTTGAGGTTGGCTTTTTGCTTTAGCTGCTGTGAACTGGAAATTACTTCTCTTTACTGTTGCAGAACTTCAGTCTGAAGCCAGTGATTGCTGACACCTGGCGCTCTGGGGGAACGCAGTCAAGTCACTGGGACTGCTGACAGCCTTGTGTGCAGGGCGCCTTGGGGGCTTTCTCAGATCTTTTACTCACAGCCCTTGGTGGTGGTGAGGACCTGTGGGAAACTCTTGTACACCACTTTCATGCCTTGTAGCACTTTGCACCAAAGCCTCCAGGCAGAGAGTCCAGTGTTTCTAAGTCTCCCTTTGACTGTAGACCATAATGAAAGGGAAAACTCCCAGCCATTTGGTCCTGTGCCCCCAGGTGGGGTTGGGGGTGGAATCTGAGACTTACCTCATCCTACCCTTTTGAGAGTAAAAGCAGCTTCTGCTTCTAATGTAACTTCAGAGCCACCTCTCAAATGCCTGAGCTTCATAAAATATTTACCATCAGCAGATGGTGGCCAGGGGCAAAACAGCCGCTCTCAATTGCTTCAGTACCTTTTAGTAATCATTATATAGGGGAGGGAGAGAAAGGGGAGCTCCTGATTCAGCACCCCCTTCCTCCTCTCCTTCTGTCTTCCCTGGGCTTGTACACCCAGACCTCAGGGCCTTTGCACTGAATCTCTTCACACAGGCCCAGTGTCCTCCAGTTTCCGGAGGTTCCCAAGCTGCTTTTCCAGTGGTTTGTTTTAGGCTTTTTGTTGTTCTGCTCTCTCCACCAGAGGGGTTTAAAGTTTTAGAGCAAAGTGGATTGCTGCCTTGACGGGGTGGTGGTGCAGGATGAGGGGCAGGAACACGCGTGCCCACGCTCAGAACGGGATCCGGTGAGCCAGGCCGGGTCTGCCAGGTCCTGTGGAATGAGCGCACACCCTCACTCACTTCCATCTCGACCAGGATTTTGATAAAATTATTCATTTAATGACTTCTTTGGGGCTTTTCTATGCCCCAAAGAAACCTGACTTTAACTGTAATGAGTGAGAATGCGTAGCGAACGAAGACCAGGTGGCGGGAGGCCGAGGAGCCTCATGGAAAGGGCTCGCTGCGGAGATGAGCAGGCCGGACCCCGCAGGTGGGAGGTGGCGGGCGCTCCAGCAACCAGCCCTGGAGAGAGTCCTTGCTCACCCAAAGGTCTTAGCTCTCTTCCCTATTAACACTGTCGCCAGGGTGGCAATGACTAGGCAGAGTCTGAGGCTCCTGGGATGCCAGAGGAGCGTGCTCCTAATTAGGGCAGAGCTAGATGCGGGGAGAGCTGGGAGGCAGCACCTGTCTGGAGACATGAGCCCTTCTAAACAGGCCCGGTGGTGACCTAGGAGCTTTATTTGAGTTTGTAGATTAAGGAAGAGTGGCTGGTGTTTTACATTGGCTGGAGGAGTCATGTCAGTTGTGTGTGTGTGTGTGTGTGTGTGTGTGTGTGTGTGTTAGAGACAGGGAAGGGGGAAGAGAGAGACAGAGGGTAGGGGTGCTGGTCAGAGAGGCAGTAGTCTTGGTCTTCTCAAAACACAAAGAAATTGTGGGTTATTAAACAAAAAGTGGCTAGATTATGCATGGTCAAATGTTACTACTGATTATTCAGGCAAATACCCGCCAATTTCAAAACCTCCTGCTTTAGAAAAATCTTTACAAAGTGGCAACAGTCCAGCCAGTGTGGCTAAGTGGTTGAGTGTTGACCCATGCACCAAGAGGTCACCAGTTTGATTTCTGGTCAGGGCACATGCCCAGGTTGTGGGCAAAATCCCCAGTGGGGGGCATGCAGGAGGCGGCCAATCGATATTCTCTCTCATCATGTTTCTGTCTCTCCCTCTCCCTTCCTTTCTCTCTGGAATCAATAAAGAAAAAAATTTTTTTTAAAAAGGCAACAATGTGGTGTATCTTGGATTTTCTTTAGCAGATTGGGGTCCTAGCTCAGTTTGCTCCATTCAGCAAGTGCTTTTAAAGTCCCTACCCTGCTGGGTGATGTGGGTGGGAAGGAAATACTGGATACAATCCCTGCCCTAGAGGAGTTGACCAACTTGTGAAAAGACAAGACTTATACAAAGGAAACAAATTTAGGGAAAACTAAAAACCATTTTCGGGAAAGAACTAGGGTTTGTGGCCTGAGAGGTCTGTGGGGCAGCGGCCGTGGTCAAGCTCCTGGTGAAAAGCTGAGCACCCGGAGTCTGGATGCCTGGAGGAGAAGCCCCGGATGAATCTGCCAGTTTGCACAGGTTTGCACTTGACAGTGTAGTTGTTATCTGAGCCGCTGTGTTTGTGGGCACATCCCCAGCACAGCATTTGGATATCAAGTCTTATGACATGTGACTGCTTGGACGTGCTCCATCAGGGACTAGGGCTGGGAGGACATCAGCTGGCTGCCTGACCTGGGAGAAGTTGAGCAATTCCATAGGCTCGTCCCAGTGTGCAGAGTGGGACAGTGTCCTCCAGCCTTTTGACCTCAGATGGTTGTGTAATGGGAAGGTTGGAATGTGGAAGCCTTGGCGGAAAGCCCTGTGCAGTGGAGTGGTGCTTTATCATTGCTGCAAAATCTGTTCAGGCAAAAAGAAACCCGAGCCAATGCCTTTCATGTTACCCACATCTCTCCTGTGTCTGTTCCTCGTTTTCCCAGCGTTCTCTCTTCCTGGGCTCTCACCTGCTCTCTTCAGCTCCCTCCCAGCCCTCCTGCTCCTTCGGTCCAGCTATTCCCCTGAGGTCTTTCCTCAGTCCCCCTCTGATCCCTGGCTTCAGCGGTGATGGAAACGCATATGCATTTCTCCCGGGTCCAGATCTCCAGCCCTGCCCTTGCTCTTCAGCCCAGATCCTGACCTCTCTCTGAATGTCCTGCAGGCTCGCAGGTAAGCCTTGGCTTCCTCGTGGTGCGTGATGTTCCCGTTAAAGGCATCAGAGGTCAGCTTTGACTCCTCTCCTCGCACCTCTATGCTGCTGTAACCAGTCACAGGGCTGCCACTGCCCCTCTCAGAGGCTGCTGGAATCCACCTTTCAGTTTCCATCCCCAAACCATTTCCCTAGCCCACGCCCTTGTTCACTCTCACCTCAACCAGTATTTCAAAATGTTCAGCATTGCATATGTATTATTTAGCAATAGAACCCACCTTTTCTATGCCCCAAAGAAATCTTCCTTGTATCTCTAAGCAATACAATCTTAAACAGAGCAGCTGTTTGGGTTGTGGTGGTTTGTGGGCTCCTCTCTCTGGCTGGGGGCCCTGCCCATCTTCTACTCCACTCCTCCCCCAGTGGACCCCAGCACTGACACTCGGACCTCAAAGTGCCTGACGTGAAAACCACACCTACCCTCTGGTGACAGCCTGCTGACCATCTCCTTGTTCCTTCTTCATACGGAGTTATTTCCCTAAACCCCAGACCTGACAAGGCTCAAAACCCCCTTTTTAACTTGTCACAGTTTATAGGACTAAGCCTGGACTCCAGCACTATCCTCAGTCCGACCCCACGACACCTTTTCTTCTTCACGTCCCTGCATTTCCCTCCCTCTGCGCACCGTGTGGCTAGTTCTGCAGGAACCCTTGGGATGCCCCGACTCTGGCGGGACTAAGCCTCCATGCACCGTGACCTGCTGTTCCTCGGCCAGGAATGCCTTTCCCCTGCTTTCTCCCTGGTGGACAGCTGTAGTCCTCAGGTCTGGGTTAGATGTTGTCACCTTCATGAAACCTTTCTTGTACTTCCTTCTCAGACCAACCCACAATTTGTCACTCCTTCTCTGCTCCTACGACATTCCGTTCATACTTAAAAAAATTCACTTATCTCATTGCATTATAGTCCCACAAAGGGCAGGGACAATGTCCTATGTATTTTCAAGTCCCCAAAGCACCCAGCCCAGCCCCCAGTCTACAACAGGCATCCATTTCCATGTTTGTCAAATAAACACAACTGAGCGAGTGGAGGAATACATTTGACAAGTTCCTCCAAGCCTGAACAGACAGGACACCAAGGCTTCTGTTGCCTCGCTTGTCATTGACTCCTTTTAAGAAGAGGCCCTGGGAGGGTTCCTGCTGTTGAACCCCAATTTGGAGAATGAGGCTCTGCTTCCCGTTGCAAGATTTTCTTAGTACCAACTACTGAGTATCTCCAGTTTGTTTAAATCCTCACATTTACCTTTAGCCCACCTGTCAGTTACAAATATCCCTCTTTCCCAGATGACGTCTGCTTATCTGGTCATCTTCCGCCTGTTCTCATTTGCCATTTCCTCGTGTCATACCTGCAGGCGTGTTCGCACCCCTTGATCATGGGGCACCCTGTCTGTCTCAGAGAAGGGTGTCACTCACCATCCAGGTGAAGAGCCAGAGAGCACCTACCTGCTGCGTGTTTTTGAATAGCGTGCTTGACTTCAGCTCCACACCATCATTCTGATCCTGATACCAACACGTCTCACCTGAGTCACTCAGCTGCTTCTTAATAAACCCCCAGATCCGCCCTGGCCGGTTTGGCTCAGCGGTTGGAGCGTTGGCCGGTGGACCAGAGAGTCCCGGGTTCGGTTCCTGCTAGGGGCACGTACCAAAAAAAATAAAAAAATAAATCCCCAGATCCACTCTTGACCCCTCTCAAGCATTTGCCACACTTCAGCCAGAAAGATCTTTAAAGTTGTAATACTGTTCACGTCCCATCACAGTCCCGAAAACCCTCCACCTCTTACCCTGCTGCTAGGAACAAAGAACGCATTTCTAAAGGACGGAAGAACGGAGCCTACAAAGCCACGTGGGTCCAGCCTCAGCTGCGTCCCCAGCTTCTCTTTCACTCTCTGGCCAATGTCCCCTTTCTTCTAATGCGAAAATTCTCCCTGCTTCCTCTCAGGCCGGGACCTTTGAATGTGCTGTTTCCATTGCCTGGAACTCTGTTCTTACCTTTCAGTGGGGAGCTCAAGCACCCTTGTATCACAGTGCCTATTTGGTGCCTACCCCCTTAGCTCCCAAGGCTCCCTGAAATCCCCTTTATAGCACTCACCAGTGTTTAATTATGTAATCACATGTTCATTCATTCATGTGTTTCCCTACCTGGACTCGAGGGAGGTCCAAGGACAAGGACCGTGTCTGCGTTGCTCACAGTTTTGTTGAGCCCTGTCATCAACATGGAGTCATTGCTTCATACATATCATTAGGTGAAGGGAATAGCCCCAGCATGACCCTGCCTGTCCCGCCCCACAGGAGTGAACTGGGGCTGTGTACAAACATGTCCTACGTTCGACGCCCTGCCACTCATCTCCGTAAGCCCGAGCCTGGATACCGCCTTTTAAAGAGAAAATCATAAGACCAATGTACAAAATCAGGCTATTGAAATTCCTACTCAACATCCCGCATTGTTTACGGAAACTATTTAGATGTGCATATTTAGTACTTAATTTTCTTGTTGTGAGGAAATTGATATTTCATACTATTGTACTTTAAATTTACTGTGCTTCCTTGAATTCAGAGCTAGTAAAAAAAAAAAATCATCTCTTTATGTTAATTATTTTCTTTTTGAATCACATGAGTTCTAGTCCCCGCTGAATTTCCTCTTTTTGTTTTAGCTGCCCAGGTACTGAGTGCTAAATTTCGTATTTAACGTAGTAAAATTACCTCTGCCCAGGTGTCTGATTACATCTCTTCTCTGCTGTTTTTTAAAAAAATATGTTTTTATTGATTTTTTAGAGAGAGAAGAAGGGAGAGCAATCGAAACATTGATGTAAGAGAAAACATCCATCGGCCGCCTCCTGCACGCCCCCTACTGGGGATCGAGCCCACAACCTGGGCATGTGCCCTGACCGGGAATCAAACTGGGACCTCTCAGTCCATGGGACGACGCTTAATTCACTGAGCCACACCTGCTGGGCTCTTCTCTGCTGTTTTCAAAATGTCTTTTTTATTGTTCTGTTGTGTTATGCTTAATTATTAGAGACAATTCAGACCTTTTTGTTATAAATATATAATTATATATTATATAATATATACTGTTTATTTTATTTATATTGCATTGCAAACCTATGATGTATATGTTATATGTATTACAAAACCCTCAGACACCTTTTTTTTTTTTTTAAATACCACAGTGATAACAATCCATATTCTTCATTTGGAGCAACTCTGGCGAGGGATGATGAAAAGAATTTGTGGAGTATGCCTCACGATGTATCCCACACAGAGGCGGACGATGACAGAATGCTGTACAATTTAATAGTCATTCGAAATCAACAGGCCAAGGATTCAGAGGTAAGCACCTTCTGAGATCTTGCTGTGTGCAGATGATGACGTCCAGTCAACACAGCAATGGCTGAGAAGACCAGCTTGGAAAAAAGGAATGAAGGATGAAACGTTTGACGTCAAAGTCTTTTAACAGTATATAGTTGCCAATGATAGCTGGTCTTGGTAGGCATGCTTGATAAACAGATACGACTGATTTCTAATTATGACCTTAATGAGACAAATTACAGTAGTACAGAAAGGCAGGACGGTCCTGAAGGTCGTCTGGCACCTTAAATGGCTTACTGGCCCAGCTCTCATCTTCAGGTGTTTAGCCAGCCACAGGCAGAATCGTACTGACGGTTGGAGGGTACTTTGCGTTATCACCGATTCTGTATTTGTGGGGCCTGCCGTAGTTTTATTGTTTTTTTTTTTTTTCTATTTATAGCTCCTTAAATTGATCAAACAGCAGCCTATCTGCCAAATTTGAGATGATTTCTGTGATAAGGCTTGAAACCCCTCTTCATGGACTCTCAATCCAAAGTTATTGGTGTGGGAACACTGAATATTGAGGAGAGGACTTAAGAGAAAACAGCAAAGGAGATCATGCTTTGTTTTCTCTTTTATTGCAAAAGCAGTATTCTATAGTAATATCTATCTATCTGTCTGTCTATCTACATATGTACATTACAATAAAATATAATATTAAGGGTATCATTTTCCAAATAATACAACCCGGGTTTTCTAACTTCTGTGTACATCAGTTAGCTCTGAGGAGATACCTCTATGAAATGTAGATATCTACATTAAATATGGACTGCATGTTTCTTTGTATCTTATAGTAATTGGTAAGAATACGGATATTTAAACCCTGGGCTCTGGCTCTCAAGAAAAACACCTGAGAGGAGTGTGTGTGTGTGTGTGTGTGTGTGTGTGTGTGTGTGTGTGTGTGAAGGCTGGGGGGAGGGGCTATGGGGCGCTCTCTGTCTGTTCCTTGTGTAGATTTTTTTTTTTTATTCCTCACTTGAGGATATTTTTCTATTTATCATCAGACAGAGTTGGAGAGATTGAGAGAGAGAGAGACAGAGAGAAACATCGATGTGATAGAGCCACATCGACTGGTTGCCTCCTGCACAACTCGCCCAGGGCCGGGGATGAACCACAACCGAAGTATATGCCCTTGACCCGAATCAAACCTGTGACTCATTGGTCTCCGGCTGATGCTCTAACCACGGAGCGAAACCAGCCAGGGCCCTTGTGTAGATTTCTTTATTTTTGCTAATGAATTGCTAACTATTTTTCCTTCCCCAAATCATTCTTTAGCAGGAGGTGATAACTTTTAGAACTGCTCTATGTATCTTGGTTCTTTTATTCTGGTGTGGCTTGGATGCCCTTGGGGGGTTAGAGGTGGGTAGGGAGGTGAGATCAAGGGGTGGGGGAATGGCTGACAGCTGCCTCTGGTTCATGAGGCTTGGGGAAGGCTGGGCTGGAGAGTCCCACGGTGGCTGTTGATGAGTGTCCTGCCTTGGGTGTGGAGTGCTGATGGGACAGCTTCTGTTAGGTAGCCATCACAGAGTGTAACTCAGAGACATAGCATCCTACTAGTCCCTGGATTCCCATGTCCTCAGCACAATCCCCTCCTTGACTGGGAACACCTCAAGTGCATCATAAGTCTGCTCCAGTCAGGAGCAGCTGCCCTGGCTGCCCTTCCCGAGCACGTGGACAGGAATGCACGACCTTGTTTTCCCTTGCATTGATGGGAAGAGCCAGTCCTTTTCTGTATTGGGCTGAGCAGTTAGGGTTTCTGCTGGTTAGAATAGAGCTATTTTTTTTTATTTTCTTCCTCTTCTTCCCCCACTCTGCCCAAAGCAGTAGCAGCAATAGGACCCTAATATATAGTACACCTGTCCCCGCCACCCCAGGGCCTATGCACATGTGACAGGGCTTGGAGGGCTGTTTGGAGCTGAGCCTGGCAGCTCTCTCTGGAGGATCTTCTGCTTCTCTGCCCTGTTTGTCTTCCCTTTTGAAAAGATGGCAGAGGAGGCAACATGAGCTGCAAAGCACTCTGAATAGACACAGCTCCAAAGTGGCCCGTTGTGTCATTTCTGTGCTATTCCTGGACATGTGTGTAGGGCCATCCAGAAGGCTTTTGCTTTTCCTCGCCTAAGAAATGAGGTCAAGCTTACCTCTAGAGGAACTCTGCAATCAAGGCAGGCAATCAAGTAAATAATATGAAGATGTGATGATAATTATGCATAAAATGATTTGAAATATTTCTGTTCATGGTGCTTCCTTTTTAAAGTGTATATGTATATGTATACATATTTTCTATGTAAATATATGTGTATATATATATTGTAATATGTATAATATATACATAGTTTAAATTTTTTTCTTATATTTTCTCCTCCAAATTTGAAATGCATATAAGGGCATATATGAATCGTTCTATCCGTTTCCCACAGATGGGATTGTGCATTATAGACTCTTCTGAACCATGCTTTTTTCCTACTTAATAATATATTTTGTACATGTTTTCATTTCAGTATGCTTAGATTTACCTTATTCCTTTTGAGGGCCCTCTGGTATTCTCTTGGATGGATTCATCATCATTTAATCAACCAGCCCCTAGTGACGATTAAGTTGATTCAGGTTTTTTGCTTTCAGAAGCAATGCCACAGTGGATATCCATGTGTACTTGTATGACCTTCCATAGTTTTTTCTGGCCCAAAGGGTACATGCATTTAAAATGGAATTGTCACAGTGCTTCCTTCTTGGAGGAACCCATGAAAAGCACGTCAGGGTGCAGAACTGAACTGCACTGGAAGCTCACAGTGTGTCTCAGGGGCGCACTGCTGAGCTCCCGTAGCTGTCTGCCACTCTGAGAGTGTGGACCCGGAGACGCTGAAAATGCAGATTTACATGTAAGACATCCAGATTTTTAAATGATAACTCACATTTTAAAAAGTGTGTCAGCCAAACAAAATATGTCTATAGACTACTGATCTATCAGGAACATTTCAACAAGGATGACCACCACTTCCATTATGTCGAGTGACCGAAAAGTGAACTCACCGTTAATTTAGAAGGTGGAAGTGGGGAGCTGGTGGGGAGGGGGTTTTACATTTGAACGAGTTCCAAGTCTGTTAATATTGCTGATTTCCGTTTTCACACGGGATGAACTTGGTACACATTTTAATAACATAGAGGATTTTCGTTTTGAAAGAAAAACAAATTCTACCTGGGAACAAGGAACCCTATATATTTTTACATGATACAGTTTAGAAGTTTAAGCAAGATATTAAGGAAAACTGAACATTCTGTTTTTTTTGTTTTATTTATTTATTTATTTATGTTAATTCTCACCTGAGGATATTTTTTCCACTGATTTTTTAGATAGAGTGGAAGGGAGGGAGGGGGAGGGAGAGAGCGAGAGAGAAACATTAATGTGAGAGAAACACATCAATTGGTTGCCTCCTGCATAACCCAGACTGGGGCCGGGGATTGAACCTGCAACTCAGGTATGTGCCCTTGACTGGGACTGGGATTTGAACCCGAGACCCTTCGGTCTGCAGGCTGACACTCTAACCACTGAGCCAAACCAGCAAGGGCCTGAACATTCTGTTTTACCTTGAGTAGCAATAGTATGAAAGACCCCAGGAACATCTATATTTGAAATTCTCTGAAAAATGAAAACTAATTTCAAAACAGTGTGTGGACTACTTACATTCCCCTATTGAATCCAAAGCTGGTGGAGGAAGGACTACAAATAGTTAAGGCTAAATTTGCAGTGTTTTCCCAAATTGAAAAAAATCAGAAGACACATAGGAGAGCAAATTATGAAGCAAAGGCATGAACTTAAAAGTAACTCGCAGTGTCAGAAAATGTAAAGAGGAACATTATTTAAATCTAATAGAATCCACTTTTCATTTACACAAGCCTTCGAAAGCTAATGGAAAACTGACTTTCAGCGAAAGAAATGATGCATTTGCAGACCTCCGAGTAGTGGAAAAATTATTGCTCTTGTCTTTGCATGATGTCGTAAAATACTTTCATTTGACTAAGCTATAGTAAACAACCTCAAAATCATGGCATTAAATCATTCTTCTCATGTTTGTTCTCATTAAGCTAGCTGTACTTCACCTAACACACTCTGTTCTAAGGAGCTCAATAATGGTTAGTGAAATATCAATGCACCTTATTTATTTGTGTAAATAATTTAACCATATGGAAAGATCTTGTTCTCTAAGAGATTAATAATAATGAAAACAGTGCCAGGCACTGTTCAACCACTTTACATGTATTAGCTATGTCCTCTCCACAACTCAGTGAGGGATAGGGACTGTTATTTCTATTTCAAGCGACTTGTCGAAGGCCACCCCACTGAAAGTGTGGAGTTAGGATTTGAGTCTAAGCTTTGTGAATCCAGAGACATAACATACAATGAGCATCATGAATGAAATTGTAAGAGAGGGACTGATATTGTTTGGAACTCAGTCTCAACATCGTAATGCATGAGCGAAGTCTGTCCAAAGCCCGTTTTGTGACTTGTTGAAGCCAGGGGTAGGACAGGCATTCCTGCCCCAGGGGACTGAGAGCCTTGTTTGGTCTGAGGAGCCTGATCTTGTTTCGGGAAGTGTTCCCGGCTGTCATGTAACACCTTTCCCAAGTTATGCTTTTCCACGCCGACTGCCACAGGTTAACATGCCAGCTGTGGCCTTCTGTGTTATTAGCTCTGCAGTGTTTCACCTTTCCCCTTTCCATCCCTTCTTCTGTTTGTCTAGTGTTTGGTCTCTGACCTATGTTCATTGGTGTCTCTTCCGATGGTTCAGTAATAGTTCCTTTAGGACTTTGTGTGTGGTGTCAACATTCTTACTCGGCTAAAAAAAGACTTTAACATTTCTGATTAAGAAAATAAATGCTAGGAATCAAATTGTTCTCCTAAATACTGTCAAGCACCATTTGGTTCAGAATCGGTGATGTTTATGTGGCCTAAGAGGTGCTAGAAGTCCCATGTTTATTTTTAAAATGGTTAAATCATTCCATGCTCAGAAGTGTATGTAGTTCTCACGACGAGTGCCTGCCTCTCTGTGAATGAGCAACGCAAGGTCCACGGAAACACCAGGTGCTGTGAGGCAGGAGTGAACTTCCGAGAACTACACTCTGCTGAACCCTGGGGAACAGTCAGATGTTGTTACTTTTTAAAACTATACAGGCAAAAACAGAGCATTCCGGGTTTACAACGTACAGTCTGCTTTTCCTGTGTGTCAGGCGTCCCTGTCGGCGGAGTGTTGCCAGGCATTGTAAGCAGTTCCTATAAAGTGTTTAAAGTAGCTACAGACCTTCCCGGGGGGTTGTTTGCAATGTCTGGATTATGCACTTAGCCTATCCCATCCCTAGCACTGAAAGAAGGGACAAACAGAGTTGACTGCGATGTTTGGTGGGAGGATGTGAGGAAGTGGGAGAGGGTAGAACTGATTGTGTACCAGCCACGTAACTCTAAAGCATGTGGGCCCTGGCCGGTTTGGCTCAGCGGTTAGAGCGTCGGCCTGCGGTCCAGAGAGACCCGGTTTGGTTCCCGCTAAGGGCACGTACTTCGGTTGCAGTTTGTCCCCAGCCCTGGTTGGTCGTGCGGGAGGCATGTGTCCCTTTCATGTCGATGTTTCTCTTTCTCTCTTTCCCTCCCACTCTATCTGAACAAAAAATGGAAAAATGTCCTCGGGTGAGGATAAAAAAAAAAATAAAGCATGTGGAGCGGTGGTGGTGATCCACTTAGACCCCGCATCGCTGCTTTGGTCTCCGCGTGCTGGGCAAGACCTGCTCTGCCAGGCCATCGGGTTTCTCGACCAGTGTGTGGACATTGGCCACTGTAGGAGGCAGGACGGCAGGTTTTACACCAGCACGAAGGAACAGAATGACAGTGGAAAAGTGAAGCCGTTCTCTAGGTAATTCTGGGTCCCTCCAAAGGCCTTTTCCTCTGGGGTCCAGATGATCTGGATTGTTGAATGCAACCATTCTTTATTTTACTTGGCTAGTGACTGTTTGGGTTAGAGGGGGAGAGAATAAAAACATTTATTACGATCTCAGACTCCAGTGATCTTGACCTCTGTTTTCAAGATAACAGTGTTTATTGAGTGCTATCCTGTGTGCATGCTCTCCAGACAGATGCTGAATCCTCACAGGAAGACTCTGGTGGAGGCATTTAGACACATAGGAGCAGAGGCTTCCGGTTGTCTGTACAAGGGGTTGGAGGAAACGAATGGGAGAACTGGGACTGGGACTCGGTCTGTATGACTCAGAAGCCCGTATGGCTGGAAACACTGCCCTAGTCTCTCCAGGGAACTTAGAAAAAGCCTCAGCGGAATCTTTTGGTCAAAGAGAAAGTTACCAAATGGATGTTGACTTTCTGCCTCGAGTGGACACTCCGGTCTGTGTCTTTGTTGACCATTACTCGCCCTGCGCGAACTGAACCACAGAGTGGCTTGGTGCTTGTTCAGTGGCGTCCTGTGTTGGGCAGTGTGTGTAAGGTGTTCCGAGGCTGTTGCTTTGGGAACCTTTAATACCTTGGCACACTCTGGGTACAGAAGCCCTCTGTGCCACATCGGAAGACATTCCGTTTGTCTGTGATGTTTGTTTCTACTTTTTGCCCATCCTATGCCTTAAGTATATATATGTATATATATTTCTGGATATTGGTATTAAAACGATCAATCTTTCTTACTAGGTAGGCAACATGTCAGAGCGCTGTGTAAGCAGAGTTGAGACAATAAATATTGGAAAACTTGATGTAGGAAGGGGGAAATCATTAGATATTCAGTAGGAAGTGAGAGGATGAAAAACCTGGGCTTTGGAATGAGACAGATTTGGGGGTGAGTCCTGCTTCTGCTGTGTTCAAGCTAAATGGTGCCAAACAGTCATAGGGTGATCACACTACTTATTGTGCAGTTTAGGACACAATCACAAGGTCTTACCCAAGAAAAGGGGGTGCTGATATCAAGGGTGCCAGGCCAAAGATCTAAATTGGGACTGCCCTAGACAAGCTGGGGTATACAGTCACCTTTCTTTCTTTTCTTTTTCAGTTGTAAAATATAACATGAAATTTACCATATTAACCTATTTTAAATGTCCGCTCAGTGACATTAAGTACATTCACCTTGTTGGCGGGCTGTGACCCCCATTCATCTCCAAGACTTTTCATCTTCCCAAACTAAAACTCCTTCCCCATTAAATAATAACTTCCCACTACCCTGCCCCCAGCCCCTGGGAACCCCCATTTCTACTCTCTATGACTTTGACTACTTTAGGTACTTCATATTAGTAGACTCACACAATTTTATCTTTTTGTGACTGGCTCACTTAGCATCATGTCCTCAAGGTTCATCTATGTTGTAACATGCATCAGAATTTTCTTCCTTTTTTGGGAAGCTGAATAATAGTCCATTGTGTACATAAACAACATATTGCTTATCCATTCGTCCATCGATGGACTCGGGCTGCTTCCCACTTTTGGCTAATGTGAATAGTGTTGCTATGAACCTGAGTGTACAAATATTTGAGTCCCCGCTTTCAACTTTTTGGGTGTATACCCAGAATTGGAATTGCTGGACCACAAGGTAAGTCTATGTTTAGTTTTTTTGAGGAACCACCACACCCTTTTCCACAGTGGCTGCACCGTTTTACACTCTCACTGACATGCACAGGGTTATAATTTCTCTACATCCTCCCCAACAGTTGTTATTAAGATCACCTTTCTCAACCTCTACATTGGTCAATCAAACAGCTGATGGCTCCATATGGACCAGTTTTCACATCTGCGTAGAGTGGATACAGTGCAAACTGGGGGCCAGTCACCACCATGGAATATCCACGTTAGGGCTGTAACCTGGGAGAGGCGGACATCTGGTCTGGCAGAGCCTTCTTCTGACTGGTTGGCCTGGAGGGGAGATGGAGAGAACAGAAAACTGGGGGGAGCTTCTTACACCCGAGTTCTACTCTGTTCTTCTGGGCGTCCATGTGCTGGAGCGTAATGGCCAGGCCTCTTTGGTTGACTGTTCTTTAGACTCTGTCCTCATTGGCCTCCTTCCCCTGGGCCCCAGAAAGATACTGGGAAGCCCCTAGATCATGTGCCTTGAGAGGACTGATGGGTCAGAGAGATAGGAGGACGTACACGCCGGGAACCTCCAGGACAATGCAGCGTCTGCAGGGAAGGGCGGGAAGCTGGCCAACTTTCTCCGCATCCAGAACCTCACTGTCACAGCGACAGATTGCTGCACCTCTGAGCTTCCTGAGATTTTGTGCTTGTGATGGTGGACATTTCCAGAGGGAAGGCCATGTATTTATTAGCAAGCATGAGCCAGAAATTGTATCTTTCCATTGTTTTTTGGGTTTTTTTTTTTACAACTTGAATAAACCAATTGGACCTGAGAAGAAACAGAAACCATAAAGCTGCTTCAAGCTTTTTAAACATTACAGTTGAAACACCAGGGATTAATATCAAGTGACACCTCCAGCCACCTACGTCAGTGCTGGCTTTGGTTTTTCCTAGAACGAATGAGATCATCAGAGATGCCTGCCCCCTTGTAGTCACTTCACCTCCCATGTGCATTACCCGGCTTCTCACGTAGTCTTTGGATGTAGATGGACTGTGTGTTCAAGAGAAAGACACACACAGAGGTGAAGTGACTTTTCTTTATAGTGTTCAAGCAGAAAAGGGCTTCAGACTCAGGGTTCAGTGCCCTTGACTATGGATAAGGTTCTGAGGATACAGGACAGAGAGCTGAATGATTTTATTTAAAAAAAAAATGTTTTTATTGATTTTTTTAGAGAGAGAGGAAGGGAGAGATAGAAACATCCACGTGAGAGAGAAACATTGATCTGCCTCCTGCACGTCCCCTACTGGGGATTGAGCCTGAAACTGGGCTTGTGCCTGACCAGGAGTCGAACCGGGACCTCTCGGTCCATAGGAGGATGCTCAATCCACTGAGCCACACTGGCCAGGCTTTATTTTAAATGTGAATAGGAACAATCAGATAGTAAAATAAGTGTAAAGGCATAGAACTTTATAGAAAAGATGTAAGATACTGTCCAACTCAGAGATTTCTCTCTAAGAAAACTCCAGTGTGTAATTGTTTTTACAAAGGTATCCAGGCTATTCAAATATATTTGTCAAATATATTCTTGTATATTTGATGATTTGTTATAACAAAAGCTCAAATTCTGCCTGATGTATGTATTAATTGGTGGGTTTCATTAGTAGTTGATGTCTTATGTTAAATTAAGCAGGTTTGATTTGGAATTAGAGTGTTGTCCATTCTTCATACACCCTAAAGACTAATATTTTTTAGTATTGATGTTAATTTCGTGTAAAAAATGACTTTTTTGTTCTTTTTAGATATCCCACTTCTCAACTCAGTATGAAAACTGTGTGGTTGATATTGTCATTAAATTAGAATTTCTGCTTTTATCATAGTAAGGACTCACTTCTAGTTTCACAGCTATTCTTAGGTCAGTGTGATGGAAATGTCACTGAGGGAGGCTGGTTGGTTGTTCATGCAAAGTCACAGGCTTGCAAATACCGTGGGTGATATCACTTCTGCCCAAGACCTCATGCCCAGCTATGTAGGTCTCTGAGCTTGATTTTCTGAGGACCTAAAGCTATTTGAACTTAGGAGCATGTATTAGGGTTCTCAGAGAAACAACCGACAGGATCTGTCTATCTACCTATCTGTCATCTATGGAGAGATATTTATTTTCAGGAATTGGCTCGCACAATTGTGGAGGCTTGGTGAATCTAAAATCTGATGGAGAAGGCCAGCAGGCTGGAGAGTCGGGATGAGCTGCAGTTCAAGCCCAAAGGCAGTCAACTGGCAGAATTCCTTCCTGCTCCGGGGAGGGCAGTGTTGGTTCCATTAGAGCCTTCATGTTTTTGATTGGTAAGGCGTAGCCACATCATGGAGGGTTGTCTGCTTTGCTTGGAGTATACCAACTTAAATATTAATCTCATTCACAAGAACCTTCACAGAAATGTTTAGAATAATGTTTGACCAAATATCTGGGCACTGTGGCCCAGCCAAGTTGACACGTAAAATTAACCACCATAGAGGATTTTACTAACATGAACCAAATTCACAAGAGACAGTCATATAAACCCAAATGCATGGAACCATCTGGTGGGCCCCTGACCCATCTGGTGGGTTAGTGCAGTCTCTTCCCTACAATAAATTCTATAAGGGAAGCCAGTGATTATAATAGATGGTGGCTTGGTGAAAAGGAATCAGACAAGATCAATGACAACTGACATTTATGGAGCACTTACTGTATACCAGGTGCTTCTCTAAGTACTTTTCATGTACTATGTGAACTATCATTGTCCGCCAGATGTGATAGCCTCCAGTATAAAGTTATCCCTGTTACCCGGCTGGTGTGGCTCAGTGGTTCAGCATTGACCCATGCACCAAGAGGTCACTGGTTCAATTCCTGCTCAGGGCACGTGCCCAGGTTGTGGGCCTGATCTCTAGTGGGGGGCATGCAGGAGGTGGCCAATCGATGTTCTCTCTCATCGATGTTTCTATCTCTCTCTCCCTCTCCCTTCCTCTCTCTAAAATAAATAAAGAAAAAAAATTAAAAAATAAAAACAAAAAATAAATAAAATTATCCCTGTCATTTGGTTAGGACACCATGCCCCCCTTGATGGTGGTGGATAGAGATTTCTGAACATCACCCCCAGGTGAACAGTAGTCTCAGGCACTGGACACAGCAGGGATTTGGGAGGGCAGGCAGCAGAATGTGCAATGAAGGGAAATCCAGAGTAATGTAATGTTGGATGAATCTGGGGCTGACATCAAGGGAAGTATTTCATGTAAAGACTGAACTTTATGAAGAGAGTAGGCAGATACTCAACTAACCAGCAGATTAGGAAGGAAGGTAGGGATCTCTTGACATTGCCGTCTGAGTGAAACACAGATTTTTGCAAATAGAGCTTAAAGCACTCCCAAGACTCAGCAAGTCCTGCTATCCCATTTTCTCCCACAAAACCTCCTGACCTCACTTTCCCAATCAACAGCAGTGTCATCTCCGTGCCCATAGAGAGCCAAGCTTCTCCAGTTGAAGGCTCATTCATTTTCCTGATTTATTATTTAATATATATAGCTGGACTGAGGGCACAGAAACTGATGAGGCTGTTGAGTTTTGAGGAATCTCTGCCTGAAGGGACTGTGCCAGCATTTAGTTAAGAGCTACATCTTGGCTGAGACACAAGTGAGCCCACAGGAAGTGGTTGCCCCAGAATGGTATCCCTTGTGATCAAAATAGCACCTCTGCTTCCTCATCAGTCATTTTGGCTCCATTCACCAGTTTGAAATTCTTTTTAAGGTAGAATAGTCTAAATATGGAATCTAAATGAAATCCACTCACCCAACAGTGTTTGTCACTGCATCCTAGGCATAGTCTTGATACCGTTGTAAATAAACCCAGTTATTCATTAACTGGAAAGGAGCAAAGGGAAGGCCAAATATTATAGGCATGCCCAGTAAAGTCTGAGTGACATAGGGAAGGGGAAGGTACTTACTCGCCTGTCAGTCACTCCTGGGAATAGGTCATTGGCCAGGATAGGTGTGGCCACTCTAAGGGTGTGAAATCTGAAATGCTTAAGCTCCTAAACAAAGGAGTTCCCTCTCTTGCGTGATGGGGTCCTGGCTCCCTTGTTGTAGGGGGCTCGCTCCCCTGCATTCACCCACAGCCATGTGGATCCCACATCATGGACTAATGGACTGTAACTAGTCTAATGCTGCTCCGGACTCGACTCCACCGTGGAACGGAAACTTCGGACGCTGGCTTTGCTTTGAGGTCTGCCGAATCCCCAGCTGCACATTTTCCGGGACTGGTTTAAGGGAAATGGGACTTTGCAGACCAAGGGATGTAATTCCATACAAATAAAACTTTCTACCACATCTCATTCTTCCCTGGTGGGGGGCACCTCTGAAAATGCTTATTCCAGTGGTACCCCAAGAACCCCACTCCCACTAGCAATAGAGAAAGGCACTTCTCTGATAACAGTCTCACACCGTTAAACACACTGTTATTTGTAGTATTTTTTGAAAAGTAAAAATCTGGAAATAAAAATATTTGATGAAAGCACTGGTTAAATAGATCGTAAATAGCTATACTAATGGATGCTATACAGCTTAAAACATAATGAGGTAGGATTTATAGGTACTGACTCGGAAAGATAGTTATGATCTCTTCCTAAGTGGGTGTGGATAGTATATTCCATTTGTGTGAAAGCCCATTTGTATGAAAGCATAATAAAATTTCTGGAAGGTTACCTATGAACTCATTAGCCTTGGTGACTGCTAGGAGTTTGGAGGGAGAGGAGGGAGGGAGCTTTTCCTTTCCTGGTCTTCTGTCTAAAACCAATTTTAGATCATAGGCCTGTATTAACACTTCATATACATACACTTCATATAAAGGAAAACTCTCTCCGTTATTTCGCAGCACACTCTGGTGGCTGTTTCCCGGAGTCTTTCCAAACTGTCTGGCTTTGTGCTACTGTGGGTGTGCTGGAGAAAGGGGAAGGAGAGGGAGGGGAGGGGGAGAGAAGGAAAGTTGGTTAGGAGGAGCTGGAACAAGCTTTGAGGAATCCTGCCAAAGCGGACAGAGGCAGAATGCTCGAAAAGCAGTGAGTGGGTATTTATCTTTTCAAGGCTGTGAGAGTCTCCTGATGAATCAGGCTCTTTCTCTGGAGCTCAGTCAGCGGGTCTCCTGATAAATCAGGCTCTTTCTCTGGGGCTGGCTTCCCCTCCAACAGCCCGTGAATTCATATGATAATGGACAGAGCTGCATTTGTTGGCTGCTTCACCACCCCCACCCTCTCAACCACCGGCCCGTCCCTTCCTCTGGTCGGTCTTGCTCATATAATGGCTCGTAATTGCACCAAGCCCGTGAGAGCCCTGGATACTGGCGCACCGGGACTGCCTGATGCGAAAGTGTTCAGCTGCGGCATCTCGGAAGGCTGATGAGGCGTCGTCCCTCAGAACAGCTTGGCTTGCTTTCTGGTTTGGATGAACACATGGGGAAAACGGTAGCACCCACCCAGTTCTGATGGGGCTCAGATCTGCTGCTTCTCAGATTTAAAATTCTCAAAGGATTCTGGAAGGACACTAGTTCTCTTGATGTGAAACCACCCCTCTCTACCATTGTCTGGGGTCCCCGGCTACTTGTCACGTAACTGTTACACCGGAGCTGTGCCCTTTGATGGTTTTGCAGGTGAGGAGGCAGGCCGTGTGGCGGGTGAGGACAGACTGGGTCCACCTTCCAGAAATACTTGTCCTGTTTAACTACACGTTATGTGAGATCAGGTCACACCCGGCGCTTTTACCACATTGCTGTTGTTATAGATATTAAAGCACTCCACTTGGAGTGAATTTCAATGGACCAGAGTCAAAATTAACCTGTTCCTTTTCCCGCAAACACAGTCTTTGCAGTGGAAGGCCAGGAGCATGTGGGGAACGTGCCTTGGGGCTCCAGGTCCCAGTCCTGGCATGGAGTCATGTTTTTCAACCAACAACTGGAAGATCCAGGTGTTTTGCCCACTAACTGGGCCCAGGTATTGGGCAAGTCATGAGGCAGAAACACAGCAGAGTGAGGCTTTCCCGGACAATCAAAACATTTTTTGTTCAGTTGTATGGGTGACTGCACTTCAGTCTGTTGAGCTTATTTTTATTTTCACTTTTTCTTTTTTTTTTTGCCATCTTTGGTGAGTTTAGCAGAAAGTTTGGAAACCAAGTACAAGAGGTAACGATAAGAAACCGCTGCAGCTGGGTTTGTGGTTAAACACAGGCCACGCTTCAGGGATGGGATCTCTTATGCACTTGCACCATCTCTTTTCCGGCAATCACTTACAATCTGGGGGACTCCGAGGGAAGCTTAGAGTGGACATGGCAACAGCGTATAAGAAGAGAGAGACCTCAGACCAAGGACTGGTCCGGTGTCTGCTCTTTCAGCCCAACCTTGGCAATATGCAAAAATAAAATTTTGAAGTGCCCTCTGTCGTCTTCATGTAGACTTTTATCTGTCCAAAGTCAGCGAGGTGTCTGTATTATTTTTCTGATGGGGAATGACTACAGGACACACTCTCAAGCCATTTTCCCTTTGCCTCTCCAGGCAGAAGTCTGGAGGGAATGAGTGATGTGTCCGGATGAAGTATACTGTCTGGGTAGGACTGAGCTACTCAAGGATGTGTTTGTGACCAGCGAGGTGGGCAGCCTTCACACGCAGAACCCTTCCCCCTGCCTTTCCGGGCCCCCTGTTAGCTGTGGAAGCCCCTCCAAGGTTCTTCTCTGGGGACCCTCTGCCTGCGTCCCCTTTGGGTGGCTCCTCGCCAAGCCTGGCTCTCTCCACTATGTATCCCATCCCTAACGTTTTCCAAACTCCATCTTTTCAGCCAGTGAATGTCAATTTGCTCTGAGTAGGCTCAGCTCAACTGGAAGTTAAACATAAGTAGGTATTAGGACAAAACCAGAGGAATTCATTGGGTGATTTGAAAGAGGAATTTGTGAACCCAAATTCATTGTAATTGGTGAAATATGAGGAAGAGGAGAGGTTTTTCTGAGCAGAGAGGCCAGCTCAGCTCAGTGTGTTTTTTTTTTTTGGCTGGGTCTCCAGATATGTCCCTATATATTGTCACTGCGGTTTTGGTCCTTCCTGAATTGGGGTCATCAAGCCTCATCACCTTGGAAACATTGCTAGAAGCGTGAGATCTAGCATTCTTGGGAGAGGGACAGGGTGCTGCCTGAGGACCCCGAGGATGGAGGCCAAGGCACTGGGTGAGCCAGACCCTTTCTCGTCCCCAGGGATTTTGTGGGGCCCAAGGGCTGAATTGTTTAGGGGGTGAACCTGGCCTGAGCTGGCAGTCAGCATCGAGCACATCTCTGAGTGGTTCAAGAATGTGGATAACTGACGGAGGGTGCCCGATGTCTTTCCCATCGGACTGGGCTTAGGTCAGGTCAGGCAGGGGCATTTGAGAAATGATCTCCCTTCTAGGTGGTGGGGCCTCCGCTGATGTGGAAACACTGACTGTCCTTCATACCACTGGCCCCACCTGTCCCTCTGCCCTACTTTTGAAAGGTCTTCTCTTCCTCTCTTGTTTCCCCTGCGTTCAGTCCCCCTGGACTCTTCTTCTAGCTGCAGAAAGCTGAGAGCAGGGCTGTGTAAAACAACCAGGGAGGGGAGCAAGCAGCCCTCTGCTGGTTTCGTCCATCGTTTGCTTGCTTTTGCTGGCTCAGAATACTTCCACCTGTCTGTGTGTGTCTCTGTGTGGCCGTCGCAGCTGACACAGGGTTAGATCTGGTCATGGAGAGGAACTGGCTGACCCTCACATGTGCCCAGGCTTTTGATTGTGGAGCGTTCAAAAGCAGAGCATGCCTCAGCCTTCACCTTTACACTTTAATCCATGACGTAGCATTTATCTGTTGCCTGCTTTAAAGTGATCGTTGGGGGCCCTGGCCGGTTTGGCTCAGCGGTTGGAGCATCGGCCTGCGGACCAGAGAGTCCCGGGTTCAGTTCCTGCTAGGGGCACGTACCAGAAAAAAAAAAACATAAAGTGACCTTTGGGGACTAGAAATCACCTCTGGGTAAGCCACCAGAGAGAGCACGTACTGAAATGTTTTAGAGTGTGGCTTTCCTACTGAACTGTCCCCAGACTTGGATAGCTGTTGACTCTGAATATTGTTGACTAGTTATGGCAGCCGACACCTTGCTTATCATGGCAAATGTCCCCTTCTTATGAGGACACCGGTCATATTGGATTGGGGCCCACCCTAATAACCTCATTTCAACTTGATTACCCTAGTAAAGACCCTGTCTCACAAAAAATTCACATTCTGAGGTCCTGGGGGTTAGGACTTCAGCGTATAAGTTTTGGGGAACACGGTTCAGTTAATAATGGTAGACATGCACTTGATAGGATTAAAAACAGTTGTTTTGTTTGGTGATCAGATAGACCTGTGAGCACGGCAGTAAACAAGGGGTCTGCCCGCAGGGAGCTTACCTCCTGCTGGGGGAAGCCCACGACAAATTAGTGTAGGAAGGTTGTGATAAGCGCTTTGAAGAAAAATAAGACAGTATGAGGGAGCAGAAGGTGAGCCTGGGTTGGGGAGTGGAGATCTGAATGAGGTGAGGGAGTGAGCCTTGAGAAGGACCTTCCAGGCAGAGGGAACAGCAGCTGCAGAGGCTCTGAGGCAGGAAAGCAGGTGCATATGTCGGGAACAGTGAGAAGGCCAGCGTGGCCGCGGCAGAGGGAGCGAGGGGAAGAGCTGTACTGTGTGCCATTGGGAAGACCAGCGAGGACCAGATCATGAAGGCCAGGAGGCCATGGTGAGGATTCTGAATTTTGTTCTAGAGGGATGGGGTGCGCTTTGAACTAAACAAGTAGAAAACACTTATTTGTCCCTTTGCAAGATTTGTTCTTTCCCTCTGGCCCCTATTACTCCCAATCTGGGAAGCACATATGCCTTGGGAGTCCTGAGCAGGCCTGGCCCTCTCTCCTCATTGAGAGATAATTCTCCATGGGTCTCTTGGTCTCTGGGCATGTTGTGAGCAGAGCACTGTCTGTCCTTTGTTCTGGGGAGACTGTTCAAGGATGTTTGCACAGTGAACTTCCTCAGGAGGTGAAGAGCACGGGGCAGGCAGGCCTATTGCCCACTGTAAATGATGCAGGTGCCCCGAGTTCAGGGTTCCTCTCCTGTAATGCAGCCTACTGTACATGCAGGTACCCTTTGGTCCTCTTCCTATTACTGTGTTAGAATCGGGGCTTAGAGAACTCGCATAAAACATGCTGATCTGCTATTGCTGGGCCCTTTGTCTCTGACCCAGGAGTCTCGTGTTTTTTGCCAGCACCCATGAAACTGTGGCAGGAGAACTTGGTAGCTTGTGAAAGACTCAAATCTCAGATGCTTCACAGTTCTTGACACATCCTTAAAATAGCTTCTGTTTCGGCCTCATGACTGAAATCTTGACCATGGGTCAGTGCTTTGGCATTGTTAAACTGTTGTTGTTAAACTTTTTTTTCTGTTATCTTTGGAAGTCTTTTTTCTCCCCTAGTGAAATCTACCAGGAAACTGATAAAACTGCTCTGGTGGAAATAGGGGTAAAAACCTAAATGTCCCCATCTGTGGCAGCCCATCAGGCATCTTTGGAAAAGCCAAACGAGAACCCACACGGAACCCAACATAATTTCAAAAACAGTGTTTTGAGCTACTGGAAGGCCCCTTTAACACTCAAATTTGATATTTGGGAACAATGATACATTAATTCTTATCAGAGACTGATTGGTTGTGTCTTTGCAAAAAAATTACCCGTCATTAATAGTTCAGCACAAATTCGTTTTTCAAAGGGATAGGATCCAGGACTGATAAGTTTGACTGCAGGGGATGGAGGGGGAGGTTGGGAGAGAGGGACGCTGCAGTGTTGGCCATGTATGTGAGCAGGGCTAAAAAGTAGAAGAGGAGAGTGCTAGAAACAAGAGGTACCAAGAAGACAGTGGATGATAAATAAAAATCACATTTGAACTACTTGGTTTCCTTGATCCTTATGAATTCTTCGAGGTGCCCCACAAGCTGTGAGTGGGACCAGGCAGAGGGAGAGAGGCACCTTTGCATTCACAGATATTTTATGTTGCGTTCTGTGTGGGTTCTCATTGGGAAAATGAGTCTCCAAGTTTGAAAGCTCATCTCCTTCACTCTGTTACCTGGGGCTCTGGCAGAGGGTGTTAAAACTTAAAGCAGCTCAGCCGGTGTGGCTCAGTGCATTGAGTCGACTGACTCAGTGCATTGAGTCGACCCATGCACCAAGAGGTCACCGGTTCGATTCCCAGTCAGGGCACATGCCTGGGTTTCGGGCTTGCTCCCCAGTAGGCAGCTGATGGATGTTCCTCTCTCATCGATGTTTCTATCTCTCTCTCCCTCTTCCTTTCTCTTGCTCTAAAAATCAGTAAAAACATATTTAAAAAGGTAAAGTGATGTTTATTTCATAGAGCACTAGGAGGAGTGTGGCCCAGCAGATAGGATTCCTGGGGTTCAGGCCCAACCCTGCTACTGTCTCCTGACTCTACTGCTAATTTGCTCTGTGACCTTGGGCAGGCCACTCAGTCTCACTGGGCCTGTTTTCCCACCCGACAGAGGGAGGTATGGAGTATATATCTCAAAAGTCCCGTGTTTAAAGGCCTTTGGGCTATGGAGAAGTGACACGGCTTTTAACCTGAGAAACATTACGTATTGTGCTCCGGGGCACCTGCACCATAAGGATGTAGCTAGACCTCATTCATCCCTTTGAATGAGATGCATGCCCTATGCCTGGAGTGAAGGGTGGGGATATTTCTGAGAGTAAAACAGGGACATTGGGTTCTTCCGCGCCACATTTCTCTCTGAGTCCTAGGCATCCTGTGGCCCACAAGTCAATTCCAGTTTTGCGGGGACACAGACATGCCCATTTGTTTACACAGTGTCTTTGGCTGCCTTAGTACTACAGTGACTAAGATGAGCAGTTTAGACAGAGACTTTATGTCTTGTAAACTACAGTATTTACTCTCCGACTGAGGCCATCATCCAAGCTTTGCCTTTGGTTTCCTGCTCAGTAGACTTGGCTCAATTGGTCGTGTGGATCTAATTTTTTATACAGAAAGGACACCACCAGCCCCTTGGAGGAGGGCTTCCTGGGCTCACCGCTTGACGATCCTTTGGAAGAAGAGATCCTCATTAGAAAATGAGAGATTGTGCTAACATTTTCATTTATGGGTGCAAAACATCGGTTTTTCTTTCAAAAAATAACTATATAACAAGCTAGTATGTGAGATGAGTCAAAGTAAAAGAAAATACACTGTAATTCCCAAACATGTTTAATGTACCACAGATTAGTGCCACACCACTGTCTGCCTTTTGCATTCTGGGTTTTACATACACAGACATTGTGTTAGGGGCTTGGTTTGACTTACTAAAAGCTTGCCATGGTAATATGGAATCAGACTAATGACCAGTGAGGCAAAGGTCCTGAAAACTGGAAATGGCTGCTGGATTCGGGATTCAACACACAGCTTCCTGACTGGCTTGGGAAAGGATCATCCACGTGTCTGTAATAGCCAGTAAAGACCGGAGTAATTATACATAAATGTGTTCACCAGTGAGCGTCCAGGCACTACCAGGGCTGCTTCCTCTCAAGTGACTCTTTTTCCTTGAGGCTGCGGCATCAGGTCATACTTGAGGCTTTGTTAGAGTAACCCCCAAATATTTGACTGGGGGAGACAGCATCTGGAAGCTCAGTTGAAGATTGTGGGGGACTGAAGATGAACAGTGAGTGAGACACTGGAGTTGTAAGGAAAAAAGTTTTACAAGGCTTGAACCTCAACAGTTACTCCCAGCTGTTAAGGGAACCTTACTGCTCTGGACCCACAGTGACAAGCGTCTTGTTCCTCTCGTGGAAGTTTCAGTGGGGCTGTGGGTCGTGTTCATAGGGAGGTAATATGCTGGAGACCTTGTGAATAGGGAAGTGGTTTAGTTTGCAGCTCTGTGTCTTTTAAAGGATATAGATAATTTAGAGGTCTGTGGTAGACAATGAAAATAAAGAAAAATTAAAAAGTTGGAGTGAAGTGACGGGGGAGAGAGGCGGGGTGTGCAGAACACATTGTCAAAGCAGATTCACATGGGTCCTAGATCTCACCCAGTATCAAGCTCTGCTAATCCTTTCAGAGACAAGAGCAATTCATTGAGAGGCTCTGATGAAGCAGACAGAGGCTGGGACCTTGAGAATGTGTCCCTAAGACCCCCTCCCCCACAGGGCAGGCCCCTCTGACTCAGAATGCTGGTTGAGTCTAAGTGAGGTTCATGGGGTTATCTCACACAGGGGAGAACATTTGTATTATGAAGTGCTCCATTGCTACCTCCTCATTATTTTTGGTGTAGTGACATTCTCTAGGGAGCCAGACCCTGAGGATGCTGGGTGCCTGAGTAATCCTTTGACCAGAGACATTTGCTGAGGGTATTCTGTAGATAAGGTTTCCTCCTCCTAGCAAATAGAACTCCTCTAGGCTCTTCGAGTTACCAGGAAGTTATTGATAAGGAAATTAGATAGGAAAAAGGGGGCTTATCTCTCTCTCTCTCTCTCTCTCACACACACACACACACACACACACACACACACACACACACACACCAGCTGCATGGATCAAGGGCCAGCTGCTCTAACTCCTTCCTCCCAGTGGATGAAGATGAAAAGCCCTGGGGTTATTCAGTAACCGATTTGACAGCTTTCGAATAAAGGAAGAACAGTTGTAAGTCGGTGCCTGGTGACAAGGAATGCCAGAGCAATGACTAAAATGATTACCACTACAATGAGTATTTGGGTTAAAAAGGAAAACTTTCAGATCTTGGGGGTTGTTAGTTTATAAAGGCAAATTGTAACTTCCTAATTTCTCTCTTTCCTTTCTCTCCCTATTTGTGTCTCTGACTGGCTGTGCTGAATACCACCCCCCAAGCCCCGTCCCCCCCCACAAATATCTCACCTCGCCTGGGACTGCTTCCTGGTCCTCACCTTGGCTTGCCCTGTCCTCTTGCTCCCAGACCCTGGAATGCAGCCGGGGTCAAGGCCCCAGTGAAGTATGGTGTTCTCACTTCAATACTGGGACACACAGGAACTTGCAAATGTATCCACAGGATTTTCAGTTTAACAGAATTCTTTGGAAAAAAGTGAGCTAAAGTCGGTGAGTTACCATTCAGAAAATAGTGAAGACTTTTCTAAATTCAAATTACAATAGTACCCATAGTAGACTCTTCCATTTTGGAGGTAATTAGACACTAGGTTATGTTAACAAAGGAAGCTGTAAAAATAATACTTTAGGGATTTTAAAGTTTCTGTTCTGATTATAGAAGAAGTACATCACCGTTGTGGAGAATTTCAATAGCATAGGAGAAAAAAAAATCACCTATATATAATCCTACCCTGAGATAAACACTATTACACTATCACCTGGAAAGACTGCAACCCTTATGGACCCACACAAGAGTGTTTTCTGGTGGGTCTGGCGAAAGAGGTGACCCTTTGCCGATTTTGCCACTCTTTGAAATTAAACTGTTAGGTATAGTAGTCTCTAGATTAACACGATCCAGTAAAACTATAATGCAAACCATCTGACTAATTTTAAATTTTCTCGTAGCCACATTGAAAAAGTAAAAGTAAGTAGGTGAAATTAAATTTAATGATATATTTTAACCAAATATCCAAAATATCATTTCAACATTTAAATCAATATAAATGCTGTTAATGAGACATTTTCCTTTTTTTTTTTTTTTTTGGTACTATGACTTCATAAATCCAGTGTGTATATTATATTTATAGCACTTCTCCAAGCCGCCACACTGCAAGTGCTCACTAGCCGTGTGTGGCCAGTGGCTACTGTATCGCCCAGCACAGGGCTGGATGCTGAGGGACAGCTGGATATTGCAGATGTCATGCTGATTCATGGTACATACTTGAAGTAATTGAATGAACTGGTTATTTCCACCTTGCCAGAAATCCAAGCCCCCCTTTCCTCTCCATGCCCCGGAATTTAGGCTTGTGGTTCTTTGCCTTTAGTGACAGCAGCAGATTGTCCTCCTTCCTTGCAGTGCCTGGAGCAGCAGAACTCCGAGATGGTTCCCACTAGCTGGTTTGGAATAACAAGGTCACACTCTTCCTACTGGAAGCATTAGCCAAATCACACCCTGAGTTTGGCCCTTCTCCTAATGCTAAAGCTGTTCCTGGGCTGTGACCCTTCCCAATTAGACAAAAACTATTCAAAATCTCATTGCTTAGCAGCCCTATTCCATGGCTTTGCTGGCACACCTCCCCAGCAGGAGCGGGAGAGCTATCCCTTGGCTTAATCTGGTTAAAACCAGATAAAGAATTAGGTCAGGGGCCTCTGGCTGCAAAGCAGTCTGTTTCCAGAACTCCAGCAGAGCTGTGGAATAAAAATAAACAGGGAGAGTTGGAAAAGCACTAGCTGGCATTTTCATTTGACCTCTAGTTCTAGGTCAAATTAAACACGTGAGCATTGCAAAGGACAGTGGGGCTGCATCGGCCACCAGGGGATGGCCGTGCCTTTCCAAGCTGCTCCAGGAAGGAACTCCAGGACTGTGTCTGGGGTTTGAGGCTCTGCATGGTGTGTGGAGTCAAACTGCCAGATCTTAGGCAAGTTTCAGTTTACTATCTGTTAAGAATCAGAACCTCTGGGGTGGGGACTCAGGGCCTAGGGGTCAGCACAGCAGGCCAACCCCACTAAGTCCCAGCTTCACCTGGGGTTCAGAGAAAGGGCAAGTAGATAGCTCGGGCAGGTCGGTGGGGAGGAGACTCAGATGTGAATCTGTAACCTAGAGGCTTGTTTTCCTCTCACTGAATTGGTGGGTCTGGTGAGGCAGGGAGAGAGATAACCCTCTCCGAGTTTGACCTACCCTGCTGAAAAGGCTCATTTCCATAGGCCCTAGTTACCAGCAGATAGACCTTTCTTAGAATGGGTGCCGCAGGGTGACGAGATGTCTGGGCACAAGCAGTCAAGCCAACTTGTTGGGAGGCGTTGGAGGGCCCTCAAGTCCTGGAGCCCCCAAGGACCTAAGTGCCCGGTCCCTGGGCACTGGCCCCCTTGGCCTCCACTCCCTGCCACCTCCTTCTCCAAGGTTCACCTAGTCTGTTGTTTATTCTCTAACACACTCAGTTTCTCTGCTCTGTCATTTGATCCTGTGCCATTTGGCCAAGGTGGAAGCAGAGGGCTAATGAGTGGACCGGCTGTCTAGGAACAGTGAAACACAATCCTATCTTCCCCACTTACACACCACGTCTGGTGGATGGAGAGAATAGGCTTTTATAGTCCTGAAAGAGGATGCCCCTCCTGGGTAGGTGGCCTCGATGCTGGCCAGAACCAGCTGTGTTTAAAGGAAGCTCTGAGCTTCCTCTGCATAATGGACTCTTGCCCCCATCCCCCCGCCCCAGTCTCACCAGCCTGCCCCTTGCACTGCGATCTGGTTGCATTGTCCTGCCTCCCGCTACTGGGCAGTGAGGACCGTGTCTGCGAGGGGCATCGGGAGAACAGAGAAGGGGGTCTTTTGTCTTCCGTACCCGAGTGGCCGTGCCAGGAGCCACTTTTAGAATGAAAGTCCCTGCACGTTATGTTCCATTTCTCTCTTTGTGTCCCAGTTTCCACATTGGTAACAGCGAAGGACAATGCGGTGGGCTATATTTGGGCCCAATTGGACGCAGCTTAGGGTTCTGGGAGGAGTGTGGGTTATGCAGTCAGACAGACCTGAGTGTAAATTCTAGGTTCCCCACTTAATAGCTCTGAGCTCTCAGCTGAGTTATTTAAACTCCTAGAACCACACTTAACACCTCTCTAGAAACAAAGCCATAAACCCATCTCATCTGACTTTCTGATGACTGGAATGTCACCTACAGAGTGCCTGAACCGTGCAGCCTCAATATATTAGTATTTAAAGAGACATATGTGAAAAGTACTTTTCAAATAGCAAACACTTGATCAGACACTGAGTAGAAGCGGTGAATTTTTAAATTTTGTTTTATTTCAACTTTCTTGAATTTACTCTGTTTCCCAAAAATATGGGAATTAAAATATCTTGATTATATAAACCTGCCTTGTTCAGACATGAATTAGAGCCCAGGTGGCTTTTCCTTATACAATTTTGTGCTGCTCTCTAGATTTAAAATGGGCACTCAGTCACTGGTGGAATGTGGCCTTTATGTGAATTGTCCTATTTGAGCTCAGAAAACCCATTGGAGCACCCGCTGTCTACAGAAGATTGTGTCAGACATGGATGAATCAGGTTCTTGTATCCCCAGAACCTGCAATCCAGTAGTGAAGGAGATTACAAATGCCTATGTAGCAATATCACAGTTAAATAACTCAACAACAATTTTCATAAAGGGGCCGAGGCATTTCGAAGAAGAAGCAATTACTTTCACCTGGTGAGAAAGGCGAAGGCTTCTCCGGGTGGTGGCATTTCAGCTAAGCCTTGAAGAGGGAATCGGATTTAGATGGCAGTGGAATGAGGATGTTCGAGAACCTGGTCGACGGCACCCTGGGTTCAAGGCACGCTCCAGCATGGGCCGGTGGTCCCAGGTGACAGGGGCGCACTGTGCGTGGAGGGACATTGTTCGGAGCAAGACTGGAAAGTCAGATCACGGAGAACCTGTTCGGGATTGAAACTTTATTCAGTATTCAGTTAGTGGTGAAATTTTTGAGGAAGGAAATGACCCAATTTCACCTTTAGGAAGACAGCTGGTTGGGAGGAGATCGAAGACAATTCACTTCTGGAAGCAGAGGGACCAGTACTGTAGCTATTGAGGCCAATTAAGGCTCAGGCAGTGGGATGAGAGGGGAATTTGTGGCAGAGGGAGAACCAACAGGGTTCGGGGACTGACATGGATTCAGAAGGTGGGATTGAGGGAGAGTGAACCGCAGATAACCAAGTTGGGAACATAAGAGAGAAGATGTTGGCCAGACTCCGTTGAGTTGGCACCGTCGGCAGTCCACCCACGTGGAGACACCCAGCAGAAAGGGGGTAATCGAGACCTGTAGCTGAGGCTTGGGATCGGGGCAAAGGAGGGAGACTGGAGGCATGAGGGGAAATTACCCAGGGAGATGGAGGGGAGAAGACCCAAGATAGAGCCTTGGGAAAGGATGGCATGAAAAGAAGAGGCAAAGGAAGGTGAGGGACCGGCAAAGGGAAGGGAGGGGAGTGAGGGAGAGCAGCTGGAAGATGCACTTTGGAGGTGGCAAGACACTGGACCTTCCCTCCCCTGGATGGTGATCCTGATACCCCGCTGTACCGACTGGTCCATAAAATATACTCATTCCTTGTTCCCTTGCCCACAGAAGCCTGGAGAGGTATGCTAAGAAGGGGATGGCCATCAAGATGTAATGCTTTCGTAAAGATGAGGGCCTTGAGAAAGGACTAGGAGACACCCCCACGCAGTCACAAGTGACGTGGGGAAGGTGGGGAAAGCACCTAGTGCTTCCCTTGCATAGTCAATCTGAAAAGGGCTGATTGTCAGGGGTTGGTAAGTAAGGGGATGAGGAGGAAGTGAGACCAGCAAATGGAAGCCCTCCTCCCCCCTTTAAGCCATTTGTCAGTGAAGGTAAAGATGGAGAATGGAGTGGAGCTTGAGGAAGTAGCAGGATTCAGGGAAGTGTGTCATAGCTTACGTCAGTGAAACCAGCCGTTCTCTTCAGAGTGAGCTAGTTCCTTGGAAAACCCCTTTCCTCTTGGATTTGGCATATGAGGTTCACGCTCTGTGGTGTTTGCTCAAAGGAGCCAGCTGATTAGCTGTGGGAGGAGGAAGGCCATCATGTGAGCCAGTGAAACCACGGCAGTCACCTGAGCTCTGTGCAGGATGTGGCTGGGGTTCTGAATTAGGCGTTCTTGTAACCCTGTGATCTTGCAAGCATAGAAGAAGAGGGCTGCAAGCTCTCCAGGGACGTTTCCAAGGAAAGAAAGATGATGTAGATGGTTTCTTTTTGAAGTGAGAGGTGGGGCATCCAGAGGGAGGAGCAGAGGAAGTACTCAGGGTTTTCTCAGCCCTGATGGCTGAAATATAGTTTCAGAAAAGTATGCGGAGTTTCACAGCTCTCTGTTGCAGACAAGCGCAGCCCAGTCCAAAACACTGATCTTTTCTCTTGGGTCCTCAGAGTCTCAGACCTTTGCAGCTTCTGCCACTCCTCACCACCCACCACCCCTGTGTGTTAAAGGGAATGTTTTTGCCTGGGTCTCACTCTTCAGAGATGAAGTGAGACAGAAGGGAGTGTGGGGGAAGAAAGGGATGGGACAACTGGGAGGGGGTTAAGGTCCTTTCATCTGCTTTGAGGAGGGGAGAACCGAAGTCCCCAAAAGAAGGATCGGACACAGTGTCCCAGAGAGTCAACCCTTGAGGACGTTCTTGGGTTCAGCAGTATTTTTGGCTAAAGCCTGGGAGTACTTTGCCTCTAGAAAGTTCTCTTTTCACCCAGGATTTCAATTGTGGTTCCTTAGTTCCTCCTCAGGCACAACTGCTGTGGCTTCAGGTTGGCCTTTTCTCTCATCGTCGTCTACTTCCTTTCTTCCCCCCTGTTGCGCTCACTCACCTCTCCCTTCCTGTTTTAGGAGGCAGTGTAGACAGTAGCTAATAAGTATGTTGACTCTACAACCAGACTGCCTGGGTTTGAAATGCAACCTCCTCATTTATGGGTGCACACCTGGGCAAGTTACTTCACCTCTGTGAGCCTCAGTTTTCTTACTCTAAAGATGTTATAATAATATCTGTCTTGTAGAGTAAGACATCATATGAAAATTAACTAATGTGCTAGCATGTTTATAACCCCATAATTGATGATTGGTAAATTATTGTGCTGACTTGTTTATAGTTCCATAATTGATGATTGGGAAAGTCACTGTGTGCCCTCTAGCTGAACCTGTTTTGTAAAGAATTCAATCAATAGGCTTGCATTGTGTTTGTGCAGCTCGGGGCTAAGTGTGACCCAATGTACCTTGAAATACCTGGGTGTTCCTGGGTGTTCCCGGGTGTTGCCGGGTGGGCCTGGGTGTTCCTGGTTGTTCCCGGGTGGGCCTGGGTGTTCCTGTTATCCACAAGGCAAACTAATTCTATACAGCATTGTTGTAGCCCTGGTCATTATATCAAGAAGATCCTATTTTCTGTAAGGTCTAAAAGGCATGTAATAAAGCTTATGGGGGCTAGTCTCTGAGAACTCAGGGATCAGTGGCTGGCTTTGCTCTCTATTTGGCTTTAATTTGGCTCTGGTGGTCTCTCGGTTCTCTCGTACCACAACATTAAGTATGTGTAAAGAGCTTAGAGTAGTACCTTGGAAGTAGTAAGTGCTCTGAAAATCTATCTGTCTGTCTGTCTATCTATCTATCTATCTATCTATCTATCTATCTATCTATCTATCTATCTATCACCCATCTATCTGTCTCTCTATATGTATTTATCTTTCTGTCTGTCTGCCTATCTATCTACTTTCTTTTTTGTAAATTCCTTTAAATCCTTTTTGTGTGTTTTTTTCAGGTGATACAAGAAATATATTATGTTGAAAGAGCCCATAGAAATTATATTTCTAGCAATTATAAATTATATATTTCTATATAAAGTATATAAATTATAACTCATCGTTCTAGTGATGCAGGGCTTATTATCTTACAAAGTCTTAATTCCAAATAGAAACATTTCTTCTAACATTGATTTCCTTTCTCATGGCTTCTCTAAGACTAACCTGTCTGTGATGTGAACTGCTGTGTAGATAGGTCCCAGTGTCTGGTACTTGGAATGTGTTGATTTTCTTCAATCTAATAGTAGGTAGGATGTATTTTCATTTATTTCTGATAAATTTTAACCTATAGATTTAGATGTTTAATTTTTGTAATGCAATGTTGTCATAGCCATAGTTGTGTGGTGTCTTCTTTTAATGTCCGTGCTGAGTTGAAGTGGAACTTCCTGAAGGGATGTATATAGTGCATAACTTTATACATAATGCTTAATACTTTCTGATGGTGATGTTAGAAAGGGTTACTAAGAGGCAAACAGTCTTAAGGCATTTTCTTGTTTTATTATTGCAATTTTTTAGGGCACCATTTTCTGTGAAACAGAAATATATGTTTATGATCATTCTGTTTCTGTCTATACCAGATGGTCAAAAAGTCAAGTGAAAGAAGGGTTGAGAGCCTTATATTCTGATACAGAATGACTGCTAAAATATATTACTAAGTGAAAAGTACAGGATATAGTATGCTACCACGTATGGGGAAAAAATGGAAGGTTATAGGAGAAACTGGTAACATTTATTACTTGTAGAGAGGACAGGTGCCTGGGGAAAAGCCTTTAGTACTTTTTGAATTGTGCATTATATAAATGTATTCTCTAACTTAAATAAGCAAACAATAAATGCATAAGAAAAAAGAAGCACCCAGCCGGTGTGGCTCAGTGGTTGAGTGTCGACCCATGCACCAAGAGGTTGCCAGTTTAATTCCTGGGCAGGGCACATGCCCAGGTTGTGGGCCAAATCCCCAGTTGGGGGTGTGCAGGAGGTGGCCAATCGATGTTCTCTCATCGATGTTTCTATCTCTCTCTCCTTCTCCCTTCCTCTCTCTAAAAAATCAATAAAGAAAAAAAAAAGCAGCTGGGTTGGGGAAGAAACAGTAAGTAGTTATTCTTTTCTGTTGTCTTTCTTTTTTTTAAGGGCGTGTGGCTTTGAAATTAGATGCACTTGGATTGGAATTCTGGCTTGACTGCTATAGTCAAGTATGGGGAAAGTTACATAACTTCACATAAAATTTCGGACAGATCTTCTTGACTAGGTTTTTATGCAGATAAGATATACTAAGGACCATTTCTTAAAGTTCAGTGTGTGATGATCAGATCTTGGGTTATGGAATGAAGAAGATGAAGTAGATACCAGCCTACACATGAATATCTTTCTTTAAAGATGAGTTTTCACCATCCAAGAAAGACATAAGACAAGAAAGTCATTCTAATGCTTGGGTTTCAGGTGCTGAATAGATTCTGGCTCATAGTTATTGAGTCAAAGTTAACTTTGAACAGGTCATTAGATCCAGCCAGATGGATCCAGCATATTTGTGTAAGTAAGGGAGTTGAGTGGTTAAGCCAGTGACAGTTAGACCTTTTTTCACCTGGATCTTCAGAAGAAATTAGCCAATTAGATATATGCCACCTCCTCTCCCCTGTCATGACAACAGCCTTGTGAGAGTCAGAAGCTCTGCTGTGATGGACAGAATTCAGGGGAGGCACCATGAAGCAATTCTTGGACACAGACAAGCACTGCTGTTATGTCTGTGGCATTGCCTGGGGCACTCTTGGGACAGAAAGATTGGGGCCCAGGCAGAGCCGTTGACACTGCATTCTCTGGAAACCATATCTATCCCCAGCTAAATAGGTTTATGTGCTGTCTAACCCTAGGGGTTAGTGGTAGGAAAATATAAGACTAATATTTTGTGCAGTATTTATAGCTTCTTATTTGTTTGTGTACTTAATGAGTGGACTTTGTAACATGAATCTTTTGGATGCAAGGACCAGAAAAAGAACTCTAGTTCTCTAAAACTAAGTGGAATTGGCTTAGGTAACAGGAGTTCCAGAAGTACGATTGGCTTCAGGAGAGATTTGATCCTGACGCCCAGGATATCCTTAGGCTCTATTTCTTTGTAATTCTTTTATACTTGTCCTCCCCTGAGTATTGACTTCATCCATAGGCTGGCTCTTCTCAGGGTAGTAAAGGTGATGGGAGCAGTTCTAGATGTTGTACCCTCACACCACGAAGAGAGGACACGGCTCCTGATTGCTTCGAGAAACCCCATGGATTTTGTTGCATCTCCTTGGCTTGAGTTGGGTTACATGCCCATTCCCGAGCCAATGGAATAGGCTGGTTAGCTTGTTATTGGATTTCAAATCTGGTACCCCTTCAAAAGATTCTGATTTTATTGGTCTGGGAGGTGGATCCCACGCATTGGTATTGTGAAATGTTTCCTGGATGATTCTAATAAACAGCTGAAGTTGAGTTTGTTGGCTTAAGGCAATCAATGTACACTGAGGGCAAAGAATGTGAGTAACTTCTACAAAGGAAAATTTGGGTGAACTTGACACCCAGATTGGTGGGAGAAAAGGAATATAGATGTTGGAGAAGCAAATATCAGATATTTACTTGTGGCAGACACATTAGCTGCCCCTGTGTCCACATCCCTCCTTTCTGCCTTGCTGCCAGAACCCAGCTTCAGTTTGGGGCAGTAAGGTGTCAATGCTAGGGGATAGATCGTGACTACTACCAGTAATCCGTCTCTCCACTTTTCCTCCCTTGCAATGAGAAAGAGAGAGGGAGAGGGAGGGAGAGAAGAGGCAGCGCTAAGTTACCCTTTGTATATAGCAGCAAGTACAGAGAAAGTTTAAAATAGTACTGGAGGAATTGGTAGTGTAAGCTAGGAGAGGAGGAGGAGGAGGAGGAGGAAGAAATGTTCAAATGTGGCTACCTCTGAGAAATAAGACAAGAAGAAGAGAATGGGAAAGCAAACTTTTAGTTTTCATTGAAACCCTTTTCTCTTTGAATTTTCTTTCCTGTGTGATTATATTATGTTTGTCATTAAAAATAAATGGATCTCTTTTGAAGTTTAAGATGATTGTGTGATCTCTTGTTGGAGTACATTTCTTTAATTGTGCAAGTCACCTTTTTAACAAGAAATAAGTGGTCCTTTTTAACTGTCCCATTTGTCCACAACCTCACAACAATGTAGTATAAATAAGCATAACATGTTTTCAGTTTGTGGGGGAGAAAATGATCCCAGGAGCTGAAATCAGAACTCAAGGTCAAGGCTAGCGCATGGGATCTGAAGCTGGAGGATAGCTAGCCGTGGCTGGTTGCAGGACATTGAGTTTTGTTCTGCCTTTTTTGTTGTTGCCTCAACCTTCTTATCTTGCCACCCTAATCTGATTTGGTCAGCATCTAGAGAAGAGAAAAACCTAAGAATTCAGCTATGAGCACCTTCACCAATTCGTTTTCCGTCGCGTTGTTCAGTTCGGTCTGGTTCCCGGGTATCTTGTGAAATTAATTCTGCGCTCTCTCTTTCCTTACGCCTTTGATAATGTACTCATTGTTAAAGTTGGGGCCAGAGCATCACGCTGACCACAGTGTAAAGACTAGTTAACTGATCTTTGTTATTTTCAAATTATGTGTGTAAAGAAAAGTGTTGCAATTTAAAAATTGCAGAAGGACATCGCAAGACTTGTTTTTCTCTAGTTACTAGGGAATGAGTTAGTTTCTCAAGTTGTGGGCAAATGTCACACAGCACCATTTTTCGTTTTTCATTTTAGGTTCTGTTCTTTGGTGTCAGGTGTCAAAGAGGAATTAAAATTCACCTCTTATTTATTTTACCAAAACCCAATTCTTAGGTAAAACCCTACCCAAGATTCCACTGGTATTAGAGCTTTCAATTTTGCACAAAATTTCCAGATCCTTTTCTACGATTATCCATGACTTCTGTCCAAAGAAGACAGTAATAATGTGCATGTAGGAAATGCATGGTTTCATTCCACTGATCTGAACAAGCACCCATCATGTGCAAGTCAGTCGATGCATCGTGTGTGGGTTCACCCTTAGCAGATCTGTAAGTGCCACATTGTTGCTTCTCCATCAGACAGTTTATCAACAGATACTGCAACTGAATGAATGTGTATAACATTTAGTGTTGGTATCCAGGAATAGCAAAACAATTGGTAGATGGACAGCAATAAGAGAAACATTTTTTTTAGAAGGCTGAAGCCTGGACCACCCAATGATGACTGCGTTTCTGAAAAATAGAGATTTAGCTACACTTAATTCAGGGAACAGGTCTTAGGCATCAGCCTAAGCAGCTCAAAGAAAAATTAGCAGAGACCTCTAATCACAAGTTAATGAAGCCACCTAGTGGTTTGTTTCAAAATTTGAGGTTGTGTGACTGTATCTCCAGATTGATTGTGTGGGGCTCTTAATCACTATGACTAAGAATCTGACCACTTTTCATTTTGTCCAGCAAGGAGGAGGGTCAGTGTCATTGAGGATAAGCACAGTGCTGCTCTGTGGAATACTTTCATTTATCTACACTTTCCTTTTTATAAAAAAAGGACTTATTGCAACTTACATGAAAATACAGTGAGATAGCACACACTAGGAGACAAGAAAGATTGCAACAAGAATGAAGACATTAACATAGTAAAAATTTTTGATGGTTCGAAATGCCTCTGAGTTTTTCATGAAATGACTCTACATTTTTACGTAAGTGTGGAAACGGATCACTTACAAAATTCACATTGTCCGGAAAGATGAAGTAATTTTCAGGAAAAGTAAAATTGTACCTGATGCCAAGAGCAAAGGCGTTTTCCTTCTGGGGGTCCTCACAAAGGAGATACTGCATATTGCAATGTATAATGTCCTCAATCCTCATGACAGAAACCAGCCCGCATTTGGGGGATTCTTTATTGTGTCCACACTATTTGGAGGAGAAAGCGCACCAAACTCCACTGTCCAGGTTTGCATTAACTCATGAGATCCTCACATACAAGGATGAGGTAGGTAGTATTTCGGTCCCTGTATTGGAGATGAGGTCATAAGACAAGTGAGGTTTGAACTTGCCTAGAGACAGCTGTTAATAATATTGCAGCTGGGACCCAAACCCAGGCAGTCTGGCTCTAGCACCCATGCTCTTTTCCAAGATGCCAAGTGCTGAATGGCCAATGTAATACAATAAGACGCATCCAATGAAAAAGACAGCCCCCCCCCCCCATGACTTATACAGTCTCCAGGGGATTACATAGGTGTGCTTTAGCATGATGATAAAGATGAGGTCAGGGCTGCATATTTTTTAGATGACTCAGTTAATCTGACTCTCTTCTAGGGTAGACTTTATCCCTGACCCCAGTTACCACACTCTTGAGCACATGCATGTGTGTGCATGCCTTGGTCAAAATAAATAAACAGGACCAGGAAAGAGTACTCAAATCCCCCACTTCCTGACTTCAAAGAAATAGCTGAAATCTGTGACCTTTATGATGCGTATCTTCAGATACAGACCTAAAATGCAGTTATAATAAGACACTTTATTTTGCTAGTTTTCTTTTCCCAAGTGATACCTTTAAACGTTTTGAATGACAGCTAAATTCATTTCTCTTAACCAGTCATGAAAGTTGATTAGCAATGAGCAAGGAGCTTGTAGGAAAATAATAGCATCATTGAAACGTTTTCAGTGAGAGGAGTCCAAATTTCATAAAACTTGAGTCTTAAATAGAGCATTTTAGAATGATGTTCTTTTAAGCTGTGCTTTAGGATAGTTGTGTGGTTTTGCTAAGGGAAAAAGGTATATTTTATAAAATGACTGTTCCATATAGATAAAGCTCCTTAAAAACAAATTTCAATGACATTGAAAAGAAATAAAGAGTCTAATGCTCCTGGAAGATTCAAGTTCTATTTTGGCATTGACATAATGGCCTACGACCCATAAGACCGAAGTTTTCAGAATGATAACCTTATGATAGTTCTGCTCAATGCTTGAAAGATTCATTTGATCATGGGAATATAAATGAAAGGAAGCAATGCCGAGACATGGTGAAGGAAATATTGGCTGGGAATCAAGAAACTTGGGATTCTGAGGTCTACTTTATCCTTATAATAAAGGACGACATATATTCTCGAATACATGTCATTTTTCTCATAAACTGTGGAGTCAGACCCAGATTCAAATACCAATTCTGATACTTATTAGCTGGATGATATTGGCTTAGCCCATTAACTTCTTTGGGTCTCAGTTTCTTCATCTATAAAATGTCTGTAATAAATACATGGATTTTATTGGTGCTCACTGTGTGCATGTATTGCCATTTTATATACCTTTAATCTTTGTAACAATCTTAAATGGGATAGTCACATTTGTTATCCCCACTTTACAGGTGAGATCACTGAAGCTGAGAGACTAGGTACTTTGAAGGTTTAATTAAGGTAACTCATGTAATGTCATGTCTCCCGATCCGTGGCAGATGCTCCAGGAACGGTAGCCAGTGTTTTCCTAGCGAGTCTTCTCTTCTCTTCCTTTAGATACACTTTGAAGAGGTGTGAAGAGGAGAAACCCATGTTTAAGTAGCTTAAGTTTGGAAATTAGATAAAGGTTTAGGCCAAAGAGTAAAAATAAAATGGAATCTTTATTCTCCTACAGGAGTGGCAAAAACTCAACTATGATATCTACACCCTGAGACAGATTCGGAGGGAAGTGAGAAATAGATGGAAATGCATTTTGGAAGATTTAGGTGAGTCTGAAAGTGATTCCGAAATGGTAAAATTAAGCAGTGGTGATCATTCCTCTCCATTTTCTATAAAAGGAATGTCGGTAATTGTTTACTGAAGGCTACTGTGTACAAATTATTTTCCCAATCCTGTCCTCCAGTCTCCTCCAGGATCAACATCTGACACATCTGTTATCACCGCATGTGTCTCAAGGACACATTTGGCCATGTGTTACTCCATCTGTCCTCAGTATCCAACAGCACAGGGCCGTGGGATCATATGGGCACTACTGCTGAATTTTTTTGGCGTTGTGCACTGATTGGATTAGATGGGAGCGACTGGCCAATTAGTCATACCTTTATAAGATGAGGAAGGTTGGGAGAGATATTGTTTGTAAGAAACTTTTCTTTTTGGTGAGAGTACAACAAAATTCAGTGTAAGCTTTCAGAAGGACCAAAAGGCAGAAAAGCTTCAAAGTAGGGGAAAATCCCTGTGGCATTCGAGTAGATATTGGGCATTGGTTTTTCTTAATTCTGCTAGGGTTGTGATACAATAAACATGACCTTCACATTATAAAATAAGCTCATTTTAATGTTTAAAAATGAATTGATCAACTTTGAAGTCCCCAGTCCTTCTGCTTTGAAAGAGAACATGACATCTTGGCATCATAACTTTTCAAAAGTAGGGGCACCAAGTTATGAGCCCCTATTGCTTTACTTAGAATATGACGGGATGGGGTGGGCTTTCTGCCCCCTTTACTCACCCAATATTGGTGGGACTTAATAGTTTTCTTTTTAAAAATGTAATTTACTCCAGGCAGGTTTAAATCTATGAGTCTTTTATACCTTTGGGTAAGCAATTTTAACCAGCCAACCATATTGCTGTGGGGAAGGGAATCTGGGCTTGGAAAAGGAGGGACCTGGAAGTGGCCACGTTTTGGCTTCGAGCTGCAAAGGCCAGTGGGAATTCTGGGGGCAGGGGAAGAAGTAAAGAATCAGGAGTGGGAAGAGGGCTTCAAACCAAAACAAGGGCAGCAAGCCGCCCGTGGATGAGTATCCGAGGCTTAACTCTGAGGGAAAGTTCACGCAGAAAAGTCAGCAAGAAGAAATACCAGATTTTAATGAAAAACACTGCCAGTCACCCGAGCCGGGAAGCAGCCGGTGCTTGGCTTCAGTGTTGTGATGTTTGTTCAGAAGTGACATCAGGGCCCCTTCATCTCCTGCAGGGCCCGTACTGCAGGAGTCACTTCCCCTGACTGCTTTCCGTGACTGGTACATCTCGTTTACCTTAGGTTTTCAAAAGGAAGCAGACTCTTTGTTGTCAGTGACGAAACTCAGCACGGTCAGTGATTCTAAAAACACAAGGAAAGCTCGAGAGATCTTGTTAAAACTGGCTGAAGAGACCGCGATTTTCCCAACAGGTTGGGAGCTCTCCGAGAGGTATCTCTTTGTTGTGGTGAGTGGATGCATTTCTTCATCTGCCCCGATTTTGCTTTCAATTTTGCTTTCCCTTTATTCCGTGTACTCCTCATTCCAAATGTGGGGTAGCGGATGGTGCTGGCATCTGTGGCCAGCGGCCCGAGTCGCCTGGAGGGCTTTAAATTCAGATTTCAGAACTGCGCCCAGACCTGTTGAGGCTTGTTGGGTTGTGGCTCCAGCATCTGTATTTTTCAGCCAAATCTGCTGTGGAGTCAGCTTTGTAGGTCAGAGATGTGAGAAATGTTTATAGACCCTAAGACTGATGAAGAATTGGAAAGGATGTTTCTTGGATAACGTAAGTAAAGGGTTAAGGTGTGTCTCTAAATTTGTAGAAGGAAATTTAATAAATGTCCCCTCGTTATTATTTCCAGGATGGGTTTTCTTGTTGTTAGATTGGGTTTCCTGTCAACAGGGCTTGCGTTCCCATCTTGACAACATTTTTGTATTTCCTCTGTCGGCAGGACCGTCTCATTGCTCTTGATGCTGCCGAGGAGTTCTTTAAAATTGCCCGTCGAACTTACCCCAAGAAGCCTGGGGTGCCATGCCTGGCAGATGGCCAGCGAGAACTGCACTACCTCCCGTTTCCAAGTCCCTAGAGGAGAGGCTGGGAGGCAGAACTGGAATTCTTCACCTGGAACTCATCAGCCCACCAAAGCTGGACAAACCAATGTAGATAAGAGCGAGCAAGTAGAGTGCTAAGTGAAAAATGATTCTGAATCCCACAGAAAAATCTAAGGATTTGGATATCTTCATGAGGACTTCATTCTGTGAGATGTTCAGGTTGTGTTAAAACATCCTGCTGATCTTGCATCAGACAGTTGGCCAGTGGAGCATTTCACCATGACGACTGATTGGATTCCAGGTGCCCATTGCCCTCATTCTGGTTTGGGTTGTACAAAAGCCTTAATCATTAATCCTGTGGGGAGGATGGGATATTCTAGTTAATAAAACAATAAGATTAGTGGAGAGAGCTCTCATTGAGGCCAGTATGGATTATTAGATTTGAAATAATTGTATAATTATATATAGGCTAACATCAAAACAATACCAGGCACTATGTGACCTTTCTTTAATTTGGAAGAACCTTGGAGGGTGTCAGAGACATTGCTTTCAGTATTGGTTATAATCATTTAGAAACACAGATGTACCAGATAATAGAAGTGTCTAGAAGTGCCGCTCAGCTGTGAGTTCCAAACAGAATGATCCAAGCAGAGCCCCCTGAAGCTGTGTATAAGAAACTCTGTCTTCAGTTGTGATACAGGCATCTTACGTTCTCAACATTTTTGGTATCTGGTTACCTCCTTTTTGCATATCTCCCACTTCTAATCCAAAAGCCCTTGATGTTTTACCCAGGATGGCATCTATCAACAGAAACATTTGGCCTCAGTGTCCTTCTCTTCTCTGTCATCTGTTTCTGGCTTATTGGCTGAGGGTTGCACCTGCCCAGGGACCTCTCGTGCCGTCTGGTGGGCTGTGTTACGCTGAAGAAGGTCGTTGCTGGGTTTTCATTCTGAAGATGATTTTCAAAACTGAGCAGTGCTGGCCATACAGCTCACTTCTGTCCACAGACTGAGAAGTCCAGCTTCAAAAGTTCCTTGCCCCTTGAGCAAGGAGCTTGCCAAGAAATCAGGGTTCATTGTATTGAAAAGACTTTCAGAACTTGTAGGATTCATCAGTAGATGGCTGAGAACAACGGCAATATTGTTACTTTTACAGATTTTGCTCTTCTGACTTTAGGTTCAGAGGTAACTTGTTTTTAGTCTGTCCCAGGGAATTGTGACTTGAAAATATTGATATTCTGACTAGTTTATTTTTGGTAGTGCACACAATGTTTAAATTATTTGTTAGAGGACATCCATGTGTTCTGTTTATTAATGCATTGCAGACCCATTTAACTGTCACATTTGAGGAAAATGTTTCCTAGTTTAAAAGTCTTATTTTTTTATATTTAGTGCCTAATCCCTCTCATAGTGTTTAAAATTAGCCTGCAGGTATTTTCCCTCGCTTCTGTGGGCTCTCTTGCAAGATAAACATGCAAACAGTGCAATAGACAAACAAAATAAGAAACAAACAATAAATTAAAAAAATGGAAAATTATATTGTTTTCATCTCTGTCCTCGGGATTTGTTTTGTCTTTCTGCCTTTTTGCTGTCAAAATATAATAGATGAGATGGTTTGCATCTATGGAGAATAAATTGTAACCATAGTCTTTATTTTTGGTAATGAACGAGTAAGGATAAGATTGTCTCTATGACTATAAAAACACATGGAATTATCCAGGAAATTTTTCTTGTAAGGAATTAAAAGGTTTCTGTATTTACTTTTCAGTTGGGTGTGTGTTATATTTCTGAGAAATAAGAAGGAACAGATTTTCTTTCCATGTTCCCTTTAAATTAAAGGGCGAAGAAACTGAGAAACAGATGGGTGTGAGGACCTCCCCTCATTCCGAAGCCAGTCTAGGGGCAGATCTGTGCTCAAGTTCAGTGGACACTGCAGTACACGAGAGAGGCCCGAGAGTGACTGCAGTGACCATTTCAGAAGTCACAGGTGCTCAGCCGGGCCAGGACCCACAGATGTCTCTCTGTTGACATTGCAGTGTTTCTCAAAGGTTCATCTGTAAATGTGGGGTGATTTTATGTGGTAGATGGATGGAAATTTTTATATTAATAGTTATTTATTTTTATGTCCACTAAGTGGAAAACTCCGTAATTAGCAGATTCAATATCTGATTTCCCATTAATGGATATTATTGCAACAAATAATAAAGTATTTATGTATTATTTTTAAGGGGACACTCAGGAAAGCACAGTGAACACACTGACCAAAATGAGAAGGAATGTATTGGTGAGGGGGCGCCCACATCACTGAGGGGCTCAAGGTAGCCCTGCAGGTCAGATGCTATTCCAGAAGGGTGCTCCCTTATAACAGTGGGGATAGAAGAATAGGGGCCCATGGCCATGTATCCCTGTCACAACTATGGTGGGCACAGTTATCATAATGAGTGGTTAGGTCGGAGGGGTACCTGCAGAGAGATTTGGAGATGGTTAATAGAACACGGCATCCCTGGGGACAAAATAGACAGGTAGCCAATAGAGATTGCTCATGCTGTACCATCAATAGATCTCAAGGACGGGGAGATGATCAGGTGGCAGGGCACAGCCACCCTAACACAAAGGTATGATCTCTTGCCAAGTTTCCAGACCCAGAAACTACTGACTGAAGGAAAGGCTGGATCTCGAGGAGGGCTTTGCCACCCCACTGCAAATGTATATGAGTGATTCCCCTTCTTCAAAGGGCCTGTGGTTATTTACTTGGATAACTTGGGGAAAAGAGTGGACACAAACACTCCGAGGACACAGGACACACGGTCCAAGCTGAGATTGATACTCAGGGACAAGAGCATCACCATAGTGTGCCTTTTAGAGTGGGGGATCCAGATAATAAATGGAGTCGTATCTCAGGACTAACAGTAGGTCCATTGGGTCCATGGACCTGCCCAATCAGTGATCATCTCCCCACTTCCTGAATAAATGATCGACCTGAATATGTCTGGGACTTGTCAGAACCCCCATTTGTTTCTTGGCCTGTGGGTTAAAAACTGTCTTAATGGGAAAGCTAAGTGGAAGCCTCTGAAACTGCTCCTCCCCCCAGCTCAGACAGTAAACCAAAGTCAGCATTGCCTCCCAGGGAGATGGCAGGACTTAGTGCTACCTTGAAAGACCTGAGAGATGGAGGAGTGTTGGTCTGATCACAATTCCATTTAATTTATCACTCTGGCTGCTATGAAAACTAGATGGCATGGACCGATTTTCCCCATTGGTTAATGCATTTCCTCATTTCCTCAGATCATTTTCTATTACTAATATCACGGGAAATGTGTACAAATTTAAGTTGCATTGAAAGGAGTATATTCAGTTTCCAAATCACTGCCATGTACGGTGTTTCAAGAAATTTTATTTATGCCCTGGCCGGTTTGGCTCAGTGGTAGGAGCGTCAGCCTGAGGACTGGAGGGTTGCGGGTTTGATTCTGGTCAAGGGCACGTGACTTGGTTGCGGTTCAGTCCCCGGCCCTGATTGGGGTCGTGCAGGAGGCAGCCAGTCGATGTGTCTCTCTCATATCGATGTTTCTCTCTTTCTCCCTCCCTCACTCCCTCCCTCCCTCCTCCCCTCCCTCCCTCCTTCCCTTACACTGTCTGAAGATAAATGGAAAAGTGTTCTCGAGTGAGGATTTAAAAAAAAAAAAAGAATACTTGCAGAGTATTATTCCACATTCTGTTTTTATTTATTGATTGATTTTAGAGAGAGGGGAAAGAAGAGAGGAGAGATTTGTTGTCCCACTTATTTATGCATTCCTTGATTCTTTTTTTAAAATATGTTTTTATTATTATTATTTTTTTTTTAAGGAGAGAGAAAGAGAAAGAGATCGAAACATTGATGTGAGAGAGAAACATCGATTGGCTGCCTCCTGCACGCCCCCTACTGGGGATTGAGCCTGCAACCTGGGCAGGTGCCCTGACTGGAAATTGAACCAGGACCTCTCAGTCCATGGGACGATGCTCAATCCACTGAGCCACACCGGCCGGGTCACCGATTGATTCTTGTATGTGACCTGACTAAGGATAGAACCCCCAACTTTGGCTATTGGGACGAAGCTCCAACCAACTGAGTTATCTGGTCAGGGCTCCATATTCTGTTTTAACACACTACAAAGGACACTTGGCATCTCAATTTTTAAATGTTCAAGTCCCTTAACATGGGTTCGGAGGACTGGTTTTAGGGAACTGAGTCAGGGAAACAGGTCTCAGCTTGAGCCTCATCCTTTGATCATTTAGTAACTAAATGGGGTTTATCTGATTTTTCTACTCATCTCTAAGTATTTAGTGAGATTAAATTGAGAAAGAACAGTGTTATAAAAATAAAAATTAAGTTATGCCACATAAATAGCTCAATAAAGCATAGACCTATAGATCATTGCTTTTTCAAAAACCAACAGCTTTAGTTTTTACTAGCAATGTACTGTACAATATTTTCAGCATTAGTAGTATGAAGTGGGTAAGTAAACTTTGTCATATATCCTAGAGACATGCAGGATTTGAAGTATCCTAATCAGCAATCCACTTTACAAAGATGGTTGTTTAATCATTTCAATGATCTTTATCAAAATTGACACCAGGTTCATTGAGCTGTATAAAGGGTGTTAGAATAATTTTCTTTCTTTCTTTTTTTTTTTTAAATATGTTTTTATTGAGTTTTGAGAGAGAGAGGAAGAGAGAGATAGAAACATCGATGTGAGAGAGAAACATCCATCGGCTGCCTCCTGCATGCCCCCTACTGGGGATCAAGCCCACAACCAGGGCACGTGCCCTGACCAGGAATCGAACCGGGACCTCTCAGTCCACGGGATGACGCTCAACCCACTGAGCCACACCAGCCGGGCAGGAATAATGTTCTATTTATAAAATGAGTAGCAGTCAAGATAAGCGGTTGGACTGTTTGTCCTCCATCATCTTCACGGGAAGAAGGTGTTCCGAACCTGTTAAACCCAGCCGTGCTCAAGACCTCGAGCTCTATCGGCCCTTTGCCTGTTGTCTGATTTTGTTATTGGAATAGAGTGTGTCTGTGTAAGAATGAAACTGTCACTCAAGCTTCCTTCAAATTTATACTTCAATATTGTAGGTCCTGAGAAAAGAAAGGGGGACTTCTCTGGGATTACAGAAAGCAAATGTGTCATTCCTGGCTCATAGGTGTTGTATGCTTAGAAGAATTTGGGCTAAGACTCAATTTCATTGTAATATAGCACCTGGTTGCAAGATTATGGGGGAGGAGACATACGGCTTCCACCTTTCTCTTCTAATGGCTGGAGGTCACAGATACCTACTAAAAGACTGGGCATTAGCTGAAAAGTCATATATTTTATATTTTTCAAATATAAAGATCATGAAGAAAATTTTAAAATAGAGAAAGGAAAACTAAGCAAAATACAAGGACTCTAATACAACCAGCCATAACATTTTGGGAGATTGCATTCTTTTTCATGGGTATATTTGAAATTATCTGTACTATATATCCTCATTATTAAATTTAGGTCAGGGGTCATGAATTCAAATGTCTCCAAGTGTCACTGAGCAGGGACTGAGGATCAAAGAGGGTTATGTGTTCTTTACCCTAAGGGAGCAATTACTACTCAGCTCCAAATTATTGCTGTCAAGCAAAAGGTCTCAGTTTTGCCAATTATTCTGATTTTTTGACAAGAGTCAAACAAACATGATTTTTATACATTTCATCAATTTTATTATTTTTTCAATCCTCACCCAAGGATATGTTTTTATTGATTTTAGAGAGAGAGGAAAGGAGATGGAGAAAGAAAGGGAGAAACATCCATCTGATGCCTCCTGCAATCCCCCTACTGGTGATCGAGCCTGAAACCTGGGCATGCGCCCTGACCAGGTATCAAACCTGAGACCTTTCGGGACAACACTCCAACCAACTGATCCACACTGGCCAGGGCAGTTTTATCAATTTTAAAATGTCGATTACAAAATTTAAAAGCATTGTGTCAGCCAAAGATGTATACACGAACTGACAGTTTACCACATTTCACAGGTCATAAACATTTTCTGTTAGTAAGTAGCCTCTAGAGCATCTATTTTACAAAGCTGCATAATATAACATCGAGCAGATGTAACACATAATCTTTCATCTATTTTTGGACGTTTAGAGATTGTTTTCAATTTTTCTCTGCCATGAACATCTCCATGCATATTGCTTTGTCCTGTGTTCTTGATGGAATTATAGAATCAAAGGGCATAATACTTCAATCATTCTTTTTTTTTTTTTTTTTTAATCCTCACCCAAGGATATTTTCCTATTTATTTTCACATCGATGGGAGAGGGACTCATCGACTGGTTGCCTCCCACACGACCCCAACCAGTGCTGGGGACGAATCACAACCGAGGTACCTGCTCCTGACTAAAATTGAACCCGAGACTATTGGTCCACGGGCCGACGCTCCTGCTGAGCCAAACCGGCCAGGGCTTAAATCATTCTTTATGTATCTCATCAGATATTTTCCAAAAGGTTTGTACCAGTTTATGTTCCCTCTGGCAGTGATACATGAAAGTGGTTTCACTACATCTCTGTCGTCAATGAGACATATACCAGGAAAAATATTGGCAAAGAAAATAAAAAGGCAACTCATCTGTTTATTAGTTTAGGTGAATAGTTTTCCACACGCTTGTTTACCACTTTCATTTCTTTCGTGACTATTTGTTGCCTTCGTTCTTTATCTATAGGGAGGACTCCTACTTTGAAATGTTAACAGTGTCAATCTATGCAGCAGCCAGGTAGAAATAAACATCAACACCTGCGTCGTGTTTAAAACATCTGTTTTATGGGGTGTTTCTTTCCTCTGCTTGTCAGCTTTCATCCTTGGGTCTCTCACTGTCTCAGATGGCAGCATCCACAGGAGAGGCAAATGGATGGGGAGGCATCTTTAAATGGCCTGGGATACCATCTCTTTATTCATTTTGTGGGACACCGTTCCCAAGCAATAAGACTGCTGAAGTTTTACCCCTGTGTTTTATCGTTAGTTGTTGAATTATTAGTTATGAAATATTTTGAGTTTACAAACACAAGTCTTATTACCGGGATGTTAGGGGCAAGACTAGGTCCAGGCTTTGGGATTCCATAGTCAAAATTCCAGAGCTTCGAAGGGCCCTAAAAGCCACACTCCAAACTGTTCCTTTTGCCAACGTGGAACTTGAGTGCTGGTCACCTCTCCAACGTCACACAAGTCGGCAAATAACTGCATCGTGGTCTGCTGCCTGGGCCTCCAAGCTCCTGTTTAACTTCTTTTTCCATTCCACCACGCCGCCGTCCTCTGGTGCTGCGCAGTGCAGTTGGGTCCCGATGGATCTGAATTCAGCTGAGGAATGGCTGCATTTCTGTACATTTTTGTCCTAAATCCATTACAGAAAATAATTATTTTGCCCTTTCCATCCTGGTGAAAATGTTTCATTGAGCCATGAAAAACCTGTATAAATATTGGTTTTGTTGCTCTTTTATTTCAAGAAATGTGGTGGTACCAGTGGGAAACAAGAAGTAAAAAAAAAAATAAAAATAAATAATCACCCAATATTTTACTTTATTCATGACAGAAGTACAAAAACATGCAATCCGGATATTTTATTCGAGGTAACTGTTATCATGATTACTGAAGAGGTTCAAATTGAACTCGGGGGGGGGGGCGGTGAAACATTAAACTAGTGACTTCTACCCAAAGGCATTTGATGTTGGCAAAATCCACAGAACAAAGGAACTGCCTGCTTTGTTCTAGCAGCGGAACACACCCTTGGATGTCCTGGACGTCCCTCTCTGCTGACGCGTCGCATCTTTCTGTGTGGCAGCTGAACAGGTGGCCTGAGGGGTCTCGTCTTTCAAGCACAGCAGGAGCCCCAGATGAGGCCTGAAGTAGTAGTTTTGAAACTTGAGGGTCTTGTTAGATGTGCAGGTGTCTGGGTCCCACTCAAGATAGTGTACTTCTGTGGGACTAGCATGGAGATGGGGAATATTCATTTTAATAGACTTTTTATTTTAGACTAGTTTTAGGTTTACAGGAAAATTGTAAAGATAGTACGGAAAGTTCCGAATACCCCACTCCCAGCTTCCCATCTTATTAACATCTTACCCATCAATTGATCACATCTATCGAACCATTGATACATTATTGTTGACTGAAGTCCATACTCTTTCACATTTCCTTAGTTTTACCTAATGCTTCTTTTCTGTTCCAGGGGTCCATCCAGGATGCCGCATTACATTAGTTGTCATGTCTTAAGCTCCTCTTGGCCATGACAGTTTCTCGGACTTCACTTGCTTTTGAAAAGTACTGGTGAAGTATTTTGTGTAATGTACCTGAGTTGAGATTTGTCTGATATTTTCTTGTGATTAGACTGGAAGGAAGACCACAGAGGTGAAGCACCATTTTCATTACATCATAGGAAGGGTCCCTACATCAACATGACTTATTATGACAGTGTTCATCTTGCTTCCCTGGCTGAGAGACTCTGCAGTTCTAACTCTTCCCAAGAGAGGTTTTGAGGCAGGTAATGTCCAGAGCACCTTTGGAGGAAGATCAGATGTTGTTTCACTCTAGAATTCAGGCATGTCTGAGGATGTCTGAGGGGTTGCTGGGTGAAGTAAGGATTGGACTCAGCTGTGGATAACAGAGAAGCCTGCACATAAGGTCTTACTTGTCTTATGCAACAAGAAGTCTGGCAATGGACATTCCATCCATCAACTGTGTAGTCTGTGGCTTGCTTCCTGTTCCTTATCCTCAACTCATGACTTTGGTCCTCCAGAAGGCAACATCCAGGGAAAGAGAAAGTGTACAGGCAAAGGAACAAAGAGCAAGTTAGCTGTGCCTGTCACTTTAAAAAAGAGTCCTATCGTATTCAGATCTTGCTATCTACACAAACATCATGCAGACAAAGAGTAAGTTGGGAGCATAGTATGGGTTTAGTGTTGTCTTATGGGACATAATTTACCACTGTCCAGCCTCCAAATTCCCACACAGAAAAAATGAAGTAAAAGAGAGTTCTACTTATAAAATATGATTGTTCAGAACTGAATCATGCCCTGGCTGGTTTGGCTCAGCGGTTGGAGCGTTGGCCCACGGACCAGAGAGCCCTGGGTTCGGTTCCTGCTAAGGGCACGTACCTCGGTTGCAATTTGTCCCTGGCCCCAGTTGGGGTCGTGTGGGTGGCAACCACTCGATGTGTCTCTCTTACATCAATGTTTCTCTCTCTCTCTTCCTCCTTTTCTCCCTCCCACTCTATCTGAAGATAGGTGCAAAAATGTCCTTGGGTGAGGATAAAAAAAATATATATATATATTAAGGAGAACTGAATCACTGGGCTAGCCATGAAGACAAGGGGGTCCGAGACAGTGAGCACTTTTAACTGGGCACATAATCACTTTGAACAAAAGCATAACCCTGGGACTTAGCAAGAAGGGGAGTAAGGCTGTGGTGTAGGCGGTCGGCAGTATGTGCTTCAGGGGAGCTGCCTCCAGCGATGAATTGATATTCTGCACATGGCTGCATGTCTCCCTTTCATAGCAAAGTGATCTTCTAAAAAACACATGTTCCCTCCTGCTTAAAGCCGTATTTTTAGGAAAAAGTAAAAAAAAATCCTATGAGGTCCTGCAAGTTTGGACCTGACTTGTCCCTGCAGGCTCACTCTGCAAGCCACGGCCTCCTGTCTGTAAAGCAGACTTTGCTCCCTCTTCCAAGCTCACATGTTCTTTATTTGCAACACTGCACAGCTACCTGCAAGCCAGCTCCCTCTTAGCTGGTTCCTGCTCTTGCCTCTTACTCATTCTTCAGATCTTCATGTTTCAGTTCAATATAAGTTCATTAACAAAACTTTCCCCAACTCCAGAGACTGGCTTGGGCCCCACTAGAACATGCATACTATTAGAGCATCACGTACTTTTTCTCCGTGGTTCTTAACACAGCCATCATCTCGAATGTGTTTACGCGATTATTAGATTAATGGTTGTCTACTTCATAAACCACAAGCTCCATGAGGCAGGCAGGCACCACATCTATCTGCTCATTATTCTATTCCCAGCGCCTAGAGGAGTGGCTGGCATGTGGAAGATATTAAGTCAATACCGGCTGAGAGAATGCACGAGGAAAGCCTGTGTCCTGAGGGAGGAGAGAGTCAAGAGGCAAAGTTTGACTAGAACAAAAGATCAGTGATGGAGGGGAGGCATTCTGAGTCTCATTTTCCTTTTCCTCGGCCACTATGGGCTCACACCTGACTTTTGAAGTGAGGAGACACAAAAAGAAGAGGAGAAGACTAAACAAGTGATACCCTGTGTCCAGTGGCATTGACAATGGCATAAGAGTGAGTCATCTGTGCAGCATGGGCGCCTTCTAAGGCAATGGCCATAGTCTCAGCAGGGTAGTCGGTGCTCCGGGCATGGGGAGCTGTGATTTCACCACAAAGACCCACGTGACCAAGGGGGCAGTTTATCTGGGAGGTTAAAAGCACAGGCTTTGACATTCCGATCTCAGCTTTGTACTAACAAGGCGACCGTGGGCAAGTTACTTAGCTTTAATCCTCAGCTTCCTCCATAGCAAAATGGGCAAAACGCTTCTTATAAAGTTTAGATGAGTTATTGCAGGAACAGCAGCCACTACGATCCCACTGGTGGTGGCCCCAGCTGGGGTCCCGGAGTCTACCTGGAAGCCGAAGGTTTCGAAAAGAATTTAAAGGTGGAGGGTGGAATTCCACAGTGAGTTGAGATGAAGGTAAAGAAATTTTGTTTTTTGACTGCTCTTGAAACTTTATAGTAACCTCATGGCCTGAAAAATATAGCTTCACACACAAGGGCAAACCTAAGGGGATCTAATTTAACTTGTTTTTTCTTTTCACAACACAGGCCTCTGGAAGAGGTAGCAAGTCCTCATAAGGTTGTGGTATGGCCAGGAAAACTGCCAGCTCTTGGGAGAATTCTGTTGATCTGGGCAGCAGTGGCGTAGGAATTCGGAGGAGGATGCAGCAGAGTGCTTGGAAGCACCCCCTCTGGATCTGGATTGCTGGGCTCCAGACTGAGTTTACCGGGCAGGCCCTCTGGAGCTGGATTGCTGGGCTCCAGACTGAGTTTACCGGGCTCCAGACCGAGTTTACCGGGCACCCCCTCTGGAGCTGGATTGCTGGGCTCCAGACCGAGTTTACTGGGCAGGCCCTCTGGAGCTGGATTGCTGGGCTCCAGACTGAGTTTACCGGGCAGGCCCTCTGGAGCTGGATTGCTGGGCTCCAGACCGAGTTTACCGGGCAGGCCCTCTGGAGCTGGATTGCTGGGCTCCAGACCGAGTTTACCGGGCTCCAGACTGAGTTTACCAGGCTCCAGACCGAGTTTACCGGGCAGGCCCTCTGGAGCTGGATTGCTGGGCTCCAGACCGAGTTTACCGGGCAGGCCCTCTGGAGCTGGATTGCTGGGCTCCAGACCGAGTTTACCGGGCAGGCCCTCTGGAGCTGGATTGCTGGGCTCCAGACCGAGTTTACCGGGCAGGCCCTCTGGAGCTGGATTGCTGGGCTCCAGACTGAGTTTACCGGGCAGGCCCTCTGGAGCTGGATTGCTGGGCTCCAGACTGAGTTTACCGGGCAGGCCCTCTGGAGCTGGATTGCTGGGCTCCAGACTGAGTTTACCGGGCAGGCCCTCTGGAGCTGGATTGCTGGGCTCCAGACTGAGTTTACCGGGCACGCCCTCTGGAGCTGGATTGCTGGGCTCCAGACTGAGTTTACCGGGCAGGCCCTCTGGAGCTGGATTGCTGGGCTCCAGACTGAGTTTACCGGGCAGGCCCTCTGGAGCTGGATTGCTGGGCTCCAGACTGAGTTTACCGGGCAGGCCCTCTGGAGCTGGATTGCTGGGCTCCAGACTGAGTTTACCGGGCAGGCCCTCTGGAGCTGGATTGCTGGGCTCCAGACTGAGTTTACCGGGCACCCCCTCTGGAGCTGGATTGCTGGGCTCCAGACTGAGTTTACTGGGCAGGCCCTCTGGAGTTGGATTGCTGGGCTCCAGACTGAGTTTACCAGGCTCCCGACTGAGTTTACCGGGCACCCCCTCTGGAGCTGGATTGCTGGGCTCCAGACTGAGTTTACCGGGCAGGCCCTCTGGAGCTGGATTGCTGGGCTCCAGACTGAGTTTACCGGGCACCCCCTCTGGAGCTGGATTGCTGGGCTCCAGACTGAGTTTACTGGGCAGGCCCTCTGGAGTTGGATTGCTGGGCTCCAGACTGAGTTTACCAGGCTCCCGACTGAGTTTACCGGGCACCCCCTCTGGAGCTGGATTGCTGGGCTCCAGACTGAGTTTACTGGGCAGGCCCTCTGGAGTTGGATTGCTGGGCTCCAGACTGAGTTTACCAGGCTCCCGACTGAGTTTACCGGGTACCCCCTCTGGAGCTGGATTGCTGGGCTCCAGACTGAGTTTACCAGACTCCAGACTGAGTTTACCGGGCACGCCCTCTGGAGCTGGGTTGCTGGGCTCCAGACCGAGTTTACTGGGCACGCCCTCTGGAGCTGGGTTGCTGGGCTCCAGACCGAGTTTACCGGGCACGCCCTCTGGAGCTGGATTGCTGGGCTCCAGACTGAGTTTACCGGGCACCCCCTCTGGAGCTGGATTGCTGGGCTCCAGACTGAGTTTACTGGGCAGGCCCTCTGGAGCTGGATTGCTGGGCTCCAGACTGAGTTTACCAGACTCCAGACCGAGTTTACCGGGCACCCCCTCTGGAGCTGGATTACTGGGCTCCCAACTGAGTTTAGTTGTGTAAAATTGGGGAATTTAACCAATCTTTGGTTTCCTCACCTGTAAAATAGAAGAAAGATTATCTTATTCACAGGGATATTTTTTGCAAGAATTACATAATACTTTCATATAAGGCAGGGTTCTCAGTGGGGAGGAGGGCAATTTTGTCCCTTAGGGGACATCTGGCTGTGTCTGGAGACATTTTTTGTTTTTCTAACAGGGGAGATGCTACTAGCACGTAATGGGTAGAGACCAAGGATGCTGCTAATATCCTGCAGTGCACAGGACAGCTCCCACAGCAAAGGACTGTCCCAAATGTCACCAGTGCTGAACCCAGACTTCCAAAGATGCGAGATGGAGAGGCAGTCCTGTGCCGTGGCAAAGCTCAGTGTGAATGTTCACTAATAAACTTCAAGTGGGAACGACAGTGCACCTGTCACACAGAGCTTCCCAAGTGCTCCTGCCTGTTTTGACCAAGTGAAGGGGATCAAGAGGCATTTTTCTTATTTTATTTTCTGACAAAACCATACCCATGGCATTTCAGCTGTGAGATATAGCTGTCAGTTTATTGTTTAGAAGATGCTTTCAATTTTACAATCAAGAAAAATATGTGACTTGTCCAGCCAGTGTGGCTTGGTGGTTGAGCATCAACCCATGCACCAAGAGGTCGCCAGTTTGATTCCCGGTCAGGGCACAAGCCCAGGTTGTGGGCCCAATCCCCAGTGTGGGGCATGCAGGAGGTGGCCAATCGATGTTCTCTCTCATCGATGTTTCTATCTCTCCCCCCCTCTCCCTTCCTCTCTCTCTCAAATCAATAAAGGAAAAAGAATATTTAAAAAAGAAAAATATGTGACTTCCAATCATACAAATGCCTCTTTTTTGGTTTGGATAGTTCGGAAGGTGCTGTTTTATGTTCTTAGCAGATGAGGAAGTGAATACATGTATAATTATAGAGCAAGTTCCAGGATGCAAAGTTTTAGGAACATGTCGCAGGCAGGCCTGAAGCATGGAGCTGTTAGGGGGATGTTGCCCTAGGAAATTGACCTTGGGACACTGACCACTGACTCTCCTTCTAGTAAATCTTCAGAATTTTGCTGGCATTGTCACTACTTATTATGGTGGATAGCTCTGGGGCGGGAACAGGAGGGTATACAATTTCCCAGAAAAAAGGCAAAGGAAATTTCTCATGGATCTGATGGCATCCTCATCCAAAGAAGCGACTTCATTAGCAAAGGGGTGAGAACGAGGGTGGGCACCTTTTTGGATACAGAAAGACAGGGAACCTTGTCTTTCCAACTGGAAAAATACTCCCCAGCTTCCTGTTCTTTGTGGCTTCCTGTGTTAAGTGAAATACATCTTCCCTTATAAAGCTCCTCTCTCCTTTGCTTAGGTCTCAGGTGGCTTTCTGTCAAGGGTCACCTAAAGAAAATAGATGCAGCCCTGGCTGGTTTGGCTCAGCAGTTAGAGCATCAGCCCGCGGTCCAGAGAGTCCTGGGTTCAGTGTCCACTAAGGGCACGTACCTCGGTTGCAGTCTGTCCCTACCCCAGTTGGGGTCGTGTGGGAACCAGTCGATGTATCTCTCTCACATCGATGTTTCTCTCTCTCTCTTCCCCCCTCTCTCCCTCCCAGAAGATAAATGCAAAAAAAAAAGGGAAAGAAAATAGATGCAAATTTAGAGGGCTTGTGCTTGGAGGATCTAGGGCTCTGCAGAAAAATCTCAGAAGCTGGGGGTAGGGTGGGCTGGGATAATGATATGTGGGGGCGTGGCAGGTGGGGAATGAGGTGAGGAAGGGTGATAGAAAGGTGGGGTTCAGGAAGTCTGAGAGGCTGGGTCTTCAGTTCTTCTACCTAGCTGTGCTTTCAATAGAGCAGCCATATCTAATCTACTTTTATCTAAATTTATCTATGCTCCGTAACATTGTTATTCCAAGTAATATTTCATTTTTTCCTCTAAAGCAGTGGTTCTCAACCTTCCTAATGCTGCGACCCTTTAATACAGTTCCTCATGTTGTGGTGACCCCCAACCATAAAATTATTTTTGTTGCTACTTCATTACTGTAATTTTGCTACTATTGTCTTAGGCGACCCCTGTGAAAGGGTCGTTCGACCCCCAAAGGGGTTGCCACCCACAGGTTGAGAACCGCTGCTCTAAAGGGTTCCACTGTAAAAAAAAATGTTGAAAATTACTGGCATATATATAGATGAAAAACAGCTCCTTATTTATAGGATGCAATAGGTTAAGCTTCCTTCAGAATTCCCTATTTATTGAGGATGTCAGTAAAAAGTTAATGGAAAACCAGGAGTTTTTCCAAAGTCAACAAGATCTATTTAATTTGCTCCAAGAGAAGGTTCTTAGACAATCACCCAGGTCTCTAGTCCCCCAGGACTTATCATCCATTCTTGACCTTGGGATACAGGGGAGGCGGAGGCAGAGGGAATAGAGTCAACTCCTTAACTCCAGGTGTGCTCCAAGGCTGGGAGATGTTGGGTCTCTCTGGAATTAAGACAATCTGCATCCTTTCCCTGTGAGCATCTGTGGAGGCAGCACCATAAATACTCAGGTGAGTGCGTCTCAGTGATCTCAGTTGGTTGGTTACATGTAACAGGTTTGCATCTCCCATTAACACCAGGGTCCTCCTATCTCCATCCAGGGGCTTTGCAGAAAGGATCCGGTTGAACACTAGATGTCACTGTTGACTCACTCTGTTGTCTTTAGCATCTTGATTCCCTGGTCTCGGTGAAGAGATGCAATTAAAAAAAAAAAAAAAAAAAAAAAAGCCTGAATATATACACAAACCTATTAATTTTTCTCCTTTTCAATGATTGTGTTTTTTTGATAAATTTCAGGGATTGTCTTTTTCTAGAGAATATTTGACAGTTGGCAGAAAATGGAATGATGAAGAGGCATGAATGTTTCTTAAAGGAGAAAGGCCAACTAACTTATACTAGAGGTTTGTAAATAAGATCGTTTTTGCATTTCTGAGCTTCTGCCTGAGACAAGTCTCAAGTTACCCTCAAGCCTACTTGTTTCCATAGTTCTGTGGCATACCGGATTATGTTCCTCTTTGGCATTTATTTGAATAGTGTTAACAAATATATGCCTAATGTTTGCCCTTATTACTCAATAGGCCAGGTTGTTGGTGTTGGTAGGTATTATTATTTTTTCTTTTTACAAACTTTATTTTGTAGAGCAGTTTTAGGTTCACTGAAAAAGTGAGCAGAAGGGCCCTGGCCAGTTTGGCTCAGTGGTTAGAGTGTCAGCCCCCAGACCAGAGAGTCCTGAGTTCTGTTCCCACTAAGGGCATGTACCTCGGTTGCAGTTTGTCCCCGCCCCAATTGAGGTCATGTGGGTGGCAACCAGTTGATGTGTCTCTCTTACATCGATGTCTCTCTCTCTCTCTGTCTTCCTCCCTCTCTCTCTTCCATTCTATCTGAAGATAAATGCAAAAAAATAAAATAAAATAAGTGAGCAGAAGGTGCAGAGATTTCCTGTTTGTCCCCTGCCCCCCACATGCACCGCCTCCCCCGTCATCAACAGCCTCCACCAGAGGGGTACGTCTGTTACAAGCAAGGAAGTTACACGGCCATGTCATTGTCATCCAAAGCCCACATTTTATGTTACGGTTCACTCTTGGTGTTGTCTTTTCTATGGGTTTGGACAAATGTATAATGACATGTAGTCACCATTATAGTGTCATACAGAATACTTTACTGCCCCCCAAATCCCGTGCTCCACCTGCTCAGTTTCTTCTTCACTAACCCCTGGTAACCACTGACTTTTTTGCTGTCTCTATACCTTTGTCTCCAGTACTGGTTTTTAACTTTGAAAAAGTTTTAAAACAACAGTGTAAAGACTAGTATAGGGAACCCTATAAACCTATCCTATCATTTTAAAAACGACCACATTTTATGTAATCACCGACTTAATTTTCCTCTCAGGTTTTACCATCTTCATTGTAAAGGTAGTAAAATTGAGGATCAGAGAGCCTAAGCAACTGCTCAAATTGGCACAGCTTATTTCTGGTTCAGTCTGATGCAAACCCAGATCTCTTTATTTCTAAAATGTTTCTATGACACCACTTTTCAACTTGATTTCTACAAATCTGTGTGCATGTTGGTGTAGCTGTATTCTCTTCCAAAGACCAGCTCTACGTACACATTTTCAGAAGCTTTTAGAATACATATTTGTAGGAATCTTCTAAAGAGAACAACTTATTGTTAGATTTACTTATAGCTAGATTTATAATAGCTGTGCATATAATAAATGCGTGTACGTTTAAACATTTTATTCTACAAAGGAATTCAAAACTACCAGAATATCTTTACAATCCCTTGGGAGCTATAAGCTGGCTCATAAGCATACAGGTCAAAGGCAGTACAAGGTCCTCTCCAGCCTGTACTTCCAACTGGGAGGTACGGCTGTAAGAATTTTCCCGGACATCTCACTATATTCACAGAACTCGAATATTTTTCAACAGTAGTAGTAGTAGTAGTAGTAGTATTTTAGCAAACCAAGCGCTAAAGGAACATGGGCCAGTTAAGACCAATTTTAGATTCTCTATGGTCTGTCGATGGGTGGTTAAAGGGATACCTTTCTCCAAAGGCAGATCACTAAAAGTTATTTGGCAATATAGAAAATTGCAAATAACATTAGAGAGTCCTTGTTCCATTTTAATCCTCAAAATTCCCTCATCCTTTCGGAACAAATATGATTCCAACTTGAAGACAGCTCTCTTCTCTCTGTCCTCTCACGGCGACGAGCTGAGAGCATTTATCACACTGCACTGAAATACACGTGTACCTAACTGTTACTCCCAGCCAAGACCTTCTGTAGGCTAACACCAAAGCCTGGTTGTCTTGTACCCCTGTGACCCAGTCTTTTCACAGTGCCTGGCCTACAACAGTGTTTTCCAGCCTCGACTTCATGTCAGAATGCCTTTGGAGTTACAAATGTATAGATCTCTAGACCTCCCTGCAGACCTCCTGAGTTGTACTCTCAAGATAGCGCAGTTCCGCATGGCTCAGCATGGTGGAGGGAATGAAAATGAAAAACAGGGACTAGGCAGCCTTCGATGTGACTCCTCCAGGACATCTGCCTAACTAGTCCATTTCCCCGTTGTTTATTCCTTGCCCTGCACTGCATTGAATTCAAAGGCAACCTTTGTTATTGATGTCTCCAAACGATTGATTCTGTAATACTCTGTGTTCTTTTTCTGAAACAGTAAGCATTTTGGAAGAAGATGCATGAATTACTAGCCTTTTTGAGTTGTTGCTTGGGAAAAGTGACTCAATGACTCTGATACATTCAATTTTAGAGAACCTTCCAATTTTTGGATGGAGACCACACCCAGAAGAAAAATGCCACTCTAGTTCATATTATCTGTATACTAAGCAGAACAAATGTATAAGAATCTCTTTAGAATTATGTGTGAGGGAAGTCTCAAAATGTGGAATTCAAACTAGGATGATACATGAGGAAATTAATTATTCCACACCCACTATTATGCATTTAAGTTCTATGAAACGTTACTGATAATCTCTTTGTTTTATATGCTATTGCTTTAGTTCAGTAAATATAAAAATCATTAGTCAGCACCAGGCGAGGGGGGTCATTAGTCATCACAGCTGATCCTGATGCCAGCAGTGGCATAGCTTTTCCGAGCCTGGAGCCGAAACACAGCTGAGACCTAGATGTTATCCTGAGGGTTATCCTGAGATGTTATCCTTATGCCTAAGGGAGGGGTTGTACAGGGCCCGAATGGGAGTTGCAGAGGCCACTCTTTGACTCCTTATTCCTCCTCCAAAGAGGTCTACTCGATGACTAGCAACATGCCAGAGGAGGAAAGATCAGAGGCGGGCCTAAGCCTCATGACCAGTGATCTAAAGGTCAGGGAGGTCTAAACCATAAGACCAATGATACGCTAAGGGAGGAAAGGTTACCCTGGGGGTGAGGTCTTTGTTTTCCCAGTTTTTTCTGTTGCTAGGAACCTGGGGATTTCCTCCCTGGTGACCTTCTGTACCTGGCCCAGTGTCCTTGCTCTGCTCTGTCTGTCTAACTGCCTGCCATAATTATATGGTCTTTCACAGTTTCCCTGGGATTCTATAATCCTGCTTCCCCCATGATCGTTAATTTCTTTCTTTCTTTTTTTAAACTGAGGACGATTTCAGGAACATAGCTCCTTTTTAGTCTCCTTTACTGGCTCCCTCTCTAACCAATCTCAAAAGGTAGGATTTCTATGGGCTTTCATTCCCTATTTCATTATAAACAAATGTTTACATTAATTATTAATATATTATAAAGAAAACATTAAACTTAGTTTCTCGTGGGGAAGACAAGAGAGACAAGCAAGCAAAATCACTACAAATTACAATAAGAACCGTAAAAATGAACCCTGGGACAAGATAGAGTGGAACTGAGCTAGACTCCTCTACACAGAGCAGTCAGGGACATCTTCTCTGAGAGGGGACATTTGAATTGGGGCCTATAGAATGAGTGACAGCCAGTCATGCAAATATTTGAAGGAAGGCTGGTCCAGCCAGAGGGAACAGTCAGTGCAAAGGCCTGGAGGCAGCATAACTGAGGTACAGAAGGGAGAGCGGTGCACCTGGAGCATGATACGGGGTAGAATGCTGAGGCCGTGGGGAACGCGGGTGTTGTGTCCCTGCAATGAGCAAACCCACTGAGGGAGTTTGCACCGGGGAGAGCCACAGTCTGATTTTCATTGTAAGACAATCACACTTGCAGTGTATAGGGAATGGATTGAAGGATTACAAGAATGGAAGGAAGATCAGTTAAGAATGAGGGAGGATGGTGGTTTGGACTAGGGTGGAGTTGGTAAGGATGAGAATAAATGGGCCAAATTTGAGATATATTTTGGAGATGTAATGGACAGTACATTTTTCAAAGGACTTTAAGGTATCCACAGAGTTATGCAACTATCACTACAATCAGTTTTAGAATATTTTCATTACTCTAAAAGAAACTCTGTCTGGACATTTTGTATAAGTAGAATCACACAATATGTAGCCTTTTATGTCTGACTTCTTTCACTTAGGATACTGTTTTCAAGGTTCAGTAACACTGTAGCATGTACCAGTATTTCACTCCTTTTTATTGTTGAATAATATTCCATTGTATGAACATAGCACATTTTATTTATCCATTCATCAGTTGGGCAATTGGGTTGTTTCCTCTTTTTGGCTATTATGTACAATGCTGCTATAAACATTTCTGTACAAATTTTTATGTGGCTATCCAAGATTTTTGTTTAAATTTGTGAAAGTTGCAGTGTTTACAGGACAGCCAAGTAGAAGAGCTAAATTGCTGCCAGTAGAAAGCTGTGATTTCATTGCTTTCTTCTTCCAGCTGACCTTTTGACCTTTGTCATTGTATTGAGAAGACTTCATTCCATTGTAAACCAGCCAACCTGAATCCTCAGATTGCTATTTCAGGACTCTTTTTTTTTCTGTATCCATGCTACTAAATATTTTGGGACGAAATATCTCACAGTTAGCCGGGTGGTAGGCATTTCACGTAGAAGTTGACTCACACTGCTTACTCTCATGGGGGATTCCCTGGAGTAAGCTGTGCAGCCGACACGTATCAGGAGAGGCAGAGTGTGTGGGGAGAAGTCACAGTCAGCAGGGCAGTCCTGGATTGGAATCCTAGCAAGTTGCTTATACTTTCTGACCCTCATCTGTAAAATGGCAATATCCAGTAATGTTTATCTCATCGAGCTATTTTTAGGAGTAAATAAGATCAGCTGAACACCTGCTGGCACACAGTAGCTGATTTTGTTATTTTTATTAGTTCACCTCTCCATGGGCTACCGTTAACACAATATGAATTTTCTCTTTGGTCAGTCTGGCCATTACCAAGTCTGCTTAATATCACCTTCTCCATTAATAATCCATGGAAAATAATACATACCTCATAGGTTATTATAAAGATGAAATGAGGTAAGAACTTTAAAGGACATGGCATAAAACATATCAATAAATAACAGCTGGGATTGTTTCTTTGGTAAGCACATATTTTTTAAGCACTTCCTATGAGCTACGCTTCTAGTCCTGGGAATATAGCAGTGAATCAAATCAAGTCCCTGCCCTTGTGAAATCTGCACAGTTACCATCATCATCATTATTGCAAATGTGGTCTGGGTTGCCATGCAGGAGACAGAGGCACGCCTTGGGTGATGCCTCAGAAGATACACTGATCATATTTCCACTTTACCTGGAAAAACAAGCTCACAGCCTTTGATCTTTTCTCCTTCCTAGGAGCAGACAAACAAACCTCTATCTTTAAAATTCAAGCTGTTTCTTGCCCACCTGGTGTGGTTCAGTGGATTGAGCATCCTCCTATGGACTGAGAGGTCTTGGTTCGATTCCAGGTCAGGGCACATGCCCAGGGTTTTGGGCTTGATCCCCAGTAGGGAGCGTGCCGGAGGCAGCCAACATCGATGTTTCTAATTTTTTTTTTTTAATCCTCACCCTTGCATTTATCTTCAGATAGAGCGGGAGGGAGAAAGGGATGAAGAGAGAGAGAGAAACATCGATGTGAGAGAGACACATCGAGTGGTTGCCACCCACACAACCCCAACCAGGGCCTGGGACAAACTGCAACCGAGGTACATGCCCTTAGTGGGAACAGAACCTGGGACTCTCAGGTCCGCAGGCCGATGCTCTAACCGCTGAGCCAAACCAGCCAGGGCACATAGATGTTTCTATCTTTCCCTTCTTCTCTCTCTAAAAAATCAATAAAAGTATATTTAAAAAATAATATATAAATAAATAAAAAAAATTCAAGCTGTTCCAATCAGAGCCTGTTGGCTCCCTCCTTCAGCCCTTCCCATGGTCCTTGTACAGGTCCCTGAAGAGTCCCACTGCTCATCCAAGGCTGCCCGCTCACAGCCCACGGCGCTGAATTCTGCTCCCTGTGTGTGGTTTCAAGTCGAATCGCCGGCAAACTTGGAAATTATGATTGATGGCCTCAACTGTGTACTAATGTGGCAGCCACTGTGATTTGTGCTTTAATTTTTTTTTCCCCAAAGCTCATTTACATTTTGTAAGTGCAGTTCTAAAGTGCTCGGAGGGCTTCCCAAGCGGCAGATGCTAATACGTGGGTGTGCTGGATGGTTTCTCAGAAGATGGCAGCAGAGACACGTTTGGTAGCTCTCCACCCAAGGTTTCTCATACTGCTCTGGTTTTCAAAACTGACTTTGTCGTTGCTCTTTTTTTTAAATCATATGAACATTGCAGATTATCTCAAACAGGACATTCTGAGAGATCCATTTGGAAAAGTGAACAACATTGTTTGTGGATAGGGTCTTCCAGCCCTTCGCAGCTGCTCAGCAAATTGTTGCTGATGAACCTCTGGTAGTAGATTAAAAGTGATTAATAAGAAGCAAAGTGTCTGTTCTTCCCTCACTGAGGTTTTTAATAGGACATTTAAAGCATGTTCAAAGGTTAACAATGGAAAACAGGACACAAAAAGACTTTCAAGAAGGCAATAGATATAAGGGTTGATTTGATTTGATTATAGGTATTCAGATGCTTGTCTTGAATTGTTTTTGTTATCTCTGCAAGGGTTATTGGAGCAGAGCCCTACTGACCTTGCAGAGAAAAAACACCCTCTACAGTCCCTCCAGCTTTTGCCCAGGTCCTTGAGAAAATGTCTTTTATGTCACACAGTTCACTGCCTGGCCCTTGATGCCTTATATGAATTTTCTAAACAGTTTGATGGGGAACAAGGAAATCTGCAGGCGCTTGGAAGTCCATGACATGGGTAGATCGTCTGGCTCCAGCTCTGCCTTAAGCTGAAAAGGGGTTTTAAAAGCAGAACAAGAGCAGGCACTGACAGGATGACGTGGAGTGTGGGGGCTGGAAAGGGAACGTGGTGGAGACATGGTTCTACTCCAGTGAACGGCGGAGTCTCCTTCATGCACGCGCATGTGCACAGGGTGCTGAGACAGCTAGTAAGCCAGGACAAGCAGAACAGGGAAACTGAGGCAGACGGTTAAGTAGCCAAGCAGTTACAGCCATCTAGTAAGTTGCAACATCCTATCTCCTGTAACTGAGGACAATTAAGAGTAAATGGTTCATACTTCTCCCTAACCAGAGGGTGAATAGCTAAAACCACCCTCCTCTGGGAGATAGCTAGCAGAAATTGAATTAGTGCCACGTGTCAACCACACCCAAGGACAGATGAAGTTAAGGGAATAAATTTCATTTTGGTACATGAGCATGAAACTGATGAATCTATTGAGATCCTCCTCTAAGACTTCCCTAAACTCCCAGCCTTTATTTTATTATATTTTTTTTTATCCTCACCCGAGGACATTTTTGCATTTATCTTCAGATAGAGTGGGAACAGGAGGGAAAGAGGGAGGAAGAGAGAGAAATATCGATGTGAGAAAGATACATTGAGTGGTTGCCACCCACACGACCCCAACCAGGGCCAGAGGGCAAACTGCAACTGAGGTACGTGCCCTTAGTGGGAACCAAACCCAGGACTCTCTGGTCTATGGGCTGGCGCTCTAACTGCTGAGCCAACTGGCTAGGACAACTCCCAGCCTTTAAAACCCCTGTAAATTAAGGTCCCAGAGCATGCTCTCCCTCCCAGGAGCACGCCAGCAACTTCCCCTCCCCCCTTCTCTTCCCTACAGGCATGCATCTCCTAAACTTTAAGGGACCCCACCAGGCTTGCAACCAGAAAATAATGGACAGTGACAGCTCACCCCAGGCTAACCCCCTGAACCTGTCCCCAAGACCCCCTTTTCTCTGACTTCCCAGTGATCTAAAGCAGCCAAGCCTAAGCTCATTTCTCCACCCTATCTCTCTCCTGTTGCTTCTTCTATCCTAGGCCCTTCATTGTTTCACTGTCCCCAGCTTTAATAGATAATGGAGCTAGTACTATGTACTTTTCAGGGTAAAATGAAAAAGTCGAGTCTCTTATTCAAAATTACGAAGAATTTCAAGATGGCAACAGCAGGGCATTATAGCAAATGCAGGGCTTCTTCTGAGTGTGGGGCCCTGGACAACTGCACAGTTTTCACACACATGAAGCCAACTGTGTGTGCATGCGCGCGCGCGTGTGTGTGTGTGTGTGTGTGAGAGAGAGAGAGAGAGAGAGAGAGAGAGAGAGAGAGAGACAGAGAGAGAGACAGAGAGACAGAGAGACAGAGAGAGAGAGGGAATGGAAATTCTATTTTCACTGCTTGGTCTCTTTAAGGCAGAGTTTCTCAGCCTCAGCACCACTGACATGTGAACCAGCTCACTCCCTGTGGGGCTGACCTATATATTATAGGGTGTTTAGCTGCATCCTCTTTGTTGTCTACCCACTAGATGACAGTAGCAGCTCCCACCCCCAGGTGTGACAATCAAAAATATCTTCAGACGTTGCCAAATGTTTCCTTGTGGGGCAAAATCACTCCAGTTGAGAACAGCTGTTTTAAGGTAAAGCTTTACAACGCTCCCAAAGATAGCCTAATGGCTTATCTTTCTTCTTGTTTTTCCATTCTTTTCCTTTTTCCCCCTACCTAAGCATGAAGGAAAATATGAAATGCACTTTTAGCCCTGTGCCTGGTGGGTGCAGAATACCAAACGTTCAGCCAGACTCATCTGGCTCTGGAGACTCATGCAGGGTTGAAGGCACACCCTGGTTCTGCATAAGCATAATTTGTCCTGGTTGCCTTGGGTGGATATACATTTCACAGTGTGTTTGTTCTCTGAGCCCTGAAATGTATCCTTTAATCTTTGACTCAGAAAACCCCTTGACTCTGGGAGGAGACACCAAAGGCCTTCTCCTGACAGGCAGGGAGAAGGCTGTTTGGATTGCTAATTTGTTTTCACTCCTTCCTGTTTTTTCTTCATGCTGATGTTCCTCTTTAGACTTTGAGTATGAATAATTCTGCATAGCCTGAGGGGAGAAGCAGGAGGCCTGCTTGTAGAGTTGTTTGTACTATAATGAAATAGAAAGTTTAAAAGCCTAGTGAAGCCTGAGCAGTTAGAAAGGAAGGGAGGTCTAGAATCTACTTTAAAAATTACTCATAAAAAAATAAAAATTACTCATAAACATGACAAACTCTGGAAGTCTCTTGGAGGTCAAGGAAATAAATTGCCCTCTCACTTTAGAAAGGTAAACCCCTCATTGGGTCAAATCCCCTGAACCTGTCCCCAAGGCCCTCTTTTCTCTGACTTGTTAGTGAGCCAAAGCAGCCCAGCCTAGGCTCATTTCTCCACCCAGTCCCTCTCCTGTTGCTTCTTCTAGCCTAAGTCCTTCCTTGTTTCACTGTCCCCAGCTTTTATAAATTATGGAGCAGAACTGCCTCCCCTCCCCAATGTTGAGTCTCAATGCAGAGTGTCTCAATCACTTAAATGCCCTTCAAGATAGCTTTCTTAACCCTGCCATCTTGAAAACCAACTAAGCACTGACCTTTTCTGGACCGTGAATAGTCATGAGACAGGCCAGTAAGCCAGGACAAGTGAAATGGAGAAACTGAGACAGAGTTAAGCAGCAGTTTACTGTCCAGCTGGTGTGGCTCAGTGGGTTGAGCATCATCCCATGGATTGAGCATCATCCCATGGATTGAGAGATCCTGGTTCGCACATGCCCAGGTTGCAGGCTCAGTCCCCAGTGAGGGGCGTGCAGGAGGCAGCCGATCGATGTTTCTCTCTCACTGATGGTTTTATCTCTCTCTCCCTTCCTCTATCTCTAAAAAGAAAAAAATCAATAAAAACATATTTAAAAATAAATAAATAAATAAACAGAAGTTTACTGCCATCTGGAAACTCTAGATGCCAAGTCGTCGGCAGCCATTTAGTATATCCCATCTTCCTCTAAACCAAGAACACTTAAGGGTACATCGTTTGCACTTCTCCCCAACCAGAGGGTAAAGAGCTCAAATCACCCTGCTCAGGGAGACAGATAGCAGAAATCCAAATAGTGCCATTTGCCAACCACACCCAAGGATAGATGAAGTTAAGAGAACAAATCTCATTTTGGCACATTAGCATAAAGCTGATGAATATTTCATTAAGATCATCCCCTAAGACCTCCCCTAAAGGCCCAGACTTTTAAACCCCTCAAAACGAAGGTCCCAACATGTCCTGCATCTTTGCTCTCCCTCTCTTCTTCTCCCATAGGCATGCATCTCCTAAACTCTAAGGGACTCCATCAGACTTGCAACCAGGGCAGCAATGGGCAGCAGCACTTCATCCCAGGCTAACCCCCTGAGCCCGTCCCCAAAGCCTCCTTTTCTCTGATTTCTTAATGATATCCTAGGCCCGTCCTTGTTTCACTGTCCCCAGCTTAATAACCATCCTCTACAATTCACCTGGACTTGTGTTGCGAAATCTTTCCTACACAAAGTCAAGAACCCACACACTACCGGCTGGCCTTAGGCAGACCAGCTCAGGGCCTGGTCCCCTTTCCTGTAACAATAACTTGATAACCAACCATTTGAAATACCTTATCTCTACTATTTTGTGTTCAGACAGGCTCTTCTGATCTGGAGATGGTTGGGTTTGTTCAAATTTAAGGCCAAAGAAATCAAGGACCCTAGGTCTGAGTGCTGTACTGAAACTTAGCCATAGACCGAACATCTTCATGACAGTCATTCTGAAAATGTACACATTTATTAAGTGCTACATGGCTACATTGTATTAGAACTATGCACTGATGTGGAGCTGATTCTCTCACAACTGTGAGCTCCTTGAGGTCTATGAATCTCCAGCAAATAGAACAATGCCGAGCACATAGCAAATGCTCACGTAATGTTGCACAGAACTGATTGAGAACCATGAAAGAAACAGGTTGAAAGAGGAGAGTGCATCAATAGAAACCATCCTCATTAGTGGAAGACAAATTAGCAACATGCCTTTCCAATAGGAAGGGGAAGGAAGCACAGAGTGGCAGAATAAAGTTTAAGGCCCTTCGCTTCCATCTTCTTTGTTAGAGGGATTTTGACAATTTGAATTAATATATCACACTGCAGTTTTGGTCTGATGGGTCATTGATACTGGCAATAGAAAGGTTTATTTTATTTTATTTTCCCTATAGCTGTGATATGCTGAGGAAACAGAAGGATCAGAATATTCTCTCCTTCCTTCAGATGGAAATGGGTGGCTGAGAGCCTATCATGGGGGTATATGACTAAAAAGACTGAGCAGACATTAGCGGTGGGTGTGGAAGAGGACAAGAACAGGGGCCAGAGAGGAGGGGATCTTTGATGCCCACCTGAGGTGAACTCCATGGATTCTTCCATAAGAAAAGTAAAGAACAATGTTTATTGTCCCTTGGATTCCTTGTGTTAAAGGATACGTTTCAAAATAAAGCATAATCATGAATCTTAGATATCAAGTTAACACGTCTTAGAGATGTTATTAAAGTCATTAATTAATGAGGAAACCAGTAAGATGTTACAACTGGTTCAAAAAATTCAAAGAACCAGCAATAATAAAGCAATAAATTTACAAATATGCAAAACTGGGCTCATTCCACAGCAGGGGGAGAAAATCAGTTGTTTTTTCAGGGAAAATTTCATTTGCATATCTTCTACAAGAATCATTTGCTTTACTCTGAGTTATCTACAATTTACAGAGTTGTAAGTAAAATAGCTCAAAGTCTTTAAAAGGTACAAAGGCCTCATGGAGTCCAATACCCTGGAAGATGACACACAATGCCTGGTTTTCCACTGAAGACAACTTCTCATCGTTTTGGTTAATTTCAAAGGCTTTTACAATTTTTCCTACACTTATATATGTTTGTCCAATAGTAACATTTTGTTTTGGGAAACAGACTGTACTTTTAGGGGAAAAAAATGGATCCATGAATTCCTCTTCGAACAGCTTCAACAAGCCAGGGTGAAACATTTGTGGGTAGCATTTCAGAAGAGAGGGGAAGGGTGAGGGGGAGGCAGTTATGTAACCGTAGTGTGGGTGTAGACACACCTCTTCAGAGATGGCAGTCAGAGCTAAGCTTTAGACCAAGTATTATCAACAGAAGTTTTTTATTTTTTTAATTTTCACCCAAGGACATTTTTGCATTTATCTTCAGATAGAGCAGGAGTGAGAGAGGGGGGAAGAGAGAGAAACATTGATGCGAGAGAGACACATCGACTGGTTGCCACCCACACGACCCCAGCCGGGGTGGGGACAAACTGCAACTGAGGTACATGCCCTTAGCGGGAACTGAACCCAGGACTCTCTGGTCCGCAGGCTGATGCTCTAACTGCTGAGCCAAACTGGCCAGGGCATCAACAGAAGTTTTATCTTATTTAGCCTCTGCCCTACATGAAAGCCTTGAAAGGTTACAACTTGGAGATCCTTCAAGAGCAGAAACATACAGCATCAGTCTTCCACAGTTCTTGGAGTGTGTATAGGTGTTGGCTCTTAGCTAAGTATTAGGGGAAGAAGTGTCATTGGAACAGTCTTTACTGTGATTTGGAGGGTGGGAAGGACTTGGATATGGGGAGGGGAAAGAGGAAAACCTTCTAAGTGAGGAAGGTGCTAAACAACCTATATAGTAATGGGAGTATGCTTTTCTCCTCCTTTCAACAGAGCATTCCCACAAAGATGGGGGAAAATAAATCTGAAAAGCCAGTTCTGACTGTTTTTTGTTGACCTCATAGCTCAGACCCAAGGAGAACATTTGAAGCTGAGTGGTAAAAATAAGGGGAAAAAATTCTACGCTTTTAAAAGATGGAGACATAGATATTGGCTGGTAAAAGCAATGTACCTGAAATGGCCTGGTATTTCTGAGTCATGGGATCAGGGATCCCATTAGTAGTCATGCACAAAATCAACCTCCAGACTTGAGGTTGAAAGCTGACCCTTGAGAACTTACCTTTTTATGAGGAATTTAGCACAAGCCATCACTTTGAATCACGAAGCTCTGTCTGCTTACTCATTCCACTCCCTCCCCCTTCCTCCGATAGGCAAACATTGGTCAGGAGCTTTTATTCTCTCCCTGCACTTGAATTTTTGAAAATCCATTATGAGTAATAGTCGTAGTTAACTCCAGGCCTTAGCGACATAGAACTTGAACAAGTTAGTTCTAAGGGGAAGAAGGAAGAAGACACAAACCTTTTAAAACCATTTAAACTCTTTTAACACAAAGTGTGGCTAAATTACATGTGTGCATTAAAGATAGTTTAAAAGCCAGACATAATTTGTGCTTATAACTAATTTAATAATTTTTAGCTTTAATTCAGATAGCTGGGGTTTTCAGATTGGCTTAGGATCTTTCTCTTGCTATTCATTTAAAATATGAATATGGCCTTGGCCAGTTTGGCTCAGCGGTTGGAGTGTCGGCCTGTGGACCAGAGAGTCCGGGTTTGGTTCCCGCTAGGGGCATGTACCAAAAAATATATATATATATGAATATAAAACTACAGACTTGATCTCCTTTTTGAGTAAACATACAGACAAAAATATATCTGTGAAACTTGAGAGCATCTGAGGATTTTTCTTTTCTTATGTGAAGAGTTAGGACAATAACCAGGTTAAGCCAGAATACAGAATTCCTTCTTACTACATTGTGTTTATAGCAAATCTAATCTCTCAAAAAGAAGTTGACCCTGCATCATGATAAAAATAGGTTGTCTGTGAATTAATAGAACATAACGTGCCACATTCTCAGCTGAATCAAATAAATAACCCAGTCAGGGCCCATGGTATGTACAAATGTGTAGTTCAGAGCTCAGAAGTTACTAAGAGTGACTACTGGATCAGGGAAGAAGGGCAGAGTTAGACACATAGAGTAATTTGTAAGTCCCTGTTTCATGAAAAAAATCAGGCTAAAATCATTTCAGGTTTTACTTGCACTGTGTTCTCTTTCAAAATGCATAAGGATTCAGGACTAGTCAGTACTGTATATTAGATGTGCAAAGATACAAATTCATATTGCATGCTTGGAAGTCTTTCTACTCCCATAAGTGAGTCTTGATAGCACATGAACAAGATTGAGGAGGTTTCCTATTCTTTTTTTTTTTTTTTTTTTTTACCTTTATTGTTGACCATATTACAGATGTCCTCCTTTTTTCCCCCATTGACCCCATTCTCCCCAGTCCCGCCCCCCTCCTGCCTTCCTCACACTTTTGTTTGTGTCCATTGGTTATGCATATATGCATAAAAGTTCTTTGGTTTATCTCTTCCCGCCCTCCCTCCCCCCTTCCCTTTCAGGTTCATCAGTCTAACAACCAATTCGTACTTAATTCCTTCATCTTTTTCACCCATTCCCCCGGCCCCCTCCCATTTGGCTAGCAACAAAAAGTTCTCTGTATCTACGAGTCTGTTTCTGTTCTGTTTGCTCATTTTGTTTATAGATTCAATTGTTGATAGATATGTATTTATTGCCATTTTGTTTGTTCATATTTTTGTTCTTCTTCTCCTTCAAGAAGACCCTTCAATATGTCATGTAATACTGGTTTAGTGGTGATGAACTCCTTTAGCTTTTTCTTGTCTGGGACACTTTATATGTCCATCGATTCTAAATGGTAGCTTTGCAGGATAGAGTAATCTTGGTTGTAGGTTGTTGCTTTTCATCACTCTGAATATTCCTTGCCACTCCTTTCTGGCCTGCAAAGTTTCTTTTGAGAAATCAGCTGACAGTCTTATGGGCGCTCCTTTGTAGGTAATGAACTGCTTTTCTCTCGCTGTTTTTAAGATTCTCCCTTTGTATTTAACCTTTGGCATTTTGATAATGTGTCTTGGTGTGGCCCTCTTTGGGTTCATCTTGTTTGGGACTCTCTGTGCTTCCTGGACTTGTATGTCTGTTTCCTTAACCAAGTTAGGGAAGTTTTTTGTCATTAGTTTTTTTTCTTTTTTAATTTAAAAATTTATTTAATCATTAGTTTTTCAAATAGATTTTCAATATCTTGCTCTCTCTCTTCTCCTTCTGGCACCCCTATGATGCAAATGTTGGTATGCTTGAAGTTGTCCCAGAGGCTCCTTACACTGTCCTCATTTTTTTGGATTCTTTTTTTTTCTTTTTGCTGTTCTGGTTGGGTGTTTTTGCTTTCTTATATTCCAAATCAATGGTTTGCTTCTTGGCTTCACCTACCCTACTATTGATTCCCTGTAAATTATTCTTTTTTATTTTTTTACAATTTATTTTATTATTAATTTGTTTTTATTACAGATGTTTTTCCTTTTTTTCCCCCCTTGACACCCTCCTCCCCCTCCCCTTCTCCTCCTCCCCATCCCTGTTGTCCATGTCCATTGGTTATGCACCCATGCACATAGGCTCTGTGATTTATCTCTTTGCCCCGCCTCCCCCCCTCCTCTGAGGCCCGTCATCCCATACTCCACCTCCATGTCTCTGGGTCAATTTCGTTGTTCAGTTTGCTCAGTTCTCCTGTGTGTTGCCGGCTTCCTCCGTTGGTGTGGGGGTCGCTCGGCTCCCTCGCTCCTGGGTTCCTCTCTGGTGGGGGGGTCGCTCAGCTTCCACAGGCGCCCCTGGCTGCAGGATCTCGTTTCCTTTCAGGCGACAAGGAGGGTCCTGGAGGGCAGTATGCTGTCTCCATTCTGCTGCTTCTTTAATTTCATAGTTGCAGGGCTTCCATTCAGCTTGATTTCATGCACTCTTTAAGTGATAGTTATTCTGTGATTTAGTTGTAACTTTGATGTGGTTGTGGGAGGATGCGTTTCCGCGTCCACCTAGGCCGCCATCTTGACCAGAACTCCAATTATTCTTTATTTCAGTTAGTGCATCCTTCATTTCTGACTGGTCCTTTTTTATGTTGTTGATGTTCTCACTAAGTTCCTTGGAGTTCTCCTTAAGTTCCTTGAAGGTCTCACTAAGTTCCTTGAGCAAACATATAACCAGTGTTTTGAACTCCGCATCTGATTGATTGCTTATCTCCATTTTGTTTAGTTCTTTTCCTGGAATTTTGTTCTGTTCTTTCAGTTGGGACATGTTTCTTTGTCTCCTCATTTTGGCTGCTTCCTTGTGTTTGTTTCTACATATTAGGTAGAGTTGCCATGTCTCCTAGGCTTTGTAGGGTGGCCTATTGTTGTAGGTGTCCTGTAGGGTCCAGTGGCACAGCCTCCCTGATCACCCCAGCTGGGCCCTTGAGGTACACCCCTAATGTGGACTGTACACCCTTCTGTCATAATTGAGTCTTAATTGCTGTTGGCACGTCAATGTGAGGGATTTACTTTGGCTGATCGCTGCAAGGACTGGTTGTCCCCACTGACCACTGGCCTCTAACTCCCTTGGAGGATCAGTGGTATAGGAGCCCAATACACAGAGCAAGACTTACTTCAGCAGGGCTCTGGTACCCACTGAGTCCACTCATTGAGTGTGTCACTTGTGAAGGTGGTTGGGTGGTGGTGCTTTGATGTGGTCTGAAGCTGTCCACTGGGTGTGCTGGCTCTGGGGCAAGGTAAGCCTCTGCCTATGTTCAACCCAGGGCTACCTGGCATAAGCTACAAAGTGATCTGCACACTGTTGCTTCTTGTGCTGGGTTTGGAGCCCAGGAAAAGCCAACTTGTGAACCAAGGCTGGTTGCTTCTAGTGCTAGGACTGGGGTCACTTAACGAGAGTTATGGGGCTTGCTGAGACCAGATGCTGCTTGTTTGAGAGATTTTAGGAAACTCTGAAGCAGGATCCAAGACAGGCCAATCCTATGGAAAAGCCATTGGAAACAGCTTGGGTGGGCCCGGACATCAGGGAATCACCAGGGTGGGGCAAACAGAGTGAGCCAGGTTGCTGGAGTTCCAGATATGGCAGCTGTCTGCTGTCCCAGGGGAAGGGCTCATCAAAGGAACAATGGCCTCTGCCAGCACGTCTGTTCAGGAGAAAGCTGCCTCTCCAGCTCTCACCCCAATGCTGAACAATTCAGTTCTTCCCTGTATGTCTCTGGTGCCTTTCAAGCTGCCTCCCCAACGCTGGAGCCCAGAATGAGCGAGTCTGAGTAAGTCTGTGCTCGGGCCCTTTAAGAGGTGCTGCCTGGGGCTCCAGAAGCCTCGGCCTCCCTCAGCCTCAGTTCCCACTGGTTTTACAGCCAGAAGTGATGGGGACTTCTCTTCCTTGCACTGGAATCCTGAGCTGGGAGCCTGGTGTGGGACTGGGACCCCTCACTCCTCAGGGAGGACCTTCACAGCTGAGGTGTCCTCCTGATTTTTATCAGCCACACATGCATGTGGGACCAGCCCCCATCTGCCCCTCCACCACTCCTACCTGGCTCCATGTGGCTTCTTCTTTAATTTCGTGGTTGTAGGGCTTCCATTCAGCTTGATGTCAGGCAGTTCTAAAAGATGGTCGTTCTGTAGTTTAGTTGTAATTGTGATGTGGTTGTGGGAGGAGGTGATACAGCGTTTACCTACACGCCATCTTGACTGGAAGTCAGTTTCCTACTCTTCATCAACGCCAGAAGCTGAAGTGAGAAGGGGGAGAGGATTATTGAAAGCGTGGTAGCATTCTAAGATTGTCTGGCATCCAGAGAAAGTGCAGTTATGGATTCCGAGGATTACGCATTTGGATTTACTGCACCAACAGGAAAGCTGGAAAGAAAGCCTTAGTGAGAAAAACAGACACAGAGAAGGGCCGCTATTCCCCGGGCTTGCTCGTTCACAGGCTCCCTGGCAAGGGCCAGGTCCTCGGCTGTCAGTGCCCTCAGGTCCTCGGCTGCTGTAAAAGAGATTAAGAGCTAACGTGTTCCCTTGTGGGAGTGGAAACATTAACTTCTGCTTGTACTGATAGAACTTGAAGGCTGGAATATCCCTGGATGGCTGTTCCAGAAGAACCGAAGTATCAATCCGCTGCTGTTATTCTTCTTATTAAAAATTTATTTCCATTTGACAACAGTGCTGCTGCAAACTGCCTCTCCAGTAACAGTTGTTATGAGGACCAGAACTGCCCGAAGTCCCTGGGTGTGTGCTGATGGCTGCCTTGTGGGTGCTTCCTACATGGCTGGGAGATCATGGGCTCAGGAATCAACCCTTCTCTCCTGGGGTGTGAGGTTGACTGTTGAGAAGATGCCAGGTTAGGGGGGCTCCTGAGGGAAGACGGCAAAATTATTCTGAGCCAGAAATGGAAGTTCTGGAGGTGGTGCCATACACTCGCCCTCGAGCATGGGGAGTGGAGAGCTTGAGAGGATGGCTGAAATGACGGAGTAACGGTGATTTATGTTATCGATCGAAGATGCTGTCGAAGGAACAGACTGCACTGTGGCTGGTGAATGTTATTGCTTACATTCCAAGACCCAGACCTTGTGGGACAGAAAACTATTTCAAGGAGCGGTGAGACTGTCCCTGGAAACCTCTCCCAGGTATAGCTGACGACCACGGTACGACCTAAGGTGTGAATGTGAACTAATGAGAAGGGCTCTCGTGTATGGATGAAGTGCCGGGTGTCGCCTTTATAGTAACACTTCTTTTAAAGTTCTGAAACTGTGAAACTCAAAACCAGTGAGAGACACTATAAAAACCTCTTTCATCCCAGATCCACGGCTGAAACATCTTAATCGGGGTGGGCCTACTCATACCTCTCAAATCTTACAGCAACTCTTCACACTGAACTGGGAAGAAATGTTTAAATTATAGCAATTATTTACACTTAATTGGGAAAAAAGATGTTCAAATTAATGCAGGCTTAAAAACTTTTTTTTTTTTTTAATTTCATACTTGCACAAGACAAGATTTTAAGTTAGTACATAAAAATGGAGAAGGAAAGTAAGTTTTCTTTCCATCTCCAGCCTCCAGGCACTAATTCTTCTCCCTAAAGATAATAGCTAAGAGAATTTTCTGGTATAAAATGCCAGAGACAATCTTTTCAAGTCCAAATGTGTATGTATGTGTTCGTTTCTCTACAGTCTTTTCAAATGTGTGTGTGTGTGTGTGTGTGTGTGTATGTCCCACCTCCATACATATTAGCACCACACATATTGTTCTGCATTTTGCTTTCTTCATACCTTACTTGGAGATTATTTCATATGGTATTGAGCTGCCTCATTGTTTAAATGCTGCAATAAATATTACAACAAACCTTTCCTCGTGCATAGACATGAGCAAACCTGTGGGATTCGTTCTAAAAGAGTGGCATTGCTGGGTCAGAGATATGTATTTTTTGTTTTGAGAAATATTGGTGTCTTTCTCCAAAAAAATGTTTTACCAGTTTACACTCACACCAGCAATGTAATGAAGTGTTTTTTTTCTTACCTTTCTACTAGCACAGTTAGCTCAGGTTTTTGACAGAGCTGACAACTTCTTTTCTTCTCTCCTTCATCTATAGAAATTGGGGCTTCTATGTCATATTAGCCAAATTTCAATAAAGAAACTGTTGTTTCCTAAAAAACATACCTCTTCCTCTTCTGTTCTCTGACGTTATGGGAACTTCAGTCTTTAGAGAATGAGTGCCTCAGATTCTGTTTGGTAGAAAGGGTTTGAGTTCTATTTCTTATTTGATTCTGATTTCATCACATGCATGTCCTAAGTCCAACTACTGAAAACAAGAGGACCTAGTTCTTACTTCCAGGTAGTTTGAATTGTTCAACGGAGAGTAAACAGAAGGCCTGGAAAAATATTTAGTAAGGTGCTTTGAAAAATTCATGGAGAAAAATGTGTAGTATCTGGATATGTATCTCCTTTTGGAATACAGATCAGCATGTGCTTATTTGCCTGAGGTCTGGATGGAATCAGAATGTAGTAAAAATAAAGGAAAAGACCAGCAGTGAATTGAAGCTGTCCTTTCGGCACGCATTCAAGGGAGTGAGAAGCAGATGACTGGGCAATGGGAAGAGTGTAGATGGCTTTTCAGAAATTTGGTGAGAGAGCAAAGGAGAAAGAGGTTGTCAGTGGACAGGAGAAATCACAAGAGGCAGGGAAGACAGGTCCTGGAGGAGCTTGGACAGGCTGGGCTTCCACACATCGATGGGAAGGAGAGAGGATGCTTCTTGCAAAGAGGAGAGTAAGCACAGTGACTCTTGAACAACTCGGGGTAAAAGGCTCTGACACCCACGGAATAGAACATCCACGTGCAACGTTTGACTCTACAGTTGGCCCTTCATATCCCTGGATTCAACCAGCCACGGATAGTAAACAGCATTTTCCATCAGCCAATGGGAATCTGTGGTTGAGAATGTGAAAATACTGCTTTTGGTCTGTGCTCAGTTGAATCTGTGGATGCGAAACCACAGATAGGAAGAGCTGACTATTGAAAAAAATAAATTGGAAAAAAAATCCACTTATAAGTGAACTGTGCAGTTCAGACCTGTGTTGTTCAAGAGTCAACTGTAATTAGTGATGGTAATTGAGATAGCTCAGAACAGAGGGAAGAGGAGTTGGAGACATTCCTGTAATACAGAGCATGCAGGACTTGGAGAAGACTGGGGTGTGAACCCCAATCATCCACTGCAAGATCTGTGCTCTCTCCCTGTCGGGGCTTCCTGCTTGTGAAATGGGGGCATTCTGCTTATCTTCAAGTTTTGGGGATCAACTGGCGTAGTGCATGTTAAAGTGTCTAACACGTTTAAATACATTCTTGCAGTCAAGGGACGACTGAAGGGAAAATCCCAAGCAGTTAAATGACTACAGTTATTCAACCGGGACCATTAAAAACAGGGATCCTTTCTTGTCAGGCAGGCCGTGGAGGTGGCTTAGAAAAACTCCTGGCAGGACATACCAGAAGCATGGTGGCGTGTCAGACAGACGGTAGCTGGATGCAAATCCTCTTTCAGGAAAGAGCGTAAGTTTGTTCTCTTGGTTCACTTTCCATTTGTACCACCGTCCATTGTCTGTTTACAAAACCACAGGGTATTTTTCTTTTTTTTAAGTCAGCAACTTTTATTACCCTTCACATATTTTGTAGAAAAGAGAATATGGCAAATGGGTCAGGGTGGAATGAGAAAAAAAATGCAGGTTTGAACACATTGCTCTTTTACATTGGGGAGCAGGCTCCCCCGAGAGCACACACAGCAGCTGCACTTTTCTGATGCTCCTTTGCAGACGCAGCCCTGGGCACACTGGGCACAGCCCACGGGGCAGCAGGAGCAGCAGCTCTTCTTGCAGGAGGTGCATTTGCAGTCTTTGCAATTACAGGAGCCGGCACGGGTGCAGGAGCCACCAGTGGACAGGGTCCATTGCAAGCAGATTTGAAGCAGGAGGTCCAAAGCAAGAGGAGAAGGGGCACTTAACGCTGGTGCAATGTGGGAGCTAAGGCCCACAGGTTATTAAATACAGAAGATGTGATGGGCAGCGCCTGGGATGTCAGTGTATTGGTGCAGTTGCAACATGTTTTGAGTAATTTCTTTAATAAGCTTTGGGTCTTCAAAATGTGACCCGTGTTGTTTCAGGAAGAGAGTTGCTTTGTTTCCATGTTAGGAGGCTCTGGTTTGGCTGACAGAGGCAGAGACAAGCCGTGAGGGATTTGGGAGATGTGTCCTCTGTGTTTATCTTGCCTCTCCTTTCACAGCGATCAGTTGCCTGGTGAAGTTCTCTGTCGTACTGAGATGTGTCCTCTAAGGTGAAAATGGGCACAGGGCTTAAAAGAAATCCTTTGATAACGAAGGATTGTTGGAGTCAGGAAGGAGACCCCCCAAAAGGTATCAGTGATATCAGGGTTTCACTAATTTATGACAGATTTGATAACGTGCGAACGTATCAAAGCAGTCCACCAATATTACACTACTTATCCTCATTTCCTGTTGATAATGACGAGGAGCAGAAAGGAACAGCGATCAGATCTTTGTCCTCACTCACAGGCTCAGCCTAGGAACACATTCCTCCCAGTGGGAGGACTCAAACAATTTTTAAGTTGAAGGAGCTCCCAAAGAAGACAAAAACCCACCAAGTTTCCTCATTGAGGTTTATATTCATATCTGTCTTCCCAGATGGCCACAGCCCAAACTTGCTGAAAATGCGAGAATGCAACCTCAGTCCTGTCTGCTACCTTAAAAAAAGAGTCGTGGCCATTGGTTGAGGGTAATGAAGCCCAGCTGTCCTGCCTTCCTCGCCACCAGCTCTCGTGGGGGAAATGGGGCTATAAACCCAGATCCCTCTTGAGGCAACGAGGGAAGAAAATGTCTGGGCCCTGGCTTGACACCTGGACCTCACTGTGGTGCAAAGTAAAACTCATCAACTCAGGTGGCCAAGAAAAGCAGATGTTTAGCACAGATGAGTGTGAAGTGTGGGGGAAATGGCTTTATGGGCCTTTGGCTGAGATGCTCACATGTGAATGTTATACATAGGAAGTCATCAGGTAGTGGAATAACATAAACAGATCTTACTTCATGAAGCAATTTATTCTGAATTGGCAGCAGCAGCAACAACTTCTAAGGCGCACAGGAACAAAAGGATCTACTTTTTAGGTGGAAGGTTTTTCAACCAGCCAGGGCTGCTTGTAATGAAAAAGGGGCACCGCTTCCTTAATTTTAAACATGTATTCATCATCCGAGAGGGTGATGTTGACTTGTGGAAGTACTATTTCCCAAAGCACTTGTGATAGAGGGAATTCTCTGGTCTCTGCCACCACCTGCCAGAGAAGTAGGGATTATTGTCCATAGTCAACGTGTGGGGAAACCGAGGCTTACACCGGTCAGAAAATGTGGTCACACAGCAAGTAAATAGTGGAAAAGGTATTGAAATGAAGTCTTCTTCTCTACATCCAGAGTTCTTTCCATTCAGCTGGTGTTTCTCAAAGGGTGGTATGTGCCACCGGTGGTGCGTGAAGTGATTTAAGTGGTATATGAATTAACATGAAAACATTTTAATAGTTCAGTTTTTTTTTTTAAATCTATATTTAAAAGGAATAGCATAGTGATTAATTCAGGTTAATCTCAAGTTCTGGAACCATCCTGCCTGGATTCCATACCCAGTTCTACTGCTTACTGTGTGACTCCTTTCTCATCAGTCTAAGCCTCAATTTCTTAATCTGTAAAATGGGGACAAGAGCAGCCCCTACCTCATAGGGTTGTTGTGAGGGTACAATGAGCTAATATTTGTAAAGTGCCTAGAGTAGGGCCTGACGTACTCTTAGAGTTCTGTAAGTGTTTGTCAAGGAAATAATAAAAATAGCACAATAAATTAATGATTACACAGATATTTTGAATTTGGAGAGGGTAAATAGGAATTTATGTTGGAAAAGGATGGGAATAATTTTGAAATAAAATAGATAACTAATAGTATAGGTAGGGGTCATATGCGAAGAACATGGCTGGCACTTGGGAAGCCCTAGTCTACACCAGAACAGACAGCAACGTAGAGAATTTTGAGCCCAATGGGCAAAGCAGGTGGGCTGCACCTCATTGACTTTCTTCTGAAAGAAAAGGGGGTGGTGGATTCTTGGCTCGTGTTCAGACACTTGCTAGATTTTTGTATAGGTTTATCCTCTCACCTTTTCTAAAGAAGTCTTTTAGGAACTATTCCTTAGACCCAGAGAAAAGGTATGAAAATTTTAGCAAAAAAAAAAAAAGTGCAGCAGAGAGCTGCCTTGGTTTCCAGCTGTGCTTGTTTTAGTAAGAGTGTCAGAAGCAGGAGGTGGACGCCTGACACCAGACGTTGGAGGGAAGGGACTCAGGGAAGTGGCGACAAGGGGAGGAATTATCAATTCAGAAAGCCAGACACCATGGCCTTAGAAAGTAGATGGGAGGAGAAATGCCTTCAAATGAGTCATCTGCTTCCACACCAGACTGTTACTTCAAGGAAACGGACACAGGTCTGCTGATGCCATTACTCTTGTTCACTGAAATCAATGTGCCATTTGTGCTGCGTCTCCTTTAGGGGCAGATTGACTATCAGCTGCTCCTCCCTGGACTTCGGCCTGTGCTCTGGCCAAGGGTCATACAGCAGAAGCATCCTGATCTTGTTTACCTGAGGTGTCACTCCCCCCTCCCTAATGAACTGCTGTAATAACTTACCTTCTAAGACAACTCTCTACTAAGACCTGTGTTCTCTGCCCTCAAGTCACGAATAAACACAGTGACCTAAAATCTCAGAGCCTGGCAAGCAGAATAACATGGCGTGTTCCTTTTTTGTCTTGAGGACAAAGTTGCTTTAGGCTCTAGGCTGGAAGCAACACCAGCGCCAGGTTCCGTGTGACTCTGGGCTAGGGAGACATTGGAAGTTTCAAGCTCTCATGTGGTAATTTTGGAAATCTGGCACTAAGGAGAGGGCTTGAGAGTCAGGTGGGGTTAGACTACCTGGCTCAGACAGGCTTCTGCTCCTCTGGCTCCTCCTGCATAATCAGAGTTGATAAGTTGCAGTAGAAGTTATCCTGATCAACTTAAACACACGATTCATTTACTGGAAGGATTAGTGGTAGGTAGGAGAATTGAAGAAAAAAGGGAATAATCAGATCTTATAAAGGGAAGAAAACATAAATAGTTCCAGAAATCAATAATAACAGCAGCTAGCATTTACTGGGTGCTTACTACGATGCTGCCCTTGTTCTAAGCCCTTGACACATACTAATTCATCTGACCCTCACAAAAATATGATAAGGTGGGTACCATTATTATCCTGTGGGTGAAAGGGTTTACAGAACCCAATGCCCCTGTGGCAACACTGTCTGATCTTTGGTTAACGGACTATTACTCTGGAAACCAATATAACAATATGTGTCAACCATAATGCTAGGTAGCATTGCTTATGGTAGAAATGACCCCTGGTTGGTTAATGGCTCCTAGACTGGGAAAACTATAAATACCTGTTAGGAAGCTATTGTTTTGGGCTTCTCTGACTCTTGCAACTGCCATGTCCTTATGAGGAAACCTGCAAGCTATGCCTATAGATTTGTTACAAGACTTCTTGGAGGGGGAAGGAAGATGAGGGGTCATGAGGTTTTTAAGCAAGAGCAATTCCTATTTGATATGGATCTTGGCTCCTTGTACTTGAAAACTACTGTGTTGATTATTGTAAGGGCTCCTGTTCTGAAGAAGAATGCCTGAGATGCTTCTGAGTAAACTGATGCCAAGTGTACAGCCCATTGCTGTCTTCTCTGACTCTTTAACTGAACCTAAGAAGACCCCTGATGGGCATTGCATATCACTTTTATACAGAAAGGAAACTGAGACAGTGAAGAGTTAAGTAACCTTCAGTAATCCAAAGACATGAGGGCAATGAATGGTAGATTCTTGTTCAATCCTGGGCAGCTTGGCTCTAGAACCCACGTGACTCCACAATGCATCTTAAACAGTTGGCCAGTCCATGTAAGGCACAGCATTCGGAGGAATTTGCTCCAGTTATTTCCATTCTTGGGTCACTCAACTCACGATGCAAATCCATGGAGGAGAGAGGCTTAGATGACTCAACTGGACCATCAGCTCATCCCTTGGTTACCTTGGTGCCTTGATTGAAAATTTTCGAGGAAAATCGGAAGAAAAAGAATAGATGCTGACTGGACAAAAATGATGAACATCCACAGTTCCTGGAGTCAGATAGGTCTCCAAGGACAGATAAATAATGAACATTAACCTCCTAAGATATTTTCTGTTGTTGCTGTTGTTGTTTTGTGTTGTCATTTGGTAGTTTTCACAACATGTCATACCAAATGTTATAAAGCATTCAATTATTCACTCATTCATTTATTCATTTAACATTTTGAGAGCCCCAATTATGAAAGGATTCAGCATTATGGTTTTTTGATGTCAGGCAGGAAAGGTGTTAGGTAAGTAAAGTTTGTCAGAGGTAGGGGACAGCAGGTAGAGTTGATGAAGAGAAATTAAATACAAGTGAGAGAAGACAAGAGCTAGTCGAAGGGAGTCTTTAGAGAGCCAGAGGTTATTGGGTCATGGGTGTAGACTAGGCTGGATCAGGACAAGGCCCTGGTGCCCACCAGGAAGTGAGAGGTGAGCAGTTGGGCAGGCTCGCACAGGGTGAAGTTGGGAATAGAAGACAGAACTGGGAGAAGAGGATGGATGGGGAAGAGGATGGGTGTGGTATTTTGAACCCAGTGATGAGCTGGCAGGTGGGGTTGTTAGAAAAGAATAAAGAAGAGTTAGTAAGTTTGCCAGGTCGGGAGCATTTGCTGAGGATGTGCCCTCAGGAAGAACTCCACTCCAAAAGTACGTCTGGAACCACAGCATTGACAAATAATGACAGCTCGGGGCTTTTTAGATGGCTGTGTCTGATGGGTCAAGGCCAGCTACTCAGTGAGTCTCTAACGCTGCTTGTCTTTGGCGCTGTTCTTTCCTGTTTCTCCAGTCCTCCTCCACTTGGCTGTGGGTTCTCTCTGGGCCTTGCCTTCTGCTGACCTCATTCTTTGGAACTTTTTTCTTTTTTACTCCTAACTCCAGATCTCAAGGTGTCACCAGTTGTCTGGTTAGCAGACTTGAGAAATGAATTCAGAAGGTGAAGTTGGTATTAGTGATTGAAAGGTTTACCTGTTTTAGAGAATATGTTTGTATTTCATCAGTCCTTAGGGATTTTAGATAATGAGAATTTTCTGCTGGTTGATGGACAGAAGTAGTTTTATGCAGCAGGAACTTCAGCCAGACTGTAAACTCTGTAAAAAATCTGGCCAAGGAAGAATTACACAAATGAAAGCTGGCAAAAAATTATGCATATGGCTTTGTGATATAATGAAGCCCCTGTCACTCAATATGTAGGGGTAGAATGATTGCCAGTTAGGATTATCTCAGAGACTCCATTTAGAATGGACTGGATCAGTGGCATCCTTTTAAAGATACTTTTTTTCTGCCCAGCCAGTGTGGCTCAGTGGTTGAGCATCGACCCATGCACCAAGAGGTTGCCGGATTGATTCCTGGTCAGAGCACATGCCCAGGTTGTGGGCCGAATCCCCGGTGGGGGCCATGCAGGAGGTGGCCAATCGATGTTCTCTCTCATTGATGTTTCTATCTCTCTCTCCCTCTCCCTTCCTCTCTCTCTAAAAAATCAATGAAGAAAAAAAAAAAAAAAGATAATTTTTTTTCTGTGGGACCTCAATGCAACAAGGAAAAAAACAACAACAAAAAACTACTCTATAGAATTCACAGTTTCTTTCAATGTTCCCTACCTTGTAGGGGAGGAGGATCCATACTTGTATGGAGCAAGAGAGGAAAGAAACCCAAATCCACCAAAGACGCCAGAGAGGCTAAGCTGAGCTACATAATGGAGCCCTGAGGCTGAGAAGGGAGGGGGTTGCTGGGTGAGCCAGACAGGCGGGATGTTGTGGAAAGTCTTTGGTCTGGCTTCAAGAAAAGGTTGGAGAAGAAGATTTTAGGACGCAACTGCCATCTATGTGGAAGATACTGAGAATGGCAGAGATTGGGAGTAATGGATTTTAAAGATATCTTGGTGTGTGTTGAGAATGCACTCTCCCTTTGGCTTCTTCTTTAATGGCTGAGTGTAGATTTGAACTGTTTTGGATTATCATTTTTTATGGACATCTGTTTCTTTGAACATGACTTTATGCTGAAATTGGACCACAAGGCTTTCTAGTAGTCACAGGGAAGAAGCCAGATATAAGATACATAAATGATATAATAATATATAAATGGTAAACTACTCTTGATGAAGCCAGAATGGACAGTCCAGAGCACTCCCTCACCCTCACCCTCACCCTTGTTCCTTGAGATGTCTGCTCCTAGCCCTGGGGCTCGGTGAAGCCCAGAATGAAATCACCCTCTGAATACACCCACACAGTCCCTTCCAACTCTGAAAGTCATTGTGCAATGCCAGCCTTGCCTCAGTCTCAGTTGCAGACACTGACCACAGGCAAGTGTAGACTTTCTGGTTACATGTTTGCATTGCCACATTTTGGAAAAGGTGCTCTCAGCATGGAGCCTGTCTGGCTCTGGGCCATGGAGTGGTGTGGTTTTGTGAATGGGGCCCACTGTGGTTCCAGGTAGCATGACCCAGCTCCCTGCTTCGCCTCAGGGCAGACGTCTAGTTATACACCACAGCCAGCCTCTGGACCAGGCTGCTCACATTACCCAATATTTTCCTTCTGCCTCCAGACACGACTTCTCATAAATCCCTTTGCTGTATCCCGTTGGAACAGGGCTCAAGGGTTTAAACTAGTTTGTTCAGCAGGACTCTGGGTGTCCTGCAAACAAGGAATCGTTTGAGATAGACTGAGAGAGCCCTAGTCTCGGGCAGGCTGACTTGCAGAAGACAACAGACTGCCTTCCAGAGTGAGCTGTTCAAGGAGAGGACACTGGCATGTGGCTGCATAGAAGCTAAAGACACACAAAAGAATCCCAGGTGTGGAACCCCACTGGAGAGGCGGAACTCTGGATCCTGGGACGACGTGACATTGGTGTCCACCAGCAGATGAGATATGTGTTTGTCCATGCTTCCCACTGGAGCAAGCTGGAATTACCTCTCACTGAGAATTTCCATACAGTGTGGCACATCTGCTAAGAAGCCTACGTTTATCCTCCAACATAGGACTCTTTTTTTTTTTTTTAATCCCCACCTGAAGATATGTTTAATGATTTTAAAGAGAGAGAGGAAGGGAGAGAGAAAGAGAGAGAGAGAGAGAGAGAGAGAGAGAGACATCAGTGTGAGAGAGAAACATTGATGGGTTGCCTCCCATACACGCCCTGACCAGGGATTGAACCCACAGCCTAGGCATGTGCCCGGACCTGGAATCGAACCTGTAACCTGTTTTGGTGTATGGGATGACCCTAAACCAACTGAGCCACTCGGCCAGGGCCACCATTGAACTCTTAAAAAAAAAAAAAAGACTCATGATTTATTTTTTTTAGTTACAAAAGTAATAGATGCTTGTTTTGACCAATTTATAAAACACAGAAGTGCACGGATTTAAAAGCATCCCCTCCTTTCCCAGGATTTCTTCTCCCAGAGGTAACTGTTGTTAATGATTTAGTGTATGCCCGTCCAGATTTTTCTCCGTGAGGCATGCCTTCCAGCTCAGAAGACAGGAGGATACAAAGTGCTGATGCTACTGTTTTAGACTTTAAGAGACAAGTAGGATTTGAGCGATTGGGATTGATTAAGACCTGGTGGGATGCAGTGGCCAAACCCAGCCTGTCCCTTGTTCTGAGATAATGATTTTTCCAGCAACCCTGCTCCTGTCTCATGGGCTCTGTTTGCTCATATATATTGTTTCTAATGCAGTTTTAATAGCCCAGACCCACGTTTGATTTATCTACTTTTACAGCAGGCGGTGACAGACTTGTGAGCTGCGTCCGGGCCTGTCCAAGGTCCTAGGTGAGCAGTTGGCAACTCCCCGGGGCTTCCTGATGAAGAGCTCCTCTTAGTTTATGAAAACCTTTCAGGTTTCCTTGGGGTGGAGTGGTGGAGGGAGCACATCGGGTGTGAGTCTGCGGAGGGGCAATACTTCTTTTTCCCTGTAGGTGTTTCCAGGAGTCTTGGGGAGAAGGTATGCTCTAGCGCTCTCGTTGGCTGCAGTCCAGGCCAGGTCTTCGGACTGACAGTTAGGTTGGGACTTGTCAGCTAAAGGTCCTTCTTCTAGAAACTCTGTGGGGAACAGGGAGCACCATGTTAACAAATGTGAATGCGTGTGCAGTGCCCAGCACAGACTAGGCGCCCCCTTTCCCTTCCCCTTCCTTCTCCAGTTAACAACCATGCTTTCTTAATATCTTTACTAGCCATCAATAACATGCAGCCATTATTATTCTTCACAACAATTATATCATGAATTAAATTAAGTTAATGATTAATTATTTAATTGACTCTATTATTAGTATTCTATTATTAGTAATAGCAACTATTTATAGAGTACTTACTATTTGTCAGGCACACTTCTAGGGCATATATGGATGAACAAAATAAATATTCCTGCCCTCATGAAGCTTATAACCAGTGGGAGAAGAAAGATGTGAACAATAGAAAAAATAAGCCAGTGGATTGTGTAGTATCTTGAATGTTGATAAATGTTATGGCAGAAAGAAAGGGGAAGTCAGGGGTGCAGGCAAGGGGTGAGGAACAGCTGTGGTTTTCAGTTGGGTTGCTCAGGGTAGACTCCATGAGAAGGTGAGGTGGGAGCAAAGCTTTGAAAGAGGCAAAAGATTTGGGAAAATTCCCCCCCAGCACGGATTTATATCCCCAGTGCTTCCCTCAGACACGCCAGGCCCAATCCATTGTGACAGTCCTAATAATTTTAGAATACCAAAAGTGGTTCTTCATCAGGAAATGACTGGAAAGGGGGTGGGGGGGGTCGGGGGACTCCAGGGAAATGGTGAGTTTTGGTTTCCTCTGAAGAAAGAAATGACCAGATGTCAACCATGACAGAGCCGTGCATGTGCCAAGCACAGAGGTGCCAAGTACCAAGCACGGCCAGGGAGTGTGACTGGAACAGCTTGGCTCTTAGGTCTGGGGTGGAGAGCATAGTCGTTCACCAGTGTGAATGGAGGACCCAAAATATCTCCGCCCTTCACTCCCAGAAATCCCTTCCTGAAATTCCATCATTAGAGATACATTCTTTTGGTTTCCTCTTCCAAAATTCACACAGCATTATGGGGAGTAACACAATTAAACTAAATCAAAATCATGTTAGTGATTTATTAATTTTCTCTTCTAGGAGAGACACAGGATATAGGGTTCTGGGGGAGAGCGAGAGGGAGGGTAGGAAAGAAAAGGGGAGATCTGAGCATTACAGCAAACCAAGCAGAAGTTCTGAGTCCACCAGCTTGGTTCTGCCCACTTACCCATAGAGAGCAAAGGGAAAGTTACATCAAGGACACTGGCTCCTCACGAATAGAAATATAGGAGCAGTTAGTTTTTGAAAAGTCAAGAAAAGTCTGCCAGTTGAGAACTGATGAGGAGAGAGTGGTGCCTTCTTTTCAATCCCCCAATCAGGGAGGGAAATAGACTGTCTTCTAGCCCCTTGTTGAATAAAAGCTGGATGCCTACACGTCTCTCCAAGTAGAGATCTTCACCCAGGTTTTCCATAGAATTGTCAGTGTCCTGGGGATAAATGATTCAGGGGATTGATTATTTCATATTGACTATCCTACCCATGGGATGCACAGAACAAATATAACATTCAATTTATTCCCCTCCCAACTCAAGAATCCTGTTCAAATTCCTTTTCAAAGACCCCTTTTGGAGGGAGGACCCCTCTCGGACTGTCGTAGTCAGGTAAGGATTACATTTGATCCATTTGAATGGAGATAGCCCAGTGCCTACCGGCATGTGGCACATGCTCAGTGCTAGTTATGTGACTGAACGCTGTTGGGGGAATAACAATTTTAACAGTTTATGCTCAATTGGTATTTAGCAGATATCCGTGCTCTTACATATAGTATTTTATTTAATTCTGTTAGATATTTTTGTTATGTTCTCAATTTAAACATGAAAGACATGATTTAGACGGTTAGATGAACCATCTAAAGTCACACAGCTGATAAGTGGAACTTAAACCCAGTTCTAGGCTTTTGTGAGTTCCCACCAATCTGAGTGAGGTTTAGTCTTTCCATAATAGGCAACATGAATGCACCCCTGTCTTAAATGTTTGAATAGACTCTATACCTCCAGATAGTTGTAAAAATGATGGGTTCATATCTGTCCTAACGACCTATTTTTTTTTAAAACATGAACACTTAAACTGGATGACTCAAAGGTTAAAAAAATAAGAAGCCTAGCCAGTGCACAAGGAGTAAGAGAGACTCTCTGAGTCTGAATAATCTCCAGCCCTTACCCCCACCCTCCCATCAAGTTTTGTAGATATGAGAGCTGTGATTTCAAAATGATTTCATACACACTTTACATAAGAGAAAAAGAACAAGCATTTGCTTCTGCTGTTGGGCATTTTGTGATTTGTGATAACATTCAGTGATCAGGTGTGGTCTAGTACAATGGTTCTCAAATTTTAGTGGGCATGAAAATTATAGTGAGCATGAACATTTTAGTGGGCTTCTTAAAAATTCTGGTTCACTAGTCACACTGATCATTCTCTGTAGGAGGTCTGTATTTAGCAGCATCTCAAGGTGGTTCTGATGCAGGTGGCCCAATAGATACATGTGCAATGACATTGGCTTAGAGTCACTCAGAAAACTATGCTTCCTTTGTGACTTGAGGCTTTGAGGACACTAACTGGGATCTCCAAAGTCAACACCTTGTTGATTTTCACCTGAAGTCTGGCTTCAGGACACTTTCAGGGTTTACTTTTGTTACTTACCTTGGCCGATGGCCGAGGTTCCTCACCACTGACTTGCCATGATGTGTGGGTTTTTTAATTGGTTGGAACTCTGAGGCCAGGGGCCAGGGATAGGTATCTTCCTAAAATGCCTCCTACTTTTTATAATGCTCAAAAGCACTATCTGTGCCTGAAGGTCACTGACCTAACCGCCTCTCTGATGACTCAAATGGTGTGAGGAGTAATTACTGATTGCCCAAATTCTGCACCTGCTTCTCTCCTTTCCTCGTTAAATATTTGCTGTCTGTCTGAATGGGAAAGGATATTTCACACCCAAAGCAAATGGGGATGGTTTTGGCTGATGTGTCTTTGTACTTTTTTGAGGTTTCATTTTCTTCAGAAATGCACTGTGGGTAGAAGAGCTGCCTGTCTCCTCCTAATGGGCTATTCATGCGAGTGCCCCTCAGATCAATCAGCCTGTTTTGTCTGTTGTGTGGTTTTATGGAGGCTCTGTTTGCTCACCTGTAGCAGATGTACTGGTTCCAGATGTTTTAAGGAATCTTCCTATGTGGGCCTTTAAAATGCAATAACTCTTTTAAAGGCATGCAGTTTTGTAAGTTGATTGCTTATTGTTTGGAAAGAGTTTTGCAGCTCCTAATTAAACATTTCATTAATTGCTGTCAAAGCATTTTGGTCTATCAATGGACTATAATGAGTTGATCTTTTTCTGAACTAATTCAATATGGCTATATCTCTATACTTTGGTGATTCGTGAAATTTGTTAAATTGACGTCCATACATGAGGCACTTAGTAAATGAGTTTTAGATGATGACAGTAAAACCACATTCACAGAGACGTATTTCCATAAAAAATATGCTTGTATTTTTTTTACTGAGGTATACTTGGCCAACATATTAATTTCAGGTGTACAAAATAATAATTCAATATTTGTTTATATTGCAGAAAGATCACCACAATAAGTCCAGTTAATCATATCACCATAAAAACATGCTTATAATAATAATAAACACTTGGGGAAAGCAAAATCTAGCAGGTATAGGGACATAGAAAACTTAATCTTTAAAAAAAATTAAAAAAATATTTCTATCAAATAAAGAAATAGACAAATAATATATTGACTTCCCATGTATCCATCGCTAAGCTTCAACCAATTATCAATTTATGATCAATTTTATTTTTCTATATCTCTTCTCAATACTCCTTCCCCTGATTATTTTGAAACAAATCCTAGGCATATCAATAATATAATTTTATATGTAAATATTTTAGGATATGCTTTTAAAAGACAGTAACTATACTATTAAAATGTAATCACAACACATACAATAATACACAGTAATCACACAAAATCAACAGTAAATCCTTAATAACATCACATATCCAGTGATTATTCATGTTTTCTTAATTGTTTTAGGAACACTCTTTTTTTTTTTTTTTTTTTTTGTATGAGTCAGGATTCAAAAAGTTCACACAATGAGGTTGGTAAAATATCTTTTCCATCTCTTTTAATCAACTGATCACAAATCCATTTCTTTTTATTTTTCTTGTGGTTTTTGTTGAAGAAATGTGTGCTTTTTCCTAGAATTCCCACAGTAGTATTTTGCTGAGTCCATCCCTATGATTATAGAAAATAAAATAAAAGGTGTTATATAAAATAAAAAATAAAATTCATCATGTGTTCAAACTGATTCTTCCAACTGAAATTCAATACTAAGGGTTTTTACTTATTCTGTTACATTTGTGTCTCCTTTTTCCTATTCTGCAAAATCCCAGATCTTAGCAACAGAAACATAATTACTCATTTGTTTATTCTGTACCACTCACAAGACAGTCTCCGAATAACAATGCCAACACCACTACTGACACCATGATTGTTGAAGCTAATTTGTAGTAATTTTGTTTTGTAATTATTTCTGTCTCTAGGTATGCACAGTTAAATTCAATGGTGTGCTGGTAAATGTTTAACAATCAGTATTCTGAAAACAAAGAAAGGATAACAGCAAAACCAAAATCAGCCGAGCCCTAATTTGTAGCATTTGCTGATTTCCATGGTGTAAATACCCTCCTGTGGCTGCTTTCAGGCCTGGGTGCGGCCTCATCTCACCCTGAATCAGGGCCGACTCCATTGGCCAATAGAAGATGGTGGGAGTGGCACTGTATGACTTCCAAGACTGAGTCATAAAAGGCACTGCGACTTTTGCTTTAGTCTCTTAGATTTCTTTCCCTGGGAAAAGCCAGCCACCGGCTTATGAGGACACTCAAGTAGCTCCGTGGAAAGAACTACCAGAAATGGAATTGAGGCCTCCAGCCAACTGCTGACATTATCTTGCCAGCCATGTGAGTGAGCCACCTTGGGAGTGGATCCTCCATCCCTACTCGAACAGCTGCAGCTCTGGCTGTATCTACTGTAACCTCCTGAATGACCCAAGCCAGAAGTGCTCAGATATGCCACTCCTGAATCCCAGGGCCACAGAGACATAATCAATATTGTTGTTGTTTTACATCGCCAGGTTTTCACTCAGCACTACATAATGAATACACTATCTGAATTGTAAGTTAGTAGATAATTTTCACAATAACTTTGTGAGATGGGAATTATCTAAAACAATATTTATTGCTCTTTTCTGATTATAATAGTAGAAAACTTGGAAAGCACAATACAGTTGTAAGAAAAAATAGGAAACACCCTTAACCTACTACGAGATAGGTCGTATTATCTCCATTACACAGTTTAAAAACCTTAGAAGCAGAGAGGGAAGAAACTTACTGCATGTTAAACAGCTACTAGTGATATAAGAAGTATTTGAACACAAGTCAGTTTAATTCAACTATATTTTCTCTGTATTCTGCTAATCTTTAAAAAATGGAATTAAATACTAGTGCGTTTCAAATGAAAACCCACCATGTAGTGAAAATATTCCTAACCCTTGGTTTTGACTCATCTATTCATCTACACATTCAACAAATAGTTACTATGTATTAGGCTCTGGTAGGTGCTGGGGAAAGAGCGGTGAACCAGAGAGACACACCTGGTTTCTCTCTCACAGAGATTATAGTGTCATGGAAGACATTGACATTAAAAAGATAAACACATGCCTGGCCGGTGTGGCTTAGTGGTTGAGCGTCGACCCATTCACCAAGAGGTTGCTGGTTCGATTCCCAGTCAGGGCACATGCCCAGGTCGTGGGCCCGATCCCCATTGTGGGGCATGCAGGAGGCAGCCCATCAGTGTTCTCTCTCATTGATGTGTCTGTCTCTCTCTCGCAAATAAAAAAAAAGAAAAAGATAAACACACAACAAATATAGTAGATTCAAATTGCTGTAGTGCCAAGACGAAGTACTAAGAGAAAGAATGCCATAATTTAGAATAAAAGTTAGATTGATGGGCCAAAAAAAGCTGGATATTTTAGTTGAGATCTAGTAGTTAGCCAGGTGAAGACTACGGACCAGAGTGTTCCAGGCAAAGGGAACTGCATGTGCTAAGACCTTGAAGTGACAAATTGACTGGCATATTTATGGAATCAAAAGTAGTATCTGTGGAAAGTAATGCATGCAGGAAAGAAAGATGTGAAGTCAAGATAGAGAAGGGACTGGGGCCAGACTCCAAGTCTGACTTAGCGTAGGACATGCTATAGGATGTTGGTTTCCTCTTAGGAGCAAAGGGAAACTTCACAGGGCCTTTTAACTTCTGATTTTCACTTAAAGATCATTCTAGCTGGAGAAAGCTAGAGAAAGTAAGAGCAGAAGTATTGGGGGAGGGGTGGTGTTCTTGCAGCTCCCCTGTTGATATGAGATTGACATGGTGCTGTGAACTAGGGTGGTAAGAGTGCTTTGAGACAAACAGATGAAGCTGAGACTTGGTAATGGATCGAATGTGAAGATGAAGGAATGCTTACAGACATGAACACCAGGGCGAATCAAAGTGACCTTTATGAAGGTGAGAAAGACTACAGTAAGAACAGATTTGGCTGGGACCTTAAGAATTCTGTTTTATATACTGTGATTGTCAATTCCATAGTGTTTGGGCAAGATAAAGGAATGTGGCCAGTCCTTGGGAAAGGATTTGTCTTCTATCCTGCTCTAGCTTTGGCAGCAACCACCTGCTTACAGATACCACGGAACAACTGTTATCTAGATACCTTCTCATGCTTTTCTTCTACTAGAGATGTATGTCTGAGGATTTCAAACTGCAGATAAGGAAATGTGTTACTAGTTAATACAGCTCTGGCCGGACAACCCTTTTAGGATTAAATGAGTTGCTGCTAACCACATTAGAGCAGTCACTTGGAGGTCTCCTTTGAAGAATACATTCTTAGGCTTTTCTTTTTTGGTCATTGCCAAGGGAGTAGGGGGTTTTATTCTTCAAAGATTATGTGTTTATGATAAAAATCTTTACTGTTGGCTCCCTTCAGTAGGCATGCTTCTCTACCTGTGTTCTGAGTAAACCATACTAGGTTAACTGGCAGAACACAGAGCTATTTCATTTCACTACATGTACATTTTGGGTAGACAAATGACATCAATTTATCCAGCTATTCTAATATTGCTTGTTCCAAAGAGATTTAGGTATATAGATTTCCTGTTTCAGAATTGGATTCTGATTCACCATTTATGTATCTACCCGATGTTCTTGGGGGCAATAAGATATAAATATAATTCTCAAAATGACATCTCTGGGTAGCAATAGGCCCTAGCTATGGAAATATAGAAAAAATATAAAATAATATAGTATTTTAAACATTAAAAACCAACCTTCACAATAAAAATAGATCTCTCATGTAATTATTTGGTTATTTAACTGTTTAAAAAAATGGCTTTCAGAGAGGTAATATTTTCTGAACAACAGAAAGAACTATTTTTTCTGAGAATTTCTGTTCCTTACTGGGTCTCCTTGCCAGTGGGATTTCTCTCCAACTGCATGTATTTTCTCTGAGTCCGGTCAGCAGCTTCAAAAAAGTAAGCTCATTATTTGCGGCACAGAGGAAAGAGCACCAGCTCTTTTTCCTAGGAGGGAACTTCCTACCTCTGAGTCAACCATCTGGAGCTTCTCTCTCTCTCTCTCTCTCTCTCTCTCTCTCTCTCTCTCTCTCTCTCTTCTTTCTTTCTCTCTCTTTTCTTTCTTTCTTTCTTTCTTTCTTTCTTTCTTTCTTTCTTTCTTTCTTTCTTTCTTTCTTTCTCTCTTTCTCTCTCTCTCTCTCTCTCTCTCTCTCTCTCTCTCTCTCTCTCTCTCTTTCTTTCTTTCTTTCTCTCATTCTCTCTTTCTCTCTCCCTCCCTCCCTTCCTTCCTTCCTTTTTTATTTTTCAATTACAGTTTACATTAAATATTATTTTGTATTGGTATTTCAGATGTACAGCATAGTGGTTAGACAATCAAATGCTTTACAAAGTGTTTCCCCCAATATTTCCAGCACCCACTTGGCACCATACATAGTTATTACAATATTACTGACTACATTCCCATGACTATTTTGTAACTAAATTTGTGCTTCTTAATCCTTTCACCTTTTTCACCCAGTCCCCTAACTCCCTTCCCTTCTGGCAATCATCAGTCTATTCTCTGTTTCAATTTTGTTTATTCATTTATTTTGTTCTTTAGATTCCACATGTAAGCGAAATCATATGGTATTTGTCTTTCTCTGACTGACTTATTTCACTGAGCATAATACCCTCTAGGTCTATCCATGCTGTTACAAATGGTAAGATTTCATTCTTTTATATAGCTGTGCAATATTCCAATGTATATATGTATCACCACTTTTTTATCCACTCATCTACTGATGGACACTTGGGTTGCTTCCATAGCTTGGCTAATGTAGATAATGCTGCAGTGAACATGGGTGTTGGTGTTGGTGGGGGCAGTACATATATTCTTTTGAATTAGTGTTTTGAGTTTCTTCAGATATGTACCCAGAAGTGGAATTACTAGATCATGAAGCAGTTCTGTTTTTAAGTTTTTGAGGAACCAGTTTTCTATAGTGGCTCCAATGACCTGCATTCCCACCAACAGTGCATGAGGGTTTCCTTTTCTACACATCCTTGTTGTTTGTTGACTTATTGATGATAGCAATTTTGACAGGTGTGAGGTGATGTCTCATTGTGGTTTCAATGTGAATTTCTCTGATGTTTAGTGACTTCGAGCATCTTTTCATATGTCTATTGACCATCTGTATATTCTCTTTGGAGAAGTGCCTGTTCAGGTTCTCTGTCCATTTTTTAATTGGATGGTTTGTTTTCTTGATGTTGAGTTGTTAATTTTGTTAACATAATTTCTTGATGTTAATTTTGGATATTAACCCCTTATCAAAGGTATCATTAGCGAATTATCTTCTTCCATTCAGTAGGTTGTCTTCTTGTTTTGTTGATGGTTTCCTTTGCAGTGCAAAGACATTTTAGTTTGCTGTAGTCCCATTTGTTTATTTTTTCTTTTGTTTCCCTTGCCCAAGGAGATTTATTGAAAACAAATATGGCTAAAAGAAATGTCAGAGATTTTACTACCTATATTTCCTTCTAAGAATTTTATGGTTTCAAGTCTTACATTTAGGTCTTTAATCCATTTTGAGTTTATTCTTGTATATGGCATAAGAAGGTGGTCTTGTTTTATTATTTTACATGTATCTGTCCATTTTTTCTAACCCCATTTATTGAATAGACTGTCTTTACCCCATTGTATGTTCTTGCCTCTTTTGTCAAATATTAATTGACTGTATAGGCATGGGTTTATTTCTGGGTGGAGCCCATTTCTTTATGGAGAAGTAAAACACTGTGGGAAATACTTTCCTCAGTGGGTTTGTGTGAGGATTAATGAGCTGGTATGAGTTCAGAAACAGAAAGGTAAAGTATTGTTCTGATTCTTCCTGCTCAGAGGAAGTTTTCTTTCAATTGTCCCTCATCTCATTCCCACTGTCTCTGTCTTGGCAAAGACCATCTTCCTGATTTCCCTGGATGGTTGAACCGACTTCCCGACTGCAGCCTGTCCTCCTCCAGTCTCCTTCCACCTGCCGCTGTTGCAATCTTTCCCAAATGCAAATCTCGCGAGGCTGTGGCACCAAGCAGCACTGCCTCTCCGTTTCACAGACCAGTCCAAGGGGTGTGAAGTGATTGTCAGAGCTCCCCCAGAGGCCCCTCCTCCATTCTGCTGTCACTGCTCCAGCTGCCCCCACCCACCTTCCATTCTCCAAACTCACCCTGTGGCTGTGTTCCTTTGGGCCTTTGTATAAGCTGCTTTCTCTTCCTGGAATCCCCATCCCCCTAGCCAACCTGATGGATTTCTCCTACTTACCTTTTTGCCTTAGCTTAAATCTCACTGTTTCTTAAGCCTTCTCTGACTCTCCAACCCCTGGTTTTCCTCACCTCATTTATCTTTTCTGTTTTCTGGTTTGGAGGCCCTAGCCCAATTGTAGCTCCTTTTACACTGTTTTGTAGTTACCTGTGAAACCCAAGTGCTCCAGGCTTTGGTAGTCTGAGGAAAAATGAACACATTTCAGCAGTGTCCCATCCAAAGGGTATCTCCCTCCTTTGTTTACACAGGAGCCTTTTTGCAAAGCTTTCTTTTTTGAAGAATGTCTGGGAGTTCCAAGAGGGGGGTCATAGGTGGGTCCATAAGGCTTTGCTCCCTTTTGCTATTGTGGCCAGCGAGGCTGCTGGTAACTGATTCCCTCCCCCTCTGAAGCTTCAGTGTGACCCATCATGGAGGTTGGCTGCCATCATGCCCATTGGGGAGGGGTGTGAGAGGCCTGAGATGGACCATGCTGCTTCCCACACCGCTAACTGAGGTTCAAATCCCTGCCTGGTCTCCCTTGGTGCGTTTTTGAATTAGAACATTGTTCCTTTCCTTTACTGAGGGCTAGAAGCCTCTGAGAGTTACAGAGGCAGTGATGACTATTTGCCAGTTCACACCAAGCTCTGCTTGTCTGCTCAGACTCATAATGCCATGTGTCCGGGTCGGGGTATGGTCTAGTGAAAGCTATATTGATGGTCCCTACAAGTAGAGTGATATGAAATGGTTAATGTACATAGAGGAATCCTGGCTTGTCTGAAAGATATATTTCCAGGAGTGGGGGGGAGGTGTGGAACTTGCTGAGTGTCATTTTTACATTTATACTTGTTCTTAAATCCCAGGGACTGTGAGAGCAGGCATCCTAGAATTTCCAGAAGTCACAGTCTAGACTAGAGATAAGACACTCTCGTCTCTCTGGTGAGTCTTCTTCCTTCTGTCCTCACCAGGAGAGGAACTTGTTTTATAGCTCTGAGGTCTCTGGGGACATTATTCTACCTGATGGAAAAGAAGAATTCCTTAGATGAAAGAAAAGAGAAAGGATGAATATGTCAGATGAAGAATTAGGGATGTCTGAAAATTTCTGGCATAGATGGGGAAGAAGTCCCAATATGTTTCTGTGGTTATACCGCCAAAAATTATGTTAACTACATGAATGATGTGACTTGACTGGGAAAAGGCAAACTGAGAGTATTTTAAGATTTCTTGGCCATGTAATTATATATCCAGAAGGTACCATATCCAGCAGAGCGATAGATTAAAAATTATAATCAGTGTTCTTAAGCATATAATTAGCATATTGAACGTTGAGAGTTCAGACCCTAATTAATTACGTATCCTGCTAAAAGAAGGAGTTCTGATTTTTATAGTTACCTAGGAGTCGTACTCCCCAGTGAAGAAAAATATTAACTAATCATGTAACGTTTCTCTTCCACATCTCTGGGAGCAAGAAATCCACACTATTCATTGTCGCTCTTAGATCTGGGTAGGGAAGTGAGCCTAGGGAGTGGAGGAGAAAATTTGGTTGCTCTGTCAAAACGATAAATTAAGTATGTTCATCATCACGGTTTCCTTCTGTATCTGAAATAATTTTACATGTGACTCTTTGGAGCATTATGGATAACCTCTAAAATACTTAGGCTCTTTCTTATAGCACCAAAACCAGAAATCTTTCTTTTCCCAATGCCATGATCTATTATTTAGAAGTAATTTTGCCTTATAGCCAAGGGTAATCTCATCACTGAGCAATGCTTCTATTTATATAAGTCTGTCTCTCAGAGCCTGTCTGTATCTTGAAGAAATCCCCAATGCGGGAGGCAGGATATAAAATTGAATACCATCATGTAATATCCCCAAAGGGACTTGTTTAGTATTTTCTTATCCAGTTACCCATGGCTACAGGGAAAGATTTTTCAAAATTCAATACAAATTGTGTTAGCTTGTTTTTCTTCTTGACACCCTTAAGTCTTCTTTGATCACAGTAGATTTTAGAGGAAAGGAAAAAATTCCTTTGGATCTCTCAATGTCAAGGGGCACCCAAATAGTTACTCCATTGCCCTTGCAGAGAGCTGTTAATTGTGTGGAAGGACAAAGCTATCTCAGAGTAAGCAGTGTGGGGCCTCAATAAAAGGTGCTTGCCCTGTGCAGTGTCAGAAGGGCCTTGGGCACTAGCCAAGGGGAATTAATTATGGAAGGACTTTATTTGGAGGTAGTTTTCTCTAAAAGACAGTTCCATTGGTCATATCCCCTATCAAGCATCCATTAATCAACAGGTCTTTAATAATTGAGAAACAATTATGTTTTGTGTACTTTCATTTCTTCTGTAAAACAAAAGCTTGGCCTTCATTAGATTTGTAAACTACGGTCACCCCACAGGAGCCAGAGACTTCAGAATTTGAAAAGCATAGAGAATGGCACCCTCATGGTTCATCAGGCTATGGAATTCCCCAAGTCTCACTGAGGACATTAAAATGCAGTTAATGTAAGAGAATATGTGCTGTAATTCATTTTACTTTCCCTGAAGTAAGTTTATAACAGAAGGGGTTAGTCTTCATGCGATGTGGAAAGACCAAAAAGTGAGGTATGCTTGTGTTTATCCTTCTGAGAAGAGCCTCGCTGTCTCCAGCACCCCTAGAAAAGTAAGCAGCTGGTGAGGCAGACAGTTGGCCCCACCGCCCCAGTTTGAGGGAAATTTGTCAAGGCACCATCCAGTTCCTTGGGCTTTGATTCTGTGTTCACACAACCCTGTGAATGCAAAATTTGTTTTTTCAAGGGGTAGGAGTGTCAGGATCTGCCGGTATGAGAGCCCCCTCTCCTGCCTGTCTTAGAGCATCCTTTGATTCTTTCCCCATAAGGTGAACATTTTAGGACATAAGGAGGTAGAAATCGATTGAAGGGGTACATACGCTTTTTCAATCTTTTCAAATTCAGTGTGCAGCTACAGTACCCACAGTGTTTTCCACCTTTATCCAAAGGTTGTCCTAAGTATCTGAACCCGTGAACTGTCATGGCTTCCTGGTGTTTGCAGGTAGACAACAGAGAGGATACCCAGAGCCGATAGCCAAAACTTTGTAGGGAATCTCTGACCTAGACCTCTGGAAAACGGAGGAGGGGTCCTTACTTTTTTTCAGACCATTCTCTGCAGAAATTATTGCAGCCTGTCCATTCCCACTAGGCCCACTGAATGCAAGGCTACAGGAGAATTCACCCAGACAGAGTCCATTAGAACTTGGACCAAATGGCAAATCTTCTTCAAAATATTCTAGGGACTGGGATTTTTAAACAAAGGCAATTCAGGCAGGATTTGTATGTTATTCATCCTTCTTCTGGTCAAACAAGTAGATTTCTATCAGGAAAGGACAGTGTAACTATAGATCTACTTGACTTAAGAATGATAGTTGTAGTATTAACATTTCTTGGTCCCAGAAGAATGCACAATCTTTATTGGCTGGTGTGAAAGAAGAATCTTTGTAGTTCTTCATTTGGAGGACTTTCTAAATATTTAGGGAAAATACACAAGAATCTTAGCCACTAGGAGAATCCATTCCTCTTTGATGTTGAATATATTGTCAATAGGGTTTGTAAAATGCCTCTTGTGGTTTGGTTAGTGGGACTCAGCCCTCTGGGATCTGCTCCACTATGGGTAACCCAGTAAGCTGATCAAAACCCACATCTTCAAACAGCAAAGTTGGGGATCAAGCAAACCAAGGACCTATTGGAAACTTCATCAAGGTGTAGATATCTCATGAAGCCCGGCCTGTGCAGCTGGTCTGCAGCACACATATCTGTCCTCATGTGTTTGCTGTCATTGTCTCTTTGTCTCCATCCTCTTTCCATGTTACCAACAACAACACAGTATTTTGAAAAATATAAAATTAAAACACATGAAATATGAAGAATGCAAAACTAAATACAATTGCTGATTATCTCACTCTGCTACTTAAAACTTTCTATCATTTATATTAGTAGTTTCATCGAAGTTTCTCATAGCAGAGGGCAGAGAACATAGCAAGAACAGCCTGAATCAATCAAGAACTTTATTTGAAACCTTATTTTTTTATGTTAAAAATCATGCAAATTTTGTATTTTAGTGCAAAATAGTACCATGTTTGTTTTAATCTAAAAAGCATGTCCTTCCCTTGACATTTTCATGTAAAATTTATGTTCCAGAAAAATGAGCCCCATTCATTTGTGTTTTTTCTATAAGCTCTAGCCAACCACATGTGCTCCAGTGGGTGGACGAACAAACGTTGGTTTGAGAAGTATGAGCCTCTACGCTGAAATCCAAGCTCTGAAGCCTGGCATACAAAGCCCTGAGTCATCCCCTTCCCTGCTGCTCCAATCTCTTTCCTTTTTGGATACTCTATCCCTCAGACTCACTGGAGGTTTGGCAAAGTTTCTAATACACCTTCAGCCTTTACAGAAGTTGTTTTTTTTCAATCATTTATGCTAATGAGGTGACTTGATGGGCCCCTAGATTGCTTCAGGTTAGGGGCTTGTTGCCAGAGGAACAAACCATGTGATTAGAAGGTGGGAACATTTCAGCCCAACCATCCTCTGATGTCTAGGGAAGGGAGAGGGGCTAGAGAGTGACTTAATCACCATTGGCTAATGATTTAATCCACCATGCTTATCTACTGGAACCTCCATAAAAACCCGAAACAGTAAGATGCCTGGACTATATTTTATCCCACCTGCTTTACCTCTGTCCGCCTACCTAAGAAGCTCCTATTCATTTGTCCATACCTCGCTCATTAGTCTTTCTCCTTTCTGAAGTGCTCCTTGATTTTCCCCAGCAGAGTTTATCACATTTTCTTTTGGGAAAATATAAACAGGACATTTCTAAACTCTCCAGTTTTCTGTGGATAACTTTTTTCATTAGTAGCCAAACACATTGGCTTGATCCCCAATTCACATATAATACAGGATCTTCCCAACATTACCAAGGGTTCTCAGGGAGGCTTACAACTTTTTGTTTTTTGAATGCTTAGTTATCCAACTTGCTTCCCTGCTTCTCCTTAGGCATGGACCAGCTCCTTCTACATTCCCCTGCAAAGAACCACTAACAAAAAAAAAAATGTTGTATGGAAAAGAGATTTGCTGACGTTTTCAGTATCAGAGAGGGGATCACCAAACAGTGAACAACCTAAAATTAAATAAATACTTCATGTTTTAGATTCTTGGCCAACCCCACGTGGGTGGCCTCTCACAGGCAATCCCTATTTCCCTCATCCACCTGCTGTGGTGTTCCAAGGGACAGTTCTTTTGTCTCCTTGCCCTTTTCTCTGACTCTCTAAGGTCCTACCACTGCCTCCCTCCCCAGCTGCTGAGGGACAGTCCCCAGATCCTGTCACTGTGTATATGGAGCAACTTAGTGCCTTCTTTGTCTTATTTCTTTTTCATTTACATTAGTTCAGAGGGGCGTCTCCTTTCACAGTCCAAGAGGCTGTTCTAATTAAAAGAGAACAATTTTCTTCCTAAGAGCACTCTTTAAAATCTTAGAGGGATAGGCCCAAGCTGTAGTCAGCTCTATGGGTGGACGCTGTGATGTATTGCCCAGTTCGTGCCCCAGGAATGAAGAACTCAGCTGCTGCAGGTGGCAGAAAGCTCTCAGCTCTCAGCGCTCTGCTGAAGAGAACCGCCTCGCTCCAGGTCATATCCTCTTCCTGGGGTAGCCTATATCCAATGACCAGGTGAAACGCCAACTGAGACAATTCTGAGGGGCCATCCGACTTTCGAGCTTCCCATGGGGTTGGCTGGGCTTTTGCCGAGGTTGCATCTCAGCTCAACTTCTGCCCATTGTTTCCTTTTCCTCCTTCCTTGGGGGTTGATCCCCAAACACTCTGCTCCCTAAAGAGCTCTGGCATCCTAATCTCCATCTCAGAGTCTGTTTTTAAAGCAACCAACCTGTCATACTCTGCTTCACAAGTTCTTCATTTTCTCTAAGCTTGAGCTTGTATTTGTTTGTTTGTAAACCAGGAATGCTTTTAGTATCGACTACGTAGAATTAAGATGTGTATTAAAATAGGTGAAGTACTTAAAGTGCTTAGTAGATTACCAGGCACATTAATATATAGTAAGTGCTCACTAAATCTGATCCAGCATTATTATTATAGTGTTGTTATTATTACTTCTGTACTTAGTGCCAAGACATGCGATAGTACTTGTGACATTGTATTTAAATTGCTTATTTATGTTCTGAGGTATTCAGTGAGGAAAAACTTAAACTACTACTATAAGTGATTATGATTTCTCTTCCTGTTCTAGGGACTCACCAAGTCACTTCATTAGGATAAACTCAGGTATGCTTGAAAGGGCCTTGTTATGAATAACAAAAGATATTCTTCTCACCCCTATCACTGGGGAAATTCCAAGGATTTTAGAGACCTTGGGCCAGAAACCTGGGAAATGACCAAATATATATTTCTTACTATGTCACAATATCACAGTAAAAAGATACGGCAAAGAAGTACAGAAAGGAGGGAGGGTATGGGTTTTTCAATCTCTCCTGAGTGCCAGTTTTCTTGGGGTTGAACCAGGAAAGGCTAGCACTTGATAAAATTTTTTGATTTTTTTAATCTTGCAATCTTGCAATTTAAACATCCGCAGTGTGCTGACATGTTTATAACCCCATAATTGATGATTGGTAAATTATTGTGCTGACTTGTTTATAGTTCCATAATTGATGATTGGGAAAGTCACTGTGTGCCCTCTAGCTGAACCTGTTTTGCCAAAATAACCTCAGTAAATTGGAATACTCCCTGAACCCAGAAATTGTTGGGAGTCGGCTACGTGTCTGACAGAGTCCATGGAGCCTGGAGGTCTTGAGTCAGAGACTCGACATCTCCCACAATCTCAAGGAATTAGGCTTGCATTGTGTTTGTGCAGCTCGGGGCTAAGTGTGAACCAATGTACCTTGAAATACCTGGGTGTTCCTGAGTGGGCCTGAGTGGGCCTGGGTGGGCCTGGGTGTTCCTGTTATCCACAAGGCAAACTAATACTATACAGCATTGTTGTAGCCCTGGGCATTATATCAAGAAGGTCCTATTTTCTGTAAGGTATAAAAGGCATGTAATAAAGCATATCAGGGCTGGTCTCCAAGACCAGCCGGGGGTCAGTCACCGGCCGGCTTCGCTGACTGGCTTTGCTCTCTATTTGGCTTTAATTTGGCTCTGTTGGTCTCTGGGTTCTCTCGTGCCACAACAAGTTATTACCTCCCTGAGATAACTTCACTTTAAATAGAGACAAAGCCCTAGTAATTTAAGCCAAAAGAAGTTGTAGTTATATATTTCCAGACATTTAAACAAGATGGCAAGATTGAAAAAGAGTTTTTTTTTTTAAATAACTTAATTATTCCTAACAATCTTTCAAACTACAAATACCCTAGTCTATACTCTAAACCAGAATTCCCAGCCTCTGATTCTTCTTATTATTAGTTCCACTGAGTCTTACTGTAGCTAAAATGAAAATTTAAAAATAGTGTGTTTGCAGTTCTTTTTATACATTTGATATTAAGGAGAGAACCTAAGGAAGATTACAGGAAGGTAGGAGAAAGCAAGGTGGGAAATCTCTGTGTTTGGATTTCAGGATGGTTAGCTCTCTTAAAGGTGGTTATGCCTCTGAGGGGTCTGGGAAAGAGAATTACTTCTGGCATTTCAAAGAACAATGGTCAGAGCTTGCTTAAGGAAAAGATAAACCTTTTACTAAAGAAGCTGTATACCTGGGGTGTGACTACCCCGCAGTTCCTGTCCAGTTAGGAATTTATGATTAGATTACCCTGTGAGGTTCCTTTTGGTCACTTGAACTACTTACATTTATTACAGAGCCCTGTTTTTGTTCAAAACAGTAACTTATGTCTATAAAAAATTGTGGGTATTATGGACATTTCCAAAATGGGAAATAAGTACTTGTATCTTTTAAAATAGTACTTGTTATCTATTACTGTGTAACAAATCACCCCAACACTTAATGGCTTACAACAATATACATTTATTATCTTACAATTTATTGGGGTCAGTAATCTGGGCATAGCTTAGTGGGGTCCTTTGCTTCATGATCTTTCACAGGACTGCAGTCAAGGGTCTCCCAGTGCTAAGGTCGCACCCGAAGGTCCAACTAAGGAAGGATCCAAGTTCATTTATGTGGTTGTGGGCAGGCTTCAGTTCCTCAAGGGCTGTTGGACTTGAGGACCTTAGTACCTAGCTGCCTGTTAGTCAGAGGCCATCTTTAATTCTTTGCAATGTGGACAAGAACACTACTCCCTGAAACATGGCAGGTTGCTTCATGAAAGCCAACAGAAGAGATAGTCTACAGGCCAGAGGCAAGTCACAGTCTTCTGTAATCTAATCATGGGAGTGACAGCTCATCAACATTGCTTCATTTTATTTAGTTAGAGGGAAATTACTCAAGGGGAGGAGATTACTTGGGAAAAACCAAGAAGCAGAGGTCATTGGGATCATCTTAGAAGCTTCCTGCCTCAACATTGCACTCTTTTTTTTTTTTTTTTTATCCTCACCCGAGGACACTTTTGCATTTATCTTCAGATAGAGCTGGAGGGAGAGAGGTGGGAAGAGAGAGAGAGAAACATCGACGTGAGAGAGACACATCGAGTGGTTGCCACCCCCACGGGGCCAAACTGCAACTGAGGTATGTGCCCTTAGCGGGAACCGAACCTGGGACTCTCTGGTCCGCAGGCCAATGCTCTAACCGCTGAGCCAATGCGACCAGGGCTCAACACTACACTCTTAAGAGGCAAAGTATATTCAAAGATGTTATGAAGTAGACAGAAGAGTCCGTTTACTAGTAACTTTGGGAACTGTAATGGCATAGGCATGTTTAATGAAGAAGTCTCTTCTAGACCAAATAAAATTTCCTTAATTAATACACTGCTTTATTCTTCAAACATCCTGAAAACCTCCTAATCTAATCTTCAGAATCTTTGAAGCCATTATCAGATGCTTTAAAACTTTTGCCAGATAGTTTCCTCTTTTATACCCCTACATAAAATTTCTCTTCTAGATCATTAAAGAAAAAGAAAACTGTACAGAAAGACCAGTATGAGTATGTGTACTTTTCTTTGAATTGTGGGCAATGGATGGTGTTTATGAAGGTAAATAAAGCAGTGTCTGAAATCTTGTAAACAAGATCCAGCCTTCAGTTAAACTGAGCAGATTGTACTCCATCTGCAGTTCTCAGCAGGGTGTATCTGTTGACAACTGAAGAAAAGAGTTCTTTATTTTGAAAACATGTGGAGATTAAAAATCTCATATGGAAAAGACGAGGAGAAAGAAAAGATGGTATGAGTTGAGTTGAGACAGTTTATTTGTGGAAATTTATAAAATGTGTCACAAAGCTCACTTTAAGCTTCCTAATTGCCAGCTGCAGGCCTGATAAATGTGGGATGGGTTCTAATTTCCATGTTGTGAGATTTTTCTCCACAGTTATCTTGATTGCCTTGTTGCAATATGAGCACATTAAAAAAAAAAAGTTAAGTTCTCTTTTTTCTTTCTTTTTTGTTCTTGAAAATCTTAATAAAATCAGAGCACTTTCCTTTCTATCTATTTGTAGGTGAGGAGGAGAAAGTTTACAAATGGATTAAGCCGTGAGATTTGAGGTATCACAAATGCCTCCCCTACTATACAATCCGCTATTTTCTGTATCACAAGAAAAACGCCTTTGAAGAATTTTAGTGTCATTTTTAATTTTCTGATTTAAATCACAGCTAGCAAGTAGAAGAAACCAGGTGACGCCTGAGTAGTGGGTAGTTAAGAACTAGAAAGAAGACATGTTCCTGGAAGAATGGTTTAGTGCTGGAAGAGAGTAAAGACCCAAAGGAGAAGCAAGCATGCCCAGGATAAATTTTAATCATGTCCCAAGTTTATCTCCAATTGATACTGGTAGAGGACAGCTAATTTTTCAAAATGGTTGTACTCTTGGAGATACACATTGTCTTATGAACCTAAATGACTAATGGATTATTTTAAAGGGCATTCATTAATTTGTCCTAAATATGGAAGTGATATAAGAAAACTTGAATGTACATGAAACCATGTGTTCGATGTAAATAAGACTTTAGATCCTCTTTTTCTGAGATAGCTACCCTTTGGAGAGTCCTCCATTTTTTGTTGCTTGAGGTGGGTCACAGCTGGAGCAACTTTGATTTGGCTTCTTCGTCAGAATGAGAATAAGGCAAATACATACACAGAGTTTTTGACAGACTTGAAGTCTCTATGCATCTGACTGTAGATACTGCAATTAGAGATATTAAGTGTTCAATATAGTACTATGAACTGGATATATACTTTTTTCTTTATTGATATTAGAGAGAGAAGAAGGCAGAGGGAGAGAGAGATAGAAACATCGATGAGGGAGAACATCGATTGGCTGCCTCCTGCATGCCCCTCACTGGGGATCAGGCCTACAACCTGGGCATGTGCCCTGACCAGGAATCGAACCAATGACCTCTTAGTGCATGGGTCGATGTTCCACCACTGAGCCACACCAGCCGGGCTGGATATATTTTGAGATGGACAGCTATATGCTTGATGTTATTCAACAGATTTTGAGAAACATACTGTTGGCTATTGTGATTTTTGTCTACTGAAAGAAATGAATAATCCATCCCATGCCAGTCATCCTGGGGCTTGAAAGAAGAGTACCTCAGATGGTGGGAGGGGATGATCTCTGCCTGTGGTTGAGGCTGAAACTTTCATGAGACTCAAGATAGGAGAGACCTAGAGATTTTGGGTTGTGAGGGGTAAGCTGGCCTTGCCTTATGGAAGACAATTAAGACTCCAAGATAAGGAATTGATGAGCAGGGTCAAGTTGTGACTGGCCACTTCTTGTAGCAACAAAAATCACTCTTCAAACTCTACTTTTGTTATACCTCAATCACTTGTAAAGTTTTATTTAACGCCACATTCTGGTCTCAGCTCCTCTTGGATTGGAAAGATGAAGAACTGAAAACATGCTTGGAGTAAAACGGTGAAGGGCAGAGAAACCAACCCAGAACAACCAGTAATGTGATGGATCAAAGTGATGTGGGAGAGTAGGAATATGGGGTGCTTCTTTCCTCACCTTTGACACTGGATATTATCAAGCTTTCTAAGTTTTGCTCATTGGACTGGTGCAAAATAACATTTCATTATTTTTTGACATACATTTCTTTAATTATTAATGAGGTTGTACAACTAACTGAATACCTTTTCAAATAATTGATTGGCTATTTGTATTTATATTTTCTGTAAACTTTTTATATGTACAGTTGACCATTGAACAATGCAATGGTTAGGGGCACTGACCCTTGTCCAGTTGAAAATCTGTGTACAACTTTTGCTGCCCTAAAAACTTAGTTGTCCTTCAGTATCCACAGGGATTGGATACAGAATCTGAGGATGCTCAAGTCCCTTATATAAAATGGTGTAGATCAATACATACAGTCGGCCCTCCACATCCGTGGAGTTTCAAGAAAAAAGTGCAGGTATTTATTGAAAACTATCCGCAGGTAAGTGGACCCACTCAATTCAAATTCCTGTTGTTCAAGGGTCAACTGTATAATCTCCATTTTTCTGTTGCATTGCTGATCTTTTTTTTTTTTATAATTTATTTTATTATTAATTTGTTTTTGTTACAGATGTTTTTCCTTTTTTTCCCCCATTGACACCCTCCTCCCCCTCCCCTTCTCCTCCTCCCCATCCCTGTTGTCCATGTCCATTGGTTATGCACCCATGCACATAGGCTCTGTGATTTATCTCTTTCCCCCGCCTTCCCCCCTCCTCTGAGGCCCGTCATCCCGTACTCCACCTCCATGTCTCTGGGTCAATTTCGTTGTTCAGTTTGCTCAGTTCTCCTGTGTGTTGCCGCCTTCCTCCGTTGGTGTGGGGGTCACTCAGCTCCCTCGCTGCTCCGCCTGGGTTCCTCCGTGGTGGGGGGGGGGTCGCCCGGCTCCCTCGCTCCTGGGTTCCTCCGTGGTGGGGGGGGGGGGGTCGCTCAGGTTCCGCAGGCGCCCCTGGCTGCAGGATCTCGTTTCCTTTCAGGCGACAAGGAGGGTCCTGGAGGGCAGTATGCCGTCTCCATTCTGCTGCTTCTTTAATTTCGTACTTGCAGGGCTTCCATTCAGCTTGATTCCATGCGGTCTTTAAGTGATAGTTATTCTGTGATTTAGTTGTAACTTTGATGTGGTTGTGGGAGGACGCGATTCCGCGTCCACCTAGGCTGCCATCTTGACCGGAAGTTCCCTGATCTTTTCCTTTTTAAAATTTTTATGAGATGGTTTTTTGTGGGGGAGGCATGAGTTCTTTTTTTTCCTCACCTGAGGACACTTTCTGCATTCATCTGCAGATAGAGAGAGAGGGAGAGAGGGAGGAAGAGAGAGAGAGAAACATCAATGTGAGAGAGACACACTGACTGGCTGCCACCCACACGACCCCAACCGGGGCTGGGGACAAACTGCAACCAAGGTACGTGCCCTTAGCGGGAACCGAACCCAGGTCTCTCTGGACTGCGGGCCAATGCTCTAACTGCTGAGCCAAACCAGCCAGGGTGGCATGAGTTCTTTTTATATTTTAAAATGTTTTTATTGATTTCTTTTAGAGAGAGAGGAAGGGAGAGAGAGATAGAAACACTGATGTGAGAGAGATACATCAGTCGACTGCCTCCTGCATGCCCCACACTGGGGATTGAGCCTGCAACCTGGGCATGTGCCCTGACTGGTAATCAAACCTGGCCCTCTCAGTCCATGGGACAACACTCCATCCACTGAGCTACACTGAATGGGTGGCATGAGTTCTTTTTAAAGAAAAGAAATTAGCCCTTGTGCCTCAAATGTAGTGCATATATGCTTTCCAATATTTGTTGCTGGTCTTTCAACTTTGTTATATATATATTTTTTCATCAAGAGCTATAAATTTAAATGTAGTCATTTTTATCACTCTTAGTTTTTAGCTTTTAGGTTTTCTGTCTTGTGCTTTGAAGCCTTCCTCAACCACAGTTGTTTTTTTTTTAATTAATTTATTTTTGTTACAGATGTTTCTCCTTTTTTTCTCCATTGACACCCTACTCCCCATCCCACCCTGTCCCCAGCTTTGTTGTCCATGTCCATCAGTTATGCGTACATGCATATAAGTTCTTTGGTTTATCTCTTCCCTCCCCCCCACCCCCTCTTCTGAGGATTGTCAGTCTGTACCCTACTTCTACATCTCTGGGTCTACCCTTTCCTCAGACTGTTATGCTCATTATATTCCACAAATAAGTGAGATCATGTGATATTTGTCTTTCTCTGCTTGGCTTGTTTCGCTCAGGATAATACTCTCCAGGTCCCTCCATGTCATCTCAAAGGATAAGAGATCTTTCTTACAGCTGCATAGTACTCCATTGTGTATATGTACCACAGCTTTTTTATCCATTCATCTACTGATGGACACTTGGACTGTTTCCAGATCTTAGCTATTGTAAATAGTGCTGCTATGAATATGGGAGTATATATATCCTTTCTGATTGGTGTTTCAGGCCTCTTAGGGTATATTCCTAGAAGTGGGATCACTGGGTCAAATGGCAATTCAATTTTTAATTTTTTGAGGTAACACCATAGTGTTTTCCATAGTGGCTGCACCAGTCTGCATTCCCACCAGCAGTGTACTAGAGTCCCCTTTTCTCCACAACCTCGCCAACACTTGTTGTTTGATGGCGGCCATTCTGACAGGTGTGAGGTGATACCTCATAGTTGTTTTACTTTGCATCTCTCTGATGATTAGTGACGTTGAGCATTTTTTCATATGTCTCTTGGCCATTTGTATGTCCTGTTTGGAGAGGTGTCTATTTAGGTCCTCTGCCCATTTTTTAAATTGGGTTCTTTGTCTTCCTTTTGTTGAGTTGTATGAGCACTCTATATATTTTGGAAATTAACCCCTTATCTGATGTATCATTGGCAATTATGCTCTCCCATACAGTGGGTTCCCTTTCCATTTTGATGGTTGTTTCTTTTGCTGTGCAGAAGCTTTTGAGTTTGATGTAGTCCCATGTGTTCATTTTTTCCTTTGTTTCTGTTGCCTTAGGTGATATATCAGTGAAAATTCTGCTGCATATGATGTCTGAAATTTTGTTGCCTACATTTTCTTCTAGGATTTTTATGGATTCATGAGTCACATTTAAGTCTTTTATCCATTTTGAGTTTATTCTTGTGTATGGTGTAAGTTGGTGGTCTAGTTTCATTTTTTTGCATGTAGCTGTCCAATTTTCCCAACACCATTTATTAAAGAGGCTGTCTTTACTCCTTTGTATGCTCTTGCCACCTTTGTCAAATGTTAATTGAGTATAATGTCTTTGGTCAATTTCCGGGTTCTCTGTTCTGTTCCATTGATCTATGTGCCTGTTCTTGTGCCAGTACCAGGCTGTTTTGATTACAGTAGCTTTGTAGTAGTATAACCTGATATCCGGTATTGTGATTCCACCTACTTTGTCCTGCTTTTTCAAGATTGCTGTGGCTATTTGGGGTCTTTTTTGGTTCCATATGAACTTTTGAAGTATTTGTTCTAGTTCTGTGAAATATGTCATTGGTATTTTGATGGGGATTGCATTGAATCTATAGATTGCTTTGGGTAGTATGGACATTTTAATGATGTTTATTCTTCCAATCCATGAACAAGTTATGTGCTTCCACTTTTTTATATCTTCCTCTATTTCTTTTTTAAGTGTCCTGTAGTTTTCTGCAAATAGGTCCTTCACTCTTTGATTAAGTTTATTCCTCGGTATCTTAATTTTTTTGCTGCGATGGTAAATGGGATTGTTTTTTTAGTTTCTCTTTCTGTGAGTTCATCATTGGTATATAAGAATGCTGTCAATTTCTTGACGTTAATTTTGTATCCTGCTACTTTGCCAAATTCATTTATTAAGTCTAGTAGATTTTTGATGGAGTCTTTAGGGTTTTCTATCTCAACCATATTTTAACACTATTAAAAAGTTTTCCTCTTTTCTTTCTTGAATTGAAATGCCACTTTTATTATAATTCCTATAAGTATTTAGGTCTGTTTGTGAACTATTTGCTTTCATATTTCAATTTTCTCCAGAATCAAACAGTTTAGTTACTATAGCTTTAGTATAGGTTTTAATATCATGTGAGGCAGGTGCCCCCTCTTCCTTTTGGTAATTTTCCTGGCTATTCTTACATTTTTATTTTTATAGGTGAAGATTATTAATACATTTATTGACAACCTTCCCCCCAACAAAATCCTGATGGTATTGAATTTATAAATTATTTTAGGTGAAATTGGCATCTTCACTATAAACAAGGATTCCTTTTGTTTAATAGCATAGCAAGACTTTCTGTGGAGATTTAACATGTCAACCTTGACATATTTTCCAGATTCTTCCTCTCTGTGTTGTTTCAGGTTAGAGTTCATCCAATGGGAAATTTGTGTGAAATTTGCAGGGCAGGTGTGACTCAAGAGCCATGATCTCTAGAGGTTGTCATGGGGATAGGTGATGAGGTATATGTAGAGGTGCAAGTGGGTTCCACTGAGTTCTTATTCTTCCTCACTAAATGTCCTGCTCTTCTTCCTGACTCTGGCCCCTGATTCTGACCAAGACCAAGCCAATCCCACCAACTGATAGTTCACTGTGAATTCACAATGGTGGTAGCTATACTGAGGCAATAGTCTTCTGACTTCTCTGACCCTCAACTTCTTTATTTTGGACTTTTAATTTCCCAGCTCTTTCCACAATTGAGTTAGTTCTAATTCTTCAATCAATTTCTTATTTCATAGCACTCATAGTGGCTCTGCTTCCCTTGGGGGACCCTGATGCATAATATACTATCCATTTACTTAGCTCTTTTTTTTTTATTTCGTATTGCAGTGTTAATGTTTTCTTCATATAGATTCTACACACTCCTTTTAGTACTTATTCTTAGGTATTTGATCTTTTTTCTTACTTTTTGTGAATGGAGTTTTCCTTCCATGATATTTTCTAATTGGACCCTAACTCAGGGCCTTTGCACTTGCTATCCCTTCTGCTCTATACTCTCATCCACCAGATATATCCATGGCTTACTCCATCATTCTCTTGAGGTCTCTACATAGCACCATCTTTTCTTTTTTTGAAGAGAGAGAGGAAGGGAAAGAGAAATAGAAACATTGATCAGCTGCCTCCTGCATGCCCCCTACTAGGGATTGAGCCTGCAACCTGGGCATGTGCTCTGACCAGGTATCGAACGGGAACCTTTCAGTCTGTGGGATGGCGATCAATCCACTGAGCCACACAGGTCAGGCCATAGCACCATTTTTTCAATGAAGCCTTCCCTGACCTCTTTATATAAGATTGCCATCCTTATACACCATATACCCTCCTTTCTTGCTTTATTCTTGTCCTTAACACTGATCACCATTTAAAATACCATACATTTTGCTTATTTACCTTATATGTTTTCTGTTTTTCTTCACTGGAATATAAACTTTATGAGGATAAAAATTTTTTATCTGGATTGTTTACTTTTATATCTCCAATGCTTAGAACATTGCATGGCAAATAATAGTAATTGTTAAATAATTTTTGAATAAGTGAATATATAAGAAAGTTGTTGATTTAAAAAATAATTTGTAACTCATCATGTTGCTTATTTTATTGTTTTTTCCAGTAGTTATGTCAATTCTCTTTTGTTTTCTGGTCTATAAACTTGTAATCTTTACAAATTATAATAATTTTGACTCTTCCTTTCTAATACTTATACCTCATTTATTTTTTAAAAAATATTTTTTCTTTATTGATTTTAGAGAAAGAGGAAGGGAGAGGGAAAGAGAGATAGAATCATCGATGAGAGAGAACATTGATTGGCTGCCTCCTGCATGCTCCCCACTGGGGATTGGACCCACAACCTGGGCATGTTTCCTGACTGAGAATTGAACCAGCAACCTCTTGGTGCATGGGTGGACACTCAACCACTGAGCCACACTGGCTGGGCATACCTCATTTATTTTTACTGTCTAATCACCTTGATTAGTTAATCCATGATGGTGTTAAATGATCTTGGCAATAATGAACACCATTTACCCCCAGATTTTAATGTTTCTCCATTAAAGTCTTTTGGATCAAGGTCACTAATCCTAGACTTTTTCTATTTGGATGTAACTTGTTTAAAAGGTAATTATTTTGATACAGTTACTTGGGTCACCAATTGAATTAATGAATTCTATTCCAAAAAGGTTATTATTAAATCAGGTATTTTGGATCCCAGAATTTATTTTTCCATGCAAGCAAATAATGACTAGGCCTCCTAGCTAGTTCATGCCCCATAATGCTTTGCATGGTATTGTTCTTCAAAGTGAGCATCAAGGTCCATTTCCCCCATGAAATTTCTCATAGACAGAAATAAATGTTTCATTCACTTAATTGCCATGATCCTTATTGTTTTAATTACTTCTTGGCACCAACACACCACACTATATAATGATAATTTGTGTTCAAGACTATCTCTTTCCTGCCACAGATTTAGCCTAAGTTCACAAACTCAAATGAGTATAAAAGGACAAGCATAGGGATGTTTGAAAGTTGACCAAGTAAATGGCTCACATAATAGGCAGTGAGTGGTAGGGACTAATGGGTAACTTGAGAGCCTGTCAGAAGGGGCACAGATAGCAGCTGCTTGGGAAAATGAACCCAGTATTGCCAGATGTTGTGATTTTTAAGATGAGTATAGACATCCTGACCTTTATGGGAAATCTCCCATTTGTTAAAAGTGGGTATATTTTTCAGCCCTGGCAGGGAGTATAAGACACATTCAAACTGGGTGATTGACAGATAAAGGAATTATTTAAAAGGTGTGAGCAGGGTTTTCCTCACCCATCAAGGAATGGTAAAGCACCTTAGGGCTAGGAAAAAAAGGGAGTGTGAGTGGATCTTGAAAGTCAAATGGAAAATATCCTACATAGATAGCTATTAATTCAGATTAAATAAAATACAGATACTGAGGAATAAAACAAAACGTGCTACAGGGTGTCATTGTGGGACATTTGGTTAAGGATTTTAAAGACATAGGTATGTCTTTCTGTTTCTATCATTTTATCCTAGTAGTCTGTGTATACAAGATGCTCGATAACTGGGTGAATAAAAGTGATTTGAAAACTGAATTTAACATGGCTGGAAAATGCATTTCCCATCCTCCCAACGAGATGAAATAGTTTCTCTTCAGGATGTGTTTTTATTTTCTTCCTCCAAAAGAATAACTATAACATTATCATTAAAGAGTTTATGGGATAACTTTCTCAAATGTTGTATTTTGTCTTATTGCATGTTATCTATTGCTACATAGAAAATAACCCCAACATTTAGTGGTTTAAAACAGAAAACATTTATTATCTCAGAGATTCTGAGGGTCAGGAAACCAGGAGTGGCTTAACTGGGTGGCTCTGGCTCAGGTCAGGGTTGCATGATCTGAAGCCTTGGCTGGTGCTAGAGGATTCATTTCCAAGAAGACTGACTCACACGGCTCTTCACTGGAAGTCTCAGTTCCTTGCCACATGGCTTCCCCATGGGGTTTCCTTATTGTCTTCAAGACATGGCAGCTGGCTTCTCCCAAAGTGAGTGTTCCATGGGAGATAGAGACTGAGAGGGCAACCAAGATGGAAGCTGCAATGTCATTTAGAATCTGATCTTGGAAGTGACCTACCATCACTTCTGCCATATTCCCCTGGTCACATAGGCCATCTTGGTGCAATGTGGGAGGAGACTAACTAAGGAGGTGACTACCGGGATACAGGAATCACAGGGGCCCATCTGGAGACGGGTTACCACACTTACTCTGCCTTACTTTCACAGAATGTCTTATTTCCATATGTTCTGGTGTTCCTGAGTATCTTTTTGTTTTCCAACACTCAAGAGAGGGTACAGCAAAGGGAGAGCTGCCATTTCATTAATGTTCACAGGCAATGCCAATGAGTTTTACAAAGGGCTTATTAGGTCTCCCTTGTATGGTGACTCTTGCATCCTAAATGTCAGCTTCACTTTCTAGCCCGAGCCTTGGCTTATGGATAACTAACAAAAGGAAGAAAATGGTCCTGGATGGGAAAGTTCCAAAAAAGGGAAGTCAGCTCTTCCCATTGTTGGTCTGCCAACTCCAAGAGAAATCCCTTGACCTATACTTCTCCTACCCTATGATGTGGACAGGTCTAGATTATCTCAAACTCACTAGGGTTCTAGATTTCCTCCTCCACTCCCACCATGAGGATGTGAGTGAGGAGAGGGAACTCTTAAGAATTGGGATTCTCTCCCATCATTTGTAAAAAGTTAGGGCTGCATTTGGCTCCAAGACACCAGAAATTCCCAGTGATAAAAAGATGGTAAAACTTTCCAGTTTTAGATCTTCTTACACTTCCCCAGTCTCCCACTCCTGACATGGGCTGTCAGAGATGGGCAAAATACTCTATCTCCAAGATCTTAGTTTTATATTTTTTTCCTCAGCATCACATCAGTTCCATCTGAACTGGAAGCAGATTTTCATATTTGTTAAATTCCTTTTCTGGTTAGAAAATGGGAATAATTCAACTTTCTCACATGGTTTCTCTTGCTTTTGTCTGTGTTTTGAGAATACTGCATAATCCCTAAGGAATTTCAGGATTTCCAGAACCAAATGATAGGTGTTCCAAATGAGATATGAGCATTTACAAAGAACGTTGCTAGGCAGCTATTTACAAATAAAGGCATTTTTCCAACTGAAAAGAATTGAAAAGCAAATGTTATCATTAAATGACAGATAGTCAGGGAGACTACCTTTACTGCATAAAAATTTATTACTCAATCTCACTTTTTTTATAGTGTAAATAATGGTTGCTCGAAGAAGGAGGAAGATGTGTCAAGGGACTTTTATGAGGAAAAAAAAAAGTAAGACTGTATGTTGCTTTGAAATGATGACCAAACAATGATTTCATTTCACTGTAGTCCAGCAATAAATCTGTAAGTCTTCTCTCACCAGTGACACTAGAAACTGTAGGGAATCCAGTCCAGCTAGTTCCAGACTCTAATTGTTCATGCTGGGAAATGCATCTGCTAGGTGTATGTACTGGACCCAGAAAGTCTGCAGGCCTGTTTTTGTATGAATTGGCTACTAATCTTGACCATTCTTGCTACAGGTCAGTAGTGCTGAGTTCTGGGAAATGTCTAGGAGGAGTTAGCTTAGCACATAGTAGAGCATGAGGAAACAGCCACTAGGATGCTCACAGTCTTTCTAGGTACAAATAAAATTAAGAAAACAGTTGCAGGAAATAAAGAGATGCAATTGGTGTCATGGCTTGAACGCATCTCCTGGCTGCATCTTCCACTAACTGGCACTTTATCTCATGGAACCTTATCATCTCCATCTATAAAATGAGGCAACCGAGTTAGAAGAAGTGTTACTAGTTTTTCCATCACCAAGAACCCATTTTATTATATTTCCTCTACAGACCTCATGCTTTGAGAAATTTTATCTAGTCTATGGCATTTCTATTGTAGTAATTAATTCTTTCACGTTTTATTCTGTTTTCATTTCAAAGCTATTTAAATTTTAAGCAACAATGTATTTATGCAATGATTTATAAAGACATTATGGAATCATGTCAAAGCCATGGCTGAGATGCTAACTAATAAGGTGTCCATGGTTGGCAGAATAATAATACTGTGAATAAGCATCTCATGGTATTATTCACTGCTGTGTTTGGCTAAGTGTCCCTTTCACCTTCTATACAGATCTTTGGCACACAGGTAACTTAAAAAAAAAAAAAAAAAAAAGGAGGAAATGGTACTGGGTGGGTAGGATCCAAATGAGGGATGTCAGATTTAAAGTTCAAGGTCACATGTCCAAGGTCATGTTTACAGTCTCTTTCTTTACTGTGACTACTTCAGGTATGGATTTAGAAACAACATCTGTTCTGCTTCTGATAAACCTAGCATTCCTCTGAAGACAAAGAAGCCAATGAGAATGACTGATAAGTAGAAGATGGCTGATATTACCATACTGAGTTGATCTACTTCCAGTTGAAAGCAAAGACAGATGCATGTGTGGCTTTACCAGAAGTATTTGTATGCTTCCACAGGTTATTAATTTTGGTTGGAAATATTACAAAACCTCTAAGTATATAGCAAAGTTTCATAATACTAGAATTCTTGTGCAACAGCGGTTGTGCCTCCCTCTCATTCACCCTGTTGTGTTGTGGATAAATGGAATTTGGGGTTGGCTGGCTCAGTTGGTTGGAGCAGAGTGCTAACCATATCAGAGGTTTTATTCTGTTTATAGCCATGGGTTTCTCTGTTAATCTCTGCCAGCCTTCTGACTAATGCCTGCTACTTGTCACAAGAAAGTCACTTAGAGTTCGTTGGCCTACCTTGATTGCTGACTCTGGCAGGAATTTTAAAAAGAAATTTTCTCTTAGTGTCTTGGAAACCATTAGTTCTGTGTTTCTACCACTTCAAACAAACACTTTCTCTTTGTTTCCTCTTTGTTGTCACCAGGTGGGAGTTCAGTAGAATGAGTTTATGCATCAGAGAATTAGATTTTCAGTCAGGGCAGTAGTGAGAAGAGGCATTATTAGCTTTGCAGACAGGGTGTCCATGGTAGGCAGAATAATAGGCCCCCAAAGATGTCCATGTCCTAATTTCCGGAACCTGTGAATAGGTTTTGTTAAATGGCAAGAAGAAGTTAAGGTTGCAGATGTGATTAAGGTTGCTAATCAGCTGACCTTAAAAGAGGGAGATTGTCCTGGATTATCTGGGTGGGCCCAATGTAATCTCAAGGGTCCTTATAAGAGGAAGGCAGGAGTCAGAGAAGAAGACATGACAATAGAAGCGAAGCTCAGAGCAGTGCAACTGCTGCCCTAGAAGATGGAAGGAGGCCAAGAGCCAAGGGATGTGGGTGGCCTCTGGAAAAGCTAGAAAACAGATTCTCCCCTCGAGCTTCCAGAAAGGCAGGAAGCTCTGCCAACACCTCAGCTCCATGAGACTCATTTCAGACTTCTGACCTGCAGGATTGTAAGATAATAAATCTGTGTTGTTTTAAACCACTAAGTTTGTGGTTGTTCATTATAGCACCAATAGGAAATTAATACAGCGTCCAATAAATTCACAAGTGCAATGTCCCGGTATAAGCTTCACAGCTCTGTTCTACTCTCCTGTGGTCCCTCCGAGGGTCCTTTCCCACTTGGAGCTCCTCAGAGGAGGGGTGTGGGATCCACACTGAAAGGAGAAGGTATCTATGATCCATCCAGGCGGAAGTAATCACTTCTTTAACCCTTAGAAGAGATAACTCATTATAGTTAGCCCATTGTCTCTTAACCAATTGTTGATCTGTAGTTGTATGAATTGTTTAATAATAATTTGGGTATAAGAAGTGATGATCTCTTGGTTTTATGTATCAAATTAAATCCAGCTTGGCTCTCGACTCCTGGGAGCTTTGTGAGAGGTTAGTAATTATTATTTTGGGTGGTAGAGGATGAGGGTGAAGGAAATACCCTCTCAACTTCTTAGATTCTGTGAGAAACCTGGGGATTATATGCTCCAGGAAAATGGGGAGTGGCCTTGGTCATTCCTCAGATGTGGTCTTCAAGGGCAGATGGCTCTGTGAACAACTCCATCACGTTCATGCCATACTCAGGCATTGAAACCTTTGCTGAGGCTCCAAAGAAAGAGCCAACGGAGCTGCTTTTTCAATCATTGATACACCTGTCCCCATCCTAGAGCCTGGCACCCCAGGTGCACTGCCCTGAGCAAGGTCTGGTCTCACAACTTCAGTAAATTATATCCTTCCATTCTCCTTCCTTGTATCAGGGGACACAAGCATGCTCAGGGCATTTGGCCATTTCCATCTTTACCCTCCTGCTCTTGGATGGGCACTTAATTCCCTCAATGCACTTAGACCAAGGGCGGAAAATGAGCTCTGTAGGCCATATTCGGCTTCATGGCCTCTTATTTTCCTTTGGTGTGCTCAAGTACAGAGTTTAAAATTGGTATTACTTGCTATCATTTACAAATGATGATTTGACTATGTCCAGGTTTCATTGAAAATTCAGCAGGCCTGGCAAGGTGGGATCTTCATTCCCTCAAGGAATGGCTGGCATTTGCTTTCTACGTCTTTTCACTCCCCACCTATTTCTACTGTATCCTCATCACTGAGGACAAAGTCAGTTGCTACATGTCATTTTATGTCAGATTCACTTTACATGATCTTTCTGGCCTTTGTAGGTCTGAGACCTTGTAAGTAAGTCCTGGCCTAGATTTTCCAAATACTGGTAACTTGTTTTTTGTTTTAAAGCTCAGAAATACAAAAATACTTTTATTATATCTACAGGGTGTGCAAGGAGCTTACAGCTCAAAACAAAGACCTAGCTTCTAGTCTGGTGAGAAATAAGCAACAGGAGTAAGCAATGCTAGATTGTTTTTCAAGGAGTCTTAAGCAGCAAAAACAAAGCACTGGATACTTTCTCAGTGGGTCACCATGCTTCATGAAGTTATCAATAAGTCATCTCACCAGAATGTGACTTCCGTGATGGCGGGATACTGTCTCACCCAGTGCATAGCTTATTGAGACACTGTCAGCAAGTTATTGGTTGAGTGAACAGAGAGAGTGAATGATGGTAGCTTTTTTTTTTTTTTTTGGTACGTGCCCCTAGTGGGAACTGAACCCAGGACTCTCTAGTCCGCAGGCTGACGCTCCAACCGCTGAGCCAAACCAGCCAGTGCTGTAACTTTTTGCTACTACATGGTGAAGAAATAGGTGTGGGCATCTTGCCTCTGTAAATGCTGCAAAAACACTCTGTGTTTTTCTTTATCATCAATTCCAGTTGATCAAATCTTACTTTGCTTGAAATAGTCCTGTTTGAGACCCCTTCCTAGATTCTTCCCTACCTGTCACCAAAGACTCTACAGCAGGCTGGTAAAGGGAATTGGAGAGCTTCCACACTTAGCTGGATAATGAAGGCAGTGGCCTCGGTGGAAGAATAGGGACCAATGCTATAGGAAGGAAGTGAAGGATCTTTAGTGGCATGAGTCATAAAACATGGAATGCTGGACTTGGGAGGGAACTCAACCACTGTCCCATCCAACACCTGTTGCTTGAAGATTAACACAAGGCTGGAGGAGGTCAGCGCTTCAACAAAGGTCATTCATCAAATTCGTGGAAGCTCTGGTTTTGCAAACCAGTACTCCTAGGTCCCCTGATTTCCTGTAAGGTGCTTTTCTTACTATAGCAGTTTATTTTTTTTGGGGGGGGGGGAGATTATTTTTGTAAATCAGTCTCTTTTTTCCTTCTGGATTTCCAAAGTAATTTTTTTAAGAATTAAACCAACTATTCTTCTATCATTCTCCCCCCCCCCCCAAGGCTAAGTGGTTTATTTCAAACTTTTTTTCAAACAAATAACTATTCATAAAATTCCCATCTCTTAAGTGTTTAGTTGGATGATTTTTGACAATTGTACACAGATGTGTAATCAACATTCTAAACAAGATAAAGAACATTTTCATCATTCCAAAAAAGTTTCCTGTGTCCCTTTCCAGTCAATTTGCCCCTCCCTCCAATTGTCATATATTAGTTGAGTCTGGTCTTGAATTTCATATAAATGGAATCATATATAGCACGTACTCTTTTGTGCTTGGCTTTTTCCACTTAATGCAGGAATTGGCAACATTTTTTCCATGAAGGACCAGATAGTAAATGTATTTGTCTTTGCGTCTCATGTGGTCTCTGCCTCACCTACTCAAGTCTGGCGTTGTAGCACCAAAGCAGTCATAGTAAAGAAAATGGGCATGACTGTGTTCCAATCACACATTAGTTACAAAAACAGACAAGATTTGGCCTGTGGACTATAGTTTGCCAATGCTTGGATTAACATAATAGTTTTGATATTTATTCATGTTGTTGCATGTATTAGTAGCCTATTCTTTTTATTACTGAGGATTATATTTGAGTTTATTACTGGGGTTATAGTATGAATATGCCACAACTTTTTTATTTGTTCTCCTGTTGATTGACATGTGGGTTGTTTCCAGTTTTGGGTTATTATGAACAAGGCTGATATAAACATTCTTACACAAGTCTTTTGTAGAGCACATGTTTTCATTTCCCTCGAATAAATATCTAGGAGGGGAATGCTGGGTCATAGGGCAGATGAGTGATTTTCAACCTTTTTCATCCCATGGCACAGATAAAATAATTGCTAAAATTCTGCGGCACACCAAAAGATACCTTTTTTTGCTGATCTGACAAAAAATAGGTATAATTTTGATTCATTCACACAGGATGGCTATTGTGTTAGCTGTTGTCATTTTTTATTTGATAATCTAAGAGAAAATAGGTAAGTGCTTCTGAATAAATAGTCAGGTATTGAACGTTTTAAAAATTCTGGTGGCACACCAGAGTGCCACGGCGCACTGGTTGAAAATCACAGGGGTAGATGAATATTTAACTTTAAAGAGACAGCCAAATAGCTCTTACATCATTATTTAGTTCCATCTCTTTTCCTTTGTGCTTAGTTTATCCCTCCCTCTATCTATAAACTTGGTACGCTTCATCTCAGTATCTCCCACTTTATTCCTGACTGTCTGTCTCATTTGTTACTAGGCATATAAAATTGTTTTGACTCCCTTGCACAAGAGAGTTTTCCCCAAGACTATTTTCACCTGAATACAGAGTCAGGACAATCCTCCCAAACTACCAGCCTGCCACCCCACACTCATGCCTTTATTCCTACATGTGGTGAATGTGTATCCAAGCTGAACCTGGTGTGGGCATAGTCAGAACCTTCTCTGCTCCGGAAAGAGCTTCTCTCACACACAGCTCCTGGAAATTCCTCTAATAAGAACTCACTCCCACCACCCTACCCCACCCATAGTTAGACCTCAGATACAATTTCTCTGGAAGAGACATATTCATTTAAACTAATTAATATGCAAATAACCAAGAGCGGCTTCCTGAGAGAGGGTTTTGGAAGAAAATAGACAAAATCGAGAAGGACAGTTCCAGTGACAAAGGCAGTTTCTAGGCAGAAGTGCAATGAAGCTGGTCGGGGTGGGGTAGGAGGGGTGCAGGTCGGTGGAGGAGGTTGGAAGTTGGACTGTGATGCAGTGAGGGCCAAGTTCACCTTCCTCACCTTTTGTACCCAAACCAACTCTTTGCATGGGCCGGACTTCAAGCTGAATGAGTCCCTTATCTTTCTTCTTCATTAACTCTTTTTTCACTGTTTATTACTTTTTTCTTGCTCAGGGTTAAATAGCTGCTCCTTTGACTTAGCTGTGAAAGATGATTTCAGTCCTTCCAAGTCTCTTCTCTTCACTTCTCCCCATTCTTTTAATTCTTACCCTTCAGTTTGCCAGTGACTATGTCTCTCTATTGTATGTCCAGGCAAGGATTGTCCCTGGCTACCTTAATTTTATTTAAGATTTAATTTTCTGTGCCTTGTAGAAAACCATTCATAGACAAATGCACACACGGCAGAGTTAGTGACTGCTAGCTCTCTTCCCAGGAATATTATTTGCAATCCAACCAGGACAATGTAGTAAACCAAAACAATGAGTCTGATGGTGGAGAAATGAGTGAAATATTTTCTAGAGAAGAAAGAAAGAAAGGAAGGAAGGAAGGAAGGAAGGAAGGAAGTAAGGAAGGAAGGAAGGAAGGAAGAAAGGAAGGAAGGAAGGAAGAAAGAAAGGAAGAAAGAAAATAAATTAATAAAGGGCATATAATTGAATTTCCTGGCAAGCTGGAATAATATTTCTAAATTCTATACCTCCTATTTTATAGAAGAGGGCCTTCTCAGGCCCCTTCATGTAACAACAAATTATCCAACTCTAGAATTAGCTATGTCAGTGCATTAAGACCGACTATCAGGAAGACAGACTAACATACTATCATGTTGCTGTTATTTGCCATGTTTAATGTGAACAGAGAGAACATTATGGACTTGGAGTCCTAAGACTGGATTTGAATTCTAGCTTTGCTACTTAATAGCTGTATGGTCATGTGATCTCAAGAAAGTCCCTCAATGTCTTTGTTTCAGTTATCTTTTGCTGTGTAACAAACTACCCTAAAGCTGAGTGGCTTTGTGGGTCTGCAGTCTGAGCTAAATTCAGCTGGGTGGCTCTTCTGCTGGGGTTGCTTGGCTCATTCAGGTGACAGCAGTCAGCTGGCTGCTTGCTGGAGTCTGGGTGATCTTAGATGGCCTCACTTACATGTCTGTTGGTTGTTGCTGGCTGTTGGCTGGGCCTGTCTCCATGTGGATTCTCATCATCCAGGAGGCTAGCCCAGGCCTTCTCCTGTGTTAGTTTCAGGACAACAAGAAAGTGAAAGCGGAAACCATAAGACCTCTTGAAGGCAAGACTTAGAACTCATACTTTGCCACTTCTGCTACATTGTATTGGTCAAAGTCAGTCACCAGGACCCCCAAGAACCAAGGCCATGGAGAAGTGTACCCTACCTCTTGATGGGAGAAGCAGCAACATCACATTGCAAAGGGTTATGCATATAGGGAAGGGAGGAATTTGTGGCTATATATTGCAATCTCCCACACTCTCTGAACCTATGTTTCCAAATCTGTAAAATGGAGCTAAACACCGTCAAACAGATTAGGATTCTCAGTTTCTTCTACTAGCTCATTTTTTCCCTCTTTTCTGTGATTATCAGGTTATGTCCTAGGTCCTCTGTCCCCTCTGTCTCTATGATTTCTTCTTAAAGGAATCTCATCTATGCAGACATTGGCAAATGTTTTCTGTAAAGTGCCTGGTAGTAAATATTTCAGTTTTTGTGGGACATGTGGTCTTTGTCACAACTACTCAACTCTGCCTGTAGCAGCCACAGCAGACAATCCATAAATGAATGAGCATGGCTGTGTTCCAATAAAACTGTGTTTATAAATACAGACTGCGAGCTATGCCAATGATGTTGATTACCATTTATCTGCTGATGACTTTAATTCCTTTAAGTCCGCTCTCAGCTGTTCCCTTCATTGCTACAGGAGTCATTTCCATAACTGAATCTGATCCTGTCTCTCACTTGCTTAAAACCCTCCAGTGCCTCCCTTTGGTCTCAGGGTAGGATGAACATGGTCTGCAAGGCCCTGCAGGCTCTCATGTTGCCCATTCCTCCAGCTTCATGCTCCTCAATCTTCCCCTCACTTTCTAATCAACACTCTCAGGACCTCCATTTCAGTTCCTTGAAATTGCTATGCTACCCACAGTCTCCCTGCTTGGACGATGCCTCACACCTCCTCTTTACCTAGTTGTTTTTGATCTGTTCAGCCCTTAGCTCACCTCACTTCCCTTGTCTTCAGGGAAGTCTTCCTGACCCCCAAATAAGACCCTGGCCAAGCACACTCAAACTTTTGTCATCATAACTCCAGAGTTTTTAATTATTCAACAATTTGTGATTAATTATTATGATCATTTAGATTAGTTTCCAGCAAATATGTATTCCTTTTACTGTCACACTGTGGGCAGAGTATACTTCTCATCCCATTTATTTTGGGCTCAGCCATGCAGCACAATTTGGCCAATAGGCTGTTAGTGGACAAGCATGAGCTTGAACTGTGCTTGTGTGGTAGTCTCGTTCTCTTGAACCCCTGGGATTGCTTTGAGGAGAACATGCACTTGGTTATTTTCTGGTCCCAGAAAAATGAGAAACATGCCCCAGCTGACCTGTACACCAATGAGTGTGACAATAAGGGATCATTGTGTGCTCCAGGACCTCAGGGTGTTTGTTCTGCCACAATAGATGACTGACAGAGTTATCTTATATCAGTCTCTCCCACCAGACTGAAACATCCACAGACAAACCCAAACATGTTTGTTTTGCTCACTGTTGTATTCTTATGGTTTTGTCAGAAGATGCTTACTAAATATGCGTTCAATGAATAAATGATTAAGTGGGACAGTGTATGTGGAAGCATTTAGCATGTTACAGACACATAGTTGTCATTCAGCAGATGGTGTTTTAAAATGGGTTAGGTAATGCTCAAGAGAATCTGCCTCCAGTTCTCTTCTGGACTTGAAAATACTCCGAGCTTTGTAGTTCAGGTTTATGTGCAAGAAAAGTGCCCCTAGATTTAGAATCGGCTGTGTATTGACTTTGCAATCACATTCTTTTTCCCGTAGGAAATTTAAGATGATTAAGGAAAATAAAAAATAAATGCAAGTTCGGGAAGTTCTTCGCTTGTATTACTTTGTTTTCTCATTTTAAATATTATTAGTTTAAAGTGATAATAAAAAAAAAGCCATTTAGAGACAGGACAATATTATCACATCTGGAGAAATGTAATAAGATGAGGACAAAGGCGCTATTCTCTTCCTGATGCACATGTGTGGTTCTCATAAACTTCTGTATTATCTCGAGGAAAATACGAGAAAATGTCATGCACCGTGAGCACTGCACACAAAGGGGGCTAATTAATAGGTACATGCAGCATTAATGCAGATGTTAACCATTAACTATGATAACTGTTCTCTAATAGCTGGCACCATGAATAAGTAATGCTCACTAGTTCCTACAGTGCTTAGAAGAAAACATAAATATAAGATCCCAGTGCACATGATTAAAGAATTTTGAATAATTCCAAATAATTTTAAGATTTATAGATCTAATACTTTGTTGATTAGAGGAATCCTTAAAAATAAATATGTAACTTCTGTTAAACTATTCAAAGTAAACAGGACTCCAAAAAAAAAAAAAATCACTTCTCTAATATCCCATATCTGTGAAATAATAGGCGTTTGCAATTTACATGTCTTTTCAATACCAATGGGTCATCTTTACACTTTATACAGACTCAAATTTTCCTTTGCAAATAAAACAGTTCCCATGTAAAGAACTATGTTTTTCTCCTCCACTCATTTTGGTTCATCCCATGCTTATCCATTGGATTTATAACATTGTATATTTTAAAGTGTTTATAATGTGAAGAAAATATAATTACAAATATTAACAAGCCAAATGTATGTGTGTGTAAGTTTGTGTATAGCATTAGAAAGCTAAATAATGATAGTAAAGTGTATATATTTATGCATTCTGATGCAATATTTAGCTCTATTTGTCTTAAAATTCCCTTTACTTTTCAAAATAGTGGGTGTGATCATTTGTCATTTGTTTAAAGTAAGAATTCCATGTGCAGCAGACACAGGAATGCACTGCTCAGATCCCCCTACAACAAAGGAGTCTAAGCCCAGCTGTAAGCAGGGTGGTTGACAGACACCTCCAGTTGTAGTTCCCCAAGCGTACACCACAGCTTTTGCATTGAAGTGCTGCTCTTCTTGGGGAACCCACAGCCAATGATGGAGCAAGATGGCACTCTAAGGGCCTAGCTATTTCCCCCCAAAGTGGAGCTTCTCCAGTAGGCCATCTTTGTTCTCTGTTGGGCTGAGACGTACTTCACTAGGTCTACGCTACTGTCTGATGGCTTTGCCTGCCCCCTGCCTCCTCTCTTTCCTTTCCTGGAGGCTGCTCCTCAATAAACCCTTAGTTCCCGAAACTTGTCCTCAGTGTCTGCCTTCCAGAGAATCCAGCTGGCACATTCTATTGCCCAGGACCCAAGGAACAAACACAAATAAACTTGGGATCCGATTCGAGGTGACAAAGCTATAAAAATTCATTACGTAAACAAATAATGATAACCATATTCTGAGCTAGATAGAATGAAATGAAGGAAAAATGAGAAAAGGGACTTAGTTAGTTTTCTAAGATGTAAAGAAATACTGGTGATAGATACATCAGAATAGAAAACAAAATGGACTTTACTCACAATCAACAGAACAAATAGATAAATGCTATCCCAAATGCTTTCGAAAAAAAAGTGCCAAACTCTCTATCATACCTGAAATATCTATTATACACAGATTTTGTTAAAAACACAGTTTGTTTGCTGTTGTTCAATAAATAAATCTCTAAATGGGTATGCCTTGTAAATGAATCTAACATGTATTTAACACTAAAAATACAATTTACAGTACCCACATGAGCAAAACGGTTAGTCCGTGCTGTCTTAGGGGCCAGGGAAATAGCCTCATTATTCTGAATCAAGTTTTTGAAGGTATTCACTAAAATGGCATTCTACTTCCAGAAATGCTAAGTTTACCAAAGACCACTTCTCAGACCACATTTTGAGAAGCGCCGTGACACTGATCGCACCCTGCTGAATACAGTTCTGATAGTTTGAGGTGAGGACGAGTTCAGCATGCAGTAGAAATCCATCTCTAATGCTTAGCCGAAGGGGGAAACAATGGAGAAAGAAAAGTCATGGCCTTCGGTAACAATGGGAAAAAAAAATGTAACAAAACAAGTATGCATATGTTTGCAGTTACTTTAAATAGTTTCAAATATTTTCATACAAAACCCCTTTATTGGGATGCATTTGCAAGAGCTGGTACAGCATGGAGTAAGTTGAAACATGTGTGGGAGACCATCAGTCCATGTGGCTGAAACAGGAAAAATAGTTGACTGATTAAGCGGGCTATTTGGAGGGCGGCCCTAGAGTGGAATATTAACCACTTGGCTGCCAAGCCTGGGTTCCCACTGGCCGCTTTTCACGGCCATGGCCACGCTACAGGAAGAGCGTGTGTGGGTGTCGGACGGGATAGAAATGCTTTCCTGCACAGCTGAACGTTGGCACAACATTTTTACTTGTTACTATTTTTATGTCAGAATAAAACAGTACCTCCTGATTTATCATGAAACAGAGAAAAAAGCTTCAGAAAGAAACTCTCTAGGTGGGAACGGGTGGCTATTGACAAAGACTCTTTCCTTCACGGAATCCCCCACCCTTGCTAACTGATTACTCCTGCTATCTGATCAGGTCCCTCGTCCTCCCCCAGCTGATGTCTGATTACCTCGCAAGAACCTTGTCAAGTCAGTTTAGTCTAAATCCCCCTGTACCTCTGATGTCTCCTCTTAGTAATTTTCCATCCATGGACCCCCCCCCCCTGCTCCTTGGCTTTAAATCCCCATTTTCCTTTGCTGTAGTCAGAGCCGAGTCCAAATTCTCTCCCTTATTGCAAAACGCCACTGCAGTAGTTCTTTCCTGAATAAAGTCTTCCTTACTCTCTTTCAGGAGTGCTGGAACACTTTTTCCTTTAACACTGTATAGACAAGCTTCCTTTTGCCTTCTCATTGGGGTTTTCTTAAGTGCATGTCTATGCCTTTACTCACCCTCTCCTGCTCTGATCCTTCTTATGTGGCCATAATTGCCAGTATTTATTTAAAGTTGCCACTATTTACAATGGATGTCTTCACCTGTTTTGGTTCCCTCGACTTTAATGTTTATTTGTGTTTGTCCTGTTCTGCCGGCCATCCTCACTCCCATGCCTCCTGAGTCAGTGGGAAAGAAAGGGGTGGTGAGCGAGCTGGCTGGCAGGTAACTGCGTGACACTTGTGGCTGGTGTCCTAATCTAAGCAGTGGAACACAGACAATTGCCGCTGATGAGGAGAGACAGGTGTGCGAACAGTTTCTGTCAGGCATGTCATGGTGCAAAAGACGTCTGAGAGCTGCTAGCTGATGCCCTACAGACCAGGTAATGACTTGGAAGGGCATGAGGTGGGCACACTGGTCAGGCTGGTGCAAAAGCATTTGACTCAGAGAAGAGCGACTGAGGATGTGGTGGAAAGAGCTGGCAGGAGAGAGAACAGAGAAGTGTGGAAATGTGGGGAAGGGAAAATAGACTCAAGATCTCACTGGGGACCCATTAGGCTTAGAGAATGAATCAAATTTTATGAGTCATCTCATTCTACAGCGGTCCAGCCCAGGGGAGCATCCAGGCTCTAGTCATCGGGAGGGAGGGTCTCTTCTCACTGCGATGAACTCACTGGCTGAAACTGCATCCCTTGTTAGGCTTACCTTTGATAGGTCACTTGCAAATGTGGTGTTTGTATTCTTTCCCTTGTAAAGGAAACCTCTTTCTACAAACTGTGACTGAAAGATCAGTGGGCTCGGGTGTGGGACAAGGGGAAAGAAGCATGTGTCTAGTTTCCAGCCAATACCAATGATATTTTGAGGATTATTATAAGGGGCTGCATATTCCTAAAGACAGCAACCTGGGCCCTTTAAAGGTTTAGATTCTAAACCTTCTCAACCTTCCTAATGCCATGACCCTTTAATACAGTTCCTCATGTTGTGGTGACCCCCAACCACAAAATTATTTTCGTTGCTACTTCACAACTGTAAATTTGCTACTGTTATGTCCTGGGCGACCCCTGTGAAAGGGTCGTTCGACCCCCAAAGGGGTCGCGACCCGCAGGTTGAGAACCGCTGGTTTAGAAGGTGATATCAGCACTACAAAGAGGGATCATCTAATTTCTTTGAGAAATTCTGACTCTTCCTTGTTGTCTGAAACGTGTCACAGGGCTAGGCACATATTTCAAGGACAAATTACAAGCTTATTGTTACAGCGGTAGCACCAGTAGGTTAGTGAGTCAAATAAAAAGGCCATAATTTATTCTGAAAAGCAGAGCGAGAAGAGGAAAAAAAAGTATATAGACGACTTTTCCCTTCCTCTGCCCTTGGGTCCTTCACATGCCAACTTCCTATTTAAAGGTGCCAGACAACTCATTTGAAGTTACTAAATGCAAGCCCGAGCTTGCCTTTGCATCAATGCGTGCTGCTACGCCGTATGGGCCTACAAGTATAAATTAGATTGTTGCTTCTAGCACAGACACCTGAATTGGTCGCCTTTCTTTTAAAAACAAAAACTAATTACAAATTGTTACGTGTTCCCATCGGCCTTTCAGTAATTGCTGTAGGGCGAGAAGGATTGTGGGGAAAAGTATGATCCCATGTATTAATATTCATGAGCTTTGTAGGCGCTCTCTGATTCTACCCCAGAAACCAAATTCAATGCACACATTTGCAAGGTTGAAACGGCCTGTGTCTGTGATGAGGAAATGTCAAAACAATTAGGTCCTACACACGGTTGATCAGCGTGTTGGCCAGTCCCTCTAGGCTAAGAATGACTTTGAATATTGTTACTTTACCTAAGTGGATTCTGAGCTCTCAATGAATTAGTATTTCTTCCGTTTCATAGGGTGCAGGAGGGGGCGGAGGTGGCAAAAGCCAGTTCAGACCCAGGTATCCAAGGCACTTAAACGTGCTGTTATTGGCTGAGAGCTGAGGGTCATTTTGGACCTCAGATCTGACTTTGCCAAGATCAAACTTAAATTGAATTCCTCATTTTTAAAGGTCTTCTAAGTAGATGAAAATATAAAGAGAGAGCTTTGTTTCATCTTTAGATATCTGATTGCTACTTTGGTTTTTTAAACTTTTAGGTTATTTTTCTATCTGGTCTTTCATCGAGTCTTGCTATTTTCTCGTTGAAACGTTCTCACGTTGGCCTTCTCCTCTCAAAATGGACACTTACTAGTTTGGCTGACCTGCCTCCTTCCTCTGAGAAATGTCCAGTTTTCTCACAGAATTGGACTCCTAACAGCTGCAGTTTTATACATGACCCTAACTACCGGTCCTACATGATTGGTCCAGCTGGAAAATTCAGATCGATGCGCTCAGGATCCAAACTTGACATAAGAGACATAGCAAACAGGAGTGGTTGAGATTTGGGTCACACCAACAGCAACCCCAGGATTGCAAGAGAAGGGCCAGGTCCCATTGCTAGTGGGTCCCCAGCTCTCCTCATTCCCCATCTCCCAGGACTGCTTTGCCCACTGAAATTCCAGAGACATCCCAATACGCTTGCAATAACTTCCTTTTTCGTTAGTTTTGCTTAAATTATTTGGAGTTGTCTTTTTAAGCAATATAACAGCCACAGTATTCAATAACACAGGCGAAGAACCTTGAACAAGGGACACCTTTACTAATTAAAAATTCTTTTACCTGGTTGACATGTGGAAGAACTAATATATTTTCTTCTTTTGTCTTGTTTGACCAAAAAAATAAAAAAGAACAAACAGAACACCAACTCAGGTAGGGAAAAGAAAATGAAAGGAAGGGATCTAATATTCCTTGCTAGAAGCCTAGAATAGTGGAATATATATATACTTATATATATATAGTATTTGGAGATAATAATACAAGACTTGGATTAAAATTCTGACTTTTCATTCACTGTGTGACCTTGGGCAAACTCCCTCTCCTCAGGGCCCAGTTTTCTTATTTGCGAATGGAATGATAACAGCAACCTCAGGGACTATTTCAAAGACTGTCAAAAGTCACACAATGGGAAGGTGTGGGAAAGATCCAGAACAACGTCTGAATGGTTTTGAAGCTTCCGTGCTACCCTGTGTCCTGAACTGAGAGAGTCAAAAGAAAGTTGGCCTGTTGTTGAAGGCTGCTGTGCTGGGCACACAGGTAGCTTTTTACATGAGCAGTGTTATCCACAGGCCCTGGGCAATCAGTGCTCTAGGCAGAGGCAGGGTTTGAGGGACGAGCCATGACAGGTACTATCACTCTGAAAACTTAGTGAAGTAAGATGCCATTGTTTGAAGTGATTCTTTGGAGGAATAATGATTCTCAGATTTAACATTGAATTTAGGGATAATCACAGGACTCAGGAAAGACTTAGTAGTCCTGGGTTCCAGCTACAGATAAAAGGATTAGAATGGAATATTGAGTGTCTGCCTATTGGAGAAATAAAGACTTCCATTGTTCTTAAGCAGAGATGAGTTGGTTAGAGGACTAAGTAGAGACCAGCACAGTGTCCTAACGAGAGGAGGGAGTGCTGACCCTGGATGGCATTTTGGAATTTGGGCCAGGGTAGGGACTAGATGTTACAATGATGGGCCGAGAACAGTGATGCTACCTGTCCTGCAGTGCAGGGGCTCATCCTGTGAGCTAGAGTTGTCCCTGTCTTGTCCAACATTGAACTTCCTGACAAACGTTCATGTAGGTAACCACCTGTTTGTAATTATCTGATTCCAAAACCTGACTCTATTTTATATGTCAAGGCAAAATGTTTTCTGTGTCGCTTTAACATACACTGAATTTTCTGTGAACGCAATTACTGCAGAATCAATGGACATTGCACTTGGCGCTATGGAGACGTCGATGTAGACAAGTGGACCGTCTCAGATGCGTTCCCAGTGCTCACAGAGGCTGGCGAGTCAATCACACAGAGATTCTGTGGAGAGGCAGCACCTGGTGCTCACAGATGTCTCCCAGTGCCGTTGAACTCAGAGACTCCAAGTGACACCCCATGTTTCTCCCTGATATTTCAGTTTGGGCACTGTATTTATTTATTTAAACATGTTTACTGGTAGATAGGGTATACTACTTACACATTTTACTTCTGGTCAATAAAAGGGACATATTTGTTAAAAGGAGGTGTTGGATTTGATGGGGTTGAGCTTTACTGGGCCAGCATCCATTGAAGGGAGCTGGCAACCTCAAATGGCCTCAGACCTGCAATGAGAAAGGATGTTGAAAGCGTCTGTTCAGGATTTGGGAAGGAAGCACAGGGGTTTCATTTTTGGCTTAATTTAGCAGTATAAACTAGTTATATCTGGTGAGAGAGGGTGTGTTTCTTTTCCTTTAAACCTTGCCTAATCACACCTCTATATTCATAGCATATTCTAGTTTCTCTGGTGTTGGTTGGATTTATTCTGAATTATAAATATTCTCAGTCCCAGATCTAGGAAAAGTCGGGCCGTTCGGCTTGGCTGTCTTCGCCCAAGGCTTCGCATTTGCAGGCAGGAGCTGCTTCGTGTTCGGCAGGGCATCCTTCCAAGAGAGACTCGCGGGCGGCCACAGCGCAGCCTTATGGCTCCAAGCCTGCGACAGCCTACGGACATCACAGGCCAGACTCCCCTTCCACCCTGCTCCCTTCCAAGTCAGTCCACACGCAGTAAGACACCGAGAAAATTTAGTCTGCATTTAAAGCTACAGCCGTTACAGGAAGGGCTTGTAATGAAAAGATGGAAGCAAATTCTCATGGAAAGCTGAGTCGACCAGGGCCTTTATTCTTGGCACTAATTCTAGAAATCAGCAGTTAACAAATTCAGTGACATTCATGACTGAATAATCACTTTGAGCCTTCCTTGATGGCATGTTCCAACATTAATGTTGTTTGTACGAGTGGCAGAGAATTGTGCATGTGAATTTGTTTGTGGTCTGCTTTTAAAAAAAATATGGGTAAGAGGCATAAACAGTGACATTCTAGTAACCGCTGATATTCTCATCTAATATCTTTACATCCTCTTTTTGAAGGCATTTTCCAAACTATTTTTAGAGTTCTTTATATATTCCTTCTTTTCCTTTCTTTCTTTTGTTTAGCAAAGCCAAATGCTGACCATTACAACCTTAATGAAGCACGGGTGAATTTGCCGACAGATACTAACCTTAAGATTAGTAACACAGTGGGCATTTCTATTTCCAATATTTCCTTTATGGTTGTTGATATGTGCTGGCAATTTTAAGGTAATAAAATTGTAATGAACTTTCTAAATGAAGATGCCTTTGCTGACTGCTCCATAAGAAAAAATTGGAAGTGATCTGGGAGAATTGAGACTGGCTGCTACCTCTCTCTCTTTCTCTCTCTCCACACACACACACACACACACACACGCGCACACACACTAGTTTTATCTCGCTCTCATAGTTGGCCTGCCAATACCCCTTTGTTCTTGAACACCTCTTATCAGCTTCACACCTAGGCCTATGAAATAATGCTTTTGTCATGCTCTATATAACCTGCTCCCTGCATTATGAAGACAGACTCTCTTTTATCTTCACCTTACAAAATGTGAAAGATTGCCGGATTTCTTTAAGGAAAGGGTGAAAAGGTGGAAACACTGAATTGCTCAAGAAATGGTTGTGAGAGGTGTTCGGTGGATTCCTCCCAAGAAACTCTAGGGGAGGGTCAGAGTGATCCGGTGCAGTTCCAGATGAGGGATGGTTCCCTGGACCCAAGGTATAGGGTCCCACAGAGCCCTGGATGGAACCCACTGGATGAGCCAATACATCCTGTGCCTTCTAATTTCCTGAAAGGATACATTTGAAGGTGTCCCTTGTGAAAGTGCCAGCTAGATCCAGCTAACCCAATGATCAGATATAAAACCCAAAACCTTCCTTCCCTCTGTATGAAAGCATCATTTTTGCCATTTTGGAAGCTACCATTCCCACACAGCAAAGGATGTGGTTCTAGATCCCAGCTGTGGGAGGAGAGAGATTTTTGCGAAAACATTCTGAAATGACATTATCCTTCTAGAAGGTACATTTTCTCTGGTGAACAATATAATGCTCTAGGGCAATGATGTTTCAAGCTACTCCCTGGCCGTTTTCTGACAGTGCTGCTGGAGCTGGCAGATTTGAGGTGGGTGACCTCCTTCTCCGCACTGCTTTCCATCGCCCACATTGAACCTGACTTACTCGGCACTCTCCCAGTCTGTGACACCCATTTAGCACTTAATTACTCCTGAAACTACTATCTGTATTAGGTAGAACTCTTTCAAAATGAGATAGAAACCCAACTCAATCTACCTTATAGAAGAGAATTTATTGACTCACAGAAGAGAAAAGCCCAGGCATCAGCTGACATCTAGATGCATAAACTCAACTGCTGTGTCCAGGCTTATCTCTCCCAATCTCTCAGCTCCACTCTCTCTGGTTTTACTTAATTCAGGCAGGCTCTTGCCATGTGTTAGCAAGATGGCCCCAGCAGAGAGAATCTCTTGCCAAAGAGTTCCCCAAATAGAAGTGATTAGAATTTTTTGAATGCTTCATGTGTACCAGGCATGATTTTGAGCACTTTACACTTATCATTTTATTTAAACTGGCTCACAATTCTATGGCTAGAAATTATTTTCTCCAGAAGGAACTTGAGTTGGCAGAGAAGCAATAATTTGACAAGTTCTTATACTCATACCTGGTGATTGGTGGAGCTGGGATTTGAACTCAGGTAGCCTTCTCCAGGGCTTATTAAATTAACACTATACCATGTTGGAATTAACTCATATTAGCTTGGCTTGGATCATGTGTCCATTCCTAAATCAAATACTGTGTCATAGCTGGAATGCTATGATTGGCCAGTCTTGGATCACTATCTACTCCTGGACTGAAAGTAAGTTCAATTCCTCCCAGAACAAATGGATTGAGAGTAGATGAAAGGTCTGTAGCCCCAAAGGAAAGTTAGAAGGGAAAATGAATTCTGGGCAGAATAAAACATCTGATTTTGACTATACTGTCCATTGTTTTACATGGGTTGATTTCATCTCTTACTTCAAAGCATATAGTCCAATATTGGGTACATATTAAATGTTGATTGATTGGTTGAGCAGTTTTTATTTTTATTTTATATTTTTAGGGAAATGGGTTTTGAGATTCATTGGCTATTTTTGGACTGGTGATGTGTTTCTGGAAAATGAACTGGAGGTCAAAAGTGTTGAGTCATATTTGATTATACAATGGGTCATGTTGGGGATCAAGAGCTTGGTGCCTAATATTTTGTAGGAACACCACAAATGCTATATTTGTACATATCTAAGTGACTATATGTGCAATATGAAGTTTTCTAAAATGCAAACAAGCCAGCCAATACAGTAAATAATAATCTAACTATGTTTTATTGAGGATATTCATGGACAAAGGACTATGGAAGGTGGAGGGAGGAATTGTGGGTCTGTGAGGGGAAAGAGTAAAGGACTATAGAAAGATCCATTATGACTAGGGCTGGGAGGAGTGCTGGGTAGCATAGGCTGGGATGGAATGAGAGGAAGATTCAATAGTAGCCTAGAACTAGAGTTGAAGTTCATATTCTGAAAGAAAATTGGATGTGTGACTTGGCTTAGTCATTGGCTGCTGGAAGAACCGTAATTAGTAATATAGGTGTAAGTATGAAACAGTGGTGGATGGAGGCATACCATTATTTCATTCACTTTTACTTATTTATTCATCAGCAAGTGAAGTGGAGTGAGCATATACCAGAGGAACCTACTTTTCTAGGGTGGGTCAGATAAAACTTTTTGAAGAGGTAACATTTAAGCTTAGACTAAAGAGAAGTATAATGTTACCAATTCAAGGGTTTGGAAAGAGAGGAAGGGAAAACGCTACTTTCTTCAAAATAATTAATTAATTCAAAAAGTATTTATTGAGAATACTACTTGCTAGGCACTATTCAAAGTGCAGGAAATATGACAGTGACAAAAACATAGTCCCTGACTTCCTGGCACTTATAATCAAGTAGAGGAGATGGAGAATAAAAGTAACACAAATAAGTATGTGTCGGATAGCAATAAGTTCAATGCTGAAAAATAAAGCAGAGTTAAGTGATGAAGGTAGAGAGTGCTTGGGGAGGATGGTGTTATTTGGGATAAGGTGATTGGAGAGGGTATCTCAGAAAGCAGTGTTTATGCAGAGATCTAAAGGAGGTGAGAGTGAACTGTGAGGTTATCCTGGGGAAGAGTGTTCCAGGCAGAGAAGAGCCAGTGCAAAGGTCCTGAGGTGGGATGTGGTAAAGTGCTAGAGAAGCACACTTGTGGGAGCAAAGTACACAAGAGGAAGTGTGGTAAGAGGTACAGTGGGAGTAGTGGGGCCAGAGGATGCATGGTCCCAGAGTCCATTCCAACATCTTTGGCTTTCATTTTGAATGAGTTGGAAAGCCAGTGGTAGGTTTCAAGCAGGTGGGGTATGGATATGAATTGGCTGTGGATATGACCTGGCAAAATATATAGAATTGCTTTGCCTGCCATACCAAGAATTTACTGTAGAGGAGCAAGGAATGGACACAGGGAGATAATTTTAACAGTGGTGGCAGTGAAGTTGGTGGGAGGTGATTGGATCCGATATATATTTTGAAGGTGGAACCAGCTAGATTTGCTAGATATGGGATGTGAGAAAAAGAAAAAGTCAAGGATGGTTTCAAGGCTTCTGACCTGAAGAAATGAAAGAAAGACCATTGCCATTTACTGAAGTGGAGAAGACTGTGACTAAAACAGGTTTGAGAGGGAAGATCAAATTCATTTTGAACATGTAATTTTGAGATGACTATCGGATATCCAAGTGCTTGGTCTTCCTGCCCTCTAGTTGTGAATTTTGAGTAGATGGAAACAGTCAGCACTTTTTATTATCTCTTGTTCCAGCACTTGGGAGAATCTGACATCCAGTAGGAATTAACACATTTTGTTCAGTGCTTGAATGAATGAACATTGGGAGATAAGACCGGAAAGGAAAGTTGGCACCAGAACATGAAGGGCCCTTGTGGGATGGCAAGTGAACAGCCATTGCAGTTTTCTAGCAGGAAAGTAACATGCTCAGAGCTGTTATTTAGGAGGATTGATCTCGTAAAGTGTCCCATCCTCCCCACTACCCAACCACCACAAAGCCGCTCTCCCAGGACCTTCTCCGTATTTTCAGATTTTCTTTTGTCCCTACAGACAGGAGCCTGACCACAAGCTTGCAGCTCTGTAACCCTTTGGATTTTGTATGTGGACTGGGATTTTCCTGAATTTGAATATTTACTTCCTTTATTGGTTAAATTTATTCTACCAGAACTCAAGTTCTAGTCCTGTGGAACCCAGCCCTTCAGATGGCTGCTTGATCTCAGGGGGCTCGAGACAGCAGCATGTATAAACAGACAGGACAAGAAGGAGAATAAAGGCAGGGGGAGATCACGAGGCCATGGGCTACGTAGGAAGCAGTGGAAATGATGAGAACAAAATACAGATTCCCTTGGAAGGAAAGCAGGTATACTTATATTGATTTTTCCCCCATTTATTTTGAGTATTACACATGGTCATAAACTTTAATAACCTCTTGATAAATTTTGCACCAAACATTATTTTAGTGGATTCCTGAACTCTAAACCCTTTACAACTTTTCTTCACACTGAATTTTTTTCCCCAGTAGGACTCTCACAGATAATTTTTTACAATCAGCTCTTTTTCACTTCTTCTGTATGATGTTATCTTGAATAATAAATAGCTATACAGACTCACGGAAAGTACATTTTGCAGATAATATTTCATCTTTTCTTAGCTTTGTAAAAATAAAAAGCAAACCTAAACCTACAATACTGTGTAGTATTAAAAGTAATTTAAAGACAGTAATTAAAATGACCTGGTGGATACATTGCTTTACACTTTTCTCAATACAGTATTCATTTATTTGTCATCTATTTCAACTTCTGTCCTCATAGTTATTTTTACCCTGGTCCTTCCCAGTTTCTCCTCAACTCTTGACAGCTGTAGCAACCAGCAAAAAATCCAGTGAAGGTGAAGTCAGTGGACAGCAGTTCTCAAGAAATTCACACAAGGTTGATGTTACTTTAGAAATAGGTTAGATCAGAGTTCCCAAAGTCTGCTGAGCATAAGGTTTCCATAAGGAGCTTATTAAAGCCGTAGATGTTGGGTTCCACCTCCAGAAGTTCTGATTCATTCTGGTGTAGGCCTGGGAATCTGTTTTATGGCTCCCTCCTTATGCAATTATCCTGCATACCCATGTTTGAGAACTACAATGTTAAACTTTTTTTTTTTTGGAATCAGGCCTTGCTTGGATTTCAGCTATCTAATTTCTCTGTCCCCATAGCTGATATTACAGCCTTCTTCTGGCCCATTGCTTTTAACTGTAGGCTTAGGGGTGTGTGTTTGTGTGTGTGTGTGATACCAGTCCTGGCCTAAATAGAAGAGATTTAAGTAGGGGCAATATTAAATATACTTAACAACTGGTAGATGGCAGTAGCCTACAGTGAAGGCTGTAGTTTCAACACACGGCCTCCCAGGGACAACTCTAGGCCAAGGCTGATGGGCAGCCACAGTTTGGAGAAGGAGATACAGATAGATGTCCAGCATTTGCCCACTGGAATGACAATGCTACCAACAGGGGCTCCATGTGGAGCTGGGTGGAGCAGCATACAAGGTGGCTGGTTGGCTATTGAACTGGGGCCTGTGGGGGAGGGGTCTGGATGTTTGTAGTTTGTTGGAATAGGAGAAGGGAACATTGGCTGAGGGTGGGGAGAGGCTGCAGGAAGTAGCTAATTACTAATCAGGAAGGTATTATTTTGATATATTAATCAGAGTATTCCAGCAGAATATCAGTCCAGGATTGAAAAAACTTCATCCCACTATCCTACGGTTTAGTAATAAACTTCCCTTGTTACTCTTCTGTCCCCAACCTTATGCTCCCATTCAGAAACCTTGGTTTTTGTGCTCAGTCCTTGCTTGACGGTCTGCCCGTATTTCAGCTCCCGTAGGATTGTGGCTTACCTTTCTTCTAGTTCTCGTTGTTCACCCTGGAACCAGACACCCAGCTCCTGAACTCTATGAAGCAGCGGACACCGAACCAGCTGACAGGCTTCCCTGAGCCTGCCCTCTGGTCAGTCCCTGCCAGCTCCTGTCCTGTGTCCCAACCCTGGCAGGTCTGCCCCTCCAGCTCTGGCCTCACCCCCTGCACTTGACAAGGCCTTGGCCAGCCATGTCCCAGGCTTGTGAGACCAGAGCAAATGAGAGCAAAGGAGCATTCCTCCTTTCCTTTAGGAAACAACTGAGTTAATTTTTTTCCAAACCAGCTGCAATAGGTGTGTTATTGAGGCCAGTAAGTGTATTATTCTGTCATCAGCCAGCGTGTCATAGAAAGAATAAACATCATAGCAATGGATTGTCCATATAATCCATTTGGTTTCTTTCTCTTCTGTTCTTCTTATTACCAAAGGCAGAACCCCCTCGATCCAATATAGAAAACTGACCAAAGGAAAATATAATGAACAGATGATGGTTGTAGTTTATCTAATCCTTTAGGAAAAAACAAAACAAAAAATCTTGTTTCTAAACAATAAGGTGAGTCATCAATGCAGATTACTCATGCGCACACACACACACACACACACACACACACACTGAAATGTAAGTGCAAGCATCCACACTTGCCTTAAAAGTAAGGGTGCTGGTGTACAATGGGTCCCTTCCCATCTCTCTACCTGGATAACACTGGACAAGCTGTTCATACAGAAAGACAGCTCTAGGAGTATATTTGCTTTAGGTCCCCATAGAATCTGTTCATATTTTTACATCTCTATAGCCATAATTTTTGTTCAGGCCACCATTCTATCTTATTGGATGATATAATAATACCTCTTGTCCCTGGTTCTTATCTTCCTCCAATTCATTCTCTCTATGCAGTAAATGATCTTCATGTATGTATACACACACATATGCAAACATACATAGTATGTATATATATATATTATACATGTATTTTATATTATATAAACACACATACATATATTTGTACTTTTTAATAGACTAGTCCCTAAATATAATTTCTTTTTAATAGAGAAGTCTTGCACTTAGAGAAAAATTCTAAAAGTAAAAGGAAAATGGTATGTGGTGAAAAGTCTACCACCTATCCCTGTTCAACAGCCACCCCAGTTCCCTGTGCAGAGGCAATTAATGTTGCCAGTTTCCTTTGAATCTTTCTAGACACAGTCTACACATGTACAAACATTCTACATTATTGTTCCTGCTGTTTTTCACAGATAGTATCATAGGATGCTGAATTTTAGTTTATCCACATACAAATACATTTTAGAGGTTGTTCCGTATCTATACATAATGATCTTGTTATTCTTTTTAATGGTTGCATAGTATTCCATTGTATGCATGGACTATAGTGTATTAAACCAGCCCCTTATTGAGGGACACTTATGTTGCTATAATATTTAATTAATTCAATCAATTCTGCAATAAATAAACTGTATAGGGCACTTCAATTATGTAAGACTATATCTATAGGATATTTGCCCAGGAGTAAAATTCTGATCACAGGGTATATGCATTTGTAATTTTCCTAGATATTGACATTTGGTTGAAGCAATTTACATTCCCACCAGCTGTGTATTATGGCCCCATTTTCACACACCTGCAAACACAGGTGTCACCCAACCACATTCTTTACCAATTTGGTAGGTGAAAAATATTATCTTGTAGCTGGTTGGAAGAGGAGAAAGGGTGAGCATATTTTCATATTTTGCACATAACACTTGTGTTCATTTTTCAGGGAACTGTTGTCTATTCTTTTATTTTGCAGTTGGTTTCTTTTCCATATTGATGAGTAGGAGCTCTTTTATATTAGTGAATTAGCCTTTTGTTATAGGAATGACAATTTATTTTCTAGTTTGTGTTCTCTAATTTTGCCTGTGATAATTTTACCAACAAAATTTTGATTTTAATATTATCTATGTATATATTTAACAATGTATTTTTATAACATTTGTTTTTTCTTACATAATGATGGATCTAAAATTAATTTTTAATTCTTTTATTTCTTTAATACTTTTAGTATTTTATATTTTGTAGTTATATTTTTGAACCATCTGAAATTTATTTAGGTCTAAGGTTTAAAGAATAGATCCAACTTATTTTTACCCAGCACTCTGACTGGCACATAATAGTAAAAATAAATTTTGAATGAAAAGATTGAATAGGGTGGAGATACAAAGAATTGGAATTTATGGTTTCTGAGTGAAAGTAGTTTGTTTATAAGCTAGGTGAGGGGGCAACATAGGTACATTTGAAGTAAGATGACATTCAAGGTATAGAAAGAACTCAAGATAACAATATAATCATGTTCCTAGACTGTTTGTGACTACAATATTAAGTTGCTTGAACGTTCAGAAGCATGGGAGATCTTTTCAGACTGGGAAATCAGAAAGAATTTCCATGGAGAAGCCAGGATTTAAGTTTATTCTTAGGGGATGATAGGATTTGAAAAATGTCAATAAAATCTACTTTTGACTACTTGCCACAAATAAGATTTGTTTCTGTAATGTATTGATTTTTTCCCCCAAAATGGAAACACTTTAAAGTCTATAGATTTCTAAACTGAGTAGGTAGCATTTTAATTGGTAGTGTTATCAAATTAAGAAAGAAAATGAATAAAAGAAAAGCAATTTAATAAATGATTGCTTGAAATAACTTTGTGATTTATTACTCTCTACATATAGAAGAATCGATCCATGGAATTTTACAAGATAAAAATAAATGATTACTGTCTTTCATTCTCAAGGGGATAAAGAAAGGAATTGCTCTAGATTTTTATTATTTCACCTCTTCAAGCTTCCTACTGAAAAGTTCAATTTTTAAGTCCATTTGGACTGCGACAGAAGAGTTATCTGAGTGAAATCCTCTGCATACATATAGGGCTCATTCCTTAGGCCAAGGCCAAGTAAGTGCACTGTCTGTGCTTATGTGAATGAGAACATGCATGTGGACAAACCCTGCCTCCAGCAAGTGCAGAATACTGAGCAAAGCAATTTCTCTCCCAGATCTTGGTCAGATTTTGAAGAACTAAATGAGGTCCCTCAAATTATTGAAAAAAGAAAAAAAGAAAAGCATTACAATCTCAGCTCTTTGATTCAGACATTATATCTGATATTCTCTTTGGAGAAATGTCTATTTAGTTCTTCTACTACTTTTTTTAATGAGAGTTTTTGTTGTTGTTTTTGCATTGACTGCGTTCTTTATTATTAACTCCTGATCTGATATATGGTTTGCAAAAATTTTCTCTCATTCTGTGAATTGCCTTTTCATTTTGTTGTTTCTTTTGTTGTACAGACACATGAAAAGATGCTCAATATCATTCATCACAGGGAAATGCCAATCAAAACTGCAATGCAATATCACCTCACACTTGTGTTATTAAGAAGGTAAGAGACAACAAACAGGAACTGGCAGGATGTGGTGACAAGGGAACACTTCCACATTGTTGATGGGAATGTAAATTGGTCTAACCACCATAGAAAACAATATAGAGGATCCTCAAAAAGTTAAAAATAAATCTACCATACGATCCAGCAATTTCACTTTTGGGTATATACCCAAAGGAATGAAAGGAGGATTTCGATGAGATATATGCATTCGCAGCATTATTCACAATAACCAAAATAGGAAAACAACCCAAATGCCCATAAATGGATAAAACACAGGGTACATATACATAGTGGAATATTATTCAGCCATGAGAAAGCAAGATATTCACTCTCCCATGTGTGATGACATGGATAGACCTTGAACATGTTATGTTAGTGAGACACGTCAGAGAAAGACAAGTACAGTATGGTATCATTTATATGTGGAATACAAAAAAGTTAAGCCTGTAAAGAACAGAGAGTAAAATGGTGGTTACCAGGGGATGGTTCGAAGGGGGGGTTAAAAATGATGGTATTTAAAGGTATAAACTTGTAATGAGTAGTAAATAAGCCATAGATGTCTAATGTCCAGTATAATGAATATGGACAATAATATTATACTATAATTATGAAATGTAATAAATATTGCTAATTGGCAATCATATTACAATATATAAATGCATTAAAGTAACAGGCTGTACACCTTAAACAATGTTACACATCAAATTTATTCAATGAAAAAAGAAATTATAACTCTTTTCAAAGAAAAAAAGTTGATAGGCTAAAGACAAGGATCTATTTTCCTAGATAAATATAAGTTTGTAGGATGTATGTCTATGAACTCTGAGCATTACAACAGTTTTCTGTAGCTGATGCCACTATGAATTCGGGTACAGGTAAGAGAATCAAGTTGAGTGGGCTATGCAGTCAAGGGCAGACAGTTCTCTCTATTGTTCTGGCCTTCTCTGTGCAGAGCCCATGGTTTTTACCTAATACAGATCCCTGGGCATTATTTACTGGTCAAATGGTGTTCTGCAAGGGCTCATTGATCGGTTGCTAAACCACTGTGGATTGCAAGGGGAAAGGAAAACAGCACAGAAGAGTCAGGGAACAGGTAAGGACTTATTTACTAAGCCTAGATGAGTAACTTGTTGAATTAAAACTTATATTCATGAAGAATATGTCATAAGTGTGCCCCATCAAGACCCCAGTTTGTACCTTGCCATGTTTTGATTTAGGGAGCAGCTAATTTGACATGTCTGTGAAAAGAAAAAATGTTGATTTTTTTACTCATGAAACCCACATGAACTTTCAGAGTTCTCAAATCCCCAGGTAAACAAAACAGTGTCTTGTGTTATTTCCTCAGTTGGAGTCTGTTTAGAATAAAATTGAGCTATTTCCCCAATGTCGAAAAAACAGTCATTGAACATTATTCAAACAAGGAAGAACACGTAGTCTCCTCAACTTAAATATATTAACATCTATATATTTTTTTAAAAGTTAGCTTATGTTTAAACCTATTCATTATTTTAAAAAAACACTTAAGTAAATAAGACCAGTGAAGAATACCTGCCCACTAATGATGTCTTTATAGGGTTTTCAAATGATTCATATAAATGTGTAAACTTCATGCATTAAATTTTAACCACATAAATATATCTGATTTTAAGTAAGCATTTCTTATTGCTTTGGGCAAAAATCCTAATTCCTGTTTCCTTTGGTCCTCTTAAGATTTTTTTTTTTAAGCTTGAAAATTTATTTTTAAAAACATGGTACATTGTTTTGTCTCAGCATGTACATGCCTGGTTAGATGGGTTCTCATCAAAGGACGCTGGGAGCTATTGTCTGAAGTGATGTCATATTAAGTTAAAAAATATCAGCTTAACTGGTTGTTTGATATCTTGTAGGCAAAAAAAAAAAAAAAAAAAAAGCCATTAGGTGTTCTAATTTCTTTCTTTTTAGGTGTTTTTTTTTTTTTTTTTTTTTGAGTACTTGTGTACATAGAGTCTGGTCTAGTCGAGAAAAAATAAAGTAACCAGTCAGGTCGGAAATGACAGTCCTGTGCTTTGTCTCTGATTTTAAAGGATGTTGAGTCTACCCAATTCAACATCTTGTCCACTGAATTCACACTGAATGTATGAAAACCAGAAGCTGATATTTACTAATGATGATAACTTTTGTTAAGCTCTCAGGTGCTTTGCTTTTTTCCATCAATCTTCACATGTGGCTCTATGCAGAAAGATGCTATCATCTCCATTTTATAAATGAGGGCTCTGTGGCTTTGAAAGGGTAACTTTGCAAGGTGGTGTAGCCAGTGGTGGAGCTCAGGTTAAAATCTCATTCTCTACAGCAGAGCCACAAGCTCTTGCCACTGCTCAGTGGTTCTTGAACGTTTAGATTTCATGAATCAAACTTAACCAAAGTAGTAAAGGATCTCTTCACAGAAAACTACAGGTCATTGAAAAAAGAAATAGAGGAAGATATAAAAAAGTGGAAGCATATACCTTGTTCATGGATTGGAAGAATTAGCATAATTAAAATGTCCATACTACCCAAGGCTATCTACAAATTCAATGCAATTCCCATCAAAATACCAATGATATACTTCACAGAACTAGAACAAATACTCCAAAAGTGTATATGGAACCAAAAAAGGCCCCGAATAGCCACAGCAATCTTGAAAAAGAAAAACAAAGTAGGAGGGATCATATTACTAGGCATCAGGTTATACTACACAGCCACTGTAATCAAAACAGCCTGGTACTGGCACAAGAATAGTCACATAGATCAATGGAACAGAATAGAGAACCCAGAAATTGACCCAACACAATATGCTCAATTAATATTTGACAAAGGTGGCAAGAGCATACAGTGGAGTCAAGACAACCTCTTTAATAAATGGTGTTAGGAAAACTGGACAGCTACATGCAAAAAAATGAAGCTAGACCACCAACTTACACCATACACAAGAATGAACTCAACATGGATAAAAGACTTAAATGTGACTCATGATTCCATAGATTTCATGAATCAGTAAAATTCTAAAAAGCAAAACCAAAAAATCCTTAGTACTAAAATAAAGTTTACAATGTTTATATGTACACATAAATAGAAAATAAAAATGAAAAGAGATGATCATCTATTCAACACAATTTTATGAAAGAAGAGTGTTTAAATATATTTATTTTATTTTAAAATGTTAGCATGTAACTATATCATATTAATTTGTGTTTCTGGAAGGCCAGATGTCTTGCATATGCCTGATTCCTGATCTGAAGGGAAAGCATACTTTGAGGATGTGTGTAACTAATGTATTTCTGGACATTTTACCCATAAGAAGCAAGAAAGTCACACTACAGAACAAAAAACAGTTTTATTTTTATTAAAAATTATTTTTTCTTTATTGATTTTAGAGAGAGAGGAAGGGAGAGGGAGATAGAAACATCAATGAGCAAGAACATCTATTGACTGCCTCCTGCCTGCCCCCCACTGGGGATTGGGCCCACAACCTGGGCATGTGCCCTGACTGGGAATCGAACCAGGACCTCTTGTGCATGGGTCCATGCTTAACCACTGAGCCATACCAGCTGGGCGACAATTTTGGTTTTTAAAAAATTTGTTTGTTTTAGTTCATTTTAAAAAATTTTATTTTTCAATCACAGTTATACACTATTATATTAGTTTCAGATGTACAACATAGTGATTAGATATTTATAGATACCTTACAAGTGATCACCTGATAAGACTAGTAGCCACTTGGCACCATACATAGTTATTACATTATTATCGACCTCATTCCCTATGCTATACTTTACATCTCTGTGACTATTTTAATAACTGGGAGTTTGTACTTAATCTCCTTCGCCTTTGTCACCCATCCTTTCCCCCTCCCCATCTGGCGACCACCAATCAAAGAAGTTATTTCTGGGAAAGGACAGTTGGTAAACTTACACCAACATGCTTATATAAACACTAGTTGACCTTATCTTTCTCACTTTATCAAAGCCTGGTGCCAGCTGCCATGGCCCAGCACAGGTCCGGGGACAAGCATTTGGGAACCATGAAGAAAAAACACTGCTTTCCTCACCTGTGTTTTGAGATTGGGAGACAGAAAGATGGCCAGGTATAGATTTTAATATCACCCTCCAGATCTATAATGTAGAAAATGGCCCCTCCCCATGCCTGTGGGGACTGCAGCTGTCCTCAGCATCTTCCACAAGTTTCCCTGTGCTATCAGGAAACACAGCCTTTTCCCCATTCCCTAAGGCAACAAACTGAATTAGGTTTTTCTTTCCACTTTATTGTTTTCAGATGTTTGCCAACTCTCAACTGACCATTTTGTTTCACTGATAAATTTGAAGGAAATTACAGTCCATGTATACAGAAGGCCAGAAGTGTCCCCATAAGCTTCTGGAAAACAAAAGAGACAGTTTCTTTCAACTTTGGGATCAAGTAAAGAATTGGAAAAGGGGTAGCTCCATCAGTAGAAGCTAGAATGATAACATCATTAATACATCAGTTTCCAAAGTTTATATTAATCCGAGGAACACTTTCCTTCAGAGTCATTGTTAATTTAAATTAATTTAATGACAGTATTATTTATGTATGTGCAAATGTAAAACTAAGTATAAATTCTAGCTCTGGCCAGATTGCTCAGTTGGTTAGAGCATTGTCCTCATACCCCCAGGTTGCAGTTTTAACCCCTGGTCAGGGCACTTACAAGAATCAACCAATGAAAATATAAATAAGTAGAGCAATAAATCGATGTTTCTTTTTGTTGCTCTGTCTCTCTCCCTTCCCTCCTTGCTCTCTAAAATCAGTAAATAAGTAAAAATTAAAAAAAAAAAAACCACTAGGTGTAAATTCTTGATGCTTATTGCTCTTCTAATGATAAAACCAAAACAAATTTGCAAACTAAATAAGAATAAAACTCAAATTAGCAGCATTAATTTGATGTGACAGATGAAGTTTTGTCGAAATTAAATTGCTGCCCACAGTGTGAATATGTCCCTGATTGCCATGGTGCAGGTTTTAGAATGTGGCATGCCTATGTATTTGCATGCAGTGGAGTGGTCCCAATTCTTCCACCATTTCTCCATTTGAAGTTTGTATGGAGAAACTTTGTACGTTGACCTCATTTGCTTTCATTTGTCATAAATGCATCTTTTATTTCATAAATCTACCTCTGCTTTTTCTCATTAAGCTATGTTAATTAAAATACTACTTGATGACAAAGTGATCTTTAACACCTTTTTTTAGTTGTTGTTTTTTTTTTTTTCTTTTTTCTGCTGCCTGGCCCTGGAAGAACAGGAAGAGATTGTTTCTCCTTCATCATTGTATCTCCACTGCTCAAAACAGTACTCCAAGCACAGAGTAGGCCCTCAACAGTATATGTTGAATGAATGAACAAATGAATATGAGTTCTGATGGAAGGAAGTGATGGTGTAATGCTAATTGGTATAGGACAGAACTGGGTATGAACTCATGAGTGTAGGGGAAGAAAAATAATTTTCCTTCTATCCTTCTGAGTTCTTGGCTGAAACTCCTGTATATTCAATAACAGACAGATTAACACACAGGAAGTTTATTAACACATATACCTTATGTGTACATGGGAGATACCCAGGGAAAAACAAGTAACTCTCTGAGATGGCTTAGAACTTCAGCTTAAATATCATCTTCAGCTAAAGATAAAAGAAGAAATGTCTTTATGTGACCCTACTTTGTGTTACAAGTTTCTTTAGCAACCTATTTTTCTATATAATTTTGTCACTGTGTTAATGTGTGGTTGTGGTATAAGATAGAGAATCACAGAATTTTTAAACTGAGACATTAGAGCTTGCCCTCCATAGTTTTCATTTCATGGATGTCTCTCAAAAGAGGATATTCTCAACAGATTTCTTTATGTGCACAATAAAACATGACTCAATGGCACAGCAGTATAAATAATAAGTAGTATTTACAAATAGTAGAAAAATCTATATGTTTCAGATGGATATAGAACTTTTCTTTAAAACCGTGGTGACAAATCAAAATAACACAGAGAAGATGATTTTTTATGAAATATTCCAGAGATATGGTTATTTCTTTGTCCTATATTGTAAAAAAATTAAATTAAATTAATTCTACTAAAGTCAACTTAAAGTTATTAAATGGTTTAGCAGATCTGTTAGTACCTTTGTCCCTTGAACATATCAACCTAAGACATCTTTATTGATAGGCTATATGACCTCCAAGGGGATGGAAATTGTTTTTCTTGGGGGGGGCTGCAGTGGCAAAAAAAACCACCCTTAGATATTAAATGGTGTCTGGCCCTTCAAAACTCAACCTTACTCAATAAAATCTTATTTGCTAGTATTTAATTTCACTTATTAGAGAGAATTTAAATTTAACTTTATTTTTTTCCTTAGGGCATAGAAAATAAAAGTTGAGAAATGCAATCCTATGGATAGAGCAATAAATACAATGAGTGGAAAGTGCCAGAGGAAGCCAAGGAGCACTTCCTTCTGCCCCAGGCCAATTTCTTCTCTACATGTACCCATGTGGCTACTCTGCTCTCAGCGGCCTCCTCTCTGACCTTCCTCTCTGGTATTCTGGTTTGAAATATGACTTTATCTCCTGTGCCAGGAAACAGGACTCTTCCAGGCTCCCTCCTTGTCCTCACAGAGGGTAAGCAGACTGGGGTCCAGGCCTTAGCTCCAGGAGGGGCGCCTGCCTCCCTCCTGCTGGGCCTGTTCACACAGAGCACTTCCTCCCAGCTTCAGCCAGAACTGGGACTGTCACAGGCCTCCCCCTGGTGCCATGCTGAGTTGTCCTTCTCTTGCCTGGGATGGCTCCCATTTTCCAGCCAGTGCTCCTGGAGTTCATTAGCAGCTCAACAGGTCTTCATATTATTTACTGATCCTACTGGATGCTTTGGTTCTGCTGTCAATCCTTTTGAATACATGGAGAAAGCAGCTTTGATCATCCATTGATCTAGCTTCATTATCAACTAATAAATGAAAAGTCCCCTTCAGTTTGGCTGGGATATTTCTGTCTGTAATTATTGTTCTCATGTGGATGGTAAGCTCTGGACTTGTTCATTTATAATTCTGGTCCCTCAGAAAATACTGCTGATAAAAAAAAATCATTGAAATATCTAGTAAAATGTTCAGTCCTATTTTACCTCCAAAAAATGAAGGTGGGGAGAAACTTTTGGAAGGATGTGTTATGTGACCTCACATGCCCCAGAGGCAGGAAAGAATCAGTGCCCGTTGTGCATGTGACCTGGCTGCCCCATTCAGATGGTCAGTATGGGTGTGGTCCAAGCAATGACCTGAAGTTGGGGAAATCAGACTGCTACAGCCCAGCTGGGACCTTTCTGCTATTACACAGCTAGGCAATGGGGCAGCTGCCTCATCAGGGGAAGCCTGAAGATTGTTTCATGTTCCTGAAAGGATGACAGGTTTCTCTGTGTCCAAAGCCAATTATTTGAAGTGATTGCGTGCTCTCACGGAGGCGTTGGGTTCCAATAGTGGATTTCAAAGTAGTTTGTTTTGAACTTGAAAAAATCTTTTCCTATCAGAAATAATAAAGGAAGAAGAACAAAATATCAGCCCATAGAAATCAATTTAAATTCAAACCTTGATGGAATAATGTACATGTGCAATATAAAGCAGAAGGAGAATGAAATATTGTAGTTTAGAAATGAAGATGGTGTTTGCAGATCCAGTAATTATAATGGAAAATAACCAAATTAATAAAGATAGTTTCTTATTTCTTTGACATGGCTTTGCCAATGGCCTTTTTAATTAGGTGAGGATGAGAAGACATTTGGAGACTTGTAGAAATTATTGAGGGGGAATTCCCAGGACATGTAGAGGCTTTAGAAGTTAAAGAATATTTTGACTTTAAAACCATACTTTGGCCCTGGCCGGTTTTGCTCAGCGGTTAGAGCGTCGGCCTGCGGACCAGAGAGTCCCGGGTTCGGTTCCCGCTAAGGGCACGTACCTCGGTTGCAGTTCGTCCCTGGCCCCAGTTGGGGTCATGTGGGTGGCAGCCAGTCGATGTGTCTCTCTCACATCAATGTTTCTCTCTCTCTCTTCCACCCTCTCTCCCTCCTGCTCTATCTCACTCTATCTGAAGATAAATGCAAAAAAAAAAAAAGTCCTCGGATGAGGATTAAAACCATACTTTGACACCCAGGCTTTACTAGCACCAATCAGTCATCATAAGGTTCATTTTTAATCACAAAAAAGAAATGCAGAGAAAACAGAGGGAGAGTGTCTAGATGGGGTTTCCTGAAATTCAGAGTCTGAGACAAAGTTTACTGGGGAGAACCCTTGTGGATGGACCTCTGTTAGGGGGGTGAGGATGCAGGACTGGGGAAGGGGAAGTTGGGCTGAGATGCAACCATCACAAAGGGCTCAGCTGATGCCGCTGAGCAGGCGCAGACCTCCAGAGTTGTCCCATCTTCAGGCAAGAGACCAAGATATATGTCTAGTCATTGACCAGTTTCTGGATAGGGGCCACTCCTAGGGAGGGACTGTGATCTTGAGCAAGGCACCTTTCCAGCTGAGAGCCATCCCTGGAAAGCAACCAGCCAGGCAAACCCTGGGGGAACAGGGGGTGGGGTAGCTTGGTCTTCAGTCCTGAAACCACAGTATCCATGATGAGGAAGGTTTCTTTTTCTGAGGAGGCTGGGCAAGAACTAAAGAAAAATGGGAAATTGTGTTTACGTAGATGTGTGTATGTAGGGGAGACAATATTTATCTTTGGGGAATTAACCCATCTGAGAGCTGTGGAAGATGGCAAAGAGCCATGGGAAGGGAAAGAGCTGTGAGACAAGGCACTGCTCAGGCTGCAGGCTGTCCTTGCTAAGCTCAGCTGGTGGAGAGAGGGTGCTGGACTAGGGGCTGCCCCCTGCGCCCTGATGTGAAATGCAGGGAACCTCAGAGAAAGCTGCATATTCTACCTCAAGGACTCCTTCAGAAACAAGCAGGCAGAGGCCACTGGAATGGGAAAAACCAGTTGTATGGGACAAACCGGCTCTACTGACCAATTTTTGCTTATGACATTTTGCATTTTTTCTACAAAATAGTGCTATATGGCAGGAAATTATTTTTGATACTAGTGTGGAACGAATTGTATTTATTACTTCTAAGTTAACTGTGCTTTAAGGATTTTGTGACACCTTCTGAGCCACCTGGACATGCAGTATATGGTTGCAACACCAGATGGGAATTTCTGGATTCTCTTGTACAGAGTGCCGACTGGAGGAGACGCAGAGAGGCAAATAGAGAAAGGGAGTGGTCCTTGCTTTCAAGGAGATTATGATTCAATTTTGAAAGGATAGAATGCAAAGTTAGCTGCTATTCCAAATGTCAGGGAGCATTTTATTCTTCTAGAAAAGACCTTTTCTTAAATATGGAGAACGCTCAGGGAGAGAGGAGAGAGAGGGCAGAGAACAAATACATCTCCCTCTCTGTAGCTAGAAGGATCAACAGCCTGAGGCTTCCAAAGTGAGTCAACATGTTATATCGTACAAGTCCTGGGGAATCCCGGGTTTTTGCGTTTTGCTTTCTAGTTCATGTAGTCCTTTCAGTGCTTTGGAATGTGCATAACTCATATTTCAGAGGCATTCTGTAACCCATGTTCTAGGCATTGTCTCTTCCCCTCCCTTTGGGCTCGTTGATCCATAATTGACTGGTGTGCTTTTCTGGAATCGAGGTTTATCTTTGTTTGGGAAATAATTGCTTGACAGAGGCAATCCTATGTTGTGTTTCTTTGTTCAATTTTATATTTAAAAAATTACTACCTGTACAGCTTGTTTTCTTTAAGCTTTACCTTATTTAGCTCTTATTACTTGACAAATCACACGTTTGCTGTCTAGGAAATGACCTCCTCTCAAATCAGTGTTTGGTGGGAACGGCGCAGAGAAAACAGGAGTGTGGTTGAAGAGTCTGTTTCTCTTTATCTCTTGTTCCATTCTGCATGGGCTCCAGAGAACCATTAGAAGGAACCCACACCAGCCACTTTCCAACTCATTGCACTGATTATGCTTTAAGCAGATGTTTATGTTCTCATTCCTGCTGATATGGTCAGGGTGCTCTTGATAAACAAAAGATGTGGGAAAAATTTATCTCGGAGTCCTCCATCCCTCCTGCAGAAACCTTCTTCTTCTTGTTCGTTCCTTCAAACTCCAGGCTTGCTATCTCTTACTGCCACAGTTTTTTCCTTTGTCCTTCCATCTAGATAACCCCCATAGATAGTGGTCCGGCTTTCCTACCTGAGTTTTCTACACCTGTGCTGTGTAAATGCGCTCTGTTTATGGGTTTCACTGCCTTGAGACCTTGTTGGAAGACTGACCAGTTCTCTTCATAAATCAGTTCATGTTAAGCTGATTATGTGTTCATGAATTATGTTCATATTAATAGTTGATAAAAATCAACCCTGAATATGTATCTGCTTATGAAGAATCCATTTCTATTTTATCTGACATGGGTCTTTAATGCCTTAACTCCATTTGGGTTTCCCAATCTGTCTTGTATTTAGGTTAAAATTCACGGGATACGTGCAACACGTTCTTCCTGGAACTTCAAATTTACTTGAAAATTTAGTTGGGGGAAAACCCAGATTACTTACATATTAAAGCAAATAGTGATTATTACAGTGGAAACCAAAATTTCCCATATCTTAAAAATAAATCATGAGAAATCAGGAAATTTTTACTTTTGGGAAACTACTTTGGGCTAGGTCTTGAGATACCCTGGGATTCGTTCTCACTTCCTTCTCCCATCAGAGATTCTTGGATGAAAAACTGAGAAGCAGTGGCTTAAGCCAAAGTAGTTTTCAATGGTCAGAATTCTAGGCATTTTAGGAGGTTGGTGGGAAGATTTTATGTTTTTCTCTTCGGCATTTCTCTGATCACTTGCCCAGATATGAGATGTATTTCATGGGCCAGTCATGTGGGCAGAAATACATTTTTCAGGCCTGAACACTTTCTGAAACTCTCTACAAAATTGTGTTTGGTTTTATCTGTGCTTTTGCTCATGTGTCTTGTTGGGTGAGTTAGTCCCTGTGATAACATGTAGCGAAAAGATGACAGAGCTGCTTTTCAGTTTCATTTTAGTGTAAGATAAGGTCCTTTAGATGCTTCTTTATAAAGGATATTTTAAAGTTGTTGAATTATTTACTCATAGTAGACAAGTCAGTATTAAACAAGAGACTGAGTCTTCAGGGAACTTTGAAGATAAGTTCAAACTTTTAAATATGCTCCTTTGTTTTATTGTATAACAAGTTATATTCTTTAAAGAGGAACTGTGATGAGGAACTGCACAATTAATGGATTTATTTTTATTCATTTATTATTTTAGTCAGAAGATCTCCTAGAGAAAAATTATTATAGATTTGGACAATTGTTCAAATTATTCATACTTTGTTGCTTTAATGTCTACTGTGTCCAGCTGTGACTTCATAGCCCATGTGCTTTCTTATAAAAGGGACCACATTAATAGTACAGCCAAAACATTATAGTCATTTCCTTTGAAGGGAAACTTCCATTTTCATATTGTTTTCAACAAATAACTTGCTGTAACTATTGATTGAAATATGCTTACCATCTTTTGATGTATTGGGGGAAAAAAGCATATTTCATCTTCCTGTAAAGCTGGAGAGTGTTTCCCTAGAGATTACGAGGAATTTTTTGGAAAAACCCTGCCCCAAAGTGGTTTTTCTATTTTCATGAAATCTACTAGCAGAGATTTTTTTTTATCCCAATTTAAGCAGCATTCTGGGAGGAATAGCCCCTAACACCATTTATCAATCCCTTAAACCTTAGTGCTAATTTATCAGCAGCTTTCTCATTTTCAACCAAGAGCTATTGTTAAGACATCTATTTGCAAATCAAAGAACACTATTTTAATCACATTAAAGGAAATGGGAAAAAAAATAGCATAATTGTACCACTTTGACAATAAATAAGTTCATCTTTGTGTTTCCTTCCTGTCTTTGTCCATTTTCATACACACTTCTAATAATTTTTTTTGGAAATTGAGATTCAGTATTGTTTTTTAAAAAAAATATGTTTTATTGATTTTTTTTTTAGGGAGAGAGATAGAAACATCAATGTGAGAAAGAAACATTGATTGGCTGCCTCCTGCACGCCCCCTACTGGGGATCAAGCCTGAAACCTGGACATGTGCCTGGACCAGGATTCAAAATGGGACCTCTCAGTCCATGGGACGGCACTCAGTTGACTGAAGCACACCAGCTGGGACACATTTCTAATACTGATGTAATCACAGTGTTGACTCACTGTGCCTACCATGCTGTGTGGCACATGAAAGGTGCTTAATAAATCCTTGTTGAAGGAATGAATGGACTGGCATTGCATGAGAACTTCAGGCTATGTATCTGCTTTAAACTTTCATCTTGAGTGTTGCTCTTTGCAGCCAACCAGACCCATGACTTAGGTCAAGACATTATGTATAAAGGACACTAGATCAATCCACTCAGTCTACCTCTTTTCCCTGCATCATGGGATCAGTAGCCAGTAAAGGCAAACTGGACATTTAAATGCCATTTGAGGCAATAACTAGGCATGTCTTTTCAATTCTGGGCTAAACATCCTTGGTTTCAGCTTCCATTTGAGTCTTGATTCTTTTTTACAGATAAAAAGACTGAAGTTGGTCTTCTGGGCCTGATTCAGGCTCTCTCTGAAGACTTCGACTATCACCACTCTTGAGCTTCTTCTACGATTCAGGTCTCAGATACAGACTTCCTTTAGACCCCAATTCTGGCTCCAGATTGCTGAAGAGAGCAAAGCGTGAAATATATAGATCATGCCTGGGTTCATTTCTCCTTGTGAAGATTTATTTACATTGTTCAGAATCAAACACTATCTAAAAGCCCCCTTTCAACCAATCCTTCTCTTTCAACATGCCTCCTTGAGTCACTCTCATTGATCCATTTCCCCTCTAATAATCAGCCTTGGCTATCGTCCTCAAACCACTTTTTTTCCTGCTGAAAAATGGAATGTATACTTAAAACATTTGAAACTACATAAAAGTAGTTAGAAAAAAGTTTGTTAACTGGAGTATGGAGCTTGTGTTAGGTGCTCTAAACCTCTGTATATTCATCTTAAAAAAATATTTTAATGGAAAATTTTAAATATATGCAAATTTGAAAAAATAGGTACTCTGTGTACTCATTATCCAGCTTCAATTGTTATTAAAAATAGCCCAATTAGTTTCATCTATACCCTCAACCATTATTTCCTCAGCCCCAATTTTTTTCAGTTAAATCCTATATCTCCTATAATTTTATCTGTAAATATCTGAAGTTAAGGACTCCTTTCTCAAACCTAACCACAACATCAATATGACATCAAAGATATCAGTAATTTCTCAATATAATCACATTATCTTCTTTATTTTCATATTTCCTTGTCTTAGATTTTTTTAATGTAATTTTTTTTTTCAAATTTAGGTCTAAATAAGGCCATATAAGGTTGGTTGATATAGCTCTAGTCTCTTTCAATCTACAAATTCTCTCATCTCCATTTTATTTTTTCTTGTAATGTATTTGTTGAAGAACTGGATAATTGGTTCTATAGAATTCTCTACAGTCTGGATTTTACAGGTTGTATTACTGAAGAACTGTTTAACATGTTCCTCTATTCTTGTATTTCTTATAAATTAGTAGTTAGGCCCTAGCCGGTTTGGCTCAGCGGTTAGAGCGTCGGCCTGCGGTCCAGAGAGACCCGGGTTCGGTTCCCGCTAAGAGCATGTACCTCGGTTGCAGTTTGTCCCCAGCCCTGGTTGGTCGTGCGGGTGGCAGCCACTTGATGTGTCACTTTCACATCGATGTTTCTCTCTCTCTCTCTTCCTCTCTCTCCCTCCCACTCTATCTGAACAAAAAAATGAAAAAATGTCCTCGGGTGAGGATAAAATAAAATAAAATAGTAGTTAGATATTGAGGCTTAATCAGGTACTGATTAATTTTATTTTTGACAAGAACACAGTTTAGGTGACTGTGTGCACTTCTATTAGGAGATATCTAAAGTCAAATTGTCTTCTTTTTATGAAATTGGCAGCCACTCATTGCTAAGATCTATTAATTTGTTAAGGGTTGCAAAAGGATGATATTTAAATTCTATCATTCCCCTTTCATTTATTAGTCTTATCAGCTACCTGGTTACCCTAGTACACTTTGAATAGGCAAGGCTTGATACAGGCTTAATTCTTCCCCTTAATTAATTAGTTGTCAAAAACATTAGTTGGTTACTTATGTTGACACAAGAAACATCCAAATTTGTAGAGAATTTTTATGAGTATATTTGAGCCAAAACTGATGACAATTGCCTAAAATTGTACTTAAAAGAAACCAGTGATGAATATTTTTGTGAAGGGATTAATCCCTTTGGATTGTGAATAATTGTGCTTTAAATGAAATGTTTTCTTGGTTCAGATTTTGATATGTAAGATTTTTTTATAGTGAGGCACATCAACATATCTTCAAAACAAAATATTTAAAAAGCCAGAGGCCATTTCTCCTTTTGAGAATGAAGGTACTGTTGACCCTTGAACAACACAGGTTTGAACTGCTTGGGTCCACTTATGATTTTTTCAATAAATACATACAGTACTATAAATGTATTTTCTCTTCTTTATGATTTTCTTAATAGCATTCCCCCCTCTAGCTTACTTTATTGTAGGAATACAGTATATAATACATATAGCATGCAAAATATATGCTACACGACTTTATGTTATTAGTAAGGCTTCCAGTTGACAGTAGGCTGTTAGTTAAGCTCTGGAGGAGACAAAAGTTGCACATGGATTTTCAACTGTACAGCAAGGAGGTCAGCACCTCTAACCCTTGCATCATTCAAGGGTCAACTGTAATGAAATGAAAAAGAATTAATCTAGGTTTTCATTACACTGGAAAGACAAGTCCATAGACACTGTTGTCCAAAGGTCTTGAACATATAGCCTAATTAGTGTTTCCAATCTAGCTTGGAAGTGAGAGCCAGAACTCTGAAGGTATCACCCTAACTCTTAAAGGATTTTCACATGAAGTTCAACATCGGCTCTCTTCACACACCCTTGTCTTAAAAAAAATTGTAGTTCAACGTATAGCACTGCAAAGGAAGTTAATAGTTTTGTAAATAAATGTCTTTAGGAGGTGCACAGGGAAATTAAAGAACAGAAAAGAAAGGGAAAACATTAAGTGAAAAGGAAAAATGACAAGGCCAAGAAAAGACTTCTGCATCTGACTAAAGATTCATGGCTCAGAATTCTTTTTCTGGCCATGGCTACAACGTGTGGAAGGAACTTACTAAGCCAGTTCTAAGCACTTGGGTCACAATGACTTCGTATAGTGTAGCTTTGCATTAGGTCACTGGTTTTTCTTGCTCTGGGGTATTTAATCAAGAAGTATTGGAAGTGTAGTTTCTCTTTTTATAATCTTGTAGTCCTAAGGACCAGCAGTAAGAAAAGCAGAATGCAATGAGATGAAAAATAGCTTGGGAAGGTCAGCCTTCTTAATGTTCTCCTAAAGCTTAAAAATATTTTTGTTTTAATGATGGGTCAAGGTTTGAATTGGACCAATGAATATTCATGTGGTTTTATTACCTTTACTAAGTATATATAACCTCTTCATTGGACATTTTCCATCTCTTTCATCCTTTCCCTTGAACCAACCTGTGGATTCAGAACATTGGTTGCACACCCTAAGGGCGCGAAAGTCCCTTGGATTAAGTTTAACTTGAGAACATACAGTAAGCCTTTTAGATTTGGCCACATTTGCCTCTGGAACATTGTTAATATGACTAAATGAATGCTGAAAATATTTTTGAAACGTATATTTCCCCTACTCTTTTCATCTTGTTATATCAAACAGATACATGAATTTATGCAGAGTATCATCCCCAAATTTTGTCCTTGTCCTTCCTGCCATTTGAACTATAATTTCAACTTGTGAAAATGGAAAACTTCTTTGCAAATGATTTTCATGCCTATGGAAGAAGTAGCCTGGCAAAATGTGGGGGAATTAGATGACTTATGGATCTGATAAAGCTTTATGTGGTGAATTTAAGCTGAGATGCATGGCAGAGAGGTTAAATGAAATCCAACAATCAGCTATGGAACATAGAAAATCTTTTTCAGTATTCTTTTTTCTTTTCTTTTTTTTAAACAACTTAAATTTGCTACAAGAGCTTTATAAGACTCCATTACTTTCTTTTCCAATGGGAAGATGTTCTGGTAGGACTTTTTCTGCATCTGGGAATTTTACCTTGAGTTTCAGGTTTCAACTAGAAAAAAATCTTTACTCAACTTGGTGTCCTGAACTTTTCAGGTGTTGCGCCTGTTTGAACACAAGAGAATAAAATATTTCCATTCCCTGGCTCCCACTGAAGTAAACATTGCTGTTTTGGAAGGCGTGTGGGTAATAGGATCATCTTACCATATGCTTGCCTTTCTAATATGTTTTAACTCATTGTGAAATCAGCTTAAAAACTAAATACTAGGGAGAATTTTATTTTATTTTTTTCTTTATTGATTTTAGAGCGAGAGAAAAGGAGAGGGAGAGAAAGAGAGAAACATTGATGAGAGAGAACATTGATTGGCCACCTCGTGCATGCCCCCCACTGGGGATTTGGCCCACAACCTGGGCATGTGCCCTGACCGGGAATCGAACCAGCAACCTGTTGGTGCATGGGTCAACGCTCAACCACTGAGCCACACCAGTCAGGCCTAAGGAGAGTTTTAAAGGGTGATGGGTTTGAAAGAAGAAAACCTTGGGGCTAGCACTAGGTGTGATAATTTTTAAAAATTGCTTTATTAGCTTATATGCATATATGCATAACTAATGGACATAGATAACAATACTATAAAGGGGGGGCAGGAGCAGGGAGGAGGGTGTCAATGGGGGAAAAAGGAGAAACATCTGTAACAAAAATAAATAAGTAAATAAAAAAATTGCTTTATTCATTTGTTGTGCACATAGTTATTAAATACCTATTTCCTGCCAGGCACTGTGTTAGGTGCTGGGAATCAAACACTGGCCAGTATGGTCATAGTCCCTGCCTTTTATGAGACGTAGTGTCTAACAAGGGAGTCAGGCAATTAAACAAGTAACAATATGCAGTACGTACATTTTGAGATTAGTGAGATCTAATTGATTATTCAAATCGGGACTCCATTGAGGGTGAAAGGGGGAGTTCTTAATAATTCTGTTGGGCCAAGACGTTTAAACTGAGATTACCCTGGGAAAATTGGGAAGTGTTTAATCTTAGGGTTTGGGGGTCTAAAGGTTATTATGGGATTGGGAAGCAGGAGCACTTAATCAGGTCTGTGTGCAGTGATCGTGGGAAAAGGTTTCCAGGAGAAACTTACGTAGAAACTGTTACCTGTGTGTCTCCTCTTCCAGTGAGTTCTCCCCTCTGATTCCCTAATGATTGCCAGACCTTCAGAGCTAAATGTTTCCTTGTTTTATTGCCAGTTGAAAGGGGAGCCTGCTACCCAACAGCTCAACCAAGTTCTGAGAATAGAGTCTCCTTGGCCCTGACTGGCCTTTCTCTGAACCGGTCACTGTGGACAAGGGGATGGAATAGGATGACTGACCAATCCTCATGGTTGGGGAATTCAGGGTAGTGTTAGGAAGGGGAAATGAATTCATGACAAAGCAGGTTATTAATATCTATAAAACGAATTAATAATAATAAAACAAATTAATATAGCACTTATTATGTATTAGGTATTATTCTAATTGCTTTATATACATTATATTTTTAAATCCCCTAAAAACCTTTTAAGCTAGACATTATTATTATCCTTACTTTATAGCTAAGAGGACTAAGGCACCAAGAGGTTAAGGAATCTTCCCAACATCCCACATCTGGTAAGTGAGTGAGCCAGGATTCTAACACAGGCAACTGGCTCTCAGCCATTCCGCTCTCCTGCCTGGACATCCCGCGCAGCAGAGAACTGGTCTGAATGGAGTGAAGAGTGTGTAAGTGAATGATGAGAAATGCTGCTTTATATTAATGGGTGGTTTGCTTTTCTAAATCCGAAAAAAAAATAATTGCAATCACCTAAGAAGCAAACCAACCAACCCAGCTTTATTGAGAGATAATTCATACACCATACAGTTCACTCATTTAAAGTGTACAGTTCAATGGTTTTTTAGTATATTCAGAGTTGTACAACCGTCATCACAATGAATTTTACAGCATTTTTATTTCCCCCCAAAGAAACACCATATCTATTAGTAATCACTCCCCATTTTCCCTCTTTCCAGCTACTTTCTGTCTCTAAAGATGGATCTATTCTGGACATTTCATCTAAGGGGATCATACAGTGTGACTGGCTTTTTTCACTTAGTATGATGTTGTCAGGGTCTCTCTGTGTTGTAGCATGTATCAGTACTTCATTTCATTTTATGGCCTTAATAGTATTTATCCATTCATCGGTTGATGGGTATTTGGGTTGTTTCCACATTATGGATATTATGAATAGTGCTGCTATGAAAATTGATATAATAAGTTGTTTGGATAAATGTATGTTTTCATTTTTCTTGCACTTTTAGTGTCATAACTAAGCAAACGATACTATTCCCAGGTCACAAAGATTTATACCTGTTTTCTTCAAGAGTTTTATAGGTTTAGCTCTTATATTTAAGTTTTAGATCCATTTTAAGCTAATTTTTGTATATGGTGTGAGGTAGTAATAATTGAATTTCATTTTTTTGCATGTGAATATCCAGTTGTTCTAGCACCATTTATTGAAAAGGTAATTTTTTCCCCATTGAATTGTCTTGGCATCCTGGCTGAAAATAAATTAAATATAAAAATGAGGGTTTAATTCTGAACACTTAATTAGTTTCTGTTGATCTATATGCCTATTTTTTATGCCAATACCACACTTTCTTGATTTATTCTAGCTTTGTATTAAGTTTTGAAATCAGGAAATGTGAGTTCTCCTACGTTGCTCTTTTTAAAAAGAATTTTTTTTTTTTTTTTTGGTTAGTATGGGTCCTTTAAATTTCTATTGGAATTTTAGGATCAATTTGTCAATTTCTGCAAAAACTCAGGTTTTGATAGGGATTGTGATGAATCTGTAGATCAATTTGGGAAGTATTGCCATCTTAATAATATTAAGTCTTCCAGTCCACGAACATAGGATGTCTTTCTATCTATTTAGGTATTCATTAATTTCTTTCAACATGTTTTGTAGTTTTGAGAGTTTGATTTCTTTTGTTAAGTGTATTTTCTTTTGTTAAAGATGTGCATTTCTTTTGTTAAAAGTATTTATAAGTATTATATTCTTTTTGATGCTATTATAAATGGAATTGTTTTAATTTTATTTTCAGATTGTTCATTACCTGTGTATAAAACACAATTGACTTTTGTATAATAATCTTATATTCTGCAACCTTGCCAAACTAATTTATTTATTTATTTTTTTCTTTATTGATTTGAGAGAGAGAGGAAGTGAGAGGGAGAGAGATAGAAACATTGTTGAAAGAGAACATCGATTGGCTGCCTCCTGCATACCCCTCTCTGGGGATTTGGCCCACGACCTGGGCATGTGCCCTGACTGGGAACCAAACTGGCAACCTCTTGGTGCATGGGTTGATGATGCTCAATCCCTGAGCCACACCAGCCGGGCACCAAACTATTTTATTAGTTCTAACAGTATTTTTAGTGGGTTCCTTAAGACTTTCTACATACAATATTTTGTCATTTGCAAATAGCTTTCCTTTTTCCTTTTAAATCTGAACGCCTTTTATTTCATTTTCTTTCTAATTGCCTTAAATGGAACTTCTAGTACAATGTTGAAACAGAGATGAAAATAGTGGACATTCTTATTTTGTTCCTGATTTTAGGAGAAAAATATTCAGTCTTTCACCATTAAAATGTAATGTTATTTGTGGGTTATATAGATGCTGTTTATTAGATTGAGGACATTTTTTATTTTATTTGTAGTTTGTTGAGTATTTTTTTTAATCATCAAAGGATATTGGACTTTGTCAAATATATATTTTTGTATTTATTAAGATAATCACATATGGTTTAGTCTTTTATGCTATTGATATAGTATATTACCTTAATTGATTTCCAAATCTTGAACCAACTTTGCATTTCTAAAATAAATTTCAGTTGGTTGTAGTGTACAATACTTTTGTATTTGCTGGATTTGATTTACTAGCATTTTGTTAAGGATTTCATATCCATATTCATACGAGATAATAGTCTGTAGTTTTCTTTCCTGTGATGTATTCATTTTGGTATCAGGATAATTTTGACCTCATAGTATGAGTTAGAAAGTATTGCTCTCTCTTCTACTTTTCTGGAAAATTTTATAAAGAATACTGTTCATTATTTTTTAAATGTTTTGATAGAGTTCACCAGTAAAACCATCTAGTCAAAATAATTTGATCTCTTTACTTGTTACATAGGTCAGTCCAGATTTCTTTTTCTTCTTGGGTTTTGTTTTGGTACTTTGTAGAAATTTGCCCATTTCATCTAAATTTTTTAATTTGTTGGCAGGTAGTTGTTTATATTATTCCTTTATAATCATATTTATTTCTGTATGATCAGTAGAAAGATCTCCTACTTTATCCTTAATTTTAAGCTCAGTTTTTCCTCTTCTTGGCTTGGTTAGTCCAGTTAAATGCCCATTTTTTATTCTTTTCAAAGAATTAACTTCTGATTTTGTTGATTTTCTCCATTTTTTAAACTCTCTATTTCATTAATTTCTGTTTTAATTCCTATTGTTTCCTTCCTTCTGCTTGCTTTTGGTTTAGTTTGCTCTTCTTCCTCTAGGGTCTTAAGGAAGAATAGTTGTTCTATTCATTATTGCAAGTGGAGTGGTCAAGTCTCCAACTATTAATTTTGAGCTGTCTAGTTCTCCTTTCAATTCTGTCAGTTTTTGCTTCATGTATATTTTGAGTTTTTGTTGTTAGGTGTATATATTTTATAATTTTTATTATTATTTTTTAAAAATTATTTTTATTAATTTGTTTTTGTTACAGATGTTTCTCCTTTTTCCCCCATTAACACCCTCCTCCCCATCCCCCCGCCCCATTCCCAGCGTTATTGCCTATATCCATTGGTCATGCATACATGCATATAAGTTCTGTGGTTTATCTCCCCCCCCAACCCCCCTCCTCTGAGATTTGTCAGTCTGTACCCCACCTCTGTGTCTCTGGGTAAATTTTGTTCAGCAGTTTGTTTAGTTCATTATATTCCACAAATAAGTGAGATCATGTGATATTTGTCTTTCTCTGCTTGGCTTATTTCGCTTAACATAATACTCTCCAGGTCCTTCCATGCCATCTCAAAGGATAAGAGATCTTTCTTTCTTACAGCTGCATAGCATTCCATTGTGTATATATATGTACCACAGCTTTTTTATCCACTCATCTACCAATGGGCACTTGGGTTGTTTCCAGATCTTAGCTATTGTAAATAGTGCTGCTATGAACATAGGGGTACATATATAATTATTATATCTTCTTCAGGGACTGACATTTTAATCATTATAAGATGTCCTTCATTATCTCTAGTAACATTTTTTAAAGTTTAATTTGTCTCATATTAGTATAGCCATGTCAGCTATATTTTGGTTGTTGCTTGCATTATATATCTCTTCCATCTTTTTGCTTTTCACCTATTTGTTTTTTGTTTTCTTTTATCCTCACCTGAGGATTTTTTTTGCATTTATCTTCAGATAGAGCGGGAGGGAGAGAGGGAGGAAGAGAGAGAGGGAGGAAGGAACATGAGAGAGAGACACACATTGATTGGTTGCCATCCGCATAACCTGAGGTACGTGCCCTTAGCGGGAATCGAACCCGGGACTCCCTGGTCCACGGGCCGACACTCTAACTGCTGAGCCAAACCGGCCAGGGCACTTTCCACCTATTTGTATCTTTGAATCTAAAGTGTGTCTTCTGTAGAGATCATAGAGTTGGATCTTGTTTTTTGATTCAGTCTGATAATCTGTCTTTTGATTTTGTCATTTAAGTTACACTGAATGTCATTACTATAATTGGATTTATGTCTGCCATTTTACTCTTGACTTTCTCTTTGCCTTAGCCCTCTGTTAAGCTGTTTGCCTCATCTGATATCATACTAAGTTGTTAGGCTTCACCAGTCGTCAGTTGATTTCTCCATTGATAATGCCTGGTGTATAACTGCTCCACAGTTTTATCTGATTGCATTCAAGGAACAGCAGTTTTTGAGGCCAGTCTTTGAGGTGTTTTTTTTTGTTTTTGCTTTTACCTCAGGAGTACTCTTCTTGGCTATTTCTCTGGTTAACCAGCTGGCCTATGATTTAACTTATTAGGAGCTACCAGCCTCCTTTTTATTATTTACCACTAACATGTCCATTGTTTTTGAGAACATCCTTGGGCTTGAACTTCTCCACACTCTGTTTACAACAAAATCAATTTTGGGGGGAGAGCTTTGGAGCCTTCTGTTTTTAGGGATTCTCTCTCCCTCTGACCAAAACCTCGAAGTCATTTTTTGGGTACTGGGCAGGGGGTGGTAGCCTCTGATCTTCTGGCTTCACTAATCCTGATATGGAGCCTCCATCCTAAGAGTGAACTGCAGTGATAACGATTGGGTCCCTAGTAATCTGCCATATCTGGTATAAAGCCTCTCTCCTATGAGTGGGGGAGGGGGACAGGGTGGGAAACCCAATCTCTCAGCCACACTCACCAGGAATTTAGCCTTTCCACCTTGAAGCTGGCCGGTGCTCTGCCCCTCCCAGTGAGATATCAGAGCCCTTAACTGGAAGGTGAAGGGAGAGGGAGCCTCACCTTTGGACAAACCCATACAGAGTGGAGATTTTCTCCAGCTGAGCTGGAGCAGGGAGAAAGCTGGCAATCATGGCTCGAGTGTCAGGGACTCACTCTCCTTACCAAGACATCACAGATTTTCTTGAATAAATGGTTCTTCATTTTCTATATGCTCTTAGGACAATTTCTAGACTTTAAATGTGTTTTTTTTTTCATCCAACACATTTTATTATTGTTCATTTATAAATCTTTGGTTTTGTGGCATTTTTCTTTTTCATTAAATTTGACATTTGGCTTCACAGTTGTGTAAGCATTATATACATAAAGAATGTATACCTAGTTTTATGCTTGTACATATTTAAAAAGATAGTAAAATTAATTCAAATAAAAACATGAGAGGTACAGGGGAAATTTTCTCTTCAAAAGGTATGTGTATAAGACTCAAGTTTATGAGTCCATCCCACAAAGACTTAAATTTGAATTAGGAAACTGTACCAGTCAGGACAGACTAAGTTAAGCTGCAGTAACAAGCAACACCACTTGCTTGCATTAAATCAGTTGCATATGGGTAAAGAGCTCTGCTTATCATGGTCCCGACAGCAGTACCCAAACTGGTGGATCTACCTTCAGTAATACTTCTGGCTGAGGGGAATGAGTACCCTGGGGGTTTCCTGACCTCTAAGTAAAATGTTCTGGCTCAAGTAAGTCTGATGACCACACCTAACTTCAAGGAGAGAACTACAATCTTTTTGGGTGCCCAGAGGAGACAGAACCAGGAATCAGCTAAAATGTCTGCAACAAGAAGTAACCCGTATCTTTCTGTGAAGGAGTGCCCCGTGGCCTGGTTTCAACACTTTGTATTTCCTAGTCAAGTTGCAGAGAGCTTTCTTTTTTTAAATGTATTTACTTTTAGTAATTCATTTTTTTTTTTTACGTTTTAAAATCTCCCCCCCTCTTCCCTATCCCACCCCCCCACCCCCATCCCACTCAAGCCTTGTTGTCTATGTCCATTGGTTATGCATACACACATATAACTTCTTTGGTTTATCTCATCCCACCCCCTCTCCCCCCTCCTCTGAAGTTTGTCAATCTGAACCATACTGCTTTCTATGTCTCTGGCTCTATTTTGTTCATTATATTCCACAAATAAGTGAGATCATGTGGTATTTGTCTTTCTTTGATTGGCTTATTTCGCTTAGCATAATACTCTCCAGGTCCTTCCATGTTGTCTCAAAGGATAAGAGATCTTTCTTACAGCTGCATAGTACTCCATTGTGGATATGTACCACAACTTTTTAAACCACTCATCTATTGATGGACACTTGGGCTGTTTCCAGACCTTAGCTATTGTAAATAGTGCTGCTATGAACATAGGGGTACATATATTCTTTCTGATTGGTGTTTCAGGCTTCTTAGGGTATATTCCTAGAAGTGGGATCACTGGGTCAAATGGCAGTTCCATTTTTAATTTTTTGAGGAAACATCATATTGATTTTCATAGTGGCTGCACCAGTCTGCATTCCCACCAGCAGTGTACCGGAGTTCCCTTTTCTCCACATCCTTGCCAGCACTTGTTGTTTGATGATTTGTTGATGGCAGCCATTCTGGCAGGTGTGAGGTGACACCTCATCGTTGTTTTAATTTGCATTTCTCTGATGATTAGTGATGTTGAGCTTTTTTGCATATGTCTCTTGGCCATTTGTATGTCCTGTTTGGAGAGGTGTCTATTTAGGTCCTCGGCCCATTTTTTAATTGGGTTCTTTGTCTTCCTTTTGTTGAGTTGTATGAGTACTCTATATATTTTGGAAATTAACCCCTTATCTGAGGTATCATTGACAATTATGCTCTCCCATATAGTGGGTTCCCTTTCCATTTTGTTTCTTTTGTTGTGCAGAAGCTTTTTAGTTTGATGTAGTCCCATGTATTAATTTTTTCTTTTGTTTCTCTTGCCTTAGGCGTTGTATCAGTGAAAATTCTGCTGTGTGTGATGTCTGAAATTTTGTTGCCTACATTTTCTTCTAGAATTTTTATGGATTCACAATTCACATTTAAGTATTTTATCCATTTTAAGTTTATTTTTGTGTATAGTGTAAGTTGGTAGTCTAGTTTCATTTTTTTGCATGTAGCTGTCCAATTTTCCCAACACCATTTATTAAAGAGGCTATCTTTACTCCATTGTATTCTCTTGCCACCTCTGTCAAATATTAATTGAGCATAATGTCTTGGGTCTATTTTCGGGTTCTCTGTTCTGTTCCATTGATCTATATTCCTGATCTTGTGCCAGTACCAGGCTATTTTGATTACAGTGGCTTTGTAGTATAACCTGACATCTGGTATTGTGATTCCTCCTACTTTGTTCTTCTTTTTCAAGATTGCTGTGGCTATTTGGGGTCTCTTTGGTTCCATATAAACTTTTGAAGTTTTTGTTCTAGTTCTGTGAAATATGTCGTTGGTATTTTAATGGGGATTTAGACTTTACATTTTTTTTAAAAAATATTTTTCATCAACTGTAATTATTTCATTGGTCCTCAGGGCTTCTCACATGGCCATTCTGAAAGTGGAACCTATAGCCATTTCTTTTCAACGCACTCTAAAAATCTTCTTAAATGTGAAAGAAACATTTCAGATTGGAGCTGTGCTTTGGAAAACTGAGATAAGTAAAAATTCTGACAGTGAATGAAGATTTATGTGTAGTGGTCAAGGTCCCAGTAGGAAACAGATGACCCACACAAAAGATCATCTAAAGAGGATACTTAAATAAAAATGTGTGGGCAAGGTTAAGTCAACCACTAAGGGACAGTGATAGGGAGTAGCACCAGCAGGAAGTGGCGCCACTCCCTGCGTGGTCTGAAGGAGGGCACTGAGAGGTTACCAGAAAATTGTGTGAGCTGGAGCTCTCCTGTCCCGCCAGACAGGAACAGAGGGCTGGTGTCAAGGATTGCAAGCACTGCATAACTGAGCCTGAGGGAGAGAGGAAGGAGGAGTGAGTGGGAGGAAATTCATTTCCAGAAGTGCTCACTCCTTTTACCCTCTGATCTCCTGCCAGTGCCTCTCATTGGCCAAACCTAATGGAAGCCAGAGGGCAAGTGAGCTGGAGATACATGATGCACAGACTACAGCCTCCCAGGGAACAGAATGAGGCAGATATAGAGTAGATCTGCAGACACAAATGAGAACACCCAGCCCAGTGGGCTTCCCTTCATGGCAATGGCACTGCTGTGACCTGCAATGCTCTAATGACTAGATCCTTTGAGAGAACAGTAGAAAGAAGGCACTGACCAAATGACATTGATCTGCTAATAGTCTCACATCCCCCAACATGTGCCCTCACCAGAGTACACAGTGCTCACCCTCATTTTCATCAGGAATCACATATTCAGTGCATTAGAAAGGCCAAAGGCAACTTTCAATGACACGATAAACCAAGGAAGTGGATGCAAAGATGTCAGCAGGATTTGTAGAGCTCTGGGAAACTAGCATGGTCGAGGCTTTCTGTTTAAGGTATAGACTTGAACAGAGGAAAGCTGCCTTTGTTTTGTGGATCATATCAACTGTCAAACGTGTGATCTAACAGCTACATTCACTTAAAAGGCAGAGAAAAGAGAAAATTTGTGAATGATCTCACATCACCCAATACTCCACCGTTGGTGTTACTGAAATGCCTGAGTAACAGCTCATAAAATAAACTGGAATAACTTAACTCAGGCTGATGAGTACATGTATAAGCTTGCAAATAAGCAAATCACTGCCTTCAGGTTGCTTGGAGGCAACTCCTTGGCTTCAGGAAAGCATGGGGGATGACAGCTTCACCATGTTAGCGTGGCTTTGTGCAAGCACTTGCTAGAGTTCTGCCAGGAATTACTATGAGTTCAAAGCTTCCATTTCCCCTTTTTACTCTTTTATCTTTTTTCCTTAACTATTTTTTTCTCTTTACTCTCCCTCAGGCTTTTTATCTACTCTCTGCTTCTAAGGTCTCAAAAAGATGCTGTCTCTGCTTTCTCTTTCCTATGACCCATAACACCTTATCCTGGTGTCTGGTGATTCTTCCCTGGCCACACACACATTCACTAGTGCTACCTTCCACTTGATGCAGAAGGGTCCCTTCTTTTTAAAAAATATTTTTTTTTCTTTATTGATTTTTAGAGAGAGAGGAAGGAAGAGGGAGAGAGAGATAGAAACATCGATGAGAGAGAACACCGATTGACTGCCTCCCGCATGCCCCCAACAGGGGATTAGGCCCACAACCTGGGCATGTGCCCTGACCGGGAATTGAACCAGCGACCTCTTGGTGCATGGGTCGACGCTCAACGACTGAGCCACACCGCCGGGCAGAAAGGTCCCTTCTTAGCAAATAAACCCCCCACTGACCTTTTTTTGGTCCAAAGTAGACCTGCTGCCCCTCTTCCCATGCATTCTGCATCCTCCTCTGGAATAGTTTCAGGCTAATAGCAGTTTTAAGTAAGGCACAGCTTTTCTTTTTCCAGAAAGTTGGGGGAGGTAGGACAGGAGGAGAAAGGATTAAGTGCAATGGCAATAGGGCTCTGGAGCCTTTGGGCCCCAGGTAGCAGATCATATTTTAACATCTGTGGCTGAAACTAAGCTGTAAAACTAGGAGAAGATTGTAAATGCTTTGTGTTACAACACACAGATAACACAGCCTGACTATTCTTAAGGAAAAAATTATTCTGACACATTAAAATGGAAGGAAGACTTTATTCAGGACTATTGCCGTAGATGTCGAGACTATCGCAATTGAAGAGAGAGATTGGGCTCATCTCTGAATATAGCAGACAGCTGAGGATTTGTAGCCAATGAGGAGAATGGGGGTGGGGGTGTTAGTGGATGGAGAATTGTTAAGAGGAGACATCAAGGGTAGGGGAATTCTTGTTGAAAGCAGGCCAGGATGATCAGATGTCAAGGGGAGATTAGGAATTTGATTAAATTGACTCAGTGGGATCTTGCTAAACTGAGGTAGGTAGGCTAAAGATAAGGCCCAAGGACAAAGCCGAGTTGAAAAGAGGGCTCAGAGGAGCCTGTCTAAAGTTTGGACGAGGAAAGTTCTTGTCGCTCTCCATTGTAGTGTCCACTTGCAAAGCTTAACTTGGACTTGCAGCCTTGTCCTTATGTCAGTGGCTATGCTGACCCAATACACTAGTACACACAGTCTTCATGAAAAGAAAGCAAGTGTTGCGGGAAAACCCACTTCCTATGGATGAAGCAAACGAACTCACAGGAACTTCGTTTTAACCAGCTCTATTCACCTCCTTGTCCTTGCTTTGCTCGAAGTTAAGTGCACTATTGCATTATAAGCTGTGGGATTTTGATGTGTGTAGTGTGTGATATCAAAATTATGAAGAAGGGTTCTACGGGATATAGTAAAATCTTTGGAGAGACATGCTCGGTGGCACAGAGAGCAGGCTGGAGATTTTCTGGTAAACACGAACTCGGTGGTAGGGTGTGACTTACACTTCCCCTGCATGGTTTGGAGTTAAACCAAACCACAGTGGATGCGAAGGAGGAGAACTCCCATTCTGAACTCCTTTGCTGTTCAATGAAGACTGAAGTCACAATCCCCACTAATCAGAGATGAGATGTCTTGGTTTCAACAGGAAGAGATGAGAACGCATGGGTATGTTTGTAAGCTAATCTCCCCTCAGGTGCCTTTCTAAAGTCATAGTGCACATAAAGAATTTTAATGGCAAAGCTTGTATTGATAAAACAATTTTCATTTGAGCATTTGACCCTTTAGGCGGTTAGATATACTTATAGAAAAAGAAAGGATTAAAAAAAAAAAAAAGAAATGAAATTATACATTTATTTCAACAAACCTGGCTTAAAATTTAAGAACAATACCAATTCTATTATAATTATATTGCTACGATGAAAATACTCATTCTAAATCACTAAAAAGTTAATTTCAAGGGACTCTGCTTAGCACTTTCAGAGAAGTACTCTTTATATTTATAGACTTATGTCATCAGAATTAGAAGGAACCTTAGATATCATGTATTCCACCTCTCTCATTTTCAAATGAACAAATTGAAAATTAAGAAAATGAGCTTTTGGTAGGAAATACCAGTCATATAGGCTTTTTTTTTTTTTTTTTTTTTGGTTCGTGCATGTAAATTCTGATGCTAATACTTTCATTCACTATAGTTTTGTGCTTTACTGCAGTGATTTCTAAGAACATAACAGAAATGTTTTAGTTAAAGAAAATGCCGACTTTGGCACCAGAAGACCAGAAATAGTGCAGCAAAGCATGGATTCCAGGGAGATTTGAGATTGGATTTCCACGTGGAATTTCACCAAGAACCATTTCCCATCCCTTGATTATAATGTTTTAATCTCCTGTTTATAATTAAGTGTTTGAATTGAATTATAAAAATAACTTTCACAAGCATAAGAGAAAAGGTACTAAACCACCCCATCTCAAGGCTCATTGACAAGTGAATCATTTCTCTCTGGAGATGCAGCATATGGGGTATGGTGAAAAATGCAGGGGTTAGTGACTTCTTGTGGGATCATAACATTTCGGTCGTAATTTTTTTATTTTAAGGAATGGTTCACAATATTCTTTTGGGACCTCTGTACTCCATGGGTGAGCATAAACCCCCAACTCAAAGGGGAGTCTCTTGATCGCTGATCCCTCTAACAGGCTGTGGATGAGACTTATCTAGAAATTGCCATAGATTGTGAGAAAAAAGAACAGAACACAACTTCTTCAGTGAAGATAAACTTCACCCCAGGCAGGGGAGTGGCAGATGTGAAAACATGAAAGAAAACAGGAAATCTTGAGAGTCTGGAAGCTGATTAGTACATATCTGTCTTTTAGGAGAGTTTGTGGTAAATCAAAAAACCTTCTTGTGATCCTGATTGCCTCAGAGCCCCTGTTTCTGAGAAACGACCCTTTTAGTCAGCCAGAACTCCAGATGGCTCTGGGTTATCACACTTTTCTCTGAGAACCTCTGGCTGGGTGGGCGATGCAGATAATCAGACAGGGAGCCAAAAAGTGATATCCCATTTCTAATGGGTTCAGTTCCTTGCTACCTTGGGCGGAAGCAAGTGGTGGGCCTCATAGGAGTGACTACTTGGCTCGAACTGCTTCATGCTAGCTGTGGGAACAGACACAAGTTGCTTAAGCCCATTCAGGGTCAGCTTCCTCATGTGCAATAAAAACTCAATGACCTTACAGGATTGTGGTGAAAATGAACTGAGCCCGTGCATGTGAGGGGCTCCGCGCAACCATGCCAAGGGCTTTGATAGGCCAGTGTCTTCCCAGCGATGTCTCTGAGCTCTCAGCTTGAGAACGGCCAGACCACCTGACTGGCACCCACTAACTCATTCAACACACTCGTGGAGGGTGTCTGCCCCTACTCAAAGCTCTCTGCTGGTGTGTAAAAATGTGGATTGCTTAAAAGAAAATCAGGAGAAAACATTTGCGGCTCCTGTTGGCATGTGGGCTGGTACTGACTGTAGAAATATCTCCGTGAAAAGTTAAAAGACTCCCTTTCTGACACCGAAGACTCATGATTACAGTGCAAATGTTTCAAATCTTTCTTTGGAAGACAACTAAATGTCTTGCTGTGGTTTTGCATGCCTTAAAATCAGGAAAAACAACAAACAAAAGAACAGAAACCAAATGACCAAACCAGGCTGAGCCGCCTTGAGGGGGCAGCTCTGTTCCCAGCTCCCAAGTCCTGCAAGGAGAATTCTTTAAATCTACTTGCTGTCGGAAGTTAGGCAAAGCCATCGTTGTGGAAATTCAAAACGGCAGCTCTTAACTAAGGACATTTCTTCTTGGAAATGTGTGTTTTTAAGCTACCTGGCAGGGCTGCCTCTACCCACATTCCTGGGGCACCCCCATGGGTGTGAGGCTCAGGCTGTACTTTCCAAACACCAGGCTAGGACGGTCATTCTTTTTTAATAATCATGGTACAAGTCTAGTTTTTCCACCTTGGTCATGTCTTCCTTTCAGTAAATTCTCACACAGGTTACCAGAAGTGTCAAAGAATATGAACATTACTGACATACTGCTGTCAGTAACTCAGGTAGGGAGGTCATTCCAGAGTAGGGTGAGGGTTAGGGCTAGGGTAAGGGCTGTTGCAGACTTAGTAGAAAGAGCAGATCCTTGGAAGTTGGACAGACATGACAATTCAAATCCTGACACAGTCACCTGGGGGGTGTTTTTGCATCTGTAAAGGATGGTTGACACCTACCTCATGACATCTCCGTGAAAATGAGATAACACATGCAAAGCATCCACCCTTTGTAAAATAGGTGCTCCAGAGGTATTTTGGGGGTGGTGGGTCGGGAAGCACCCCAAAGCCAAGGTGTTGCATAATGTAAAGGAAGCCATGCCGTGTAAACAGAGCCTATGGATCCTTTGTCTTGGTGTGGGCATCCAGTGCCCAGGCATGGTGCAGTTGAGACTCTCTGGTTACCTTTAGTAGCAATGCACCTTTCCAGTTAGCACAGACTTCAGAACCGTGTTTTTTGGCACAGAGTTCAGTCTTGAGAAGACAGAAAGTTAAGGGCAAACTTGAGGACTCCTTTGACCATTGTAGTTTTGCCTTCTAGTAACTTCTGGAGCTTTGAGAACTTTCAAGTGTCTTAGATTACGCCTCTAATACTTATTTGCTGCAAACCAAAATATGAGCCAGGGATCCCAGAAGGTGCCTCAAGGAGGGCCAGACTGCTATCTGACTTGTTAAGTTAATTAAACAACGAGGCCGGTGGACTGAGGGGGCTCTAACGCCATGAGGGCCTATGCCGCAAACCAAACCTGAGCCTGCAAGTGCCTCAGGTACGAAATCTGGATGGGACAACCGATCACAAGCAACCAGCTAGGCTTTCCGCTATAGCCAATCAAATACTTTTCTTACTTTGCAGGCATCTCTCCCTTGGCTCCTGTGCGTGGAGAGCTCCTAACCACTTTTGATTTGAGGCTGTCCTATTAGAATTGATTTTTGTTCAGATAAACTCTTAAAATTTTTAGTATGCCTCAGTTTATCTTTTAACCCCCGGTGGCTTGTGGACACGGGATCTGTGACCTCTGGTAAAGTGTCTAAAGAATGCTTTCGATTCTTGGAAGATTAAAATGATCATCTATTTCTTATTCCCAGACACCACCTCTGGACCCTACCAGAGACCTGAGCTGAGAAGCCAGACTGGCCAGGTTGCAGCAGTGGGGAGTGCCTGCTGAGTGAGGCCCTGTTACCAGATGGGTTCATTTCTTTGACAGGCTTCTGGAAGATTCTGTGGAAGCTGCTCAGTAGCACAATGCTCTTGCCCTCAACATTCCATTCTTTAGCCCCGATGCCACCGCCTTCAAGACAGACACACATTTCTCCTAACCTCCACCCTAGGCAAACCTCTTGAAACACGAGAGAGCTCTGATTGCAGGACTTGGCTTTCTATTAGATCACATCTCTCTGAACTATGTTTCCTTTCTGGGCACGCGGACTGAACTGTTAGGGGTTCTCCACTTTATCGTCCTTCAGCGTCACCTGGAGGTGCTTTTTAAACGCCTAGGCTTGGGTTTCTGGGATCTACTCCAGGTCTATTTCATCTGACTCTCTGAGGGTAGAGCTCACTTTCTCCAAGGGATGCTGATGTACATTCAGGTAGAGAACCACAGGCTGTGCTAACTCCAAGCCCAGGCTCCTTTAGAGATCTCAACACTGGAGCAGGAGAAAGAAAATCTTTTATTGCACACAAAAAATTCTCATTTTAGTGTGGGGTGTGGCTTTGAGGAATTTTATTCTGCTCTTCTCCAGAAGCTTTCAGATAGCTGAGAAGAAAGCAATGTTGTCAGAAATAAGAGCAAAGTCTCAGCATGAAATGCTGTCAGCAAGACCCTCTAAGAATTGGAGGAGAGGCCTGTCTGTGAGTGGGAACATTTAAAACTTGCTTTTATCCAACTTATCACTCCCATTCTCTTCCACTCCAGACCTGAAGGAGACAGTCACACAGACGTGCAAACAGATGAGTGTGGTCACGGTCCGGCACGTCGGAACAGGCTGCACCAGCCTCAAGACAGGCTTCTCTCTCTCCACTGTCCTGTGGGCGTCAGAAAGGCTGTGGGATTGCAGGAGTTGCCACCTTCTCTGATTGATACTTGGGAATGACACTCAAGATCTTGGCTTCATTCATTTACTCAACAAATATTTGTTAAATGAGTGACTTTGCAGTTGCCACTGGGAACCCTACTAGAGCGATGACGGATAAAGTCTGAGAGAGGGCATAGGCAACACAACCATATGAAAAGGAAAAAAAAAAATGCTACCTGGAATTGATGTCTTAAAAATAGCAAATTTATTTTAATCCTAAATGGGCACCAAGAGGATTCTGATGGATGCATAATGTATGCAAATATATGCAAATTCAGGTACCAATTATACAAAAGAGGATTGGGTGGCATTTGGAAAGAACAGTCATGCTCTAAGCTGTCACCTGCCAGCCTGCTTTTTCCTGGAGTTAGATGGCAGGAATTAGAAGCAAAGAAACCTCCTTTCTTGAACTTTCACCTTCAAGTCTAATTTAAGCAGCTGTGAGTTTTGAAGTGGTGGGACTGCTTTGGTTGGCATTCAGGAGCTCTGTTAAAGCTTGTGGCAGGACCCCGATTCTGGAAAGAATAATATCTTCCTATGCAAACTTTGCTAGTGTCTTGAATGGGCTGCTGGAGGAATGTCGGCAAGATGCTTTGAATTCATGAAAATGAGACAGGTTTTCGTATTGCTAGAAAAGCAACAAAACCAAATGCCTCAAAATAAGAGATAATATTTCTTCTAAGGAGACAAATTACAAATGTGTATCTGTACACACACACACACACACACACACACACACACACACACACATGTGTACCATCACTTTAAAATAGAGCTAGTGAATTCTAGCTATTTCTCTAGTGAACCCCCGTTCTGCCCCATTCAGGGCCAGCGGCTGATCACATGCAGAGTTGACTGCAGCTCCCTCCTCTGTAAGAGTGTTCCCTCTAGACCACTGAGTCAGCATCATTATCCAAATAAACATCTGCTATATTTTGTTGTTAGTAATGATAATGACTAGCTGGGATCACTAAGGATGGGCTTAACACATACCATCCAAATGGAAAATTTGAGAAAATTGGAAACTTTTGAAAAACTGCAATTGTGTTTCCCCATTACTTTAAAAAACAAGACTCTGCCTTATATTATTGTCATTCTGTTTCATTAGAATGCTCAGGACATCAGCCCTATAATTTACAGAGTCCAGGGTTTTACAAAGCATTGTTGGATAGAGAAGGGATGTAGGAGGCTGAGCCAAGGTCTTCTGAAGGTCTTTTAAAGACTGTAACGAATTCACGGAATGCAGGAGCCCATCTGATAACCTTTGGGTTGATAAGGGATGTTAGGAGAGAGTTCCTTGTCTTGGAGATCTGGGTGGGAGGGCTTCCCCAGTAGATCAGTGCTGGAGGTCTCCTACATGCAGAATGCCTGTCATGTTGCATGCTAGGAGGAAAGGCTGCCAGGACAGAGTCCACAAGCTCAGGGCTGTGCCTTACTGGATCTGGCATGACCTGAAAGTTGGCCCTCGCTAAGTCAACATGGGGAACTCTCCCATAGGAGAATCCTGTGGTGTGAGGTCCGAGCCCATGCTGACACGTCCATGGGGATAATGAATTGCAGTATCTGATGGAAAGCAGAAGCTTCTCTGAGAACCATTCCTGCGTTTTCTATTGTTGTGACCACCACACTCAAAGCTTTCTGTGTGTCTCAGAAGCAAATGGAGCTTTATTAAACTCTAGAGCAATTTCTAAAGTGAGTTCTCTCAGCCTCAGAAGCTAGTGCTGGGAGACGGACCCTAGGATAACTCTTCTCTGAGAGATGAGCTAATTCACATTTCCTGAACATAAAGTGAACACATGTAACAGGCAAGCTTCTCAGCTCAGTAGTTCAGTAGATGTGAAAGCAAACTCAGATTGGCAAGTAAGAAGAGTGAACTAAGGTGACGCTCCCTATTCATCAGTTTTCTCATCTAGACAACAGGGCAGAGATGGGTCCCTCTGTCAGGGGAGGTAGGTACTCATCGCCTTTGGGCTTTTTCTCAAGTTTCCATTTGGAGAAGTACTTAACCTTTCTTCATTCTTCTGGAATCCCTATGTCTCTTCCAGGCTTTGTTTTATAAGAGTATAATTTCTGGAAGAGACAAATGTCTTCATTTCCTAAACTGGTGGGGGTTGACTCTGAATGGGAATAGAGTGTAAATCACCTATTCTAATTGTGGGATTGAACAGCATCAAGAACTTTGCAGTCATTAAATGCTCCACCAGTTTTAAGGATAATGCATTTTTCATGTCAGTTTTATATCACACAACATTTATATCAACTAGTTACAAATATGCTTCACTCTGAAACTCTCTGAGGCCTAGCCAGAGCTGATGAAAAGTCAAATATGATAATGAAAGACCAAAACACCTTTACATAGTTTTCTTAATTCTGTATCTATACTTATTCCAAATCTATTTGGACTAAGTAGATGGATCTATTCATACCATTCTGACTTTATCTCTGGGAGAGGTAGTATATTGGTTAGAAATGCTTTTGCCTACAAGCACAATGAGAATCTAAAAGTGGTTTAGGAGTTAATTTTTCTCACAGCATCAAAAGTCTGGAGATAACAGTTTTCTGATTGTTTTGTTAGCTTAATATTACTAGGGTTTGTGTTGCTGTAATTTTCTTGACTTTTTCCTCATGGTTGCAAAATGGCTGCTACAATTCCAGGCATCAGGTCCTCTATTCAAAAGCCTGTAATGAGTTCACAGAATGCAGGAGTCCATCTGATAACCTTTGGGTTGAAAAGGGATATTGATGAGTATGATGATTTAAAAATATGGCCTCACCCTGGCTGGTTTGGCTCAGCGGTTAGAACGTTGGGCCACAGTTCAGAGAGACCCAGGTTCGGTTCCCACTAGGGGCACATACCTCGGTTGCAGTTTGTCCCCGGCCCCGGTTGAGGTTGTGTGGGTGGCAGCCAGTTGATGTTTCTCTCTCTCTCTTCCTCCCTCTATCCCTTTTACTCTCTCTGAAGATGAATGCAAAAGTATCCTCAGGTGAGGATTTAAAATATATATATATATATATATATATATATATATATATATATATATATATACACATACATATATGTGTATATATATATATATATATATATATATATATATATATATATATATGGCCTCAAATTCTTTGACACATCTCCCATTAAGAAGTGGGGCCTATACTCACTCTCTGAGTAAGTTTGAGACTACTTCAACCAATAGAGTATGGTAGTGGTGACATTATGTGACTTTTGAGGGTAGATAAAATGGAACACTTACTCTCTGAATGCTCCTCTTGGGACGCTTCCTCTTGGAATTCTCCCTTTCAAAATCCAGATGCCATTGTGTGAGAAGCCCAAGCTATATGCAAAGCCCATTGTAGGTGGTTTGGATGACAGTTCCAGCTGAGCCACCCTAGCCCATGAGGCAGAGATGGAAGTGAAGAAGCCTCCAGATGATTCCAGCCCCTAGTTTTTTGAAACACCCTGAGATAAAGCCCCAGACTTTGTGGGGGAGAGACAAGCCCTTCCTACCATGCCCTGTACACATTTTTGACCCCAGAATTAATTTGTGAGCAAAATAAGGTAGTGGTTGCTTTCCACCATTAAGTTGGGGGTGGCTTGTTAGGCAGCCACGGATGTTCAGAACAAGGAGAAAGGGCAGTGCCAAGTACATCTTAGTTCCTGACTAAGAAAATAAAAACGTTCCCAGAAGGCCCCCAGCAGAATTCCCTGCATAACTTACTAGTCATGACATGGCCACACCTATCTGCAAGAGAAGCTGGAAAAATAAGAAACATTTTTGATGAAAGGTGATCTGTTTCTGGAGGAGGTATGACAAATAAAAAAGAAGTCTAATTAGCAAGGAGGAGCAGGGAGAATGGATATTGGATTGGTAAGTAACAGCGTCTACCATAGTAGCATAGGGAATATTTTGAAATACGTCATATAAGTGAGCATAGCTAGTATACATGTGTGGTTTAAAGAATATTAATAAAATACTTGTATACCCACAACGTAGATCAAGAGAGAGAAATCACTAACAAATCTGAACCCCTCCCTCGTCTGAGTCCTTCTCTGTTTACAAACCACTCCTTATCTCTACATTTTCTCAGAGTCTTCTGAATTTTGTGTTTAAAATTCCTTTGCTTTTCCTTAGCATTTAACATAAGAATATATTTTATTATTTCATTTTGCATGTTTTTTGATATATATATATATGTATAAATATTCCCCTGGAATTTGATATTTTTTCTGCCCAAACTTATGTTCCAGGGATTAATCCACATTGCTCTGTGGACCTGTAGTTCATTCACTTTCATTACTGCATTGCATTCCATTGCATGACTATATCACAGTTAGTTTGTTCATTTTCTTGTCAATGAGCATTTAGATTGTGTCCAGCATGTTTGCTATTTTGATTTATTATGCTGTTATGAGTATTCTTATAAATGTCTCCTGGTATATGTACAAGAATAGCTTTAGGAAACATAATTAGGAATGAAATTGCCTGATGGAAGGGTATATACATTCTCAAGTTTTCTAGATGATGGCAAATGTTTTTCAAAATGGTTTTATCAATTTGCCCTCTCTCTAAGACCATGTACTTATTCTTGTGGTAGTACAAGCCTTGATAAATTTTGCCAATGATGGGTATAAAAAGGTATCTTCTTGTAGTTTAAATTTGCATTTCCTTGATTACGGATGAGTTCAGGTGTCTTTTATATACTTATGCTCGTTCGTGCTTCCTACTTACTGAAATGTCTGTTTAGAACATTTTTCTACTGGATTGTTTGACTTGTTCTTATTAATTTGTAGGGAGTGACTGTGTATTACGGACACTGCTTCTTTGTCAGTTATGAACAGTAAATATCATCTCTCAGTTTGTAACTTGTCTTTTTACTGTTATTTTTAGTTGCTTTCAATAAGCAAAAGTGATTTTTGTTCTTTAACTTCTACAGTGCTTTTCATTTAAAACATTATTGGTAATGTTGTGAATTTCAGTTCCATGGGACAACCTGGGATTTGGGGATCTGTACCAGTACTTGAGTAAGTGTCTTGGGTTAACTCTGCCCTGGAGTTCCCTACATGGAGCTCCAGAGAAACCATGATGGGTCCATGCTGCTCTGTGTATTTCCATGTTGAAGCCAAGTTGGAGATGAGGCAATTGACTGAATAAATCGATCTCACCAGATTGAGTCTAAGATCCAGAACTAGACAAGTCTCAGGAAAGTCAGCTTCTGTGCCTGGGCAGGGATTAGGCTAGCAGGTTCCCTAGCCCCTCTCCAGCTATCACGTCATAGCCCCGTGTGGAAGCCACAGTGAACAGAGAGAATTATGCTTCCCTGCAGTCCTGACTCTGAAGATGTAGTACCTCTTCTTCATGCCAGAGACTGGGTGCCATGGAGAAGGAAGCAGTCTTTCTTTTTCATGCTCCCCTTCTGATTTCTGGTCCCGTCACTACAACCGACCTCATCTCTCTCCCTAGTTTATGTACCCAAGACTGACTGAAATAAAAGTTGTGAAGTAGATAAAGTTGGTCATTGGGTTACGGTAACACCTTCCACTCCCCGGTGGTCACTAACAGCTGCCAGACACAGTTAGCTCTGTGTGGCAGAGACAATGTGATATGTGCACTATATTGTTCCCTGTCCGTGGCCACACAGGAAGACCACATTCTCCAGCATACCTTGCAGATTTTCTGGGGCCATATGTCTCTTTTTGTCCAGTAGAACTTGGTCAGAAGTGATACAGTCCATGCCAAGGCTGAGCGCATAAGAACATCTCATGTGATCCTCCATCTGTCTCCCACAATACTGGAAGCATAATATTTCAGACGATGTAGCAACAGCAGCATCCCGAGTCCCTGAGCCATCCTTGGAGGAAAGCTGCGTAGGGCACTTACTCAACCCGAGACTTAAATCTGAGCTAAACCAGGTTGCATTGGGCTACTGGGTTTAAGGGATTTATTTGTTTCTACAGCATTGTTTAATTTGCGCTTATTGATACACCTTCTCAATAGGTGTTGCAACAGAAATTCAGTATGAAGGAAAATAAAGTAAAAGAGAGGATTGCTAAGGAAATACTACCCCTTCAAATTAAAATTAGTTCAGTTTTTTAAATTTTTTAAATCCTCACTCGAATATATTTTTTTATTTATCATCAGATAGAATTGGGGAGGGGGGGGGGAGAAAGAGAGGGAGAGAGAGACACATCGACTGGTTGCCTCCTGCATGACCCGACCAGGGCCAGGGACGAACTGCAACCAAGTACGTGCCCTTGACCAGAATCGAACCTGCCACTCATTGGTCTGTGGGCTGACGCTCTAACCGCTGAGCCAAACCGGCCAGGGCAAAAATTAGTTCAGTTTTTAATGCCGTGTCAGACTCAATGCACACTTAGTCTGGGTCTCTGAGCATGGTCTACCCTAACTTGCTCCAGTACTCTCACTTCACATTTAATACATTCGTTTTATTTTATAGCCATTGAACAAGAGTTAGTTGCCTCCAGTTCATACCAGTCAAAGAATTATGTAATATAAACCATTACACCCCCACCCCCAATATATTCAATTTTATTTCAGGAATGTTAACTACTACAACAGAGTAATAGTCAAACAAAATACGCCTGCCTAACAGTGAACAATTGCAATATTTTAAAAAAGGGAAATCTTCGGGCAAACATGCAATGAACTTGAGCAAATGTATTTCAGGCATTCCAAGCTGAGTTGGTAAGTTGTTAGGCAGTCTTTGCTTCGCTAATGCCTTTTTCTATATTCTCTAAATACCGGCCTGTTTCTCCACTATATTTCTGGGGCATGCAAAATATTTGTATGTCTCCTCCTGCCAACTCACACATACTATGTTTAAAATACCCCATGGAGTTTTAAAAGATTAATGGAGTTTAGTGCTATAGACTTAAATTCAAGTGACTGTAAGAGCTGTAAGGTCGCATAAAGGAGAAAAGTATGGCAGGTGCAGACAATAGGGAGTGGTGGGAACTATGGCCAACTTAAAATATGTATCCTTTGCTGATGAGTGCCATGGAAAATGTTGGATCCAGGGTTTTTAATTTTTATTTATTTATTTATTTTTATTTTTTTCAATTTTTATTAATTTATTTTTGTTACAGATGTTTTTCCTTTTCCCCCCTAGACACCCTCCTTAAGGTTTTTAATTTTTAAATCTAAGTCAGAAATCTAGAGTTTAGGTTTAATTTCCTAATTGTTAAATCATTGGGTGTCCTTCAAATGGGTCCCAAGGTATTCTAATCTAGTCTAACTTTCCTAGGGAGATTTTATGACCTATACCAAATTACATGGCTGGTAAGTAAGCAAAAAGGACAAAAATTCAATTCATCTAGCTTCTCACTAAAGGTATATACTAGGTCTTAATATCAGTAATCTTGCAGTTGAGTTTTGATTGATCCATAAAAAGTTACGTAACCATTTAAGAGTTAAGGTAGCTACAGTATTTGTTTCTTTTTATTTTATTTTTTCCGGGAGGAGTTTTCAGGGACCTCTTTCATGGACAGGTAACTTAATTAAGACTTAATGATTAAAACCACACAATGCCAGCTTTATACCTACACACCAGAACATTCACGGTTGTTATTCTTTCTACCAACTCAGGATCCTGCTATGAGAATTTTGGTCTGAACAATTAGGGCCATCCCGTTGGCATTCCTTCCTTTTAAATTAAACGTTAGGCTAAGAGAAATTGAGGGAAGAATTTTGCTTGAAACTTGGAAGGTCGGTTCCAATTTTGCTTGAAGCTTGGAAGGTGCATGGATCGGTTAGAGCTCATTAAAAGAAAAAGTGGAATGTTATAAGAACAATGGTTATTCAGATCTCTGACTTTTATGAAGACACTCTTTGACTATCTTCTAACATTTAGTCAGAAAATTCAAATCAGGCCCCTCCACTAGAAAGGTAGAGAGAGGTTGTTAGAAGAGCATTACAAAATGGATGACATCTGTGGAGTTTAGGAAGATGAGTCAGCAAGTATAGAAGATAGCTCTATATTCAAAGGGCTGCAATATTCTGCTGACTACAAAGTACACAGCAAGACATTCTTGAGCTTTGTGTTTATTCTCGAACTGTACATGTTTTATTAATCAGTCTGCAGGGCTCAGCTCTGCTTCCGGGGCAGACACTCTGCTGTCCAGAGCACAGCTGGGTTTGCTCAGAGCATATGCGGACAAGTCAGGCACCCTTTTCCTTTGCCCTCAGCAATATAGGAATGAGTTGGCAGACTTGGTTTTTCTCACTGCTCAGGGACTATTTTCTAACTCTCTGCTTCTAGAATATCTTTCCTTGAGCTTTTTGTGCATTGCCAGTGCCCTCCTTAGTTAATCTTTGAATGACATTTCTTTCTCCCTCGAGCATATCTCTAGTCCTCCCTCTGGCAGCTACTAGTCATTATTTAACTGCTTCTTGTACTTTGTTCCCCTTTTCTCTTCAAGTCTGTGAAGAATCTAGGAGGAAAGCTTGTTATTGTATCCCTGTCATGTCATGTTTTCGCTTGTCCTTAGTTTCCTAGTGCCTAGCACAGTGCCTTGTATATGGTAGGCGATCAAAAAATTCATTCAATATGGATGAATGAGTAAGTGGATGAATGGATGATTAAATGTTCATATGGAAGGCATGGACTCCAACTGACATGCAGCATAGCAATTAAAGAAACAACTGTGGCCACTGTAATCAAAACAGCCTGGTATTGGCACAAGAACAGGCATATAGATCAATGGAACAGAACAGAGAACCCAGAAATTGACCCAAGACAATATGCTCAATTAATATTTGACAAAGGTGGCAAAAGTATACAGTGGAGTCAAGACAACCTCTTCAATAAATGGTGCTGGGAAAATTGGACAGCTACATGCAAAAAAAAAATGAAGCTAGAACACCAACTTACACCAGACACAAGAATAAACTCAAAATGGATAAAAGACTTAAATGTGACTTATGAATCCATAAAAACCCTAGAAGAAAATGTAGGCAACAAAATTTCAGACATCACACACAGCAGAATTTTCACTGATACAACGCCTAAGGCAATAAAAACAAAGGAAAAATGAACACATGGGACTACATCAAACTAAAAAGCTTCTACACAGCAAAAGAAACAACCATCAAAATGGAAAAGGAATCCACTATATGGGAGGGCATAATTGCCAACAATATATCAGATAAGGGCTTAATTTCCAAAATATATAAAGTACTCATACAACTCAACAAAAGGAAGACAAAGAACCCAATTAAAAAATGGGCAGAGGACCTAAATAGACACCTCTCCAACAGGACATACAAATGGCCAAGAGACATATGAAAAAATGCTCATCATCACTAATCATCAGAGAGATGCAAATTAAAACAACGATGAGGTGTCACCTCACACCTGCCAGAATGGCTGCCATCAACAAATCATCAAACAACAAGTGCTGGCAAGGGTGTGGAAAAAAGGGACTCTGGTACACTGCTGGTGGGAATGCAGACTGGTGCAGCCACTATGGAAATCAATACGGTGTTTCCTCAAAAAATTAAAAATTGAACTGCCATTTGACTTAGTGATCCCACTTCTAGGAATATACCCTAAAAAGCCTGAAACACCAATCAGAAAGAATATATGTACCTCCATGTTCATAGCAGCACTATTTACAATAGCTAAGATCTGGAAACAGCCTAAGTGTCTATCAATAGATGAGTGATTAAAAAGATTGTGGTACATGTACACAATGGAACACTATGCAGCTGTAAGAAAGAAAGATCTCTTATCCTTTGAGATGACATGGAGGGACCTGGAGAGTATTATGCTAAGTGAAACAAGCCAAGCAGAGAAAGACAAATATCACATGATCTCACTTATTTGTGGAATACAATGAACAAAACAAACTGATGAACAAAATAGACCCAGAGACATAGAAGTAGCATAAAGACTGACAAACCTCAGAAGAGGAGGTCTGGGAGGGGGGCCGGGGGGAGGGAAGAGATAAATCACAGAGCTTATATGCATGTATGGGTAACCGTGGACATAGACAACAATGCTGGGGATGGGGTGGGGGGTGGGGGGAGAGGGAGGAGGGTGTCAATGGGAGAAAAAGGAGAAACATCTATAACAAAAATAAATTAAAAAAAAAAAAGAAACAACTCTGCAACAGGTCAGAAGTTTAAGTGTGGTTTTGGTGCTCTTTCGTTGTGGAATCTTGTGCATGTGCACATTCATTTATTTGCTCCACAACATTTACTAAGTGTCACTTTGCTCTAGTCCCTGTGCAGTCCAATGGGAAGACAGGCCCACACAGTGCAGTGTGAGAAGTGCTGTGATGGAGGGAGCCAGGTGGACTATGAGAGCACAGAGATGCTTGTCGACTTTGAGCGGATGGGGTTTTGCTCTCACTGTGCTTACATCAGTTTAATGTCAGGATATCTGAGAGGTAGTATAGCCAATGGTTATGCTTTTAACATGAATCTTTATTTCTTTTTCTTCTTCCCTCCTAGCACCCCCCCCCCCAATTCCTTGGGAATGAAAGCTTTTCCCTTTCTACTCAAGGACAGGAAATAGTTTGCTGTGTTTCCAAACACTAAACTCTCCCTGTAGTCTAGGTTGGGGATATATGCTGGGTGCTAATGGTTTTGCTCTAGGCTACTGGGATTTTAAACTCTTCCTAATGGAGCATCCTCTCCGGAGTTTGGTCTTAAGGGATAAAGAGCATATGGGAGGAGGGCCCAGGCTCAGCAGGGAAAGCACTGGATCAAGGGGCCTGTTGCCTCAATAAAGCCTGAGGCCTGATTCTAGAGCATTGTCCAAGGGTAGGTTTGCTCCCAGGCTGATGCCCCTGGAACTGAGGAGACCCTGCTGTGAGAGGAACTGTTTGAGTACCCGAGAGATGCGCTAAACCTGAGACCTCCCCAGCTGACCTCCTAGTCTTCATAGTCAAGAAAACTTTGCGGCCTGCGCCTGGGCTCTGCCATGTTGATCATCCAGCCAATGACTGAGTGGTTACAACACCAGACCTGCCTCAGACCATGTCATCAGGAGCTCACAGAGGGCACCTTCCTGCGATGCTCAGAACCCTTGAAAAACTAAGAGGACCTCTGGCCACCCCCAAGGAGGAGCCTCCATACATGTATTTTGGGGTCAAAGAGAACTCCAAGTGACCCCAATCTGGGACAGTGGACTCCCTCATTACAAGTAAAGTGTATTCTAAAATCCCAAAGCTTGGGTTTGAATCCTGCCTTTACCACTTAGTAGCTGTTCAAATTCAATCTTGGGCAAGTTAGTTAACCTCCCTGAATCTTAATGATTTTGTCTATAAATTGAGGTCACAGTATCTATTCCACTTAGCAACGAGGAGGATTCTAAGCATTTACATGGGAACCAATTGTCACGGTGCTTGGCACATAGTATATGCTCAATGTATGTGTTGTTGTTGTTGTATTTTTGTTGTTGCTGCTTTTATTATTATGAGCAGGAAGGACTCAAAAGATATTCTAGGGATATCTAGGCCTCTCCTGGGCTGAAGAAAAGATTTGGACTCCTAATTTCCAGTCATCTACCCATTCCCAGCCTTTATTTGGGGACTTTGCTTATTCTGCTTTACATGTCACTTTAGGATTGGTCTGGGATGAAGGACTGATGGAAAATGCAGAATTTCTGTTTATTTCATTTTTTGTTTTTATGTGAAAACCAGATATCTTTATCCAACTGGACCATGGATGCTAGAGTATGTTTTCAATGGAACAAAGGGCCTTTGTGTTCCCCTATGTTTTTCCCCACCCTATTTTGGCTGCGTCTCCCATCATTAACTACATTATTGCATCTCACTGGCCATTCTGCTTATCTCTGCCCTGCATCCAGCTCCCACTGCTGCCAGAAGAGACCACAGACTGGTCTGAGGGCAGGCGGTTCAGACATCGTCATTGTAGGATTAGAACTCTGTTTCTGCTTAAAGACTTTCAAAGCCAGAGGAGCAGAAAAAGAGAATCCTCTTACGCTCAGTTAGGTTCTTACTCAGCAGTGATTATTTCTTATTTTTTCAACTCAAGTTCTCATATTGTTCTTTTGGACCATCTTGTCATTATGCTAGATTCAGTAAACACTATTGATGGTTTACTCTGGGCCAAATGCTGTGCTTTCATGTACAGTTATACTCTCCTCCCCTGCCCGCTTCCCCAGGCTGTAGTTCTCTTATTTTTATTACTTGAGAAAATGCCCCAGAACTCCAGTCATTCAATTAACAGCACAAAGGAAGTAGACATCATACAGAATGTCCCCGGCAGACTGAAGAAGAAGAAAATTACTAAGAAGCGATTTCATATTTTTTATGTGGCCCTAGAATATTTTCTTGTTTAGATTCCAAAAGTCGCTTGTTTTAACCTAATATGCCTTAAGCTTCAAGTTTTGTAAACAGTAGATATTGCTCTAAAATATAGACAAAGACTGAAAAGTCAAAAGGAATTTTTATTTTAGTGAATTGGTTGCCAATATGTATCCAACAAAGTGACAATGGGCATCTTATCCCACAATAGTGACAGTGTACAGGGTGCCTTTGGCATGGCAGGGACATTTCTACTCAGTCTTCAGCTCCAATTTATCACGTGCACGGAGTTGGATATCTGAAAAGCTGCAATAACTTTAACATGGGATCATCCTGGTAGGTTACCAAAACGCATTGTTCTTCCAAAAACAGTTGGATAGCTTTCTTTCTAAGGGAACCATGAACCCAGTACCAAGGCCAGAGAAGTCAAGACTTGGAGAGAAGTCAACTTTATCTCAAGTACTAAACAGCTTCAGAGCCACTAACTACTTCATTTGAATAAAATGAAAATGTTAAAAGCAAAGAGAGAGAAAAACTAGACATGTTTAGATAGTATGAAGCTTGATGGAAATAAATTTTGACTTGTGACTTAGAAGCTCTCTCAAGTCTGTGGCAGTTTTAACTGTAAAAATAGCTGTGGAGACACAGCATTTTCTAATTGAAGAGGGAAAATAATTATATCTTCAGGGGGTACTTTGACCAGAAGGTCTGTTTATGTATAAAGAAACAAGTATATTCAGTAATAGTGAAAAAAGATCAAAGGATTTGGGCTCCCAAGAGCCTGAATTTTTTTCTTTAATTTTACTAAATGGTTTAGGGTGATATCGGTTAATAAAATTATATAAGTTTCAAGTATACAATTATGTAATACATCATCTGTATATTGCACTGAGCCAGAATTTTAATAGAGTAATATCTCTAGTACCTAAAATATGGAAGAGGTAAAGCAAAAGACTAGACAGTGAGGACCAGCCAGGGCAGGAGTTGAGAAGTGTCTTAGTCCATTCAGGTAGCCAAAACAGAATGCCACAGATGGAGGGGCTGATGAACAACAGAAATAGTTTCTCATGGTTTTGGAGGCTGGAAGTCCAATATCAAGGCACAGGCAGATACGCCATCTATGGAAGTCCTGGTTCCTAGTTCATAGATGGCCATCTTCTTGCTGTGTCTTCACATGGTAGAAGGCATGAAGGATCTCTCTGAGTTTTTTTTTTTATAAGGACACCTAATCATCTCCCAAAGGTCCCACCTCCAAATACTATCACCTTGGGTGTTAAAATGTAACATATGAATTTTTCAGGGAGGACACAAACATTCAATCTATAGTGGGAGATTTTGGTTGGTAACGTAGATTGCCTTGAAGATGTTGCCAGCTTACACACTGCTAAGCAAATTCCTTACAAATTCTTATCATTCTTACCTATTTCCGAAGTCTCCTTTTTCCGGCCATGCCATGAAAGAGGGCCTTTCTTCTCCCCCTTTGCATCAATGACATCTTTTTTTTTTCCTACCTGGAGTCCCACAGCTGCCCCTCAACCCTACCTCAGCCCTCAACTGCCTTCCTCCTTTTCTTCCAGAGCCATTTGGCTCTGTCCCGACTTCACCCTCCAAATCGGCACGTACACATCTTTTATTGTGTACAGATGCCAGAAGGCCCTCCAGTTACTGGAAAACACTCCCCAAACCCTTTCCTCTCCTCTAATCTAATGTCCTGGAGCTTTGGGGCCACTTCTCTGAGTCACTAGAGTTGCTTCCTGTAAAGATCAGAGGTCCTCCTATGATTTACTTATCTCCTTTTCCTGTGCCAACCCTCTCTTTGCAGTATATGCTCTCTTTAGTTCGCTTCTGACACCCTGAAGATACCAAAGGGTCCTTGCTGCTCTCTAATTCCCTGGTCTAGCTGAAGGTTGTGGGGGTTGGCACTGCTGCCCTTGGTGAGATGACTGCACTGGAGAAGCAACCCCCGGCTCCCAGGCATCCCCACAGAGAGAACATGTCAGGCTCTACTCAGCACCTCCGCCGAGCCTGTGACCCAGGAAACACCAATGGTTGCCTTGATCCTATGGTCCAGGTCCAACACGCCTGCTTTCTCACTTAGATCCACATGGAAGTACAATGGTTGTATTCCATTTACTCTAGTGTTTAACTGAATTGATCTGTATTAGCATAATGGTCACAGGACTGGCCAAGCAGGTGTATGGGTAGGAGAGGTGGAAGGCAGCAGGCCTGGAAGCAGGGAGATACTCTAAATGGCTATGCAGTATCCCAAGTATGGTGGTGGGGGATGGATCATGATGACCACACCCAGTAAAGCTGGTTCCATCCCATTTTAAAAAGACTACCACTTCATTAGATGATATCAACTGAAGGCGGATGACATTTGAAAGAGTTGTACATTTATTAGTAATTTTTTACACTTTGGTTTTTTTTTAGAGTAGTTTTAGGTTCACAGTAAAATTGAGAGGAAAGTACAGATATACCCAATATGCCTCCTGCCCCATACATGCATGACCTACCCCATGATCGATATCCTCCTCTAGAGTGGTACTGTTGTTACAATTGATGAACCTGCACTGACACATCATTATCACCCCAAGTCCATAGTTTACACTAGGATTCGCTCTTCGTGCTGTACATTCTATAGGTTTGGACAAATGTATAATGACATGTATCCACCATTACAGAATCACACAGAGTATTTTCACTGTCTTAAAAATCCTCTGTGTTCCACCGATTCAACCCTCCCCTATTGGTTTTTCATTCTGCCCACACCTTCAGTCCACTTTAGCCCCATCCATGTCTCCATGGCACTTGCCTTCTTGGTGCATGTGGATGGCAGTGTCCCTATGCAAGAACTGTGGTTCTGGTTGAGGGCTTTCTCTTGGGCTGCATGTGGACAGGTAGCAACTGCCAGGGAGCTAATGCACCTGCAGTAGCCCTCATTAATGATGCAAAGAATTTGGAGGATAAATAACCCTTCAGTGGGACAGCTCTGAGACGCCACCCACCCTGTACCCTAGATGTACCCAGAGGGACTAAGCCTCAGTACCCACAGCAACTGGACTATGTACTGTCGTTTCTTATTTTCTCTGTTTACTTTCCCATTTTCCTTCTGGTGCTTCTGAGGATCTCCTTTCACTTAATTACTTGCATTCAAACCATTGTCTTGGGATCTGCTTCCGGGTGAAACCAATTTTAAGTATCAGGTTCCTTCCAGCTCCATTCTTACTGCGCAGGCCATTACTGAGTGCTAGTGATGAATTCCATTTTGACAGGTGGACCCCTGTCTTATTGACTGTTTCTGAACTGGCTGGCTCTCTTTCATCTACCCTGCTCCCCACCCCCACCCTGGCCATAGTCCCATTCTCATTTCCAGGGAGAGAACAATGTGAAGTGACGCTCACTGTGGCCTGTGCACTGTTTCCCATTGGAGCAGACTCCTGTGGGAGTTGACTCATGCAGTTGACATAAAGCAGCACCTTGCTGGGCTCATGTGAGGAAACAGCCAAAGGGATATGTCCAGCCTGATAATTCTGACAATACTCCCTCCATGCATATCCTGTGGATTTCCAGCCAAGGTCTCTGACCTATTGTGGTTATTTTATAGCTTTCTTGATCTCAGATAATTTTGTTCTTTATCTGAAGGGCTTGTGAAGGCATTCATTGATAAAGAAGCTTGGAAATGCTGGCAGGATTTTGGATGTAGAAATGAACTCCACATTGGGGTTCTCAAAGCATTCCACTGGTAGTCAACCAAAAAGCATGGTCTCGTAGTCCTATAGGAAGGAAAGGGTGAATCAGTAAAACAAATTCATGAGACCTGATGAGAGCTTTTCATTGCTTGTTTGACCATTCTGTGGAAAATGTATATCCCTTTAGTGCAATCATTACACATCTATATATATATATATATATATATATATATATATATATATATATATATATATACATATATTACTAATAAACAAAAGGGATGGAGACATTTTAATTGAGATATAGGCACTGACTACGTGTTGGGTCTCAGTTCATTCACATTTCCATATGAAGACTTTTCTGTAAAGGCCTGTTCATCTAGCAAATATCTGGAGAGCTTTGCAAAGGTCCCTTTGTGTTAGAAGGAAATGTTGCTATTGGTCACAACCTCATTGTCGCCAGTCACTCCAGGTGGCCTGGTTTAGAAACCTGGAACCTGGAATAAAGACTGGATTTGCATCTCAGGACTATGAGGGTTTTCACATATGCATAAGGCTGCTCAAAAAGAAAGGTGGAAAGGAGCAGAAAACAGCTTATTCCAAAGACATTTAGCTCTGGCCAAAGATCTGTCATTTGGAGGAGATTATGAGAATTATAGAACTTGCTGCCTCGAATGAGTTTCTTGAGTCATCTTTTCCAATTTAAAGATGAGAGACTGGGGCTTACAAAGTTGAAGCAACTAGCGCAAGGTCATTCAGTTCAGAACTAAAACCCTCAACACCCTCTCCTTGACTTTTAAACAAGTGGTTGAAAATAACGACACTCCTTTAAAGAAAAGTTTGAACTTCTGAAGGATAGAGGGCCTGGTTTTTAACAGTGTCTGTTGGAAGAAACGTGTGTGTACCTGTGTATGTGCACCCTTCATGATAACCCAGATTCACTGGGCACCGTGGGACCCTGTCAAATACCAGGATTCGCTGGTTCTTTCCTTCTCTGTTCAGCGGCTGTGGCAATAGCTCATTGCTTACTCCTTCACTCAGGGGTGAAGGGAGTCAAGAATGAAGTGGAAAAAACGTTTTGGATTCTTCCCTCTCCTTTAGCACCTACATTCAATCAGTCACCAGGTGTCCTAGCCTCACCCTCCTTTGAATGTCCAGACTCCACTCCCATGGAATTGGGTCCTCCCACTTCATGTCCACTGTCTCCATGCTTATTCAGGTCCTCCTCTCTTTATGTGGAATCACTGAAACAACCTCCAAATGGCATCCCAGATACTGTTTCCATCTTCTTTAATCTATCCTGAGAACCATTGTTGAGCTTATCTTCCTAAAACACTAGGATTTCACATTAATCTCCTTCTGAGCAATCTCTGGTCCTGGGAAACCTCTACTGTCTCTAATGTAAAAATAGACACCCCCCCCTTTGCCCCGGTGCCCACCAATTTTGACTTTTAAAGTTCCACTTAATTGATTTTCATTATTTTTATGGTCAGACAAATTTGTGTCCTAATCCCAGTTTGGCTATTTACTGGTTATGAGAACTTGGGTAAGCTTCTTTCTCTCTCCAAGTTTCAGTTTTCTTATCTGTAAAATGATACAGCTATGCTTATCTTTCAGGATGTTAAGAAAATTAGAAAAACTATCTGCAACTAGATTAGTACTTTCAGCCTTTTTACTTTTGTGCTGACACTCCCCAGCACAAGCCCTTCTCTCTAGGAAGACTGTTGTCATCACTGACACTAGATGTGCCATGCTCATTCTTGGCTCCAAATTGTTGTGCCTTCGTGTCTTCTCTCATAAGAAATCTGTCTTTTCCCGTGCCTGTCCAAATTCTCTTCTTCTCCCAGAGTCCAGCTCAGGACTCAGTTTGAATTCAATCTCCCCTGGAAGTCCTTCTCCAACGTTCTACCTGGTCTCTGTCTTCTAACTTTCCCAAATAAATAGAACAGGAAAACAGGCTGTTAATCAATCAACCCAATTTCCTCCCAAGTGTGATTGCTGGAAGATCACACACATAAGAAGGCTTCGCGATCAGGTAGCTCAGGAAGTACAGCATCTGGCATCCCTGTCTTAGAGCTTCCCGATTCACGTTCTCCCAGTCAAGTCTCTGAGAGATTCTGCCATGAAGAAAAGTGTTTACCTTTGTGCAGCCTAGCAGTTCTCAGCTCTGTTTGGCTGTGGAGCTGGTTTTTCATATAAAAACTACTAAATCAAGGAGTATATGTTCCTAGGAGCACACTGTGGGAAACTGACAATGGTTTTGTGATTTTTCTCTCTATGGGATGTGAGTTTCCTGGAAGCTGAAGATCACCTCCCATATGATTACTTTTCCAGCAGCATTTAGCCTTATGCTGTGCGACCTCGTGAAGTTTGGAGAGAGAGAGAGGAGTTTTAGCATTTTATTCTTATCAATATGTTCCAGTAAAGCTTGGTAAAAATGAACATGTAAACTGGTGCTTGAAATAAAGTTTGGAGCCTGTGGGTTTAGTTAAGTATGCTACCCTTTTGTTGTACTTATTTAGAGGTGAGATATTTGGTTAGATTGGAAAACCTATATATTCCCATTTGTTTTCCTGTTTAAATGGAGTTGGAATAAGCTGTTTAAATGGTTTTAAAACTTGTGAGGATGGAATCACAGCTACGGGAGCAAACTTCTATGTGTATTTTTTAGATACGTATGTGTAGTGTCTATGGAGTTCCCACCCATCTTTTAAACTGAATTTCTTTTGAAAGGAACTTAAATATTATCTTGATTTCAAAACCATATTTTGGGACAAAAGTCTAGAAGTAATGAGGCCAAAATGTTATAAAGCCATAAAGTTACAACCATATAGTAGTGCTTTCCCTAGATGTGCTAAATCAAATTTGCTTTATTGAAATGACTCTTATTCACTGTAGATATTAGGCCCTTAAGTTTTACTTGATTCTTAAACTTGAACAATATCATATGTGTGTACTTGAAGGTGTATGTGATTTTATAGGAGAGATTCTGTTATTTAAAACCTGGAGGGGTATAGAGGAGAAGATGATATTTGCAGAAAAGAAAATTGAGAGATACAGCATTGCTCACCAAATGCCAGAATTTCTAAAGGGAGTTAGATCTGCTAAAAGATGTCTCTGCATTCCTCCCTTAGATGGGTTGGCTGGAGCAATGAAGGTCTTTGGTTTTGTATTGCTTGGTCATGCATTTTAAAGAGGAAATGCAGCTACTGGTGAAGCAAAGGCCAGGCATTATTGGTAGGGTTGAGGTTCATAACTTGTTCAGCCTGTGGACCCCTGGATGACCTTGCATTAGTCATGTTTCTCTGGACCTGTTCCTCTTCCCATACCCTGTGGGAGGGTGGTGCCCCCTCTGAGGTTCATGTTTAGATGAGTTCAACCGCAATGAAGCACCCTCTTGAATCAGCCCTTTGGATTGTGGAGCAAAATAAGAAAAGTGTCCTTCATTCACATGTTTTTCCATCAATCTTGCTGGCCTGGGTGTGGTGCTTTCATTTCCTCAGATGAAGAGCAGGGGATCTGTCACTCTTTTTCATATTAAAAATAGAAGGCATCGAGGACTAAGCCCTCAAGCATATAAACTCTTAAAAGCATTTTCATACATGCAGTGTTTAATATATAATTAGCAGTGCACCAATCTTTCAAGACACCTTTCATTTTCATAATCATTGAGCACAATGGAATTTATGACTTACTTTGTTAAACTTTGAGTGCATTGTTTCATACATTGGGCTGAACCCTATAAGATTGTTGATGTCTGACCACTTTTGACTTACACAAACAGTGATTTCCTGTGGTTCAATCTAGTTAAGTAAAGAATAAAATCTGCCCCAGTCGTCTTTCCTTTAATGCATATTTATTTTCCTGCTGTTACAGATTGACCAAACCTCCATAAATCAAAGGGGAGGAGGACTCAGTCTCGGAGTTGTTGACCAGTTCGTCATAGCTGGCCTGACTCTGGAGTGAGGATGGCTAGTGTTGGGCACAATTAATTCATCTATAGAAAGAAGAGAACATTGAACAAAATATCTCAATGAAGTAATGGATTTAGATGGTGTCAGGAACATCTAAACACCATAGCAGTTGCTTCTACATCAAACGTGACATTTGGCATTGAGGGTAATTTTACAGAGCCAAAGCTAAAGTCGAGTCAGGATGTGACACTGTGTTAAACCATTTTGACATGTGGTTTATGTTTGTGATAAGGCTGGCTGCACTTGACCCGTTAAACATTAGGAGAATGAAAATATAAGAGAAACACAAATCCTTATGAAAAGAGTGAGAAGATAGAGATAGAGTTGGACAGTGAGGTTAGGAAAGAAAGTGAAAAGATCAAAATAAGAGAGGACTGGGGATATCTGCCATGGAACTTAGCACCATAAAAGGCCAGGCAGTGTGTTCCTGCGCAATGCTAGTGGCTTTGGCATGAAGTAAGAATGATTAGAGGAGCTCATATCCTTTCCAAAACACTCCTCCAGGTTCAGAGGAGATTAATCAAACATCTGGTTTACCAGAAGTAAGAAACTGGGTTACGCTGGGTAGAAGAATATTTTATTGGTGTGTGTGACAAATTACCTACCTCTGAATCTAATTCATAGCCAATATATAGTCTTATACAAAATTCAACGTAGTGAAGCATCTATCTACATATATCTATATTTCCTTTAATCAGGATTCAGTTTTTCTGAATCCTCAGTCTGTTTTCAGTATTGACTGCCAACAGGGCATTTTACAAGTGGTTGGAAGGGTTTCTAAAGAAAACATAGATATAGACCCATTTCTAGTACTTTTCTGCAACTTATGTTACTTTATCAACCTAGTATTATTTGTTTAGTTTCTGCCCTACTTTCTTCATGGAGGAATATTTTTACTGGGATGCACATAACACAGACTAGTTGTGGAATGAAGTGAATATTGTAAGCAAATAGTTAACTTAGAGAAATGGCTCTGCTGTTTTCTATCTAGAAGTTGAGGTAAGATGTGCTCAGCAAGCTTGTGAATGTTCAGTGCCTTCAATGGCCTCTGTTTCCCATGCAGGAGAATTGTGTGAAACTCCTCTCCTCATCCCCACCCCAACCCTATGTTGCCTTATCTTTAGGCTGTTTCCTGCCTGCCCTACTGGAGAATGCTGGTCAGACTTTCTCAGGACAGAGCTTTTAGAGTCTTTTTCTACCTCTACCTCTTCTCCCAGGCTGACCACCACAACTTTCCTTTCTGATGTCTCACCTGTGTAGCAGGTCTCCCTGAGCCTGATGTACAAGTTCTGATAGGCAGTACTGCACAACAAAGCATCTGGGATGGACCCCAGGGTGCTGGTCTTGTAAAACCCAGACACAAAGATCTCAGTCCAAAGGGAGAAGAAAATATTTAAAGGTGGGGAGGCTATTTTTTGTCATGAGGCTAAATCAGATTCCTCTAATCCCACTGCACTAGCAAGTTTCCATTTTTTGCTTGGGTCTATAGAAATCAGTCTTCCTGCACCCAATATGGAAACTAGATCAGTGCTGAAGGGGAGCCATGGGACATAGAGTCTCACACACTCTGCTCCTCACATTTCTTCTGCTGTCCTGGGAATCTGAAAGATTCCACAGGGTCCTTGGAGTTGTACAGGACACATATGAAAAACAAGGGTATCGGTGGACCAAGATTCTGAAATATACCATCTCTGATGATGCTTTAAGATCTAAGGTCTACATGATAAATGTAGATATGCAGAGAGGTTGGATAATGAGATGAGATTTTTAAAAGATAAAAAGCATAGGGTAATAGGCTTGGGTCAGTATACCTCTAGGACCTAGAGTCTAGGTGGACCAGGATGCTTTCTGATCCCTCGAACATATTGAACATATTGTACAAATGGTCAGTGAATGTAGGCTTGTTGAGAGAGATACGTTCTAAAGCAGATAAGAAACAATAACCAGCTTGGGCCGTTTTATTTCTAGAGGAAGAGGATGTTTTCTCATCCACTGCAGAAACAGCTGATGTGTGGCTGTCTTCAGCATAAAACCTCTCGACAATGGCTGATGACTTTAGACCAGACGTAGAGTTCTTCAAAAACTATGAATGGATTTAGAAGACATGACATAAACAAATAAAACAGTTTACTATTAAGAAAAGGCAGTCCTGGGTAAATATTTATGAGAGCAGCAAAGATATTCATTGCATGGGAGTTATTCAGGTGTTGAGATAATCAAGATTTTAAAAAGTCTTATGAGAAGAAAAGGAGACTGTTAGAAAGAGTCCTTGTGCTAACTATGCTCTTCTCTTTGTGAGGAACAGGCCTAAGTGGTTAGGGTGTGCAACTGGAAATAAGGAATATTGGCCATGTGGCTTCTTGCATGAAAGAGAAATGGAATAACTAGGCTTTGTGGGAAGACTAGGCACCGTGGAATGGCCAAGTCTTACCATGATCAAGAAGCTCAAAGGACCACCATTTTACTTTCTTTCAAAGTGTTTCCCATCATGATCTCATTCTATCAGGACATAAGTTGTTTTATTTTCACATTTACCATGTAGAGAAGTAGTGAGGTGCAGTGGAGAATTTGTTATATGCTACGTCTTACGTATGGTTTTCTTATTTAGTTTTCACAATAACGGTATGAGGTAGCTTTCTTATTCCCATTTCACAGGTGAAGAAACCAAGGTTTAGAAACTTTCTCAATCTCACACAGTCGATAAGTGATACAACTTGGATACTAAACTCAAAGCCTGTGATTACATTATTATGCTCTGTTATCTCCCCATATAATTGTTATTTATGGGGTCCTTATTATGTTCCAGGCAATTTTAGATACATTCTCTTGTAAATTATCTAACAACTCTATGAGGATTTAAATAGCTACATGACTTACTAGCTGTGTAGCTACTAGTTAATGCACCTGAGTCATACTTAGCCTTGTCTGTGACATAACAATAATACTTGTTCCACCTCTGTCCCACAGTTATTGTGACTTTATCAGAGAATGGATATGACAATAATTTTTAAACCTGGAAGCATGATGTAATGGTATACCTACATTTAAGCATGAAAACTTTAATCCATTAATTAGACAATTTTCTAAATAAGAAATGGTAGAGATGAAGAGGGAGATGTACATTGAGCCACAAGTGTCCTTTGTGAGTCAGATGCTGTCCTCAGCACCTGGCAGAGTGATCTGCTCTAAGCTTCTGGGTTCACTGGGGACAGATCTGGAATTAGAGCTGGTGTGTTGCCTCAGATAAATTATAAGAGTGCTTTCTAAATGTACCTGATCCCAGAGGTGAGGACTGAGACTAGTTAAAGCCAGAGTTGTAGCTGAATTCAAGAATGGAATTTATTTAACAAACAAACAAAATAGAAACAGACTCATAAATACAGAGAACAGACTGATGGTTGCTGGAGGTGGGGGGTGGGGGTGGGGGGAGTGGTTAGGGGGGCTGGGTGAAAAAGGTGAAGGGATTAAGAAGTACAAATTAAGTAGTTACACATAGTCATGGGGATGTAAAGTACAGCATAGGGAATATAGTCAATAATATTGTAATAACTATGTATGGTGTCAGGTAAGTAATTGAAATATTGAGGGGATCACTTTGTATTGTCTAACCACTATGCTGCACACCTGAAACTAATACGAAATAATACTTAATGTTAACTGTAATTTAAAAATAAAATAAAAATATGGAATTTATTTTATGCTGACTTCCTGCCCTGGAGTTTTGCACTAGCCTGGTTGCTTTTTGCTGGGCATTACCCTAGTCCTGCATTACAATGTGCTTTTCCAGTACAATAGATGATGTTCAGATTCCTTTAGCTCTTTTAGAATTTCTTGCTGTAGAGTGCTGGACCTGGAGCTTTTTGTTATTCATTCAGTGGTTTCATTTTTAACAAATGGAAATGGCAGCCAGATATTTGGTTTTAAAAGCACTGATGGTTTGATCATACAGGTCCTGCAGGCACCCAGGAGCCACTTTTTTTCCTGGGGACATAGCCTCACTGAAAGCAAGGCTCAGGCCACCAGCTGAGTTTTTATCTGCTGGTGTGCACGCTCTGGGAAGGTAGTAGTCTCTTGCCCTCTCTCCCAGATAGTGAGACAGATGCCTAGGGCACTAGTCAGGGACAAGGAGTCACTGGATTATCTTCCCTCTCTTGCTGCTGGCTCCCACTGGGCCCTCAGATGGGGGAAATTATTATACTGCCTCAGACTGGGCAAGGTTTGAAAGAACGAGGCAGCCAGTCCCTAAGTAAAGATATATTTAAGATAATGAGGAACAGATCTGTACCATGGAAATAAAGCTTTTCGTAGCGGGCCTCCGGGGCTCCTGCCAAACAGACTCAAGGTTACGCTAATCACACCCAGTTTTCAAAAGTGATACTCAAGCAACAATTTGAGAGACTAGAAAGATGATTTTAGCAAACAAAACAAAACAAAACCCAAGGTGTAGGAAAAGATGAATGATTTCATGGGCGAACCCTAACCTATTAACCAACCATGTGAGAGCAAATTCCTATTAAAGAGTTCTATATCCAAGTTATAGAAAATTCATGACTTCCCTAGATGTAAAATTAGCATTTATTTTATTTATATTAAAAATAATCATACTTAAGATTCCTTTGCAAGTGGTATGTGTATATTTGTGTGTAATATAGTTTAATTTATTCATTCATCTCAAATTATAGTCTATAATTTGGAATATGGTTTTAATCAGTCTTAATCTGTTTTTCAGATGTCTTATTCTTTTGAATGGGTAAGAAAAGAAGAGATGGCAATAATAATTATATTTACAATAATGATAATAGCAATAATAATATTTGTATAGTGCTTTGCAAAGTTCACTTACAAAATTTATCTCTTTAACCCTTACTGAAAGCGATGTAAAAAGCCTAGCACATACTTGTTGCTCAGAACATCTTCATTTCGGTCCTAACCTGAGCATGGCTGTGTCACGGCACCCAGCACTATGCTAGGTCATCTGGAGGATACAAGTGTGTTTAGGGCATGCATTGTGTTGTATATGATCTAACTGGAAAAGCAGAGCATGACCATCTCTGAACCAGTCACCGTGACCAGGACTGTCTGGGTCATGCACCCACCCTGGAGTCATGGGAGAGGTAAGCCCAACTGTACTACATACACTGAGATGGGGAGAGGTAGTTCTTTAAAGTAAAATCAAACTCGCACTTCCAGGTGAAAAGTGAGTGGGTTATGGGTGACAGATGTCCATCTTCTCTGCTTCTTCTGACGTCCATGGAGTTAAGAAGCCCCAGGTGTCCTTGCTATCCAGCTTTCCCTGTTACTCTCAACTCTCCTCTCTCCCAGGGCAACCCTGTCATCTCTGGTTGCAAAATGGAATGTATTTCTCTATATAAACAGAATTATAAATGCTGCTTAAGCATAGTTAATATGGTATCATTTGTAATATATATTTCAAATACATTAACTTTAAGGAGCCTTTTGTGGGCAGTTTTGAGGATTTAACCATAATTTATAACACAGTATCTATGGGAAAATGTGTGCTGAGAAACCAAACGCTCAAACCAACAAGCAAACCCTTGGAACATAAACCTAAGTTGTATGAGCCCAACTGAGTGCTAAATTGTGTGGTAGCAGTTGGAAGGGCTGAGGGCTTTCAAAGAAAGGAGATTTCCATAGGAGCTCTCTGGGTCAGAGGAAGGAATAGGTAGCATGATGCCACCAATCCATCAGTCTCTTGAAGGCATCAAAATCTGACTGGTGGTCTCCACATATCCAATGAATATAAGGGTGACCTGGGTCTCAGGTCTCAGGACAACTTATCTGGTGCTGACTCTCCAGTGCCCTTTTTTTTCCCTCATTACTCTACTTATTTTCCTCTTGAAAGTACATCCTTGCTTGCAGACAAGGAGAGGGATATATTTCGATCAAGAGTATTTTTTCTATTTGTTTAAAACAAGTCCAGGTCAGTTTCCAAGGACTGGACTATATATCTCAGTTCTGTGAGTGTCATCTCAGCAGCTCCTATCTCAGTGGTCTGCAAGGTGACCACTGTGGTGCTCTCCTCAGTCTTCTGGGACCAGTACTTGTCTAGCTCCTCTCTGTTCTTCCGAGCCAGGTCGTCATATTGAGCTTAGATGTCCGCCGAGGTCCTGAGATTTGGGGGCATCCAATTCCACTGTCAACTCAGAGTTGGCGGCCTGGTCTTGTAGACCATTTACTTCCTCCTCATGTTTTTTCTTCATGAAGAGCTACTCCTCCTTGAGAGCCTCCATCTCTGACTCCAGCTGTAGCCGAGTGATGTTGGTGTCATCAATGACCTTTCAGACATCACTGATATTACTCTCCATAGATTGGAGCATGCCAGCTCTGTCTCATACTTGACTCTGAAGTCATCAGCAACAAGGCAAGGACTGTCAATCTGCAGAACGATGAAGGCATTGTCCACAGAACTTACAAAGATCTAAGCCCTCAAGTCCTTGATGGTCTTGAAATAATGTTCCCAGTCTCTTACCTGGGGTCCCTTCTTCTCTTGATGTTCCCAGGTTTTGCTTTCCAGTCTCTGATTATCAGCCTATAGGCTCCTTACTATCTCCAGGTAAGAGGCTAGGTGTCATCCAGGCACTGTATAGTCTCCTCACTCTGGATGCTGCCTATGTCTGCCAGAGCTCCAGCCATCCTAGAGGCCAGGCTCCTAGATCCCCAGCCACCCCATACGCTGGTGGAATGGGACATGGAGATTCGAGAGCCTGAGCCCTTGTGCCTGCATAGACGCCGGCTGCACTGCTCTCTGGCTGGGCCTGGTGGCTGGATGCCTGCATGGAGCCAGGGTCCAGAAGTTGGCAGGGAAGCTGAAGCAGGTGCTGAAGCTCATGTTCAGGAAGGAAGGTGAGAGGCCAAGACTTAGGTTCAAGCCACCTGAAGTGAGGGTGGTCTTCTTTGGAATTGTGTCCTTAAATCTGTAGAATCTGACACTGACTCTGGTGGTTAGCATCAGAATTGAACTGCAGTACAGAAACGTCCCACAACTAAAAAGACTTGTAAGATTAGCCACAGTGTAGGATGCAATGCAATGCACAGTAGCCAGGACCAGATCAGACCAGTTACCTTGCATGAAATCGTCAATAACATTCCCAGGTGATTCAGTGGAAAGCCCTGCCCAGAGAGCTCCTTACCACCATCACGTCTAGGTATAATATTAAGAAGAAGAAAGGGGAAGGAAGACTGGTGAGAAGGAAGAAACAGATCCAAAAGGGTCTTCAAACTTTGAATGGATTACAAATATATTTGCTTTAGATGAGAAGAGACTAAGGTTTTTAAAAATACTTAAAAATTTTTATTGACAAATTTGTTCTGTCAAATCAGCAGGCCTAGGGACTTGAGAACAATAGGAGATCACTACAGAAATTTTAAAAAGCTGTCTTTTTTTCCACCTGCTCCAAGTCCCTCCTGCCCCAAATATTTGTGTTGTAGTGAATAAAATTTGACTTTAGTACATATAGCTTATTTTGATCTCCCCTTAATCTTATCCTGGAGTTTCCTTTTTGGTTCAGAAGTGTCTTGCCATATTGAGAGACCCACATTTTTCTTTCCAGTTGTCAAATTACATATCAGGCGGGCCAGAACAGAATCAGTTTCCATAAAGCAGTTGGATTACATTTCAGTGATTCATCAATTTCCATGGGTGTTGGTCCTGGTTGTGTTTTGGGCCTCTGGTCCAGTACTTGGTTATTGCGGATTATTTGTGGCTTACAAGATTTATTTAATCACTTACTGGCTATATTAAGTGCTGGGAATAAAATAAGACCCACTCTGAGTTTTTTTTTTTAATGTTTTATTTTTCCTGGTTCAGTTTTGAATCTAGTAGGAAAACAGGTAGGTAAATAAGTAACTTCAATAGAATTTTTAAATGGCTATAATAAGGTAGTGTGGGTAAGAAAGAAGTTACAGATTCAATGGCTGCTTTGTGTATTCTGAGGCCCCCTTCTGTCTCTGACCAGGTGTCTTGAAAACGCCTGGTGCTGGTGACAAGTGTAGTAGATGAGGAGGTCACAGACGAAAATGTCTACAGAGACAGGTAACAAAGATTAATGAAGTGGGCTGGTGTTGAGTGGGGCAAATTGGGCAAATATTCTCAGTGTTGCCAGGTCTTATTTTTTCAGGAGAAGCTAGAAATCTGTTATTTAAAAAATGTCACCTGGCCAGTGTGGCTCAGCGGTTGAGCATCTACCCATGCACCAAGAGGTCGTCAGTTCGATTCCCGGTCAGGGCACATGCCCAGGTTGTGGGCCCAATCCCCAGTGGGGGGCGTGCAGGAGGTGGTCAATCTATGTTCTCTCACATCGATGTTTCTATCTCTCCTTTCCTCTCTCTCTAAAAACCAATAAAAAAATACTTTTAAAAAATGTTAATGGTGCCAATATTTAAACATTGACAGAAAATATAAATGTACAAATACAAAATTACTATGCAGGATAAATAATACATAGTGGCCAGACATATATGGCCAGCAGGTCATTTGCAGATGCTAATATAAATGGGGTGGTTCAATGCAAATCCACACGTGAACAATGACAAATCCTCACTGTTTCACATTTGAAGTCTATCTCCAAGGCTTCCTGAGCAGGATTTTTCTTCTTTTTATTTTACGGCCTGAGTCGTGGCCACTTGGTAATAATTATTGATTAACATTCTCTCAACAAGAAGCTTACTTGCCCCTCTCCACGCTTTCGCATACTTCCCTCTGTGGACTCTCCCTGATGAAAGCATCTTCATTCTCTCACTGAGCTTAATGCTCATCTGTCCCTGTTTTGTTTCTATTTCTCACATTCCACTTTGTATTGTAGCTCATATTTCTCTCGCTCATCTTCACTTCACTCAGTGTAACTTATCCTCTGTAAAAATGTCTTAAATTGAGTGGGAGCCCAAATTTCGCACAGGGTTCACATTGCCTCATTTTCTTCCCTTTCTTTGTTCCCTTAATTAAAACCAAGAGATTGCATTCTGAAGAAATTTGTGGTATTCTTTCCTAATGCTTTTTCTCTGCATTTCCTTTCCATACCTATATATGTCTGCTTAAAAAAAAGTCTAGTCACATGTATTTTGCCAGTAATCACCAGCAAGTTCATTTCTTTTTTTGTGGTAGTTTTAATTAGCTTTTTGGTCTTTTAAACTGTAGGCCCACTTGTCAGTGATGGATTAGATTGTTAGTTTTATTATCACTAAATTATTTGGGGAAAACATTTTTTATTATGTGCATAATGAGACAATATGTAGAACTTTCATGAATGACTTTGCTTCTCATAAACGTTGAACATTCTCTTCCCATGTCTGTATTAGTGCTTAGATTTACCAATTTTCTCTCCATTTTAAGAAGAGATTTCATAATAAATGTTAAAGAATTGAACTTAGTTCGCAACTACTGTGAACACATCTAACATGATTTTTTTTTCTCATACTTTTCCAGTAGCTTCTGCAAGTTTCCCATGGACTTTACAAAGCATATCTGAAAGTGAGGGTAAGATGATGAAATCTAAAAGCACAGGAGGTGGTCCAGAGAGGGGAAAGCCCAGTAGACCTCTATGAGCCAGCTGCCCTGCCCTGGGCCTGCCAAGGACAGATTCACTTTTCCCCATCGGTTTTCTCTGGGCTCAGAGTGGGGCCTCTGGGGACCCTCTGTGTGATTAAACTACTAAAACAAGGAGGACTTGGCTATCTCACAGCATGGGAAGGCCAATGAACTGTCTGAAAGGTAGAGTTTATTACGAAAAACTCTAAAATGTTTCCTTTCACTGAGATTCCACTGGGCCAGATAATTTTAGATGACACTGACTATAGTCATCAAAGTTTAATAAAATTACAGGGTAAAATTAAACTTGCATATCAAAATATTGTCTGGAATAAGGATCAGGTTGCACTTAACGTTTGACTTATCCTACTTTGTATCTGTCAATTTTTGCTGTGTTGGCTGACCTCTTAATGATGGTGGTTGATTTCTCAGAAGAAACTATGCCTTTTATTTGTAGGAAAATGTGTAGCTACCTCGGATGACAGAAGTGGGTGTTGGTCTGCTTCTCCTTCCAAAAAAGAATTGCAATGTATGTGTTCCAAATGAGGCTTGGTAAATCACAAGTGAATATGGTATTAAGAACATCTCAGCACCCACCACATCCTGACACACACACATCACACATTAACTGGCTAAGTTCAGTTATTTCTTAGAGTAAATCCAAAATATTACTTCCTCCACTAGGGAGTCCTTGTTTCAAGTCTCTCTGTTCTATATTCCTATTATACCCTTAATTTTTTCTATACCAACATCCAGGGCACTTTATTTTAATAACTTATTTTATTGCCAACATCCTCAGGTCAACTGAAATTTTTGAGAGTGAGTACTAAATGTGTCTTGATTACTATGGTATTCTTTACACTCAGCACCACTGATATGTGCCTTCAACAAGTATATTCTTGAAAAATACTTGTCAAAAGAATAAATAAATAAATATACTTCATTTACAACTATATCTGAGTTTCTGGATATTCATTTGTTAACCCATTTGTGGTACTAATACAAATGGCATTATATCTACACTTTTTAATATATACCCTTGTATACAGACAGACACACACAACACACACTCTTAGGCTTATAGTAGCATAATTCATCAAATTTAAGACAGCATCAGTTATAAAACACACTATTATCTTATGTACCACTAAGAAAGAAAAAATATCCTGCCAATTACAATGTGAGCCAATATTTTCTTATTTTCAATACTACTTCTCCACAAGAAAAGATGAAACACTGCCATTTGCGACAACATGCATAGGTCTTGAGAATATCATGCTAAGCAAAATAAGTGAGACGGAAAAAGTTAAGAACCATGATTTCACTCAAATGTAGGGTATAAAACTGAAAGCAACAAATGAACAAAGAAGCAAACAAAACTCAGAGACGCAGACAGCAGTATGGTGGTTACCAGGGGAAAGGATGTGGGGGTGAAGATAGTAAAGGGTAAAAGGGGTCAAATGGTGATGGAAGGAGATTTAACTTTGGATGGTAAACACACAATGCAATATATAGATGATATATTGTAGAATTGTAAACTTGAAACCTATATAATTTTTATTAACCTCTGTCACCCCCACAATTTAATTAAAATTTCTGAAAAAAGAAAAAAATCTCAAGTACTGTAATAAACCATTTCACAATTTATTTATTTATTTTAAATCCTCACCTGAGGATATTTTTCAATTTATCTTTAGACAGAGTGGGAGGAGAGAGAGAGGGAGAGAGAGAAACATTGATGTGAGAGAGACACATCAACTGGTTGCCTCCCGTAGGACCCCGACCAGGGCTGGGGGACAGAACCGAACCACAACCGAGGTATGTTCCCTTGACTGGAATCAGATCCATGACTCTTTGGTCCACGGGCCAATGCTCTAACTGCTGAGCCAAACCAGCCAGGGCCACAATTTATTGAAATCAGTGCTTTCCAATTAAATTAGGAAATGCTGCAAATGGAAGAACTTAAAATATGGGTACTGGTAAGCAATGGGATAATTTTTTTAAATGAAAGTCCAAATAACTTTAAACTTTGTTGTATATCCATTGCCAATTAAAGACTGTATAGAAATAATTTTTTTATTGCCAAAGAATTTTAGAAAAGTTATAATGCATTTTTTTACATTCTCAGTGAATATATGCAAAAACAATGAAACTGACCTTTCAGATATATCCGTTTTCTTATTTTGTGATGAAAACATTGGTCTCTGGTCTTTCCAAGATCCAAAATAATTTTATAAATTAATTGTATATTGTGAAATGTTCTCTTCTGCCTCCTGGCCTTCCTCCAAACAAATGTAAAGTGATACTAAATATTTTCCTCTAATTATTTTCACAAAACTCTGAAAACAGGATATTTGATTTGAGAGGGGGAAAAAATGTCTAGGATAGCTATATTTTGTGTTTAATTAGGTCACATTACCAGAGGTCAGCACTATTTAATTGACTAGTAGTGAGAATGTCTGGAGTAGCCATTGGCAAACTCATAAAATGGGCAGGAGACACAAAGAATTGAATGAGGAAGAGGGAAAAAAAGAGGGAGAGTAAGAGGCAAAACAGAGAGAAGAAAAAAAAAAGAGAAAATAAAGACTGTTAAATGTTGGCTTTCTAAAATTTTTCCTAAGCAGAAATATTTCTAACTGTAGCTATCTTATAACATAATAAAACTCTACACATTGTCTAGAATTTAAGAGTATTGTCCAAGAAAATATTGGTATGAAATCCATGTCTTAGTATTGCAGCTGAATTCTTCTTGTCTTTATCACTTTTTGTAAAGCCTCTCATTGATCTCTCACATCATTTTCTGCAGATATTCATTCTCTTTGAAGTCTTTTCTTCATTTGAACCCTAGGTTTTCTTCTTACTTTGTGGGTAACTTAATATTTCCATTAGGATGTCTACTAGGCTTATGAAACTTGTGGAAGGAGACCCCTGATTTCTATCTACTCTCCTTTCCATCAACCTGCTCTTCTTGTTTTACTCATTTCAGATGAAAAACTTGAGAGTCATCCGTGAGTCCTCTTGCTCATCCCATATCCAATACAAGAACAGATCTTGATGGTTCTGTCTTCAAAATATACCCAGAACATGACCATTTCTCACCACCTCCACTGACACCACCCAAGTACATCATTTTTCACCTGGGTCACTTCAGTGGCTCCAATAGGTCTCCCTGTTTCTGCACCTGCTCCATACAACCTGCTCCCAAAACTTAAGTCATGTCATGCCACTCCTCTGTTCAGAACCTCCAGTGGCTTCTATCTCACTGATATTGACCTACAACACTACCCATGATCTGGCACCTTATTGTCTCTCAGATCTTTTCTAATACCCTTCGCATTAGTCACTTTGCTCAAGTCCCACTGGCTCTCTTGCTGTTTCTTGGAGAATCCAGGCCCACTCCAACCTCAAGCCCTCTACTCTTGCTGATCTCACTGCTTGGATCAGTCTTTAATCACATATTCATGGGATTCTTTGCTACAGCTTCTTCAGGTCTCAGTGAGGTCTTCTCTGATGACCCTCTCTAGTCTTTGCAATAAATTTTTGCAGTACCACCTAGTATTCTCTACCTTTCTTTCCTGCTATAGTATGTAATTGTCTTATCTATTTCATTTATGTCTGTCTCCCTCAATTAGAATATAAATTTATAAGGGCAATAATTTTGTCTGTTGTGTTCACATAGAACAATGCTGAGCACATAGTAGACATTCAATAAATGTTTGTGCTATTGTTGCTTCCTCTATGCTAGGTGTTGAGCTAGCTACAGAGAGCTGAGAGTGACAGGATAAGGAAGAGAAGAGAGTCATATGAGTACATGTGAATTATTTTATAGAGATGCTGACAATCTAGTCATGTAGGAATTTGTAAGGAGGAAAGACAATGCTCTCCTGCCAGAGGAAGCCATGTGTCTACAGGCATGAAAGTATAAAAACAAGTCTAATTTAGAATGCAGTGTTCATTCATTTATTCATTATACTTACTATATTTCTGTTTTTATTTTAGGCATTGTGGAAAAGGGTTGAAGAAGAAAAACAAAGTCCCTGTCCTTAAGAGACATTCAAGCAGCAGTTAAACGAGTAAGCAAATAAATAATATCATTTTATGACAAGTTCTATGGAAGAAGAAGGCAATATGACATTAATGGCCACAAACAATTGAGATGAGAGAGTTACCTTAAATAGGGTGATCAGATAACGTGTCTTTGTGGCTGTGATGTCTGATTTAAGACCTGAAGGAGAAGGAGCCAGCCACACAAAGATCCAGGGAGAGTGAGGTCTGGGCAGGAAGACAGCAAGTACAAAGTTCCAGAAACCAATGTAACTAGAGGATAGCAGGTGGTGAATGGATAAGATCAAGTTACAGAAGTAGGTGGGACCAGATTCTGGAGGGCCTTATCGACTATGTGTAGGACTATGTGTAGTAGACTGTATTGTGCCATCCAGATCCAACCCCTAGCCCACCACATTTGGGACTGGAACACTCATTCTCCAGCTGCTGAGAGTGTGGGCAATGCCATCTCAAAACTGAGCTTTTCCTAGGGATTGTCCTTGGCTGAAGAGAGTCTGGTTGTCTAAGGTCACACTGTCTTCCTGAGGGCAGTCCATATGGAAGGACTGAGATGCAAAGGCTTGGCCCCCTTTACTTCAATGAGAGGAAGACTGCATGGTTATCCTGGGTTTGGGATCAATTGAGGCTTCTGTTATATCTGTATTGCTGCCAATTTCTCTCCATCCAATCCTCCCTCCTTTATTCCTCCACAGGAGATGATACTGATAGTACCACCCAGTAAACTTCTGTATACTAAGCGCCATATCAGGATTTGCTTCCTGGAAAAATTGACCTGCCACACCACAGTTTGTGGTTTAAGTACAATCAAATCCACAGAAAGCAGAAAGTGACAGTTTGTGGTTTAAGAGGAGCACTCTGGCTCCTGATTGGAGAATGACTTGTTAGTGGGCAAGAGTGGAAGCCCTCCTATAACTTTAAAAAATAGTAGTGTCTTCATGGGAAGAAGTGCTTATTTGTGTTTGAGCTGTTTGGGGGCTAAGATGGATATGCTGGCTGGAAGGACATGTAGACCTGGCCCTCACCCTAAAGGAAACATTGCTCAAAGGGGAGGACCTACAGCTTTCACTAATCAGTTGGGACAGGACTGTAGATGTCAGACATAGACTGCTCTCTAAGTCGCAATAAGTAGATGTTGGGAAATGTATGAATGTTGAGCCACTGTGTGTTGTAATTTTATTGCCCTGTGGGGAATAAGGAGAAACCATTAAAGTGGTTAAAAATAGAAGGTATTTACACTACTAATTAGACATGAGATCAGGCAGTTCCTGGGGAAGGAAATTGAATCCTCAATAGCAGGTCTTGGACAGAACAAGAGAGACTTCCTTTGTCTGGGACTCAAAGCAGGTAGTAAAGGGCAGGGTCACAAGCCAGTCTGAGGCCAGCCTCATCCTATTTTCCTTCATCCTCTGATCTCCTGCTAGGGCTTCTCATTAGTCAAACCTAACCTTCAGCAGAGAGTACTGAAGCTTTGTTGATGAGGTCCATAGAGGTCGGCATCTCCACAGATGAGGGTGAAGAAGGTTGGAGAATGGATCTGGAGAAGCAAATGGTAGATAACTGGCATGAAGATTGAAAGTTCCTCTGGGTTGAAATTCATGCTACTTGAACTTTGATATGCATATGGATTGCCTGACCACCTGTTAAAATGCAGATTATGTTTTAGGAGGACTGAGGTAGGATTTGAAATTCTGAATTGCTATCAAATTCCCAGGTGATGCTGGGGCAGCTGGCACATGGACTACAGTGGAAGTAGCAAAGTTACAACCCCATTTCCTAAACTAAGTCTCAAAGGTCATGTCCTAGTCTCACCTGTGTGAAACAAGAGTCTCTTGGCCACCTGACAAGCAGGGAGAAGGGAAGAGAGTACATACCTCTCTTCCCTTCTCTCCCCAACATAGGGCCACATGGAAATATTGACATTCACCAGAGGGAGGTCAGCAGTTCTAGAATAAAGGGCAACCATCAGTTGGCCTAAATGGCCCATGGACAGAGAGGAGATGGATGGCCTGAGCCAGTGGAGGCAGAGACCAACTGATTCAGCAAAACATATAAAATACCAGCACCTTTGAGGATTCCCTGAAAGGGAGTCTTGAAGTCATAAATAATAGAAAAATGACCTTATTTATGTTTACAGGCTAGAGAAACCTGGAGTTACAGGGAATGAATAAAATCTAATAGTTCAGACTCAAATCCATTGCAGAACACCCTTGAGCTTTGCTTTGTATTTGCTCGGTTGTTAACAGCTCCCTTTCATCATTGCTTGTATTTAGTCCCTGATTATTGAGAACAGAAAAATCTAAATGAGATAGGGTGGCTCTGGTAGAGACCTATGGTCCAATGCAGTGACAAAGCACAAAAACATACTCTGACTGCATGTGGGCTGCCCCAGCTTTTTGTTACAGGGCATTCCTGGAAATGCCATTGAAAGCAGGAAAATAGCAAGGAATAAATCGTGTTTTCTTCTCCTACTACAGTGTAGCCAGTGCTTACCTTCTTTTTTCCACCCAATGTTCCTGAATTGGTAAGGCAAAATGTTGACAAGTTAGCTTGAAGACCAATGAATCACCTGGGAAAGTGTTGAATGAGTGAATCAATGAAGTGAAAAGTGAAATGAGTGTTTTGTCAGCTCCATCAGGCCAGCAGATGGATGAAATGGAAGGAGGGAGGACTGCCTGCACATTTTTCTTTTTCTTTGGATGAATAGTTGCGAGTAGTTGAATCTTAAATTCCTATTCCAAAAGCTACACAAAGAGGAGAATCCTTTTTAACTTTCTCCCTCTGGGAGCAATGATTTTAATCAAAGCATACTGCATAAATTTCTACAGGCCATCAGCCCCTGGATGGTGATGAGGGCAGGGGTGTGAGAGAAGGTGGGAGTTGACTGGTTAATGGATGCAGACACACTGTAAATAGTACTACAAATTGCAAATACCTATACAGCACTTGCTGTGTGCCAGACACTGTTCTAAGGGTTTTACATGAAGAGGGCTGGGACCAAAACCACAGACTCCCCTTGTTATGGGCTGAACATTTGTGTTCTTCTAAAATGTATGTACCAAGCCCGGCTGGTGTGGCTCAGTGGACTGAGCAGCATCCCATGGACTGAGAGGTCCTGGATTGATTCCCAGTCAGGGCACATGGCCAGGTTTCAGGCTTGATCCCCAGTAGGTGGCATGCAGTAGGCAGCCGATGGATGTTTCTCTCTCACATTGATGTTTCTATCTCCCTCTCCTTTCCTCTCTCTCTAAAAAAGCAATAAAAACATATTTTAAAAAGAAAATAAAATGTATGTGCTGAAATCCTAATGCCCAATGTGATGGTGTTAGGAGGTGCGGCCTTTGGGAGAGAAATAGGTAAGGGTGGAGCCCTCATGAATGGGATTAGTGCCCTTATAAGAAGAGACATGAGATAGCTTGCTTCTCTTTCTGCTGTCTGCAAAAAGACAGCCATCTGCAAACCAGCAGGAGAGTCCTCACCAGAACCCAACCCTGCTGGCACCCTGACCTTGGAATTCCCAACCTCTAGAACTTTGAGAAACAAATGTTTCTTGTTTAAGCCCCCCAGTCTATGGTATTTTTGTTATAGCAGTCCAAATTGATTAAGACACCTCGTATCACAGGAGCTTTGACGTTCTAAGGATTTAGTAGCTTTGTCTGCATCCTTCCCTCAGCATGCAAGTGCAATAGGCAGGAGTTGAAGAGAGAGGGACACCTGATTTATTTTTATTTTCTTTCCTTCTTCTGGCAAATCACAACTTTACCAAATATAGATATTAAAAAAAAAAAAAAGTTTAGGAAGCCCACACTTAATAAATGTAGATTAGAAAGGGAAGAAAGCAGCTTTTATCTCTTTGTGAAGTTTGGTGACAAATTCTTTTGCCCTTACACCGAGCTCCCTGAAACCATCTGATATAAACCCTCTCTTCTACAATTGCCATTATCCCTTCTATCTGTCCTCTTATCAGTATTTAAAGCACAGCTAAAATCTGGGGATGAACATATCGGTAAACCTAGTCCTGGGGCCCTCATAGAAATATTCATTAAGAATTATTTTCCACTTTCCCAACTGCAGATGATGTATACTGGAACCAGATAACTTCTAAAGACTCTTGTAGATCTGTTTCGGAATGCATGACCAATCCTTTCCTTCCTCCCATCGATGGGCCAACCCATCTGTGCCCTCCTTTTGGAACCTTGGTCTTAGCCCACCGAAAACATGTACCCCACAGGGTTTGTAGCTTTATCCTTGATCCCAAGGAACCCCAGTCATGTCTGTCATAGGAGTAATGGAGGAGGGGGGTGGGAGAAGGTACTAAAGAGAGAATGGGCCTGGTCGGTGTAGCTCAGTGGTTGAGCATCAATCCATGCACCAAGGTCGCTGGTTCATTTCCCGGTCATGGCACATGCCCAGGTTGTGGGCCAAATCCCCAATGGGGGGCATGCAGGAGGCGGCCAATCGATGTTCTCTCTTATCGATGTTTCTATCTCTCTCTCCTTCTCCCTTCCTCTCTCTCTAAAATCAATAAAGAAAAAAGAGAGAGAGAGAGAGAATGGAACTGGGAAAATCAGTCAATCTATCCAGCATAAATTTTGACCAAGCCTCTCCATGTATGCTTGGTTCTTTTGAGTTGAGTAGACATGGGAAGGTGAATACTGACTTTCCTTTCAGCTTATTTTAGAAAATACTGAGCAATAAGGCAAGCCCATCTTGGTGGCCTTTGTGAGATCTTTTTACCTGGACGGATGTGGGTGAAACAGTGTTTGAGGACTGGTAAGTATGACATGGGGATTCTGCCTCCCTCTGATCTGCATATTTAGCAACATTTCTGAGTCAGAAAGTTAAGAAAGTTTTCATGCACTTCATTTTTATCTGCATTTGGCTGGGTTTGTGAGTTGCCATGAAGAAATAAACAAACAAATGCCGTCTCCCTCTTCTCCACACCCACATGCTGCTATGTGCAGGAGTGCTTCAGGCTGATGACAGAGCCCCTTCCCTGGACTCACTTCACCCTTCCCTGCTGTCCTTTCTTCTTGGCAGCTCAGGGGCTGAGCAGAGGCCCCAGGGCTGTGACACTGTGGAAAGGAAGGGAGGGAGATTACAGTGTGAGCCCTGGCTGCCTTGTTCCCAGATTCATACTTGCTTACTCTGGGACCCCTGCCTGCAGTCTCAGCCCTACACTCCAGACTCTGAGACAGACCTGTCCCTCATTGGGAAATTAAGGAGTCCAGCAGCGCAGGTCATGCACCGTTGTTGAATTCCCCTGCTCTGACCTTATGCTCCAATTCTGGTAGTTAGGCTTCTGCTTTGACCTGTGAACCAACTGGGTCATTGTCTTGTCACCCTGGACTTGTGTCCCTGCTCTGAGTTTCAGTTTGCTTAAGCCTGAGGTCATTCCTCTGAACTTTAGTTCCTTGGCTAAATAAAACTCTATAGCTGCCAGAGTTCCCCAATTGTGACCATTAGACTACCTGATTATCAATTTGTGCTTTACCTCGCCCATTGTTCCATTGTGGTTTCTATGCACACCCCCAAGGCTAACTCTCCCCAGACTCTGACCTGTGGGTTATACTCTGATCTTGGTAAGTGTACCCTTGTTTCGCTTAGGTGAGTCTCCAGACTTATCACTGTATGACGAAGCTACAGATGGGGAGAGTTGTCAAGCCTACCAGTTCTAATTGTTATACTCCACCATATGCCTTGAACTTGGGGATCTCTCACAAAGAATGACTACTACCACTATGTATGTAGATTCTTTTGGTTAAAGGGAAAGAAACAAACTTCGTCTAGTTTAAGTAAAAAAAAAAATTACCAGGAAGATATGAGTATAAAAATAAAGTGCCAGGAGGTGAGAAGCAGGGGACTCCAAGGATCTCAGCTGCAGGACCTCCTGGACCTCCAGTTTAGGATACACATCTCCATATCCCAGGAGAGACAATCTGATTAGCCTAGGTTCATTTAGACATTCACCTCTGTGTGAATCAGCTCTGGTTCTTGTCACCAAGTTAAAGACATGGCTGCTGGGCTCGTTTCTATGAATCAGGGCCAGCCTCCAGGAAAGGGTCAGGAATGTGAACTGGGAATTCACCCTGAGTTTCATAGCAGACATGATCATGCTGGCCTCATGTGACACTCTGCCTCTCCTACCACATGGCCCAGCATGACTTTCAGCTCCCTCCTGTCCAGCTGGAGCATTCTTAAAGGCTGTTACTGAGGGCTAGATTTGTAACCAAACATCAAGTAATAGAGGAACATACAATTAGAAATCACTTTGTAAAATAAGACTTGCTTAAGTTGAGCTTGGGCTATCATGCAGGAATGCTTTCTTGCCTTCCTCAGGGCTGGGTCCATGTGTTTGAGGTTTAGCCTTAGACGAGGAATGCCCCTGATACAATTGAGCCAACTCAGATTCAGAGGGAGATCCAAAGAAAGCTTAGAAATTCTCTTTCCTATTTGGCCAAGGAATGCCTTCAGAATGCCGTTTCCATTTTATTCTTCCCAGATGAGAGGTACCGGGACTTGTCTCTCTTTTCAGGATTGACCCCTGTTCTATAAGAGCATGGCCCAGCCTGATGGCCTCATAATCTAACATTACACGGTGAGCCCACCTTTTATCCACAAGATAGGCATATCTAGTAACAGGAGGTTATTCTGTTACCCAAATGCTATGACATCTGTGATTTCGGTCCTGGCTTGTCCCATTGTGGCTTGCTGCCACGACTACTGCTATAATGATTCAATTCAGAGTCACACACAGTGGTTACACATGGGTGGTCTGTCAGGCTCCATGGGCAAGCATTTGTATTTGCCTTATATAATTCGTTACTTAACACAAATTCCATGAGATTCTCTTGGAAAAAAAGTGCTGTGGTCAAATGCATTTGGTTAACACTGCCTAATATGTCTCCCTTTTGCAGACCCAGAATGCTTAGCACCTCATTATAGATTTTAGAAGTGCATGAAGGAGACTTGTTTAACTCCATGTCATCCAGCAAAAGAGTAGTGGAACCCTTCTCCTATCTGTTCACATCCTACAAAACTAGCTTACAGTGAAACACTCTTAAGGAAATGCGATTTAGTTTAATGCTCCTAGCATCCCTGTGAAGAAGGTGTTATTATTCTCATTTTACAGATGAGAAGACTGAGGTCCATCTCAGAGAGCTCATGTAGCATGACCCAACTTTACCCAGGAAACAAGTGGCTCTGGAGAGCTTTGAACCCTGCTTCTCTCAGTCCAAGTCCAGGTCTCTTACTGTCCTTCCTGGGTCACCAGCTCTGAGACTTATCAAATACTCCTGGGGAATTATTTTAACCAATTCTGGCTACTAGCTTGCTCAAGACACCAGAGACCCAGGAGAGCTGATGATTGTAGTCCCTTTTTGCAGGCTGCTGGCTCATGCGTGACCTGAAAGAGCCGATATTTCAGTTCAAGTTCAAAGACAGGAAAAAGCAAATACCTCAGTTTACAGACCACCTTTTATTTGGGGGAGAATCAGGCTTTTTGTTCTATTCAGACCTTAAACTGATTGGATGAGGCCCACCCACATTAGGAGGGTAATCTGCTTTACTCAATCTACTCATTTAAATGTTGATCTCATTCGAAAACAACATCACAGAAACACCAGCATAACGTTTGACCAAATATGTGGGCACCCCTTGCCCAGTCCAGTTGAATGTAAAATTAACTATCATACATTATAAAAGTCTTTGGTGACTTCTGTCTTGCTCACACTCCCTCTCCCTCTCGTTGGGTCTTCTTGTTTGCTGGCTCTGATAAAGCTAGCCGCCGTGTTGTGAGCTGCCCTATAGAGAGGCCCCCATGGCAAGGGACTGAGGTGGCCTTCAGCCAACAACCAACAAGAAACTGAGGCCGTCAGCCCAACAGCCTGCTAGTAACCATGTGAGTGAGTTCTGTCAAAGCTGGAGGTGACTGCAGCCCTGGCTGACACCTTGGCTATAGCCTATGAATGATCCTGAAGCAGAGAACCCAGCTAAGCCATGCCTGGGTTCCCGATCCACAGAAACCATGAGATAACACATGTTGTTTTAAGGCTTTTCATTTTGGAGTCTTTTTTTTTTTTTTTTTTTTCCTCAGCTGTAGATAACTAACACACATCTCACCCACTGGCTATTCTCCCACAAATGGAGCTTGAAGATAGTTGACTTTTCTGGTCCTTCCAGCCATCATTTCTTCTTAAGAGAGGACCCAGATGGGCTTTCAAAATGCCTATGTCCAAACTTTATCTAGAAATTATGCCCACATAACTAAATACATTCTACCTGTGGCATTTAGACATATAGTTTAGGGAAGGATACTTATAAAAAGAATGAGGCAAGTTCAGAAGGAATAGAAACATTTCTGAATATTCTGTATTAACATATTTTGCAATGTTTCTTTTCTTTCCATCATTGTCCCCACTAGCCAACTCCCCAGGACACTGATCCCCTTAACCTGTGCCCTATCCTGCCCCATCTCATACTGCATAAATTAGTCAATATCACAGCAACCAATCTAGAGACCCACTCTGAGTCTTTGTTGAGCATGAAGTGGTAATTGATTTGTTTCTGTTCTTGTAGACCAGGTGAAAAGATGTAGCCTGTGCCCCCTGGGAATCTTGACCATACAATTATTATGAAACTTTTCTGTGATCACAAAAAGGAGTAGAGCATGAACTTGGAGTCATAGACACCAGGTTTGAATTTTGGGTTTCTTAATCACTAGTATCCAAGTATCTTAATGTCCTGGTACCTCGATTTCTCTAAACTGGGGGACAATTACTCAGAGTTAATATGAAAATGAGATAATATTCCAAAAGGACTAAATGAGATAACATGTGAGCAAATGTACAGCAAAGTAACAAAGTGTTTGGTACATAGTAGTAGCTAAAAAAAATGTTCTTTCATTTTCCAGGTATAGAGCTGTTCTTCTTTGTAGCACTATTACTAAGGGTGAATTCACTTTAATCTTTAGGTAATCTTTAGAAGTAAAAATCTTCTGGTTTCAAAATTTACTTACAAAAAGCTGTTTGGTGGCCAAAATCAATGCAGACTCTTGGTGAAATACTAATTGTTGGAAACAGGAAGAAGAGAAAGAGGTTTTGCTGTTACCTTAATAAGAAGAAACTAGGATCCTTTTCTAAAGTAGTGTCCCAGGATTTGCAAGATCTCAAAAGGGAGGCTGATGGCTCTGTGTTGGTCCAGAAGATGCTGGAAGGGCAGTGGTGAAGAGCACGTCTGATACTCTGCTAGGGGCAGCAGGGCCTGACCACAGCGGCCTTGTGAATAAGCCTGTCAGGGATGGCAGTGATTACAAGTGGGGGAAGGGAAGAAAAGAGACCTTTTCACAATTTTCTTGGAGTATATATCCTTAAGGCTTATGACATATAGGCATAGTTGAGGGAGAATGGGTAGAAAGAGATAGGAAAGGGTCACACGAAAAATCGAAGTCAGATTCTCCACCAACCCTGGCAAATGTGGTGAGACATTTGCAAGTTGACTTAGAAAACGAAGAAACATGATATTTTTTGCATCCTAGGTCAAAGAGAAAACTCTTCAGAAGATGCTCACTGTCAATACTCAAGACATATTTGGGTTGAACTAAGGAGGGAGCCTGTATACTGGAGCTCCCAAAGGACTGCATCTCAGTTCTTTAAGCCATCCTCCTCCTCCTACCAGCTCACCTCCCATATGAGCCAACATCAAGTCCCCATGCACACTCCTACCTTTAGGGGAAAAGAGCAACCCACTTGATATGAAACATGGAGCACCCATTGATTTTTCTCTGAGGCATTAGTGCTCAACTCTGGCTGCACATTGGAATCACTTGGGAAGATTTGGGAAAAAGTGATGGTGCCTGGACCCAACCCCTACACAATGAATCAGAGTCTCTAGGGGTAGAGCCCAAGCATGGGAGTTTTTTTGAAAAGTTCTCCACATAATTTTAATACAAAGCCAGTGAGAGCCCCTGGTCTGGGACCCAAGATCCACTACAGTAATGTAATTCGGAACTGGAGACTCTGCTAAGATACTTAAAGTGTCACTAAATTGAAAAACAGACTCTTCTAAAAAGTCTTGAAGTTAACATTTTAAGAATAAGGGGATGAGTGGACACAAGCACTTGACCCTTCGGAAGGAAGGCTGGCCAATGAGTGAGGCACATGAAAGCAGCTTTGTTTGACCGGGGGAAATGCTGGTAGCTGGGAGGCTTTTGGGGTACGCTTGCTGTTTGAGATAATGTCTGGAGGTTGAGACTGATATGAATTATTTAGACCTTTGGGGAGACTCTTTGCAATAAAATCAATTTTCCTTATTCTTTCTCCGCATAGTCAAAGTGAAATGGTCAAACCTCAGGAGTAAAACTAACTTTACAAACAGCAGCAACCAGAAAGTTCTGATGTTTGCAACTGTGTTGCTGATAAAACTAAAATTGATTGAAATGCCCCTTGGGAAGGCTCAAGAAAACCCAAGTCTTGTTGTTATGAAGTGTTGTAATAATTTCCTTTGTATGTCATATTCATGAGCTGTGTGATATGAATTTAAGGAGAGCTCAGATAGGGAGGGGTATGATATGAATTTAAGGAGAGCTCAGATAGGGAGGGGGTAGAAGCTTGAGGTTTTCAAAGTGCTGCAGAACAAAGATTCAGAGGCTATGTTGGAAGTTCACATCCTTCCAACCCCCAGAGTTTCGACCTTCTGGACCAGCGACAACAACAGCAGCAAAGCATCAGGCTCAAGAGGCCTTTTGTTTTTGGTGTGACCAGAGTGACCATATGTCTTGGTTTGCCCCAAACAGTTTATTTACACCTGTTGTCTTAGACTAATTATCAACAGCCCACCTTTCCACTTTCAAAGGCGCCCTGGGTTAGCCTGGCCAGTGTGGTTCAGTGGATTGAGCATCCTCCCATGGACTGAGAGGTCCTGGTTTGATTCCCGGTCAGGGCACATGCTGGGGTTGCGGGCTAGATCCCCGGTAGGAGGTGTACAGGAAGCAGCTAATTGATGTTTCTCTCTCACATTGACGTTTCTATCTCTCCCTCCCTTCCTCTCTGTCTAAAACAGCAATAAAAACATATTTTTTTAAAAAGTGCCCTGGGTTAGGCGATAAATCATGTGGTCACCCTTGTGGTGATGTAATGTGCCTCTGGTCTGGGAGAGGAGACTTCTGTTCTAGTACTGTTGTTTCCACTAACTACCTGTGTGCTCAGAGCAAATTATTTTTCTCTGAGGGACTCAGTTTCCTTCTCAGTCAAGTAAAGGGGGATCTAAACAGGGACTGGCCTCTGGGCTAGTGCACAATGTTGTATGCAGATTTTTGTATGAGTTTTGTTATATGTCTGAGTGTATATCTTTGTATGTACGTTTTTCTGGGGAGAGTTTCAATGGCAGTCATCATAATTTCAAAGGGGTTTCATGATCCCCAAATGGTAAAAAACTACATTGGCTGAACTCCGCGGTCCTATTAATCTCCAGAATTCTATACTTCTGTGGTTATGATGCTTTTAAAATAGGACTTGGGAGTCAGTTAAAATATTGTCTGAGAGTATTTCCACAGTGAGTACTGTGTCATAATTGATTTTCCTTGTGCCAAACAAATAAACGAAACTTTACTTTTAGAGATAGGCAGCCCACACGTTGCCATGATGAAAGGACTCTCCAACGGGGCAAGCAAGGCCTCTGCAGCTGGAATACAGGATCTTCTCCTGTGGGAAGAGCACCGGAAGGGAAAGAGAAGTACCCCATGGGAAGGCAGGGGTCCCTGTGAAGTAAGGATGATTCACAAGACAACAAGAGAAATGTTCAGACCTTATTGTCTAAGACTGATAAAAAAAAAACAGGATAGGAGATAAGGGATTAAGGAAGTAATTATATTATCGACTGAAAGTAAGAACAGGAAGCTAGGAGTCTGCTGTCTGCTTTAAGTTTTGTCACTTAACTGCTGTGTGACCTTGGGCAGATGGTTTTCACCAGCTGGAAAGCCAGAAGGGAACGGCGAGATCTTGAACGGCCATGACTTTCTTCATTGCACTTGTTCACACCAGCTCCTTTCCCTTCTCTCAATGACCCTGAGGAAATCTGTCTGTGTCTGTTTCCTAAGAAACAATGCACTCGCCAAAGGCCTTGTTATACTCTACTTTTTTTCCCATAAATTATGCCTCATTGGGAACATTTACTGTTTCACACCTACTTAAGGTAGAGAGGAAATTTGCTTTGAAATTGTAGCCAGTGCTTTGTTTTGAAGAACAGTTCAGTTGAGCAAGACCGCCTACAGACAGCTTTTCTGCTTCAGAGGGGCCACTGAACCAACTGTGGAATTGGCTATACACAGATCAAAAGGTGCCTTGGCCACTCTTTGTATTTGGAGGATCAGACCGGAGTCTGGGAAGCCCCAGAGGCCTCACTCTGCTGGTAATGAGAAACATTTGATGCTATTTCCTTAGACTCTTTCAGGGGGTAACTCATGGTGATGGTGAAGAATTAGCTATTTACCATGAATGTATTGTTGTGCAAGCCTCAGAAAGAAGTTCAGATATGATATTTATATTCAGGGACAACTCAAATCACAAGAGTAATAATAACTTTTTGTCAGGAGGCAGGCGTTACACAGTAGACTAGATCAGTGGTCTCCAGAGGGAAGTTTGAGCATCTCAGGGAGATGTAATATGATCCACTGGGTCATGGGAAAAACATCAAACTTCTACTTAAGTGTCTATTAAGTGTGTTGAAAGAGATTTTACTGAGAGGGTATGCTATCAAAAATATTTAGGGGACCCCTGGGCTAAGCCATTGCCCAGTTTATGCCAGGTGTTTGTCTTGGGAGATACATACACAGACTGTGCTGCACTACAATGAGTGATAAGATTTCAACTCAAAAGCCTTGGGCTCTGGGCAATATGCACTAGAATATTCTAATGTGACAAAGAATGACATGATTGTGTCTGGTATCATGTGGTAACAGACTGACCATATCGAGTAGTTACACAAAACGGATGACTGATAGACAATGGACTTGATACATGGTCTTTTGAAAGCCACTTTTGGGGTGAGAGTCACACAATCCAGACATCCAGAGACTCTGGCAGGTTCACCATAATCAGAAACCTCCCCAAAACAACTTGCGGTCTTCCTTTTCTGTTATTTCTTTTATCAAGTGGCAGGCAAAACTACATCTCAAGTCCATTGTAGCTCTAGTATCTCTTATGTCTGTGTCATTCAAAAGACTGAGGAAGAAAAATGGATAGCCCCCTATGTAGAAAACAACTGAATTCAATGAAAGGATTACACATGTTGTATATAACAACATTATATATAATAATTATTTACACATAATTATATAAATCAGAATTAACTCTTAATTCTTGATCTAGGCCAGTAACTCGCTCTTTTCTCTTCATTAGAATCATGTGGGAACTTTTTAAAAATACTAATGCTTGGGACATATCCCCAGAGATTCCATTTTAATTGTCTGGGGTTAAAGCCTGGCAGCAGCATTTCTCAGAAGTCCCTTCAATGATTCTGATATGCATGTGAGGTTGAGGACCACTGGTCTATGCCTTTGTAAACTCAACCTCCCATTTCCTGCTGGGAGATCAGCAAAGAATGCCCTGTGGTTGGGTAATTTCTGTGGGAAACATGCAACATTAAATATTCCAGCTCTTTTTCTCTCTCTTAGGAGAAGCCATAGTTTCCCAGTCAGTTGAACATCCCGTGCCCTGGAGAAGTGACAAATAGGAACTGGCACTTATGTAACTTAAAAGCTACATTTGAGAAAGCAAGAAACTTTGCCTTCCAAAGAGGGAATATTGGTCATCTTATCAGAAACCGTTTTCTCTCATCCTGACCCTGGTGAGAGCCTTTCTGATTTAAAGTCCCTCCTCTCTCTCTTTTACACTTGAGTGTGGGCATTAACTTCTTCCTGGTGGTTCTGATGGTGCAACTCAGCAAAGGAACATCCTGATGAGTCCTGTAATGTTGTGGGGACTCTAGGAAGGAAAAAAAATTGGTTACCTCAATTCATCTGTCATTTTTCAAAGCAAATGCATGTCTGGATTTTCCTTTTAAATTATTGGTTGCTTTAGGGATGATGGGGATGAGACATCTGGGGTAGCTCAGCCATTCTCCTCAAATTGGCGTCTGCAGACAGAACTCATCCATCATCTGGTGCTTTCTCTTTGTGGAATAGACATATTCCTGTTGAATCCCCTCTGATGATTTATAGAGCCACAGGGAATTTGGAGAACAGAAATGATTTCTACATAAAACCATAACATAAATTTTAGGGGGGGAGGGCAGTTCTCTTTTTTGTTTATTTATAGGCACTTTGAAGTATAAAAAGGAAGTTAAAGGTATAATTGGTATAAAAAAAACAGGTGGACAAACAAAGATTATAAAGCTGATTACTCTTCAGCTCTTTCCATCCCTCTGTATGATCTATGTATCTTTAAGGGACAGCCAGAAACAGGGAGCTTGTGCCAGGTCATTTAATAAAGGAAACTTAATATAGAGAACTAGAAAAAAAATATATATATATATATATAGTGTTGAAAAAAACAGGAAGCCAAATAGGGGTGGGGAGGCAACACAGCAGTTAGTGGCAGCAGCAAGCCACTACCAAAAGATACCTGAAATTATAAATGATAGCACTGCTCGAAGTCCCTTCAGTGATTCTGATGATGGACATGTGGGGTTGAGGACCACGGGTCTAGACCTTTACAAACTCAACCTCCCATATCCTGCTGGTCTGAAGACGGGTAGGGAATGCCCTGTGGTCTGGCAATTTCTGTGGGAAACATTAAATATGAAATATATTCACTGTCTTCCTCCTTGAGAGGAAGGGGAGGTAGTATCAGCAGAGGCAGAAAACCAGGAGACGCTCAGTGCACACATGGTGGCAGCTACCAGCAGAAGCTGGGACCTTCAAGGTAGGAGCGTTCTTGCTAGGCCAGAATCAGGAAAGGGAAGGAAAAAATAGCCTGACTTCCTCCTGCCTCCCAATATACCTCGAATATCCTTCATTGGCTGAACCTAATAGAAGGCCAGTTGTTCCTAATTGCAATGCAATTTTAGCACAACAACACAAATTGTCACATTACATTAATCTTGTTCATTTGAACTGTAGTAGTTTAGTAGTGTTATTTCTAATTTGTAAATTTGTTTTGGTGTTATGGCTGTTTAGCAAAATGAGTTCATATCTAGTTTTACATTTGTACATATATTTAAATAACATTTGAATGAAAGTCGTTTGTTAGCACTGGGGGCTTGTGAGAATATTTTTCCTCCAAAAAGAGGGCATATATTATTCAAGTTTGACAATAATGGTATAAAATTCTGATAGCAGGAGTCGCTCAGGATTTAATTGGGGGAACTGGGAAAGAGGAACGGGGGTTGCCTGAGATTTAAATCATAGGGAGTAGGGAGTTTTTAATTTGCGTAGGACAACTTTTTTAAATGCACAATTTAAAAAGGGAGGAGTGTTTACCAAAATGCCAACTCATGGGCAGATTTTGTTTTTATATCAGAAATATTTAATAAAATATTTTTAAGAGGGGTCAGTATAAATGTGGTCAACCACACAGTCCGCCCTGAGGGTTGATTTTGTATGTGGGTGATTTTTGCAATATGTTCTCTTTCAAATGATGGGCTTTGCAGCCTTTTCTGCTCAACAGCAGGAATTATTTTTGACAGACCTGAAGGTGACCTCAGAGTCCAGCCTGAGAGCAGCTGGCCTTGAGGCCCTAGTGACCATGAGACACAGAGATCAGGGGCAATGAGGTGTCCCAGATTAGATGATGCCTTGTGTTGACAGACAGAAACATTTTGTCTAGGTTCTGTTTATTACACACACAAAACAAAAACAAAACCAAAGAAATCCCCACCAGTTTCTCTATCGATTAATCTATCGATTAAAGTATAGATAACATTTGTGCAAAATAGGGTAAGTGACTTTATTTAAAAATGTAAAATAAGTACAAAATATTTCAAGTGTGCAGATAATATAACAAGCATTCATGTATCTAATATCCGGTTTTAAACACAGCTAATGTTTTGTTGTATTTATTTCGGATCTCTCCCTCTTTCTTAAAAACATAAAAACATTACAGATAAAACAAAGCTCCAAGGTTCATTATTAACCTTTGTCTTTCTTTTCTTTTTACAAGTTTTCATTAGAGTTCTTCTTTGACCCATGACTTATTTTGGAAATGTCAAAATTTTCAAATGCCTGGGATTTGGGGGGCTATTTTTTGTTTGCAATGTGGTCAGAAAATGTAGCCCATGTGATATCAGTTTTTTATATTTCTTGAGATAGTTTTTATTGCCTAGTAAATTTTTATATTTGTTTTATTTGTCCTTAAAATAATATTTATAATTTAATTGCTGAAGTAGTGTTTTTTTTTTTAATTGATTTTTATAGAGAGAGGAAGGGACAGGGGGAGAGAGATAGAAACATCAGTGAGAGAGAACATTGATTGGCTGCCTCCTGCATGCCCCCCACTGGGGATCGGGCCCTGGGAATGGAACCAGTGACCTCTTGGTTCATGGGTCAACACTCAACCACTGAGCCACACCGACTGGGCTGGAGTAGGGTTTTATATATTTCTATTAGCTTGATCATATTCATTGTATATTCATCTGTGTACTCATTAATTTTTGGTTCTTTGATCTATCCATTTCTGAGGAAAAGGCATTAACATATTCTACTGTGGTTGTGTATTCATCAATTTCTCTTTGTATTTACATTTTTGTTTGAAATATTTGGAGCTAAAATGCTTTATGTCTTGGAGCTAAAATGTTGGACAAAACGTGCACAGGGCTATGTTATTTTTCTAGAGAATTATTCTTTTTATTATTAGGTAACAACCTTCTTTCCCCCCGCAAATACGTAAAGCCTGTTCTGTCTACTGTGTGTAGCAATACACTAGCTTCCTCTTGTCTAGAATTTGCCTGTTATATATTGTTCAAGCCCTTTACTTTCTGACTTTCACTGTCACTGTGTTCTAGTATGTCTCCTGGGAGAAGCATTCACCTGGATTGCTATTTTGTCTGTTTATTTTAATCCAATCATAGAGGTTCAGAAAAGTCCCACAGAAAAGCACTTAGGATATATTACACATTTGATTTTAAAATGGATTTCATGGTTTCATTTCTTTTCCATTCCTTTCTTTGATTGAATTGATCAACTTTTCTTTCTTTCTCCTTTTCTCTTACACTGATTTAGAAGTTTTACATTCTTTCGCATTTTATTTCTACTCTTTTTTTCTGTTTTAGTTGTTATTAGTATATTTTTGATACACATACTTGAGTTACACTATCTAAAGTTAACCATTCTGACCAGTCAAAAGACCTTAGTACCTGTTGACTGTAAATAATTTTATTTTTTCATATCTGCTATTTAGCTCTACCGTATGTTTAAACTCTCCAAATGACATCTTGTCATTTTCTTTTATATTTAATGTTTGTTTATAGCTAGACACAAAGCAACTTCTTTGTTTAACAGTCCTTCTTGTTCCCATTCTCTCTGTGATTTGATTTCCTTTTATTCTTGGAGGGCCTGTGGTTGGCATTTCTCATTCTTTGTTGGTGAGAACGTTTATTTTTATTTTACCTTCATTCTTTTTTTCTTTTTTCTTTTAACTTATCTTTATTGTTGAATGTATTACAGATGTTCCTCATTTTTTCCCCACTGAATCCCTCCTTCCCATTCCCGCCCCCCTCCTGCCTTTCCCCACATTGTTGTCTGTGTCCATTGGTTATGCATATATACATATGAGTTCTTTGGTTTATTTCTTCCCACCCCCAATCCCCCTTCCCTTTGAGGTTTGTCAGTCTAACAACCAATTTGTACTTCTTAATCCCTTCACTTTTTTCACCCATTCCCCCAACTCCCCTCCCATCTGGCAACCAACAAAATTTCTCTGTATCTATGAGAATGTTTCTGTTCTGCTTGTTCATTTTTGTTTGTAGATTCAATTGTTGATAGATATGTATTCATTGCCATTTTGTTTGTTCATATTTTTTTATCTTTTTCTTCAAGAAGACCCTTCAACATTTCATATAATAATGATTTGGTGGTGATGAACTCCTTTAGCTTTTCCTTGTCTGGGAAACTCTTTATATGGCCATTGATTCTAAATGACAGCTTTACAGGATAGAGTAATCTTGGTTTTAGGTTCTTGCTTTTCATCACTCTGAATATTTCTCGCCACTCCCTTTGGCCTGCAAAGTTTCTTTTGAGAAATCAACTGACAGTCTTATGGGAACTCCCTGGAGGTAACTAACTTCTTTTCTCTTGCTGCTTTTAAGATTCTCTCTTTGTCTTGAACCTTTTGCATTTTGATGATGATGTGTCTTGGTGTGGGCCTCTTGGGGTTCATCTTGCTTGGCACTCTCTGTGCTTCCTGGACTTGTTTGTCTGTTTCCTTCACCAAGTTGGGGAAGTTTTCTGCCATTATTGTTTCAAATAGGTTTTCGATTTCTTGTTCTCTCTCTTCTCCTTCAGGCACCTCCAAGATGCGAATGTTGTTACGCTTGAAGTTGTCCCAGAGGCTCCTTACACTATCCTCATTTTTTTGGATTCTTTTTTCTTTTTGCTGTTCTGATTGGGTGTTTTTTGCTTCCTTATATTCCAAATCGATGGTTTGCTTCTTGGCTTTACCTACTCTACTATTGCATCTGTGTAAACTATTCTTTATTTCAGTTAGTGCATCCTTCATTTCTGACTGGTCCTTTTTTATGCTCTTGAGGCCCTCACTAAGCTCACTGAGGTTCTCACTAAGTCCATTGAGCATCCTTATAAGCAGTATTTTGAACTCTGCATCTGTTAGATTGCTTAACTCCATTTCACTTAGTTCTTTTCCTGGAGTTTTGTTCTATTCTTTCATTTGGGACCTGTTTCTTTGTCTCCTCATTTTGGCTGCCTCCCTGTGTTTGTTTCTATGTACTACTTAGCGAGAGGTATGGGGCTAGCTGAGACCAGGTACTGCTTGTTTGAAAGAATTTAGGAAAAGCTGAAGCAGGAGCCAAGACAGGCCAATCCTATGGTAAAGCAACTGGCAACAGCTTGAGTGTGCCTAAAAGTTGGGTTGGGCAGGGCCTCAGGGCAACACCAGGGCGGGGCCAACAGTGTGAGCCAGGTTGCTGGAGTCCCAGATATGGCGGCATCTGCCGGCCCAGGGAAGGGCTCACCAAAGGAACAAAGGCCTCTGATAGCGTGTCTGTCCAGGAGAAAGCTGCCTCTCCAGCCCTCGCTCCAATGCCAAACAGCTCAGTTCTTCCCCATATGACTCTGGTGCCTTTCAAGCCGCCTCCCCCACGCTGGAGCGTGGAGGGTGTGAGTCCGAGTAAGTCTGTGCACGGGCCCTTTAAGAGAAGCTGCCTGGGGCTCCAGCCGCCTCAGCCTCCCTCAGCCTCAGTTCCTGCTGGTTTTTCCAGCCAGAAGTTATGGGGACTTCTCTTCCTGGCACTAGAACCCTGAGCTGGGCGCCTGGTGTGGGACGGGGACCCCTCACTCCTCAGGGAGGACCTTCCCAGCTGAGGTATCCTCCTAATTTTTATCCACCACACGTGGGTGTGGGACCAGCCCGTCGCGCCTCCGCCCTCCTACCAGTCTCCATGCGGCTTCTTCTTTAATTTCGTAGTTGTAGGACTCCCATTCAGCTTGATTTCAGGTGGTTTTGAATGATGGTTGTTCTGTAGTTTAGTTGTAACTTTGATGTGGTTGTGGGAGGACGCGATACCGCGTTTACCTACGCCACCATCTTGACCAGAAGTCTATTTTACCTTCATTCTTGAATGATAGTTTAGTTTGGTAAAATAGTCTAGGTTGATATTTTCCCTTATCACGTTTGAAGCTATTTCATTTTCTTCTGGCCTCTGTTGTTGCTGTTAGTGCAGTTGTTTCTTTTTAGTAAATATGTCTTTTTTTCCCCATTGATTTTAAGACTAGCTCTTTTTTGTGTGTGTTCTACAATTTTGCTCCAATGCATCTATCTAAGTATAGATTTATTTCTATTTTTCTCCTTCTGGCTTCTTTGTGCAATTTCTTCATGCAATTTATGTTGTTTTTTAATTCCAGACATTACCTCTTTGAATCCTCTTCATATTCTCTACGAAACTTTCTAAAAATTCCTATTAAGTGGCTGCACATTGGACCTTTCAGTCTACCTTCCATCTCTTTTATTTTCCATCTTTTATATTTTTACATTAAAAAATTCTCTCCGTGCTACATTCAAAATAATACATCCTCAGATTTTTTTCTTTCAGTTATCTAATTTTCTCTTCAGTAGGACCCAATCTGTTAGTTAACAAATCCACTGAATTTTTAGATTTTTGTTCCAGATTTTTATTTGATTCTTTTAAAAATTGTGCATGGTCTTTTGTCACTGTTTTATTCTTTCATTATGGATTTTATTCCTTCTTTAATTTTTTTATCCATTTAAACTGCTTATATAATACTATCTTTCAGATGGTATATAAAATCATTTGGAAGTGATATTCGCTTTTCTGTTGGATCTTTTTGAGAAACCTTTAGACTCTCACTCATATTAGATCTTTACTTCATATTGATATATAATTTTTAAAATTGTAGTTTTATCTTTAGCAGACTTACTTTTCCTCTGTAGGCATCCTTTGGAGTAGTTCCAGTGGCGTTTCCTTTTAGAGATGTTTTGTGTTTGTGTCTTCAGGGAACCCTGCACAACCAAGCCAGGAGCAGTGCCTGCATCAGCTTCCAACTAGGGAATCTCATATCCCAAGGAAAGTGTAAAGTAAGTTTCCAAGCCTCGGTGTGGCATGGGGTTGGGGCTTTACGTTCTTGTGGGGAAATGTCCTTTTCCCACCCTAGATCCTAGAGCAGAGATAAGCCTCACTGATGCTCCCTGGGCTCAGAGGTAGACTTTGTCCAGTTCCTTCACATTGAGGTTGTAGCCCTTGAGGGTTCCAGCTTCATGCCAAAGTCTCAGCTGCAGCTGCCTCCTTGCACAGCCCCAGTGCCTCATAGCCAGTCTTCGTGCAGTTTTATCAGGGCTGATTTCACAGCCGGAGGCAGGCCCCTCTGCACCTCCCAGCCCAGGGCCACACAGCATCAGTTTGCATGCTCTCAGCCTTTAAAATCTTTTTCTTTAATCTAGCATTTCTAGATATTTGTAGTTGAAATCATTCTACTTTTCCTCCATTAACCATATAGACAAAGCTAACTTATTTTCAATGGAAAAATACAACTTAGTGTATGTACTATAGACTCTTAATGAAAATCTTACATAAATTCGTACAGAGCATTGAGATATATTTACATGGTGCTTGAAACAGATATATGAAAAATATTTGTTTGATGGAAAATTTGACACCAAAACCAAAAACCTTTTTTTATTGTTGTTGTTAACTCTTTCCCTTTTTAAGCTTTAAAAAAACTTATTTAAAAAAATATTCTGCATTCTGTGGACATATTTAATTATCCGCCTAGTATAATGTGATGATTGCCTCAATACAAGACAACAAACTGGTTGAAATAAACTTCTGTTTTATTTGTTCGTGTTTTATGGTCAGACACTACTCATGTTATGTGTGGAGAAGTAAACTGCTGTGTGTGTAAAATGCGTCACACAGAAACCTCAACAAAACAGCACACGTGTATCTAAAAGACTCCTCAATAAAGCAGATTCTAGAAGTTCCTACTGAACTCTTCAGAACAAATTGAGTCAGGGAAGGGTGAAGAAGGACAAGGACAAAACTCTCAGCTCACTGCAAGTTCTGTATTAAATTGCTGTAGTGGGTCAGGACTAAACACAGAGTATCCTTAGGGGCTGGAGTGGATTTTCTGTCCTCTGGCTACTAGCATCCTTCCTACCCTCTTCGATAATAGTGCCAGTGCCCTTGAGGGAACCGTTCTTCATGAACCTACTTTGCCTCCGTGAGACTGCAGTTTAGGCTGCCTGGCTTTCTCTGGGCAGCTGTCCCATATTGGTCCAATCAGACCTTCTATCCCAGGACTTTGAAGCTTGAGCTGAGGGAAGAAGATCTGAAGAATGATCATCAGTGGTATTTTCTATCAATTTCTACTATCTGGATTCCAGGAGCTGCCTTTTTTTTTCCCCCTTTTCCTTTTTTTCTTTATTGAGGGAAGCAAGTTTTTGAGCTCTATTTGCAGCATTCTCTTTTATTTGGTGACTTGAACAATACTCTTACAAAAATTTTCTTTTCAGCTTAAGTTAACCAGAGTCTCTCCCTGTTGCTGGACACCAGACGGCACCTGGGGTGCTTTACTCTATACACAAAATCTATTCCAATAAGTAAATAGCTCTTGATAAATTCTTAAAACTCACAATTTAAGTGAGGCCAATGATGACATAAATGTAGAACAATTGCCTCTTAATGTATTAATTTTGGAAATCAGTTATTTTTACATTTTGAGTTTTCTTCAAGTGAGAGTCGCCTAAATTACGCTTTTAACAAATGTAGTGCCTTGGCAGGTATAAGTTGGCATGGGTCTATCTAAGTCTATAAAATAAGTTATGGTACACATATTAGGCCCCACTGTGTATATAAAGCAAAGATGTTCTTATCTTATTATTAAGCTTGTTCAAAGAAGGCTGGATGGATGCTGTGTGCAGGGTGGTCAGAATCTCTTGTGTTACTTATTCGCTGAGTAGAAAGAGTGGATTTGCTTCAAGTTCCCCTCTTTATGAACTTTTATAGTAAAGAAAGTGTTCTCAGTGTTTTATCATTTTGAAATTGCTCTGCGTAATAGGAACGAATGAATCACTTTGTCATTATGAAAACCAAAGTAAAATTAGAATGTTGTTTTGCAAAAGCATGTCGGCGGTTGTTCTGTTCAGACTTGTGTAAGTTCTGTGTGTGGCTGTTTCATGAACCTTTAAATATATGTATGTACCCTGATTTCAGGCCTCTGTATCTTGGATCAGGGTGTTCTTCCTGTCTGGAGTGCCCCTTTCACTATTTCTTTGCCCATTGAAGTCCTACTCATCTCCCAAGGGCAACTCAAAGATTACCTTCCCCTGGATCCTTCCTTAATTCTACCCACTGTCTTTTGGACCCTCTGATCTTTTCTTCATCTCACTGGAGCATCTATCTCCTCAACTGATAGACTGAGAGCAACATGAGAAGTGGGGAGGCACTGGCCCAAATCTCTCTGTAGAATAACTGCTCGATATCTGTAATGAAATTAGTTTATTTCCTTAGGAACTGAATCCTCTGCTTTTTCATTTACATAGAAAATTCCTTTAATACATTTCTCAGAACATCTAATATATGCACTATTGCCAAGGGGCCACAATTATCTGCAGAAGGATTTTACTAATGCACATTGTGAAAACCAACATATCCCTTGCACCTTATTCTTTATTTGTTTCAATTGAAGTGTTACCCAGTGCTTCACACTTTGAATGCTCAGATTTTAGAGAGACCCAACAATCCTTTCCAGGGACGAGTCCCCTTTTTTGGGGAGTAAAAGAATTTCAATTGATCAGTCATATTGGGAGCGTGAGGAGAGAAGTGTTTTAGTTAGTTCATTTTGTTTTTCCTTTTCTAACATAAAAACAAGTCTGCCCTGGTTTGGAATGAACCATGCCCATGGTCACTTTCTGGTGAATGGAAGTTTGAATAGTGGCCTTCATAGGTCTCTGTGGCTCACATGGTGTAGTCTAGGGACTCCACGTGGCTTCAATATTTTTCAGCATCACCTTGATCCCCTTCCTGACTTGGACTTCATGTTCCATGCACACACTGTCTTTACCTGGTCACAGCGCTCTTTCTGTTCCTGCTTCCTGTGCTCCGAATACTCTACCCCTAGTTCTTTGCCTGGCCAAATCCTAACCATCTTTCAAGACTCTACTGCAACTCTACAATTGATTTTCAAAAAATATTTTCTCAGTGCCTATGATATGCCAGGGATGCAAGACAGGGAAGAATGTAAAATTCTGATAAGAGATATATTAACAAAGAAAAATAAGATAATCATCAAGTGTGACAACTGCTCTAAAAGAAATGAATAGTGTATGTAGATAGAGGGGGTCTGGGAGCAGGGCTTTTTAAGTAGGTTTTATAGGAAGGCCTTTCAGTGGAGGTGACATTTGAGCTTGGCCCCTAAAGGGATGCCTTCAGTGACCTCTCCTAACTAGGTTCAACTCCTCTTCGTTGTGTTTTTATTATATCTTATGCATATCTTTAGCATGTATCACATCATCAGCCATGTTTATGTGTTACAGTAGCCCACTTGTAAATGTTTAGCAAAAAGCCCAGATTTGTAGTGTTTGCCAGTTTCTACAGAACAAGTGCTCTCATCATGGCTGATTTCATGCTACTAATTCAATGTCACTGAAGTGCGATTGGGAAAAGATGCCCTGAATCGGCTGTTGGGAGCCAACATAAGCCAGTTTGAGCTGGCTCCAGCATGCTACTGTGTTTGTCTCTCCCACCAGGCTGTTTACAATTTGAGGTAGATAATAAATATTTACTGAATCAGTGAATTCACCCAGGTACATGACCTACATAACTAAAATCCATTGTTTTTAGTGTTATTATTATCAACTAAAGCTGTAATTTTCAACCGGTGTGCTGCAAGAATTTTTAAAACATGTAATACCTGACTGTTTAGTCAGGGGCACTGACCTCTTTTCCCATAGATTATCACAAAAAAAAAGAAAGAAAGAAAGAAAGAAAGAAAGAAAGAAAGAAAGAAAGACAACAGCCAACACAACAATAGCTGTCTGGTGTGGATGCCCTGTCTTGAACCATAGATATATAGGTCATACAACAGAGTTGCATCTTATTGGTCATGCCACATAATTAGGTTGCATCTGATCAGTTAATTCTTGGTACTAGAAATTCTTATATACAAGTATAGGCACCTGGTTTTTTAAAAAGCCAATTTGGAGCAAAAGAAGTAGGTAATTATTATTATTTTGTGTGTGTGAATGAATCAAAATTATACCTTTTTTTGTCAGATCAGCAAAAATTATATATTTTGGTGTGCCACAGAATTTTAGTAATTGGTTTATGTGTGGCATGAGATAAAAAGGGTTAAAATTGCTGAACTAAAGGTAATGTAAATGGGAAAAATAATTATGTGTTGACTATTGCATGTACTTAAAATAGAGTGATGAAAATATTTATAAAGACACCAACATTCTATATAATATTGATTCTTATCACAAATCAAAATTTGAATGAATTAGAAAAAGAAAGAAAGATATATATTCAAATTTACAAACATACCACATATATCAGTATTAAGGCCAGTACTATGTTGGAAAAGAAAAATAAATCTAGACATGCTATGTATTCTATTAAGACAAAGAAGAAATAGAAGGCTGTATTTCAGACATGGAAATAAGCAAACCTAGTCATCATTGTCTCCCAATAAGAGGTGGAGGACATGATTTTATTGTCTGTGCATGTCTTAAATAAATTTGCTTTATGGACAGAGCCTTATAAATAAAACACATGAGAACTTGAACTAGTGAATTTTGATAATTCATCATCTTGATGGTTATTTCCATAGACTTTGACACTAAAGAATGGTAGAAGAGAAACTATAAAGAAACATATCTAAGAATAATTTATAATGCTTAAAATTAGAGGGATTTAAAATCATTTCACAGACTAATCTAAACACATCAGAATGTTCTCTGATTATTTGACAGGTGCTAGAACTACCCACTCCACATCTCCAGTTTAGATGGCTTTCATCATGCACTCCTTGTTAGCTGAAAGTTTATACTTAGAGAACATGGAGATTCAAGATGCCTCCAATCTCTTTGCTATTCCTCCTGCTGAAAAATAGACTTCAGTTCCTCTCCACTTAAATTTGGGCCAGCCTTAGAGGCTTGTTTGACCCATAGAATGAAGTAAAAGTAACATTGTGGGGCTTCTGAGGCCAGGTCAGAAGACCCTTGTGTTTCCTCCAGTCTTCTTTCTGCCCTCTCTGTGAGATCTGAGCCACCATATAAGAAGCCTAACTACCTTGAGACTACCATGCTAGAGGGATCATGTCTGAGCACTTTGGTTGACAGTCCCTGTTGGGCCCAGCCTTCCTATTATTTGCACCAAAAAAGCAATCATGCGAGTGAGCCTGTATATATCTTTCAGACCATTTCATCTTGCTGCTGAATATTATTACTGAGTGACCTCTATCAATCCCACTTGAAACAAAAGAATCATCCAGACAGGTGCTGCCCAATTTCCTGACCCAGAAAATTATGGTGTATGAAAAAAATGTTTCATTACACGTGAATAGAAACCAGAACAGAAATATTCTTATATTCTTCCCCCCCTCCCTCCTTCCCTCCCTCCTTCCCTTCTTCCATACCTCCCAACCTATTTTCCTTCCTTCCTTCCTTCCTTCCTTCCTTCCTTCCTTCCTTCCTTCCTTCCTTCCTTCCTTCCTTCCTTCCTTCCTTCCTTCCTTCCTCCTTCCTTCCTCCCTATGGTAGGCTGAATAAATGGCCCCAAAGGTTTTTATTCCTAATGCCTGGAACATATGACTATGTTATTTAATATGATAAAAAAGAGATTTTGCAGCCCTGGCCAGTTTGGCTCAGTGGTTAGAGCATTGGCCCACAGACCAAAGGGTCACAGGTTAGATTTCAGTCAAGGCCACGTACCTGGATTGTAGGTTCTATCCCTGGCCCCAGTCAGGGTCGTGTGGGAGGCAATCGATGTGTCTCTCTCACATTGATGTTTCTCTCTCTCTCTCCCTCCCTCCCTTCCATTCTCTCTAAAAATCAATGGAAAAATATTCTCATGTGAGGATTAAGAAAGAAAGAAAGAAAGAAAGAAAGAAAGAAAGAAAGAAAGAAAGAAAGAAAGAAAGAGAAAGAAAGATTTTGCAGATGTGATTAAATGAAACAATTTGAGATGAAGAAATTATCCTAGATTATCAAGTGGGTGTAATGTAACCACAGGATTTTTATAAGAGGCAGGTGAGAGGGTCAGAAGATCGAGAATAAATGTAAGGACAGAAGTGGAGATCAGAGAGGAGAAAAGATGCTACTCTGTTGGCTTTGAAGATGGAGGAAGGGGCCATGAGCCAAAAAATATGGGCAGCTTCTAGAAGCTAAAAGAGGCAAGGAAATGGATTCTCCCCTAGACTCTTCAAAGGAATGTAGCCGTGCAGATTCAGTGCAGACGTCTGACCGCCGGGTCTGTAAGATAATACATTTGTTTGTGTAGGAAGCCACAAGTTTATGGTCATCTGCTACAGTAGCAAGAAGAAATGAGTACACTTTCTTGCTAGCTTTTTTAAAATTTAATTTTTTCAAAAGGTAGTATACTATAATGACTAAGATCATAATAAACTCTGGAGCTAAAATATCTGAATTCAAATCCTGCTGTCTTATCTTGGGCTGGCTACTCAACTTCTCTATGCCTCTGTTAAATCAGATGTAAATGAGAATCATAATAGTATTCATCTTAAAGGGTTGTAATGAAAAATTCTAAGTGCTTAAAACAGAGCCTGCACCATACACACATTAGCTATTATTATTTTGAATCTTCATGCATGCCAAATTTATTAAGGAAAATTAATTTATAATTAGAGATTAATACTTTCTACCTTATTAATCAGTGTCATCTTAATGAAGATTGGCATACAACCCATAGTTATTTTCTTTTGAAATTATTTACTTCATTTTTTCTGTTCATTAAAATAACATACACTAATTTTAGAAAAGCTTTTCAAAATGTAAAAAGGGAAGGTATTAATAATTCTACCACTCTTCTAGAATCCACTACTGGTAATATTTCAATGTATTTCTTTCTAGATAATTCTATATTTGAAGAAATGGCTGAGGTTATATATATATATATATATATATATATATATATTTCCACATCTTTAAAAAAAAAACTTATTTATATCATAAGCATTTTCTAAGAAGCACCATAATGTAGCAGCAACTCTAATGTTGGACATTCAGCCATTTTAAACTCTCATTATGATAAATAATAATGAAATAGAAATAAATATTTTTGTGCATTGTAATTTTAAAGTGTGAAATTCAGTGGTATTGAATGTATTTACATGTTGTACAACCATCACCCACTATCTATTTCCAGAACTGTGCATAACTTCTGGCCTGAATTTCAGGGTGTTTCTGTATAACAGATTCATAGAGAGTGAAGTATTGCATTAAAAGAAAACATATTTTAAAATACATCCAGAAAGGCTGTGTTCATTAGCTCCCCAGTACACAAGAATGTTGGTCTTACAGTATCTTCATTTGCACTGTGCATTTGCAATGTTATTTGCATTGTTTATTATGTGTCTGAATATTTTATAATATGTTAGTTAACTATTTTAATTTATGAAATGTCTGTATGCTTTTCACCCATTTAACCATTAGGGTATTTGTATCTTTATTTTGTAATGAAATGAGTCAGACTCAGTTCAATTCAATACTTGTGTGTTCAGCTTTTATACTTCTTCGCCAGGTAATATGGAGGGTATACAAGATTTCTCAATTTGAAAACAAATATAACCCACAGGCAATATTTTATTGTGGGTGGGGGAAATAGAGGTTGGAAAAGGAAGAGATGAAGGGAAAGAGAGAAAAGTTTTCACACCCAGTTCGGCAGAACCGGGAGCTCCATCGAAATGCTGTATCCTGTCCCAAAGTGCAGGATGTACAAGATGATTCCATGTGGTACCCAAGATGGTCTTGCATGAGATTAAATAAACTTGACATGGCATTAGATAAAATGGAATCACACAAACGAGAGACTTTCCTTTGGCATTCTCTTTCCATTCTTCTGAATGTATTAATGGGAAGTCTTAGCTTGGTGCTGATGTGCCCTTAACACCTTTCTAGCACATACTAAGCTCCCTTTAAAAAAAGACAGAGTAGGCCTCAGGCTCAGAGCTTTCAGTAGGTAATAGTATCTAGTTAAATTTTAAGGACATTATTATGATTTTGTTTTTTTGGTATGATTAGCACTCAGTATGAAAAAATCAGGTTGGAATTTTTTTTTTTAATCCTCACTGGAGGATATTTGTCCATTGATTTTTAGATAGAGTGAAAGGGAGGGAGGGAGAGAGAAAGAGAAACATCAATGTGAGAGAGACACATGGATTATTTACCTCCTGCACGACGCCGACTGGGGCTGGGATCGAACCTGCAACCCAGGTACATGCCGTTGACTGGGAATCGAACCCACAACCCTTTGGTCTGTTGGCTGACGTGCTAAACTCTGAGCCAAGCCAGCCAGGGCTGGAATTTTAATGACAGTATTGGGAAATGATAGTGTTGTTGGGGAGATGAATGGGCCAGTTTCCCACTTGCTAGTGGGAGTGTGGTGGCTCTTGTGATATCTTCAGAAAAGGAATTTTCTGAGACTGGCACCGAAGAGTGAGTGGTTTTTATTGGCACGGAGTTACACTTCTGGGGTTGTAATGTCCCATGTCCCTCAGTCTAGTCCTGGAGGAGGGGCAGCTGTGGGTTTAGTAAGGCTAGAAACAGGGCCAAGTGTCCAGAGCTTCCCTTCCACGGTGGAGCTGGGCCCAGATCAGGCACCAGGCTAGATTCAGTCTATTAATCCATTGTATGGGGTCCACGTGGCCGTGGGCCACATGATGAACGCAGGGCCTGGGCACCCCACAAGCTGAGAGTCTAGCACAGGCAGGAAGAGAGAGAGAGACAGAAAGAGGATGAGAGAGAGAGAGAGACAGAGACAGAGAGACAGAGAGACAGAGAGACAGAGAGGCCGGAGAGGGCTTTCCTTTGTCTGGGAGATCAAATGTTCAGGTTTCCTGCACTTGCAGTGGCCACACCTATTCTGGCCACTGACTCCCTCTCAGGTGTGACAGACAGGTAAACACGTTCCCATGTCACTCAGACCTTACTGGACGTGTGTCTAAACTGCCTTTGTCTAGTCCCTTTCCCCATCAATCTGCAGGGAACAGACCTGGAGTGTTCAATTAGCTAGTCTCCCCTTTACTCCTTTCCTGTTAAATAATAACCAGATTATTGCAACGGCATCAATAGTAAAATTGTAACGGGCAAAAATAGTGAAGGTTTAAGTCCAATGAATCAAATCTATGAATCACTGCTTTGGAACATGAGGTTCTGTCCAGAAAAAGCATATATGAATCCAGAGCTGGGTGGTGGTTGCTGAGAAGCAGAGCAGAGGTGGCTCAGGAGCCTGCAGAGCACCGGACGATGGGCTTCAGGTGGAGGGGTGAAGGGACGCTTCACAGTTCATTCCCACGGCCAGCCACTTGCGCGAGGTTTATACACTTAGCTGTTTGTTCCTGTAGATAGATGATTCAGGTTAAAACAGAACAACTTGTGTCTGTCTTCAGCAACACATACATGATTCACCTTCAGTGACACATATGTGATTCTTTGGGGGACTAAAGAGTACTAAGGCTTGCTGGCTGGCAACCTGGTACTTGGCAGAAGGTGCAAGGTGCTGCTTTGAGAAGTTACAATTTCCCTCAGCTTCTTCTCTAATGCTTTGGAGTTAAAAAACATTGCTGAGTCACCCTGCCATGTAAGGCATGAGGAGAACTCTAAGAGGGGTTTGTAACTGTTGCCTTTTAAAGCATGATAGAGACTGAATTATTACCAACTAAAAAAGTTGCCGTTAAAAAAAAAGAGAGAAACTCATTCAAAATTATACATTTGAAAAAGCTGATTCTAAACCAACAAGTGTGGCATTTTCTGATTGAGTGTTTAGTGTCCCTACAGGAGGTGTCATTTAAATGCTAGCAGTTCCCTTGCACAACAATCATTTATCTTACTAGCTGTAGTCTACCTATTATCTGAGTTACTAAACAGATCTTGGCTTTTAAAACATTAAATCATTTTCTTTAGTAAAAACATTGTGAGTGGAGGGTATCTGCTGCTACATCTTAATAATGGAATTATTCTTCTATTCTTGTTTTCATGTACGACTAGGTAAGAATTATAAGGGCAAATGGCTATTAGTGACTACGGTCTTATAACACTTTCATCCCTTATTACTAGGGCTGGAAATAAAGCAACAGAAATGCCTCTTCAACGCAAACTTGATTTTGTAGATCAATCTCTTGGAAGTTAGACACCTCCTGGAGCTCTTTGTACTTCACTCTGGGACTCGGGGGATATTGGGGACCCTGGGTTAAACACTGTTTTCAAAGAAAACTATTCACTATATGAGTTTTCCTGAGCTCCTTTCTTTCTTTCAATCCTTGAGAATAATGTGTCTTGAACAGGAAGAAGATAGCTTCTTCTCCCCTCCTGAACTTTCCTCTCTGGTGTGGGCTGGGTGCTGTGCCAACTGGTGGATCAGCAATGATGATTCTCCATTCTGCTTTGTTGGAACTCAAGGACATACAAAGTTATAGCCTCAATCTCCAGAGATCTTACTTTCAGGATTTGGAGTGGTGGAAGAAGAGAGAGACCTTTTACCTACTACTCAGTTTTACCATCCAAAGCAGTTGTCATGTGCCTTTTTGAGTCTGGTATTGTTCTGGGACATGCACCATCAGTACATAATGGTATTTCCAGTGGGCAGATGTTCACACCATGTTAACATTGGTACACATGTGGCCAAAGCTCATATTCATGGTTTGGCAGAAATGTAGGCATTTCTCCTTTCACCAAGTTTGTGGGTGGAATAAAAGGTAGCCCTAAACTTTATTGGCTTCTTCGGTCTGCCATCTGAGGAACTTGAAAGCTTTCAGAAATAGGGATCCTGTGACATTTGATAATGGTCAATGGAAGCAAGAGAGTAGATGTGGTAGCTCCCGTGGGTGTGGTACCAGAACTGTTACAAAATCCTTCCAGCTGCTATTTCAGAGGAATCACCCCTGAGCCTTTCTATGTGGTTCTCCTATTTCAATCTCTCTCCTAACTGGGACTCTGGGTAGATAAACTGAAGCTGATGGATTCATTAGAAATTTTTTACTGAACTTGTCTGCTAACTTCTCTTTTCCCAACGTGTGTGGACACAGCTTGGTTCTCCTTTCTGCACTTACTCCTCTGCTGCCCCTACTCCTCCCATGAGGACGTAGATGATTCAGCAGGGAAAGTCACTGTGCACTACTTGATTTTGAATAGGAGAAAGCCTCCTGTCAGAGATAAATCCTGCTTCAAGTGCAGGTGGTTGTAAGTCTGAAGTGAAATGTCACTATGGCATTTCAGCACTTTCAGTAGGAGCTCCCTAGGGCCAAATAAATCATCCTGTAAGGCTACAAGACACTAAATGTGGGTTGAAATATAATCTGAGCAGACGATTCTGTTTTACCACACCAGAGGCCAAGTTTGTTCTGAGGCAGCCATAGTCAAGATGAGGGTAGGCTTCTGGAGGGGTAAGCTTTTAAAGAACTACATTGAAAGTTATCAAGAGAAAAAGCCTGTGCCCCAGCCTATCCCAGCTCAGAAGCAAGGGATCCATGGTTGGTGTGACATACAACTAAGCATGAATTCACTTCTCTCGATAATCTAGACCAACTCCAAACAACCAGCTCTATGAGGAAGCCAAGTTATGCCAATAGTGGTCAGATGCCAATCTGGCATACACCAGAACATGTGACATTTCCATGGTCCAAGAATCCCCACTGTCTATGTGACTGTGATGTACACAAGTCAATTCCAATCTTCCTTAGGTAATGTCAAAAAGTGTGTAATCTTCATGTTCCCTGGAGAGTAGGGCATGTCATGTAAAGGGTCAATTGCTACTTACAGGAAGATACACTGATGCAAAAGTAGTTCAAAGCAACTGACTGTGATCAGTTGGTTGGGCTTGCACTCAGACCCTTGAACTTGAGAACCTAATTACTCTTAGAGTTGCCATTCAGCTTTGATCAGGCTTTTCCTGTGATTGTGCAGCCAGGAAAAAACAATTCTCTTGGTTTACCTCTGGGTTGACCTTTGGGAAATGGATGCCCTTTAGAACTTGACTCTGTTCTTCTCTTTGGTATTTGACAGATCTTTATAGTCTCGGAGAACTCTTCACTCCATGCTTCTGAGCTCTTGGTATCTTAGATTCTCTCTGGAGTTAGAAACATGAGCAATCTCCCAAACCTGCAGCTTATACTCTAACAACTGAGAATATGTTAAGTTCAGAGGAAAAATCTTAGACAACCCTCTAAGATCCTTATGTGAAACTGCATTTTGATCAATACAACAAATATAATTTTTAAAAGCCATGAAAACTCCACCAGTTTAAAAGCCAACAGGGTTTAAATGTTTTGCATCATACTTCTGGGGCTTCCTAGAAATTTTGTATCAAAAGCACATTTTACTTGCTGGGCAGCCAAGAACTCCAGCTGATTTCAGCTGCTGTTTTTAGGTGTGTGCAAAAAAATTTTTTTCGAAAGAATTTTGTTATCAGTAATGGTATACAACCTGGCATAACATACTTACAAGTCAGAAGAGATGGTATTGTGTAAAGGTAATGAGGAGCAGAATGCAGTTCTGTCTCATGATTTAGCCAGAAAAAAAATCAAACTACGAGTGACTCAAGGCAACCTGACTTCATCAGACCTCTGGTCCTTATATGCATTACAATTTTGACCCAGTAAAGAGATTATGAAGGAAAGGTTGTCAGGGCTTTCAGAAAGGATACCCTATCCTTTTCAATTACATCTGATTTATGAAGTGCTTAAACTATTTCCCAAAGTCTGCCTTCCCAGCCTCTAGCCTGTCTGATAAACACTGCACAAAAAATTCTGCTGGTTTGCAAAATCTGACTCTTTCGTGTCTGAAGTCCTATTTTGGACCCTGGGAGGAAGAAACATCGAAGTCTCCGAAGAGCTGCTGGTGACAAATGTCTACTGCATTTCCTGATGACAGGGAACAAAAGCGAGACTTGAAAGAGAAAACACACACGCTGTGGAATCCTCCTCCTCCAGCTCCTTCAGAGCCAAATGCTGACCTGTCAGATTTTTGTACCCTCACCCCTCAGCCATTCTCCCTCTCACATTGTGGTCTGTTCTCCAGAAATATATCCTTTTTGGTTTCAAGCTAGATGGAATTATAGAAAACAAACTGTGTAAATTCCCAGGCCCATATTTTCTCACAGCCAGGAAGGGAGTGGATGAGAGGATCTGGATCACCCTTCACCGCCCCCCAACCCCCACAACCTTGTTTTCAAAAGCAAACGCTTTAAAAAAATATATAGAAAGCATAACTCAGCAGTCATCTGGCAACGGGTGAGCATGATTATCTTTCAAAATAATAATGACGCCAAACTTTGTAGAAAGAGGAAACCACTCTCTTTGTTCCAAAGACCTTATGATGTAGATAAGGATCTCTCAAGGCATAAATACAAAGACTATTTTTTAGAACTGGTCCATCTGCTTGTCTAGACTTATAGGAAAGCATCATAAAACTGTTATTTTCAATGGGCCAAATTCCCTTCCAAAGCAACCCTATCTGCCCCAGAACTGAAATGAGTCCCAGTTTTCGAATGGACTTGGCAACCCTAGGCTGGTTCTTTTCCCATTCACCTGATACGCATCTTGATTAACATCATATTAACAAGGGGTTTAAAGGTTACTTGTTTGTGTTTTTCACAGTGGAATGGCCAGGCTCTGCTGAGACTGGAGCTGGGTGTGAGATGGATCGTCTAGTTGGAAGGGCATGTTGGCTCCCCTTGGACCGAGCGTTGTGGTCTTAGAGGGCATCCTGTAAGGGCCCCTTTGCCCCTGTGCAAGTCATCAATCAATGTGCAGTTTTAGGGTGTTGGCTCCAAAGAGACATAGCTCCTTGTTATTCCACAGAGAGTATGAGAGCATCTGGGAATTATGAGGGTGTTGATGAGTAACATGCCTGGTAGACACATGAGATCAGCCTTCTTCCCAGTCCTCATCACCACTGAGGAGCTGGGGGTGGGTGGACAGAGGTGAGGTGGTGTGGTATGGCAGCTGGAACACAAAGTGGGTCTAGTCAGTTTGGGCACATTTAAGCCCTATTTGCCATCTATGAGTGAGATTATTCCAATGTTTGGTATCCAAGGGTACTTAGCCCAGACCAAACTTGTCTTCTTGTTTGTATGAGGAAAATGCTTCAGAAACTTATTTAAGAAAGACTCAGAAGTCAGTGTCAAATAAACAACATATTGATGAGCTTTAAACATATATGCATCAGAACCCTATGGAATTAATTTTTTTTTAGACTGATCCACAAACTTTAAACATCAAGGAGCAAAGTCTTGGATGTTCTGGTATTTGTTTCACTATGATATCTTTCAGTTCAGAAGAGGGCAGCTTTTTATATGTTTCCTTGGATTAGCAATGAGAATGTAGAATTTTAATGCTGTCTAAAGAAAACTAGAAGATAAATTACTTCTTTTGACTGTCCAGGGTAGTGCATTTCCTGTGAGGAGAAGCAAGCCTGGTTTGGGAGACTTGCCCTTGGCTATGGCCTCTGGCAGAGAGTTAGAGAGGGGTATTGAACTCCCAACCTGTCTGGACCTCAGTCTTTTCTTCTGTAAGGAGGGACTAGTGGAGCTTGACCCTTACTGTCCTCACTGGGGTTTTATAACATGACACTGTGGGCATGGAGTAGGCTTTAACAAGAGTGCTACAATTTCCCCAGTCTCTGAATGTCATGCGCAAAATGTGAGCAGAAGGAGGGGCAGTGGACTGTGTGAGTGTGTGTGTGTGTACATGCATGCATGTATATAATAAGCACCTTTAGGAGCTAAAGGTGGTCAAGGACAAGAGCTCTGTTGCAAGTTTTATTTCTTTCTCCTCAGTAGAAACCTCGTCCTGCTGCTAAACCTGGGAGGGAGATAGCCAAGACATTTACTAAGACACAGGCAAGTGTTTTTGTTTCTTTTTTAGCTACCATGGTAGGTTTTTCAAGCAGGAAAGCCATTCTTCAGTTGCATGTGGCCACTATCCTGTGATGATGTGTCTCCATTGGGAGGTGAGGAGTGATACTGATGCTGAAGTGATCTGGTGAAGGAAGGGCCCCAGATAAGGATGACTAACCACATAACCTAACACAACAGCTGCGATCAATCAGAAGTAACTGCTGGGGAGTTACTGAGGAGGGTTCTGTAGAGAACACCTTTAATGCCTATCACAGGTGTGAGGGCAAGTGGTGGCCTTGTGCCATGCTATTGTCATTGCCATAGTGGCACTTAACAGAGATGACATAATCAAGTGGATCTGTCTTGAAATCAGATTCACTTTGCGAAAGTAAAGTAACTTGGAGCAAATGATTTCATCTCTCTGAGTTCAGTGTCCTTCTCTAGAAATGGAGATATTTTTCTCGGGAAGTGTTTGTGAGGCTTAAGCAAGATAATGCATGCTTGCTTTTATTCTTACAATAGTAACTGGTAGAAGGTAGCTAGCATCAAGTTAAAAACTTTTAGTTTAGAGAAATGTGGTTTGGGCTTGCATCATTCATTTTTCATTAATGTGAAAAAATTTTATTAGGAAACCCAAGTCATGGAGGGGTTCAATTCAGACTCAGTATAATAAGGTGAAGGTGATCATTTCCCCCAAACAAGGTTAAAGTCATGTTAATAGGAAAAATAGGGATTTATCAGATGGAGTTAATGACATAGTCTTCAGTAGAAATGACTCCTCATGGTGATGAACTGTGGATGATTTTAAATATAGTGGGAGAAATCCATGCCCGTTATCGTTTCCCCCATTCCCAGAACCAAAGCTCACTCTTCTTTGGAGCTTGGGTCTCATTCTTTTATATGATGAAACAGACATGAAAGCCACTGCCTTTCAGCCTGAGTCTCCAGAATTTGCAATAGAAATGAAAAGAACCAGCCACTGGGCATCTAGGGGGAGGGAGAAGGAATTAGGAATATTAAATGAGGCAGGGCTCTAAAAGTGAAGAAGATGTGGAAAAAGAAAGGGGAAAGTTAGGATTCTGCAGGAGACCCATGTTGTCACTCTCAGAGGGCTCCCTTCTTGTGACATGGAGTACCCAAGTGATATCTCCATATCCTTTAATGGCTTTGGGGCAATTTCCTGAATGTGAAACTTCAATAGAGTATAATGCATTGTCTGTTCAGAAATGGTGGTGGAGAAAGCTGCTTACTGGCCATCCAATGGACATTGGAAAACACTATCATCGCAACCCATTAGGCAGCATAGAGCCCCAATTTGTGTTCATCTGTCCAGCTAGAGAAACAATACAAAATAGTATGGCTAATCCCCTCTGAGGTCAGGTAGAACAGAATATGTAGGGTAGAGAGAAAGGATTTGTTTAGGTTGTATCCTCCTCCTCCTCCTCCTCATCATCAATATCTCCAGCCTAAGGTGACCTCTCCAGTGCCTAAAGGGACACAATGAGTTGGGGATCACCTCCCTGGAGTTCCATTAATATGTAAATTATGATCATTAGTCTTGGGGACATTTGAATTTTTCATTATCCTTTCTATTATTACTCCCAGACTTTGACTCTCCCTTAGGTACAGAGTGAGGGCAAGTGCTCTATGGGTTTTTCTGCAGAGGAGGGAGACTTGTCATCATAATCTATAATAAAAAAGTTCTCTACATACTCAGGACAATGACTATGTGACTTCAAAGTTTATGTCAACTACACAACTTCTCATATTTGTTATTCCCAGCCTGTTTCTTTGTAGTTATCAGTAAAATACTAAAAAGGAATAAAAGTTTGAGGATAAGTAACGGATATGGAAGGAACAGAAGGAAGGGGAAAATCTGGAGGCCTGGCCCATGTCAAGGCTGTCTAGGACAATGGAGAAATCATGAAGCAAAGTAAGTAAGGCAGAAGGGTGGCAAAGTCCATGGGTCCTGAGGAAAGAGAGTAAGGGGTGCCATCTGGGCAAGGAGGCTGGCTGGGGGCTTCCTAGATAGGGGCCCACAAGAGTTTGACATCCCTCTCCCTCAACTGCATGGACACCCTTTATCAAGAGTTCTGAGCCCAGTTTCACTCCAGCAACCATACACAGGGATTAGCCAACCTTCCAAGTTTCCACTTTCTCTTCCTGTCCCAGTTGACCAATCTCTTTCATTGCTGCTTTTGAAATGAGGTGGAGTTCGTTGCACAACTTGTCTCACACTGTTGCAATTTGAACATACACAGTGAAAATCTTTGGAATGTTTTAACTTTCAAATCTTTATAGTTGACAAATATTGTTTCAACTAACATTTTCCCACTTAAAATGTAGTAAACTAATTATTTAACATAAATCTGAAATACCAGGGGGCTTCTTCTTCTTCTGGTCTTCCCTTCCTTCTTACTTGCCTTTCTCCTTGCTCTGTGAGATGGCTGGTTTGATTTTCACGGCAGTGGGGCCTTAACATTTTTTCTCTTTTCAAACACATTTTGAGAAAACCCTATGATAGCAATTGAGAGATCACATTTAGAAAAGCTTCCTAAATCTTAAACCCTTCAGTTAATAAATCTCACAAGCACTATAATTTACAGATGGGATTAGAACTTTCCAACCTCTATTTGGGTTCTGCTTTGCCAATTCTCAAGGGGTAATGAGATGATGAATGAGTTAATATTTGTTCAAGGATTTGAAGAAAAGCAATGTCTTAAATGCTTATGTGTTTTGACCTCAAATTTTACTTCTGCAGAATTCTCTTTCAGTGAGAACGATGAAGGAGACAGTGGCAGAAATGATACAAAGCAATTCTTTCCACTTTCCAAACCTGCAGGTCTCCGTGGAGGAGGACAAAGTGCCTGTGGATGACACTGCTGTTCAAGAGTTATATTTGCTGGACCGAAGTAAAGGGTGCAGTCTACAGATCTCTCCTCAGTGACCACTAGCTCTTTGTCCCGACACTCTGTGCCTTCCTAATGTCCAGTGGTGTGATTTTTCACCAGTGCTTTTTCCTCTCAAGTTCATGACACAGTGTCAAAAACTCTCTGTCTCTGTCCTCCCTCCTAGCCAAAATATATGACTAAGCAGCTATTCTGCTAAAGTAATTTGATCCAGGTGGTTAATCACTGCTAATATCTCAGGAAAGCTTTTTCAACAGTTATTATGACAAGAAGATTAAATGCACAAACCAGAACAATAAAAACAGTAATAATAGTGTTATTCATCAAGTCCCTACCATAGGTGTGTGAAGTCCAGACATTATTTAATTAATCCTTACAGCAGTCCTGTGAATAGGGGATTCTTGTTATTCTCATGTTACATATGGGAGAGACAGGCTCAGAGAGGTTCATTAACTTGACTGAAGTCACACAGCTAGTAAGCAGCTGAGCTAGGATAAACACCATCAAAGCTTAGGTTTTTTTTTAGATTCCTAGGTGGTATTCTCATCCTCAATACGGCATATGTGCTTTGCAAATAGAAGGGGACAAATAAATGCTTATTAACAAAACTGAATGGAATTATTTGTTCATGTGATTTAGGGAAGTCTCAATTTTCCAGGGCAAACATTTTACATTTAATGAGTAAGAAAGGAGTACATGTTTATTTGTATTTTAAGTCCTATGGCTGGAATCAAGGGGAAGGCAATTTGGGGCTGAGGAGTTTTTCACTCATTTGACTAAGAGTTAACGAATGATGTGTTCTTTTCCCCTGTGATCTCTGAAGTCATAGCACATACACGAGTACCTGTGTACATTGACAAATAACAGAAGATCTTAGCAGCACCAACCAAATGAGCAAGTATTTATTCAGCACACAGACTCATTGGGCTTTGACATGGATCCTGTCTTCAAGGAATGCAAAATCTGACAGAAAAATCAGGGACCTTGCTGAATTTCCTGTGCTGGTTTCATGTTGAAGCACACCCTTGGCCACGACACAGGGAAACTCTGGAAACGAATTCTATGGGGATTTAGGGCTCCTTCATGATAGCTTCAGGAGATGTGAGTTTCTGCCTCACGAGTGAAGTTCCCATTTCCCGTTATGTCAAGAAAGTGAGGCAATTCCGAAGGAATGTACACTGTAATGCATCCCGCAGGAAACCCATGCAGACCAATTCTCTTCCTCCTGGACTGAGAAGATGAAGTGGTCACACGGCCCGAAGCTGTGCTTTAACGAGCAAAGGCTGACTCATGACATGCGGGTGGTGCGGTCCCCTGGTGCACAGACACTCCCTGGGGGTCTGCACAGCACAAGCACCAATGCCACCAATCCCTCCTCCAGGACCTCCTGGAAGTCACCGCAACTCAAAAAGTACTCACTGGGGAAGAAGCTGAGACCCATAGTCTTCACAGTGTGGGGAACGGGAAGATTCAAAAGATAAGATTTGTAAGCTGTGCTGGTCCTTTGTCCCTAGCCCTTTCCAAGGAAGCTCCTCACAGGATAAAGCCAGAAGGCCTGTTGGTTTGTGGTTCTTTCTGTGTGGCATGGATCCGCTTAGACATTTGCAACGGGGTGGGCAATGGGTGCTGCCTCGGCCCAAACTTGCTGGAACTCTGTAGGTTGGTCAGGGCCTGGATATTGTCCACATCTTGCATCCCTCCTTGGAGCAGACAGAAAGTGATTCATGATTTGGGCTGTTGTTCTACTGAAAGGTTGAGTAGGTTCCACAAATCAATGGAGACCAGAGCTGGGAATTGTGATTTCATCTGGTTAACTCGTCCCCTTGACACATGAGGGGGCCTTACAGGGGTTAGAATGCATCCTTCTTTCCAGCCTTCCTCCTGTGGTTTCGTGTCTCCCCTCTCTCCATTCCTCAGCAAGAAAGAAATTCTTTTGTTTTTATATAGCTCCAGACTTCACGTTTGAGTCAAAAGCTAGTTGGCTCAACCTTGGTTTTGCTGACTCCAAAGGGCTGGTGGATGAGCTGAGCTCTCTTGGAGGGTGAAAGAGGGAGACAGTTCAATTATTTCATCAAGGTTGAAAATCAGAATTCATCTAATTTCCTAAGGAATTACATAAGAACAAGCACACCTCACCACAGTGAGTATTTGTTTTCTTCCGAGGATAGTACAGGTTTGTTGCGAGCAGGTAAAGCCTTTCCTTCCTCTTAAGATAACCTCAACCTTATTCCTTATGAACTAATATGTCCGGTATTTGAGAATGGTCTTCATGGCTATGTGAACCAGAGGCACCAGCTTCATACAGACTCTTCACGATCTCTAAGTCTTGCCTCATCCAAAGGTTTTGTGTGTGGAGAGAAGTCTGTCCCTCCTGCGCGGTTCAGTAGAGTGTTCTCAGTGCCACAAGACGTAGAGAGCTATGGGTGGTTGGCTGAAGAAAGAATCTGGTTAGGCCATTAGGAAAGGTTCCTTCGCCTTTGAGGGCAACACTGGAATTGGGCTTTATTGAAAAAGTAGAATTTTATCAGAAAGAGATGAGATGGCAAGTCGTTGGCAAGAATGAGAGTGCTTAGGAAACCAAGAAAGAAAGCACCTAGAGACATCAATAATAATAACAGTCACCACCACTTATACTTATTAAGAACTTACTATGTACTAGGGGCTACTGCAAGTAATTCATATGTTTAAACTTATTTAACTCTCATGACAATGGTAATGCCTTAAATGCAATTAGGGAAGGTACTAGTTGGACTGGACATAGCAGGAGACGCAGAGGAATTAAGAAGTGAGGCTAAAATGATGGGCTGGAGCCACAGCCCAGAAAACCTTGTCCTTGTAAGTAACCTACTTCGAGTTTCCTGTAAGAACCCACAGGCTTTTGGGTTCTGGCTTTTATTTTCTCACAGGGTAGTGACATGATCGCTATTGTGCTTGAGGACAGTAGTTCTGGTGGCCCTGTGAAAGGATGGGTTGGAGGGGAGAGAAACTAGCACAAAGACCAAATGGAAAGGCCAGAACAGAGTGAGCCTAAGGAAAAGGAAAGGATAGGAAGGATATGAGAAACATAACCCATTCTCTCAGTCACAGATTCATCCAACAAGCACTTATTAACAGACTGCTCTACTGCACCAAGCGCCTGAAAACCAGGTTAGGGGGACCTGACTGGGGAGTGAGTCAAAATGAGTAGAAGATGATTTATTTTGGGGTCCCTCGGTATCACAGGAGGTGACATCATCACCTAAGAGTGCAAACTTACAAAGAAACATGAAAAATATCACTTACATATCTTCATTCCACTATAGTTTTTCTGTACACATCTAAAATGCTATTTTCTTTTTATTTAAATCTGTTTTTATTGATTTTTTTTTGAAAGAGAGGAAAGGAGAGAGAGATAGAAACTTCACTGTAAGAGAGAAACATCTATCAGCTGCCTCCTGCATGCTCCTTACTGGGGATTGAGCCCCCAACAAACCTGGACCTCTCAGTCCATGGGATGATGTTCAATCCACTGAGTTACACCGACCGGGCATAAAATGCTATTTACATCATGTCCCTCCCCAATCTAAAAAAAAAAAAAAAGGCTTCCCTATTGTTTACTTGCAAGTTTCCAACTGCTTTTCCTATCCTGCCTATTTCTCTCTACAGCACTGAAAGCAACCTTTATTCTAGCTAGACCAGTTTCTACTCCTCCTGACACAAACTACTGGCTTTTGTGTATAGTGACTCTTCTCTCCACCTAAAAATTATCCATTCTGAAATCCCAGATTAGTGTCTTTTCTTTCTTTCTTTCTTTCTTTCTTTCTTTCTTTCTTTCTTTCTTTCTTTCTTTCTTTCTTTCTTTCTTTCTTTCTTTCTTTCTTTCTTTGTTTATTTATTTATTTATTTATATTCTTTTATTCATTTGTGTATTTATTTATTTATTTTTATCCTCACCCGAGGACATTTTTGCATTTATCTTCGGATAGAGCAGGAGGGAGAGAGGGAGGAAGAGAGAGAGAGAAACATCAATGTGAGAGAGACACATCGACTGGTTGCCACCCACACAACCCCAACCGTGGCCGGGGACAAACTGCAACTGAGGTATGTGCCCTTAGCGGGAACTGAACCCGGGCCTCTCTGGTCTGCGGGCCAACACTCTAACCGCTGAGCCAAACCAGCCAGGGCTATGTATTTTTTATTTATTTATTTATTTAATTAATTTAATTTATTTATTTTTGTACAGATGTTTCTACATTTTCCCCCATTGACACCCTCCTGCTGTTCTGCCCTCCCCGCCTCCCCAGCATTGTTGTCTATGTCCATTGGTTATGCTTATATGCATAAGTTCTTTGGTTTATCTCCCCCACACACACCCCCCCACCCCCACTCCCTCCTCTGAAGTTTGTCAGTCTGAACCCTACTTCTATGTCTCTGGGTCTATTTTGTTCATCACCTTATTGCAGTTCCTCCTTTAAATGATCAAAGCCTCCTCTGATCATTTCGATCCCCCAGGAATGGCTCTCTCCTTATAGGCACTTTATTTCTCCAATGTCTCTATGAATGTCCTGTGGGAACATGATGCTTGCCTAATACATGTTTGCTGCTAAGAATCTCAGCACATTACCTGCAAGTTTCCACTTCCTCAAGGGTGCACTGGCTTACTAACTGGGGTACGTTTGTAAGATTCCTGAAAGCCACCACGTTGCAGTCGAGACAGCCAAGGTGAAGTTCCCTTTTCCTTTGGGCTTGTTTACTAAGATTCCTTTGGATGCAATGATTCTTTCTGGATGCATGTAGCTGACTTTGAAAATTACCTTCAGAAACAGCGCTGTGTTTATCAGCATTCACACAATACAAGCTCCTTAGATAAGAACATTGCTTATTTCCTGCTTCAGTGTTTAAAGATATATTTCAGTGGTTGCTGGTATCATCTTTTAAAAGAAAGAGAAGTAAGTATTCTTCTCCAAACATACTGGACAATCTTGAAAATAAATGAATTTGGTGTTTCTTATCCTTTAGTCCAATATTCTAAATAAGATATCTGCTAATAAAAGTATTCAGTGCTCACACAGAAAACTAATGCCTTCAATGACCTTAAACATTGGATAATGGTGCTTAACATTTAGTTGATATCCAAGAGATTTGAGAAAAACATGTTCTTATAAACATGAGTTTCAAAATTAATTGCAACTGAGCAGGAAACCCAAAGCAATTTGAACTTTTAATTTTCAATGCTGTAATTGGGTGCCTAGTGCCAAAAAAGAAAATTGGTTTAGTGACTTTCAGGGAAATCATAGAGTACATTACATATTTAAGTTTTTTTTTAAGCTCCAAGAACACTATTTTTATGCATGTATTGATTTATAATTTGTATTTATTTGTTAAAATAGAATTGAATAAATCTGAAATCACTGGGGAACAAATATTCAAGATATACATGTACATTATATTTGTAAGTAAAGCGTGTTTTCTGTATGAATGTTTTATGTAGATGTGTGTGTACGTGTTGGTGTGTATTTACTGAGTATCTGATTCGTGCCTATTATATACTAGTCTGCTAGGCACTGAGGATGCAGAAAATGATTATGTACTTACTATCTACATGTCAGAATTGCCTTTCTTCTTTAGATGTAGACAAGATTGAACTGAACCATTTTGCTATCTGTGTTTCCAATGCTTTTGAGGAAATGTAGACAACAAACTGAAGGTGGACGTTCTATCTGAGTGGAGTGGGAGAGAGATGTTATTGAAGATACACAGGGAGCTTCAAATATATCGATAATGTGTTTCTTAGGCTGGCTGGTGTATACATGGACGTTCATTGTATTCATCTTTCTATGTTTCTTGCATGACAAGTGTTTTATAATAAACCTGAAAAAATGTCCAATCCCTTCTGCAGAAGTTCTGTGAATTCTTACATGTCTTATGCTTTCGTGCTTACCTCTAATTCTGATATCCTGCTTCTGCTGCACATGTTCTGGTTAGGAATTTTCCCTGATGCTGACTGGGTTGCCCCTCTTCCTTCCAGACTCAATGCAGACATGGAATGCAGTCCCCTTCCTTGCTATACACACATGCTGAACCCACACATGCGGAAGTCTTAACTAAAGTTCGCAGATATGGAGGCATTTACCCCTTAAGAGTGTAAGCAACGTCAAGTGCAGTGCTGGTCCTCTTAAGGAGCTTCTGGCCATCCTCCCACCAGACATTTTGTCATTAGCATTGCCAGATAATGCAGCATCCTAACCTTTCTACCCCCTGTTGGCTCCTTTTTTTTCTCTTCCTCATTCTCCCCTCCTGGGTTACCTTAAGAAATTTTAAATTCTTCTTACTCGATAATGAAGAGCAATTGTGGTCTTTTCAGTTTGGGGTTTTGTTTTTTTTTATTAAAAAAATTTTTTTTGAGAGCAGAAAGGTGAGGGAGAGAGAAAGAGAGAGAGAAAACAAAACATCAATATGAGAGCAAAACATTGATCGGCTGCCTCCTGCACTCCCTCCACCGGAGACTGAGCTGCAACCCGGGCCCTGACTGGGAATAGAACAAGCACCCTTTTGGTGCACAGGATGACACACAACTAACTGAGCCACACTGGCCAGGGCAGTCTTTTCAGCTTTGATCCCCAACATCACATTAGAGGCATTGAATAAAAATATTTGTTGAAAGTTGAATAAAACTTGATTCTTGGCTCACCTGTGCATGTCCAGAGCTTACCAATATACTAAAAAGTTCTATTCCATAAGCAACAAAGCCTGGGATAAGCCATGACATTTCTTTGGATAGGTGCTAAGCCCCTTGGAAGGAATTATGGATTGAAGTAGCATTTTTTTTTATTTTTATTTTCTCCCTAGTACAGTGGCAAATTATAAACCCATTAAAGGGTTTCAAGTTGACTTAGGTTGACAGAACATGTATGTATAATATAGAAGTTCAAGGCAGGTAGGTGTAGAGGTAAAGATTATAGTAATTTGGAGGAGGGAATCATTGCTAGTGTTTGAGAGTTGGAAAAGATGGGTTAAGTGGTAACAACACTTCATTAGTATTTGAAATAAGGGTTACATTTAAATTACTGGAGAAAAGAGAGAAATCTAGGCTGGGGGAAATATGTAAACAAAGGAAGACAGAGTTTATCTTTAGACTAAATCTATTAGTAAACCCATAAGACACTGGTTAAAAAAAAAAAGAAGAAAGAAGGAAAGAGGGATCAAAGGGTGTGTTGTGTGTGCGTGAGTGTGTGTGCACATGGTTATGTTTTACAAAGGAGCATGATTATAAATGAAATTTCAAGGTGTTACAGACCGAATTGCGTTTCCCCAAAATTCAAACATTAAAGCTCTAAACCCCAGTACCTCAGAATGTGACTATATTTTGGAGAGGTCCTTTAAAGAGGTGATTAAGTCAAAAGTAGTTCTTTAGGGTGGTTCCTAATCCAATTAGACTGGTGTCCTTCTAAGGGGAGATTAGGGAATACGGAGAAACCCTAGGGGCACATATAGCATAGAGAGAAAAGGACCAAGCTTGCAGGACCATGTGAGGACACAGCAAGAGAGTGGCCATCTGGTAAGGACTTGGACTTTCAGCCTCCAGAGCCATGTGACAATACATTTCTGTTGCTTAAACTGCTCAGTCCGTGGCATTTGCTATGCAGCCCTAGCAAACAAATGCATAAAGTCTTGCAACAGAGGAAAGAGGTGGAACCACAAAAAGAAGAGTAGTCTTTGGTAAAACTAAAAGGCACATAGTTCTCTGAGAAAGTGTAGTTTTGAAGTTAATATAAGAGGAGAGGAGGGAGTTAATACCACATGTCTTAAACCTACTTAGCCTATTTGATGAGGTGGAGAGCAGCAAGATTTAAAACTGGAGTATGTGAAAATTTCAATAGGGAAAAAAAGACTTCAAAAAATTTTTTAAAAAGGATAAACTCAAACTATTTGGTTTGAACATAAAGATTTTACACTTTTCTCCAATAATGCTTGGCTGCTTAGAATAAGATATTGTAAGACTGGAGTTGGGGAAATTGTCCTAGATGTGAGGAGGAGCAGAGTTTGCCACTTCCAAATATGCCTCTTTGGAATATTGATTATTTTAAGCTGTGGTTTTTTTTAAATAAAACAAAAGACTCAGGAAGAACCTTTGACCTCCTCTCTAACTGCCTAAAGATAGAGGTCCTTCTCCCGGAAGAGAGCGATTATCACAGGTAAGTGTAGTTTAATATGAACCAGTGAGTGACAGGGAGGAACCCAGCAGGGCCTACCTGATCGAAGTCCTCCCTGTGCACCACTGTTAAAATGTCCCAGCAAACATTTGTTTTACCATCTCCCTGGGAATGGTCTTCTTCCTCTTTGAAGACCCAAACCACTATTCGCTTTTCTCTTTAGTTCAAGATGGCACATAAACCTTAACTGCCTGACTTGCCCTGGGGGCCCCAAATTCTTATGGGAACCCTCATATGGACATACGTAACACATTTTATTATTTTCTCCTATTCATCTGTCTCATGTCAATTTACTTTTGAGGTCATCCAGAAGAACCAAGAGGAGAAAGAATGGAAATGTTTTCCTCTCACACAGATGGGAGGTTGAGGAATATAAGGAAGTCCTGAATGTAAGACATCCCCTTTGGAAAGACGAACTCTGGCTTCCATCTAATAAGAGGCACTGGAAGCCATAAGGGGGCCAATTATCTGAGAGAGAGAATCAGAACCGGGGTACTGAAGGTCCTAATGAGACCAAAGAGTAGTTTTGGTCAATGAGAAATGAGAGAAGCAGACAATAAGGAGCCTATGATTAGAGAGGGAATATTTTAGATTTTAAATCTTCTGGGGTTTTTTGGTATTACCTTAGTTTTACTCCTGTTTGTCATGCTAAATGAAATGATTTTGAAAGGTACAAACTGAATCAAACATACTGGTAGTCATCCGGTAATGAAATCATTAACAATAAAAATGACAGGCAATATGACATAATAGCTCTTCTTGTATGCCTTGATTAGATTTAGAATCTGATACCACTGCTTTATTTTAAAAACTGTGTTTCAATGATAATAATGAAATGCATTAATAAAAAAAGGTTTAAAAATGTTTTAAATAGCCCGGCCGGTGTGGCTCAGTGGTTGAGCGTCAACCTATGCACCAAGAGGTCGTTGGTTCGATTCCTGATCAGGGCCCGATCCCCAGTGGGGGGTGTGCAGGAGGCAGCCAATCGATGTTCTCTCTCATCGATGTCTCTCTCTCTCCCTCTCCCTTCCTCTCTCTCTAAAATCAATAAAGAAAAAAATTTTTTTTAATGTTTTAAATATGAGAAGAGCTATGAGATAATCTTAACCTAAGATGGAAATTCTGAAGTATTATTATCCAGAACATTTAAGTTTTATGTGATTGAAAGAAAATGTCTCTGGCAAAGTTCATTCCTTAATTCCAAAAATACTGATGGCATGCCACATGCAAGACACTCTACTAGGTCCTGTGGGAAATAAAATATGAAAAGTCCTGCCCTCAAAGCTCTCACATGGAGAAAGATTGCCCCATTTTCTTCCTTTCTTTTTGCAACATTCAGAGAAGAAATGTTCTAACAAGCCCCTGGTTACCATCCAGTGAGAAAATTGGTTTGTCCAGGTATGGTTATGTGATCTAAATTAGACCAGTGATTCCTTTCTTTGGGAATTTTGACTTTAGTTGCTGGAGCTATATAATGTAAAACTTGGGATCCAGGTTTTACATCTTGTGGACAAAGCTGTTGTGCACTGAGAAAATGAAGTCAACAGGCAGAGAGCTGGAGATGAAGTGCAAAGGTGTACATATTCCTGGTAAAGAATTTGAGCCCTGGCCAGTTTGGCTCAGTGGTTAGAGTGTCGGCCCGCGGACCAGAGAGTCCCATGTTCGTTTCCTGCTAAGGGCATGTACCTCGGTTGCAGTTCGTCCCCAGCCACTGTTGGGGTTGTGTGGGTGGCAGCCAGTCGATGTGTCTCTCTCACATCGATGTTTCCCTCTCTCTCTTCCTCCCTCTCTCCCTCCTACTCTATCTGAAGATAAATGCAAAAATGTCCTCGGCTGAGGATTAAAAAAAAAAAGAATTTGAGAGCTGTCTTCTCCTTGCCATTCTGGTGGTTTAGTCAACCCTTCTTTAGATAGTAAATCAGAATCCTTTCTACAAGTTCCCTTTTGAAGCTTAAGCCAATTTGATTTGGGTTCTATCCCTCACAAAGAAGAGACTCCTAAAAAATATAGTGAAATAAGATATATTCTCAAATAACCATGGTCAAATCTGTTATAAAAGAAACATAAAATTCTGTGGAGATTCAGAGGAGGGGCAGATAGCTCCTGGGTCATCAAGGCTTATTGAGAAAGACATCTTTCCAGAGGCCAGCTGTAGGTTTCCGCCTCTATTCAACAGCAGAGCCATCTGGTGGGCCTTATCCAGGGCTCTGTCTCTCCTTTTTCTTCTTCCCTCAAGGTGCTAAGGGTTCAACCTCTTCTCCACTTCTCTTCAGAACTGACATCATCTTGTTTATTCTTTAAGAGTTTTCCTACCTGAATTCAGAGTAAAACATCTTATTCTTGTCTTCCTTGTTGGCCCCAGAGGAGAAATCACAATAGCCTTTTGTTCTCTGAGTTTTCTTCTACCAGTTCAAGTAGAAAAGAAATGAAAAGAGTAACAAATCGACAACATGGGAAAGTTGCTGTGTCAGATGACTCTTGTTTGCCCCTCCAGATGCACTCTCTACCCCTCTCCACCAGCTTTTTGCCTTGAGAAGACTACCTCTATCGACCGCATTAGAGCTCACTTACTCTCTAGTTGGAATTTTTAATGGAGACCCTGGCAGAAGTTGGGTGATGTCAGGGTATTTATTCCTGTGACTTCTGCCTTACAGTGTCACTAAGGTTGGCTGCTTCTTTTGGCTAACTGTTATAGCACCTCTTCACACAAAGGATCAACTGTGGCTCATGGGCCAGCCTATCACATGTTTTTATAGGCCTGTGAGCTACATACATTTTTAAATGGTTGGGGGAAAATTTTTTTTAATGAGTGCTATTGCATGGTATATAAAAATTACATGAAATTCAAATTTCAGTATTCATAAATAAAGTTTTATTGGAAGACTGCCACACTCACTTATTTATGTATTGTCTCTGGCTACTTTTGCGCTACACTGACAGAGTTGAGTTGTTGAGACAGAGACAGGAGATGAAGACCACAAAGACAAATATTTCTATCTAGCCCTTTACAGAAAAGCTTGCTCTACATGACTCTCTCCTTCTAGGTACTAGTAACTGAGCCCTTCCCTCCTCCTACCTCTCTTCAAGTGTGGGGGGAGGGGGAGTGGGAGGAGTTGTGGAAACCCTAAAGTATTGAACTATATTCTGTGGTTTCCTGACACTGTGTTTACAACATTTTAAATAGTCCTTTTATTAAAGTCTTCTCAGATTATTCTAATGTGGGCATGCCGTCTGTTTGCTGCTGAGACCCTGATCGATAGCTGTTGCAGATAGGACCTTACACAAAAGAAGTCGTGGTATTCATGCTCCTTGAGTAAATCAGTAGCTGGGAATAGAAGTCACAGAACTTCTCTACTCCTTTAAAGTCACCTTCTTCCAGAATGACCAAGTGGGAGGAAAACCTTTATCTTTACTAAATGTGGTCTTTTTTTTTTTTTTTTTTAGCACGTGACTCCTGAGATTATGGAATCATCTTTCAACAACCAAGTGAGATCTTGCAGAACTGCAGATGATGGCAGAGCAAGAAAGAGAGAGAGCCCATGAGCCCTTGACCATGGCAATTAGTTACAGGTTCATCTTTGGCCTTCTCATCATATCAAATAACCAATCACCAATTCTTTAGCCATTCCTACTTCACTCTTCTGTTACCTCCCTCTGAAAGTATCCTGATGGTTTCCAAGTTATTTATTTGCCATTTCTTTTCTTCTGGGGAGCACAGAATTTTATATGGAGTGTTATGACGTAGTTGAGAGGAGGGCTGAGAGGTCACTTCCCCTTCTTCACAAAGAATGCCTTTGTTGTACGTCATGCAGGAACCACACAATTCCTTCCACTCTTCTCTAACAGTTTATGGAATTTTAGATCTGGAAATGGCCCTAAAGAGTGTCTTTTTTCTGGGCTTTTCAAACTGAGCTCTCAAGTAATCTCAGGCTCATCAGGTCTTCTCACCCAGAAAAGTGTGTGTGTGTGTGTGTGTGTGTGTGTGTGTGTGTGTTTAAAATGTGTTTTATTTGTTTAAACTTCTGAGTAAGATTTTATTTGAATGAAGGATTTTCCTTGCCAAAACCAAATCAAAGCAACAAGCAAATTGAGCCTTTGGAAACCACCATTGGAATAGCTCATGACTTCCGGCCCCAATCCATTCCCATTACCCTGTGGTTAAATCTTGCTTTTTCCTGTGCGTCAAGTATTTCTTAACCATTAAAAAGTTATGTGATTTCTTTATTTGCTCCAATCACAAATTCAGTTCAACTGTTACTGAATACTTACTATTTGTTTAATATTATACCAGGTGATAGCAACACAAGGACAAAGGTCTAGTTGGGGAGACTGACCCATAGAAAGCCAATTTCAATACAGTAAAAAAGCATTGTATAGCACCACCAATCAGAATAATAACACCTCATAATGAACAAGTGCTAATGATATGCCAGAACCAGGTCTTTTATATGTGTTACCTATTTTAATTTTCACAACAACCTTGGGAAGTGGATTTTTAAAAAATCTCCATATTATAGCTGAAGGAATTGACAAGAGTTTGAGAAATATATTCCCTGTCCTAAATATAGAAATTCATAGAGCTCCAAATATGTTGGAGCCATGCACTAAATCGTTCATTCAGAAAACATCCATTAAGGACTTTATTATTTCAGAAACTTTCATGGGTATATTATCCTTTCCAATAATAGGATAGATATTTTTTTAAATATTTGATGTGCCCAATAATGCTGATCGCATCATTTAAATTCTGTTTCTTTTTCTAATTTTTTTGTATATAGTTATTTTCTTTGTTGTTTTTGTTCAAAAAGTTTTTTTGATATATCTTTATTGTTGAAAGTATTACAGACGTCTCTCCCTCTTTCCCCCATTGACATCCCCCTCCTCACTCCTCCTACCCCCACCTTCACTGCATTGTTGTCAGTGTCCATTGGTTATGCCTATATGCATATAAGATCTTTGGTTTTTCTCTTCCTGACCCCATTCCCTTTCCCTCTGAGGTTTGTCAGTCTGTTCCCTACTTCCACGTCTCTGGATCTATTTTGTTCTACAGCTTATTATGTTTGTTATATTCCATAAGTAAGTGACATCATGTGATACTTGTCTTTCTCTGACTAGCTTATTTCACTTAGCATAATATTCTCCAGGTCCCTCCATGTCATCTCAAAGGGTAAGAGATTTTTTGTTCTTACAGCTGCATAGTATTTCATTGTGTACATGTACCACAGATTTTTTATCCACTCATCTACTGATGGGCACTTGGGCTGTTTCCAGATCTCAGCTATTATAAATAGCACTGCTATGAACATAGGGGTGCATATATTCTAATTGATGTTTCTGGCTTCTTAGGATATATTTCTAGTAGTGGGATCACTGGGTCAAATGGCAGTTCCATTTTTAAATTTTGGAGGAAACACCATATTGTTTTCCATAGTGGCTGTACCAGTTTGTATTCCCACCAGCAGTATGCTAGAGTCCCCTTTTCTCCATACCCTCGCCAGCACTTGTGTTTGATGATTTGTTGATGTTAACTAGTCTGGCAGGTGTGAGGTGATACCTGAGAGTCATTTTAACTTGCATCTCTCTGATGATTAGTGATGTTGAGCATTTTTTTCATGTCTCCTGGCCATTTGTATGTTCTCTTTGGAGAAGTGTCTATTCAGATCCTGTGCCCATTTTTTTAATTGGGTTGTCTTCTTTTTGTTGAGTTGTATGAGTACTTTATATATTTTGGAAATGAACTCCTTATCCAATGTATCATTGGCAAATATGTTCTCCCAAAGAGTGTTAGTTCCACCACCCCTCAAAACCCCCGTGCGCTATGCCTTTGTGGCCATACCTACCCCCCACCCTAATCTCTGGCAACCACTGATCTGTTTTCCATCACTATGGTTCTGTCTTTCTGAGAATGTTATTTAAATAGAATCATACAGTATATAGCCTTTTGAGACTCGTTTATTTCAGCATAAATACCTCTGAGATTCATCCTAATCTGTGTGTATCAATAATTCAGTCCTTTTAAATTGCTGACTAGTTTACTATTGTATGGACATTTAGATTATATCCAGTTGTCAGTTGGAAATAAAGCTGCTGTAAGTTTTTGTATAGACTTGTGTGAACGTAAGTTTTATTTCTCCTGAGTAAATACTCAGGTTGTTGTGTGATATGGCAAGTCTACGGTTCACTTGTTAAGAAACTGCCAAGTTCAAATGGGCTATACCATTTGGCTTTCCTACCAGTAATGTGAGAGTTTCAGCTGCTCTGTATCCTTGTCATTACTTTGTATTGTCAGTATTTTTTTTAATCTTAGCCAATCTATTAGGTGTGTAAAGTTATCTTATTGTGTTTTTAATTTAAATTCCCTAATGGCTAATGATGTTTTCTTTTCATGTACTTATTTGCCTTCCCTTTATCTTGTTTGGTAATATAAGTGTCTCTTTAAGTCTTTTGCCTTTTTCTAAATTGAATTATTTTTTTACTGTTGACTTTTGAGTGTTGTTTGTATATTCTAGATACAAATTCTTTGTCAGATATGTGACTTGCAAATCTTTTTTTCAGTCTTTAATTTTTCTTTACATTCTCTAATTAGTATCTTTCACAGAGCAAATGTTCTTCATTTTCTTATGACATACATTTATTTATTTATCTTTTATAAATTATGTTTTTGGTCTCATGTCCAACAACTCTTTGCCTAATTCCATTTCATAAAGATTTACTCCCATATTTTCTTCTAAAAGTTTTAGTTTTATGCTTTATATCTATGATCTATTTAGAATTTACTTTTCATAGGGGATAAAGTTTAAGTCAAGGTTTGTTTTTACATAAGAATATTCAATTGGCCCTGGCTGGTTTGGTTCAGTGGTTAGAGCATCCACCCACAAACCAATAAGTCTTGGGTTCAATTCCGGTCAAGGGCACATATGTCGGTTGCAGTTCATCCCTGGCCTTGGTCGGGGTTGTGCGGGAGGCAACCAGTCGATGTGTCCCTCTCACGTAGATGTTTCTCTCTCTAGCTCCCTCCCTTCCACTCTATCTGAAGATAAATAGAAAAATATCCTTGGGTGAGGATTAAAAAAAATTCAATTGTTTCAACACCATTTGTTGAGAAGACTATCATATCTACTGAAAAGTATTTGCACTGTGAAAAGTCGGTTGACCTTTTGGTATGGGTCTATATATGGATGCTGGATTCAGTTCCACTGATCTTTGTGTCTATCCCTTTGTTAATGTTACCTTCTTCTGATTTCTCTACATTTATCATAAGTCAAGCTCCGCTAGTACAATTCCTCCAAATGTTTTCTTTCTTTTTCAAAATTGTTTTCACTATCTTAGTTTTTTTTTTTTTTTTTTTTTTTTTGCTTTTCCATATATATTTTAGAATTGACTTGCCAATATCTACAAAGTATTCACTAATAGTTTGATTGGAGTTGCATTAATTTTGTCGATTTTTTTATGTTTACTATGATGAATTTCTTAATCAATGAACATGATATATATCTCCATTTCCTCAGGTGTTCTTTGATTTCTTTCATTGGTGTTTTTCAGCATATAGATCCTATATATGTATTGTTAAATTTATAAGTATTTCAATTTTTTTGGAGTTGTTATAAATGTCATTGTTTTTAAATTTTTAATGCCCAGTAGTTTATTGCTAACATATACAACTGTGGCTGATTTTTGTGTGTTGATCTTGTATCCTGTGACCTTATTAAAATTACTTATTCGTTGTAGAAACTTTTATTATAGATTTGTTGGGATTTTCTATGTAGATAATCATGTCATCTGTGAAGATAAACAATTTTATTTCTTCCCTTCTAATCTGTATGCTCTTCCTTCTCTTCCCTTCCCTCGCCTTCCCTCGCCTTCCCTTGCCTCCCCTTCCCCTTCTCCTTCCTTCCTTCCTTCCTTCCTTCCTTCCTTCCTTCCTTCCTTCCTTCCTTCCTTCCTTCCTTCCTTCCTTCCTTCCTTCCTTCCTTCCTTTAACTTATTGCCCCAACCAGAACTGTCAAATGCACTCAAATAGAAATGGTGAGTGTGGACATTCTTGTCTTATTTCTGATCCTAAGCAGGAAACATTTAATCTTTAACCATTAAATATAATTTTAGCTTTACCATTACCATTGTTGATTCCTTTATTAAATTCAGGAAGTTCTTTCCAATTCTTAGTTTGCTGAGAATGTCTTTATTTTACCTTAATTCCTAAAGGATACTTTTGATAGTTATAGAAATTTGGGCTGAGAGTTCTTACCTTTTAGCACTTTAAAAATGTTGTTCTACAGACTGACAAACCTCAGAGGAAAGGAGGAGGGTGGCAGGAAGAGATAAACCAAAGAACTTATATACATACATGCATAACCAATGCACACAGACAACAGTGTGGTGAAGGGGGGGTCAATGGGAAAAAAAGGAGAGACATCTGTACTATTTTCAACAATAAAGATATTTTTTTAAAGGCAAAAAAAAATGTTGTTCTACTTGTTTCTGGCCAGCTTGAATTCTTACAAATAATCTGCACTCTTTTGATAAGTTGTCCCCCGTAAGTAGTATATTATATACAGTATCTTGTAGACAATCATCTCATCTGTGAAGAGAAACAATTTTATTTCTTCCTTTCTAAACTGTATATGTATATGTTAGAATATATTGTTTTGGAAGTTTATTCTGTTTGGGATTTTCTGAGCTTATGGAATCGCTATGTTTATGCTTTTTGCCAAGTTTTTGAAGTTTCCAGTCATTATTTTCTCAAGTGTGTGTGTGTGTGTGTGTGTGTGTGTGTGTGTGTGTGTGTGCACCATACTCTTTTCTTCTTCTGGGACTCTGATGAGATAGACCTTTTGTATTGTCTCATAGGTCACTGAAGCTTGTCTTTTTTTTTTAACATTTTTTTCTCTCTGTTATTCAGGTTGAATAATTTCTATTTCTATCTATATTCTATTTCTATATTGAAATTCATTTTTTCTTCCATCATCTCCACCCTGCTACTGAGCCCATCTTATAACTTTTGTTTCTATTTCAGTTATTGTATTTTTTAGTTTTAAAATTTTTGGTTGGTTTGTCTTTGACTCTTCTATTTGTTTGCTAATACTTTCTACCTTTCTGTTTATTTTAAGAGTATTTTCCCTTACTTATTGAAGCATTTTATGATACCTGCTTAAAGTCTTTTTCAGAGAATTTTAACATCTGTGTCATCTTGGAATTAATATCTGTTGATTTTCTTTTCCCAAGTAAATTGAGATTTTCATGGTTCTTCATAGACCATGTAATTTTGAATTGCATCCTGGGCATTTTGAGTATTGTACCATTAGGCTGTCTCATATGAATCCTACAGAGAATGTCAATATTTTTTTGTTTTAGCTGGCTAGATTCAGGATGCAAATTTATGCCAGCCTTTGTGGGCTATGGATTCAATGTTAGCTCCATTTTAAAAGCATTTTGAAACCTCCTTGGTTAACCTTGCTTTATAAAAACACTTTTATGCACATAGCTAAGCTGACAAAGAAGGAAGGACATCCTTAGACATAAACAAGAAGTCATGAGTCTGGAGAGACAAGTAATGGCAATCTCTGATATTCCATAGATTTTGGAGGGCCTTTACTTTGCGGGGGTGGGGATGGGGGGAGCAAAATTAATGCCTGCACTAGGGAGACATCAGATCAGAAGATGACCTCTCCTCACATAATGCCTAGACTACTCATCCCCAAAGAGCACCTTTATTTAAAGGATCAACTGAAACAAAGCAGAATCAAACAAAAGCAAGAACCAAACAAATAAATTAAAGCTGTACCAAAAATGGAAACAAGAATTCTCTCAGCTCTTATGTTGATTTGTGTGCTGACTTTACACTATATATGGTTCCCAAATCCTCAAGTTTAAGGTGATCTTAGATCGGTAGTATCCTAAAGAAGCAAATACAAATTTTCTCTGGAAAAGTTTACTTTAAACCCAGTCTAAGGAAGGCCCACAGATACAGTTACGATGAATATAAATTTATAACAAAGATAAATGGTTTACTTCAGAATTTGAAATCAAACATGTGAGCTCAAGCGTATACAGTAACCAGAAAGAGGATACAAATAGAATGTATAACTTCAAAATGAGTACAGAGGGAAATTTGGAATACAGGGGAAAGTAATTTCAAAAGATGGCAAGAAAGGAGAGAAAATAAGAAATAGAGAAAATGTGAAGCCAATAGAAAGTACAAGATAAAATGGTAAAAATAAATTCTAACTTATTAGTAATCGACAAATAATATAAATGAACTAAATTATCCAGTTCAAAGATAAGGGTTATCAAACTAGAATGAAATTTCAGTCACAAGAGGCATGCCTAAAACATAAAAAGGATAGACAGTAAAAGAATAATAAGAGATATACAATTATGGTGATTTTAAATATATCTGCAAATTATTTGATATTCTCTTCTTTAAAAGATGGAGTCTAATTCTTCCCCTCTTGGGTCTGGTCTGGTCTAATGAATAGACTGCTGCTACGTAGCTTCTAAGTTTAGATCATAATAATGTCATTCTACTTGGCCCTTTGGCTTGAATACTTTCTCTGGGGGAATTCCACCACCATGTCAAAAGGACACTTGGAGCACCCCCGGAGAAGTCCCTTGTGGGTGGAACTGAACCCTCCAGACAGCCACTAGCACCAACTAGCCAGACGTATGCATGAGTCATGTTGGAATTGGATATTTTAATATCTGAGAGTATAATAAATGTGAATTGCTGTTTTAAGTCACTACATTTTGGGGTAATTTGTCGTGTGGCAATAAACAATATAATAGGCAAGTACTATAAAATGTAGCTGATAGAGCTATATCATCAAGCAAAACAGTATTACTACAAATAAAGAGGAAAATACATAATGATAAGAGATTTTTGTTTACATGAAAGAAACAGAAGTTATAGACTTGTCTGTACTTAATAATATAACTTCAAAATAAAGCAAAAATTGACAGAAATATAAAGATAAATTTCAAAATCAATTATGGTAAGAGATTTTTACCATACTTCAATCCATAATTTATGTATCAAAGAGCAAACAGTCAATGGGATATAGAAAATTTGAAAATGTAATTAACATGTTGCATCTAATAAGCATTCACCCAATAATTGGTGGAATATTCATTCCTTTAAAGCAGGCATGAAACATTGGCAAACACTTGACCATACAACAAGGTAATGCAAGTCTACACATTTCAAAGATTCACTATCATAAAATCTACAAGAAAACATTGAAGAATAAGCAGCAATTCAATACTTCCATTTGGCTGGGGAGTATATATCTCTGATGATAGATAGAGAGACAGAGATAGAAAGAGAGGGAAGAAGAAAGGGAGGGAGGGAAAGAGAGTTTGGAGGGGACAGAGAGAGACTGAGAGAATGAATGCATAGACCAGATCTATATGTAAACAAATTAGGCAATACTTTAATTTACATAGCTTTATTTAAGAAGTACAAACATATGACAAACAAATGTTTTGAAAACAGCCGTTCTATTCACTCTGCCAGTGCCTAAAATGTTTCCCACCATATTTCCTCTTCAGCACTAAAAGCATTTGTTAAAATGCCAGTGTTATCTGGGAGGACTAACCCACAGTCTTTTTAGACTCTTCAGACTTGTTTTGCCTGGCCAGGCACCTGGCAGGACCTTCAGGGAATGTAATAGAAAATAAAAAGAGAATATTTTAATTAGAGTAAAGAAGAGACAATTTGGCATAGATCCAGAGCATGGAGTGTTGCCAAATGCGGGCTCAGTTCTGCGAAGAAAGTGCTGGATATCAAGGAGGACACGTGGCACTTGGAAAGGAGGGTGTAAGAAGGAGGCGAGAGACAGTACATTTCAGTGTCTACATGTCCCCATCTCACTGCTTATCCAGTCTGAACTAGGTTTGCAAACACATAAGTAGCCTCATCTGCGTCAGGAGATGGGATGGCCGAAAGGGCAGGATTCTCTGATCATCAGCATGTTTGCCCAGTCCCTGTGAATGGACTTAACTGCATCCCTTCCTTCTAGGATGCAGCCTTAGCTCCTGCTAGGATAAAGCTCTCCCCTGAGCTACTTTTTTCCTGCACACTTTTCCTTTCTCCACTCTTGCCAGACCTCTGGAACTGTAAGTTGTTTCTTCTCCAGTTTCTGGCTGGGGTTGAGCACCAATCCGGATAGATGTACTTCATGGAACACCCCTGAAAACTCAGCTGTTGTGTCCCAAGTTGACATTATTCTTCGTTGACCCGTGTTTTCCAGGACACCTTAGTGAGTTTATCTTACTTTTCCAAATTCCTTGATGGCCATTGTTGAGACCTTATCATATCTTGCAGCTTATTTACTCATTAAATAAATTTTTTTTAAGGACGAAAAAGACAAATTTAGCTCTTTTAATTTTACCTGGTAAAACCCAAACAATCCCATGGCAGCTTGTGACCAAGTCTTACATTAACAGAACAACCAAAATAATATTGTCAAGCAAGCAAAAAAAATGCTTTCGGAAAATCTGTGTCTCTCTAAGACCACTAAGAATTCAGTTCACACCCCACCATTACCCTTTTATTCTTTGTGTGTGCTCATTCCCTACATCACGGAATCTTACTGGATCATCTCCTAAACGTTCCTTGAATTTGTTCCCACCTCTCCAGTGGTATAATTAACATTTTTTTGTCTTCTTTCACCTAAACTATCACAGTAGCCCCCACTGATCTCCTTAATTTTAATTTTACATCCTCCCCAGCTCACATCCTCTACCCTGTCATCAGAAGGATCTATCTAACAACTTCTTAATTTCTGTTGCTTAAAATATTTCAGTGACTTCCTCTCTCTCTAGGATAAAATGCAAGCTTCATCATGCAACATAAAAGTCATTTATAATGTGGCTCTTCTCCATACATCGTCTCATCTGTTTTCTGTCTCAAAGTCCAGTAATACAGCATACCTTGCAATTGTCTGAATTCACTATGTAATCTCAAAGCTTGAAATATTTGTTCATGTTGTTCCCTGCTCTGGGCCACACTTTGACCTCTTCTTCACCCATTGAACTGCTACATCTCCTACATGATTCGTAGGAGGCATGACCTTCAACCGCAAGCCTTCTGTAATCCTCCTGGTTTGGAGAAGCACTGTGTGTTTACTGTGTTCCAGGAGGCAGAAATGCCTACTGGTTGATGCCCAGACTGCCCAGGTGTTTAGCCCAGAATCACAGCTCGACAACTTTGGGTAAGTTACTTAACTAATCTCTCTCTGCCTCAGAAATTACTCAATAAATGTTAGCTATTGCTGCTATTATCATTAGGAGCCCTCCTCTCCAGCGTAAATGCACAGCCCACCTCCTATACCCCGGAATCTCCAGGAGGAATTTAGAAGAACTCTGTGTTTCGGATTGATGATTTTCTTTGAAAGCCTACAATGAAGTGTCTGAATGAGGAAACAATGTGAATAACCCTTTTCTCATTCTTGCAACCACCTTCTCAGCTAAGTTTTCTGAGGGCCGGGGGTGGGTGGGTGTGGGAACTCACTTTTGTTTTTCTACCTTCAGTGTGTTTATTCAGGCAGGATCTCCTGCTCCTCTCCATGGGGGAGAGCTGGAAACTTCATATATTTATATGACCTGAAATATCATTCATTTTATATAACATCATTGTTTGAACTTTTTGTTAAAAATGACCAGAGGAACAAGTTGAAGCATAAAATTCATTTCAGTTGAGACCAAAGACTTTAAAAAAAAAAATTTTACGTTAACAGCTATATAAATTTGATTTGTTTCAGCAGTTGAATCCAAGGCTTGTTTGTGTTTTTTTTCCTCTCAAGTGTCTTTCATCTTCCATGTTTCATCCTCTCCCAAATACATTTTTTACTAGAGAAAACTTAAACAAGTCGAAGTTTTTCATGTACAAACCATAAGGAAGCCAGAGTCATTGGAGATTGGCCCTAGAAACTAACACACGCATTGTGTCATTGCAGCCCACACTTGCCAATGTACAATTAGTGTTCAGAGTTTTTCCAGTCCTCACTCCAGATCATCTTTCTATTTTCAGATCCGTTTTTAATGACCCAAATTATGGGATTTGGATAACTTCCTCTGGCAGCGCTTTTCAGAATAGAGTAGACTTCACCATTAGGCCACATCGCCTGATACTTAAACTAATTGATTCGTTGAGTCAGTCTCGTCTCCGTTTTGGGGGTCATGTTGTACCAATTTAATTCTTTCTGGATATTTGAGCTCTTAAGTCTACAAACTCCTCAATCACATTATAGGTCTGCGCATGAACTCTCGTCTTGAGTGTGATGGTACCACGCTGAATTTCAGGTGGCGATCTACCATGCTTAGGAGTGAGTAGTTTTAGATCGCTGGCCCTTCTAGCACCAATCCTTTTTTATTTGTGTATTTACATCAAACATTTCATATCAAGGGCATTCTAAAATGTGAGCAGTTCATGCTGCCCCAGCTTGTTTTTGTAGATTGAGGTAAAGTCACATAATACAGAATTAACCATTTTGAAGTATTGAGTTCTACGGCGTTTAGTATATTCACAATGTTGTGCAATCATCACCTCCATTTAGTTCAAAAGCATTTCCATCTCCCTAAAAGGAAACCCCATGTTGTTGACTAGTCATTCCCCATTCTTCCCTTCGTCCCCACCCCCTTGCTCCCAGCCTCTGGCGGCCTCTAACTGCTTTTTGTCTGTATGGATGTACCTTTTCTGGATTTTAATATTGCTCTAACATTATCACCTCAAACAATAGTAATACCTAATTTTTGGTTAGCTGTGTAGATTTTCATATGGATCGCCTCATTTTTTAGAATATTTGAGATATTACTATGGTTAGATACATCCATGTTCTAATTCTTTATTAGAAAGGAGAGATTTTACCTTAGTTATTAAAAATCTGATTTCTCCAAAAATATCATTTATGTGTCTGACAAAACAGAGATATAAATGACAAAGTATCACTTATGTATCTGACAATCAACTAGTTATTTTAGTTGACTGATCGAGTTACTCTGTCCCTCTGTCTGCATAGCCCTATACTTAGCATATATTTGATGATGCTAATGTGTCCATAGACTGTGCCTGTGTGGTTTGATTGAACGCCCAGGCAGAAGAATAAGACCTCTCTGTGTAAAGTGGGTATGCTGATTCTGATTCTTTTTATTCTACCACTGAATGCTGAAACCCTTAAGTCCCTACTCTTCCAGCTAGGGGGAAATACATTTCAAGGCCAGATGGATCTTTGAGCAATGTTTCTTCTATTTCTATTCATTTGAAAGGGTAATAGGCAGACACTTCTACTTGTTATCCTGTGTTTGTTCCCCTTTTTTGTATCAGTGATTGGAACCCCCACTTTTTAGCAGAATACATGGCTATCCTGAATAAAGACAATATTGACAGTCTCCCTTCCAGGTTGATGTGGCCAGTTACATTTATAAATTCTGACCTATCTGGCCAGTGAGATATTTGTGGACATACTCAGTTATATAGTCTGATGTTTATATTGAACATATGATTTTTCTGATCACCGTTAATTTAATGATATATATCATAGTTGTTCAAAGAATATTTTGGATGACAGGAAAAAAATGAATGCAAGTATTTTTCTCCAACTCTGAAATTTTCAGTATGAAAAAGATTATGAATTCTTTTCTATTTGGGCATCTAATAGTTTTGATAATTGTACTAACCCCACAATGTGTTTTCATACTGCTCTTATTAACTTTAAGACCCATCGGGAAAAAGAAAAAAAAAATCGTCAAGTTGGAGGGACGATTCCTTGTTTCCACCAACAGGACCAGTGCTCAGTGCTTGTTTGGACAGTTGAGGTCACACGGCAAGTTCCCATATAAGGAAAGGCAAGTCCATTATTTTTGGCTCAGTGTCTAAGAATATGGATCCTCAAGAGCGTAACATAGAAAAATACTCTTTATTCAGCAGTGAAGCAGAAGGATACAAGACCCTGCTTTCAGAGAGACTGTTTTGACTGTTTTGATGCCCCTGAGCTGAGTCCATTATTTTCCTATGTGGTTATCCTTGGAAAAAAAGAATGACGTCCCTGGAGATGGAGGGTTGGAGGGGTGGGTGTGTTGGGGAAAGGGGATGGAATGTGAATTCCACAAAAACAAATCTGGTCATAATTACTTCCTATGCATCCTAGAAAGCAGCTTCAGTTATCATCAATACAGAACTCTGGACAAAAACATTTGACACCAGATTCTCATCTGTTTCCTTAAAAAAAAAGTCAGCCCGTATGGCTCAGATTCCTCTTGATTCATTTCTGCTGAAAAAGACCCAGAACCTGATGTAAAACAAGGACACTTTTTCCTGAAACAGTTCTTTGAAACTTGAACAAATAGAAAAGACAGCCTATTCGCTCTCCCTCGGTCACTTAAAAAAGAAAATAAAAGAAAGCAACACCCACCTCCCACCTTAACATCACTCGTATGTTCTCCCACCCAAAGCTGGCACAGTCGGTCCTGACACCAAAAGGTGAAAAACACAGTTTAAAGTCCATCAGATTTTTAAAATCATACTCACCATCAGCCTGGATATAAAAACAAATAAAAGCCAACAACCGGGAAACTGTGCAGCTGTTGCATTTCGCTGTATTCAAATGAATCGTTTCACAGGCGGGTCAGATTTTGCACGTTACCCTCCATTCCCAGTGCTCTGCCCTGTGCCCTGCAGCTCTAGCTTCTCTCAGAAATAGCAGGACAGACATAGCCCCGATGACAGGAGGGAGGCTGAATATAATCTGCTTTCTGAGAGCTGATTATTATTAGCTTAACTTCAGGAAGAATGACAACGGATTTCATTCAGCTCAGTTCTCTCACTCTTTCTCTCTCTGTCTTTTCTTTTTAACTTAATTTTTAACATGTTCGTGCTTCCAGGTATATGAAAAAGTTGCAGAGAATTCAGCAAATTATTTTTTCACTCTGCTATCATAAAGGGCATGAAATGAGAAAGAATTTGGAAGACTGAAAAAAAAAGAAGGCACCAACTTATCTGGTGTTTATTAATTTAAAGAGCCTTTGATCAATAAGAGCTACATCATCCTGGTTGTCACCCCTTCTGTAGGATTCGCAGGCTACTGTGTGGGCGAGTTCCTCTAATCACACAGAAAGAAAAGCTATGGTTGTGTTTTGTTCATGAATGTTTTTGCAAGATTTATACATGTCCTAGCTCATTTCTGTGTTTTTTTTTAAGTTTAACTCACCCCAGGAATACACTTTTTTTGTTGTTCTTAAGATTTTCTGAAAGATAACAAGATAGTGCACAATATTTAGTGGTTAGAACAGTATTGTCATTGTGCTGAGAAGAGAAGAATGGAGAAGAGGTGAAGGGTCTACTGATTTTTAAATATTTAGGGCATTTAAAATCAAGGCACGTGGTCTAAGATTTGCAAGTAGACTTGGAATGTATTTATCGGAGAACCCTTTGAACATAAGGTGATGCTTCGTCCATTCAGCCAGGGTCTGGAAAGCATCCCCAGCGACTGCCACTCTAGGGACCAGATTTGACTAGACTCTCAATATCCTCCTCTGCTCTCCACCTGAGGGACCGCAGATCTAGCTCAGAGCTGGACTACCTAATCAGGTCTGAGATTGTCAAGGGTTACCCAGAGAAGGCCTGAGGGTTTCACCCTGCCTTTTATTCACAAGTGACCAAATGACCTTCTCCAAAACAAGAAGACAAAAGGCTCAGGGAACTAAGGCACTTCGTAGGGAAAATGATTTTGTGTCTTATTAATTACCATATCCTCAGTAGCAAGGATAGTGCCTAGTACATAAGAGATATGGGCTTAAATAAAATATACTTAATTCTCACAATAATCCTGAGAGGCATAAATTAACCCCAACTCACCGAGAAAGCTCAGAAAGGTTAGTGGAGGAACTGGGATTTGAACCTAGGTGCATCTTTCTACTATATTACATGACTTATTAGAAATTCCTCTCCCCAGCCCCCTCAAAAATTCAAGTCATTTCAAGAGACCTCGTGAACATAGTTATCTTTCTTTGCCACAGCTTAAACTCTTGGCAAAAATTTACAGAAAGTCTACCATATGCTAAAGTGGCCAAACAAATTATCTAGATTTTAACAGGCACTTCAGAAAGCATCCAGCTCAACTTCGCACCCCAGTGAGGATACAGTACTTTTCCACGAGGCCTGGCACCTGTTAAGTGCTTAATAAGGTTTCATTCCTCACCGTGCAAGAAGCTCATGGTACACTGTGGTCCCAGCCTTGGCCAGGACACTTTCACTTGCTATGTTTCAACTTTAAAAGATGTTCATCTGTTCTAATGATGAACAGTTCTCCCTTGAAATGTAAACACCATGAAATCAGAGATTGTTTTGTTCAATGTTACATTCCTAGCTCCAGCATAGGGCCTTAAACATGGCGGGTACTAAAAAAAAAAAAAATCCATGTTTTGAAGATACTGATGAATGCATGAATAGTTGCTAGAAATGTTCTAGAAAGAGTAGTTGCTAAAGAAATGGATTAAGAATTCAGAGGAAGAGCTGGTAGCGCTCAGCACAGCAGGTGGCCCCTGGTAGAGTCATTTGAAGTCATGTGACTCTGTGATAGATGCTTGGTTTTCAGGCTGTGGTCTGGGCCCTCCGTGAGATTGTTTATAGTCTGGTCCAAATGACAAGTGTAGGATGAGCTCATATCTGGGTGATTTTATAGACAGCATAAGGTTGGGGAACATACCAACCACAAGGTGGGTTGTGGTCTCCCTCCCTCTCTTGCTATTTCTCCTCCTCTGTCTCCCGTCCCCACTCCACAGACAGCCCTGTAGCCAAGCGTCCTTATCTCTGCAGAATAACATGACATGAAATCGGGTCATCAAGGAATCCAGAGATGAAAATTGAGAAGAAAAATCTATTTCAGTTGGTTGTATGCCCAGGTGGGGTTTGATGCTTTTGGCAGCTGATTCTTAAATGAGAAAACATAATGGGAAAAATCTAAAAAAATTATCTTTGATTTTTAAAAAGAGATCAAATAACTTTGTGCTATTTACTATCATTTTTATAAATCCTTCACTGAGGGCAAGTTTCCTACAGAATCTATATAAAACATTGTATCATATAACACTACCACCTGGTTTTATAATTAAAAAAGAAAAGCATCTTTCTAAGGGTACTCCAAGCGCATCCCCACGGTGATACTTGTGTACTTGTTCATAAAAGATTCGTGGTGTCCCTTGGGTGTTTGTTGATCAAAGTTCCAGTCATGCTGTTGAGAGGGTGTTCTGTTTTCAAAGTGATCATTAAGCTACTTTAAAACACTTTAACTTGTGGGTTTACCTCACTCTATTTGAGTCCAAGTTTCACAATAATGTAATGAAGCAAGCCCTGTGGTGCTATGTCATCTTCAATTATCAATAAACCACAACCTTGCACATCTTTTCCAAGTGCCTTTTTTCTCCCTCCACTCCTGCCATGCCCAGTGCTGTCGGACTCTTTCTGGCTTGGGGCTTGGCCTGCGCTCCAGGATTGAAGATTCACTGTGTGAACCCGACAAGGTTTGAAATCTCCCTTGACACTTTCCCATCTAGCCTGCCCCCTATTCCAGTTGTCAGGTTTCAAGCATGTCTGTGTTCTTCGGGTAATCAGTGTTTTACTGTGAAAAACTTTTTGAAGCCTGAAACACCAATCAGGAAGAATATATGCACCCCTATGTTCATAGCAGTGCTATTTACAATAGCTAAGATCTGGAAACAGCCCAAGTGTCCATCAGTACATGAGTATGGGTAAAAAAGCTGTGGTACCTTTACACAATGGAATACTATGCAGCTGTAAGAAAGAAAGATCTCTTATCTTTTAAGACAGCATGGAGGGACCTGGAAAGTACTATACTGAGCGAAATAAGCCAGTCAGAGAAAGACAAGTACCACATGATCTCACTTATTTATGGAACATAATGAACAAAATAAGCTGTCAACCAAAAAAGATCCAGAGTCATGGAAGTAAGGAACAGACTGACAAACCTCAGAGGGATGGGGGGTGGGAGGTGGGAAGAGATAAACCAAAGAACTTATATGCACATATGCACAACCAAAGGACACAGACATTAGGTTGGGGAAAGCAGGAGGGGGTGGGAGTGGGAAGGAGGGAGTCAAATCTGTAATACTTTCAACAACAAAAAGAAAAAAAAGAAAAAAAAAACCTATTTGAATCTCCAAAGAACTCTGAAATATTTGTAACATTATTCTGTCTGCTTCAATGGGTATTTTGTGTGGATTGTGAACTTGGGAAACATAAAAAGAAAAAATTAAAAAGAAATATGTAGACTCTAAGAATCAGTAAGGAAACCATGGGCAATGTTTCCGTGAGTGCACCATGAATAGAGCACACATTTAACAAATCTGATATTTTCTTTATATGTTTTCTTTGTGATGTGTTCCTGTTGGAATGACTGAACACTTACTTAGACCTTAGATATGATCTTCACATTGTTTAAGAATGACTATTTTACTTTAAAAGTATTTGATTATTTTTTTAAACGTACTTAATCATGTTTAAAATGCATTTACAAAGATATCGCCAGTCATTTCTTTCAGAAACACCCACTTCCAAAATTTTTCTACTTATGACCCACAAAATGCAAAGGGCCTTAATTTCCGCTTATGATGTCGTAATAACTATTTGTTTTATATTTCCTAATGATATAATTCCAGGTATTTAATGTTCCTGGTATACTTTATAAAAGTGAATTCAGAAACTTACAGATTATTGTTCTTAGTTAACTTCTATTAGCGAAAAAATAATCCAATTGTGTGGCATTGTGATAACTGTGGACAGAAATAATATCTACTCTACACAATATTCTGAAGAATCATTGTTAAGCACATAATGCGACAGAAGGAGAACCAGAACGAGTTGCTGCAGATGAGAGTCTTCTGTGTGATCTTGGGAAAGTCACTGGACCTCTCTGGACTTTGGTAAGACAGGTTAGACTTAAAATTAAGTTTATTCATATCCTTCCACTTTTTGCCATACCTACGTTACAAAAAAAAAAAAAAAAAAAAAGTCAACTGAGTAATTTTTTTTTTTTCAAATCAACTTTGGGAAAAATAGAGCCCTGAACTTTAATGCTCATTAGTTCCTCATGTCTTTGGTTTTCCTCTTTGTAAAATCCATGTCCATGGATCTGTGGGATATATGAAATGAAGCAGCAGCTCTCCCCAGCTTTGACCTGAAAGGTAAATGACCTACTCTTGCATAATCAAAAATCATTTTTTCCTGGCACTTATCTTATATTCAGAGAAAGTGCCTGAACAAAACAAGTTGTATGCCAAAGTGAAAAATGTTGTCCTTTTGTCTGTTCAGAAAAACCACATGTTCTTTAGCTGATTGATTTTTGCCTAAGAATTCAGATTATGTTCATATCTGTCTTATGTTGGGTTTAATCTTAGCTTATAAGTGCAGTCCCTCATCTGCACCTTTTCTTGGTGTTATTTGTGGCTTAACGTCCTTCAAGTTTCTTCCTTATGAAGTCTCCCATTTTAACAACTTCTGGACACTTTTTAAATGCTTGACTTTGCATGTTGACTTGTTTATGTGAGGAGTGGAAGTAGTCACTGCAAGTCATCAGATATATTTTAAAAAGAAATCTGGAAGTTTCCAAAGGAAATTATGGCAATGCTGAAAAGCCAGAGAGATATCCTACAGGAAACCAGTATTTAAAAAGGAGGGGATAAGAAAACCTCAGACATTCCAGAAGTTTTGTATGACACCCAAGAATTATATATTTTAATATTCCGGTTAACCCATGTGTTGTTTTGATTTATTAAAATTTTTTTTGGCAACGCTGTTGACATGCTGTCTTTCATATAAACTTAGAGCTTTTGCCCTTTCTGGAAATAGAGGCTTTTTCCAATTTCCCTTAAAACATGAGTCACTGGGTGGAAGTAAAGTGAAGAAGGACAGGAGAGAGGAAGGAGATGGGAGCAGTAAGGATGCTGATAATAAACACAGGTACCCCTAAAGTTAAACCATGTTGATGGGTGACAGAAGTGCTGAGATCCACTCAGCAGCAATTAAGTTCCACTACTTCGGGTTTTCTGATGTAAATAAATAAAGCTGCATGTTTTTCTAGTGGCGGATTTGTGCTAGGTAACACACATTCTTTTGTCTTGGCCCTACTGGGTAAAAAGAATATGTGTTGAAAATGTCTTCTGCTAATTATTAGTAAAACAATCTTTACGATTGAGTGTTATAACAATTTTAGGAGTGGTTAAAGAAAGAAGTGGTACTGTCAAGACATCAGATAAACAGAAATTATTATGCAACCTCTGAGAGAGAGAGAGAGAGAGAGATTTCCTTTAAATTCAGCAATAAGACAAGGATGCCTGCTGTTCATTCTTCTATTTAAAATTGTTTAGAGATCATAGTCATCAGAGAAAGTCAAGAAGAACAAGTTATAAGTAATAAAAAGAAATAAATAAAACTACCAGTATTCATAGATGATATACTCAGAAAACCCATAAAGATTTACTGACAAGTTATTAGCATTAATTAATATAATATCAAGATACAAAAGACCATTGCCTTCTTCTATGTTAGTGGGAAATTTTGATTTTAAAAAATTGACGTTTATATAGCTATAAGAGACAAAAAACCTTATAAACAAATCTAACAAAATTTGGGCTAGAAATTTATTTAAAAATGTATAAAATTTTATGTAAAGGTAATTACAAAGATGATAAATGGAGAGGAAAAGCTTTCATAGGAACACACCATGTTATAAAAATATTGTTTCTTCCCAAATTAATCTGTAAATTTAACACACTTGCAATTAAAATTCTGTAAAAAATATACGATAACTCAATTCTGAGATATGTACATATAAAATAAAAAATAAAAAGTCAAACTAATTTAAAAAGCGCATATTAGAGGGACTTTTCTTGAGATAAATAAAAATTTAGTAATTAAAATTGTGTGGTAGTCTCCAGGGAGAGACAAATTTACTAATAGACCCAAATAGAAATATATACTAGAGGTGTCTTTGCTAATTATGGTAAATGCACGATACTAGGACAACTGGTTGTCTATATGGAACAATGTTTGCTATGCATAGAAATTAATTGCAGATAGAGTAAATGTTAAAAACAAAACTTTAAAAGTTCCAGAAGAAAATATGAGAGAATGTTATTATAACCGTAGGGAAAGGAATGCATTTTTAAACAAGAAATGGAAAGCTCAAACACTAAAAGAAAAAGTTGATACATTGATTATATAAAGTGTTTTTATATTTTTTGTGCATTGGAAAACTGATAAAGTATAGAGACAAACCACAGACTTTGAAAGTATATTTGCATGTATATAATTAGCAAAAAATTAGTGTCCAGAATATATAAAGAACTTTTTACTCAATAAGATCAAAAAAGATTAGGAAAAGACATGAACAGGTAATTCACAAGAGAGGAAAACCAGATGGATAAAAATGTACAAAAATATTCTCAACTTAATACAAATAAAGGAACTACAAATGAGATTCTACTTCACGCCCATCAGAATGGCAAAAATTGTTTGACAATGAAAAATGTGACAGGTAGAATGAAAAGAGAGAAAGAAAGCTATATATATAACATAAAATGAAAAAAATTGCAGCAGTAGTTTTCAACTCGGGAGGTGAGGGGTGTCTTCACAAAGGGCAATTGACAATGTCTGGAGATATTTGTGTTGTTACAACTGAGCAAAGTATGGAGTACATCTAACCAGCAGCTGGGGCTGCTGTTAAAAGTCCTACAATACACAGGATGACCCCTCACAACAAAGAATTCTCTTTCTCAAAATGTCAGTAATGCTAAGGTTGAGAAACCCTAAATTAGAGCTACAATCAACATGGATTATTATAATAAAGGTAAAGATAACTTATCAGTTTTTTCTGTGATATGCTTTTGGGGTTGTATTTAAGAACTATTTACCTAACCCAATGTATCATATTTTTTCTGAGCATTTTTTATATTGAATTTATTAGGGTGACATTGATTAATAAAATTATATAGGTTTCAGGTGTACAATTCTATAATATATCAACTATATACTGTATTGTGTGTTCACCACCCCAAGTCAAGTCTCCTTCCATTACCCTTTATCCCCCTATACCCTCTTCTACCTCCCCCCACTGATAAACCTTTTTCCATTTTTACCTTTTTCCATTTTTCTATTTCACTTAGTTCAAAATATTTACTAATTTCCCTTGAGACTTTTGTTTTGACCTATGGGTTACTTTGACACATGGATTTAATTTCCAAAATTTTCAAGTCCTAGGAGAATTTACAGATATTTTTCTGTTTTATTTCTAGTCTACTTTAGTTATGGTAAGAGAACATACTTTAAACTCCTGTAAATTCATTAATGTTTGTTTTATTTTAAGGCCCAGGATATGGCCTATCTTAACGAATCATCCATGTGTGAAAAAAATGTGTATTTTGCTGTTGTTGGGTAGAGTACTTGGTAATTGGGATTTAGATCAAATTGATAGATGCTGTTGGGTCTTTTATACACTTGCTGATTTTAAGTATACTTGTATTGATTTCTGAGAAAAGGATGTTGAAGTCTCCAAGTATAATTTGGGCATGTCTATTTCTCCTTGTACTTTCATCTATTTTTGCTTTATGTATTGTGTAGCTCTGTTGTTAGGTACACACACATTTAGGACTCATGTCTTCTTGATGAATTGACTATTTTGTCATTATTTAATGTTCCTTTTACCTCTGTGAATATTCCTTATTTTATAGTCTACTTTGATATTAATGTAACCCCTCCAGCTTTTTTAAATTTGCATTTGCATTCTATATTCTATTCCATTCTTTTACTTTTAAGTTATCTGGATCATTATATTAAAAATGTTTCTGATAGACAGAGAATGTTTTTCTGTTTTTAATCCAATCTGGCAATCTATGTCTTTAAATTAGAATTTGAATCAGTTACATTTAATGTATTAATATGGTTGACTTTAAGTCTACCCTATGACTGTTTTCTGTTTGTTCCTTCTGTTTTCTCTTCGTCTATTCCTCTTTCCTAATTTCTTTTGGTTTACATGAATATTTTGTAGTATTCTATTTCAAATTATCAATTGGCCTTTTGACTGTAACTTTTTACTAATTTCTATTTGTTGTTCAAGGAATTGCAATATACACATCTAACTTTCCAAAGTCTACTTAGAATTAATATTTTGCCATTTCATGTAAAATACAGAAGCCCTGCAAACCATATAGATTCTTTCCTTTATGTTTTTATATATAATATATAATATATATATTGCCTACATACATTGAAAACCACCAAATAATGTTATAATAATCTTTGCTTTCGATGGTAGTACATTTAAATCCTTAAGAGCAGAAAAATAGTCTATTTCCCAACATATTTACCATTTAAGATGCTTTTATTTCATTCCTGAAGTTTCAAGTTAATCTGTATTTCCACACTGGAAAAACCACAGCAGAACAACAGCTGTTTATTCTATTATCTGCATGAACCCCCACAGTAGAACCATTATTTCTTCTTTTTTCTTACTGTTGTTCAGCTCTTGTCTCCAAATATTTACTACTCACTTGTAATTATATCCCCTTCTCTCAGCTCCTCTCCACCTCCATGTTGCTCTCCAATTCCTCAATAGTTTGTGAGTAGTAAATACTCTTTATTTACCTTGGCGCTACTCAAAGTGACTAGCAACTTTCAGCATCACCTAGAGCTTGTTAGACATGTAACTTCTCAGGCCCCCAACCCAGATCTATATGTTGTGGCGCAACAGAGTCAAAGAAAGACCACTAGAGAATTGAAGTCCAAATAAGAGCCGTTTATTAGCCAGCCGGCGTCTGATTCCGAACACCCCTGTGACAGAGTCTTCGGAGATCAGCCCCGACCTCCTTACACACACACCTTTTAAAGCTTAAAACCACATTCCGGTATGCACTGGGGCATAGCAAGCAAGCACGTACAGAAGCGAAAATATGCAGGTAGGCAGTTGACTCACCTGGCTAACCTGGGGACCTGACATTTCTTGGTCCAGTGCCTGGGGACCTGACATTTCTTGGTCCAGTGTCTGGGTACCTGATATTTCTTGGACATTTCTTGGACAGGGGGTATTCCAATTTACTATGGTTAGTTTGAACTCTATCCTGTTAATTAAATTCCTTACAATACAGGTTTGGCTAGAGGGCACACAATTATGGAGCTATAAACATGTCAGCACATTCCCCAATGGTTTTTAGGAGGAATCAAATCATTGTTTCCTCATCATTTCCAGTACAGATATGTTGATAATGGGTCCATAAGACCATAAGTTTCACAGCCTGGATTCTTTTTCTAACATATGCAGCGAAGCAATTTATGACGCAAGGTCCGAAAAAGAGTCCTAAGACAATTAGTATTAGGGGACCTGCGGCAGCAGATAAGAGAGTAGTTAGCCATGGGGACCAGTTATACAATCCCTCAAACCAGTTGTCATCGTTTTTTCATTGTTCCTCTCTCTCTCTCAGTCTTTGTCTCGCCATAGATAGGCTGTCTTTGATGATGCCAGAATGATTGGCATAGAAATAGCAGGTTTCCCCTAGGGCCAGGCATAATCCCCCTTGTTTTAGAAAGAGTAGGTCAAGTCCTCGGGCTTCTGGAGGACTACCTCTGCCAAGGAGTTTAATGAATTTTCTAAATGGGAGACTGACTTCTCCAGATCTTGTAGATCTAGATCTATTCGGTGACTTAGAGTTCTGAAGTTTTGTTCTCCAGTTATACGAGCAGCAGTCCCCACCGCAGTGGAGCCTGCCAACCGCATGCCTACTAGAAGGGGCACAAGGATAGGGGCCTTTTTGGCCACCGCATCTGTAATCCAAAATGTTCCCATCCCCCTTCTCCGGAGTAGAAATAAACCTGTGGAATAACATGGGTTAATAAACAGAGGCTAGATTCTTTGGTCATAGCACGAGGGTTGATGCAAGGGGTGAGACCAGTAGTACAAGCGAACCATGTGCCTTCAGAGGCTGAGGTGGAGATGTTTCATCCACCAGTGCTTCGGGTGAGGGTCCAAATACGTTGGGTTGGCTGATGAGGATTTTCTGAGTATGGTGGATCCAAAATCGGCCACCTGCCACCTTAAGGGCTATTAGGGTGGTGAGGATCACTCTAGCAATGGTCTAGTCCATCTGGGTTTGAGAGAAGCAGGTTGAATTTTCTTGACTCACACCCAGTCTCCTGGTTGGATGTTGTGGGGGTCTGAATTATCTGGAAGAGAAGGCTTAGGAAGAGAATCCTTTATTATCTGATGATTTCTCTGTTGGACGAATTGCAGAGCCTGTAAGGACTTAAGAAGAGAATGACTATTCAACTCAGCTAACGTTTCCTCCCCTATCTTGGGGAAGAGAGGTGGAGGTCTCCCATACATTATTTCATAGGGAGACAGACTCTGAATATAAGGAGAACATCCAGTCCTTAGTAAGGAAAAGGGAAGGAGACTCTCCCAATCTTCGCCTGTCTCTAGTTTTAATTTAGTGAGGGTTTCTTTTAGTGTTCTGTTCATCCTTTCTACCTGTCCTGAGCTCTGAGGTCTGTATCTACAGTGGAGTTTCCAAGTTATGTTTAAGATTTTAGCTACTTTTTGGGTAATTTGGGCAATAAACGCCAGGCCATTGTCAGATCCCATTGCTAAGGGAAGGCCGGATTGAGGAACTATTTCCGAAACTAATTTTCTAGCAACTATCTGAGCTGTCTCTGATTTGGTGGGGAAGGCTTCAGTCCATCCTGAAAAGGTGTCTATGAAAACTAGAAGGTACTTGAATTTGAATTTTCCCGGGATCACCTCGGTGAAGTCGACTTCCCATTGTTCCCCAGGCCCTTGTCCTCTGGTCCGTGTCCCCGGTGTCAGTTTGTCCTTCTGGGCGTGGTTCACTTGTGCACAGGTAGGGCATCGGGCTGCAATCTGCCTGGCATAGCGGTGGAGCTTAGGTATACAACAGTCCCTCCAGAGAAGTTCAGTTAGTGTAGTTCCCCCTAGGTGGGTACTCTGGTGTGTCTTGTGGACGAGGTCCCATCCCAGAGCCTCTGGCAGCAATATTCTGTGGTCGGGGAGAATATACCATCCAGTGGTGTCCAGTGTCCCGCCTAAAATGTTATTTAATTTTATTGCATCTTCAGAGTAGTTGGGGGCATTTGGGAGATGCCTCGGGGGTAATACAGGTAAAATCTGAAGAGGCCCCACTGGTTTTAGGGCCACTTCTTTAGCAGTTTGGTCTGCAAATGCGTTCCCCCGGGCTACGTGATCATCCGAGTCTGATGCCCCTTACAACGTATAATAGCTACCCTCTGGGGTAGCCAGATAGCCTCTAACAGGGCTAAGATCTCAGGTTTGTTTTTAATGTCCTTTCCCCCTGATGTCAAAAGGCCCCTCTCCTGGTATAGTGCCCCGTGGACATGGGCGGTAGCAAAGGCATACCTGCTATGATGTAGCCGTTGATAGTTTTGTTCTTCCTCCACTATAAAGCTTGGGTGAGGGCCATTAGTTCAGCCCTCTGGGCAGAGGTGCCATGGCCTGAGGCTTGGGCCCAAAGGACCTTATCGTGGGTGACCACTGCAGCTCCGGTGTACCGTGTTCCATCTGCCATGAAGCTACTCCCGTCAGGGTATAGCTCAGTGTCCGGATCGGGCCATGGTGTGTCCCTTAGATCAGCTCTGAGATTGATCAAAGAGCTGAGGACCTCCAGGCAGTCATGGATGGGTTCCTCTGGTCGTCGTCAGGGAGTAGCGTGGCAGGATTTAAGGAACCGAATCCTCGGGGGGTCCAAGAGCAGTATCTGGCATTGGGCAATCCTGGCATGGGACAGCCAACGCTCTGGTGGGCTCCGAAGGAGAGCCTCTACTGCATGAGGGGCTACAATTTGCAAGTCCTGCCCCAAGGTTAGCTTTGACGCTTCTTTAGTTAGCATAGCCGTAGCTGCCCTTAATCAATTTGGCCATTCTGCCGCCACAGGGTCTAGTTGTTTAGAGAGGTAGGCGACAGGGCGTTTCCAAGGGCCCAAGGCCTGGGTAAGAACTCCCTTGGCAATGCCTCGGCCCTCAGAGACATATAGTTGGAAGGGCTTGAGCGAGCGCGGGTGCACTGGTCAGGACTTGCTTCAGCTTTTTAAAAGCCTTCTGCTCTATTTCTGTCCAATTTAGGCCGTCTTCCTTCCCCCTCCCTGTGCTGGTACAGAGGGGCTTAGCAATCTCAGCAAACTTAGGGATCCAAAACCGGCAATACCCGACGGCCCCGAGAAATTCGGACCTGCTTCTTGCTTTGGGGCCGGGGGATCTTTAAAATAGCTTCTATCCAGCTTGTAGAGAGGGATCGTTTCCCCCCTCTGAGTTCATGTCCTAGGTAGGTAGCATTCTCAGTGCACAGTTGGGCCTTTTTAGCAGATACTCTGTATCCAAGAGCACCTAGTTCCTTTAATAGGTCCTTGGTGGCCTCGTAACAGTCTGAGACAGTCCTTGCAGCCAGTAAGAGGTCGTCTACATATTGAAGGAGAACAACCTCAGGTGCTCCTGTCTATATTTAGAGAGGTCCTGACTCAGGGCCTCATCAAACAATGTGGGGGAGTTCCTAAACCCCTGGGGAAGCCGGGTCCAAGTCAATTGTCCTGAGAATCCCCCTTTGGGGTCTGTCCATTCAAAAGCAAAAAAAAGTTGGCTTACCTTGGCTAGTGGTAAGGAGAAGAAGGCATCCTTCCGGTGGAGGACAGTGTAGACTGTGTGGCTTGGTGGCAGGAGGCTGAGGAGGGTATAGGGGTTTGGCACAGCTGGGTGTATGGTCTCGACCCACTTATTTACCTCCCGGAGGTCCTGGACTGGTCTGAAGTCGTCCGTCCCTGGCTTTTGTACCGGCAGTAGAGGAGTGTTCCCAGCAGAGTGGTGAGGGACAAGGATTCCTGCTTCGCTGAGACGCCTGATGTGCTTTGCAATCCCATTTCGAGCCTTCAGATTAATCGGGTACTGGCGAATTCTCACCCAGGTAGCAGAACTGGTTAGCTATACTACGATCAGAGGCTGATGGCTGGCCAACCCTGGGGGGTTTGTCTCAGCCCAAACAGCAGGTATGGCTGCTTGAAGTTCCTGGAGTAGAGGGTTAGGCTGGGAAGAGACAGGCTCCTCAAAGAGGATGTATTCTTCAGAAAGAGAGCAAGAGAAGAGAACAGAGGTGGGCTGTGACCCAACAGAGAGCGTAGCAGAATCTCCATGGAAAGAGAGAGTAGCTCGGAGCTTCTGAAGGAGGTCTCTGCCCAGGAGGGGGTCTGGGCAGTCTGGCATGACTGGAGGAGCTGCTGGCAATCATCCCGGGTGGGCTGGTGGGTGTGGAAAACAGTTTCTAACAGAGATTAGACCTTGGGGTTTGTCCGAGAAAGAAGGGTTCTGTTGTTTCCAGTTGTAGAGATCACTTGTAGAAAAGGGAGCATATACCATAAAAGGTCTTTGGGGCTCCCCGCCAGGCGGAGGGGCAACCTGTCGGCGTGGCAGAATAGGGGCCGATGAAGAGTCAGGGCTGCAGCCTCCGCTACAGGCTGGTAAGAGGTTCCTCCACGGGTATGTGGGGGACTGAGAGGCTGAGCTTCCCCGGGGGAATCGGCTGGGCGTGGCAGCCTGGGTGCCCCCGTATAGCGGGGAGGCTGAGTAAGTAGAGGGTCCTCAGCTGGAGCCTAAAGGACAGGACAGTGATTCCTCCTAAGTGTAGAGGAATTACCATCCTTCAGGGAAGGCTGAGGTCTTGTCAAGAGAACAGTCCTTTTGGATTTCATCGGACACTGGCAATCCTTAAGATATTTAGATTTATCATTAGCGATATCAATCCAGACATCTGTGTAGGGGGTCTGATCTGGGTGGCCAGGATTGCCATATATTTTCCGTTGAACCTTGAAAGCCCATTGCAAATCCAAGCTGCCTTCGGGTGGCCAGTCCACCCCGAAGGTGGGCCAGTCAAGTTGACAGAATTTCTGTAAGTCGAAGGGCATTACTGTGGCCCCGTACCCAGTGGCCTGTTTCTTAAAATCTTGGAAGTTATTAAGTACGCATTGTAAAGGACTTACAGGCGTTGATGAAGACTGGCCCATAACGACAAGCGGAACAATGGACAGACACCAGCAGAGACCACCAAGGACTAAGACACAAACAGTAAAACACAGATACAGATACCGGTATGAACAGAACTCAGGCCTGACTGATTCAAATCTGGGTCCAGGGCAACGTCTCATCCTAGGACCAGGCTGGGGAAGTAATGCCGCGTCCAGCCTTCCTCCAGCCACCGAATGGCGCCAAACAGAACAAACCAAAGGTTTGTACTCACCGGTGAGATTCAGTCCCGATGGCTCATAACTCCGTTTGTAGACAAATTTGTGAAGACCGTCTAGGAAGTCAAGGAGCCCGTCCGAGCGCCCAGGGCTGAGGAACGTCTCTCAGAGGCCTTCCCCTGGGCAGTAGGGATCCAAGCCTCCCCGGCTGGTCTAGTGGTCTAGAGATTCCCAAGAAAGGGAGACTCTTCTGGGGCCTCCAAATGTTGTGGCACAACAGAGTCAAAGAAAGACCACTAGAGAATTGAAGTCCAAATAAGAGCTGTTTATTAGCCGGCCGGCATCTGATTCTGAACACCCCTGTGACAGAGTCTTCGGAGATCAGCCCCGACCTCCTTACACACACACCTTTTAAAGCTTAAAACCACATTCCGGTATGCATTGGGGCATAGCAAGCAAGCACGTACAGAAGCGAAAATATGCAGTTAGGCAGTTGGCTCACCTGGCTAACCTGGGAACCTGACATTTCTTGGTCCAGTGCCTGGGGACCTGACATTTCTTGGTCCAGTGCCTGGGGACCTGACATTTCTTGGACAGGGGGTATTCCAATTTACCAAGGTTATTTTGATCTCTATCCTGTTAATTAAATTCCTTACAAAACAGGTTCAGCTAGAGGGCACACAGTGATTTTACCAATCATCAATTATGGAGCTATAAACATGTCAGCACATATAGAACCAGAAATTCTGAGGACGGGGCCCAGGAATCTGTATGAATGTCTCTCTGTCATTCCTTTGTATGCTAATGTTTGAGAATCACAAGTCTAGTGAACTAATTCCTTAAGCTCATTTGAATGGTTGGGGGAATAATGAGGAAGAGGTAAAAATTCGCGAGTGGAAGAGAGAGCTGAGTTGTGATGTCAACTGACAGAGAAGAGAGTGGTCAGACAAGGCAACTATGAGCCGAGAATGGACATGGCAGGAGCTAAACAGTCAGTGAAGATGAACCTACCAGTGGCTGTCAGATCTTCTGATGATTTCAGATGGTGCAAACATAAGGGCAAAGGAACATGTTTGTGCAGAGATTATTTCAGGCACTTATATGAATATTTGCATTATCAACTCCACGTTATGTTTGTAGAGTGAGAAAGTAGAAATTTTTTTCTGCATCTTATGTGACTTGACCAATGTATCATATTAACAGTAGAAGTTGAACCTTTAGTTGAGGGCAGGACCCATTACACTATTCTGTGATTTTAGTAATTGATAGGCAAGCCTAGACAACTTCTACTGTGAGCAGTTCATCACCAACACTAATAACACAAAAAATTGGGTAATATAACATTATTCATCTGATAATACCTTCCTTGTCACCAAACTCTCAGAAACGATGACCAAGCAAATGGCAGTTGCAGAGACTGATCACTTGTTCAGACAACGTGAGTCCTGGGGGAGGTGAGTCTTTAAGTACTCCCCACCCCCTTATGCGCTCAGCACTTTCAAAAGTGAGTATCTTCTGAAAACAAAAGTTTTACTGTTTTCAAGAACTGGTTTGCAGTAGAACTGAAAATGCAGTTGTTAATCAATCCCAAATCCCTATAGAAATCTTAGAAGGAATTTAGAGTGACTTGACATCCCTCTGCAATGCCAACAGGCAGAGTAGACTTTGAACCAATATGTTTGGGTGTAGCTATGTTTGTATAATAATTAAGGCTAAGATTTGAACTTGGGTGTTGATAGGCAGCGTTAAGGTGGAGATAACAGAGTCTCTCAAGCCAAATTTTATCGTTCAATGTAGCCTCATTTATCTTATTTTAATGGTTCCATTCATTTTGCTCTGGAAAACATTTCCATTTGGTTTTCTCATCTTGGTTTGCTGTGATATGCAAGCTTAAATGGTCTAAAAGGAAAAAGAATAAAAGAAGGATTTGGGAATCTTGAAGCAGAGACTCCCTAAAGCTACTTATTTACATGATAACAGGGTTGCCATCAAAGGTTTGAGAAGACCCCTTGCCCCCTTGCACTAGAATAAGGTAAGGACCTCTTTTGAAAAGGGCCTGAACAAGAAAGTTGAGGAAAACAACAGTTCCTTTGATGAGTCTCATGACTTAAGTGGGGGTGGATCAGAGTGTCTTTTTTCTAAGTCTAGAATAAGGAAGTAATAGTATATCCCATCAACCCCATGAAACATAGTTATGGGAAGCCAGGCACGTGAGGTGGTTTTTCTGGGAGATGCTCTCCATGTATTCCAGACTATAGCCAATGCACTGATGATTAATACAAGGGAGCAACTCCCAAGCCTGGAGAAAGAGCTGGCCCCACTACGGGAACACATAGGCATCTGGTCTCCAAAATTCCCAGGTAGGGTAGATGGTCAGAACCAAGGAGGGGAACCTTGGGTAGAAGCTCAAGGCTGATGACAGAGCAGCAGAACTTCTGTGTTCTGGTGACAATAACCAGGGCTTGGAAGTAAAGTGCCATTCTAGGCAGGCCAACCTGGGACCATGGATTCTGACTCTCAGGTGGGGAACCTGAACTCATAGCCTCTCTTTTGTGTCAAACAGTCTGTTTCATCTTCTTCTTGGAAACTCGTTTTTTTTTTTTTGTTTTTTTTTTAATGCCAGACTTACTACTGGCTAAGAGAATACAATGAGGCTAAGGTCCATTTCTTCAGACGCATGGTTTGTGAGGTCTTACCATGTCCCCATGCCTGCCTGCTTCTTCGGCACTGAACACGAACGCAGCGCTCTGTGCCTACGCAGAGCTTGGACAGTCATTTTCTCTCCTGTGTGAACGCACCCTGCCCTCCCCATCCCCTGCTGGCTCCCAGAAAGAAGAAAGAGAAGACAGATGAATTGGGAAAGTCTCAGTCAGGATTAGGAAGTCTCAATACTGTGTCTATTTATGCCCTTGAATTTACCGTGTATACATTTGTACCCTAGAAAAGGGAAGGGTTTCATTTATGCTTTATATTTACCAGCTGGTAAGAAAAATTTCTTCCAAAATTTTCACTCCTTTTCACAGCCAAATTCTATTATTCTGTTGTGGCTGACTCATACAGGGTTCTGGAGTAATAAATAATTTGTTTCAGACCCTCTTATATTTTCTGACAAATTCTGTGTCAGATCTTGCTGCCCCTGTTAAAGCATTAATCAGAAGTGTCTCCTGCTTATGTTAGCAACTCTTGGTGTAACCTGTCACTGCTTAGAGAAAAATCCACAAGAAAAGACATTATATTCAGTATTTTCCCCCTTCGGCTTCTGCTTTTTGTATAGCCAATGCCAAAACAGTTTATAGCATAACTTGTCTGCAGGAGGAAATTGTATAGAGACCAGATTTCATTATCATTAAATAAAAGGAGCAATCTGGGAAATCAGAGATCTTGGTGCCATCACTGGGGAGTCATCGACTCTTTGCTCCAGCCTTCTCTTCCAAACACAGGCCTTCCTGGGATTGTTATCATGTGTGAAAGCAGTTGGGTTTTCTTTATGAGAACACTGTGAGTGCCAAGCACAGGGAGAGCCCAGAGACATGGATTTACCGAGCTGCCTCACTGTGGTTGTGCCCTGGACATTGATCAGGTGTCTAATCAGGTTCCCACAGAGCCTCTGAAGGAGCGTTGGAAGCAGTTTCGTTCACTGGAATGTGACAGGAATGGAGACAGTTTTCTGAAGTGGCCCACATTTCTCCTGGAATTCTTCATCACCACCGAGAGGCCTTCATTTACACCTCTGTGCATCTGGTGATCGGAGCGATTGTGGGAGGGGAAGACACCAGGGGGAAAACACTTTGGGGTGTGAAAACTAGAGAATGTCCTTGATTTGCATTGCTTTTCCTATTTTTTAAAAGCTGCAACTTGGAAAGTCAGTTACCAGAGAGAGGCTTCCATAGTCCCCGAGATTAAGTTACCAGATACGAATTTTAAAGTATAATGTGACGATAACCTGCCTGATACCAGCGTTACATCCCTGACTGGAATGCTGTCAGAGGGGAAGAGGACATTAGAAACACTCTCTTTAATGTGTTTCTCGGCAACTAGTCCCTGAAATTGACAGGGATTTCCTGTGCAATGTAGGATTTCCCAGTTTCACCTTCAATTTCTAAAATAATGTCACTTGTGGGTGAATGTGGGCCTCTGATATAGAGTTAAATGCCCCTCTGTTTCTTTTCAGGGACTACACTATGCAATCACCTATGAACGTGGGACCAATCTCTCCAAACTGCTGAGATTTATTAGGACAGCTCCCTGCGGGGCCAGCCGATCTTGAATCTCTGGCAAATGGACAATGTGCCGGCTGAGGAATGTCGCTGCCACAAGTTCACACATTCACAGAAGCTTTTGTCTGATATCATTTAGGTCTTTGGGGATGAGCATTTCTTCCCAACGCTAGTAGGTCACACGGCCTTTATGAGCTATAATCTTAAGTGAGAGTCCCAGAAAACGAGCCTTTACAGATCTTGACATGCTCCCCTTCCTTATCGCCTTCCTTAATTAGCTTGTTTTGTTTCCCTCTGTCCTAACGACTTACATTAAAATGCACAGTTATTTTTGTGCACATTACCGTGACTTCTAAATCAATTCGATTTCCTCTGCTTCCTCACTACTCAAAACTCAGAGAGATCCTGGCTCCCAACATTATTCTTTTCTTTGGATACTTAAGTAATTTAATTAGGAGATAATTTAGGACTAATAGATGCTAAAAGGGACATTATGCAGAGAGAAAATAAAAGGTTAAGGTGAGGAAACACTCTATGAGAGTGAAAATAGTAAATGTCTTGAATTCTAAGCATGTGTTCTGTTCACTGAGTGACTTTTGTACCGTAGTTAAGGAAAAGGAAAATGGCAGGTTGAACATTTCGTGAACTATGTTAGGATTCTCCTAATCCCAAAGTATCTCCATTATCAGTCTCTCAAGAACATTTATACTTCAGGATGCCCTTCTTTATCTTCAAAAATGCAATGTGGACCATGTTTCAGGTAATGAGAACTTTTGTTGGACTGCAAATATGTCATCTATGAAGAGTGACTTATTAAACCAGTGTTACCATAGAAAACAGTAGTTCATCAGACTGCCTTACTTAGGAATGGGATGTAGGAAAGGTCAACTTTGAAGGGTGTTTAGGGTCTAATTTAGAACAGGGTCCCTTTTGGGGTCGTTATTTTGGAAAGATGAAAGAGAATAAAGGTAATGCTTGAGAGGAGAAGAGAAAAAGGAGAATACACAAGAGAATTATTTACTTCAAATTTGTTGAGGGCCTACTCTTGTCTTAGTTTTTCATGTGTAAACGAACACGTGAGTGGAAGTCTTAAAGAATTCAGCATAAATGGAATTAGAAAATAGAGAACTAAAACTATCAATTTTATTTTCCTAACCTGTTTGTGCTTTTATTGTAAATTACAAATAGGTAGAAAGGGCCATCCTTGATTCTTGACCCAGCCAACAGTGTATAAACCAATCTGCAGAGACACTAGGCATAGTGTAGTGTCTCCCACCACTTTTACATATAAACTGAAAGATCTAACTCTGCTTTCCTGTTTGTAAGTGAAGGAGAACATTGGAAAGAATTCTTGTTGTGATTGGAGAAAATTATTTAGCTCATAAGCATCCATCTGAAACAATAGTAACCTTCAATTATTAAATAGAATTATGCTAATGAATAAGCAAACACCATGATGTCTGTGGTTGTATGCTTGTCTGATCTAAAAGATTACATGCTTTTGCTATTTCAATCTTGTTAAAAATAATAATAAAAGAGAAAAGGTAAAAAAATAAAAAGGTACACTTTCATATGTTATCATCAGGTTTGGTTAAAAATCTCAGCAAAAGTATATAATTGAGGATGATTAGCAGATTGGATTTGCCCATGCTCTCTTTCCCTGATAGCCAGGGTAATCAAAGGTTGGCTATTTGACATGCTGGAAATGTCTTGTTTAGTCAGTAGACAACAGTCATTATTACTGTGCAGTGAAGTGTTTTGTGGGGAAATGTTGGACTGGTAGAAAAAGGAAATGAACTATCTTTTTTTTTAATTGTTGAATATATTAGAGATGTCTCCCTTTTTCCCCCATTGAGTCCCTCCTTCCCACTCTTACCTCACTCCTGCTTTCCCCAACCAATGTCCATTGGTTGTGCATATATGCATATAAGTTCTTTGGTTTATCTCTTCCCACCCCTTCACCCCCATCCCTCTGAGGTTTGTTAGTCTATTCCCTACTTCCATGACTCTGGATCACTTTTGGTCGACAGCTTATTTTGTTCATTATGTTCCATAAATAAGTGAGATCATGTGGTACTTGTCTTTTTCTGATTGGCTTATTTCACTTAGCACAACTCTCCAGGTCCCTCTATGTCATCTCAAAGGGTAAGAGAGCGTTTTTTCTTACAGCTGCATAGTATTCCATCGTGTAAATGTACCACAACTTTTTTATCTACTCATGTACTGATGGGCACTTGGGCTGTTTCCAGATCTTAGCTATTATAAATAGCACTGCTATGAACATAGGGGTGCATATATTCTTCCTGATTGCATTTCAGTCTTCTTAGGATATATTCCAAGAAGTGGGATCACTGGGTCAAATGGCAGTTCCATTTTTAATTTTTTGAGGAAACACCATATTGTTTTCCATAGTGGCTGCACCAGTCTGCATTCCCACCAACAGTGTACTAGAGTCCCCTTTTCTCCACATCCTTACCAGCACTTGTTGTTTGAGGAGAAATGAACTATTTTTTAATGAAAAGACTAACATAACACAATCAGCAGTAGAAATTGGCAAGTTAGGAACAATCTTCTTGCCTGGCCAGTGTGGCTCAGTGGATTGAGCATCATCCCATGGACTGAGAGATCCTGGTTTGATTCCCCATCAGGGCGCATGCCCAGGTTGTGGGCTTGATCCCCAGTAGGGGGCGTGCAGGAGGCAGCTGAATGATGTCTCTCTGTCCCATTGATGTTTCTCTCTCTCCTTTCCTCTTTCTCTAAAAAATCAATAAAAACATATTTTAAAAAAGAACAATCTTCTCACCAAAATCAATAAAAAAGAAACTGTATGATATTTTACTGTATACTTTGTCTAGATCATCTGGTTAAGTCTGGAGTTATAGAAACTATACCTAGAAAGGTAATTCTTATTTTTATATTTTTGGTGAGGACAGGTGGAGATATTGCAATGGAGATGGTATTACCATGGGAGTTTTGTAGAAGGCAAGAAAGGGTAGCTAGAACACTGTTAGTTCCATGAATTATAGACCTTGTCGAAAGCATGCAATCTTTATTTACAAAAAAATTTTTCCGTGAAATCCATACAAAACTCATAAGATGTGTCAAATTGAAAGGCCTCATTGCCAGCTTGGTTTCAGATGGTAAACTTAAGTGTAAATTGAAAGAGAATCTTGTTAATTTTACTCTATGTGACCAGACAAATTTAAAATTCGAAGTTCAAATGAAAATGAGGCCTCATTTTTTTCATCCAGAAACTTATTTTTATTTTTTTAAATATTAAAATTTAAATGACTATCATCAGCTAATTTTGTGTGTATTACAGTAATACCTTCCAATCCGCACTTTAAAACGGCAAACCAAAGAATTTATGCATATAAGCATGAGCAATGGACATAGACAACAATGTTGGGGGGGGGAGAGGGGAGGGTGTCAATGGGGGAAAAAAGGAGAAACATCTGAAACAAAAATAAATTAGTTAAATAAAAACAAAAACAAAAATGGATGCACTTCCAAATTTAATAGCAACATTTAAGCAAATGGGTGATTGACACTTTCTGGGACTCAAGTATTTCTTAGTAGTTTGTCACTGGTCTTCAACCTCTCCTTCCAATAATAAACATAAAGATAATTTCCTGTTCTCTTCTGAATGTTAAACATTAGTCACTCACTTAGCTGTTCCCTATGGGCTAAAAGACCCAGGCTTATTTAGATGAGTCATTTTGTGAGGTTCTGAAGCAAGGTGCTGGTGAAAAAACAAAAACTGTTCTAAGAGGATTTTGTCAGCATGGTTTATACAGCTAATTAATAATGGCAAGTCTTAGTGCCTGAAGCAGGCAGACCACTTGAGTGAAAGTGAGCAAAATGGAATTTTTATATCCACTGTTTTCATATAGTGTTTCAATGTGTTTGCTGTAATAACTAATTTTTTTAAGTCATCATTAAAGTTCTGTATAAAAACAAAATGCTTTTTGACTTTGTAAATTACACTTGATTTCTTGATATAATCTGAAACATCCAGAATATCATAGTAAGTTTAATTTAAGTAAGTCCTGCTGGACCTATGGCTAGACAGCCAGACCATCTATCTATCTATGAATGTTTTATGGAAATTTTTACTATAGAAATTAAATACTTAAAAGAATTTTAAGAATGAAAACATGTTGGCAGAGGATCCTTTTATCCAGTGGAAAATGGTGATAATATGGAATTCTTGATGAGGTAAGAGAGGTGTTATTTTTAAAGCATTATCATCAACAACAATAACATAAACCACACACACAACACACACACACACACACACACACACACACACACACACACACACACACACAAACACACACGATAAAACAGGACTGGAGTAGGAAAATTTACTTCTTCCAACATTTTTTTTCCCTCAGTTTTTATTAATTTATTTTTGTTACAGATGTTTCTCCTTTTTCCCCTCTAGACACACTCCACCCCATCCCTCCCACCCAACTCCTCAGCATTGTTTTCTATGTCCATTAATTATGCATACATGCATATATGTTCTTTGGTTTATCTCATCCATCCTCTCTGCTCCCTTCCTCTGAGGTTTGTCAGTCTGAACTGTACTCCTTTCAATGTCTCTGGGTCTATTTTGTTCATCAGCTTATTTTGTTCATTATATTCCACAAATAAGTGAGATCATGTGATATTTGTCTTTCTCTGCTTGTGTTGTTTCACTTAGCATAATGCTCTCCAGGTTCCTCCATGTCATCTCAAAGGATAAAAGATCTCTTTCTTACAGCTGCATGGTGTTCCATTGTGTATATGTACCACAGCTTTTTTATCCACTCATCTATTGATGGACACTTGGGCTGTTTCCAGATCTTAGCAATTGTAAATAATGCTGCTATGATCATAGGGGTACATGTATTCTTTCTGATTGGTGTTTCAGGCTTCTTAGGATATATTCCTAGAAGTGGGATCACTGGGACAAATGGTAGATCAATTTTTAATTTCTTGAGAAAACAGCATATTGATTTCCATAGTGGCTGCACCGGTCTGCATTCCCACCAGCAGTGTACTAGAGTCCCCTTTTCTCCACACCCTTGCCAGCACTTGTTGTTTGCTGATTTGTTGATGGCAGCCATTCTGGCAGGTATGAGATGATACCTCATAGTTGTTTTAATTTGCATCTCTCTGATGATTAGTGACTTTGAGCATTTTTTTAAATATGTCTTTTGGTCATTTGTATATCCTTTTTGGAGAGGTGTCTATTTAGGTCCTCTGCCCATTTTTTAATTGGCTTTTTGTTGAGTTGTATCAGCACTCTATATATTTTGGAAATTAACCCCTTATCTGATGTATCATTGGCAATTCTGCTCTCCCATATAGTGGGTTCCCTTTTCATTTTGATAGCTGTTTCTTTTGCTGTGCAGAAGCTTTTTAGTTTGATGTAGTCCCATGTATTAATTTTTTCCTTTATTCTCTTGCCTTAGGCATTGTATCAGTGAAAATTCTGCTATATGTGATGTCTGAAATTATGTTGCCTACATTTTCTTCTAGGATTCTTATGGATTCACACATCACATTTAAGTCTTTTGTCCATTTTGAGTTTATTCTTGTGTATGGTGTAAGTTGGTGGTCTAGTTTCATTGTTTTGCATGTAGCTGTCCAGTTTTCCCAACACCATTTATTAAAGAGTCTGTCTTTACTCCATTGTATGCTCTTACTACCTCTGTCAAAGTTTAATTGAGCATAATGTCTTGAGTCAATTTCTGGGTTCTCTGTTCTGTTCCATTGATCTACCTGCCTGTTCTTGTGCCAGTACCAGGCTGTTTTGATTACAATGACTTTGTAGTATAATCTGATATCCGGAATTGTGACCCCTCCTACTTTGTCCTTCTTTTTCAAGATTGCTGTGGCTATTCAGGGTCTTTTTTGGTTCCATATGAACTTTTGAAGTTTCTGTTCTACTTCTGTGAAATATGTCGTTGGTATTTTAATGGGGATTGCATTGAATCTATACATTGCTTTGGGTGGTATGGTCATTTTAATGATGTTAATTCTTCCAATCCATGAACAAGGTATGTGCTTCCACTTTTTTATATCTTCCTCTATTTTTTTTTTGTCAATGTACTGTAGCTTTCTGTAAATAGGTCCTATACTTCTTTGGTTAAGTTTATTCCTAGGTATCTTAATTTTTTTGCCACAATGGTAAATGGGATTTTTTTTTAGTTTCTCTTTCTGTGAGTTTCTCATTCTTATTGTTGTATAAGAATGCCGTCAATTTCTTGATGTTAATTTTGTATCCTGCTACTTTGCTAAATTTGTTTATTAAATCTAGTAGATTTTTGATGAAGTCTTTAGGGTTTTCTAAGTACAATATCATGTCATCTGCAAATAATGACAGTTTCACTTCCTCCTTCCCAATTTGGATTCCTTTTATTTTTTCTTCATGTCTAATTGCTGTGGCTAAGACTTCCAGTACTATGTTAAATAAGAGTGGTGAGAGTGGGCATCCCTGTCTTGTTCCTGTTTTTAAGGAAAATGCTTTCCGTTTTTACCCACTGAGTATGATGTTGACTGTAGGTTTTTCATATATGGACTTTATTATGTCAAGATATGATCTCTCTATTCCCACATTGCTGAGTGTTTTTATCAGAAATGGGTGCTGGATTTTATCGAATTCTTTTTCAGCCTCTATTGATTTGATCATATGGTTTTTATCTTTCATTTTGTTTATGTAGTGTATCACATTTATTGATTTGCGAATATTGTACCAGCCTTGTATCCCTGGGATGAATCCCACTTGGTCATGGTGAATAATTTTTTTAATGTATTGCTGGATCCGATTTGCTAATATTTTGTTCAGGATTTTGGAATCTATGTTCATCAGGGATATTGGCCTGTAGTTTTCTTTCTTTGTAGTGTCTTTATCTGGTTTTGGAATTAGAATTCTGCTGGCCTCATAAAATGAGTTTGGGGGGGTCTTCTTTCTTCTTGAATTTTTTTGGAATGGTTTGAGGAGAATGGGTGTTAGTTCTCCTTTGAATGTTCGGTAAAACTCCCCTGTGAAGCCATCTGGGCCTGGGCTTTTGTTTGCTGGGAGAGTCTTGACTACATCTTCAATTTCCTTAGTTGTTTTTGGTCTGTTTAAGTTTTCTATCTCTTCCCAGTTCAGTTTTGGGAGCCTATGCATTCCTAGAAATTTGTCCATTTTGCTTAGATTTGTCTTTAATTTTTGTTGCCGTATAACTGTTCATAGTATTTGTTAACGATCCTTTGTATTTCTGTGGTGTCAGTTGTTACTTCTCCTTTTTCATTTCTGATTTTGTTTATTTGGGTTCTCTCTCTTTGTTTCTTGGTGAGTCTAGCTAAGGGTTCATCAAGCTTGTTTATCTTTTCAAAGAACCAGCTCTTTGTTTCATTGATCTTTTGAATTGTTTTTTTGGTCTCTGTTGTATATTTCTGCTCTGACCTTTACTATTTTTATCCTTGTACTTGCTCTGGGGTTTTCTTTTTGTTTGCTTTCTAGTTCTCTAAGTTGTGAGGTTGGATAGTCAATTAGACATTTTTCTTGTTTCTTAAGGTAGGCCTATAGTGCTATGAACTTCCCTCTCAGGACTGCTTTCGCTGCATCTCATAGATTTTGTATTGTTGTATGTTCATTTTCATTGGTTTCCAGGAATTTTTTAATTTCTTCCTTGATCTCCTTGGTAACTCATTCATTGTTTAATAACATACAAGTTAGCTTCCATGTGTTCAAATGTCTTTGCACATTTTTGTTGTAATTGATTTCTACTTTCATACCATTGTGATCTGAGAAGATGCTTGATATGATTTCAATCTTCTTGAACTTGTAGAGACTCAGTTTGTGTCCTAACATGTGGTCTATCTTTGAGAATGTCTCATGTGCACTTGAGAAGATGTGAATTTTGCAGTTTTGGGGTGTAATTCTCTATAGATATCTATTAAATCCATTTGATCTAGTGCATCATTTATAGTCTCTGTTTCCTCGTTAATTTTTTGTCTAGAGGATCTATCCAGTGATGTCAGCGGGGTGTTGAAGTCCCCTGCTATGATTGTATTGCTGTCAATTTCTCCATTGAAGTTCTCCAAAAGTATTTTAATATATTTTGGTGCTCCTATATTGGTTGCATATATGTTTACCAAGGTTATATCTTCCTGTTGAATAGATCCTTTCAACACTATGTAGTGGCCTTCTTTGTCTCTAGTTATGGCCTTCATTTTGAAATCTATTTTGTCAGATATGAGTATTGCTACCCCAGCTTCTTTTTTCTTTCTGTTTACTTGGAAGATTTTTTTCCATCCCTTCACTTTCAACCTATGTGAGTCTTTTGTTGTGAAGTGGTTATCTTGTAAACAACATATATATGAGTTGTTTACTCATGCTGTTGAGCTTTTTTATCCAATCAGCGACTCTGTGTCTTTTTATCAGAGCATTCAATCCATTTACATTTAATGTTATTATTGATATGTATTTATTTATTGCCATTTTTGTTTATTGGGGTTATATTTTTCTTCCAATTTCTTCTACTAATTACAGCAGTCCTTTTAATGTTTCTTGCAGTGCTGGTTTGGTGGTAATATATTCCCTTAGCTGGTTTGTTTTTTTTGTTTGTTTTTTTGTTTTTGTTTTTGTTTTTTTTTTTTTTTTTTTTGTCTCGGAAGCTCTTTATTTGACCTTCTATTTTGAATGATAGCCTTGCTGGATAGAGTAGTGTTGGATTCAGATCCTTGTTTTTCATTACCTTGATTACTTCATGTCATTCCCTTCTGGCCTATAATGTTTCTGTTGAGAAGTCAGCTGATAGCCTTATGGGTGTTCCTTTGTAGGTAACCTGTTGCTTATCTCTTGCTGCCTTTAGGATTCTCTCTTTGTCTTTAATTTTTGGCAGTTTAATTATCTTGTGCCTTGGTTTTGGCCTGTTTAGATTCTTCTTACTTGGGGCTCTCTGTGCTTCTTGAACTTGAATGCCTTTTTCCTTCACCAAGTTAGGGAAGTTTTCTGTCACTATTTCTTCAAATATATTCTCTAAACCTTGCTCATTTTCTTCTTCTTCCAGAACTCCTATGATGCGGATGTTGTTACATTTCAGTTGTCCTACAGTTTTCTTAAGCTGTCTTTCTGTTTTTTAATGATTTTTTTCTTTTTGGTTCTCTGATTGGGTAATTTTTTCTACCCTGTCTTCTAATTCACTGATCCGGTTCTCAGCTTCCTCTACTCTGCTGGTTATTCCTTCCAATGTGTTCTTTATTTCTGCTATGTCATTCTTCATTTCCAATTGGTTGGTTTTCAATGTTTCTATATCTTTACTCATGGTGTTGAGGTCTTTACTCATGCTGTTGAGCTTCCTCATTATCATTGCTCTGAACTCCACCTCTGATAACTTGTTTAACTGAATTTCATTTATCTCGTCTTCAGTAGAGTTCTCTTGTTCTTTCATTTGGGATTTGTTTCTTTGTTTCACCATTTTGGCTGATTCAGTGGGTTTTAGAGCCTGCCAAATTTTCCTGTGGGTGTTGGTGTTTCGCTGATTGTGGTTCCCTCTACTGGGTTTGGATGAGTATGGGGGACCCATGTTAAACACCACTGTCAAGTCTTACTTTCCTGGGTAGATTTGCAAGCCCAGGAAAAGTTCAGTTATCCTTTAGCTTTTTGCCTGGAGGCTATTAGTCTCATTTACTTGATGAGCCTGGGATTGTAGCCCTCAACTGAATGAAAAACTCCCTCAGGTGTTCAGGGTATGAGGATTTCCAGAGGGTGGGGCAGATGCTGGCTGTTAATGAGCCTTAGTTTGCATCTCTGGCCTGGCTGTGTGGTGTTAAATTTATGAGGGAGGGGCTGTTGCTTCTCCCTGGGGCTCTGGGAAGGGGCTCTTTGAGTAAGATGACTACTGTCCTGTGAGGGAATGATTCAGCAAAAAACTCCCATTGTCCTCTCACGTCTCCAAGCTCCCGAGTCTCCACACAATTCCAGTCCAGCCCGCCCTCCCTCTGCAGAGCCCAAGGTGAGTGGCTGTAGCTAATTTAGTGCTCTGTCCTGGCCCTTTGCACTGTGGAGACGGCTTGGGATTTTAACCCCGAGGGAGCTGCTCACAGTTAAAACAGCTACTGTCTGTGGGCTCCCAGCCTGCCCTCTCGCACCTCCACAGTTCCTACCAGGCTCAATTCAGTGTCCTTTTTCCTGTCCCTGGTTATATGGGTCCTCTCCAGCTGCTTTTCTGTTGCTTTTCTCTGATGATTTGTCTTTATTTTAGTTGTAATTCCACTTTGGTCCTGGGAGATGGTCTGTGTAGCTTCCATTCACTCTGCTACCATTTTTGTATCTCTTCTATTTCCAACATGTTAAAATCCCTTCTAAAATCTTCTCCTCATTCCCTCTTCCATAATTTCCTTTAATCTATCTTCTCTCTGGACTCACCCAAATGAAACTAATAAGCAAGGTTTGTCTTTCTATTTTCTAATTTGGCATCACATTTTCTAACTTTGTTGCTATCTACCGACAAGCTCTCCCCTTTTTTGATACTTCCTCTTGAGCCCAACTTCTTCATCTCTGGTAACATTCTATCTTCTAACTTCCATCAGAAATTATTTAATGGGTAACTGAAAATATATATATATATATATATATATATATATATATATATATATATATATATATATGTGATGGATGCATGGTGTTAATATTTGAAAGGATAATTATGTGTTGGTGTGTATCCAAGCTCCTATTTTACAAGGAAAATTTGGACCAATATTTTTTTTAATAGAAAGGGTTGACTCTAACAGTGAAAGTTGGAGATTTGTAGGCTGATAGGTCTTTTTCTCCTTTAAACATGCCTGTTAGGCGACTACCTACTCCACTTTGTCTCAGGAAGGCCACTCTTCCTACCATGTAACCTGTAACTTATACAAGACCCTACTATGAGATGGAATACATCTTTAGTGCAGGTGGGTGGACTGCCTGCTGGTCTCTATGGCAGGAGCTCTGTTCAGGGGCTTCTCAGGAAGCATGATCCAGTGTTAACTCTAGTAAGAAGCCATTGCAGACTCTGTAAAATGTATGGACACTTAAGACATCTGCTGTTTTCTTCAATCTCTCAACTGCTTTACTTGCCCTCTTGCACTGTTTCATAGTGAAGGCATCAGAAGAAGCTAAACAGACATTGCAACTACATCAAACTAAAAATCTTCTGCACAGCAAAAGAAACCAGCATTAAAATGCAAAGGGAATCCACTGTATGGGAGAACATATTTGTCAATGGTACATCAGATAAGGGGTTAATTTCCAAAATACATAAAGTACTCATACAACTCAACAAAAGGAAGACAATTCAATTAAAAAATGAACAGAGGATCTGAATAGACACTTCTCCACAGAGGACATACAAATGACCAAAAGACATATTTAAAAAAATGCTCAAAGTCACTAATCATCAGAGAGATGCAAATTAAAATGTCAATGAGGCATCACCTCACACCTGCTAAAATAAGCTAACATCAATAAATCAGCAAACAAGTGCTGGTGAGGATGTGGAGAAAAGAAAATCCTAGTACATTGGTGGTAGGAATGCAGACTGGTGCAGCCACTATGGAAAACAGTGTGGAGTTTCCTCAAAAAATTAAAAATAGAACTGCCATTTAACCTTGTGATCCCACTGCTAGGGATATATCCTAAGAATCCCAAAACAACAACCAGAAAGAACATGTGCACCCCTATGTTCATAGCAACATTATTTACAATACCTAAGATCTGGAAACAGCCCAAGTGCCCATCAGTAGATGAGTGGATAAGAAAGCTGTGGCACATGTATGCAATGGAATACTATGCAGCTGTAAAAAAGAAGGATCTCTTACCCTTTGAGATAATATGGAGGGACCTGGAGATTATTATGATAAGTGAAATAAGCCAGTCAGAGAAAGACAAATATCACATGATTTCACTTATATGTACAATCTAATGAACAAAATAAACTCATGAATAAAATAGAACCAGAGACATGGAAGCATGACACAGACTGATGAATCTCAGAGGCAAGGGGGGTGGAGGGGCAGGAAGAGATTAACCAAAGAACTTACACGCATATATGCACTGCCCATGGACACAGACGGTAGGGTGGTTAAGGCCTGGGGCAGGGCAGGAACTGGGGGGAGGGGCACAATGGGGGAAAAAATGGGGCGGGGGGACATCTGTAATAATCTCAACAATAAAGATAAATAAAATAAAGTGACATTGCATTAACCAAACAACGTCATGTTAAACCTCTCCTTTTCCTCCTTTTCCAAGTGTGAAGTTGCCATACACAGGATAAGTGATCTCTTAAAATAGAGAAACATCTTTCAGTTGCTTTTGAGGGGAATGAACATGACACCGAAAGAGAAAACCTTTCCAATGCATTTGGCTGTCTGGCTGTCTGACTTCAAAACAGTTGGAGCTGTAATTATTAAATTTGGCATCAAGAAGTCCTCAGTGGGAAGTATTACCCCAAATTTTGAAAAGAAAAAAAAAGTTAAAACTTTTATTAAAAGTTAATAGTGGTTACATTTACAAGTCTGGGAGTGTGTAAATTTAACACTTCAATCTGCTAATTTGCCAAGGCGTAATTTACTCACAGATCATAAACACAGATGCTCAGAGAGAAACATGTGGTCTTCTTGAAATTTATAGGAGATGGAAATAATTTCCTTCTTCAGGGAGTTTGCAGTCTAGGAGGAGAAAAGATCATGGCTATAACTTGTAAGTGGACATCAGTGTAAGAAAGTGGGTAGATACTGAGGGGCTTACTTCTGAAATCTGCCTTAGAAGTTGGGGCTTCTTGTATCCAGAAGTGAGCGTTTGAATTATTACTTTAATTATGGGAAGAATCTGATATGTTTGTCGAAAGAGCTGACAGCTGTTTCCATGATCTGAGCTGTTTAGAGAGCTTTAGGCGCTTGGAGTTTGTGGATTAACGTAGAAGAATGGAACCAAAGCAGATTTTGGGGGTGGGGGGCAGAGGGGAGATACCAAGAATGTAGATGTCACTGAGGTAGAACTTGGCCATTTATAACCCAGAGACAAGATCTGAATTTGTTCATGGGAGAATTGAGAGATATTTAAAGAGAATGAAGATTTTTTGTTGTTGCAACTAAAGTGATGCATATTTTTGGTAGAAAGCTTGGAAACTCTAGAAAGACAAAGATGAGAATAAAAATTGTTTCTAATCCACTCAAAGACAATCACTATTAATGTGTTGATATTTATTCTACATTTTTAATATATAATTGCCTCAGTTTTCTTTCATAAGGATGGTATCATTCTTATCAGATGTGCTTTTTGACCTTGCTGTTTTGTTCTTTTTTTTTTTTTTTTCATTTAATAATACATCCTGAACATCTGGAAAGAGATTTCTGGGGAAAAGGGATTGAAGATCAACTGAATAAGGAAGGGACTGGAGAGAAGGAAGCCAGTGACAAAGAAACAGCAAACCAAAGACTTCTTAGTGTCCATGGGAATATGGATGTCAGGGGTGGATCTTGTTTTTTGTTTTGTTTTTTTCAAAAAGCATTTATTGGGTCATGTTCCAGAGGCCAGTAAAAGAAATGGGAAGCAAAGATCTGATTCCCAGCTCTTTCTCTTCCAAGCTAAGTACCCTTGACAAATTCCTAAACATCTCTGAGCCTTAGATTCAAGAAAATTAACTGAGCATTTTGTTATGAGTCGGGATCAAGGTGCTTTCTCATGAGCATTCTTGCTATCCTAGCAGTAATCTTGCTGGGAGGGAATTGTTAACTGCATTTTTCAGGTGAATAATTTGCAGCTTATAAAGGCTATATGCCCCCAACGCATCTCAAATCCAGTTCTCTTTCTGGCATCCGGGTGCGTCTCTCATCCTTCATGCATCAAAACGGACTAAGGTTACATGAGTTTCTTGCCTCATCGGGTGTTGTGAGGATGTGTGACCTCATGCACATGAAACTTTGCAAGCTCTTAAGCACAGCAGATGAATTTTGTTTCTTATCGTTTCAAACAAGTCCAGTTTCAAAGCCTCCACTTGACCACGGATCTTTGGTAGATGAGCCTTCAGGCATTCTCACTTGTGCAGTTCCAGGGAGGTGTATGCCCGAGCATGGGCCGGGCCTGGCACAGTCATGTGCACCTGCTCTCTCATTTCTCCTGTTTTCCTGCACCCTGTACACTGCTACTCAACACAGGTCGGTGTCAGCTAGTATACTGATGGCAGAACCAAAGTTTCAGCAAGTCATGACATAGAGTCTACTGCAGTGTGGACCAAATAAACCACATTCCATACCACGTCCAGACACTTTGAAGAAATCTAAAATGATTTTTAAAAGATCGTTTTAGATAAATAAAACTTGAGCTAGAAAAAAAAAAATGGCCCTTTCCAGATGTCCAGCCAGAAAACCCCAGGTGCAAGTGAATCAGCAGACGTTTCGTCTCATCTGAGATGGGCAAGCGCCGTGCGTCCATGCACAGCCAGGTCGTGGCTAAGCCGCAGCCATGCTCTTCCTCAGATGTGGCCGGGCTCGGGCTGATTCAGGCAGAAACACTGCTCTCATTGAGTCACGAGCCCATCCTTGAGCTTTGCTGGGCTTTGCTTGGGTAACTTGCCCAGGATTCATGGTCCAGACCTGCAGCTGAGCCCAATGTGGCAGAGCAGGTGGTCTCCTGGAGGTGATGCGAGGAGATGGAGGGGGGGAGGGAGGACATTGGGGGTGGTAGTGGTAAGTTACTTTTCAAAGGTTCAGTCAATGCAAGGAGGTTTTGGAGAAACATTTAAAATTCTTCAGACTGACCTAAGAACAGATACAAACAGAAGAAAGATTTATTAAAGGCCTATGTCTCTCTTCCCACCCTAGACCTTTACTCGGGTAGAGGAGTGACTTGGAAGATAAGCAGCCACGGTCGTGGAACCTGGCTGAATTATATTTTATCCTCATGAAATTTCTCTTTATAGTTTGATGTGCACTTGGCCACTCACAATCTACTGAACCCATCCATTCATTCAGGTCAGTCTGTCCTTTGGTAGGTACTCAGCAAGCTTTCCATGTCACCTGCTATGGTAGCACTGATCACATGGTGAGTAAGAGATACTGAGATATTGTGTTGGTTTTCTGGCGCTGCATAACAAATTCCCACAAACTTAGTGACTAAACCAGCACCCACTTATTCTCTCTCAGTTCTGTAGATCAAAAAGCTGGGTAGGGCTTAGCTGGGTTCTCTGCTCTGGGTCTCGGGAGGCCAGAATCCGAGCATTACCAGCTCTGTGATCTCCTTGGAGGTTTTCAGTCCTTCTCCAAGCTCCCTGGTTGTTGGCAGAAATAAGCTTCTTGCAGCTGTGAAACTCAGCTTGCTTTTTCTAGGCTATCAGGAGAGTGTCTCTGGCTGCAGGGACCACCTAAGTGCTCACCTGATTAAGTTCAGCCCACCCAGGATAATATCTCTTTGATTAATTTAAAGTCAACTGATTAGGGACCTAGTTACATCTACAAAATTCCTCACCTTTGCCATATAATGGTGTGTGACTCAGGAGTGACATCCCGTCCTGCCCACAGTTTGGGGGGGAATTATCCAGGGCTTGGATACCAGGGGTGGGAATCTTGGGGACTATCTCAGAATTGTAACTATGGCTGATATTAAATAAGTGATTGCAGAAAATAATTATTAAACAATTAGAACCATGCAGACTGTGTGAAGGCTCCCCCCAGGGGGGAGGCTCAGCCCCCAGTGGGGGAAGCTCAGCCCCCTCTGAGAGGTTGGGGAGACTTCCTGAGGCCTGCCAGACAGGCTGGCATTGGCAAGGCTATGGGCAGGGAAAGGAGGGGAGCAGAGCTGGAGTGAGGACATGTAGGGGGTAAACTAATACAGCCTGAAATGAAGCAGAATGAAATTACTCTCTGGCCCAGCCTATTATTCCCAGACAGTGAAGGTGAGCATTTCCCATGTGAAAAGAAGCAGACAACAGATCCAAGGTCTCCCCTTTCCCCTGCCTTTACTAGAAAACTCAGGGGTATCTGTCTGTACCAGGGTCTGGGCTTCCCCCACAACAGGGATATGAGGAACAATTGAATATCAAGATCAATTCTAGGAGTAAGTTCCATTGGGTGGGTCTTATACATATTTTGCAGGCTGACAAAAATATCTGCAAGCCTGAAGTTTGGGGCAGTTCCATTACTTACAATGCCAAGTTAGAAAACTAAAGCACCATTTTTATCTGTCTCTGAACACTGAGACAGCCCTCTGGTCAGAGTAAACGGAGAAAAGACTTTATATATATATTCAAGCTGGAAATTAGAATGTTCTTGTCAGCACCCTGAAAAAACTAACAGATGGGAAGCTTCATGCCCACCCCTTAATAAATATGTGCTGATTTTGGCAAAGTTATGAAGTCCCACAGGGTTTCTAATGTGCCCCTTCCCCTCTCATCCCATCGGCCAAATTCAACTTGGTTGCCAAAATGGGGGGGGGGGGGAGTCAAAATAACTAAAAATGACCCCAAACACATGAGTACCTAAAATGTATGCCAAATTTAAAAACGGAGAGGGTTTTCATTTGATTAAATTATAGGTTTCTTCCCACTAAATTCTCTTTCCGTAAGTTTTAATGAGATGTCTTCTATGGGGAAGCGTCTGGAAAGAGGACTTGGAGCACACATGTTTGAAAGCAGAGGTACAGAAATCACATCCACCAGCCCACTTTCCCAGTGACTTCCAGAGAGTAGACACACCGGAGAGGTCGTAAATTCCCCTTCCCCTTGAATACGGATGGTAGTTAAAGGCTGTTTGGAGCCCAGATCGCTGTGGCACTCTCCGGTAGACTGTATTAAATATACGCCAGGTGACCTCCATGTAGAGAAAGGCCTCTCTGTTGGGAGAATAATAAAATAGTCCTCGGTGGGCCATCTTTCTTTCCAAACCCCCATGGCTCCATCTTTTCTCCTTGTGTTTTGCAATGTTACTTTTTCCTTTTGCTGAGTGGCCCAGACCTTTATTTCCCACTCTGTCTTCTTCATGGACCTGTGACGGGGAGTAAGCAGAATGTGGACCATTCTAAGGAACAGCTGGGTCTGCAGAGAGTCAGCAAGCAGGCTCCTTTGTTCCAGTTAGTCTCTCTATGACTAATTCATAAACACAGGGTTATGAGTCACCCCCAAATTCCCTGAGCCCCTGATGACCATGTTAGGTAGGCACAGAAGAGAGACTCTGAGACTCAATTCGAATATGGGAGGTGGTTTTGCCGCCCACCAGCTGTTCTGTTATTTTTCCACACTCCATTTACAAGCAGGCCCTGTCTCCTCCTGTGGACATTTCCCTCACTCACCTGATCATGACATTCCTGAGGTCTGTTCTCAGGAAATTCTCTCCTGAAATTCTGATTTAGAGACTAGGTCCAAGGATCTGTGTTTTTAGCAGACTGTCCTGAGAGGTTCTTATCAGCAGGTAAATATGAGACACTCTATTAGGATATTTTCAACAGAGAAATTTCCATTCATTTCCTTCCCCAATAAGATTTGATAGAAAAACTTTTAAGAGGAAAATATTTCCAGTAAAGGCAATTTATGGTCCAACGGATATATTTAGAAGTGGAAAGCCCTGGCTGCTTGTTTTGTCTGCATCACCGATCTGTTAACAAATCTAAATTCCCATATAATCAACTTCCAAGTGGTGAAGTAAGCCTCTCAATAAATTTCTGTTCGTTTATTCATTTGACAAGCACTTATTGAGCATCTGTTATGTGCCAGGCACTGATCTTGGAACTAAGGATAGAATGATCAGAAGACAGAACTGGTCCCTATTCATAGGAACCTCATATCCTGAGTAAAGGCTAAACTGTAGTCCTTTCTCAAACCATAGTCCCCGTATGCTACCAGTCAAAGTATCACATGTCCTTTGCAGATAACACTCTGCAAAGCATAATGTGGAATCACACATATACTCAATTCACCTCTCCTAGATGTTGATTGAATGCCTACCGTGCATCAGAATGTGCCTAGGGTACATCAGGAAACACAACAGGCAAAGAGCCCTGCGTTCATGGGGCTGGCATTCTAAGGGGAGGATGGGACGTCAGATAATAAATCTAAAAAATTATGTAATACATTATAAGGGTATTGGTACTATGAAAGAAAAAAATATCCAGCAAGAAAATGGATTGAGTGTACAAGGAGGTACTCACAGTAAGCCTCATTGTTAGGGGGGAAGTTTTAACAAAGACTTGAAGAAGGTGAAGGATTTTGCCAAGTAAAGTCTGGGAAAGGACCATAGTAGTCAGAGCAAACAGCTGGAACAAAGACCCCAAGCAGGGAGGTACCTGGTATGTTTGAGGAGCAGCAAAGGAGAGATAATAGAGGGCCCCAAAGATGATGAGGACTGGGGTGGGATGAGATCAGTTAGGGTCTTGGAGTGAAACAGGGAGACGTTGCAGGGTTTTATAAAAAGGGTGTCATGAAGTGATGTTTTTAGGTTAACACAGCAGGGTCACTCTGCTGTATTGCTGTGTTGAGAGTAGATTGTGAGGGACACATACGGAAAACACCCGATGACCATCTCGGAGAGCATTTGGGTTGTCTAGTTCCAGCAATGCTGAAGACGTGCATATCCTAGAACTCGGCAATTCTAGGCTGTGGGAGAGAAACCTTCTCAACGTACACAAGGAGGGATGTGCAGAAATGATCACTGCCTTGTCAGCAGTAACAAATCTCGAGAGCTTCAGTGCCCATCAGCAGGAGAATGAATCAATAAATTATTATGGTGCACTCATACAATGGACCGCTATCCAGCCATTACAGGGAATAAATTAGAGATATGTTATCATGATGGATACATTGCTCAAACATAAAAGAATAATAAAAATCTAGTTACAGAAAGTTAGTTACAATATGATGTCAAGGTTAAGACACCATAATTATTTATTTTATGGCTGTGTACATACTTAGTTAAAAAAAAACAACAACACACTAGAATATCAAATAAAGAATACCCATTTCATGAAAATAATGGGGTAGAAGAGAGGGCAAAGGGTTTGGGAATAGCAAAGAAAGAATTTCAAATATACCAGTAATTGTGTTAGTATTTCTCTCTGTCTTCGTCTCTCTGTGTGTGTGTCTCTCTCTTTCACTCTCTTGTCATTAAAATGACTCAAACTTTGCAAAATAGAAAATATTAAAGTTTCTATATTTTGACTTAAATGAACCGATAAAATAAATAGCAAAAAGCAGTATCTTGTTAAAATAAATAACAGAGAAGAAAGAATTCATTCACTGAATTGATTTCTGCCTCCACCTCCAAAACAGCATGTTACTATTTATATATTCCATGTACTACTGCTTTGCCAGTATTTCCAATCAAAACTGTAAATTCCCCATAAGTATTCATTTTAAAAATCTTTCTGCCTAGAAAATATATACCACTTTTCTCAATATTTAAAAACTTGTATAATGTTGGAGGCTCCCTGAGTTTGTGAACTTGTGATCACTGGTGCGAATAGACAGTTAGTGACCCCAGTCCCACAGGCTCAGGTGGCTTTCTTCTTCTACTGTTTGCAAAAGCAGGCTGTCCAGTTTAGGAAACTTAACTATTATTTGCATAGCTATAATGATATTAACAGAGCAAAGTATATTTTAGCAAGTGACAAGTACATTTGCTATAATATATTGATAATAATTTTTCTTCCTCTCTGTCTCTCTTTTTCTCCTGCCTTTTGTATAAGAGGCTTCTTTTAAAACAAGTATTTTCAGATTGGAGTGTATTATGGCAAAGAGCCCAGAAGAGGTGGATTTAGTGCACTGAAGTCCTGTTTTCAATTATCTAGAATCAACGAAACCACAGGCTTAGGTTTTAGATGGGCCAATTTAAACGTTTGCCGTTCCAACATAAATGTATAAAATATAAGCTGTCCAGCCTTACCGGGGTCTTTCTCGGTGACATGGGTCCCATCTCTCTAGCAGAGTGCCTGTTGCACAGGCTTATCACAAGACAGGTTTCTTGGACCTTCATTAATAAGTCTGCAAACCGGCTAGACATTAGAATATGCAATTCATTTTTCTCTAAGCTATGACCCATCATAGATATTCATTGAATATATTTCATGATGCTAATTTTAAAAAGAAGATGGATTTTCTTCTTACAAGTTGCATTATATTTTCCAACGACCAAGAAAATCTGTTATTGTTACCAATTACCAATTAGATTGTTATAAAAGAATTACCATTTTAGTATAGAAAGTTTCTGACTGGAGATCATAAGACAAGAGAAGATGAGTCGTACAAACAGGAGAGAGAGAGAGAGAGAGAGAGGGAGAGAGAGAGAGAGAGAGAGAGAGAGAGAGAGAGAGAGAGAGAGAGAGGAATACTTAATCCATTGACCTCAGAGTGTTGTTGCCTGGAGAAGTCAATAGGAATGGTGAAGTCATCTGTAAATGCTGCTATGATATTTGTATTCTCAGTTATATTACTGCTATTAATAACAAAATAATGACTCAGAACTAATTTATTTCACTTAGTGTGCATCATGTGGTCCCTAGTCACTCTATCTAATATGGTAGCCACCAGCTAATGTAGATGTTAAAATTAGGATAAATTTAAACTAAATGATATAAAAACTCAGTTCCTGAGTAACACTAGTATTAATACATACCTCATTGTATTGCCCTTCACTTATTGCATTGTGCGGGTATTGTGTGTTTTTACAAATTGAAGGTAAGACCCTCCACCAGCAAAAAGATTACAACTCACTGAAGGTTCAAATGATGGTTAGCCTTTTTTTAGCAATAAAATATTCCTTAATTAAAGTACGTACATTGTTTTTTTTAGACATAATGCTATTACGCACTTAATGGACTCTAATAGTGTAAACATAGCTTTTATATGCACTGGGAAACCAAAAAATTAGTGTGATTTGCTTTATTGCAATATTAGCTTTATTGCGGTGGTCTGGAACTGAACCCACAATATCTCTGAGGTATGCCTGTAACTACCAAATTGGACAGCGCAGATATCAGAACATTTCCATCTCTGCAGAAAGTTCTGTGAATAGCACTGGTCTAGAGTTTTAAAGAATGGACTGTCAATTGTCTTGAATATAGCATTATATACAAATACATTTCCTTACTAGCAACCTGTACCAATGCATTAAGAGAGACTCAAAATCTTTTAACTAAGTTTGAAACTCAGCTGTGGTCCATCTAAGAGTAATTCAGAGCTCAAGTAATTATTATTTTTGTAAAAAGGTACATTTTCTGTACCTCATTGCAACAAAGTTGGAAGTAATAAAATATCCTACACACCATAAAAAAATCATTCTCTGGTTTTGTTTGGTGGAAACTCGTTTAGATCAGATTCACTGTGACTTGGAATTTAAGACTTAGGATGAGATTAATGAGCTGCTTTTGGTTACATCATCTTCATGGATTGTCAAATGGAGGCTACACTGAAATCACTCAGGACAGGTCATTTCTATTTCTTTGTTAAAATAATGAAATGTTTGCTGTTTCCAAGTAACTTACCAGATAACATGACATGAGGACTGATCACATGAGGCATGAATTTGACATTTCCCACCACTGCCTAGGCCAGCTTGGATGACTGTTCAGATGGAGTGTCTTACATAGCAGAGAAGGCCTGTAGGAGCATTGAAGGAGAACCAGCATGAACCATGCTCAGGTCACACATATCAGCTTGATATGCAAAGACACTCTCTTTGTCTCATGCTTATGTGCTATCTCATACTTCCTTATTACCTTTTTATATTATAAATATATGAGATGTCAGTCACTTGTGAAGAGCATTTCAGGTTACAAATTAGATCTTTCATGTTTCCTACTTACATATAAGGAAAATGTCCATAAATGCCCATGTAACTTTTCTGTCTAGGTATAGATTCAATATCACACATCCTGCTTGGTACATAACACGCACTATGAATCTGAAGACTCATAATTAAGTGCTGGTGCATTTTCATCTCACATCTTCTAACAGGGTTTTCTGCTATCTTCTATACTCACTTGTAGAACATGTAAGAAGTATGGTGGAGCTACTCAATTGGTACTCTATGTCTTGATCTTCTCTCTCACAGTTTTAATGTCTGCGCCTTTATCCTTCATTCCTGGTGAGCCTTCCCATTCACAAACGTGTCACCTGTGGGTACACCGATTTGTCTTATCGATTGCATTGTTTTAGAGCATCATAACTATGCTTTTTGTTTTCAAGATTTCTCAGAGGTCCTTTTTCTCATCCACCTATTATTGCCTTATTTCTGCCTGTTTTATTTCAGTATTTCTTCTTACCCCACCCCACCCATAATTTATCACTTTGAAGAGTCTAAGCACACTCATTTTCAGACAGTTTTCTTCTTTCTTAGCTACTTTAATCTCCCAGTAGTTGATTTTATTGGCCGGCTTTCTCAGCATTTTATTTCTTTATGTATTTGAGCACTTTGGTCTATAAGCTTTTCTTATGGTGTAAGTTCTCTGTCCTCTTCCCATCCCCGCTATTCTCTTCCTGTTTAGGAGTTTGGTGCCTGCTTTCATGTGGTCTTCCTGGACTTTCTAATCCAGACCAGTTTAGGAATATTGAAGATTTATTCACCCACCCACAGGGTGGCTTGCCTATTTGTTAGACTATATTTGTGTGTATGCAAAAGAGAATATTAAGGCATAATCTTTAAATGCCATATTTACTGAAATCGGGGTGTGAGGAGGGTTGTAAGTAGCCACTATGAAGAGAACTCTTTTGAAGAGGCCATGGTGTAATTATTTTCAGAATCAAGTCAATATTTGAGTTCTAAAATAATGAGTTCTAGAATTCTATGAAAGTAATTTTACTTTGCTCATGAACTATCTCCAGAGATTTTTATATTTTTGTTTACCTCTGCAAGAACAAGATTTTTTATTTTAGTCTTGGTAATTTTGTTTTTAAAACCATAAACTTAAGACCTCATTTCTTTTTCTTTTTTTTCTTTTTCTAAAGATTTTTAAATTGATTTTTTGAGAGAGAGAAAAACATCGAAGTGAAAGCGAGACATAGATTGGCTGCCTCCTGCACACCCCCTACCGAGGATCGAACCCACAACCCAGGCATGTGCCCTGACCAGGAATTGAACCGGCAACCTCCAGGCGCACAGGATGATGCCCAACCAACCCAGCCACACTGTCCTGGGCAAGACCTCATTTATTTCCAGGCAATTTAAACTGATGCTACCCAGTGATGTGCAGGGTAGCCTAGTGAGAAGGCCTGATAGAACTGCTCAACCAGAAATCTATTTCTTGTGGGAGGATTTTAATTGGAGAATGGGACTAGGCAGGGAAAGGGGTACTGAAATTTCTTATTTTTCTAGTTATCCTTGCATTGAATTAAAGGCAGTAACCTACAGACATAACCAACAGAGACCTTAGATGGCAGTTCTACGCAGGGAGAATAACACATAGAGGTATTTGGTTGTCAGAAGCGTGATAGAATTCTCTGCAAAGGAGGAGGGACAGGCCTGTTTTAAATCAATTGCTTCCTTAGAAAAGCAGATTGTCTGGAATCCAGTACTGTGTCCCTGACTGAAGAGTCCAGGGTGTTTTTTTATTGATTCCACAGCTGGAAATCACCCAAGTGTGGCTGAGGGCCACTGAAATGAACGATTATAAAGTTTGACTGACCTTGCTCAGTGATAATTCTCCATGGAGAAGAAAAGTAGCATTAACACTGCCTGCTTAATCTCCCCATGTTAGATCCAAAGAAATACAGAGAAATTTGATTTTTGAACACTTTCATCTGAATTGAAGCCTCTTGGGTGATCCAATTGGAAAACAACATTTCTTGACAGTGAAAATGTGTTTGGCATGCCTTTTATGTACAAAGTTCAACTTTAGGGCAAAGAAAAAAGAAACAATCATTATATAATCAGATCAAATTATTGGTTACTGAGTTCCTGGTTTAGACCTCATCTGACATATAAAGTAGATATTAGAACTTTTATTTTGTCTGTTCCATTTTAATTACAAATATTTTACCCTTTGGAGACCTTTCACCAGGGCTTCTTATTTATTTAGATATTGTTATATAAGACACATAATAGTATCACTGAAGGCAGGGTTGATGCCTTCTTACTTTTCACAGGATTCAACAATAAAGAAATGAAACCAGTGCTATAAACATAAAGAAATCATTTTCCTGGGTAATGAGGGGCAGGGGTGGGAGGTGAAGACACAGAGCAAAGATCCCTCCATATTGCAGTTTAGTTGACGAGGAAATACACATGGAGATTCTACTTTCCTTCTCTCCTTTCTTCTCCGTTGACCTCAATCTTTGCAAATCTTGAGACCCATACTTCCAGTCTTTGTACCTTAAGCAAAAAGCATAGACTGACCTCATTTTTGCTGGGTATGACCTGCATATAGTTTTGAACCACATGATGAAAATATCAGAATTTTCATGCAAAAATGCAGATTTAAAAATTCTCATTAAAATGAGAGACTTTATTTATATGTGTATATGCACAACCAATCAACGTGGACACTAAGCTGGGGAAGGCAGGAATGGGGTGGGAGCAAGAAAGAGGGGGTCAATGGGGAAAAAAGGGGGACATCTGTAATACTTTCAACAGCAAAAAAACAAAATAAAATTAAAAAAATAAATAGATAAAATTTCCCTTCATATCTTTAAAAATAAATAAATGAATAAATAAATAAATAAATAAATAAATGGAGAGACTGACTATCTTAGGCCCATAATCTATTAAGGCAACAACTAGCAAGTTTTAGGTCATAGCAAAAGCTCACTTAGCCACAGTTACATACTTGCTTGCTTCTTTCGCATATTGACAGCCGAGTTCTTTAGGCATTTGGACTTGGAATTTCTGGTGTAAAGCATAGCATTTCCTGCATTCTTATTTGTTTATCCAACAAATATTTATTGATAATCTCTGTTCTAACTCTGAAAGTACAGCAGTGATAAAACAGGCATGGCCCCTGATCTCACAGTGCTTATATTCTATTAAGGAGAAGACAGATAATCACATATAAAATGTATTATGTGATGTTAGGTGAAGTGTTGTAAACAAAAACAAAGCATGATGCATCAAATATTATTATAGCCACTAGATGCATAGGAAGATACTTCTCTGCCCAGTTGGTTGGTTTTGACCAGTGAAATGTGAGTGGAAGTGATCTGTGTCACTTCTGGGTAGGGCATTTATTTCGTGGCCTTGACTCCCCCTCACTTTCACCTTGTTGTGGCAAGTGGGTTGGCTCACTTAATGAGGACTTAAATGGAGCTGCCTGGGAGAGTTGTCAGACTGGCAGTGGATTTTTACACTAGTGATAACTTTTTTTAAGCCACTGAGACTTGGGAATTGGTTGCTATGGCACCATAATGTAGATTGTCCTGACTGGAAGCACAGTGAGGAGTCAAGGAGTGGGTGCTGGAATTGTAGATAGGGTGGTCCGGAAGGTCCTCTCTGCAGAGGTGACATCTGATCACGGGCAGTGCCTGTTGTTGGAACATGTCAAAGGGGACCATTCCAGGTAGAGTAGAGAGCTGTGTGTGTTCTCAGAACGTAGACTCAAAAACTCAATGATTTGGGGGTTTAGCTCCTCTTCTATAAGGTTTTACTAAAATGAACATATTAAAGTAAGTGAAATAAGTCAAATAGAGACAGACAAATACAACATGATTTCACTTTTATGTAGAATCTAAAAAAGAAAACAAATGAACAAGCAAAACAAAACAGAAACAAATTCACAGATACAGAAAACAAACTGTTGGTTGCCAGATGGGAGGGGTGAGGGGGTGGTCAAAAAAGGTGAAGGAGAATAAGAAGTACAGCTTAAAGTTATAAAATAAATAAGTTATGGAATATAATGTACAGCACAGGGAATATATATAGTTCAATAATACTGCAATAACTATGTACAGTGACAGATAGTTACTACACTTGTCATGGTGATCAATTAGCACATACACATGTCTAATTACCATGTTGTATGCCTGATACTAATATAATATTGTATGTCAACTATAATTTAATAATACATTTTAAAAATAATAAAATATAAAGTAGGACAGTCAGCAGTTAGTATTGCCAGCATCTTGTTTCCCACGTAGAATTTTGTGATCACCATCTCCGTCTCTCCACTGATTTCAATCCATGATCAGAAGCTGCAGACTCCATCAACACGTGTGTGTTGATTCTCAGCAGCAGTAGGGCCTGACAGCCCTCATCAGGATGTTCAGAGCTGAGCTATTCCCAAAGGAACAAAAGGCAGGAATAACATGCTCTATTTTATTTTGTTTTCATTGGCCATTTATGATTCTGTTGTAAAGAAACATATAAAGTATATCTGCTCAGAGATAAAAACAATTTAATGTGTTTCTCAACCATGAAAATTATCTTGACTTGATGCAATTACTTTCTCAATGTGTCATACGGATGTTTAAATGTAATCATGAGTAGGCAGTCTTTACTTCCCTATTCATCATTGCCACCCAATGAGTATATAATAATCTAAATTCTGACTTTTTAAATTTAAACACACAAAAGCACGTTTTCCATGTTCTGTTATGGATACTTTAACTCACTGTGATAAACTCAATGTTTTGCATATGTTAGCTACCAAGTTAAAGATGAACTGATGATAATAATGATTAAGATAAGATGGATAAATCCTCATTAGCCTTTTCTAACTTTTTCTTTTATTATTCTCTTCATTCCTGAAGACACCTGAATCTAGTCATTTCCTGATTCTACATTTGTTAGTGTCTTATTTGCATTTTTGGAGGCCAGGAGCTGTGTATTCTTTAAACTTTCCTCTCCAGCACCGTGTATCTGACACAGGCAATGTTCAGAAAACATCCGCTGAATGAAGGAATGTGGAATTCCTTTGCTGATTAAATTTGGAGTTTGATACTTTAAATAGTATATTCATTGATTCTGTCGTGCTTTATACTCAATGGATATTTTGGGGTTTCTGTTTTAGAAAACTAATTCAAAAATCGCAAGCAAAGAGACAAGCGACCAACCTACTCTGGGAGCGTTCAGTGCTCTCCTTTGGCTCTCACTGTTAATGTAAAAAATTCCACCCTCAGGTCACTGAGTCTTTACAACATGCCTTGAACCACATGGTGCATTAAGATTTATAGGGCAATGTTCTCATCTCTGAAAACTCATGGTCTCATTGGGAAGCAGTGTGTTCACATGCGGAGCAAGCCGAGAGTGCTGGAATGCAGAGGAGAAAGCCTGTGAAATTGGCAATACGTTCTACGAAAGATGAGGGAGAGGCTGTTGGTGTGGGCTTCCCAAAAGAGTGAATGAGCACGGAGAGGAGCCTTGTGGGATGGGAGAGATTTGGGTGAACAGGGAGGAGGGAAGAAACCTTCTGATGGTCAGGAACAATCTGTATAATTAAGAGTTACTCTCAAGTAAAGAAAATGACCCACATATTCCACTCTTAACTTTTGCTTCACTCACAAAATTACATAGATTTCCATCTTAAACTGGACCAGAATATGGGAGAAAGTATAGGCCTCTTTTCTTGCATTATTTATTTATGAGTGGTCAAGAGAGTAAAAACAGTGTGAAAATAGTCCTGAACAGAGAGAAAAGGGAATAAGGTAGCTAAATTCTTAAAATAGCATAGACATGGAAGCAGAGAAAATGTGGGCCTCTGCAAGGTTATCAATAACGCTCCTCCCGAGAGAGGAAGCAGGGACACAGAGAATGGTGATGGTAAGTAGACCTCTCTAGTAATTTTTCCATGTGTAAAATAAGAATACTGCTCTGTCATGGTTTTATATTTGGATTTTCTCTTGGAATGTTAAGCACTATTTCATGAAACAGAATATACTCAAATGAATAGCACAGTTTAGCACTGATTTTTTAAGTATTATATAGCACAGAATAAAATAAAGTGTGAACTTTTTCTCACCTCTTTGTCACATGACCTAGAGACTCACTGAACAGATTTACTGAGAGTTTTTTGTTTGTTTGTTTGTTTTTTAACACAAATGCTCTGGATGAGGCTCAGATTCCAGCAATTACACTGTGATTTGAATTAGGGTGATCAGCCTGTTTTTCTTCTAACTCCTTAAGGAAGTTAGGAACACTAAGAAACTGGGAGTTTTCAAAAGTGAGAGGATATAGAAGGAGGAGAAAAGAATAGAGAATGTGGAGGGTGCCAGAGCAGGACCCTGGGCAGTTGGAGGACATGTAAGATGGCACTGGTCACCTTTGGCAATAGATCCCAAAATGTGGCAAAGTATTGGAGCATTATTTACAAAAGTCACAATATGGAAGCAACTTGGGCATCCATCAATGTATGAGTGGATAAAGAAAATGTGCTATGTACATACAATGAAATATTACTCGGCCATAACAAAGAATAAAATCTTGCCATTTCTGACAACATGGATGAAACTAGAGTGTCTTGTGCTAAGTGAAATAAGGCAGAAAAAGACAAATACAGTATGGTTTCACTTATATGTGGCATCTAAAGAAGCAAAACAAATGAACAAAGTAGAACAGAAACAGACTCATAGACACAGAGAACACAATGATGGCTGTCAAAGGGGAGGAGGGTGGAGGACGGACAGAAAGGTGAAGGGGATTAGGAGTTACAAACTTCCGGTTATAAAATCAACCATAGGAAATATAGTCAATAATATCATAACTGTTCAGGGACAGATTGTTGCTAAGAATGGAGGAGATCACTTACTTAAGGTATTTAAATGTTGAATCACTATGTTGCATACCTGAAACTAATATTATATTGTATGCCAACTATAATTTAAAAACAAATTGACACCAGATTAACATGAGAAAGGAAAGGAAAGAAAAGGAAACCAAAGGGGCTACTGAGTTCCTGTTCTCAAACTCACTGACTCTCTGTGGGAGGAGTAATGACTGGGGAGAAAGGCTGGGAGTGGGGAAGTTTCTCCACGTAGAAACATGAACAAAGAAGAATAAACATCCTTCCCATCCCTCCAGTCCCCAAATATGCATCAGGACCCAGTTCTCCCCCATCTGTTTTTGCAAATCCTTCCTTGTGCCCTTCCACAGTAAGCCTTTACTTAATGTTGTCCATAGGTTCTGAGTTTAAGTGAAACAATGTATAATCAAACCAATTTTACCACAGGCTAAGTGATATAAACAACAGTTATGTTCCTACAGCATCTCATTAACATTATAATGAAATGACATATGAACAAAATGATGTTTTTTGAGGACCTGCTGTACATGGATGTAATCGCTCCTTGCTATGAGTGCTTATTTTACTTAATTTAAACTTTTCTTTTTAGCATTTATTCTATCTTGTAAGTGTAATAATTTACCAATTTTTTCTTAATGCTAACCCAAGGATATTTTTCCATTTATCTTCAGATAGAATGGGAGGGAGAGGGAGAGAGAGAGAATGAAACATCGATGTGAGAGAGACACACCCATTGGTTGCCTCCCACACAACCATGAACAGGGCCAGGGACCAAACCTCAACCCAAGTATGTGCCCTTGACCAGAATCGAACCCGCAACTCTTTGGTCCACGGGCTGACGCTCTAACCGTTGAGCCAAACCAGCCAGGGCTAATTTACCTGTTTTCCCGTGACTGTTTCTCTTTCTTAGAATCTCCCTAAATAAGAGCTATTTATTTCTCAACTATTTATACAGTAACTGAAAAATAGTAAGCCCTCAATGAATATTTATAGAATGAGAGAGTGAGTAAATGAAATGATCCATAAAAAAAGTACATAGCCTATCCCAAACATGTGCAGGCAAAGAGGGATCTAATAATTTAAGACAGAATAGACCAAGCCATCATGGGAATGAAAGAATCGGTTTGTGTTTGAAGGAGCTAACTGCTTCTCACTGGAGAAGGTGGTGATGACATCACCAGCTCTGAGATTGCTCACTGCCATCATCTGCTCCACAACGCGAGACTCGGTGTTCTAGCAGGTGTGCTTGGAATTGAACTCAGGGGACATGTAACAGCAGCTTCGTGGGGCCTCAGACAAACCTCTATGGTGATTTTAAACATCTTAAATTACATAAGAAATTAGAATGAGGGAAAATGAATGGATTAAAATGGGGAATTGGAATTCATCTTGAAGGTTAATTGGAAACTCTTGACTATGTTTTATCAAACTCTTACTTCAGGAATAAGTATTCCTCTTCACCTTTATCCTTAGTTTCTATCAGAGAACATGCTGAGAAAAATGTTTTGAATCAAAAAGTAATTTTTGCATTTTCCCCTTGACAAGCTTGTCTCATATTGTATGCCCTTTAAATACGTTTAGGAACTTAAAATATTAGATATAATTATTCTTTTGTATTTAAGTCAGGGAAATATTCTTATACAAATAAAGGCTTCCAATTTCATTTTTTCTTTTTGTGTTATAAAGTTCTATATACAGATAAGCAAAATAAGAAAATAACACTCTCTAGTCTCATCATCAGCAATAATAATGTTAATGTTTTGATACATAACCTTTCATCTTTTTCTATGTACATGTCTATATAAATTTAGGAAAATTATAGCATATACTCTTTGCTTAATAAACTTTTACTTTTATCATAGTTTTAGGTTTACAGAAAGATTGTAATGACTGTGCAGAGGGTTCCCATATGGCTTAGACCCAGTTTCCCCTGTTGATAAATACCTTACATTAGTACGGTTCTATGTCACATCTATTGAACTAATATCAGTGCATTGTCATTATTGGTATCGATTTGATACATAGTTATTAACTGAAGTCTATGCTTTATTGATATTTCTGTTTTTTAAAATATTTTTTTCTTTATTGATTTTGGAGAGAGATGAAGAAAGAGATAGAAACATCGATGAGAACCCTGGCCGGTTTGGCTCAGCGGTTAGAGCGTCGGCCTGCGGTCCAGAGAGGCCCGGGTTCGGTTCCCTTATGTACTCGGTTGCAGTTTGTCCCCGGCCCTGGTTGGTCGTGTGGGTGGCAGCCACTCGATGTGTCCCTTTCACGTCGATGTTTCTTTCTCTCTCTTCCTCTCTCTCCCTCCCACTCTATCTGAACAAAAATGGAAAAATGTCCTCGGGTGAGGAGAAAGAAAGAAAGAAAGAAAGAAAGAAAGAAAGAAAGAAAGAAGAAAGAAAGAAAGAAAGAAGAAGAAAGAAAGAAAGAAGAAAGGAAAGAAAGGAAAAGAAAGAAAAGAAAGAAAGAAAGAAAGAAAGAAAGAAAGAAAGAAAGAAAGAAAGAAAAGAAAGAAAGAAAGAAAGAAAGAAAGAAAGAAAGAAAGGAAAGAAAGAAAGAAAGAAAGAAAGAAAGAAAGAAAGAAAGAAGAAAGAAAGAAGAAAGAAAGAAAAAAAAGAAAGAAAGAAGAAAGAAGAAAGAAAGAAGGAAAGAAAAGAAAGAAGGAAAGAAGAAAGAAAGAAAGAAGAAAGAAAGAAGAAAGAAGTAAGAAAGAAGGAAAGAAAAGAAAGAAGGAAAGAAAGAAAGAAAGAAAGAAGAAAGAAAGAAAGAAAGAAAGAAAGAAAGAAAGAAGAAGAAAGAAAGAAAGAAAGGAAGGAAGGAAGGAAGAAAGAAAGAAAGAAAGAAAGAAACATCGATGAGAGAGAATGACCGCCTCCTGCATGCCCCCCACTGGGGATCAGGCCCACAACTTGGGCATGTGCCCTGACCGTGAATTGAACCGGTGACCTCTTGGTGCATGGGTTGACACTCAACCACTGAGCCACACTGGCTAGGCTATTGATATTTCTTTAGTTTTTACCTAATACTCTTTTTCTGTTCCAGGGCATCATCTAGGATATCACATTATATTTAGTCATCATGTCTCCATAGGCTACTCAGACTTCCATATTTTTGATGACTTTGACATTTTTAAGGAGTACTGGTCAGATATTTTGCAATTTGTCTGTTTTTCTCATAATACTGTGGTTACACATTTTGTCAAGGAGAAACACAGAAGTAAAGGGCCCATTCTCACCATATCATATCAAGGGTACATACTATCAACATGACTTATCACTGTTGATGTTGACCTTGGTCATCTGAATGAGGTCATGGCTTGTCTATTTTCTCCACAGTGAAATTACTTTTTCTGTTCTTCTTTCTGTACTATAGTCTTTGGAAAAAAGTCACTGTGAAAAGTTCACACTAAAGGGAAGGGGATAAGACTGACTGGTGTGGCTCAGTGGATTGAGCGTCCTCCCATGGACTGAGAGGTCCCAGTTCAATTTCCGGTCAGGGCACATGCCCAAGTTGCAGGCTCGAACCCCAGAAGGGAAGGTGCAGGAGGCAGCGATGGATGTTTCTCTCCACATCAATGTTTCTCTCTCTAAAAAAATCAATAAAAACATATGTAAAAAAATAAATAAAGGGGCAAGGAGTGATGCTCCACTCCTTGAAGGGGAGTATCTACAGATATTATTTGAAATTCTTCTTCATGGATGATTTGTCTAGTTTTATTTATTTATTTATTTATTTATTTATTTATTTAATCATTTATTTATCTATCAGTATGGACTCATGGATACTGATACTTGGATTTTAACCCAATATTATGTTATCTATTTTGTTATTCAAATTTTTCCAGCTTTGACCACTGGAAACTCTTTAGTTGGCTGCATGTCCGTTTGACATGCCCTCATTTCTGTGGGTTTTCTTGAGCATTTCATTACTTTCTGACACTGCCAGCTACTCCAGAATCATCTTGTGTTATCCCTTCTCTGGACCTGGACTCAGCCATTTCTCCAAGGAGCCCTGGTTCCTTATATTGGAGAATAGCATAAGAATCAAGATATGAGTGTTGGGTGTGCTCATTCTACTTGGATGTTATTGTTTTTAGGCCTTCTCATCTGACAGAGCAAGGCAATGTCATGTATCACACAGGATAAGTAGTTTCACTGCCCTAAAAATATTGTCTGTGCTTCACCTATTCAACTATCCTCCTTCTCCAAACCCCTGGCAACCACTGACTTATTTGATGTCTCTATAGTCTTTTTTTTTTTCCAGAACACCATATAAATGGAGTCATACAGCATGCAGACTTTTCAGACTGGCTTTTTACTTGTCAACATGTATTTAAGACTTATCCACATTTTTGCATGACTTAATAGCTCATTTGTTATCACTAAATAGTATGTATTTCATTGTATGACTATACCAGTTTATTTATCCATTCAACTATTTAAAGATATATTGATTGCTTTTAGTTTGGGGCAATTATGAATAAAGCTATTATAAATATTTGCATGCAGATTTTGTGTGGACATATATTTTTAAATCAATTGAGTAAATATCTAGAAGCCTGACTGGTAAGAATATGTTTGGCATAAGAAACTGATGGCTTGTCTTCCAAAGTCACTGTACCTTTTTGCATTCCCATCAGGAATGAATGAGAGTTCCTGTTACTCAGTATCCATTGTCAGTTTTTTGGATTTAAGCTATTCTAATAGATGTGTAGTGGCATCTGGTTGTGTTTTAATTTGCACTTTTGTAATGATGAATAATGTTTTGTTGAGCATCTTTTCATATGCTTATTTCAATCTTTCTTTTTTTTATAATGTACTTATTGAGATCTGTTACTCATTTAAAAATAATTTTAAATGTTATTGTAAGAACACTTAACATAAGATAAACTTGCAACAAATTTTTAAGTGTGTCGTACAGTAAGTTTGGCAACAGGTACAACATTGGACAGCAGATCTCTAGGACTTACTCATCTTGTTTAACTGAGTCTATGTGCCCATTGATTAGTAAATTCCCAATTCCCTTCCTCTGAGCCTTGGAAACCATCATTCCACTCTGATTCTATGAATTTGACTATTTTAGATACTTTCTATAAGTGGAATCATGCACTTTCTTTCTGTGATTGGTTCATTTCACTTAGCATAGTGTCCACACATTTCATCCATGTTATTGCATATTACAGAATTCCCTTCTTTTCAAAGGCTGAATAATATTCCATTATATGTATATGCCACATTTTCATTATCCACTCATCTGTCTGTGAACATTAAGCTTTCTTCTACATCTTCACTGTTGGGAATACTGCTGCAATGACTGTGGTAGCACTAATATATCTTTGAGCTCCTGATTTCAATTCCTTAGGCTATATATACAGAAGTGGGATTGCTGGATCATATATAGTTCTATTTTTAAATATTTTTTTTGTTTAAAATTTTTAAAGGATTCTTTATATTGATTTTCATAGCAGCTACACCATTTACATTCCCACCAACAGTGCAAACATTCCAGTTTTCCCACATCCTCACCAACACCTGTTGTCTTTAGTTTGGTTGCTTTCTTATTGTTGAGTTTTGTGAATTTTTAGAAGTATATTTTGGATACAAATCCTTTATCCAATAGGTGATTTTCAAATATTTTATATTTTTACCCTCTTAACAGTATCTTTTGCGCGATATACTCTTTTAACATAATTTTGTTTCACCCAATAATATATCATTAACATCTTTCCATATTATTCTTCTATAACATCTCTTTTTTATTTAATACTTAATTTATTAATTTTTTTCACTACAGATGTCCCTCCTTTTTCCCCCTTTGACATTGTCCTCCCCATCCCCCGCCTTCACCACACTGTTGTCTGTGTCCATTGGTTGTACATATATACATACAAGTTCTTTGGTTTATCTCTTCCTACTCTCCCCAACCCCTTACCTCTGAGGTTTGTCAGTCTGTTCCCTACTTCCATGTCTCTGGATCTATTTTGTTCATCAGCTTATTTTGTATAACATCTCTTTTTAATGGTTTTAAATTATTCCATTATATGAATGTACCATACAATATGCTATTGTTGGACAGATTCAACGGCTTCCAGTCTCATTCTTTACAAAAAACAAACAAACAAAAAAACCAGAAAACAGTGATAGATATCTTGTAAGTAAATATTCTCTTAATATTTAGTTAGAATAAATTTTTTTAAGTTAACATTTTCTATCCAAATTTATCAACCTTTTACAGACCTTTGCTGGGACAAGTTCTCTCCTTTTTAAATCTTCCATGCTTATAAAGCATTTCATTCACTCTTTAGGTCAGGGTCAGAGGTAGAACATCTTTTGTGCATTAGTCAAAAAAGTGCACTTGGATGTATCACATGCTTTGATAACTAGCATGTTAAACATACACAGATCTGAAACATCAGAAGAAGCATTCAGCCTCAATGGAGAGCTTCATTCTAGCCTTTCCAAGAGCGACAGCCTCTCATTTGTTTTAGTTTGCATTCTAAACCTTAACCCAGGTCTCATGTCCTCTAGGAAACCTGTCTAACAATCCTCCCATCTCATCTCAGTGATGGCTCAAAGTGAATATGTTTGATGAGACAATCGGGATGGCATACATCAGTTACTTATATGGTGGAGTCATTTGATCTCTCGGGGGGGACTGGTAGAGACCTTTGTCCCAACATCGCTTTCCCTTCTTTCTCAAGCTGTGTTAATGTCCCTTCACTACATTCTCTTGGCATTCCATCTTAACATGCATTTTTTAATGCTTCTGCCTTTCTGAGATTTTGAATGTCTTAAACTGAACTGCCCCAACATCTTATTTTTGTGTTTTAAAAATACAGTAGATAAAAACAAATGTTTTTGACAATCCCATAACATTCCCTGAGAGCTGCTACAGAGCAGGTTTGAGTACTCATCTCCTCACCGGGGTTTCTGCTTTGCTTATAGACATCCAAAGTCCTCTACAAACTTCTACTTTGCAGCAGCCTGGACCCAGACTCTGACTAGCGGATTGAGGAAGCTGGAGCAGGAACCCAGCCCACTGGCCAAGGTCTTATTTTAGCTTTTTAGGTTTGCGTCTGTGCTGCCAGACGCTGCTGCTAACCTTTGGCCTACAGTAGTTTTGACAAATATGGGGGCTATTAGTCAAAAGCGCTCACCCTGAGAATGTGTTTCGACACATTTAACTCAGAGTCATGTCAGTTGAAACAGATCTTGGGCTCTAACAAGGACCGTACCTTGGATCTTTTGGAGAATCAACTGGTCGTGGCTTTACGGGCCTTTTAGGGAAGCGACTTCTGTGCTGCGTGCTCTTGGCGCTTGAGAATGCTCAGCGGCGCTGGGTGCCAAGAATATAATCAGCCAGAACAATATGTTCAGCGTGTAGGAAGTACAGCTGGATCTAGCAAATGTATATGACAGAACTGACTCCAGGGCCAAAGAAATTTCCTCTGCTCATTGTGCCCTCTTGAGTCACGCTGAACTGGAGGCCCTGACTGCACACTGCGGCCCCAGGAGATGAGGGGGTGTGCTCACTGGGGTGCATTTGGATGGACCGCACTTGTGTTTCTCTTGTGTCTCTCACTAGATTACAGACTTTTAAAGGTAGAGGCTTGTGTCGAAACTGCTAATCCTGCTACTCCACACGTAATGCCATGAACTCAGATACGTTGCTGGTAGGATAGAGCAGGTACTATGACCACACAGGCAAGCGTTACCAACTTGAGGATTAACACTGACCCAGCCTTTGGATTCAGAGTCCTCTCTTCCCTCCCTCCTCCCCTGCCCACTTTGTTCTCAAGTATGTGTGGCCACAGGAACGTGCTTCCAAAGCTTGGAATTAACACTTTCATCTAGGACTTTTTTTGGACACCATGCAAATATAAGTAATAAGAATAGACCAAGGTTATTTATAATTTTTAATTTGGATGAAAGGTAATAGTCTAGGCCAGGCATTATTGCAGTTCTCAAAGGTTGTTGCGAAAGAGCAGTTTTCATCTTCTTTTGTCCTCATGTATCTGGTCTGAGACCTTCAGAGCTCCTATGACAGAGTGAACAGGGAATCCCAGCAATGCACTGTTCCTATCTCCTCCTCCATCTTTCACTCCTTTTAGTGTGTGTGTGTGAGGGGGGGGGGGGGGATTAATAAGAAGTAAAATTAATTTGCATTGGTTGTAAAACTCTTGCTTCTCTCCGGGCAGTTTACGAGCATCATCTTATTTAATCCCATGACAATTTAGCAAAGTGGGTATCACTGTTCCCATTTTACAGACTGGAAAAACTAAAAGGCTAAGAGAGTAAGTAATAACTTGCTCAAAGTCATAGAGTTATGGCCAGTACTTGAGCCCAGTGCTGTCTGAGGGTGTAGAGCCCATTAGGTTGGTCCTTACCGACATCCTGCTGAGTCCTGTGGTCTGCATTCAGGGTGAACTGCTCTGCAGGGGATCCTGGTGATGGCTGCAGGCTGTCATCACAGGTAAGTGTAAGGAAGAAACAGAGAGCTGAATTTTGAAGATATTCAAATGAATATTCAGCTGAATTCTGAGAGCTGAATTTTCGAACACCTGGAAAGCCATAGCAATCACTGCTCTGAGGACAAGGCCTACAGAGGACCCAGGCAGACTCAGATAGAGCCAACAAAGGGAAGGTATGAGGCCCTACCTGGCAATTACTGTTCGGGCAACACTTTCCCACTCTCTGTCTTCAATAAATAAGCAAACTTGAAGTTGTCACAGGTTTTCTGTACTGTAGCTGCTGCAAACCAGCAGGCTTTGGGGATTTGTGCCTCCCACTGGACAGGGAGGGATATTTAGGGATGAAAAAGAAGGTGAGGAAGAGAGGAAAGGAAGAGGAATCTATGTGCAAGGAAGTTTATACCTTCTTAAGACTAGGAGGGTTCAAAGGAAACACACCCAGCATGCAAAAGGGAGATGAGAAATGACTGATACTTTTTAAAAAGTATCTACCTAGAATTTCCCACTGGCAAGGCTGAGGATCTTATTTTGAAGGGTAGGCAGGTGGTCATGTATTGGCCAATGAAATACTAATAAAGGGTCCCGAGGGACTTCTGAGAAGGCATCTTACAATGCTGCTCACTCCACTGGGGGACTTTTGCTCTTCTTCTCTTCCTCCTCCCTGAGCTTTGACTGTGGACAAGCAGGCGGGGACCTGGGCAGCCGTCTTCCCTCATCCAGGCACCTTCTGCACGGAGGCCGTGGAGACGGATGTTGGAACAGAAAGCTCGGAGTCTATCTGATGAGCCAGATTCTCTCCCTGCCTCCAGACTCCTGTTACGTACGAGAGAAAATCATCTCATCAAACTGTTTTCCTAAGGTTTTTACTACGTGCAGTGACCTAATTCCCACGGACCATTATTTACGTGTTGATGATTTTTTTTTTTATCCTCACCCGAGGACTTTTTTTTTTTCCATTTATCTTCAGATAGAGTGGGAGGGAGAGAGATGGGGAGAGAGAGAGAGAGAGAGAAAAATATCGACATGAGAGAGACACATCGAGTGGTTGCCACCCACACGACCCCAACCGGGGCCGGGGACAAACTGCAACCGAGGTATGCGCCCTTAGCGGGAACCGGACCCGGGACTCTCTGGTCCATAGGCCTGATGCTCTAACTGCTGAGCCAAACCAGCCAGGGCTTGATGCATATTAGAAATTAAATAATAATAATCGCATTTAGTGACTAATTCAAGACATCGATGTAAAAGATTTCACTTGGCAGTAGAGAATTAATTGTCAAAAGCAAAACTGGCAGACCTAAAGGACATGGTATCTGCCTCTGGCCGGGTGGACATCTTCAGTAAGTGGTGTTTAGGGTTAGCAGCAGGAATAGGGACATGTAAGGGAGGGGAATGGGGTGAATGAAGGTGTGAGTAGGGCAACAGGGAAGAGCAGGCCAGCGTTTGTGACACAGTAAGCACACTCTCTTGGTTTGAAGGGAGTTTCTGAATTGGAAAGACATCAAAGGTACAGCCAGTAAAATTCCCTGGCGATCTCTAACATAAAGCCACAATCTTTTCTTACTTGCACTGGGTAGTGTTGTTTTAGGAACATCTAGCACATTTTTTTTTCATTTTTTTTTTCTTTATTGATTTTAGAGAGAGAGGAAGGGAGAGGGAGAGAGAGACAGAAACATCAATGAGAGAGACCATCGACTGGCCGCCTTCTGCACGCCCCCCACTGGGGATCGGGCCCACAACCTGGGCACGTGCCCTGACCGGGAATCGAACCGGCAACCTCTTGGTGCATGGGTCGACGCTCAACCACTGAGCCCACCGGCAGGGCCATCCAGCACATCTTTTCTTGCCTTTGTGTCCTCAGATTGGAACGTTGTGGTCTTTTCCTGATTTGCTCACAGACCATGTCTCATGCCCACTCTCATTCCTGAAGTGGCCCTTGCCCAGTATGGCACCCAAAACGTGGCACCCAGAATGGCACCCCCGGGAAAGGGGCCTCTGGTGTGGTACAAGAACAGACTGCTTCTCTGTTGTGCTATCGATAGCCTTCCTGACTTATAATGGAGAAGATCACCAGGTCACTGAAGAACTGGAGGTACAATCAGTGGCCCCTGAACAGACTGTGGTTCCTGAGCAGCCCGTGGAGGCCCGGGACCCCTCGTCCACGTGCTCGGCCCCATTGCACAGCCTGTTCTCTCCACTGCTGTGCGTGGGACGCAGGCCAGGAGCTGGTCTGAGGCCCTCCCGGGACAAGTCCGCTCACACATGACTTCAGATTCCTACCGTGAGTTCCTTTGTTGCTGACTGGAAAACTGTGCTCATTCTCCTATTTCTCACTTTCTGGAGCAAAAGGCAAACATTGGGTGGGGCTTCACTGATACTCTCAGCAGCTTTTACAAACTGAGAATCGGAAAATGTGCCGCAGTGCATCACCTTTCGTGCGCGGCGTGGAGATGCCTGCAGCCACGGGCGGCGAGGCTGGTGTTCGCAGCTGGCCTCCCCACGTCTCCGCCACATCCTTTCGCTTCTCCCCTTCCTGGCTGCTCCCTCGTCGGACGGCTCGGCCTCACTGTGCAGCACTGACAGGCGTTTCAGTCACGCAGCTAATTAAAATCATCCCCAGGCTCGATGTGACAGGTCCTTCAGACTCATAAATCAGAAACCCCTAACAAATGGCATCCCTTTGCTGTTCTCCTTCCCTTTCCTCGCACGTCGGTTTACTTTCTGTGTGCACAACAACAAACAACAAAGAACCCCATAAAAATACCGAGGGAAGTGCCCAGTGCCACGGCTTGAATGCGTTTCAGACTTTCTGAGCCAGCGCGACAACAGCCAGGAAAAAACCCAAAAAACCCCACAACCTCGCCCTCGCTCTTCAGGGCATGGCTCTGTGAGGGAAACTTGGAGATGAGACAGTGGTCTATCAGTTACAGACGTGTGAGTCACTCCAGGGCTGGACTGGGACAGACCAGAGTTACCTGGAAAACACAAAAAACAGCCTGGCCCAAGTCCAGACACTAGGGGGACCAAACAAAAGGTTTCCCAGGAGAGCAGAGGCAGTAATCAAACCTCTGACAGCACCCAGCCCCGGTGAAAAATGACTGTGGAGAATTCCCATTAAGGATATTTGAAACCTCTGTTCTTATCTTTCCCCGTCTTCCCCTTTTCTCAGCAGCCCGGCTCTTCCCTCCATTCTTATCCCTGATGGAGGCGAGCTGTGTCCACTCAGGTCAAGTCTGGTCAGGGAGCAGGAGTCGGTTGCCGCTCCCAGCTGACAGCTGACGAGCAGAGCCGCTGGGAGCAGAGCCGCTGGGTTTGCCAGTTCTCGCAAAAGGATCCACGCCCAGCAACAATTCTTACATTTGCCCTTCTGAGGGGAGCACCTGGAAAAATGAAATGATGAAGAAAAAATGGCACAATATGAAGTTCGATAAAAGGAGATCATGAGCAGCCTGGAGGAATGTCTTGTGATATTTTGCAGAAAGCTTGACTTCAAGAAAATAGTTGGATATTTTTTCATGAATTCGTGGGATTTACTAAAGGGAAACAGAGGAGAATCTTCTGGTGGTTGTGTGGTTGCCAGATACAGTTCCTAAACATCAAAACAAAGAATTTGGCTAGGTGTATTACATAGACACGGACGCCTACATTTTAAAATGTGATGGTTGTAGCCCTGGCCGGTTCGGCTTAGCGGTTAGTGTGTTGGCCCATGGACCAAAGAGTCGCGGGTTCAATTCCAGCCAAGGGCGTGTACCTTGGTTGCAGTTCGTCCCTGGCTCTGGTCGGGGTCGTGCAGGCAACAACCAGTTGATGTTTCTCTCTCTCTCTTCCTCTCTCCCTCCCACTCTATCTGAAGATAAATGGAAAAATATCCTCGGGTGAGGATTTTAAAAAGTAATAATAATAAAATAAAATGTGATGGTTGTAAAGCAGAAATCTAGCAGTTATAGTCATGGAAATGTACATTAAATATTAATCAAAAAGATTTTAAGAAATAACTATAGCCCAGCCAGTGTGGCTCAGTGGTTGAGCATCGACCCATGCACCAAGAGGTTGCCGGTTTGATTCCCGGTCAGGGCACATGCCCAGGTTGTGGGCCAAATCTCCAGTGGGGGGCATGCAGGTGGCAGCCAATCGATGTTCTCTCTCATGGATGTTTCTATCTCTCCCTCTCCTTTCCTCTCTCTAAAAATCAATAAAGAAAAAAAACTTTTTTTCTAAAAAGAAGTAACTATAAGTGTACAGGAACATAGAAGAACACAAAATTAAAAAGTAATTTTTCAAAAGCATTACTAAAGTGTTTATACTAAAAGAAAGCATGATATCAGATTACCTTTTAAATAGAGTAGGTTAACAACATTTCTAAGCCCCTGCTCCAACTCACTGGATTGATAACGGCAACCCTTTCTCACTCAGTGGAGAACACAAACATAGATTCTTTAAAATGCTTTCGTGGGTGGACACTGAGCTAAATTATGCTGCCATAACAACCAACCCCCAAATCTCAGTGACGTCAAACAACAGAGATTATATTTTGCTTATGCTACATGTCCATCAAGGGTCAACAGAGCTACTTTGTTCACTGTGGTCTGCTTCGAACCCAGGCTAAGGCCAGCTGGGGCCAGGAGGAGAGAAGTGAGGAAGCTATGTATTGGCTCATAATCTTCTTAGAAACCGGAAGGGACACAGACCACTTTCAGTCACATTTCATAAGCCAGCGCACCTGGCCAAGCCTCGCTTCAGAGCAGGTAGGGAAGGGCCGGCCAACACGTGCTCCATCCCAGAATAAAAAATATTTCATGGAATTGACACTATTGATATCTGATTGAATGACAATCACAGATTAGCATTCATCCTTTTCTATTCAGTGTTTTTATTTCCTCCTCAGATAGGCCCTCAGGTGCTGGCCTGTTTGCAGATGCTAACTGGAATGTGTTTTTGAACTGCCTCTTCTTCCTTCTGGAATCCCAGGCATCTTGCTATCTGTGGATATCTCCTGAACTAATGACACAAGGAATTTACGATCGATTTCAAGGCATAATGCTGAAAGGCAGAGGCAACTGTTAAATTCCCAGGTAACTGTTTGTCCTAGGAGAAAGCCTGTCCCAAAAGTTAAATAATCTCAGTCTTTCTTGTGCTTCTCCATTTTCTTTATTGATTTTTAGAGAGAGAGAGATAGAAACATCCATGAGAGAGAATATCAATTGGCCGCCTCCTACATGTCCCCTACTGGGGATCGGGCCCACAACTTGGGAATGTGCCCTGACGGGGAATCGAACCAGCCACCTCTTGGTGCATGGGTCAACACTCAACCACTGAGCCATACAGGCCAGGCTCTTTTTTTAAAATATAAAAGAGTTTATCTATACAAGAAGTATTATGGTGAAAAGGGCTGTGTGGAAAATTAAGTGCCCAACCTTTTTTTTTATTCCTTTCCTTTAATCATCTTTATCTCCCAGACTTGTCCCATTGCCTGGGTTTTACTGATAAACTCAGAACTGGGCCTGCGCTTCTGGAATGCGTACTCCGATGTTTTCAGCAGATCATTTCTGCCACGTTTTGCAGATCAAGCACATGCCACCCACCACTCTGGAGCCAGACTCTGATGTCAACAGACAGAAGAAAGAATTCATGAAAAGTTCAAACTAGAAAATTATTAGAGTTAATATTTTCTTCTCAAAATTAAATAGAAAACGAAGACAACCCTCCTTTTTGTATTCACAAGGTACATGAGTTTTAGAACACACCAAAGTTAGAATTCACAGGACCTGCTAGTTTGTCATCTTTCTTACACAATACATGAGAATAAAAAGGGAAATGTAGGCTTTTTATCAGGCCAATTGAGGAACGTATTTGATGCATGATCTAATAGTAAATCACAATATAATATTTGCATTGACAAGCTTTTTAATAGTTTGTACTGTAAAAGTGATATATATTTATTGTGGAAATTTAGGAAAGTAATAAAAGGAATACAGCCTGGCTGGTGTGGCTCAGTGGTTGAGCGTCAACCCATGCACCAAGAGGCTGCCTGCCAGTTCGATTCTTGGTCAGGGCACATGCCCAGGTTGTGGGCCGAATCCCCAGTGGGGGGCATGCAGGAGGCGGCCAATCAGTGTTCTCTCTCATCGATGTTTCCATCTCTCTCTCCCTCTCCCTTCCTCTCTCTCTCAAATCAATTTAAAAAAAATTTTTTTTAAAGAATCAATCATAATCAGTCTACAAATAATGCTTATAAATAATAATTGCAGAAATAATTGGTATTGTCCTTCCAGCATGTTCCCTGTGTCTGCAGTGTTTACACAATTGAAAATCTACGGTAGAAGGTATAACTATTAGTCCACAAATGCAAACATACTTGAAATATTAACTTTTTCATTTTTCTAAGGTCCAAGTTAATTCTATATCAAGTCCTCAGTCTGCTTGGCAATGAAAATTTAATCTTGATCAACTTGAGACAAGTCTTGAGGTGTATCTAAGTTGACAGGGGTAATGTCCCATCGAGGCACGGTGGGTCCTCGGGTCATCTACATATCTGTCTGCTGCGAAGTTCCTTGTCCCTCATTCATTCTCTCTTTTCATTTTCCAAGCTTCTGCCTCGGAAACAGAAGCCCAGGACCCGCCAAAATCTAGCCCTTAGCAACTCCCAATTTCTTCTCTCTGAAATCCAGTGGTACCTTTTTCTTCCAGGTACAGGAATATGCTGGCTATTTACCTATTGCTTCTCAGCTCCAAACTCACCCTTTTTACCCTCTTTCTGCCATGCTGGGACTCCTTTGCCATCTGCCTTTCTGCGAATCCTGCCACTTGGCAGGGGCACAGACGAACGCGAGGCAGGACGAAGGGGGAAGCGGCTTCCTTCGGGTTCATTGCCCATCCTGTCAGCCTTGCCCAGGACTGGCCATTTGTCCCACCAACAGCGTTTGGCTTAGACCTCAGTCTGCCGCATGAGCCCCTCAGCAGTGCCAACAGTAGCTGGGCAGCGCCCCGCCCTCCCTGGCCTGAGCCCAGCTCCCCGGGCTGTCCAGTGATGGCAGCTCCCTGCTGTTCCTGTCTCCAGATTATCACCGCAGAGCCCCTCTGCCTCTCTTCGCCCCACCACGGCATCTGAAGAGCCAGTTTCCAAAGTGAAACCCACTCTGTTGAAATATCTAGTGAGATTTGGGTTTTGCTTACCAGGGGACCCTGCCTGATACCTGGGGGAGGCATTCTTCTTTCCCTTATCTTGATGTTTTTCCCTCAGAGGGAATCCCTCCATCAGTAACATCAGTAATGTTAGTGTCCCAGGAGCTCCTTCAAAGGTTCAAGAAATTGAAAACACTAAGCCAGAGACTCTGCTGTTCCTGTTCCCGCCCAGTCATGCTTTTCTGCTGGCACTGGGAGCACAGAGCTGGGCTCCGTGCTTGGCTGGGGAGGAGAGACAGGCGGATGGAAACATGGGAAATCGTTACTATGGCAAAAATGCTATGTAACTGCAGTACTTTTAAATAATGCTTTTTTCCTTCCCAGTTTCCATAAACATCTGGTATTCCCCCCCTCTGCTGAGCCCTGTCTAAATTGCAGACTCATGAACAACATAAATATAATTATTGTTTTCAGCCATTAAGTTTTGGAGTAATTTTTTACGCCCCTATTTTATCCGATGCTGATCCTGTATTGTGTGTGTGTGTGTGTGTGTGTTTACATAAATAGACAATGTTCAGTATTCTCTTCTGTCTTGATTTTGTAAGGTTAGAAGTTAGAATCTTCATTAACGTGGCTTAAAATTAGACTTGAGAAACTTCTGAAAAGCATTTAGTATATTTAATACACAAAGAGCTGAAAAATCAGCAGCTCACTTTTCTAAGGGTACATAATTTTGTTGAATGTATTGTTAAAATTCAAGTTACACTTTTTTCTTGTCCTGAATTATCAAGCAGTTGGACTTTTCCCCCCATTAAAGTTGATTTAAATACACAGGATTATATAGGTTATATGGGATTTAGTTCCATGGTTGCTTGAACCAGAAGAAACTCAAAACGGATGATCTGTGTTAACTCTACGCAACCATCTGTGCATTTATGAAGCTGAAAAGCAAGTCTGAAATTTTATGTGCCCTCTAAAAGATAAAATCTTTGGAGAGAAGCATGTTCCTGCCTCCATAAATAGTACACCAAGAGCCTATACATCATCTAATAACAATAATAAATATTCCTTAGCCAAAGACAACTACAAGTTTGTAATTGATTTTGACCATTATTCCACATTGAATAACGGCAGGGTGCAACAAAGCCAGAATGATGATATAGACAAATAGGCAAAGACAATTTGTAGTCAACTTGCACAGCATATGTAACCCTCCAAATGGCTGCAGATCAAGGCAGGATTTGTAAGGCTGAACTATAGCAAGTAGAGAAAGAGAGTTGATGAGGAAGACAAGTGAGCACTCTATTCCCCTACAAGGACGGCCTAATTTCTTCAAACTATTTACAATGACAATAGGCTGAACTAATGGCTTAATTGCATAAGAATTCAGCTTAGTTCATTGAAAGTCCCCTTGAAGAAGTGAGTTTGAGAATGGGGAATTCCATCATTGCTTAGAGGAAATCTTTAGTTACTGTTGGGGTTGGGTTCTGTCAAGGTGACTAATGATCAGGATTCCTGGGTTTTCTGAATCCCATTTGAAAACAGACTTTGGAAGCGCAGACTGGTTGGTGCTTATGGAGTTAGAACCAGGGTAGAGTGAGTTTTATGTGACTAGGAAGCCTGAAAAGGAGCCGATTCCCACAGGATGCTCAGACAAGACTGACCCCAGCCCCTTAGCTGGTTTGAAATTGCTACAGGCTAGAGGTAGAAGGAAAGACCTTGACTGGCCCACCCTACCTGTGCTAGGAGCTTTGGGGCAATCTAATCAAACAGATGCAATCTTAAACAGAATTACAAACTACCTTTAAAACTAGAACACATGGAATGTAAAATATATCCTTGGTATTAGAGGGAGAAAAAATGTTTTAATTTTTTCTTTTGTATTACTTTTTTTTATCAACTTATGCAATAAAGTGTGAAGATCCTAAGTGCACAGCTCGATTAATTTTTATAGCTACAGAAGCCCACGAAGCTAACACCCAGATCAAAGTAAGGAAACTCTTCTGTTCCTCTGGAGGTTCCCTTGTGCCTCTTCCAAGTCGGTACTCCCAAAGGTAACCATTATTCTGGCTTTCATTATTGTAGATTAGTTTCACTTGTTTTTGAACAGAAAGGGCATTTGAAATATTTAAGAAATATCAGTTTCTCATAAATACTTGTAGTTATTCATCTCCCAGAGATATCACAGATACTATATTTCTTTTTTCTTCCATCAATTTATAAATTTGTTCAAAATACTGTCTAGTACCAACTTTGTCCACCAGGCATGGAGAATACAATATTGGACAAGAAAGAATCGTTGTCTGCCCCCAGGAAAAACTGCAGTATATGAGGAGATACATACAAGCACGCAGGCAATCTTGCTACAGGGTGATAGGTGCTACAAAATGAGCCAGCGCTGGATGCCAGGAAGACAGAGTGCTGAATGTGAACTTGAGGACCAGAGGTGGCTCCGGGAACAAGTGACATCACATGTAGACTGAGACTGGAAGGGTGAGTAAGAGCAAACCAGACAGAGATGAGGAGATACAGAAGCAGAGGGAACCGCAGGAACAAATGCTCAGAGGCAAAAGCCAGCTTTGATTATTTGGGGAACTGGAAAAAAAAAAATCCAAACATTTCTTATAACTAGACAAGTGAACTGGGGTCAGAGCCTGTGGGACTTTGCAGATAATGTTTCAGAGTCTGTACTTGGCTTCAAGGGTAATAAAAGCCACTGAAGCAATTTCAGCAAGGAACTGCCATCATCAGATTAGTATTTGTTTTAAAGTGCTACCTATATGAGGAAATAACAGTATGGAAAGAGAAAGGGTTTGAAAAATAACTTTGTTTTGATGCTTTTGTGAAGGGTGAAAAACCTGAGATAGCTCTCCTCCCACCAGACACAATTTTTATGACACTTTTTTATATGAGTACAAGAAGCAAGAAAGTGTGCAACTAAATACACCCCAGGAAAGGGCTCTGCCTATAGAATTTAAAGTAACATTTGGATGATGTGCTACTTGGTTCTATCTTAGTAGAAAGCCACCAATGATAGAAACAAATTAAACAGTGGGCCCACAGTTCACAGCTGCAAACGCAGGGTTCACATCAATGTCCCTGTGGCAAGAATTCACCACACCTGCAATTCTCCATCTTATATATTAAACTTTATTTAAATTCTTATGTCTATATTTCTGTGATGATCATGATCAGCCTGAAAAGTCCTAAATTCATCTTAACTGACCTCTAATGTCTAAGCCTCCTCCTTTGAACTCCATGTTTAGATTAAGGGTCTGGATAATTCTTTCAAACACCTGCCCTGTTAACTTGGAGCTTGAATTATTCAAATGGACGTTCATGTTGATTAGATTAACTAAATAATCACCAGAGTCCCTCTCTGCTCTGTCATGGAGAAGCAATTTAAATGGTTAAATGCTTTGCTCTCTTGGTTACGATAAATTAAAATGCAATATAATCATATCACTTTAAGTTTTCTCTTCCTTACTTGAATGGGATCCATTATTGGGCCTCTTTACTTCATGCCCCATACTAAGAACTGCATAACATGTCTCTATAGAAATCACTGTCATTGAACTTTTTGTCATTATTGAAATATTTATACAATACTGACGTGTCTATAAAAACTATTATTTATTACCATGCTGATAAACTGTGAAACAAACAGTTGGTAGGTAGATAGCATTAGAAAAACCCTTGCTCTGGGAACAAATTCCATTATGATTTCATCCTAGGCACTTGTAATTTTTCAGACTTCAGTGATGGATATGCCTCTCTTCCTAACTGGATCATAAACTCTTGGAGGGCAAGTGTTAAGGGCTGAATTGTGTCCCCCCATCCAGATTCGGATATTGAAGTCCTAACCCACAGCACCGCAGAATGTGACCTTATTTAGAAATAGGGTCATTGCCGATGCAGTTAAGATGAGGTCATACTAGGTTAGGGAGGGCCTCTAATCCAATATTATAGGTGTCCTTAAAAAGGGGAGAAACTTGAACATAGACATGTATTCCGGGAGGGCACCCTGTGAAGTTATGCAGCCACAAGCCAGGGGACTACCAGAAGCTGAGAGAGGTCTAAACAGGTCTTTCCAGCACCTTCAGTGCAACCATGGCCCTGCTGACACCTCCATCTCAGACTTCTGGCCTCTAGAACTAAGATAATCAATTTCTGTTACTTTAAGTTATCCAGCTTATGGTACTTTGTTATGGCAGCCCTAGAAAACCCATACAGCAAGGATCATGGCTTGCTCTTTTCGTGTGCCCCACAGGGAGTTATTAATGTTAGACAAACTGAAGTTGCAATCATCGACCCCAGCAGATCTGAAGCTTGAGCCAACCAAGGCAATGATATACCTGGACATGGGACCTTGCAAAATGTCCTCCTAGTCTTCAGATATGTACTTGGGAATGTGCTGACATTGGTACCGGTTGCTTACACCTGGAGAGCAGACAGGCATGTGATCAGAGCATTCTCCCATTTCCTCCCCCACGTCCACGCTGATGTTTTCCTTCTCAGTCAATGTTTACTCCTTTGGTGATTGGGGATTCCTTATCCAATTCTTTAAATACCAACATATTTTGACAACTTCCAAATGTATATACTTAGGCAGGTCTTCTCTCATGAATCTGAGACTAGTTAATTCCTGGACTCTAACCAGACATATTTATTTGGATGTCCAATGGGTGGCTCAAACTGAAAACTGCCCTGGCCAGTTTGGCTCATCAGTTCTAGCATCGGCCCATGGACCAAAGAGTCGCAGGTTCGATTCCGGTCAAGGGCATGTACCTTGGCTGTGGTTCCTCCCCGGCCCTGGTTGGGGTCATATGGGAGGCAACTAGTCGATGTGTCCCTCTCACGTCGATGTTTCCTTCTCTCTCTCCCTCTCTTTTCCTTCCTCCCACTCTATCTGAAGATAAAATAGACAAATATCCTCAGATGAGGATTGAAAAAACAATTTTCTTCCTCTAAATATGTTCCCTTTTATCTTTCCAATCTCAGTAAATAGCAACCTTTCAAGTTGCAGGTCAAACCTGGCAGTGGCCCTTGACTCCTACGCGTTTCTCTCACATCACACATCCGGTCTCTCAAGGTGGCTCAACCTTCACAGTGTACCCAGAAATGCACTGTTTGTTTTGTCCTGTTTTTACCCATTTCACCACTACTGCCCTGGCCCCACCACCATTGTTCTCCACCTGCATTATCAGAACAGCCTCCTTCCTAAGTGGCTTCAATACTTGGCCCTTTACAGTCTATTTATGACACAACAGTTAGGATGATCCTGTTGCAACCAGTCATACTATGTCACTCCTCAGCTAAGATCCCCTCAGAAGCTTCCTATCACACACTTAGAAGAGAAGCTGAAACCTTACCATGATCTACAAGACCCGCGGCAACCTGAGTTCCTTCACACCTCTCAGCTCTTCTCCTATCGCCTTCCCTCACTCTGCTTCCGCCACATTGACCCTGTTTTACCTTGAACATGACAAGCACACTTCCTTGTCAAATCCAATGAGGGTATATTATTTAATGAAACTTTAGTGTTACCCATGATGTTTGTGCTTATGTATATCAGGGTCTATATAATATGTACTTCTTATTTTGGGTCATAGTTTCAAAAAAAATTTGAAAAATACCTGCTTAGACATTCACCTGAATCAGACTGCCCTTTCTAATGAAGAATTGAAAGCTCCACAAATTTATGTTTTAATATTCTCTGCAGTAACCTATTTACTATGTGTAATATTATTGAACACCAAAAACAAACAAAAAACATAATCTAAGTGCTTAAACTTCTGAGACATGAAGTTGTCATTAAGTAGGCAGCTTAGATTACTGGACACAGCAGATTTCCTTTTGGGGTCTTTATTCCTTGGATAAAAGGACTTTATAGAGAATTTCCCCAAAACTATGTAACAATTTAGTTTAGCATATTCCATCACTGAGAAAGTAGGCATGTTCTAACATTGATGCATGGTCGTTTGGAGAACGAGTAGCACATATTAATTGAAGACATATAGGAGAGAATAAATTTCCTAATTAGAGAAAACATACAAGAACTCAAGAAGTGCTTACATTTTTCCATTTTGTCAAGCATCCTGAAATAAGCTACAACCTTATTTCCTCCATATAACTTTATTTAATCCCTTCCAGAAGTTACTTGTGATTCTCATGATGGTATCCTTAGAGATTGCACAATATATATCACACAGCAAACTCCTGTAAGAAATGGAAAGGAACGTAAAGATTTGACTGTTAGAAAAAAGGCTCAGCCTAAATTTTGGATGTGGGTTGATTAGCACCAGATAAGAAAACTGCAGAGATCAGAATATGAAGTAGGAAAAGGGTGATAAGTATTTCGAAAGATGGTTTTGTACCATCTTGGAGTTCAGTTGATATAAATAATGTGAGAGCCTTCCGTGATCATTATTATCATCATTACTGTACTCATGTAGGAAATTATAGTTTATTTGGCATTTAATTCTTTATATTAATGATCTGAAGTTTCATGACAACCCACCAAGAAAATAAAAACTGAAAATAATAAATCAGCCAGCGGTACTTAAAAGCCTAATGAAATCCAAACATTTCCCAACAGAAGATGACTCAGTGACACAGAATTGGCAGTTGTTTGTTGTTAGATCATTAGTTTTTATTGGCTTTTTTTCTGATTTTAAGAAGGCATCTGCAGAACCCTCTTCTCTCCCCTAGTCTGCTTGGACTCATTTAAAGAGACCTGGACTGGAGTCATCAATTGAAAAATTGCAGTAGAAACATCGCTCAACAGCCTAACTACCCTTTTCCATTGGGTTTTATTTTGTGTTAGCTTTTATTGAAAATAGAGACCAGGCCACTGAAGCAGTTTTCTTTTGCTCCAAGAAAAGGTGAGAGGAAAATGCCACTTATCTCAAACATGTGTAAGGGAGGCACAACCATATTTATAATGACAAGTTTGTCCTACTCTAGGTGGGCTGGAGAAAATGTTATCTCGAGTTCATGCTCAAGTTGCTCCTCATCTAGCTGGTCTCTAAAAAATGAAAGCTTTGAACATGGCTGATAGTGCTTCTGGAGCTGGGAATACCTTCAAATGAGTGACATCTTGTCTCAGGGGATTTTCCTTTATAAGTTGGCCTGTCAGTGGGTTGGCAATGACTTTGACTTCGTAATGACCCTACCATTCTTTGCTTTTCCAAGCCAAGCACAGCTACTTAACATAAGAACTAAATGAATTTGTGCCAGTTCTGCTCCTAAAAATAATTTATTTTCTATATTGATTTGAGAGAGAGAGGAAGGGAGAGGGAGAGAGAGCGAAACATCGATGAGAGAGAACATCAATTGACCGCCTCCTGCATGCCCCCACTAGGGATTTGGCCCACAACCTGGGCATGTGCCCTGATCAAGAATCGAACCAGTGACCTCTTGGTGCATGGATCTATGCTCAACCACTGAGACACTCTGGCTGGGCTAAATATAATTTTTAAAATTACTTTATTGAGACTATAGAACATGTCATATGTTATCTTATGTAAGCTGTACAACAACCCTGTGGATGCTAATTTATTCATGCAATATCATTTATTGAACCCTATGAGGTACTTCACTAGACACTCAGAATGTGGTAGTGAGTGAGAGAGTTAGAGTCCATCCATGAACCTATACTTCAGTAAGAGGGCTGAGCAAATTATAATGAAACCAAACAAATGAAACAATTGTAAATTGTGGCAAGTGGTATGGGACAGAAAATAACAGAGGAGATCAAGAAGGGCCCCTCTGAAGAGGTAATATTTAAGTTGATCCAAAACAAGTAGTCAGAAACATATGATGGGAAGGGACTTCCTGTCTTAAAGTAAAGCCTTTGCAAAGGTCCTGAGGTAGGAGAAAGAGCTCAGTATATTAAGAAGCTTAAAAACCTAGGCAGTTGTAGCAGAGACAGCAAGGAGGGAAGTATTAAAAGATAAGGCATTTTATTTTGAGCAAATGAGCTGGTGTTTGTTGATAGATAAGAGAATGGAAATTCAGATGATATTAAGCAATACCTTCAAGGTTGAATAAGTAGTCAAACCCCCAGTCTACTAAACCAGCTCTGATTCCAACATTCTTTTTACAAAGCCAGGCTTAGGTATTCTGCTGAAAACCAGCTTTTTAGATGGTAGGAACTAGTTTGGGATCCCTTAAAATTGAAGCTCACCCAGATGTGCTTCCTGTCAGCAAAGCAAAAGCTTCCTCATGGCCACTGTGCAGAAGTAGCCACTTTATCCTTTCCAAGTGAGCTGCCTGAGAAGGCTGTCCACCTTGTGGAACAGGATGTGAGCTTTCTGTGCATCTAGCAGGACTGAAGAGTTGATGGTATGAAATTTTATACTTCACAGTCCAACCTCATAGGTTTGTGATGTGATAACTCAGGGATATTAAAAGACATGCGCAGATGGCCTTCAACAGTTACTGAGTGCCACGATTTTTTTGCTCATTAAATGAATTATATGTGTGCATATGGATATGTAAATATACACTCACAAAACCACACAATATTATTTTTGTTTTGAACCACAAATGCGTGACTATCTTTAAAAATGATATAGTCATTCAACTTAAAAATTTTTTAAAATAAGAGATTTGATTCCAAATCACCTAATTTTCTTTATGATCGAAGACTTATTTCTATTAGCTAAAGGTAGGCAATACTTACAGAGTCTAAGATCATGCAAAACACTTTATATATATTAACTTACTGAATCTTCTCACTAATCCTACATTGCGACATAAAAATGTCTGTTTCACAGGTGAGAAAACTGAGACTCAATGAGGTTAAGTAACCTGTTTCATATCACAGAGCTAGGAATTGCTGGTGCAGGGATGAAAATTCAAGTCGCTTTACACCTCACCTGGCAACTTTCCCAAGAGTTTTCAGAAATGTTTTCTTTTTAAAGAGGAACCATTAAACTGATGATGCATATTTACACTGCCATATTTCAAAGCATTAACTCCTCCGGTTCCTGCTTTATAGATTATAAATATTTCTGTAGAGGCTGTTTTCAGATTGAAAGAGGAAATCATTTAGGCCTTTTATTTAAACGTTCACCCATCCTTCGAGATTCATTGCCTAGGACATGCCAACTTTCCTCCTTTCATGAACTGAAAGATTTAAAAACGTCTCTCACTCAGTGCTCTTTTTTATGCTAGTGGAAGGAGGAGGAAGGTGACAAACAGACTTTCCCTTTTCCACCACGTCATTTGAAGGACAGGCCCCAGCACTGATTCCTCCATCAGAAATAAACACATTTTACTATATTTTCATGATGACAGCACTGAAAATAGGTAGTTTTTTCTTTCCTGCTGTTAAATCTGTAACTAATATTTTATGTAGCGTGATTAAGAGAGAATGGGTTAAATTGTATTAGAAAAGATTAGAAGAGTTATTTTACAGTTTATTAATATATGAAGTCTGACATCTCAAATTTTAAAAAAACAGTAACAAAAAAAGCCATACAGTTACTGAATTGCCAGAAGAGTGTGTGTGTGTGTGTGTGTGTGTGTGTGTGTGTGCGTGTGTGTGTGTGTGTGTGTGTGTGTGTGTCTATAGGCCACTTGTACTATAGTACTCTAGGATCAGAGATTTTTGTTTTATTTAAAATTAAAACAGCGTAGGAACCAGAAAAAAAATGGATGCACTCTTTTATACTCTGCTCATAATCAGTGTATGAGACTAGTCATATCAAAGTGTGACTGTTTTGATGTAAGCATTACTACTAGGCATGGCATTGCTGGTTTAGACCAGTGGGGATATAATACAAAAATAGATATTCTACTGTGACAGTTTGCTTTTATTCAGTAACACATTTCAGAAAGAAGCAGGTATTTGGCTTACCCTACTTCTACCCTATTTCCATGTAGGGCTTAGCTGCACCTTGGAAGGGGGAACAAGGGTGAAGAACCTAACAGCATGACTCAGGGTAGAAACTAGTGGTTGTAGACGGACAGCCAGGCCTTCAAGAAGTGGGTACTGGAAGGTACCTTATAAATGGAAGGAGAAAAGGAGGAAAAGTTTCACTAAATGTGAACAGTTTTTTATAAAACAGAATGGGCTTCTTTCATGAATATAATGTAAAACCAAAGAACAGGTGTTCTACTAATTTTGAAAAATGAGTTAGGGAAGGATGAATAAGCTTTGATAGCATTGCGGAGAAAAACCATGTATGATACGGGCTGTGGCTAGATGCAAAAAGGGAGAGAATTATAGGCATTTATATTTGAAAGGGATCTTACCCTATCATTTTCCCCATCTGTTTTATACTATCCCCAATAGGTAAACTTCCAATGTTTGCTTTAGAAAGCTCAGAGACCTTGTTCATCCCTCAGAAGGCAGACCCTTCTTGACTATACAATTGCAGTTGTTAGAATGGTTTTTATTCGTTTGAATTAAAACACCCATTGTTCTTAGTATTCATGTCTGGAAACAGAAAATAAATATTTATATATCCCTCTATAAAGCATGGTCACTGCTTTAATATTTGAATATACCCATCATATCTTCTTTAATATTTTCTTCTCTAGGCTAGATCATTTCTTTTTTTTTTTTTCCTAAACATTCCTCATCTGACATTCTTCCACATCACTCGTAGTGCTTTTGCCATCCCCAGAATGTTCCCTAGTTTGTTAGTATCATTCTGATGTCTGCACTCAGAATTAAACAATATGCTCTCGTTAAGCTGAAGGATACAAGAGGCAGGGTTGCTTAGGGCTGTGTTTTCTCTCACTTGCTATTAGGGATAAAGATAACGTTAACCACACTGAATCTGGACTCTTTGTCTAAAGGTATAGGGACTTCAACTACTGAAGTTTCCGATCGCAGACACGATTGATAGGGGCACATGATGAAAGGGGATGCTGAAGACTGCATCTCAGGACTCGTAGAGAAATGCCAGGCAATTATTCTGGGATGACGGTGGTATTACCTAGAGATGAAAAGAATGCTTTGGTTACTTTTATAGTCTTATTTAGAGTAGAAATTTAGGGCCCATAGTAGCTTTTAATCCCAGTCTTTTACTTTACCTTTTATCAACTTTATGTGGGTTAAAAGATGTGTCTCTAATCTATATGTAGAAAAACATACACATATAGCAAAAAAAAAAAATAAGCAAATGAAATGTACGAAGGGGCTACTGTTTACCAAAAACTTTTAGATATAAGAATATTGAACAAAGAAAACATTGAACAACGTGTGTTCAGGAACTGTATAATTCATCTATCTATCTATCTATCTATCTATCTATCTATCTATCTATCTATCTACATATGTATATGTGTGCATAGTATGTATATGTGTGTATAGTATATATGTATGTGTGCATTTATATCTGTGTATACAGATATGTGTGTGTATGTGTATCCTGCTTGTAATTAAGAACACTTAGACCATGGTGTAACTTGCCCAGAAAAAATAGTAAAAAATCTATTAGCTATATAAGCTTCTTGCCAAGTTATTACATGGTGGTATCAAGGGGATTTCAGAACCTATGTAAGGGTCTCCCCAAGCATATGGAAGAACTAATGTAGAGTACAATGGGACTATCAACCTTCCAAATCTAAGAACTATAATTCTATTAACTAAAACCCCCAGGCAAGTTTCTAATACTCAGTACTTATGTAATTAATTTTTTAAATTGTGTTCCGATTTATCTCAAGTTGCCTTCATTTAGTTTATTCATGCTAGTTTTCTGGCCAGTGTAGAGTATTTTGAATTTTAATTTTATTACATGGAGTATTGAAAAAATCTCTTTTAAGCATTGCGTTTCCTGAAAGTTTAATAAACAAGCATCCCCACTTAAATCACCAATAAAGTGCTAAACAAAAGAAAGTCAAGAACAGTGTTCAGAGGCATTTCATTAGAGCTCTCTTTCTGTCTGACATGGGTCCTCACTTTGTGGTATGCAGATTCAAATTAACCTCCACGCTACCTGGAGAACTGGCAATAAAGTTGACATGCTACTAGTCACCTGAGTGTTGACCTAGAGTTTCTTAAGTCTTCCACATACTTAAATCAAGATTTGATTCAATGGTCAATTGAGTTTCAACCAGGGTGCCAAGACTATTCAATGAGGAAACAATAATCTTTCCAACAAGTGGTGCTAGAACAACTCGGTATCTACATGTAAAAGAATGAACCACACATCATATAAAAAAAATTAGTACTGGATGGACCAGAGACCTACATATAAGAGCTACATGAATAAAACTCAGAAGAAGACATAGGCTTAAGTCATTGAGGCCATGGGTTGTTAAAAGTGACACAAAAAGCACAAGCAACAAAATAAAATCTCTTTTACAAATTTACTTCATCAAAATTAAAATTTTTGTTCTGCCCACAGGACCCCAACAAGGAAAAAACAATCTATAGAATGGGAGAAATTTTTTTGCAAATCACTTTGCAGAAAGGAGCATAATACTGATACATGTAGTACTTGAATGAACTTTGGAAATAGCATGCTACATGAAAGAAACCAGTCACAAAAGACCACACACTGTATGAGTCCATTTATAGGAAATGTCCAGAATAGCCAAATCTATAGAGGCAGAAGGATTAGTGGTTTCCTGGGCCCATGGGAAGGCAAAATGGGAAATGACTACTAATGAATACAGGGTTTCTTTTAGGAGTGATAAAAATGTTCTAAAATTAAAGGTGTTGATAATCACACAACTCTGTGAATATATTAAAAACCATTGAATTGCATACTTTCAGTCGGTGAATTATATGGTATGTGAATTTTATCTCAATACAAACACAGATCTGAGAGTCTTAGGCAGTGTTTTGTCAATGAAGAAAAAGAGAGGATGACTGGGCAACTTAACCATTTAGCCCCTGACAGTCCCAATTTTTAAAGAAGGAATAAAAAGTGTTGGATTTTAGTTAGCATTTTTTAAAAAATAATTCCAGGATAGAGAATTTCAAACATGTAGGAAAGGATGTGGTAAGCAGGAGGAGCCGAAGTAGGTCCGTGTTATATCAACACCATTTCTCTTTTTATAGATTGAGTAAATTAGGGGAGTTCTGTACACATAATGTACCCTGATTTCAACTAATAAGATTATAGTATACTAAAAGCATTTTAAAGGTGACACATTTCTGCTTGAAGAATATCTCATTCTAGGTAATACTTTCATGAGAACTGATAAAGAGCCTACTTCATCAGACAACATGTTTTATGACTTCCTTAATTAACTGGAACATGTGTGGCCTGCAAAAAGCTGATGTGAGATTTGGATCCATGAAGGTGCAAGACTTGAATGTCTAACAGATGTCACATTTTGCTTCTGGAGTCATTTAGTAGTTGACATCAGTAGTAATGAACAACATTGAAACAGAACATAAATTTGCCTATAATAAGGCCATATAATGCTGACTGTTACCAAAATTACAGTCCCAGAAATTAGCTTCAAGAGATTGTCAGACAGGGTTTTTATCCAGATCCTCAGAGGGTTTTTATCCAGATTCTCTCTCCCTCTTTCTCTCTCTCTCTCATCTATGATATTGCTGTATGAATTAAGCTTGAACAAAAAGAGAAAAACAACCCCAAATATAGACAATCACAGCCCTGGGACTTAAGGAATAAGTGAGTCTAGGGTGAGGTAGTAAAGCTGGTTTGCCCTGGGTTACAAGAGACACTTGTACTCATCTTTTCCCAACTCTGGGTTTAGTGAAGTCATTTTGGTAGCCTGAAATCATCCATGGTGGGAGGATTTACACCACAAAAATTGGCAAATGCTACAAATCTGGCCTTTATTTCCCCTGGAGAGCCAGTTGTGAAACATTTACCAGCACACCCTGGCAGGTCTCTCAGTGTTGTCCAACTAAAGTAGCGTAGGACAAGAGGACATATCCTCTTTGAATGTCAACAGCCTGCAAGTCATGGCACGCAGACACAAGGAAGAGAGCTGCAGGAATAGACTACATGAAGCAACACCCACATCCACGGTGAAGAACAACACCCAGTGCTTTTCATTAAACAATAACAGCACCCACTTTATATGAAAGATATATATTTTTGTAAAATGGTTTGTTTTTGATATATGATCACAGTATCCACTGCATTTGTTAAATGTTCTAAATTCCTTGATTCCTTAGGAGCAAACTTTGCATGGTTATAACACACAAGAATTAATTTGCCTGTATTCTTTAGGTGTTTTTTCCCCCCCCTGGGCTCAGACAGTGGCAGACATCTAGTCACTATCCAGCTATTAAGAGAACTTTCCTATGAACCGTGAGTGAATAAGTGAAACAACATTTGGATTAATAAGGATGGTTAGAATAAAAATGTAAAGTAAATATACTCAAACTAGATTCTTGGGAAGACTGAAAATGAAGTTAGGTGGGCATATGCTTATGCCCATGTACACTGTGGCCAAGAATTCCAATGGAAAACCAACATCAGTGGAATTGGATTTTGTTCCCCAAAATGCAAAGTCAGAAACAGCATGATCTGCTCTCTGTGGACTAGAATCCAGAGGCTTCTCTCATGGAAAGACAACATCTGTTTCAAGAAGTCCTTTGAAGGAAAACTATATAAACATGTGGGAATGGCGTGGTGTGTACAGCCCTTGCTTAAAGAGTTGCCAGAGGGCAGAGGAAATCAAGCCCCCAAGACAGAGGCCATTCAGTTACCTTGGCAGAGACAGCAGTGCCAGTTCCAGACTCTCTGATGTTTAACACATCAAGAGAATGAAGGGAAATAAGGTTATGACTAAAATTAATTCGCCAGTTTCTGGCATGATATTAATGGTTGCTTAGGTATACTTTGCATGTCAAAAATTAAAAGTTGAGGAAAACTGGAGGATGGAATTTGACAGTTCAGTTGAATCTTCCATAGAAAAACCTGTCCTCATAAATGGTCAACAAGAAAATTTATCAAGTCCAATACTGCATCAAATCTTTTAAGCCAGGGGTTCTCAATCAGGGGTCTTTGGATAGAATTCAGAGTCTGTGAATTGGATTAAAAAAATAAAAAAGACATCCTTATTTTCACTAACCTCAAATTGAAATGTCCCATTTCCTTCAATTATGAATGTAAGCAACAAACCACAGTGACTTTTACTATGATTCATCAGTAATGGAAATCACAGATATTTTTATATTACATTGCAGTAGCTGTAGATATATTCACATTCCACTTACTGTCATCACCATTTGGAAATTACAATTGTTATTAAACTTGCCACTATGTCTTGTTATATAAGGATTAGTAAAGAAACACACATATTCCTATAACAAAATTCGGTGTTTTAATATTTTGAACACTATATTTCAATATAATTGGCTTCCTTTGTGAGTCTGTGCAATCCTATGTGTTTTATTTTAAGCATTTTAAAACATACGTAATCCAGAAAAGGATTCATTAGATGGCCGAAGGTGTTGGTGGCTTGGAGGATATTAACAACCGCTGTGGGCAGAACGGAAGAGTCTTGGGGCAATGGGTCTTTCCTGAGGGCCATCCGTCAGGTATGTTAAAGGGATAAGCAAAGGGTTCCTAGACACCCAGATTCAGTTATAACATCACTTAAAGTTTGAAGACAAAGGTAATTTATGCAATAATTCCTGCTTAGAAAGAAAAATAAAATAAAAACAGCCACATTCCAAATCCCCAAGGAAGTTAAGGGAAGAGAGAAAGACCACTTAAATGTGAGACACCTTTCCTTTTGGGTCTGATCAGATATTCCTGGGTCATGGAGTACGTGTCTGAGATAGAACAGTGAATCATCTGAAGGCCAAAGCTGTGAGCAGAAAGCCTGACAACTCTGTGGCCTGTCAACTCTGACATTACTGTACTTTTCTGTTTGATCTGAGACAAATGACACAACCTCTGGTGATTCAGCTTTTCCATTTTCTTGGCCCCGCGTTCCATTCAGCTGGCCGTGCAGAAGTCCCAAGATAAACAGCTTGCTGAAAAAGAGACAGCATGGGTGATTTTTTTTTTTTTAAAGGAAAGACAATGCCAAGGATCTGCTTCCAGGCCTTCGCTGATGGCTTCACTCTAGCCTCAGTCCCCACCCTGTGTCCTACATTCATTCTTGGTTTCACTTTTAGCTTAGCTTTCTATTTGCTGTCTGCCCACCGTCTGCGGCAGTCAGAGAACCTAGCTCTGCTTCAAAAGGCTAAGGCCCTCAGAAGGGATGGGGGGGTGGGGAGAGATAAACTACAGAACTTATATGCATGTATGCATAACCAATGGACATAGACAACAAACCTGGGGATGGGGCAGGGGGGGATGGGGAGGAGGGCGTCAATGGGGGGAAAAGGAGAAACACCTGTAACAAAACTAAATTAATAAAAATAATTAAAAAAAAAAAAGCTAAGGCAAGGACATTGTTTTCACTCTCCTCATCATCCTTGCACCAGTTTTTCTCATGAGACCTTCCTTTCCCTCCTAAGAAAACCTACCATCAGACCATCCATGGACACTGGCGTGCAGCTCTGTGTTTCTCAACTTAAAAAATACAAGAAGCTTTAAAAGAAAAAATTCTCACTTCCCAAGAAATGAATGCCCATTACCAGGGCAAAGGAGTTTTGCCTTTCTAACTAATAAAAATATTTTATGATTGCAGAATTAAAAATACAGTGATGTGAAAAATATACATGAGTACTCCTATGGGTCTTTGGACCTCTGAGAAACACCAGTGCACATGCTCGATTACAACTTTCAATGTTAGCGTTTCAATGTGCATTAGAGTTTTGACAAAGATCAAAGTTTTAGGCAAACAGGATGAAGCCTAGATGATGGGATTTGGGGCATCACAAGTGGCAGGAGGAGGCAGTGGCAAACAAATTCTTTGGGACAACCTGAGAACGACATGACATTGTTAATTGCCAATTGTGTCTATTTTTAAGGCTGGCCTTGATGAACTTTCTGATTGAAGTAATTAAGGTAACTTTTAAAGTAAGGTCACTTTACTAAGTTGAGAGAAACCAGAGACCTCCTTAGCTACCCCAAAGACATGACGATTACAATACCAGTTCTTGCAAAGAACAAATTTAGAGTTGGTCGTCAAGATACCTGTTGATCAATCTGAGACTTAAATGGTTTCTAAAGATAATATTTAGTTTATCCATGGCAACTTTGAGAATAACCTCTGACATTATTAACCAGAAATCAATCCTTCTCATCCACTGTCCACTTTTTAAAAATTGGCTTGGAGATTTTTCCTTGGATAATCCAGCTCATCATATTTTCCAATGTGCACTGCAACAGAGCTAAAATGTTTTTTTTCTGTAAGCGTGCATCCTTAAATTTACATCTCTTTTCCATTTTCAGGCATAAAAACATTTTTCTTTCTTCCCATCAAACTCATTCTTATTAATTGGATTTCCACCTGCATGCCAGGCAAAGGAAAAAAAAATGTAGGGTTGAGCACAGGTGATAAAACTCTTCCAATCACAGCAAAGGGAAGAAAGAAAGGCCCGAATCAGAGAAACAGGAGTTTATTAAGATAAGACTCTGCTGTTAGCATAATGAGTTCTGAACATGTTATCACCTGGTTACCTGAGACCCATGCTGATCTACTGACCACGTGTATGGGATCTGTATATCGTTTACACCCACCTATAGTTTGTCTCAAACCCTGCCTCATGCTTCATTTGGGGAACTAAAACTATCCAGTGACCAGGCCAAACCCAATCTATTCATCTCACTTATTAGCAGATGAACATAAATGCATAGGAATAAGGAAAGCGACCATGGTTCCTGAAGCAGACTAGCATGGCTTTCAAGAGCCTGAATCACACCTCTTATTCCTAAGCCTCAGCAAAAGAGCCTGGCTCCCAGGTGTTCTGCTGAATGGACAAGTAGGCGTGGCCTCTGCCCTGCTGCCAACCCACCAAGCAGCTGAGACTTCTGTGGTGGGCCAGCAGTGGCCCGCCCACTGTGAAGGTGGTCAAGTCTTAGATTACTGTGGTCTTGCACAAATCAGAGATGCTCTCCACAGGCCATGCATAGGCATGCTTTCATTGCTGAAAAATTCACTCTGTTCCTTGGTATCAGGATAAAGTTGATACCAGAGCCTGGGCATCACAGTGACATATGGCCATATTCTTTGAAGTTAAATATACTCTTTCTCAACAGATTCACTTTGCTCTTAAAACCCAGTCATTTTGGATCCCAAAGGAATTTATTAGTGATCTGCACCAATTTGGGTTTTGGAGATGTTTTGGATTCCATAAACTCCCCCCTCCCCAATATGTAATAACTTACATTTGAACAATTTTTTTTTCTAAGCACCTGAAAGGTAAAACATTTTGTTCTAACCACTAATCATGAACTTATAAAACAGTGCATTTAATGGGCACTTGGATCTACCTAGTCCTCATTCATTCAGAACCTCAAAAAATTAAAAATGGAACTGCCTTATGACTCAGCAATTACACTGCTGGGTAGAATCTGAAGAAATCCAAACACTAACTTGAAAAGCTATATGCATCCCTATGTTCATTACAGCATTGTTTACAGTAGCCAAGATATGGAAGCAACCCAAGTGCCTATCAATAAATGAGTGGATGAAAAGTGGTAATATATATACACACAATGGAATATCACTGAGCCATAAAAAAGAATAAAATCTTACCATTTGCGACAACATGGATGGACTTAGAATATATTATGCTAAGTAAAGTAAGTCAACAGAGAAAGACAAATACCATATGATTTCACTTACATCTGAAATCTAAAGAACAAAATAAATGAACAAAGCAAACAGACTCATAGATATACACCTAAAACTAATATAAAATAATATTGAATGTCAACTCTAATTGAAAAGTAAACTTTATAAAAAGGTAAATGGGGGCGGGGGGCGGAAAGAAGCTTATTTATAATACTTTTCCCTCCTTTTATTTTACATTGTTCATGTCATTTATTTGTTGAAAAAAATAAAAACAAACAAAAATTTAGGCTTTGGTCCTGTAGATTTCCCACATTCTGTAGAATTTCACCTGATGATATACTTATGCTGTTATTTAACATGTTCCCATGTCCATATCCCCTCTATTTCCTATAAGCTGGCCATTAGACTTAGTAACTTAATAGAGGCACCATTTTATAGGTTATACTGTACAATTCATATAAGATCTCAAGAGGGACAGGATATCTAGTTGTCCCATTTTAATGATGTTAAGACTGATCAGTTGGTTCAAGTGTAAGCCTGATTCATCCTTTTTTTTTTTAATTAATTTTTTCCTTTATTGATTTTAGAGAGAGAGGAAGGGAGAGGGAGGGAGAGAGATAGAAATATCGATGAGAGAGAACATAAATTGGCCGCCTCCTGCATGCCACAACCTGGGCATGTGCCCTGACCAGGAATCGAACCAGCGACCTCTTCTTGGTGCATGGGTCGATGCTCAACCACTGAGCCACACCAGCTGGGCCCGATTCACCTTTTATAAACTTTCCCATCAACTTTTCAGCTAATGGTTTTGGGAACTCTGAATAGTCATGGCCTCAAGCCATTATTTCCTTAGAAGTTGCAAAATGATGATTGTCTCATTTTATTATTTCTTTTGCATTTGTTCATTGAAATTCTTCTAAAAAGAGTGTTTTCTCATCAACTATTTAGTTATCCTGAAATAAGAGTGTACAGGCAAGACAAAACAAACACAATTTTTTTCTTTTATTTAGTAGTTTTCAGAATGCATTGGTGTTTTAGCCACCTCCAATGACCAATGTTTTGTTTTGTTTTGTTCATACCACTAAAAACTCTTTAAATTTACAAATATTTGAAGTATTTCAGTAATTTTCAGTCAATATATTTATAATGCTCAAATCGTCTCAACTTTGGCCAGTGGGAACCCCTTCACACTGGGCCCTTTATTCTTTTGACAGCACCCCATGGTTTTCAGTAGCTTTCCTGACTTCTGTCACAACATGTCCCAAGACTGAGAATACATTTTCTGCCCAAGACCTGAAATCAGCCATTTGTCTAAGGAGCCCTAATTCCTTTGAGTGGAAAAGAGTATAGAAAGACCATAATCTGGATGCAAAGGATGTTCCTTGCTACTAAATTTCATTATAATTCATTGCACTATTTCTAGGACTTTTAAGTATACAGAACAAGAAAATGTGTATTTTTATTTTTTTAATCCTCACTTAAAGATTTTTTTTTCTCTATTTATCTTCAGATAGAGGGGGGTGGGGAGAGATAGAGAGAGAGAAACATCGACATGAGAGGGACACATCGACTGGTTGTCTCCTGCGTGATCCCGACCAGGGCCAGGGACAAACCACAACCGAGGTACGTGCCCTTGACCGGAATCAAACCCTCGACACTTTGGTCTGCAGGCCGACTCTCTAACCACAGAGCCAAACTGGCCAGGGCAGGAAATGTGTATTTTTAGAAAAAACAAACATGAGTTCATAGTAGTATTTCAAATTTAAATTGAATATCATAAGATTTATTCTTAATTTTTTTATTATATATTAATATCTCTTTTCACTTATGCTGAACAACACTGATTTATTTGCTTATTCATTATATCATGCAAGTTTCAAAATAACATGCCAATGTTACTACTAACAATAGGACTCTTGAATGCTGTTTATTTTGTCCATGAATGTACCCCATTCAGGATGGATAGTCAAAAACTGTTCTAAAATTATTTTAAATATTCCTTATCTGTATGAGTATGCTACCAACTTGACATGATTTTTACTTATAAAAACTTCTTTTTTTGTTAAATTTCACAAAAATTTATGTAATTTCAAAGTCAAAACTATGATATTGCATTATATCACATTACTATGATAAGACTATACATCCAGAAACATTAAGCTCATCTATTTTGTTTTCTTCCTCAATCAGTAACCATTTTTATTCATTTTTGGTTTGTCCTTCTATTGCTTCTTTTTTAAAATCTTAAAAGAAATATACATCTTTATATCTGCTTTTCTAATGCAAAAGGTAGTATGCTTACCCACTCTTCTATATCTGCCTGTCTTAACTTAAGTATCCTGGAGAATGATCAACAGAAATATATAGAGATATTTCTCATTCCTTTTTACATTTGCAAAGGACTCCAATATATGAAAGCATCATAGTTTATCTAACCAGTAACTACAGATGGATATTTGATTATTTCTAGCCTTTTCAAGTGGTTGGCCTTTTTCTCTTCAAAACTTAAGTATCCTTAATATATGGAGGGTATTAAATCTTTGTGATGTGTCACAAATATAATTTTGCAATTTGTCTTCTTACTTGGCTTGTGATATTTTTAGCCAAAGATTTTTTTTTTAGTGCAGTCAAATTCATCATTAATTCCATATTGCTTATGTGTTAAATTATAGAATAAAAATTTATAAAGGGATTCATCCAAGTCTTCTCCAAAGATATGTATGATTTCATTTTTACAAGCAGATTACTAATTTTTTTGGAATTTATCCTCATGTACGGTGTGAGGAATTGTTCCAATTTTATCATTTAAATTGGCTATCCAGTCATCTATCAAAAATATCTTCTTTCTGCCCAGCCGGTGTGGCTCAGTGGTTGAGTGTCGACCTATGCATCAAGAGGTCGCTGGTTCGGTTCCTGGTCAGGGCAGATGTGCAGATTGTGGGCTTGATACCCAGTGAGGGGCATGCCGGAGATGACCAATTGATGTTATGTTCTCTCTCACTGATGTTTCTATCTCTCTCTACCTCTCACTTCCTCTCTCTCTAAAGAATCAATAAAAGAAAAAAATTTTTAAAAATACCTTCTTTCTTCAATTTATTTGGAATGTGAATTTTAATCACTTAGTTTCATATGTATTTAATATGTTAAATTTCCATATGTAATCAAGTATATTTTTAGATTTCCTATTCTACTCCACTGGTATATGTGATTAATTTGAATTTGATTTCTCTCTTCCCTAACTCCCTTTTCCATTACAGAGACTAAAGATTCACACATTTTTTTAAGGTAGGAAGTATTTTTTTAAAAAGGCCATTACCTGCCATTCACAAGATAAATAATTTCTCATCAATATAAATTTCCCTATTGAAAGTATGGTGATTTTTCAGCATCGAATGATCCTCATTCAAAATCTTATATTTATCACTGAAGTATGCTATTCCTGAGATTTTCTCATATGTAAAGAAGGACCCTCCAAAATAAAGATCCAATCAAAACTACTTTTTACAACAAAACTCAGAAGTAAAAGTGCCCATTGGTTGTCTGTTTATTTTTATTGAATCTAATAATCTATTAAGACTGTTCCCAAGCAATATTGCAATAGTTATATTTAGATTTTGTTTGGTGATCTAAAATTAACCTAGTAGTTCTAACTTACCCTTCTGGAAAAACCACCTCGACTTGCCTCAAAAATCCTTATACTTTATCTAGAGGAGGGAAAATCTGATCTCTAAATATCAATACATCAAGGAACAGACACACCTTATTTTCCTTCTTTCCACTAAAAAAAATATCAATTATCAGATTTTGAAGTTAATATGTATTTAAAGTTGTTATGTAATACAATTAACATTTTTAATAATTTAGTATTCAGAGTGGAGATGCAAGATGGAAAGTCTGGATTTAAAAAAAAATTATATTAAATTAAGTATAAGATAATCATTTCAAATCATATTATTAGTGTACTCATGGCTAGGTTTTTTTCAATAGGAAAAAAACTCACTTATAAAAATGGACAAGAAATTCTAGGATGGCCATTTATGGAAGATTTTCTTTCAGCAATTTCCAAATTTGTTTTTAGATTAACTGCCCCATAAACCAGGCAAATCACACACCCCTAAAAGAAGAGATCTTGAATATCTTGTATGTAACTGATAGGCAAGAGGGAATATTTTCCGGCAGCAGTCATAATTTTTCCTTGACTGCTAACATCTGCTTGCTAAAGCTTGCACACATCCCCAGGGTGCTGGGGTTTGTAAACATTACTTGATGATGACATACTGAATATTATGAAAATGTGTCTCCCTCCACACCCAAAAGCCTCCAAAGAACATTTCATATTTTCAGACTGTGGTCAGCAGGCTTTTTGGGGACTATTTGTAGTTCCTTAACTGAAAGTTAAATAGGTCCTTTATTAAAAATGAATTCCTGGGCTATTCTTGTAGGAAACAAGATGGCCATATGTGCAAGGTCAATTCTGAAGTAAAATGCTACAGAAATTGGAGTTGTTTCTTACATCTCCTGATAGGAAATGCTGCAAATTATAAAAACAGATTATTTACTGAAATGAGCATTTAAATAGCCAGACAGTTATTTCTATGCTTTACAGCCCTCAAGACTCCAAACCACTTTTAGGAGTCAAAAATAAAACAACTATAATGTGTCTGTCAATTCTTGCTGTTCAAGGAATGCTCATTCATCTTTTCAGCAACACAAAGCATAAAATTTGATCATGAGAAAAAAAGATACAATACTTCTAAGAGAGTAAAGTTTACATGCAGAAGGAACATGTGAAATAAAAAGCATTCGTTTGACAGATCCAGTACTTTTCTGTTGACCGAAATCAATAGGACTGCCACACGCAGAGGATGTATGGCGGGGAAAGGAAATCCCACTTAACCTCAAAAGGGCCTCTCTATAATAAAATACTGAAGAAGCCACTGTGATTCATGAGATTATGCCATGTACATAATGAACATCCTACATGTAAAATTACGGGTGAACATACTCCCACCTCAAGTAGCAAATGAAAACAGTGAGGCAACATTCTATGGAAAGGAACGGATAATGTAGAGAAAAGAGAAAACTTGACATTGTCATAAAAAGAAGTACACATTTATCCCTTTGTTGTCTGATTCTTGTTTCTTTGTGTATGGCCACTGTGGAAGAAGGACATAATGAAAAACAGGAAAACTTACTTGGACACACATCACAGGAAGAAAACAACCAAAGGATGATAATAAAAAGAAAGTATTGATTCATTTAAATGGAAATGATAATGAATTTCCCTGGCCCTCATGTGTTTTCTCATGCATGATTTCCTGCTTTTCTTATACTTAAACTCATTGATTGACACAAATTAATTTTTATTAAGTCAAATTGCCTTAAACCGTCACATTTTGGTCCTCCAAAAATTGTTTTCATTTTTGCCCAACCAAAATTGAGCTGTATCACCAGCATCTAGAAAAGCACTTAATAAATGCACAATAGTTACTGCAGTCTTCCTATGCACAAATGTAATAAAGAGCAAAATATGACTTAATTAGTCTTTATCATTAGAGAAACACATCAGTGCTTATTGGCTAGAAGAAACTGAAGTTTCTTCAGGAAGTGGTGTTGGGTAAGTTCTACTGTGTAGTTTGATTAAACTACTGAACATACTTGGGCAGCTAGTGTGTGGCATGGTGGGGCTGGGCCCACTCCCACTGCTGTTCTGCTTTAGATTAGAGCTGGCTTCCTGGGCGTGCAACCTGTCCCATTCCTCAGGGCCCTGTGCTTAGGACCCCAAGCTCAGTTTAATGCTCTATTGTCTCCCTTCGAATATGCCTTGCTTGGGAACAAGGAGACCTGTATTTTTGTATTATACTGGGCCCTGAAAACTATGTGACCAGGTCTGCTGTAGGTAGTTTCTATAAAGGTTGAGTCAGAAAGAGAAGAATATTGTATGGATGACTAACACTCCAACATGTAGAAGACAGGTTAGGAGGAATTGGGGGCCTGTGTACTTCAAAAAATTCCACAAATGGAAACTCCCAATAATATTAATCTTTCTTATTTCTTTAGATTTCCATTGTCTCCCCTTCCCCCTCCCGAAAAAAAACTTTTAATGACTTGAGCTGTCACTGTGCATTTATCATGGCTGACTTTTTAGCTGACAAAATCGTAACTGAATTTCAAAGTTCCAATACTCTCTAAATCAGGGCAAGTTTTATTTTTGCAGCTCTCAAGAACCATCCACCTACTAAACATTTCAAAACATTCTAATTTCACTCAGTCGGTCACTCTTTGTAATGCAAAAATCATAGTACTCAAGAGAACTATAAAGTCAGCTTCTTTAGAAAAATGAAAGTCACATACTGGGGATTTACAAGTCTCTAAAGTCTGAAGACTGTAGTGAGACTCTAATGTAATGTAGACATTCCAGACACATTGCCAGCACTTGTATTATACTTCCTGTATATCACTACATGGTTCACAGAACATGTCCTTCAATCCATTAAGACATACCATTTGTCAGAACTTGAGCTCTTTATAGTTAAGGTTTTACTGATCAGGGAATATTGCCACTTCTTGCATTTAAATCTTGAAGACATTTACAATGCAGTAGTTTGAAGTTAAATATACATTTTTACGCTGCTGTCACAAGATGTAAGGTTGGACTGAGCTATTTTGGTTTGTAGTAAAAGAGTACATGGTATACTTAAACTCACTCATTTAGTCATGAGCATATTTCAAGCAAATTATAAATCATGTTCAATATCATCTTTTGTGATATGTTTGCAAACCTAAAACCATCCCAGAAAGAAGCAAATCCATAAGACTAACGTTAAAAGTGTATTAGTTTAATTAAACTGAATTATTATATTTCAAAAAAGACTTTAGAAGTGATTTCATTAAATCCATAATAATGCCTTGAGTTTGGTTGTGGAGGTGTTTGTCTTGGGACAGAGATTTTCTATCAACTCCAGTTGGAGAACTTTGCTATCATGGTTACCTTGATCACAAATTTACAATAAATCTTTATTGTTAATTACAATTCTTACAAATTGAGGAATTCTTATGTATGCAATACTGTACTAGTGACTTTATAGACAGCATTTTATTTAATTTTTATGATATTCTGTGGAACCCTGACCAGTTCTGCACCTGTCCCATGCCTCTGCCTGGCTTCTGGAATTGGACTTCATCCATACCACTTCCCTATTCTTATCTTCACATCTCTGCATTGTGCATTCTCCAACAGCCCCAGCAAATCTGAAGGAGTGGTAACTTCAGGAGCTGTACTCCAAATTCTGTGCCTTGTCAAGTGTCACCCTGTCTATAAGGCCCTCCTTCCTCCCTCATACTCATCTAATGTGTCCTTCTTCAACATCTGGGTTAAGTCTTTCTTCTTTCACAAATACTATTCACACTCACTTACTATGCATTCCTGGTGTGGAACTTCCCCAGGATACAAGTGGGAGCACGACAGGTAGGATGCACAGCATGAATCAAGGCAAAGAGGTAGGAGTATGGGACAGGTAAGGAGAAGAACGAATGGGTTGGTGTGGCTGGATTATAAAGTGACAGTTGAGAGTAGAGAAGGAGAAGGCCAAAAGAAGAGTTAGGATCAGAGTGTTAAGGCCATAAGAATATAATTCTTTTTATAGACAGTGATAGCCACTGAAAGATTTTATAGCAGAGGAGAAACCCCATCAGATTTGTGCTTTAGACAGGTCACTGGTGGCAATAGGTAGAGGATGGATTGGATGGTGAAGGGGCAACAATGAGAAGGAAAAAATATTAAAGAAGGCCATCAGCTAAGTCAACAGTTTAGCTAAGAGACAGCAGAGAGAGAGAGCCTATGTGCCCTAGGATATATGGAGAAAGAACATTCCAGGTAGAAAGAACAGCAGGAACAAATGCTTTGGGGCAGAAACATGCTTGACATATTGGAGGAATGCCAAGGAATCCAGTATGACTGGACCAGTGGAATGAAGGGGAGAGTGGCAAGAAATGAGGTGAGGGAGACAGAAGAGCCAGGACCAAAATGTGAAGGGCCACATAAGCCTCTTGCAAGGATTTTGAATTGTACTCCCAAATTTTGAATTGAGGAAGCCATTGCAAGGTTTGGGGCAATCAACTGGGATGTTCACATTAAGTTTTTAAAGCATAACTGTTGTTACTATGTAGACAATTAGCTATAGGCAGGGTAGATAGGAACACAGGGCTATTGTGGTATTCCAGATAGATCATGATAGTTGGTGGTTTGCACAAGGGTCTAGTGGTGAAGGTTGTAGAAAGTTCTAACAGACAAGATTTAATGATGTGTTAGATTTGGAGTGTAAAAGACAAAGAGGAATCAAGAATGACCTCAAGAGTGAGCAATTATCATCAACACTGGATAAGGCTATAATAAAAAAAACTGAAAGAATTGTGAAAGCCAGACATGAGATGTTATTTGTACTAGTGGTTACTCAATAACTGGGTGAATGAATGAATAAATGAATGAGAGCTGTATGCTAGTTGTCAACTCTACCTTAGTTATAAGGATATGCCTCATACTATTGAATGAATGAATGAATCTGTCTTTAATAGGTAACCATAGCACCTTCTTTTCCGTGCCTCAGGTTTCCTGAGTATCGCATATCTTCTGGTCCTTGAAATAGCAGGCCTACCCTTCTCCCCACTGCCTTGTGCAGAATCTGGAATGATTTACTCCAATTTGCCATGTCTGGGATTTGACTTCCTTCTGGAGAGCCCGATACCCTAACTAGAATAAGCTGTGTTGTCAAACTGTTCCTAAACTTAATTTTCTTAAAATCAATGGGTACAAATGTATTAAAAGAAGGGGTAGTCATGTTTTAGCTTTACATGAAGTCACACACATGGGTTTCGGTAGAAAATGGTTTCCTCAAAGACACAGAGTCTTTTGTTATAAGTTTAAATTGATAATTACCTTTTTCACTAGCAGATGAGAGCTCTACGTTGCAGCCAGTACCCTGCTGTGCATGTTTTCAACACCTAGAAGTATAGTAAGCTTCATTCTATGAAAATGAGCTCATTACTGTTTAGTTTGTGCTGATGCTCAATAAATGTATAAAGTGCTTCTCTAGGTTTGAGGAGAATTTCATGAAATTGCGTCAAGAATTTTTTTTAAGACAAAATTTTAGGTCTGGCAATATTCAAATCAAAATCTTTTTGCTCTCTTTTATTTTGAAGTCAGGTCTCAAGCTGAGCAAATTATACAAGTTAGTATATATACACATGCTGAAGAAATCCTCAGCTAAATTTAGAATATTAAACATGTAACATTAAAACTAACATTTAAATCAATATTATATTATAAACCAACATTATAAAATAAATCATAAAGCTGAATAATAATAATCACGGTAGTTATATTTTTAAGCTTGCCAGACACTGTTATGCATTACCTCATTCTTTAAAACATGCATCTTAAATCATGTAGAAAAGTGAAAAAAATTAATGCAATTAGATTTATTCTTTTTTTTTTTTTGCTTTCATTCTAATGTTAATATTTTTGTGATGAGATCAAATCTTATCCTTAGGGTTGATTTTATTATGTCTTTAGAGTAAGTTTTATTGGCACTAAAATTATAATAAAGTAACTTAAAGATGTAAAGCTACTGGAAGAAAAAAGGTCCCGGTATTAAAAAAATATTTTGGAAATGGGAACAGTAAAATATCAAAATTAAGTACATCTCAATATTTTTAGTTGAACATTTGAGTCATTTAGGAAATAAAAGGGAATAAATAAAATGATAGAATAAACTTACTAAGTTTTACCATTTGAAACTATCTACTTCATAGTCAAAATATTTTCAATGGGCCATTTTTATATTCCTTTGATGTGAATTCCAGAAAGACTAAATGGAGAGACAGCAGACAGCGGCCCCATAATTAAAACAATAATGGCTATGAAATTCAACCTCTAAAGTATTTTTAGTGTGAACTTCCCACTGTGCAGACGATAGAAAATCACAAATAACACAGTTTGATTTCGATCAGCCAGGACTGTTCTAATCAGCTCAAACTTCAATACCGTTGACCAAAGTCCAAGTTTTCATTCACTGTTAATCACTGTGTGCCTCTTTTGCAGATTTGTTCACTTGAGGATGTAACCTTTAAATGAATGCCACTTTTGTAAATGCCACTTAAGAGGATCCTTCTAAAAGCCACAGTGAGATGCCACACTGGCCTTCTTGTTCGATTTTCCCAAAGCTGATTTCCTTAGAGGCAATGGGGAGTGCCGTCTGGCATCAAAACCAAAGAGATTCCTGGGGTTGTAATACCAAACTCTACCTCTAACCACATGCAACCTGTAAATTTCCTCTGTGTAAGATTTCACAACTTGGAATAATGTCTGTATTTATGTGTGCCCTGTGGAGTATAAAGTCCCTCTGTGACAGGATAGCACCTTAGGATATGTGAAGGAAGGAGATTCTTAAATAATTCTAAGCACCATGACTAATTAGCCAGCCCCATCCCTGAGAAAAGATACTGTAAATATTATGTTTTGGATTTCAGTTGACATGTTATAGGAGTGGTTCCTATTCTGGAATATTGTGTTCTGATTCCAGGACCTGGATGCTATGTGATTCAAAGAAGGAGCTTTATTATTATTACCTTATTTCACTCTTGATTTATGAAAACATCTGAGCTGCTTTTTGTGAAGTGAGTAAAATTTAAGCCTCCGTAGAGAAAGTAGGACATGAGAATGTTGAGTTATAAGAACAATACTCACTGTTGTTATGTTGCCTATGATGGTAACTTCCAGATGCTTTGGGGGAAGTGGGAGGAATTCACAGACACTGAGAGCCTTCACCGAACACCTGCACTAGTTTAGATTACGATGACACAGCAGAGATTTCCTACCCACCACCTGCAGAGATGACTAGCTTGCTAGTCAAACCAGATCTTTCCTTTGGCCCATATGCAGCCATTTAAAAAAATTATAGAAAAACCCATTAATGTCTGGTTTAAAGGAAAATTTTCAATTTGGAATGTGAAACATAATTCATTTTTCAAAATACTGTACTTTATTTGTACAATCTTCCCTGAAAACTTGGAATCACAAATCAGCTTGGACAGATGCTCAGAGAGAAAGAATTCTTAGCTAATGGCTTGAGGTTCTCATCTTTATTCCCTGAACTTGTTTTATAACCTGGTAGGAGCCCTCCTAACATGTGAAATGTATAGGAAATGGGGATGAAGCCCACAAACCCCATTCCAAACCCAAAATCCAATCCTTGTGTTAATAAACAGTAATTATTAATTAAATATATCTTTATTGGGAACTTACTATGCTCCATCAACCCTAGTTATTCAAAATATAGAGTTGAATCAAACAAATGCAGTCCCAGCTGTCACAGAGCTTAGGGTTCAGTGGAAATGACACACAGTCACTGATTAACTATTAGTGTGACGTACGTAATGATGGAAACATACAGGGACTGTGGCCAAGAGCAATGGGCTAGGAGACCTAAACTACAAATGGTGGGCAGAAGCGGAAGTCCCTAAGGACTTCTCTGAGGAAAGAATTCCAAGTAAGGCTGAAGTTCCAGGCAGTCAGAGGAAAGAGTGAGAAAAAGAGATGGAGAGGGTACAGGATGATGCTAGAAGCATAGGAAGGGTCTGTAGGAAGCTATGAAGAGACTAAGGGAGCAGTAGGATATGATATGATTATATATATATATACATATATATTACTATATATATTTAAAGATCACACAGCAGGGGGAAAAACAGGAGGGGACTGAAGGTAATTAGATACGGAAAAATCTGTGAGAATACTATTGCAGGAGTTTCAGTGAGAAATGCTCATGGCTTAGCCTAGATGCACATTTAGAAAGGTTTGATTTTTCTCTGAGATAAATTAAATCTTGGGGACACTGAGCAGAAGTGAGACAGTAAAGAAATAGAAATACCAACCTGCAAGCAAATTCACAAACATTGGAGGTTGGGGTGTTAGGTGAAACCTGACCTGTTTTTTAGTTTTGGCTGAAGTTGGCACTATCATTACCACCTTCCTGAAAGAAGAAGAACTTGCTATCGCGACAAAAATTGCCACCAACACTTTTGATTAAAGAAAGCTGCATTTATTTTGATAAAACTTTTCATTTTATTTCCATCTTACCTTTGATCTGACTCCTGTCAGAACCTTTCTTTCACAAGAGGTCTTGAATATTACAGGAAGCAACATCTGTAATTTAAAACAAAGTGGTCTAGTTTGGGCTAGTAATTACTTTAGAGTGGGTTTCCAAAGATGGATACATCTATGGTAAATGCTGTACCATTGTGCCTTCCTTCCCTGCTCAGCTATCATCCAGCTAGCATACCCCACCACCACCAAAATGCCTGATTCCATTCCTAACCTATGTTTAAATCAAAGCTATAGATGATAAAACTTATTCACAGATATTAAATAAATTCACTAAAATATAAGCTCTGTAAGGGATTTTTATCTGTTTCTTTTTACCCCTGTGTACTCCAGAACTCAGATACTCAATAGTCACTGAAATAATGAAAATAATGTTGAATAAAAAATATTGACGTAATTCCAAATATTGCACCTTTCATTCAATATCCAGAGCTTACTAAACTTAGAAAGTACATTTTCTTTATAAAAATAAACTGAACACTATCTTTTTGGGGGAAAAAATAGTTGTGTGATAATAAAGACACCCTTTAATACCTAGCACAATGTCTTACACAAAACATTAATTAAATTGTATTATTATACGCCACTCCCAATCCCTAGAATTTAGGTCCTCCTCTGTGCTGTCCTACTACATAATTCTTTCTTTTTTTCCTTAAAATTTTTTTTTCAATTTTTTAACTTATCTTTACTGTTGAATGTCTTACAGATGTTCCTCATTTTTCCCCCATTACCTCCCTCCTCCCCATTCCCACCCCCCTCCTGCCTTTCCCCACATTGTTGTCTGTGTTCATTGGTTATGCATATATACATAAGTTCTTTGGTTTATTTCTTCCCACCCCCCCTTCCCTTTGAGGTTTGTCAGTCTAACAACCAATTTGTACTTCTTAATCCCTTCACCTTTTTCACCCATTCACCCAACCCTCCTTCCATCTGGTAACCAACAAAAATTCTCTGTATCTTTGAGAATGTTTCTGTTCTGCTTGTTCATTTTGTTCGTAGATTCAACTGTTGATAGATATGCACTTATTGCCATTTTGTTTGTTCATATTTTTTATCTTTTTCTTCAAGAAGACCCTTCAACATTTCATATGATAATGGTTTGGTGGTGATGAACTCCTTTAGCTTTTCCTTGTCTGGGAAACTCTTTGTATGGCCATCGATTCTAAATGACAGCTTTGCAGGATAGAGTAATCTTGGTTGTAGGTTCTTGCTTTTCATCACTTGGAATATCTCTTGCCACTCCCTTCTGGCCTGCAAAGTTTCTTTTGAGAAATCAGCTGACAGTCTTATGGGAACTCCTTTGTAGGTAAGGGACTGCTTTTCTCTTGCTGCTTTTAAGATTCTCTTTGTCTTGAACCTTTTGCATTTTGATGATGATGTGTCTTGGTGTGGGCCTCTTGGGGTTCATCTTGTTTGGGACTCTCTGTGCTTCCTGGACTTGTATGTCTGTTTCCTTCACCAAGTTAGGGAAGTTTTCTGCCATTATTGTTTCAAATAGGTTTTTGATTTCTTGTTCTCTCTCTTCTCCTTCTGGCACTCCCAAGATGCGAATGTTGGCACGCTTGAAGTTGTCCCAGAGGCTCCTTACACTATCCTAATTTTTTTGGATTCTTTTTTCTTTTTGCTGTTCTGATTGGGTGTTTTTTGCTTCCTTATATTCCAAATCGATGGTTTGCTTCTTAGCTTTACCTACTCTACTATTGATTCTATGTAAACTATTCTTTATTTCAGTTAGTGCCTCCTTCATTTCTAACTGTGCCTCCTTCATTTCTGACTGGTCCTTTTTTATGCTCTTGAGGCCCTCACTAAGTTCATTGAGGTTCTCACTAAGTCCACTGAGGTTCTCACTAAGTCCATTGAGCATCCTTATAAACAGTGTTTTGAACTCAGCATCTGTTAGGTTGCTTATCTCCATTTCACTTAGTTCTTTTCCTGGAGTTTTGTTCTGTTTTTTCATTTGGGACCTATTTCTTTGTCTCCTCATTTTGGCTGCCTCCATGTGTTTGTTTCTATGCATTACTTAGTGAGAGGTGTGGGGCTAGCTGAGACCAGATGCTGCTTGTTTGAAAGAATTTAGGAAAAGCTGAAGCAGGATCCAGGACAGGCCAATCCTATGGTAAAGCAACTGGCAACAGCTTGGGTGGACCTGGAAGTTGCGTGGGGTGGGGCCTCAGGGAATCACCAGGGCGGGGCAAACAGTGTGAGCCAGGTTGCTGGAGTCCCAGATATGGCGGCGTCTGGCCCAGGGAAGGGCTCACCAAAGGAACAAAGGCCTCTGATAGCACGTCTGTCCAGGAGAAAGCTGCCTCTCCAGCCCTCGCTCCAATGCCAAACAACTCAGTTCTTCCCCATATGACTCTGGTGCCTTTCAAGCTGCCTCCCCCACGCTGGAGCCTGGAGGGAGCGAGTCCGAGTAAGTCTGTGCGCGGGCCCTTTAAGAGGAGCTGCCGGGGCTCTAGCCGCCTCAGCCTCAGTTCCCGCTGGTTTTTCCAGCCAGAAGTGATGGGGACTTCTCTTCCTGGCACTGGAACCCTGAGCTGGGTGCCTGGTGTGGGTCCTCAGAGAGGACCTTCCCAGCCGAGGTGTCCTAATTTTTATCCGCCACACGTGGGTGTGGGACCAGCCCGTCACGCCTCCGCCCTCCTACCAGTCTCGATGCGGCTTCTTCTTTAATTCCGTAGTTGTCGGACTTCCATTCAGCTCGATTTCAGGCGGTTTTGAATGATGGTTGTTCTGTAATTTAGTTGTAACTTTGATGTGGTTGTGGGAGGACGCGATACCGCGTTTACCTGCTCTGCCATCTTGACCGGAAGTCCACTACATAATTCTTTTACTCTCACCAACCTATATTAGTCCTGACTCTCTCTCCACAAAATAGTTTTGTTTGTTTTTTGTTTGCATACCTTTTCTTATTGTGTCCCTCAGCATAGAATTGTATTTCTCCCTACCTGCCACCCCATTCAGTATGTTCTCCATCCTTCAGGACCAGTTCAAAGACCAGCTCTGTCAGCAAGTCTTTCCAAGCAGCTTCTCACCATATCTCGATATACCCACTCCTCCTCTTAAAAACCTGAGACACTTTTGTCTTTCATTTTTTTCCCCATGAGACTACCTTTAAAAAAAACTGTTTGTGTACCTATTTCACCCTGTTGTATAATTCAGCATTTGCTAAGGAAAACCAAACCACGCTAGGTATTTCTAATAGAGGGGGTTTAATAGAGGGGATTTTTTATGTAGATGATGAGAGAGCAGACAGAACAAATGGTTTTAATGAGGCAAGCCAGAAGTTGACAATAGCAGAAAGCCCTTCCCACCCTTGTGGATGGTGAAACATCTAGAGAAGGTGGTAAAGGTGGTATTGCCAGAACCCAGAATCCAGAATCCAGAGCCATCTGACCTGAGGCTAACTGGCAGCATCTGGAATCACAGGGTGGGGTGGGGGGTAACTGTCTCCCAGAAGCTGTAGCAATAGAAGTGACGTAGCTGCAGCCAGAATTGTCTCCCAATTACACCCAGTTCTCCTCTTGACCAGGTCTTCAATGCCTTCCTTTAGCCAAATCTACCATAAAAAGGGTTCAAGGGAGCCTACGAAATGTATCTCTCTGCCATACAGAGAAGAGCAGGGGAAAGGTGAGGAATGAATATGAGAGCAAACAGGCAAATACACTGATCACTATCTTTTTGAGGAAAAAAAAAAAGCTGTGTGACAATAAAGACACCCTTGAATACCTAGCACAATGTCTTACACAAAACATTAATTAAATTGTATTATCATATTCTACTTCTAAAAAGGAGAATATCATTCTATACAAAGTTGAAAATAAGAATTTACACATGAGGTGTTATTTAACCAGTAATTCCTTCTGCACATCTATTAACCCTCAAAATAATTTTTAAAGCCCATGAAGCCTATTTTTTTACAAGTAGAATGTCATTAATGCTTTAACACTTCACCTCTAATAAGTCCTGCCTTTCTCTTTTTCTTCTGAGACTCTCCTAGCTTACTTGATTCACCAAAGCTGAGGTCCTAGATCTAGTTTGGGTCTTGAAACCCTGTGAAAATCTGATGAAACTGTCAATTCTCTGCTGGGGTGGGGTGGGGTGAGGAGGAGCGTGTATATTTGTATATGTACTCAGAATTACATACAGTTTCTGAGTGTTTGCACAGCCCAAAGTCTGCCCATTAGTCTCCTACACCACAGACAGTTGGAAGCCTTGATATTCACCTATGAATCAAATGAAATTTATAAAATAACACATAGCATGTACCTGATGAACTATCTTGGTTTTCCTCAATGTGGTCACCATTAAGTAACCCAAACAGATGACTGGAGTTGGAAAAAGTATAGTCTAGAGCCTCAATGTCTTCTCACTGGGGATGAATTTGACCATCAAAGGGCATTAGACAATGTCTGGAGGCATTTTTTACTTTTATGACTCAGGTACGGGCATGTTACAGACATTTAGTGGGTAGAGGCCACGAAGTTGCTAAATATCCTACAATGCACAAGACAGCCCCCATGACAAGGAATTATCCAGTCTAAAAGGCCAATAGTGCTGTGGTTCAGAAACCCTAATTTTGAGTAAGAGCCCTTGTATTCTTCTACTGTTCTCAAAAAGATCACATTAATTTACAGTGTAAGATACACGTTCCATTTCTTTGAGAAGCTATTATGCTCCAAAATATAGGCATTTATATCTTGCTGACATATCCAATTAATCATAATTTACTTATGTCTCTGAGATCTAAGGTTCTTAATCTTTTATGTCAACTCTGTCACTGTACCTTTGGGATTAGTCTATGGCCTATTAGATGGTGAACAATGAATTTCTATTATGCTTAGAGAAAAACCACTCTCTATACCAGGAAACCAGACTTTCAGGAAAAAATATACCAAACAACATAAAAATAATATCTCTAAAATCTTAACTATACAAAGATTAAGAATATCAACTCAATGTACACCCAGAGTGTCCAGTACAAGTCTACATTGTCCTTTTCCCAGACAGCTATGCGTCAAAAACCCCAGACTAAATACTCCCAGACCTCAGGCCACACTCCAGTAATCCCACATAGACTGGAGTGAGTTCCCAAAGTTGTTGGATCCTTCAGCAGGCTGCCCCAGGAAACCCATTCTGGCCTACTTCAAAACAGGTTTGTACTTCAGGACTAGGCTGATTCTAGGGGAGTAGTCTTTGTGCTGGTGGTACATCTGATACGCACACCTACTGAATCAGAATCAGGGCTTGTACATCAGGGGAGAACCACAGTTCTAGAGAGTATAACCTTCCATGGAAATTTGTCCAGAAATGACTGCGGTAGAAATTCTCTTCTAGGGAAGGCCAAGAAACAAGATTTCATCAATATTATATCAGAACTCTTGCATGTTGGTTATGCTTTGGAGACCAAAGAAATTCTAGAGCTGCCAGGAAGACCCTGCAAACCCCGGGGTCCCAGGTGGGCCTAGTTCCAGACCAACTATAGAGGACCCAGTGTTTTGACTCCCTCCAGCATCAGACTGGTCCTCACAGACCCAGCTTCAAGGCTGGCCCCAAGACTCCACATTACTGGCTCTCCCCAGTGCCAGATTAGCCTGCAGACCTGTAAGACCAGCACCTAACTAGTCTCAATACCAGATTGGTCCCTGTGGACTCAGGCGCCAGCCTCACCTCAGCTGTCTCCTGCACCTGGTTGGTCCCTGTGGATCCAGGGTCCAGGTGGGCACATGCAGTCCTAGGTCCCAGAACCATCCATATACAGACTGAAGCACCAGGCCTATTCTAGGGAAGCCAGGCTCCAGGCCCACCCCACCTTCCCCACGGCAGAGTGAAGACCACATCCTGTAGCCTAGCACTATCTAAAACTCTGACATCTGGCCTTCACATACCTTCTCTACTTTCCCTCACTATTTCTTGAATACCTGTGCTTCTCTTTCTTATAAGTTTTTATCTCTGTGTTGTTGTTTTTTAAACTAATACTTTCTCCTTCATCTGAAATACCCAACTTCAAATATCCTTAATGCACTTATTTGAAATGCCCCCACTTACATGAAGCCTGACCTCATTCCACAGTCAAAAATTCCCAATCCCCTTTTGGAATACCTAATGAACTTCATAAGTTTCACTAAAAGTACTTTTCACATTCTTTCCTCTTTCATAATAACCCATACATCTCCTTAATGACCGATTCATCTTGGTATCTCCCACAAAGCCTACTGGCACGGTGCTTTTTACAAAGTACGTGTTCCTAACATTTTGGTGGAGTGAAGACTGACAGTAAAATATTGCTGCAAACCTGGGTAGCTGCATCTACAATATTTTTGTATTTATCTACTGAGGTCATTCCTTCTGGGTCTTTAGGATTTGGAAGAATAAAATGTCAGGATAAGTGAAAATCAAACTGAAAACTACGATGAAAAAGGTAGTATTCTGTGTGGACAGTAGAAAAGTTATTTTACTTAACCCATTGTCATATGAATTAACATGACCAGCTATTGTTCAATCACATATTCAATTAAACATTAATCTAGGTGCTGCTGGGACTATATTTCATAAATGTGATTGACTTCTATAATCAATTGACTTTAAGTAAAGGAGATTACCTTCAGCAACCTAGGTGGGCTTGATTCAGTCAGTTGTAACTTCTTAAGAACAGAATTGAGGCTCCCCTAAAAAAGAAATTCCACCTTGCAGAAGAGAGCAGCTTTAGCTCACACCTGAGGGGCCCTGCATGGCAGCCTGCCCTGTGGATTTGGGACTTACCTGCTCAGCCCCCAAAACTGTATAAGCCAATTCTTTGCAACAGATAAATAAATCCTTCCTACTGGTTCTGTTTCTGTGATGAAAGCCTGACTGATACACACACAATGAAAATTTTCACCCAAAATTTTTGAAAGGACAGTTAGTGATTTTATATGTATGTATGTGTGTATACATATTTCAGATATAATGTACATGTATATATATACATATATACACACATAGTACGAATTAAAACAATATGGGATACTTTTTGCATAACAATTAAGCACATTTTCAAAATTATGGTAGAGCTCAATGTGATTGAGAATGCTATCAGACCCTGGATGACTGCTAATAAGAATGCAAATTGATTCAGCCTTTCTGGAAAACAATTTGGTCCAATAAAGTCTCAGGCTCTTTCATCTAAGAATCTCTTAGGCACATGAAGATTTGTGTACAGGTATTTGCAGTTTAATATTATTAATAATGAAGGAAAGTTACAATCCATCTAAATGTCAAATAATAAGGATATTATCTTATCCTTAAAATGGGCTGTTATGCAGATATTGAAATAGTCTTGAAGAAAATTTAGTGATATGAGAAAATGCTCAGAATATCCTTAGGGAATGGATTATAATTAGGGTTCAACTGGAGAAGCAGTACCAATGGCAGGTATATATATTAAGAGATTTATAACAAGAAATTGGCTAACATGGTTGAAGTCTGAAAGCCATAGGACAGGCTGTCAGGAAGGAACAATTGTCTGGAGCCCACAGACATGGACTGAAGCAGTCGTTCACAGACCGGGTCTCCCAGTCTCTCTCTCTCTCTCTCTCTCTCTCTCTCTCTCTCACAAGCCTCAGCCCTACATTTAAGGCCTTTCAACTGATTAACTAAAGCCACCCAGATAATCCAGAGTAATCTCCTGCACTTAAAATTAATTAGAGACTTTACTTGCAAAATCCCTTCACAATACTTCTTAGTGCTTGATTGCATAGGTGGAGACTGGAGCTGGGCCAAGTTGACACATCAAAAAAGCCATCACATATATAAAATATGACCCCAGTTTTGAAAGAAACAAATATAAAAATAAAAACAAACATGGGAAAGAAGGCTGAAAAGAAACACCTAAAAATGGTGAAAATGTTCATTTCTGTGTACTAGTAAGATAATGGAAGACTTTATTATTTCTTGTATCATCCTGCCTTTCTCAAAATAATTTTTTAAATTTATACAGCAGACATTTGCTTCCTCACAGTCTGGAAGCTAGAAGTCCATGATCAAGGTATAAGTAGAATTAGTTTCTTCTGAGGGCCTCTCTCCTTGGCTTAGAGATGGCCATTTTCTCCCTGTATCTTCACATGGACATCTCTCTGTATGTGTGTATGTCCTAATTTCCTCTTCTTGTAAGACACTTGTCATATTAGATTAAAGCCCACCCTAACGACTTCATTTAATTTAATTACTTCTTAAAGACCCTATCTTCAAATATAGTCATATCCTGCATTATTGTGGGGTTAGAACTTCAACATGTGAATTTGGGGCATAAACCCAATTTATCTCATGACACCAAGGTTGGTGCCTTAGTCTGTTCTGGCTGTTGTAATAAAATCTCATAGGTTGAGTGGTTTAAACAACATTTATTTTTCTGAAGGCTAGAAGCCAAGATCAGGGTGCCAGCATGGGAGGGTTCTGGTGAAAGCCCTCTTCCTGGTGTATAGACAGCCATCTTGCTATATTCTCGCATGTTTGAGAGATTATCTCTCTGGTGTCTTTTCTTATAAAGGCACTAATCCCATTTATGAGGACTCTATCCTTATGATTTAATTACCTCCCAAAGGCCCTACCTCCAAATACCATCACATTGGGGATTGGAGCTTCAACATATGAGTCTGGGGGAGACAAACACTTAGTCTATAGAAGTTGGTAACTGATTGAACAATGAATGCAAAGAAGCAGCACACAATCTCACCAAAGCAGGACTCTGAGACCCTATAAAGATGGTGACTCTGGGCAGTTAGAAAGAGGTACCTATTTAGTTAGGAAGAGGAACTCTATTTTCAACCTGCAAAATCTCAGTTGAGATTAGGACATTTAACAACAGATATACTGAAGGCAAATAAAGAGGATGAAAAGTCTAGGCTGAAAATATCCTAAATGTGGACACCATTTATTTTAGAACTAATAAAAACTATAAAGTTAATTAACATTCAAGGGAAGGAAAATGTGTTAGACCCTTAGAAAATAGTCTATATATTTTCTAGAACTATGCATAAATACCGTAGTTGAAGAACCAAAACCAATTTATGATAAACAATTAGTCTAGACGCTAAAAAATATGATTAAGCTTGTAATAAAAAGAAATTAAATGAGCAACACTAAAAAACAAAAGGGCAGTTTGAAACCATAGAGACAATTATTTTACGATAAATACAAATTTCAAAGCTAACATGAAAATGGTACATAAACTGAGTTTATACTCAAAATAAACTAAAAAAAAAAAAGACTATTTCCCTGAATATAAGAATTCTATCCACATTTTAGAAGCAACATAACAAACAGAAATCCATAAAGTGTTGGTGAATAATAACTCTGAGGAAAAGCATTACATGGTCTGACATTACTTATTAATAAAGCCTTTCAAGTGCCACAAATAGTCAAAAATTATAAATAAATATGTAACATTGCTAATTTAGACAGAAAAATATGGGATTTATAAATTTTAACAAATTAAATAATACTCAAGGCCATAAAAGAAAAACAAAGAGTAAGTCATCACATAGTTAATCAATACCTCTTAGTATATTTATTCAACGATCAGCTAAGTGAGTTAGATTGAAAAGCATCAGTCATCATCTCATGGGCAATGAATCTCAAAACTTGGTAAGGCTCACTCAACTCAAGACGGGCCAAAGGGTGGGCTTTCCAGTTGGCTCTTAAAAAGGGGACATGGGAGGGGCTAGGACTCAATTTGTTTCCTCTAGAAGGTGACACATCTCACTTGGGTGATCTCTTACTGACTCAAGGAATGTGAAAGTTTCCAGGTGATTTGGTCTTCTTTGATATTAACTACTGATATTTTGACAAATTTTAGATTAGCACATTAACATCATCCTCTGTGTTGTGAGTGTAATGAAATAAAAGAAAAACAGATTTTCTCTAATAAAAACAAAATATTTTTCTCATAGTATAATTGACTCTCACACAAGCCAACTTCAGTTCCTCAGTGAATTTAGATTATAAAATGTCACAGCTGGAAGAGATTTTAGACCAACTCCCTCTGTTGACAGATGAGGAAGCTGAGGGTACAAGAGGTGAGGTAACTCACTCAAAGTCACCCAGTGGGTGGGGACAAAGGCTGGACTGTCATCTTGCCCCCCTGTGCAGTTTTACTATGCACCCTGCCTTCTTACTTATTACTTGCTTGGGTAAAAAAAAAAAAAAAAAAAAAATTTAACCATCATGAAAACATAAAAACAAGAAAAAATACTGTTGAAACTAATAATTTTTAAAATTGTAATCATTTCTTTAACTGTATTAATGTAATTGTATTTAAAACTGCTGTCAAAAACTGTGGCCACCAGATACATATGGCTAATGTGCATTTAAAATGTATCTAGTATGATGGAGGAACTACATTTTTATGTTAATTTTAATTAATTTAAAATTAAAAACATACTTGATTAAGTTATTGAAACTTAGAAGGTAGGTTTGGGACAATGCGAATATATGAATCTACTTTTCTAACTGTAAATTTTATGAAGCCCAAATGAAGATCAAGTATTTCCAATGAAAATTGAAATGTAGTGTAAGTAAAAAATATACACAGGATTTCAGACACTTAGTATAAAAAAAGAACATAAAATACCTCACAAATAACTTTTATATTGATTATATGTTGAAGAGATAATAGTTTGGACATATTGCGTTAAATAAAATTATATTGACATTAACTTCATCTGTTTCTTTTTGCTTTTTAAATTGTGGCTACCAGAAAAATTTAAATTACACATATGGCCTCATTATGTTTCGATTGGACAGCAGTGATATAGAACCTCAATTTTCCCCCAAGTTTATAATAAAGTTTATCTAATCACATTGAGGTAGGTACATAGAACAAATGTCTGCTGCTCCTCGCTCTGGATCCCTCTGTCAGTTTCTGAAACATATCAATCAGAAATGAACACCTGCAATTTGGGATGTTGGCTTTGTGATGTACTCCTGGTGAAACAGACACTTGTAGGGAATTTTAGGGGTTTGAGAATAAAAGAGTAGTTGAAGGAAATCATCAATACCCATGGGATCTATGTTACTTCCCTGTTATCACACCACACTGGAATCACTGATGTAAATCCCGAAGATGTGTTCTTAATAGTGTCTGAGCCCTCGGCGTTGTTTCATTGGTGAAGATTGTGGAGACTGTGCAGCTGCTATTGGGCTTTTCCCTTACATAGCACATTCCTTAACACCACCTTCCCTTTCCATCTGGATAACTAACAGACTTCACACATTGAACTAATATTAGGTTTCATAGCATAATTTCATTTAGGGATCATAACTGAAAGCATTGTTTGTGTTCTTGGCCCATGACATATCAGATATATGGTATGTCCCTCCCAGTTGGCAGCCAAATTTTTCTAATACTGGACTTTGGTGTCCCTTTCTGGCAAAGCACAGGCTCTCTCTGACATGCCATCCCATGGGTATATCACAAAGCTTCGTTTCAGGCACTCTGAAGGATGTCTTGACTACCTCCTTTCTCTGCACTCAGATGTTCTTTAGATATTTGTTATGGGCTGAATAGTGTCCACTACAAAATCCATTTGTTAAAGCCCTAACCCCTAGTATCTCAGAATGTCACTGTATTTCAAGATAGGGTCTTGAAAGACATAATTAAAGTAAAATGAATCATATGGGTGGACCTTAATCCAATATGACTGGTGTCCTTATAAGAAGTATCGCACACAAACATGTACACACAGAGGGAAGACCATATGAGGACACAGAGAGAAGGTGGCCATCTGCAAGCCAACGAGAAAGATCTCAGAAGAAACCAAACCTGTCAACACCTTGATCTTGGACTTCCAGATCCAAGAAAATAAATTTCTGTTGTTCAAGCCAGCCAGTCTGTGGTATTTTGTTATGGCAACGCTAGCAGATTAACATAGCATCCTTCTTAGTTACCCTTGATTAAGCATCCCTTTTCTAAACAACCATCAAATGCCTTTTTGTTCGATGTCACTTTTGTTTGTCCTTGAAAATAAATCTGTGTGTCCACTGTTCTAAGGCACTATCCCTGTGGTGTACCTCAGTTTCCCCCAAAGTGAAGTTCATATGGGCCACACAGTCTACTTTTCATGTTTTTTACTTTTCATGTTTTTTTTTTTCATCCTCACTGGAGGACATTTTTCCATTTTTTATTCAGATAGATTGGGAGGGAGACAGAGGAAGAGAGAGAGAGAGAGACAGAGAGAGAGAGAAACATCGACGTGAAAGGGACACATCGAGTGGCTGCCTCCCGCACAACCCAACCAGGTGCCCTGGTTGGGCTGGGGACAAACTGCAACCGAGGTACGTGCCCTCACCAGGAACCGAACCCGGGTCTCTCTGGACCGCAGGCCGACGCTCTAACCTCTGAGCCAAACCGGCCAGGGCATACTTTTCAACGTCAGACCGTCCCATACGTTCTGTCCAAATTTGATGCAAATCTCTCTAGCCAGTTTTTCATGATGTGTTAAAAAAACAAACAACAAAGTCATTTAAGTTTTATAGAATTTGCTTAGAGTCTAAGAAGCAGCCTTGGGGAATTTGGGAAGCAGTGAATAAAACAGGAGGAAGGCCTAGACAGGATTACTGATCCAGGTTGAAATGTGTCTGTGTCCTTATTCCCTTGACGGTCTTGGGGAAGCTGTCTCTCTCCTGAGTCTCTGGTTCCTCATCTTTAAATTAGGGCTACCAGTTCCTACCTCAAAAGGTTACTTTGAGAATTAAATGAGATAACATATGATGGGCTCATGACAAATAGTACCACATACTATATATTAATCCCCTGGTTCCTAAGGGAGTGAAAGTTCCTTTGAAATATGACAACAGATTCTTTTTCAAAACAAAAACCACTACCACAAATGTGTTTTATAGTTAAAGTAGTGGAAGAAGAACATCTGTTAATGGTGTCCTTTGGTGAGAAAACCTTCATTGATATGCTAGGGCAATGATGTAGCCCTAATTGTCCCATCAATGCAGTTAGTTGGAAATACATCATCATTTAGCTTCCCTGGAAGGGAGGGGATCGCTGGTGAGCTCTTGGAGGGGCCTCAGAACAACCAGGCCTGAATTTTGATTTCACTTTGCCACAGGACTAGGCTCTGGAACACTTGCTTGCTTCTTTCCTTTTTTTTTTTTTTTTTTGTTTTGCTGATCAAAAAAATAATGGTAATGCTTGTTTCATTAAGAAGAAAATTTATGCTGAAAAATTATACACAAGAAGTTTTAAACATTATACCTAAAAAATTCTTATTTATGCATTTACACACATACACTCACTCATATCTACCCTCAATAAGTGGGAAATTTTCCACTTTCATTTTAGATTCAATTCAGCAGACACATGGGCACTGGCTGTAGGCAAGTTTCTCTCAGGTTTCTGAGTAGAGAGAAGACAAACAAGTACATTGGACACAGTCCTTGCCCTCAAGTCCTGGCCGCAACACCGCTATTAAAAATGGAATTTGAACTCAGCACCTCACATGATGTTAAAGCTGGTAAAAAGGTGCTGGGTGGACATTAATGGACTGAACAGCCGCTTGCTCCTCACATCTCTGGTGTAGTTAACTGGTGCTGGCGAGACTCTGCAGTTCTCCCAGTTTGATTGCTTTTGGGAACCTGTCCAGGCCATGAGGATGGTCCCTCATTAAACTGCATGACTCTCACACCACACTGTGCTTCCTACTGGTGGGACAAACCTGGATGTTAGACCTCCATGCTGTGTCTGTTTTCAATCCATACACTCTTCAGAAAAGAAAAGAAATTAGTCTATCCAGATGTTTTAAACAATAACACATCCACAAGGTGATATTCCACCAACACAAATGACAAGAAATGTCAAGTTCATTTATGTATTTTTTTCCATCCACTTTTCCAAGATTCAAAGGAAACATGACTCCTAAAAGCACGATATAATTAAAATATAATCCTGTTAAATGTCAATATTTTTTCACTTCTTCCTTAAAGACATTAGACTAGAAATAAAATATTTTTATAAGAAACAACTATTAAAGGTATAACTAAGTGCTAGGGGTGATATGGAGATACATAAAAGGATTACTGTAGTCGAATGGGTGGGAATTACTTTGTATATTATGTTAGTTTCCTAGGGCTGCAAAATGCTAAAGGCTGGGTGGCTTAGACAACAGAAATTTATTTTCTCACAGCTCTGGAAGCCAGAAATCCAAGATCAGGGTATCAGCAGGTTGAATCACTTCTGAGACCTCTCTCCTTGGCTTGCAGATGGTTGCCTTCCCTCTGTGCTCCCATGTGGTCACCTCTAGGTCTGTGTGCGTTCTAACTTTCTCTTCATGTAAGGGCACCAGTCATTTTGGATTAGGGCCCACCCATATGACCTCACTTAACCTTAATTACGTCTTAAGAGCTCTGTCTTCAAATATAGCCACATTGTGAGATACTCAGGGTTATGGTTTCGATGTATGAATTTGTAGGGGGACACAATTCAGCCCACAACAGACACACATGGAAAGATCTTGGCACTCACTTAGTTAGTGATGACATTGTGTTGTTTTTTTAGTTTTTTTGTTTTTTCCTTTATTGATTTTAGAGAGAGAGGAAGAGAGAGGGAGAGGGAGAGAGAGATGGAAACATCGATGAGAGAGAACATCGACTGGCCGCCTCCTGTATGTCCCCCCATTGGGGATTTGGCCCGCAACCTGGGCATGTGTCCTGACCAGGAATCAAACCAGCGACCTCTTGGTCGACACTGAACCCCTGAGCCACACCGGCCAGGCAGTGATGACATTGTTGATCTTACATTCTGGGCCATCATTACTCCTTGTTCAAAATCATTCAGATTGACCATGAGGGGCTCCGATGTGGTGTGGCTACATTCTGGTCATTTTGGTGATACAGGCAGAACCACATTCAGACTGTTTCTTACTACTTTCCACACTCCCCTGTACTCTTTCCCTAGCAAAGTGGATGTTTCAGTAGACAACTGGAAGTTCTCCATAAGGAAGGGACAGGTGAAGCTGGAAGAACAAGGTTTGGCTTTGGGAGTATACATCAATGACACCTGCATTCTGCAGAGGAAAGACCAAAGAAGAAAATGTGAAACCTCCCCATGTATACTCTTGATCCGTCAGCAATTTAAAAGAACTTGGAAACACTGGATTAAAATGTAAGGCATTTTTATATGTGTATAAACTACAAGTCCCCGGTAGGGAAAATGAGTACCTCTTCTCTCACCCATCCAAGTACTCTGAGACCCATCCCTCCTTCAGACCAGGAAGGACATGAGAGTGCATCCAGTTTAACCAGGTGGATCCTACAGATGAGGAAGCTGAGACTCCTAAAGGAGAAGCTTGCCCAAGGTCATAATCATGTAACACAGTCAGGCTGCAATTTGGATTCACAAGCCCACACCAGTACCCTTCTCACCATGTCATATTGCCCCTTGCTCTGAAATGCTCTAAACCTGATAACTTTGTTTCTGGAGGTGTTTTGTTGCAAACTACCAGCACACTGTCCACATTGCAATATATATTTATATATATTTTGATACAGTATGGCATAATTTTATATATACTATGAGTAATATGTTGTAAATGATTATATATATGTACTGTCATCATTATATATATTATATATAGTAGGCAAAAGTAGGTTTACAGTTGTGAGTTTATGAAAGTTTATTCTTATTATTATTAATTATTGTATTATTTATTTGTAGTATTTGTCTTTTTCTTCTCATGATTACTGTTATTATTTCATATCTTTACTTATAATTTATCTTTTAAGTAATGATGGTTGGTAATTTAACCTACGTTTGCCTACCCCTGTATATTAAATATATATACTGTATAATATATAATGATCCTCTGGGTCCTTTATCCTTTGGTTTTATCCATTAACCAAGTACAGGAGAGCAGCTGAGAAATGAGAACGTAAAGTCATCGGATCACTGTAACACACAATCACTGCCAACTATAAATGCCTTAATAAATTCATGGTTTATATGTTTGAAAATTCAGCTGGTTCAGTCTTGTGTTTTACATAGACATTACTTCCTTTCAGTCATGCTGACGGCCAAATTTGGTTTTAACACAAGCTATGTAATACTGAAACATCAGGATCATGAAACCACCCTCCAGAAGATCTAAGCACATGGATTTGGGGCAGGCTTACTTCAATTAGCCCCAAAATGATAGTCTATCTAAATTTCTAATAAAAACCATGCAGATATTTGTTTTGGTTATTTTTCAAAAACTGAGTTTTTGCCATAAAAAAGACATTCCAAGAATAAGAAATTCAGGTGTATATGCGCCATAGCTTTTTTATCCATTCATCCACTGATGGACACTTGGGCTGTTTCCAGATCTTAGCTATTGTAAATAGTGCTGCTATGAACATGGGAGTACATGTATTCTTTCTGATTGGTGTTTCAGGTTTCTTAGGGTATATTCCTAGAAGTGGGATCACTGGGTCAAATGGCAATTCAATTTTTAATTTTTTGAGGTAACACCATAGTGTTTTCCACAGTGGCTGCACCAGTCTGCATTCCCACCAGCAGTGTACTAGAGTCCCCTTTTCTCCACACCCTCGCCAACACTTGTTGTTTGATGATTTGTTGATGGCGGCCATTCTGACAGGTGTGAGGTGATACCTTATTGTTGTTTTAATTTGCATCTCTCTGATAATTAGTGATGTTGAGCATTTCTTCATATGTCTCTTAGCCATTTGTATGTCTGTTTGGAGAGGTGTCTATTTAGTTCCTCTGCCCATTTTTTAATTGGGTTCTTTGTCTTCCTTTTGTTGAGTTGTATGAGCACTCTATATATTTTGTAGATTAACCCCTTATCTGCTGTATCATTGGCAATGGAGTACTATGCAGCTGTAAGAAAGAAAGATCTCTTATCCTTTGAGACGACATGGAGGGACCTCGAGAGTATTATCCTAAGCGAAACAAGCCAAGCAGAGAAAGAGAAATATCACATGATCTCACTCATTTTTGGAATATAATAAACATAACAGTCTAGGGAACAGGGTAGACCCAGAGATGTGAAAGTAGGGTACAGACTGACAACCCTCAGAAGAGGGGGTGGAGGGGAAGGGAAGAGATAAACCACAGAACTTATACACATGTATGCATAACTGATGGACATGGACAACAAAGCTGGGGAAGGGGTGGAGGGGAGGAGGGTGTCAATGGGGAAAAAAGGAGAAAAAATTAATTAATTAATTAAAATAAAATAAAATAAAATAAATAATAGAAGAAAAAAAACAAAAAAGAAATTCAAGTGACTATTAATAACACTTCTCACCCCAAACTCTCTTATAATGGTTTTATCTTTTTTTTCGTCAGTTATGAGACTCGGCAAGATCCAGGCTCATGCTCGGAGTCAGCCTCACTGTCTGGGCTGTACTGTCTTTGCTTTGCTGTGCTTTGTCCATCTGTAAAAGCTTATGGATTAAACTCTACTGGCTTGAAGCTGAGTCAAAGGAAAAGTCTACACTGAAAAGTCTACATTTAATACAGTGGGAAATGCTCACTACAATGAAACAGAAAGCAAAATGAGCCCGATTCATTTATTAATTTCTATTTCTTTAAAATATTTTTAAACATTATACAACCCGTTATATTTTCCCACAAATTACCAAATAACCATAAAGTGGCATCTTGTGGTGATTAAGAGTGTGGTCTCGGTAGGCAGACCACCTGAGGCAAGTCCTGCTACTACTTATTTGCTAATTTAAGTCTGTGTGACTCAATTTTTACATCTCTACAATGCAGATTATCCTAAAGCCCTCTTTTTTGTTGGTGGGAAGATTAACTGAGTTAATGCATGAACAGTGCTTACAACAGTTTCTGACACATCGTAAGCACTATACATACATAAAATTAATTGATAAGTAATTTAATGGACAGTCTGACATTTGAGCTTTAATGAGGAATCTTACTATCTTATTTTCTTATTGCATTAGTGTGAAATTACTTATATACAGACTACAAATTATCCTCACTTAAACTAAAATGAATTTAAGGGATTAAAGTAGTATATAATGGCCTAATATTCTACATCTGGCCTTCCCAATAACAAAAAACATTTAACACAAGATGCAAAAACTGTGTAGGTTTAAGCACTTGGAGAGTTGGGTAGAGAAAGAAAGAGTCAAGGGGAATAAAGGCAATTAAGGACAGTGTGTGTGAGTAGCTACCAACAGTCTCTGGGGGTCTATTTACACAGTAACCTCAAAGTACACCTCCTCAGGTTCTAGGGTACATGTAGTTTCTCAAAGCTGGATTTCATGAAACCAGCTACTGCAAAGGAACTTCCATGGAATGACTGTTGGGACTGAGGCTATTGAGTAAAATACCAACATGTTGGGAAATACATTTGGGAAAGACCCTGATTCATAAAATTAGAAAAACCACACTCTGCATATTTATTATTTTAAAGTCTATCCCAGAGGGGAATTGAATCAAAGAGGACTTATTTTTATTAAATAAGATTCTAGAATTTGTTGCTAATCAGGGGCCTTTAAAAAACAGCCACAGGATTGATGGTTCAACTTGAACAACTTCTTTCTTTCTTCTTTTTTTTTCATCCGCTTTACCAAGCACATGCATTTTGAACCACTCAAACAGATCACATCAAAAAGATACTGAAGAAATTTGTTCTCCTTCATCACATAGTTTTACAGAAAGCACAGGCATAATTACTTTTTCAAAATGGATTTGGTGCTGTATGTACTGAGGGTATAAAGACTATATTGCTGAATTTTTTACAAACAGAATATTAAGTAGGTGCTCTGCAATAATCAATTTTAAAACTTATTTTTCAGTTAGTAAGAAGGTAATTGGCTTCTTCAAAATATTAAATCATTTTAATAACTGTTAAAATCAAAGATTTGATCTGCAAATTCAGAAAGTCTATTTAACATGCAGAGTAATCACCTGGAAAAGGTAATACACATTTTATTTTTTTATTTAGACATATGCCATCCACAATGCATGACCCTTCTCAGATGCACAACCAGTGCTTTATTCTCCCTCTCTGCTGCATTTTTTTATCCCTAGAAAAATTATTTCTGTAACCTATTTTCTATAATAAATAATAAAGCTTACAAATTGCTTTGAACTGTTCAAATGAAACAATTTCCTGAAGACATATTGTTATTTTAGAATATCAAAACAAGGAGGACAATTGATGTCCTAATATAGTTTCTGGACCACTTATCCAATATATTCTGTGCACTCTGTTATTTTGTGTGCATTATTCTTTTTAATCATGCTGGGACAGGACATTGAGAGCTATTCTAAAGAGCCGGAAAGATTTACAAACCATAGCTGGCAGGGAACAAGAGAGGAAAAAGATGATTTTGGAAACTATGGGAACAAAGTACAGTGGAGCATGCAACGTAAGCCCCTCCTGTCACTCCCCAGACAAATGCTGAGTAAAATCACCCTGCTGAAGTGACATGGTTGGGAGTGGAGTCTTCACTGTGAATGTGAAGGAGTGTTGAGTGGTACCTGGGCACAAGCAGATGGTGCACAGAAGGACTATTGCATATGGACTATCCTACAGCACCTCTGAAACCAAGTATTGACCTGGTATCATAGAACAACCCGGGCTTCAGAAAGACCACATGATGTTCAACTGAGGTGGGGTTTGAGTCAAATTCTCTCCAGTTTCAAGGTCCATGTTCTTTCTGCTGATTATTTCCTACCCACTGGGAACACTGTCCACTAGACTGAGCACTTATTATTTCATCTTCTATTCCCCAAAGTCTAACAGCACCTGGCACATGGTAAATGTTCAGTAAAGCGTTTGTCGCTGATCATAGGTGCAAGTAATTTATGGCGGCAGCACTAGACTGAAAGCTCCCTCAGGGCAGGTGGTCCTGCTGTGCTGATTTCCACTATATCCTCAGCACTAAGCCCAGGACCTGACACAGAAGAGCTGTCAAGTAAATGTGTGAAGAATATGTTCTTGGATCATAATTGTCTAGAACACAAGATCTTTCAATTCTTAATCATTTTTTTTAAAGTCTATTTTCAAGGTGATAACTTTCTTATGGCATAATCTAGCATGGTGACTTTTTGAGTTTTTAATGATGTTGCCACTATACTTAGGTTGAAAACATTTTCATCTGCAATCTACTTTTCTGTTTCCAGAATTTGCATCTTATGATAGACCTAATGCATGTCCATGGCTGAATTTTAAAGGCACCATTTGCCCCATCAGCATATCCAAGAACTTTGGGCTTTCTGAGCAAGACAGATTTAGCAATAGATTTGGAAGTTTCCATAATCCAGTTCTTTCAAAATGCACCATTTTTTCATGAAGATTATACTTCTAGATCAAAATGCGTGAGTTTTTGCTGGATGCTTCATAGAGTCTAACACTGGGCTCTTTCTTTGATTGCATGATTCATGTCAAAGAAAAAATATCTGTTTTCAGCCTGTGGCTTAGACCCCTTGATGTTATCTCCAGCATGGACAAGTACAACATAAATGCCATGTCCAGCACAGTGTAGCACAGCACAGGAAGACTAGCTTGCTGACAAATTAGCTTTCCTAGAAGCAAGATACGAAATGAAACCTTTCTGAACTTAAACTGAAGAGCTAGTTTTGTTTACCTCTGAGGAGTTAATGTGATACATCCTATCATATAGGTTTTTCTGCTCCCATAATACCATGTCCCTCTTCTAACAGAGCTTACAAAAGTTGTAATTTCACAATTATTTGCACCATGCTATGATAAATCTCTCCCTCTTCCCACAAGACATCAGCTGCCTGACTCTGAGCTGCCATTATTGGTTGGTTATTTTGTTCCCTACTGTAACCCCGTAGCCTAGCACAGGCCTTAAGGACTCGGAGAATATTGTTGAATGGATAAAATGAATGACTCCATATTTGTAAGTGGACAGGGTCTTTTCCATAGAAGAAGCGTGAAAGCAGTAGTTCTTAACTTTGCTCCAAACATAGCTCTGAACCAACAGAGTCAGCGTCAGAGGATGCTTGATAGAAAGCAAAGTCCTGGGTTCTGAGTCAGAATATCTAGGGACTATGGCCAGACAATCTTCCCTTTTAATGCATATTCCTAGACACACTTATATTTGATAGCATAGTGCATTTCAAAGGCAAGATATTTGTTTTAAATCTGCAATTTAGATCCCCAAATGTTATTCAGTGCCTATATAGCAAAGACTAATGTCACCCAAGAAAGATAAGACTTCACTTAACACTGACTGCACTGTATACTTGCTTTTACCACGTGTTACTTCTATTCATCGATTTTACTTTAAAACAGCATATGTTTTAACAAAAAGCTGTGCTTGAGATTCTGGAATCCTCAGTCTTCGGGGACAGACATGCAATCCTTCCCATCATTCGAGAAGCACCTGAGACAAATTGTTCTGAGCCAAGTGTGTACGTTTGATGGGAAAAACACAACTCTAATTAATATTCTTGTCCCTAGCTGGAACACTTTCCCCGGAACTGCTGTAAATGACTGAAGGCCTATTCTCACCTGTTTTCCAGGCACATAGGATTCATATAAATGGCCTACTCATTTTGTCTCTGAGCTTCTTTTCCTAATTTGGTGCATTTGTTTATATTTGTCGGACTGTGAACTAGACACTTCACAATTAGGGAGCTGTAGTGAGCAAAGTGTTGACTCATTCTGTGAGACATCTGGAAAGGGGCAAAGTGTTTCGTTCATTGGATTTGAATTATGAAAGGTGGGGGTATTTCAAAGAAGAAAAATAACCATACTGCTCATAATTTGTGCTCCTGAGAATGCTGGTTAATAGCCAGACCAAGTCAAATAACACCCTGTTCCCACTTGTTAGCAGTGAATTTCCAGCAGAGATGGCCTTGCACGGTAAGTCTAATGCAGTCTTCCATTCTCATTTTCCTGTGTTGCTGCATTTCAAGAGCATGTCTGCTTCTTTGAAAAGGTTGTTTTCATCCATCATATTCTCCCTTATTTAAAGACTAAAACAATTTTTGTCCTTTCTTTTCAGATGTTAAATGAAGCAATCAATTACCATTGCATGGAAGACCTCTTTACACTTCAGTGAATCCTGTATCTTAGAGTACTATGTTGTATTTTATATTTCAAAAGTGGTGGCAAAAAAATAAAGCTCAAAGTGAAATCCATCTAACTGTCTGTTGTACTTAGAGTAGACTTACATGTTGCCGTTTATTTTGGCATTAAAAAAATAGTCCAACCTTTCGTAAAATGCATAGCTCTGAATTAATGTCTCACCATTATCTGTCAGGCCTACTTGAATTTTCTAGAAGTCTCCCTTGAGGTAACTGTTCTTTGGATTCTATCAAGATTCTTTCTTGTAAGAGACACAGCCTTCATGGAACTGCCTAGTTTTCCATCCCCATGAATACTTGGAATGAGGAATTTCCTTTTTCTGGAAGTATTGTGCATAGTATGGATGGCAGCCATAGATAACACTTTTCTGAAAGTGCGGACAGAGCCTTAGTTATATTAATCCATCCCTGCCTCCAAATCAGGTGTCAAACCTGGCAAAAGGAACTGTACTAGAATGAGGGCGTTGTCCAGTGTGACTAGGCTAAAGGAAACCAGCTGTCAGAGCTAAATCACCAAGTACCAGATGGTAGTCACTGTCTAAAACCAAGGAGATGTCTGTAGGTAGATAGTTAATCCTTCTTAGAAAGGATGAGCCCTGGCTGGTTTAGCTCAGCAGTTAGAACATTGGCCTGCGGACCAGAGTCCGAGGTTCAATTCCGGTCAAGGGCACATACCTCGGTTGTGGTTCATCCCCAGCTCCGGTTGGGGTCATGAGGGAGGCAACCAATCGATGTGTCCCTCTCACATCAATATTTCTCTCTCTCTCTCTTCTTGCCTCTCTCCCTCCCACTCTATCTGAAGATAAACAGAAAAATATCCTTGGTTAGGATTTTAAAAAAAAGAAAGAATGAAATGATTGGGTCAAACGTCCACTTATTTTCTAACGGAACAAAAGAAAAATTACTGAGAGTTTGTGCTACGAATATGAAATTTTAAAAGCCCATGTAAGCATATAAATGATTTAGTACTTTATTCTCATGGTTTTAGATTCAAGGGTAAGGACACAATCTTTAAATGTTGAGATGATAATAGACCCAAATTAGCATGTTACAGCTATTTATACACCCAAAGCGAACCAACAACTTTTCATTGTATTGTTCTGCAGCCAATGCAAAGCACTTTCTGAGTTTCCTGCCCAGACCTTCCTCCCTGGTGGCAACTTGCTAGAATAAAGGTTCTCAGCATCAGTAGTTCCTGGAATTTGTTACGAATATAAAAACTTAAGTCCCACCTGGACGGTGTGGCTCAGTGGATTGAGTGTCATCCCGTGGACTGAGAGGTCCTAGTTCGATTCCTGATCAGGGCACATGCCCGGGGTTGCAGGCTCGATCCCCAGTAGGGGGCATGCAGGAGGCAGCCGATCAATGTTTCTCTCTCACATCAATGTTTCTATCTCTCTCTCTCTTCCTCTCTCTCTAAAAAAATTGAATAAAAACATATTTTTTAAAAAAATTAAGTCCCACACCACCTACTAAACCAGAAACTCTGGGTTAAGGCTTATCAACCCGTGTTTAAAGGACCCCTCAAGGTGGTTCCGATGTTCACTGAAATTTAAGAACTATGGGGCCAGGCCATGTGTTGCTCTCACCTTAATTACAATTTGCTTCATTTGCATTTAGGATTTCTCATTCCATAAGCAGCACAGGGGAGGGGTCCACTACCTCCGTGATCAAGAGGGGCTCACAATCCAACCACTTTTGGATCTTAAGTGCTGCAAAATGTAAGCATTCTGCTCTTTATGCCTCCTTACTTTTTAATTTCCCCACAAGATTTTGATGCCATGTAGCCACTTTCTTAAATTGACAGACTCCACACATTCTATATTTTATAACCAAGCCTGGTAATTTCCCCTCCTCCAGTTCAATACAATTCATCTCCTTCTTTCCAGTGGTCCCCAAGTAACAGATTATTAGACTGATATTTCTATTATGGTCTCTGAACTTTTCTCCTATCACACTACCCATTCATTTCATTAAAGACTAATTTATAGCAATAGTTCTCAATTTTGGCATCATATTCAAATCAGCTAGGGAAGGTTTTTAAAAATTATCCCAAAATTTAAAAACAAAAACAAAAAACAGTACTCATGACTAATTAAATCAAAATACTTTGGGGGGGGCTCAGGCATTATAATAATAATTATTATTATATTATTATATATAAATATTTTTATTATTTTATTATTATATATAAATATTATTGTTATTATTTTAAATTTAGAGCTCTTAAGTAATTCCAATGTGTAGCCAGGGTTCAGAAGCAGTATATTTTAGCATATTTATGTATCTTATTTTAACATCTTTATTACTTAGAAATTCAATTCAGGATCTGGTTGCACAAATACCTGTTTATCGAATACTCTTTTAAATCCATCAAACACATAAAAAGTTCTTGTTCAGGAAACAAAATGACTAACAAAATATTATTTTCTTGGAATTTAATATGGACAAAAGTTGATGATGCCTTATCTCAATAATGATAGCTAACCAGAAATATAGATATAGTGTGTGTGTGTGTGTGTGTGTGTGTGTGTGTGTGTGTGTGTGTGTGTGTTTACGTGAGGGTCCATATTGAAAGAGGAGAAATAAAAACTCACTAATAGAAACAAAAGTTTGGATCCTCTTATTATATTTGCAATGTATTTGTGATGCAGAGTAGCTTCAAGGGAAGCTCTCAGAAAGTTGAGTGCTACAATGTGAATTCATTCCTCCCAAAGAATGTAAAAGAAAACAGGGACAAATAAACTGCATGAGAATAGAATCTCAAACTCATACTTGAAGTAGAAAACAGCAGCTGCTTATCTGACTGAAAGTTGATAGATATCTACTTTTTAACACTTCTACTAAGACTTCAGTGACTTTTAAAATGCATTTTAAAAATATATAATAGAAAATAGCTTTCGTTCTTACCAAGGCATAACATCATGAGTAATCACGCCCAGAGGAATTCAAATGTATAAAACATGAAAACTTCAACCTCAACCATACAATGCAGGGAACAACAAGCAAACGGAAGCAAAGTCATGTTGTCCTAAAAGGAGCAAATCTGAGTCCGTTAAGAAACTGATACATTCCAAAGAAATGAAGGAATACAAAGCATTCTTACAGAATTACAAAATGTATGCTTATTGAGCATACAGATACTGTCGTGACTATATATACAGTTTGTGGTACAAAGAAGAAATATTAAGAATCCCAGTGTCACTCACATTTTGCCTTAATTTCACTGTCTAGTTCAGGGGTCAGTAAAGATTTTTTATAAAGAGGCAGATAGTAAATATTTTCTGCTTTGCAGACCACACAGTCTGTGTTGATGCTGTACAACTGTGCCATTGCAGCACAGAGGTAGTCACAGACGTTCTGAAAACAGATGCATGTGGCTGTGCTCTAGTAAAACATGTTTTACAAAAGGGACATCTGGCCATACTTGGCTCATGGGGAGTGGTCTGCTGATCCTGGTCTAGTGCATCATTTCTATGCAGGACTACTGCAACTCATTTGCCTTGAAAGTCCTTGGAAGTCCAGCCTATATGTTGGTGTGACCTTGAGTTCTGTCAATAGCCCTCCAAGTCTTTTCATACTATGCACATTTCCAAGATTATCTTATTTGTTTCATCTTGTATGCTCATGACTCTAAAATCATCATCTCTAGCCTAAACCAGTCTCTCGAGATCCAGGTTCTTACAGCCTGAAGGCTTGCTCAGAGGACCAAATGCCTCCTTTGTGTATCCACTGACATGTTCCATTGACAACTCAAATTCAACACTAAAACCACTATCTTCCCCCATTAAACCTCCTTATTTTGGACTTTGTCTGTAAAGAATGGCACTCCCATCTACCCAGTTATCCAAGCTGAAGACCTGGGAACGAGAGGCAATCCTCATGCCCACGGGTAGGTAAAATGTGGCAGATAGGTACTATGGACTTCCTTTTTGTGCTATGCAACATCAAAAGCCATGAACTACAGCTACATACATCAACAAGGATAGCTCTCCAAAACACAGTGTTTAATGCCACAGGTAAGAAACCAACCACATTTCCTGATATAGTACCATTTATATAAATTAAAACTCATTCGATAATAAAAAACAATATATTTTTTCAAAGATACATTAGAATCCTGGCTCATAAACCAAACACACTAAAGTTAATACTTTTTGGAGTGGAGGGAGAGGAACAAAGAAAAATAATATCAATAAAATAAAAGAAGAAACTTGCCAGACCAATGATGACAACAAACCATCACGATGAACTCAACTCTCCGCACTTAAAAAGTCTTTAAAAAAATAAAATGGTGTAATAAAAAGGCATGACAACATACATGACATTAAAATAGATTAAGTGGATGACTGCATTACCAATATGATGTTGAAAAATTTTGACCAAATTGAGGTTACATAATAATGGAAATTTTAACTATTTAGATCCTGATAACTTTCAGTTCTATAACACAAGTTTTAGCTCATCTCCTTAATAATTAATTATTTTGCCACAAATGGAATTTTCTAGCATTTACTAAAGAAGCCTGGTATCAGCCTATTTCATGATGTGAATTTTTAAAAATCTACTTCTATAATGAGGTGTCCAGACATTGTGTGGCTGATACATCAAGACACAGAATACATCCGATAATACATTATTCAACCAGACATGTACCATGACATCATTGTGTAAGGCTTCTTTAGATACATCACATAAAAGGTTACAAGCAGAAATTTGAGAGGGTTAAGTTGTCAGCTTCAATTTGGAAAATTGTTGCTTGATCAGAATATAGAGATATTACTTTTTATTTTCTACAAGAATAATTCAAAGTGAAACACCACCAGTCGCTGCTAACGGAAGCATGAGCCAGCAGAAAGATGATTAAGCTGGCCAGTCTCTGTACCTCAGTGAAACTTTTGTATATTCTGTTAAATGATACAAACTCTTGAAAACCAATTAGGTACTAGGGCTTTCTGATTAAAGCTGAATATATTGGATGCAAGAACAAGCCACAACTTTTATCAGTTCAGGCATGAATAAAACAGCAAAATGGATTTATTTCATTTTATTTTAGAAATACTAGATAGACCTTTTAATTCTTTACTAAACTTTCAGTTTTCCATCAGTGACAGTGACATCATAGTGAAAGACAGACCTAAATGTAGATTCTCCCTCTGGCCCTTCAAAATCACTTTAATTCTGTTTCTCTCAAACCAATAAGCATATGCAAACTCAACATCAGAACCATGCTTGAGGAAAACTGTAATGTAGACAAAGTCCATTTCAAGGCTTCTGTGTTCTCTGTCCCATTCTCTTCTTCATTTTCCTACCCCACCCCGCTATCACACAGCGTCCTCCGGCTGGTCTTCCCATCTGCCTGCTATTCTAGGCATACCTCCTCCCTTTCTTCTGAATATTCCTGTGCTCTGTGTCAGGAGGCCATGTGTGAAAGTGATTGACGTATGCCTTTTGCATTGCCTACAGTGATCAATATTAAGGAGGCGAAAACAAAGTCTATTTATTTTAGAAGAATAGAAAATTTAATTTGAGTAGGGAAGAATGAATTATTGATGATGGACCCTCTGGTCTTTTATTTCCAGGTAAGTTGTTAGTGATTGATAACAAGCTGACGTGTTCACTGCTTTTCCCAGCAATGTCTGGATATTCATAGAAGGCAGGATACTCTAACCTTGTGACATTTAAAAATATCGATGTCTAATGGTAAAATTCCAGAGCCTGTGCAGGTATGAAAGAGACTTTTGGCTGGGAGAGAAGGGCTGGAGTGGAGATCATCCTGGAAGCACCATCTAAGACAGCCACATGCCACACCATGCTGGCTGCCACTCAGCTCAGCCCAGGTTCTATAAATATTGGCCCAGCATTCGAGAAAAAGGTCTAAAAATAAGTGGTAATTTATACAGTTAAATTCTAATTTTAAGTGTGTTGACAAGTTTCTGTGACTCTATATCCTGTTTTGAACAGTCAACACTTTGTCTTAAATTCCTGACTTGTTATATTTATTACATGGGGAATTTGCTATTCAAATAATCTCAGTGAATGTAAATTATATCACAATGATTGTTATAAGCAATCTGAATGCATATTTTACATATTTTTTAAAATCCTCATCCAAGGATATGCTTATTGATTTGAGAGAGAGAGAGAGAAAGAGAAACATCAACGTGGGAGAGAAACATTGATTGATTGTCTTCCATATGCTCCCCAAACAAGATCAAACTTGCAACCTAGGTATGTACCCTGACTGGAAATCAAATACGCAACATTTTTGGTGTATGGGATGTCACCCCAACAAACTGAGCCACCTAGCCGGGCTATATTTTACATCTTTAACTGGACTTTGTTTCTTTGTTTTTGATTTTTAATTGTTATTTAATGATGAGTCTAAAATTACTCATGTTTTGAAATCTTATTGGAAATGGCAAGCTATGAACGATTGACCTTTATCCAAACTTTTGGAACAATCACACATGTTGACTCACTGGGGTCTTATTACATTCAGTCTGGATTTCAGACTATAAATTGAAGCCAATTCTCTCAACCTAAAGTGCTGTGTCACCATATTTGGGCAAGGACTGCAACAGTTCTTTTATGAGCTTCTTGACTGGGTCCACACACTACGAAGTAAAAGTTGAAGCAATTGTGTTTTTTCTCTATACAAAATTAAATCACCATGTTACGGATGGTACACATTAAATAAACAAGTTCGTGTTAACATAATCATATATTAGAGCTAGAGGACTTTCCTTTAATAGTTTATTGACTTTTAGAGAGAGTGAAAGGGAGAGGGAGAGAGAGAGAAACATCAATGTGAGAGTGAAATATCGATCGGCTGCCTCCTGCATGTCCCCTACCAAGGATCAGAACCCACAACCTTGGCATGTGCCCTGACCTGGAATCGAACTGGTAACCTTTTGGTGCACGAGATGATGTCCAACCAAATAAGCCACACCAGCCAGGGCTAGAGGACTTTTTAAAACTGATGATATTAAAGTCTATATGTTACTTTCTCTCATCCCTCCCACTAATTGGTGCTCTTGGTTAAATACCCCAAGATCCCCACTGGACGTTAGATGAAGATGGGCATGTCCTTGTTTATATTGAGTTAATGGTGGAAACGATTCCATCTCTGTGTTGGATAACCTTTTGCTATCTGAGTCCTGACTCTTAGAGCAGATGTTCAGGCTCAGTGTAAAATTGGTTTTCCTAGGAGACAGAGGAAGCACAGAAACTAAGCATCCTTTTATGTCCTTATAACTTAGGAACAGACTCCCTTAGACCTTCTCTGGTACGATTCCAATATAAACATTTTCTCTGTCATTTATTCATCAAACATTTATTGATTTTCTTCAATGTACCATCACTGAACTGTGTGTTGGGGATACAGTGGGAAACAAGGTAAATATTTTCCCTACCCTCATGGGGCTCTATAGTCTAATGTCAGAGACTAACTTTAAACAAAGAATTACATATATATATTTTTAAATTACAATAAAGGTCATAAAAGTGGGAGAGGAATCAAGTACCATTAGAGTATAGGAAAATATACTCTGGTTTGGGGAACCAGAAAAAATTGAATTTAAGCTGAAGCTTGGTGATAACCAAAGAGGGAGAGTATATTAGGCAGAGCATGCTTAAAGGTCTGAGTCAGAAAGGAGCTTGAGCTTTCTAGAGACTGAAAGAAGGCCACCGAAGTGAAGAGTAGTGAGTGATGGAAAGAATGGGACAAGTTGATGCTGGTGATACAGACAGAAATTGGTTATTATCTTTATATTTTTAACAAACAGTCTGTTAATGTCTCTTTTTCCTTCTCAACAAAAGCATATGACATCAGGGTTGGCCATGCTTTCCCGTGTGTCATCTGAAATGAGCGTATTTTGCCTTCAGCTATTTTCAAATTGTTCTATGGAACATGGAGGCATCTGCACACCTCATTGCTATCTGAAAATCAGTGCGGACCTGGAGGAAAGGATCACTGGCCAAGGGTCAACCCCCACAGGGACATTCTATGGGGCTTAACTTGAAAATGTTCAGTGCAGAGGCAGAGGTATTCCGAGCATTGTGCCTCAGATCAAAGCACTTTGAACGGTAGCAATTGTCTTTAAACTCTCAAGCACCACAACATAGTTCTTTGTACTAATTTTGTTTTCACCTAGAAAAATTAGGAAAACACAATGACAGTTAGTGATATCTCAGTAATCCATTCCTGGAGTTTTTTTGGCAATGTGTTTGGAAAATTAAACATTTAAAAAAATGATTCCCCAAAACACAACATTATTTTCTATCTAAAACAAATGAATCCTATATTCCTGATATTCAATACATATAAATCATCCCTAGTAGAGCTGCTTTGGGCATTAGGCTTGCTTTTTTTTTTTTTAATTCATAGGAAGAAAGACCCATGTACTATTTATTAGATATTTGCACACACAAAATCAGTCATTGCAAAGCAAGTGATACCTGCAAACTTTAATATATTTAGATTTCTGGGATAACTCCATTATAATCAACATGGAAAAAACAATACCATAAAAACATTCTCTTGACCAAAACACACACTCCACCCTCCAGCCACTTCATCATGCAAGCATGTGGACACAAAACTATTCACCCCCCCCCCTTGTCTGCTTGTTACTTGTCAACTAGTCACCATAGCCTATTACAGGAATCCAGGTCTAGTTTGCCCAAACATGTCAATGAAATGTATTGTTAACAGATGCTGCGAGCACCTATGATAATTTTATCAGCTTATCATCTGGAAGCATCACGAAGATAAAATCGTTTCTTCAGAGATTTGTTGTTGCCATGCTATACAATGCAAAGCAACTGTGAAATACATCTACTGAAGAACTCAGGCCAGATGAAAATAAAACCTAATATCAACATGAAGAAGAACTGGGGGAAAATGGAATAAAAAGGGTACTTAAAAAGAGAATAAAATTCCCTCAATTTTATGCTAATTAATGGTGACAATAAAAACATTACATCTTGGAGCAAGAATGACAGTGACTTCAGTTTAGTGGATACTAAAAATCTCTGTTGTTACCTTAGACTTAGGGTCAAATAGATTGTCAACACAAACATCTCTTGAGGGCTGACACTGGTTAAAACACGATTGCTTATTGTAGGAGAGTGTGGGTGGAAAAAGGTAAGTGGGTACATGGTGTGTTTATAATAAATATACTTTTTAAAAGCATCTTTCTTTAAGTCAGGAAATCGATTAAGTTCTCAGATTGATGGTTTTAGTGTTCTCAACAGATTCAAAGATGTTATGATAGTCTGAACTTATACATCCTGGTGAAATGATATATTATCTAGTCACTTAATTTTAAAAAATGTTTTAACCTAGGCATGAATCATTAAATTAAACCATTCTCTTAATAAAAGTGTTAGGGCCTCTCTTTATAAAACCAAACTGACGGGGTTTACCAACATTGACTAACCAAGAAAATAAATAGCAGCTCTTTTCTTTGAAATGAATAGTGGAATTAACACAATCATTTGAAAGTAGTGTAGTCAATCCCTGAGAAGCATAAGGAATTATTCTGGACTACATTAAATGCTACTATGAGACATTCTTCCAGCAAAGAAACAGATAAGGGTCAGCTCTTTGAGTGATAGGGAAGTTTGTCTAACAACATGACTTGTCAAGGAATAATTCTCACTCTAAAAACTTTTTACACAAAATCGTGACTCACAGATCTGGGAGTAAGGGAAAGGAAAAGTTCTGAGAAGTTGAACAGACTTCACCTTTTACATGTTTCTGAGCTGAGCTGGTAAGCATGACGCATTTTCCTAGTTGGGCTTTTGATTCCATGAAAGACACGTTTGTGTTATGAGCATAAGAAATGAGAGAGAGAATATCTTATCACTAATAAATCGATCATTACAATATCTAAAAATAGAGATATCTTTAAAAGAGTATCTATAGTTTTAATGAAAAATAAAATGCTTATTGAGAATTGCAATAATTTTTCTTGCAGTCATCAAGGAAGGACCATAAATCTACAAGTCATTTCTCTGTTTCTAACTGCTAAGGCTGAAAAGGATTGTCCTGAAACTCTGCTTCATTTCCATTGACCCACAGACCAAGACGGCAGTCTTCAGTTGGTGCCAAAAACAGTGATTCCGAATGAGGTGCAGATCTTTGGGTGGGGAAGTGATGCTTCCTTAGGCCCTGAAAGAATTGTGTGTCTCAATAAATTTAAAGTGGAAATGCATTTCTCACATGTTTTGCTTTCCTTGTTTTTTCCACCCCAGTACCCAGAACCATAGTAGACGTACATCTTCCCCAACCCCTCCAAGCTCACATTTGCACAGACTATTTTAACTCATTCTTTGCACCTTTCAGTCCTCACTCAGATGAGCATCCAGAGAAGTGACAAGGTTTCTAAAAACAAGGTTTGTGAGACCTAAATGGCCAAAAAAAAAAAAAAAGAGTTTGTTTTAGAATTCTGGTACATTCAACAGTGAAATACCATTCAGTCATTTAAATTGTTGAGCGCACTATTTAGTAACATGGAAATAGGTTATGATTTAGTAATAGGTGGGGGGGAAAGTAGTTACCAAGTACTGTGCAAATAAAGTATTTATATAATTTAAAATAGAAATACATACATATATACTACATACCATTAACTGGCACATATGTGGAAAGTTGTACCAAATTAATGATTAGTATCTCTCAGTGGTGAAATCTATGGTAATTTTTATCCTTTTGGGGGGATGTAACTTATAGAAGTAGATGTTTTACTTATTTCATTCCTACTTCCCCTCATTTTCTCACGTAGAAATTATGAATTTGGTAACAAGCTTTCACATGGCCGCTTTTATGATAGGATATTAATAAGCATTGTATCAACCTGGTCGTAAAGCCTCTCTCTGTCTCCCTAGCCTGATTGCTCCATCTTCAGAAAGGCATTTACTCATCATGTGGTAATTAAGAGTAAAGGGTCAAAATATAAATAATGTGATCACAGCCTCATCTTTCCAATTAGACTCCCTACCCTTCATCTCTCCCTGCCAACACCTGTCCATGTGACTCTGATAATCAGAAAGAATTGGAACTGCAGGAATCTCCAAGGAGAATTAACATGTATTGATAAGTATACTAATTAACTAACAAGTATACTAACATGTATATTGTAATATAGCCCAAGTGTTTTATATGCAGGATCTATGGATCAGAGATTTTAAGTATTGTCCCCAACGTCATCCAACTAAGTGGCAAAGCTTGGCTTCAAAACCAAGTCTAATTTGCTGAAATGTCCATACCTTTCTTCCTGTAGGTAGTAACCTCCCTAAAATATTTCTTGAATACCTACTTCACATCAACACTTTACATACAGTCATTTGAGACTCCAGATAAATTTGACAGGTAGTTATTGCTATCCTCAATTTACAAATAAGGAAGCTGGTGTTCAGAGACTTTAAACCATTTCCCTAAGGTTTTACTTGTGCTGCAAGGTCTACTCAGGTTTTGGCAGTTCAAAGCCGAGCTTTTCCACTACACCACTGTATCAGCTTGCCAGGGCCACCAAAACAAAATATCAGAGACTGCGTGGCTTAAACAACAGAAATGAACGTTCTCACATTCCTGGAGGCTGGAAGTTCAAGATCAAGGTGTTGGTAGGTTTGGCTTTTTCTGAGGCTTCTCTCATTAGCTTACAAATGGCTGTCATCTCACTGTGTCTTCATGAGCACATCCCTGGTACCTCTGGGTGTTCAAATTTCCTCTTCTTAGAAGGACAACAGTTAGATTAGTTAATTGCCACCCATAGGACCTTAATCACCTCTTTGAAGGTTCTCTCTCTCCAGTCCGGCCAGTGTGGCTCAGTGGTTGAGCACTGACCCATGCACCAAGAGGTTGCTGGTTCGATTCCTGGTCAGGACACATGCCCATGTTGTGGGCCAAATCCCCAGTGGGGGGCATGCGGGAGGTGGCCAATCGATGTTCTCTCTCATTGATGTTTCCATCTCTCTCTCTCTAAAATTAATAAAGGGAAAAAAAATTTTTTTAAAAGGCCCTATCTCCAAATACAGTCTTATTCTAAAGTCTGGGGGTGGAGGAGGTAGGACTTAAAGATATAAATGTGGGGGGACTTGGAGGACAGATACAATTTAGCTTGTAACAATTGCCCCACAATACAGAGCTTTTAGAGACTCTCTTCAGTTCAGGTTTTCACCTGTTCCGTGAACTGTCAGTTCTTAATCTATACGTGAATATAATTTCAACATGCTTTCCACTACATATAAAAGTTCAGAAATACACTCATTATTGAGAGAGTGAATAAATGGGCTAAGCTATAGGCAGGAGGATAGAATACAGCAGACTACGTAACTATATAGAAAAGGAAGAGATTACACCGATCCCTACAGTGGTTTATTGTTTCAGCTTCTAGAGGGAATGGCAGAAATATAACAGCCAATGTTTCCCCTTTGTGTCAGAAAACTCAACCTAGGTCCTAGGATTAGGTGGGGTGATGCCTTAGGGATATTTATGGCCCCAGACGTACCACCTCCTCACATCCTGTTGGGGGAAAATCGGCTGAATGAGTCAGCAACTGGAATCAGCCAAGAGCTTCTGGAATAAACAGTAGGTTCAACATATAAAAATGAGAATCATTTCACCTTGAACCAATTGATTCTAAAGACATGATTCATTCAAGATACAGACAAATCCTCCATCTACATACATTTTTAGCCATTGGGAAAACAATTACATACACACACACATATATTTTATACTTTGAAGGCATGTCCCTTTTTATACTTTTGGCAAATATAAAAAGAACACAGGAATTCAACTTAGGATAGGGGAGAAAGAGAAAGCGGGGTGCAAAGATAAATACATACAACATGTGCAAATACATAACAAAACAAGGTATACAACTAGTCCACAATTAATGCATAGATAGTAGAGACACACAATTAACTAAGAAACCTGCTTTGAAATCTAAAACGATCAACACTGCTTTACTTCATAAGACATTTTTTCCCCTTTGTTCAGTGTAGACTTCATTTAAGATATCAATTACTAACAGTCTTCTAAAACCAAGAGGGATGTCAACAAAATTATGTAGCTAACGAAAAGGTCGGTATGTTTTTTGTTTGTGTGTCCTAATAGCTCAATTTAATTGCTTTTACTAAACTGGCTTATTGTTAGACTGTTTGTTAATACAACACAAATTAATTCCAAAAAATTTGGAAAAGATTTCAGGGAGAAAAGCTCAACTTGAAGCAATATAGTTAGATAATCCAAATAGTTGATGTCATTCTCCACTTTTTATTCAAGAAAAGCTTTCTTTTGTCAAACACATGATCTTATGCCAACAAACCATTGTTTTCAGTCCTGCACTCGTCTAGTTTCCAATGCAGACATTACAGTCACTTGCTTTGTGGGGACATAGTGAGAGGATTGGTGCTTTGGGTCATTCCCTCGGGTTGTCACATTTTTACCTTGGATTCCAAGGATAAATATGCGTTTTTTTATTCCTGTGTCAGGGAACATCAAGAAAGAATCCTGGTGGTGTAATACCTCCAGGATCTTACCAGCTGATAAGCTGGAGCCAAAGCCCAATCATAAACCCTCAAACAGGACACCAGCTGGGGCACAGGATCCCTGTCCACTGCCAGTCTTAATGGTGGCCACAGAAACTTGGAAGAGGCTTCAGCCAGGTCACCTGTATCAACAAGTTATGTAATTAGCACAGCTCCCTGAATTATAAATTTTTGTTTGTTTGTTTCTATTCTTGTTGAGAGTATTACAGATATCCCTCTCTTTTCCCCTATTGCTCCCCTCCTCCAGAGGTTCCCATCCCATGCCAGACCTTCACCACCCCATAGTCTGTGTCCATATATGCATGTAAATTCTTTGGATAATCTCCTCCCCCTCCCCACCCCTTCCCGCTAAGGTTCAGCAGTTTGTTCCATGTTTCCATGCCTCTGTTTCTATTTTATTCATCAGTTTATTTGTTCATTAGATTCCACATATAAGTGAGATCATGTCTTTCTCTGACTGACTTATTTCACTTAGCATAATACTCTCCAGTTCCCTCCATGTCATCTCAAAGGGTAAGAGATCCTTCTTTCTTACAGCTGCATATCACCTCACCTACTGATTGGCACTTGGGCTGTTTCCAGATCTTAGCTATTGAGAAAAGCACTGCTATGAACATAGGGGTGCATATATTCTTTCTGATGGTGTTTCAGGATTCTTAGGATATGTTCCTAAGAGTGGGATCACTGAAGAATTATAAACTTAAGTGTAGTGTTAAATTATATTTTTCCCTGAGTCAAATATCTAATCACATCATTTCTCTAGGTCTCCTTGACCTTGGAAGATTTAAGGAATAAATTTATGAGGAGGAAGGAAAGAAGTGGGGAGCGTTACCTAAAATTTGAAAATGCCTACATATCTCTTTGGAACTAGAACAGAGGGTACATAAGCATGTAAGCCTGGTTTTAAGAAGTAAAAGTGTAGGTCCCCTTGTGTTTAATCACTTCCTGTTATAACAGTATGTGGCTTACTGTTTTATAGTTCTTTCCCCCTATTTTTGGAGTTCAATGGCTGTCCCTCCTCATTGAGGTATTGATATAACCCTGAGCAGGGTGTGGTCAAGGCAATTCAGCTGTGCTGGCTCCTGTTGAGGTCAACTTTTTCCAAGGTCACTCTAGTTCTGGGTCATCTGTCAGTTTCTTCCACATCCCATGCTAATCTATGGGGAAAGAATCACTTTCCTGCTGAGCAGTGTAGATGTTACAGACATGAATTCTTAGTCAGACGCTGATTGTTCAAAATTCAGACATAAACATGTATCAGCTGTTTTCTATGTAGGCCCCTCCCCACCCATGTGCTGCTTCACATCTGCTTGCAAACGCTGAATGTTTTACATTCCTCTAATCTGTGAAAATGCCTTTTTTATCTTTTCTGCTGTGCTGGGTCGAGTTGTGCAGGCTTCTAGAATCCATAGCGGGAGAAAACAACTTCCAGGCCGAAATACTTTCTGGCAACATTTGTGTTTGCTGTTTCTCCAGGGGGGTTGCTGTTGAACTGATTTTTGCTCACGGTGTAGTATGCTCTCTTACTAACATTTAGATTTAATTGGCCTGAAAAGATAAAACCCACTCTAAATAGTTGGAGGGAATTCAGCCAGCTCCTTGTTTTCACTCATACCTTTTCCCCCTCGTCTCTCTAGCTTAAGACACTGGAATACAAAGGCCATTTTTATTTGTTTGTTTGTTTGTTTGTTTTAATCCTCATCCAAGGATAATTTTTTCCATTTTTATCTTCAGATGGGTGGAGGAGAGAAACATTGATGTGAGACACATCTATTGGCTGCCTCCTGCATGACCCCAACCAGGGCCCAGGACTGAACTGCAACCGAAGCACATGCCCTTGACCAGAATCGAACCCACGACTCTTTGGTCCGAGGGCCGACAATATCACTGAGCCAAACCAGCCAAGGCTACAAAGGCCATTTGAATTGTGTGCCCCTCATCCATCTTTTGTGCCACTAACCTTGATCTGCTCCTCGCCTCCCCAGGTCTCCTCGGGCAAGCAAAAATGGCCACGCCGTCTTCCTCCACAAGCTACCCACTGCCATGGGGCTCCTAGTTTGGGAAATTTGGGTTCATAGTTGAAACAAGGAACAAATTGACTGGGCAAAGCACATGAATAGATCAGAGAATTTGAATTTTGAGGAAGGTTCAGAATCTCTAAACATGTCTAAATGCAGGTAAGTGTGATGTCAACACAGGCAATTTATTGGTCTATGTAAACAGGGAAAGCTATTAACACTAATATTGATTTACAAATAACGGATATGTGGGGGTGGGGCTTAAAATTTTGAACTAGTCTACTCAGTACTGAATGAATGCTACATTAGAATTTCTAGAACGTTTAATATTAATTCAGGGAACACTCTCTTTCCTAAAACCTAGTTCTTCACAACTCTTACTGTTCTAGGTTTTTCCAGCCTCTTCTGCTTGGTCTAATTTGTTGCTTCCTTACTCTTCTCTTAGCTTAAAAATATTGACATTTATACCCGCTGGGGTGACTCAATGGTTGAGCATCAACCCATGCACCAAGAGGTTGGCGGTTCAGTTCCCAGTCAGAGCACATGCCCAGGTTGTGGGCCAAATCCCCAGTGAGGGGCATGCAGGAGGTGGCCAGTTGATGTTCTCTCTCATCAATGTTTCTATTTCTCTCTCCTTCTTCCTTCTTCTCTCCCTCTCTAAAAAAAAAAAAAAAAAAATCAATAAAGAAAAAAAATTTTAAATATTGGCATTTATTAGGACTCCTTCTGGTATCTTTTCCTCTTTGTTATTTTTTTATCCCAAAAATATCTTTTCTATTCACATAATTTTCAATGCAATCTATGTACTGATAATTTCTAAATTTGTATCTGTAGTCTAAACATTGATATTGAGCTTCAAATTTGAATAGCCAACTGCCTACTGTTCTCTACAGTTGGAAAATTCATCCAAAATGGAATTCTTTATACTTCTCATCCCCACTCCCACTCCTACGCACTCACCCTTCACCTAGTAGTTTCTGCCTGAGGAAATGGCACAATCATTTTCTATTCAATGACTAAAGTCAGAAGTCTGGGGGTCATCTTGAACAAATATAGATGGTCCTACCTATGAAATATATTTTTATTCAACATTTCCTACCTGGATTACTGAAATATTCATCTAATTTGTATCTTTACTTCTTCAACTGAAACATCCCTCAAATCCATTTTCCACCTAGCTGCCAGACCATCACTGTTAATGAAAGATTAGCTCATGTTCTCTCTTGATTAAAAATCTTTCAATGGCTTTCTATTGTATTACAGTAAAATTTAACCTTTTCCCCATATCTTACCAAATTCTCCATGGTCCTGCCCCTACTACTTCCTTTACACCACCTCCCTGCCTTACCTAACTTCAGTTACACCTCTGGTTACCTGGAGGGTTCTTAGTTCATCACATGGCTGACTCTTTCTCATCCTCTGAGTTCCGGTTTAAAAGTCACTACTTTTACTTAATTGTGTGGTTGTTTACTGTTTGTCTCCACCCTAAAATGCAAAGATCAGGGATTTTGTCTGTTCTAATACTTGTAGTCTCAATGCCTACCATGGTGCATGGCACATGGTAAGAATTCAATTACTATTGAATGAATGAATGAATGAATGAATGAATGAATGAATGAATGAATGCCAAAATTATACAATAGATTATATGTAGAATATTAAAATCTAAAAATGGCCAAGTTAAAACATAATTATTAGTAGACGAATGGATAAAAAAGCTATGGTTCATATACACAATGGAGTACTATGCAGCTGTAAGAAAGAAAGATCTCTTATCCTTAGAGATGACATGGGAGGACCTGGAAACTATTATTCTAAGCGAAACAAGCCAAGCAGAGAAAGACAAATATCATATGATCTCACTTATTTCTGGAATATAATGAACATAACAGTCTGAGGAACAGGGTAGTCCCAGAGACGTGGAAGTAGGGTACAGACTGACAATCGCCAGAAGAGGGGGTGGGAGAGGGGAGCGATGAACCACAGAACTTGTACGCATGTACTCATAACCAATGGACATGGACAACAAAACTGGGGACGGGGCAGGGAGGGAAGGGGAGGAGGGTGTCAATGGGGGAAAAAAGGAGAAACATCTGTAACAAAAGTAAATTAATAAAAAAAAATAATAATTATTTATGTCTATCATTTAGCCCAATTATGAGTAAGCTTAATTTTCAACATGCTAGATAAACACTGTTGTTAATTTTACTTAACCACAATAGAACACTGTATACCTATGACATACATATGCTTAGTATGCATGTCTGTATAGTCTAACTCTCACAGTTAGTTAATCATGTCTGAAAGTTGTTGGCTCCCAATTCTTAAAAAGAAAAGGAACACACTGATTTTATTTGGGAGAGTTTTAGACAATTTTGGCAAATTTGTATATTTGCAACTTTGGCAAAGGAGTGTACTTTTATTGACCCGACATCTGTACAGATGAAATGCTTTAGCTGAAGTATTTATCCGCGTGTAAATATTAGAGCTGATTAACTTGGGGATGGTTATAAGAGATCACTCCATTTAATTTTTGATACCAATTCTTTCTTGGAGTGCTACTTTCTCATTTTGTGTTGTCTGTAAATTATTAGCTTGATCCCAGTTGTCCTGGCTCAAAGTAACCATGCAGAATTTCATCCTCTTTTTTGTATACTGCAGAACCTCAGCATGAAACAAAGAATGTACTGTTTGTAAATCTTTATAGGCTGGATGCTAAGATAGCAGCTGCAAACAGTTAAGCATTAGGAGATTCTTCCCTGCTCCCTCCCTTTGGTCATTTAAATCCCCTTTTGATGAATGTACAAACAACCCAGTTGATAGAGAATTGGAATATTCTCTAAGTCTTATTTTGACTAATCTAATTTTCTACAAAAATATGCAACCCATGCCTAGGTTTGCTTAATTAGTATATTTTGGATTTTCTTTATAAAAATTTCTTTTTACTCGATGGATACAAGGACTAATAGAGGTTGATGATTATAAAAGGTAATACTTTTCACTGTTCTCTTTCTTGAAGAAATACTTTCTAAAAGTCAACCAAAAATAGCTAATTTAAAGCTTTAGAAATATGAAATGCTTTATATCATGTATTTTGTTCAAGATAAACATAAGAATAGAATCTACTCTAAAAAAATGGAATCTCCTACTAAAGAACATTTTACCATAACCTCTACGATTATTTATTTGCAAGCATAGTCATCATGGGACTAATTTCTCCCCTAGAAGATAATTTCTAGCCAGCTTTCCATGAGTTAATATGTTTCCAGGAAATGCACATAGCAGAATATTGCAGAGTATAATTGGTGAAATTAAACTGAACTTAAATAAAGTACAACACATAAGTTAGATTCAGGACATGAAGACTTCTTCAGAACCATTGGTAACCCTAACACTCACCTTTAACCTTAACTTCAATTCTACATGAGGATATTGCATGAACAAAGAAAGATTTTTATAAAAACATTTCCAGGGAAATAATTGTGACTATTGTAGGAGAGGAAAAAGTCTTTCTCAGCCCTCTTAGGGTTACTGGCCAGGTTTGAAAATTAAATCGACAAAGATAGATTAACAGAGAAAAGTATACTGATTTATTGAATATAAGTTTTATGTGACACAGGAGCCTTCCTAAGGAAACGAAGACCCGAAGAAATCGTTCAACTGGTAAGTTTGATGAAGAGTAGACAGTTGAGGAATATGATCAGTTAAGGAGTATGAGGTTAATGTAGTAAACTCAGCAAGGCCTATTTGTTAGAATTCTTCTTGGCAACACTTTGTCTTCAGAAATGAGGATGCGCCTTTCCTCTGGGTACAGAGAGGTCACCTGTGGGTTTTATAATCTGTTTCAGGGAAGAAGGGTGAAGAGAGAGGACGTTTGAGTGACCTTCTTACTTCTGTCATTTTCTTAAACCCTTTCAGCTTAAAATCTTCAATATGTCAAGGGGCCATATTGTGGGGGTAGCATTTTTTGAACCCCATCACTATCAAGGAGAAAACCATATGCAGTAATATTTAAAGGGTCTCAGGTGATTACATATGAAGACACATACACACAGCAATAATGAGACATGTATTTTCCCTTCTTTTTTTTCCTCACTGAATGAAGAAGGATGATTTGACAGTAGTGTTTAATTTCTTCTCACAAACAGTGCCAGAGCTGGACAGAATCCTCCATATTCATTAATCCAGACATTTCCTATGAAGAAACAGAGGCCAGGGAATGGAAGTGAATTATCAAGTGAGGCACATCTACCTAGCAGAGGTGTTGGGTTTAAAACTCCTGACCCCCAGCTCTGTGTTTTCTCAATTATACCATGCTTCCTCTTGGCAGATTTTCTGACTAGAGGAAAATATTCAAAGAGGAACTTGGAAAGGGGATAGTAAAGTAAATTGCCAGATGGGTTAATAAGAATGGTTTTCCATATGTCTTCTAGGCTTTCTCCAGGGGGTTCTGTGAGAGAATTGAGTCCTAATGCCCAAGGCTTCCACTGTGTGTAATGAATTGGCACTCCCACTCTCACCCATGCATCCAGCCTGGCACAGGTTAAGGACCATCCTTGGGAGGAGAGAGAATAGTCAGCCAAATTGTTTCCTGTGTTCTGTCCTTCAGATGAGGTATGCCAGTTGAGAAAGACTGAATCCTCTAATGTAAAAAACAGATGAGTAGTAGGTGGGCAATGGTAACCAGAGGTAGAAGATTCAACAAACGAAGGAAAACAGCTTGGTGTAGGGAGGCAAGGTGAGAACATGGACTTTGTGACCATCTGAATTGAGTATAAATCCCATCTATGCCACTTATAGGCTATGCACCACTGAGAAAATTACTTTAATTTCTTTAAGGCTGATTTTCTTTCTTTTAATTTTCATTTTCTTTATTGATTTTAGAGAGAAAGGAAGGGAGAGGGAGAGAGAGAGATAGAAACATCGATGAGAGAGGACATCGATTGGCCACCTCCTGCATGTCCCCCCCCCCACTGGGGATCAGGCCCACAACCTGGGCATTTGCCCTGACCGGAAATCGAACTAGTGACCTCTTGGTGCATGGATTGATGCTCAACTACTGAGCCACACCAGCCGGGGAGGCCTGATTTTCCTGATCTGTAAAATGACAATAACATAGCCTACCTCTCAAGAACCCCTGTAGAGATTAAATAAGATAACATGTGAAGAATTTGGCCCAATAGAAATACTCAATATATATTTTAAGGAGGAAATTTGATTAAATGGAATGAGCACATGGTCTTTGGTGTAGGATAGACTTGAGCTCATGTCCTGATGTCACCACTGAGTTTCCTAATAAGGTACATGGGACATGGATTTACCTCTTTCCATCAACTTGTTAATATAGAGCAATGACTTTCAAACTGCTCTGTGTACCAGAATCAGCTGGAGGATTTAGTAAAACAGATACCAGAGACCCTTCCCCAGAGCTTTTGATTTAATGAATTTGCAGTGGGGCCAAATTTTGTGTTTCCAAGTTCCTAGATGGTGCTGAAGTTGTTTGCTTGTGGACTACACTTTGACATTCTAGATACAGAGCAATTACTTTTGGGTGCTGGAGGACGAAGTCTCAACTTTTGGTTTCTGAATGAAAGCAATGTTAAAGTACATCAGCTGAGACATCTTAACTTACTCTGATCATGATGGTGATGACATGCCTGACTTCTATACTCGATTCTACACTGCTTTATTTTTATTTTATCTATTTATTTTTATTCAACAAGTATTTATTGGACATTTGAAATGTGTCAGCCACTTTTTAAGCACCTGAGATACTTGGGTGAACAAAACAGAAATTCCCTGCCCTCCTTAATCTTACACTTTAGTGGGGAAGGCAATGAATGGAAAATATAATCAGGAAGGTATAAAATAGGTTCTAAATAGAAAAGTGTTGTGAAAACATACATATCGTGACATATTTATATGCATTACATCAAGGAAGACTCTGGTGTGGAGGAAAAATGTCTGAAGGCAGTTCTCTGGTGCATCCTCAGGTGGCGGTGGGAGGCAGGTGACTGGCGGTAGTATCTCTGGTACACTGAACACACATAGGGCTTCTCTCCCAAGTGGATGTTCTCATGAGCCAGTAGGTTTTTTCTGTGGTGAAGGACTTGGCACACGTGCTGCTCCTGAAAGGCTTCTCTCCTGCATGAATCTTCTGGTGCATTTGCAGGTCTGAGGCTTGGAAGAAGCCTTTGTCTCATGCAGCACAAATAAATGTCCTGTCATTACTGTGTCTTCTCTGATAGACTTTTAACTGAAAGAAATAACTAAAGATTTTGGGATACTTCTCACATCAATAAGACTTTTGGGCTCTGTGGAATCTTTCTTGGTGTCCCCCACATATGGAGTTTCCTGCATTGCTCTGGTGGATAGGAATAGGCTCAGGGGTGACCTAGTCCAACCTAGAGAAAAACACTGGTCCTACCTCCATGAGGACATCTTGATAAGAGGGTTCTTTCAGGGACCCTTCATGGGTCCTGGAGGTGCCTAGACTTGTTGTTCTGGAGCTGAGCGGAGACTCCAAAGAAACACCTTCCTCTTGACACCTAGGATAGTTCTCTCCCTGGATAATGAATAGAGAAAGTGTTTGATTGCTTTGACTAGTAATACTGTCATTTACTTCAGTAGTTTTGAAAGACATGTTGCCACTATTTTGTTTATCTTCATCTCTTTGTTCTGTTTGCAAAGAAGTCTCTTGGGGAGTCCAGGAGGGTGTCCATATGTTTGCCTCTGTTGGGGATCCTATTGACAACTTTTGCTGGGTGAACAATGACTTCTCTTAAGGGCATTTTCTCAGAAAAGAGGGCTTCCTGTCCCTGCATGTGGACATGGACCAAGGCAGGGGGCTTCATGCAATCATCACTCAGGTGTTCCATGAATGTCTCCAGGTTTCTGCCACTTGATTACCATTTTTCCTTCAATGTGGACCTGTCACTGCAGTGTCTATTGATCATAAACTGTTCCAGGACCACTTGAAAAAAAAATTTGATCCTTGCTGTGTTTTTCTGGCTGCAGCCATGACTGAAATGACTTATAGAGTCTTTGCAGTTCCTGCCTTGGACACAGTTATTGCTGTTTTGAAATGAGCTGAGCTGAGCTGAGTATTCTGGAACCCAGAGACCCCCACCCACCCACCCACCTGCCTGTCAGAGAGCTGGGTTTAAAGTCCATATTTTCTGACCCACACTCATCCCTGTATGGCTCAGATAGAAATGAGGTTCTGAGATCTAAATCCATTCTTAGCAATATTTCTCATAGACTCAATTTCTAGGATTCAGTTCTTGAAGTCCTGTGTTGATAGTGGTGGATGCCTAAAAGACTGTGAGCTCCTTGAGAAGATTGAACTTCAAACTGGGTAATCCTGAACTGCTGCCTGGCTGTCTGTGCTGGGTTCATCTCTAATTCTACATTGTTTTTTTTGTTCTTTGTTCTTCTGCATACTGCTTTTGAATGCAGAGCTCAGTTTGAAGCCAAAAAGAACAAGAAAATTACTAGGTCAATACTTGTTGAACCAGATAATTCATCTCAAGTGAAAAGCACAGCAACATATTTTCCAGTTCTATAATTTTCCCAGATTTCTCATTATTTCTTTTTACAGGTGAAAAGTTGGGGTAATCAATTAAACAGTAAATCAATTATTGTGATCCAAATAATATCTAACTGACTCACAGCTTGGGACACACAAATGCAGCAGACTTAGAGCCAACCCTTTATGTAGGCAGTTAGTTGCTGTTTGTATCAGAGGTCAAGCAAACATGGTGTCTCAGTGCTAGCTGTAAGACATGTTTCATTTGTTTTTGTTTTCTCTGAGTATTTTATTTGACGCCTACCATGGACTGAATGATTGTGCCCCCTTCCAATTCATATGTTGAAGCCCCAACACCCCAGTGTAGAGATGAGGGTTCTAAGGAAGTAATTAAGGTTAAATGAGGTCATAAGGGTGGGGCCCTAATCCCATAAGGTGGCTGACTACAAACCAGAAAGAGAGCCCTCACCAGAAACCAACCATGCTGGCACCCTGATCTCATACTTTCAGCCTCCAGAACCATAAGAAAATAAATGTCTGTTGTTTAAGCCACTCAGCTTATGGTACTTTGTTATGGTGGCATAAGTAGACAAATACAATACTTGCATACTATTGAGCCAGAGTGTTTTTTAAAAGTCTGAATTGGTCATTGTGCTGGATAGTTTGCATTTACTCCTGCAGATTTGCTCTCCACCATTCTCCCTCCTCCATTGATCTAATTTGAGTATCTGTTTTCTGTTAGAAAAACTGATTATATAATTGTCAACATTTTAAAAACTGAGAGATTTTGCATGAAAATAAGTCTGGATTGTCATAGGCTCATGAGAAATTAGAAAATCTGGCAGCAATGCTGGCAATAATAAACTGGCACTTCCCTTTTAGACTAGGTGTTAGCTCTCAAGCTGGCCATGGCTCCCACTTGGCATGCCTCACTCAATTACTTTACCAGTTAGCCTCTGTGGCCATCTGAGAATACTATTCCCATTCTTCAGGAGATAATATGAAGGGCTAAAAGCCCAGATGCTTGGAAATCTCTTTGGCTACTATAGGTGTTGCTGGTAACAGCTCACAATCGCAACCTTTTCAGGAGTATCAAAGCCACTTAGCTTGTGAGTGCCTAGGAATTTGCCTCCTTCCCAAGGCAAGATTAATAATACATTCTGAGATGGAGACCTCCATCCTGGAAGAAACAATCATTTATCCTGACCAGGATTGATATATGTTCCAGAGATGGGCTTTCCTTTACTTCCACTCAGCTCGCCCCACTGCCAGGTCCATTGACTTAGCATCCTGCATAGCATTACTTTGGAACAAAGGGCCCACTGTATGGCCCAAGAGGTGCAATGGTGAGCACATGACCGTGGGATCTACAGGCCATGCCACATAACACATCATCCTGTCATCCAGAAGTTACCGATCTGATCAAACAGAATGACCTCTTAAAGACATAGGCACCAGCTTGAAGATGGCATTTCATGAGGATGGCGCACTATCCTTTAAGATACAGCATAGAATTTTAACCAATGGCTATGGTATTGGTCCTGTGTCCCCAGTAACTAGAAAATATCGGTCCAGTATCCAAAACGTGGAAGTAGGAATGACCTCATTCACCATCACTCTCAGAGATCAACTTGAGCAATTTTAGTCTCTGGTTTCTGAAGGGGAAGTTCTTCCACCAGGAGGACACAGTAAGAGTCACTCTAAATCTAAACCTTTGGCTGCCAGCTGGTCACACAGGCGTTCCCGCACTGGTGAGGGAAATTGACCCTGATCATTGCAAGGAGGTAGCACAGCCACGAAATACTGGGAACAAGGAGAAATAGGTGTAGTACGTAGGGTATTCACTGGGCCATCTCTTTGTACTCTCAAGCCCGGTTTTACTGTGGCCAGTCACCACGACCATGACCTACTAGGGGCATGGTACTGAGAAGCTCAATATGCCCAGGAAAGAGGGTCTGGGTCTTCTATAGATTTCTCCTGTATAAGGACCTTCATCTCTGACTCTAGGTTATGCTGACCACCAACCTAAGTTATTGTCCCTCTCCCTGACACTATATTACAACATCCCATCTCTCAGCTAACACCTTGAGGGGCATTTGCCAGTTTGCTGAGAATATAATCTTACAGGCATCTAGAGGAAAGAGTGGCCTGCTTTATGCCACTGAGCATTTTGCCCACAAGCCCTGAGGCATCTGCATACTTCAAAGGCCCCCAAAGGCCTGTAAAACTGTAGGAACAAAGTTACTCTTAATGCAAGCAAAATGAAAAAGTGGTTAAGCTAATTATCCAGAGCCTGAATGTATTCTAAATAAATACCAAAGACCTGAGGTAGACATGTTTTAAAGTTAAATTATTTAGATCGCTTATGTTTTCTTCTTCATCTAGCTTATACAGATCTGAAATCAGAGGCTTTTGAAATTGCAGTAACGCTCTTTGTATGTTACATTTTTGTCGTTTTATTGTTTAATTTCAGAGACCCACAGACCTGAAGAATATGAGTTTAATTACTAAGCAAGAATTTATCAAGTAACAACTATTAGTATAACTCTTTTCTATGCCAACTTATAAATAACTTCCAAATTGTGATCTTTTTCTCTTCTCTTCACTTTCACACTTTAGTCATTTCCCAAATCTTAATTATTTCATTAAGTGAGATAAAACTCCGGAATACCGAGAGAAATTCTTGTCTCCGATATACATATCTCCTTCTGTTTGTGCCTGGAACCTTTAGGACAGTAGGAAATGACACTTTCTGCCTTCACAAAGCACACGGCGAACAGTGGTGTATACCGTGATGGAGGAGAAAAATAAAATCTCATTTTATTGGTAATAAAAGTAATAGGTGTTGGTGTTTTTCTCCATAACAGTTACCCAAACTACTTAGTTTTTATATCAGACTGACATTTATTTTCCTCTAAGATTTCCTTTGGAAAGAATGCAAGCCTTCTGAAAGTGTTTCTATTTTTTCTTAAAATTGTAACACATCACTTGGAAAATAAAGATTTCCAATGCTTAATATTCACTCTTTTGAAAAAAATTGTAAATTGCATTTTTAGAACTATGCAAAATGTCTTTAAAGTTTAATTGAAAGCATTAAGTATGCTTTGTCCAATTTTTTTTTTTAATTTTAGAGGTTTTTCTCAGTTAAGTCATGGTACTTTTTCATTGTAGAAGTTTCATTTTATAATGTTAGCCTTGAAGCATCGTGAACTCAATTTGATTGTTGTATGATGTGGTTTTTATTTAATTTTATTTATTTATTTTTTTGAGAGAGGGGAGGGAGGCGGATATGATGTGATTTTTAATTATCTTTCTCTGTGTGATATTACCCAACTTCAGAAAATGTTTTTCAAAACGCTCTCTTTCTCTCTTCTTTTTCCCCTTCCCTTCCCTCTCCTTCTCTTTCCTCCCTGAACTCTATCTGAACATTTTCAGGTGAGGCTGGACAAGGCAGTCCTGTGTTCTGGGGAGGGGCAGCGACGGGGGCCCAGCACAGAGCGCTGAAGCCCAAGGTGGTGACAAGGACAGCCACATGTACAGCTGCTACAATGGGGTGTCGGAGCCTCAGTAGGGTGAGGAGCACCTGTGCAGATGGGGAGCCCTCCATGGGGTGTTAGAGCCTGAGCGGTGTGAACAGAGCATTCTCATGGGGAATGATGGCCCGAGTCAGATAACGAACCTTGAACTGAGTCAGAAGGATGTCCAAGAAGGGGTCAGCCCCATATGGAGTGTCAGTGAGAAGAGTGTCACACAATTTGGAGGGTTGAAATAATTGGCAGTGCTAGAGCCTGGGCAAGTTGGGAATGGCTGAGGGAGGTGGAGGGGCTCTGCAGCGCGGGCTTGGTGAGTCTCCAAGTCTGAGTGGTGTTCACTCAGGGGTAACCCGGCACAGAGTAATGGAATCCAAACAGGTGAGGAGAAGGCATCCACCTGGGAAGTGAGGGGATGTCTGGAGCAGGATGCTGGGTTGAGGGGATTATCTGCTTGGGTCAAGGGGCAGCAAACTGGTCATACACAGGGAATGGAGTCTGAGAATTAGAGCATCATAATAAAGCAATATCAGGGTCCTAGTTTTGATGATTGTATTGCACTTGTGTAAGGGAATGTCCTGTAGGAAGTGCACGATAAGGGGTTTGGGTGTAATGGAGCATTCTGGCAGCAACTTACTCCTGAACGGTACAGGGCAGGCTCTGCTTAGAAACCTGACTCCTTTTACTCTGTACACAAGTCTCAGTCCAAAGGCCACCTCAGGAAGCCTGTCTGTGATTTCCCAATCCAAAGTAGCCCTTTCTACCCTGAATCTTAGTCCCTGTCTTATCTTATTAAGGTTTTCTCCATAGAATTCTGAAATTATCTTCTTAGGTTATTTGTTTCTTATCTATCTTCCCAAATGAGGCAGAGGCCTTGCTTTCCAGCTCACTGCTCTATTTCAATACCAGAACTAAACCTAGTTCTCATGGTGAATGAATGAATGAATAAACGACAAAAATGTGGGTTAAGAATATAGGCTCTGCGGGAGTGACTTTTAACCATAAAAACATTTTTTTTCCAGAAAATAAAATTAAAGAAAAAATAAACAGCTGAACATCATATAAAATCAGAAATTATATTTCCAAACACAGTCTTCTCTGATAATATACTCAGAGAGATGAATTCTTCTCTTAGTGAAATGTAGTCTAAAAACAAAAAGAAATCTTGAGCTTCGTAGACTTTTGTTGGTAAAGGTGTTGGTTATACTCAAACTATTTTTCTTGTAATACAGAAGAAAACAATGAACACATTGTTGAGAACCAAGGCTCTCACTGTGGGAAATGGGAGTTACAAATATGGAATGAGGTAAGGTGAGGAAAAGCCCTGTGATATCGGAATAAATTTATAATTTAAAATAATATAAATAATACATACACATATTCACAGGCATATACATACACAAACACTGTATTTCTGTTTATATTCATATATATATTCTAGGTCCTCTGAAAAGGACTAAAATCTATGACAGCCCTAATTGTACACTTGAAAGTGGTTTAGATAGCAGTTTTATGTATGTGTATTTTAACACAAAGATAAATAAATAAATGAATGAATGTATAAATAAATATTTTAAAAGAAAAAAAAACAACAGTCCTTTATCAATAAATAAATAAAGTCCAGATCTTGGATTCTAATATCATTCCTTATTTACAGGAGCCAAAGCTCCTTAGAGAAATTGCCGATTCCAGGTCTAAGACAGGAAAAATACAAAATAATTGTTGAGGAAAAAAAAACAAGGAAATGCTCAAACACTAACAAATATGTTTCAAATGAACATAGAATCTGGCTTTAAAAAGTTTCTATTGTCCAAATTTGATTCAATTTGAGCATCAAAAAAAAGAGGGAAAAGGGTATCTTTACAACAGAAGAATGTTGTGGTTAACCAGACAATTGACATTACATGCTTTTCAATGGGAAGGATACATTATCTATGTAGTATTCTCGATAAAAATGTTTAATTTGATTCTAATCATAAGGAAACAACCAGACCAATTTATATTGGATGATATGCTACAAGAAAACTGGACTCGTTTCTCCAAAATAAATCAATGTCTCAAAAGACAAAATAAAATATGACTTTTCTACATTACAGGACCTAAAACAATATGGCAATCAAACAGAACATCTGATCTGTAATAGCCGAATATAATTTTTCTTAAAGATACAGTTTGTCTGAAACTTACTTTCAAATGATTTTGCCGAAATACACACACATGTAATATCGTGTGTATGTGTGTGTGTGTATATGAAAATATTAACATTCAGTAAATTTAGGTAAAAAATAAATGAATGATCATTGTACTGGTTTTTTTTTCAAAATTCTATGGTTTGAATTTTCAAAGTAAATAGTTGGAGTAAAGAGAGGTAAAAACAAAAAATTGCGGACTCTGCAGTCAGACTACCTGGGTTCCAATCCGGGCTCTAAATGCCAGTTGTGAGACTAGCATTTCTAGATCTGTTTTCTCATTTGAGAAGAGAAGAAGTAATAAACCTGTCTCATAGAATTTTTTCATGATGACCAAATGTAAAAATTCATGCTAAACACACAGCATAGTGACTCGACATGTAACAATCACTCAATAAATATCAATGCTGATTATTGTCATTACCCTAAAACCCGTGATAGCTCTTCATGAATAAGACGATCATTTAGCTGGTAATTAAATGGTGCATAGTTATAAAAATACATTTTAAAATATTGTTTCTTCTCTTCTCTATCAACTTTATGGAAATAAATATAAAAGATTATTTACACCTGGGTGGAAAAAGCATCTTAGAATGTCTCTATTTCACATTCCCTAGTTTTGCTTTTCTCTGTTGCAAATTGGCTCCTCTTTTCTGACTGTAAAAATGAAAGAGCTATTGATGTATTTTACCACATGTTGGACAGGAAATGTAAACGATGAAGAAATAAAAGAATAAACAAACGGATAAGCTGACCCTGAAAGCAGGTCATCTGGTTACACTACCAAAGCTGAGGAAGCTGTGAGCATCTGCTTTACTCTTGGGGTCTGGGGTCAGTGGCCACTCTGATGTATTGAACAGAGTTGGGGTTACTCAGCCCTTTTGTATCCTTTATCTTCTAACCCTACTCATAATTTCATTGTTTCTTATTTATTTATTTTGTGGGCTATGAATGGTTCCTCTAATCTATACTCAGTTAGAATAATGGGCATAAGGAATTTGTGATGTCAATGGTGTTAAGAAAATACACTAAGCAAAAACTTTTAGTTGCTTCTACCTGGAGATTCATTCATTTATGGCTAGACCACGAGTTGTATCTGGAATAAGGATCTTTTGATAACCCCGATCACTCATTAATAGGTACACACAATTAGTTTAACCGATTGGATAGTTTAACAGATTAGTCACTTGACTAGTTCTTGAGACAACAGGACAGTGAAGAATTGGCAGAGCAAAGGGAAAAGAGCAAATTCCACAGTGTGGGACGTTTATTCCAAAGCAATGCAGTTCTGGTGGTGGAGGCAAAAGGTGGGGCTCTGAACAGCAAGAAGGCAACACAGTCGGGTGCTGGGGACGAATGAAAAGAGACATGAAAGTGCAGAGGGCAAACCTCTTTCCCTCTGCATCCTACTGCTGGTCATGAATATTTCAGTAGTTTAAAGGCTACCAGAGGGCCTCTCACCTCTTTGTCCTAATTTCTGATGACATATCAATAAGTTTTTGAAGCACTGATGAAAAATTCATCAAAAAGGGTAAATGGATGCAATGCAAATTTTCTCCCTCCCATTAGTCCCCATGGTTTTTTTGAGTAAAATGTGTTATTGCCTAAAACCGAAACTTTGTGCCATTCACCTAATGGATTTGAAAAATTGACGAATCTTATGAAAAGGCTGAGAGATGACCACTGAGTTTAAATCACGTGGACCCTGGCACCAAAGTGATCAAAGTCAGAAGAGTAGAAAGCAGTCTCCGTTCAAAGGGCTAAAAGTGTGTCCCAGAAGGAAACACGTGTGCCTGGATCACATCCAATGAATGAGTCCGTCACAGCCTCTGTAGGCTTTAGTCTTTGATTTTTAAAACAGTCAAGGTTTCTGATTTTTTCAAAGTTTGCTCTATTATAGATTTTTCCCAACTTAATATTATATCCAGGAATCAGCAGAAAAAGAATACTTAGTCATTTACTACAAGACATGCGCAAAGAGTAACTAAACAAGTCGGTGGAGGGCGTTTACCAGCAGCTGGATTTTCTCCAGTGCTGCTCACCTCCTTCAAAGTCTATGGAAGTATCTGCACTGATACACTAATAAAATTGCAGAATGGATTCAAGGTAGTAAAGTACATATAGTGAGCTATGGTTTCTACTTAACTCCATAACTTCTGCAGAAGGGAGCTGTGATATAAGTAATATTAAAGGGGAGACACATAAAAAATAAAATATGTTTTTGTCTTACACTTGACTGGGGGTGAAGTAAACATTCGATAATGCACACCATTTCAAAAATGGTGAAACTTCACTGTGGGGAGGGTACATAGTTGGAAAACACCCATATTTGGGATCAGACAGAACTAAGCACACATTCTACTTTTACCAATACTGGCTGTATGGCAAGTTCCTTAATATATCCCAGCCTTAGTTAGCTCAATTTCATTCTAGGATTAAGGAGATAGATAATAATGTCCGGCCAGTGTGGCTCAGTGGTTGAGCGTCGATCCATGCACCAGGAGGTTACCAGTTCAATTCCTGGTCAGGGCACATGCCCAGGTTGTGGGCCCGATCCCCAGTGGGGGCATGCAGGAGGCGGCCAATCGATGTCCTCTCTCATCGATGTTTCTATCTCTCTCTCTCCCTCTCCCTTCCTCTCGCTCTAAAATCAATAAAGGAAAAACAATAAAGAGGTAGATAATGTTATGTTTGTCAGCATTGTCTGTGAATAGGCAACAAAGGGTCTCTCTTCTCCAGAAAGAGTTGCCTCAGGCTCAACTTCTGGTTTGACCGTGCCCAACCAGCTCAGACCCTGAATGCACCTGCTCGTGGTAAGAACAGTATCCGGTCTTGATGTCCCCGTCACCGCAGACTGAGAACATTTATTCTCTTTCCCTCATCTCACTTTCTGTCACATTCACAACCTGTTTGAGTGTATCACAGACACACAGAAATTAAAGATGTAGTAATCATGAAAGGTTTTGATAAGCTTAAAATAGTAACAAATATAAGATTTTATTTTCAAAGTGGCATTAAAAGAAGAGGTAAACAGGTCATTCCTGCTTTTTGTTTTCTGTCTGAATTCTCTCAGACTTCAGTTATATCAAAACTCCAGCTTTAGGCACCAGAAATCTGAAACATTTTCACACATATGCACCCTCTTTAGGGCCCCTAGCTGGAGCTCTTCCTCCAGCCGGTAGGAAGGTTTGCTGGCTCAGTAGATGGCCTTGGACTTGGACCTATCTCTCTTCTCACCGCTTTTTCATCTGTCTGCCTTCTACCTCCTGCTGAAAGCTGTCAGATTGTGACGGCATCTTGATCCTGGTTCTACTGAAGTTCTTGTCAAATGCTTAAATCACTTCTTCTGCTGCTATTTCAATTTCCTCTCATGTAGTCTTTTGAAACCTTTGGTTATCAAAATTTTCTTATCTCCCAAATTGTAGACATCCTACCTTTTTAAAACAAAGTCCCCCCATTCTTACTTATTTTGTATTTTATCTAAAGCCAAGTCAAATGCAGAACCACCCTTATTTCTAAATTTTTATTATACGTGAGGATATCTTTGTAACATTAGCTATTTATTTGGTTCATTCACTCATTTTTTTCCTGTCACTCAATACAGATCTGATTTGGAAGGTAGTCCTAAAATGGACTTGCCATAAGTACAAAGTATTTATTCCAACCACAGAGGTTTGCATAGCATGAAATCTTGTCTTAAACATTTATCTCCTTGGTTGGTGAGGCACTCTGAAAATTTTCTAATGTTCCTATGAATTAAAGACATCCTAAAGTCTATTTCAATGAGGTAATTTTCCTACTCCACATTTGCTTAACTTCATGCATGCAATCTAGTATTCTATTTAAAAAGATATTATCTGTGGATGAGATAGAACACAGGAAACAAATTGACTAACTAAATCATGAGGCAGTAAACAAAGACTTTCTGTCTCAGCTCTTTACCACAAACACAAATAACCCTAAACCCTTAAATCCATGTTAATAAATCTGAAACACCCATTCCCTCCTACACATAGAATGTCTGTATTTTCCCAGCCTTGGAAACAACTATTTAACTGCTGGTATAACTCTTACCAAGTTATTATTCGTTACCATATTAGAAAAAGTTTTCTGCTCAGTCTTCTGGTATAGTCAGCACATTTTTCTTGGATAGTTTCTATTTCTGAGTCTTCTCTTCCCACAGAAGACTACATTCCTTCCCATGTGCAGAAGAAGGGCCGTGTGAACCATGCAGGAGAACCACAGATGTAATGACTTACGGATGGTGGAGAAATTGAGAGAGAACCGACATCTCCTGTTGGTCTTTCTGGGTTGTTTGAAAGACTCAGTAACCATCATTCATAAAAAAAAAAAAAAAATGTTCACACTGTGCTTCTGCATGGAGAAATCCACAAAAGAGCTGCCCAAGAGAAGGGCTGTTTGGTATGAAATCCCACCTTTGCAGAGCACCTACCCTCGTGACTTGCCGTGTGGGGGACCTATTCGAAATCAGTGTTTTATTATTTTCCATTGAGGACATATTACTAAATATGACAAACCTCTCCTAAATGATACTTAACCAGACCCCTCATTGACTTCTACTTTCAGCTCCTGCTTGATGACTGCCTATTTCGCTGAGGTGCGTTAGGACCCTCTAAAGTGATTTTTAAGACCTGACACATAACTTGTTTCAAATCAGACCTTTCTAAACAATACCCTACAAATTTTATAAAATCTATCCAGGCATTTTCACATGATACCCACAAATAGAAAACTGATATTTTAAAAAACAAATTTTAATATACTTTCCTAATTTTATTGTGCATGCTCCATTATAGATTACTAACTGCCAGTATGTGTGAATACCTAGCATTTATTATCATTATTATTTGTTTATTACAAATAATTGTTTGTTACACTTTAATGATTATAAATGCAAAGCATTCATATACTAAATATAAATAGCTGGTGATTAATAAAAATATATTTTCTTGACAGTGTTAAAAAGCTAATAAAATATCAAAATGTCATTGATTCCCATTAAAATTTAATCAATAGGCTCACACAGAAGGCAACCACACAAATGTTTCAAAGGTCTTTGGAAGTCAGATAATAATGCAGTGAATTCTTCTTTCAGATGACATTTGTCCTATACCTGTTCCCAGGTTGCTTTGCTAGAAATTGAGGAACTGACCTTCAACCACAGGCAGCTTAACTCCAGGTCCCATACTCTTAACCAGTGACATACCCCAATATTTCATCAGTGTAAGTTTGGAAAATTTGAATGCTATAAACCCTCCTTGTGCATGTCACAATATATGGGCATATTCAAGGCCCTGAGAATTCCTGGAGGAGAAGCTGCTGAAGCCATAAACTGATAGAAACACTTAAATGGCAATTGTGATGAATTGCTGAAAGCTGAGGATTCAAAATCAATGTACAAAAATCCACTGCATTCCTATATACTGACAATGAGATTTCAGAAAAAGAAATGAAAAAACAAACAAACAAAAAACAGCAAACAATTCCTTTTACAAATGCAACACAAAGTATAAAATACCTAGGAATTAACTTAACTTAAGGAAGTGAAGGATCTAGATACGGAAAACTATAAAGCATTATTAAAAGCAATTGAAAACAACACAATGAAATGGAAAAATATTTTGTGTTCATGAATTAGAAGATTCAACATAGTTAAAATGCCCAGATTACCCAAACCAATATACAGATTTAATGTAATCCCCATCAAAATCCCAATGTCATTTTTTTAACAGAAATAGAAAAAAAATAATCAGATCTCTATGAAACCACAAAAGATCCTGAATAACCAAAGCAATCCTGAGAAAAAAAGAATGAAGCCAGAGGTATTACACCACCTGACTTCAAATTATACTGCAGAGCAACAATAATCAAAACAGCATGGTATTGGCAGAAAAACAAACACACAGACCAATGGAAGAGAATTGAGAATCCAGAAATAAAGTCACATGTATATGGGCAAATAACTTTTTACAAAGGAGCCAAAAACACACAATGGAGAAAAGAAAGCCTCTTCAATAAATGGTACTGGGAAAATTGGAAAGCCACATGCAAAAAAATGAAACTAGACTATAGTTTGTCCCCATGTACAAAAATTAATTCAAAATTGATCAGAGACCTAAATATAAGATCTAAAAAAACAATAAATCACATAGAAGAAAACATAGGTACTAAACTCATGGACTTTGGTCTTAAAGAAGATTTTATGAATTTGATCCCAAAGGCAAGGGAAGTAAAGGCAAAAATAAATGAATGGAACTATAACAAATTAAAAAGCTTCTGCACGGCAAAAGAAATCACCAACAAACAAAAAGGCAACCAACCAAATGAAAGATGATATTTGCAAAATATATAAAGAACTCATACAACTCAACACCAAACAAATAGTCCAATTAAAATATGGGCAGAGGACACTTCTCCGAAGAAGACATACAAATGGCCAACAGATATATGAAAAGATGCTTAACTTCACTAGCTATTAGGAAAATGCAAATCAGAACTACAATGAGATACCACCTCACACCTGTTAGAATGGCTATTACCAACAAGACAAGTGATAGCAAGTGTTCAAAAGGTTGTGGAGAAAAAGGAACTCTCATTCACTGTTGGTAAGAATGTAAACTGGTATAGGCACTATGAAAAACAGTATGGCAGGTCCTCAAAAAATTAAAAATAGAATTACCATATGACCCAGCAATCCCTCTTCTGAGTATCTACCCAAAAAACTTGAACAGATTTATTCACAAAGATATGTGCACCCCTATGTTCTTTGCAGATCTACTCATGGTGGCCAAGACATGGAAACAACCAAAGTGTCCTTCAATAGAGGATTATATAAAGAAGATGTGGTACATATATACTATGGAATACTACTCAGCATAAGAAAAGATGAAATATTGCCACTTGCAACAACATGGATGGACCTTGAGAATGCTATGCTATAATGCTATGTATGCTATGCTGAAATAAGTGAGTCAGAAAAAGCTAAAAACCATATTATTTCACTCATATTTGGGATATAAAACTGAAACTCATAGACACAAAAAACTTTATGGTGGTTACCAGAGGGAAGGGGGGTGAGGGGCTAGTAAAGGGTAAAGGGAGCCAAATATATGGTGATGGAAGATGATTTGACTTTGGGTGGTAGGTACACAATGTAATATACAAATCATGTATCACAGAAAAAAATAAAGTAAAATAAAAAATAAAAACAAATTTATGTGGTCCTAAAAGTATTTTTCTAGTGGCATGGCCTCCTCCTGCATAGGCAGGGGAAGAGAATGGCCTTTTCATGCACCACGTACTGCGTTAGCTGCTTTCTAATGTGTTATCCCAGTTTTTCCTCACAGCAATCTTATGAATTATACTGCTAGCCCCATTTTGCATCTGAGAAATGAAGGTTCAGATATATTAACTAGCTCAAGTGACTGAACTGGGATTTCATCTAATTCTAATGCTCATGTTTCCTCCATGGAACATGCTCTTTTCAAGGAAGGTGTTTCCCCTTCCTTTTGGAAAAACTCTACCTAGAACAGAAAAACAAAGAGGTAAACCAATTCATCCTGACTTTTGAAGGACAAAGCTACCATTCTCCCAAGCTCAAGAAAAAAAATGTAGTCATAAATTGCTTTTAGTGAAATATATAAGGTCGATTGCAAAACACAATAAGTTGATGATTTTGTTTAAATAGTATGAGTGCCAAACATATAAACATTTATCACAGTCACTTTTTTATTAGAGCTTTACATGGAATTTTTAAAATGATCATTATACACATCTGTTCCACATCTGTAGTCTTTCTGTCTACAATTTTACTGCCGGGGCAACAGTAAAATCACACCATCTCTCTCCACTGTAAGACAAACCGAAGACACCTCCCCACGAAGCATAATGTTAGGGAACAAAATACAAGGAAAATGCATGTTTGGGCATATGGCAAGGGGGCCTAGGGCACACTGTAGAATAGAAAATTGAGAATCCAGACAGAAAATACCTAACATTTCAGTTGGTTGAAGTATGCTAGGCAACAGACCTGTAGAAATACTCTGAGATAAATAAATTGATAGATTGTAATCTTAAAATTCCATTAGAAGGCCTAATCTGTCTGTAAGCTACTCAGTTTACAGAATTAGAGATAGAATCAACCAATTGGATTGGCAAAATGCCTCTTTACTACTTCTCAATGACTATTAAATCTACATTATATATTTAATATGAAAGACTTAAATGTGTGACTTTCGGTCAAGATGGCGGTATAGGTAAACTCGCTACTCTCCTCCTGCCACAATCACATCAAAATTACAACTAAACTACACAACAACCATCATTCAGAACTATCTGAAATCTAGCTGAAAGGAAGTCCTACAATGACAAAATTAAAGAAGAAGCTACATTGAGACTGGTAGGAGGCGGGGAGCTGGTCCCACACCCACGTGTGGCAGATAAAAATCAGGAGGGATACCTTGGCTGTGAAGGTCCTCCCTGAGGAGTGAGGGGTCCCTATCCCACACCAGGTCCCCCAGCTCAGGGTTCCAGTGCCAGGAAGAGAAGTCCCCATAACTTCTGGCTATAAAAACCAGCGGGAACTGAGGCTGAGGGAGGCTGAGGCTTCTAGAGTCCCAGGCAGTTCCTCTGAAAGGGCCCGTGCATGGCCTTACTCAGACTCGCTCCCTTTAGGCTCCAGCATTGAGGAGGCAGCTTGAAAAAAACCAGAGATATGCGGGAAGAACTGAGTTGGAGGGGCGAGAGCTGGAGGGGCAGCTTTCTCCCAGACAGACATGGTGGTGGATGCCGTTGTTCCTTTGGTGAGCCCTTCCCCCATCTGAGACTCCAGCAACCTGGCTCACACTGTTTGCCTTGCCCTGGTGATTCCCTGAGGCCCTGCCCCACCCAACTTTCAGACCCACTCAAGCTGTTTCCAGTGGCTTTACTATAAGATTGGCCTGTCTTGGCTCCTGCTTCAGATTTTTCTAAATTCTCTCAAATAAGCAGCATCTGGCTCCAGAGAGCCCCATACCTCTAGTTAAGTGGTCCCAGGCCTGGCACAAGAAGCAGCCAGTCTTGGTTCACAGCTTGGCTTTGCAATCAAGACTCGATTACAGCAGAAGAGGGTGTACAGTCCACACTAGGGATACACCTCGAGGGCCCAGCTGGGGTGATCAGGGAGGCTGTACAACTGGACCCTATAGGACACCTACTACAATAGACCACCCTACAAAGCCTTGGAGACATAGTAACACAATCTAATACATAGAAACAAACACAAGGAGGCAGCCAAAATGAGGAGACAAAGAAACATGTCTCAAATGAAAGAACAGAGCAAAACTCCAGGAAAAGAACTCAAAGAAATGGAGATAAGCAATCTAACAGATGCAGAGTTCAAAATACTAGTTATAAGGATGCTCAAGGAACTTAGTGAGGATCTCAAGAGCATAAAAAAGGACCAGTCAGAAATGAAGGAAGCACTAACTGAAATAAAGAATTATCTACAGGGAATCAATAGTAGAGTAGGTGAAGCCAAGAAGCAAAACAATCAATTTGGAATATAAGGAAGCAAAAAACACCCAATCAGAACAACAAAAAGAAAAAAGAATCCAGCCCAGCTGGTGTGTCTCATTGGTTGATCGTCGACCCTTGCATCAAGAGGTCACAGGTTCAATTCCTGGTTAGGGCACATGCCCAGGATGTGGGCCCAATCCCCATTGGGGGGCATGCAGGAGGCAGCCAATCAATGTTCTCTCTCATCAATGTTTCTATCTCTCTCTCTCTCTCTCCCTTCTTCTCTCTCTAAAAATCAATAAAGAAAAAGAAAGAGCCCTGGCCAGTTTGGCTCAGCAGTTAGAGTGTTGGCCTGTGGACCAGAGAGTCCCAGGTTCGGTTCCCACTAAGGGCATGTACCTCGGTTGCAGTTTGTCCCCAGACCTGGTTGGAGTCATGTGGGTGGCGACCAGTTGATGTGTGTCTCTCACATGATGTTTCTCTCTCTTCACCTCTCTCTCCCTCCTGCTCTATCTGAAGATAAATGCAAAAAATGTCCTCGGGTGAGGATAAAAAAAAAAAAGGAAGAAAGAAAAAAGAATTTTAAAAAATTAGGATAGTGTAAAAAGCCTCTGGGACAACTTCATGCATATCAACATTTGCATCATGGGGTTGCCAGAAGAAGAAGAGACAGAGCAAGAAATTGAAAACCTATTTGAAAAAATAATGACAGAAAACTTCCCTAATTTGGTGAAGGAAACAGACATACAAGTCCAGGAAGCACAGAGAGTCCCAAACAAGATGAACCTCAAGAGACCCACACCAAGGCACATCATAATCAAAATGCAAAAGGTTAAAGAGAGAATCTTAAAAGCAACAAGAGAAAAACAGTTAGTTACCTACAAGGGAGCTCCCATAAGACTGTCAGCTGACTTCTCAAAAGAAACTTTGCTGGCCAGAAGGGAGTGGCAAGAAATATTCAAAGTGATGAAAAGCAAAGACCTACAACCAAGACTACTCTATCCTGCAAAGCTCTCATATGCAGTAGATGGACATAAAGAGTTTCCCAGACAAGAAAAAGCTAAAGTAGTTCATCACCACCAAACCAGTATTATATGAAATGTTGAAGGGTCTTCTTGAAGAAGTTCAAAAATATGAACAATAAAATGGTAATAAATACATATCTGTCAATGACTGAATCTACAAACAAAATGAACAAGCAAAACAGAGACAGACTCATAGATGCAGAGAACTTTTTGTTGGTTGACAGATGGGAGCAGAGCTGTGGGTATGGGTGAAAAAGGTGAAGGGATTAAGAAGTACAAAGTGGTTGTTAGACTGATGGGCCTCAGAGGGAAAGGGGAGCAGGAAGAGATAAACCAAAGAACGTATATGCATAACCAATGAACACAGACAATAGTATGGGGAAGGGAGATGGGGGCAGGAGTGAGAAGGAGGATGACAAAGGAGGGAAATCTGTGATACATTCAACAATAAAGATAAGTTTTTTAAAAAGACTTAAATGTGTATCTGTGAATCAATGTAAAATATGCCCAGTGTGGAAAGCAGAATAATGGTCCCCAAAGATGCCCATGTCCTAATGCTGGGAACTGGTGAACATGCCAAAGGGGAATAAGGTTGAAGATAGAATTAAGCTTGGTAATCTACTGGCATTGTTTGTTCTTACCTCAAGCTATCCTACAAAGCTACAATAATCATAACAGTGTAATATTGGCATAAAAACAGACACATAGACCAATGGAACAGAAGCGAGAGCCCAGAAATAAACTGAAGTATACATGATCAACTAATATTTGACCAAGAAGACTCAACAAAGAAGAGACAGTCTCTTTAATAAACGGTGCTGGGATAATTGGATAGTCACATGTAAAAGAATAAAACTGAATCCCTATCTTACACCACTCACAAAAATTAACTTGAAATGGATTGAAGATTTAAACATAAGATCAGAAACCATGAAACTCCTAGAAGAAAAAAATAAGAATAAATCTCCTTGACATGGGTCTTGGTAGTGAGCTTTTGCATATGACATCTAAAGTACAAGCAATAAAATAACAAATAAACACATGGGACTATGTCAAACTAAAAAGTCCCTTCTGTCCAACAAAAGAAACCATCAACAAAGTAAAAGGACAGTTGACAGAATGGAAAAATATTTGCAAAACATATCTCTGATAAAAGGTTAATATCCAAAACATATAAAGAACTCATACAACTCAATAGCAAAAATAAAAACAAACAAATAACTCAATTTAGAAATGGGCAAGTGATTTTAATAGACATTTTCCAGAAAGGTATCTGAAAGGTCAACAGTATGAGAAAGAATGCTCATTATCACTAGTCATTAAGGAAATAAAAATTAAAACCAAAATTAGATATAAACTCATGCCTGTTATAATGGCCATCATAAAAAAAAGCAAGAGTATGGATGTGTAGAAAAGGGAACTTTTGTGCACTCTGGTAGAATTGCAAATTGATACAGCCACTGTGGAAAATAGTATGGAGGATCCTCAAAAAGTTAAAAACAGAATGACTCCAGTTTCACTTCTGAAAATATATCCAAAGAAAATGAAAACACCAACTTGAAAAGATATCTGCAACCCTACCTTTATAGCAACATTATTTGAAATAGCCAAGACATAGAAACAGCCTAAGTGTTCATTGGTAGATGAATGGATAAAAAAAAGTGTGTATAAATATACAGACACATATACACAATGAAATGTTATTCAGCCATATAAAATGAGAAACTCTTACCTTTTGCAACAACATGGATAAAACTTGAAGGCTTTATACTACATGACATAAGTCAGATGGAGAAAGACAAATAATGTATGATCTCATTTATATGTGGAATCGAGGGGGAAAAAAAAGAGATCTGACTTGTGACTACCAAAGATGAAGGGGAAGGTGAAGGGAAATTGGAGAAAGGTGGTCAAAAGATATAAACTTCCAGGTTTAAGTACTAGGGATGTATGTAATGTACAACATGGTGATCATAGTCAACATTGCTATATGATATATAGGAAAATCATTAAGAATAAATCCTAAGACTTCTCATCACAAGGAGAAAAAAATTTTTTTCTTTCTTTTTATTGCATCTATATGAGATGGTGAATGTTAGCTGAACCTGTTGTCATACTCATTTCACAGTATATATATAAATCAAACCGCCATGCTATATGCCTTAAACTCTTATCACTACTTAAACTGATACAACGATGTATATCACTTATTTCTCAATCAAATATATAAAACTGGGGAAAACAGAAAAGAAATGCTAGTAGTGATAAGAGTAGAACTGGTAAAACGAGACTACAAAGAGTTTGTATGAGAAGAACTAAAAGAACAGCCTTGAAAAAAAAATAATAATAGGGCAGCCTTGGCCAGGTAGCTCAGTTGGTCATCCCTATTGGCCAAGGTTGTGGGTTTGATGTCTTCTCAGGGCACATATGAGAATCAACCAATAGATGCATGAACGAGAACAACACATCTCTCTCTCTCTCACCCCTTCCTCTCTTTCTCTAAAATCAATTTAAAATTTTAAAAAAGAACTGAAAGAACATAAAAATATAGCATTCATCATGAAAAACGTATGATATTATTTTTGATAAGTATATTAACTAATCCCACTTTTGCTAGCATTATGTGATTATTGGTATTCCATCTACATCACATGATACATTCTATCAGAGTTTAAAAAACAGATGAACAGTGAGAATAAGTTCCTATGATTTTTAGTACAACACAAAATAGAAATTTGCCAAAAAATTGGATGAGTTTTTTATTTCTTCCTTGGGGTTAGTTAGTAACCAATATTACTGGCTACTATAGACCAGATAGGCATTTTAATTTTTTTTATTATTGAATTGATCAGTTTACCTTATGGGCTTGGGATTAAGAGGAATATTTAAATCGTATTGGTTCTCACAGAGATTTCTGCAGATACAGACCTACTTGTGGATCAACTTGGAAGAATTAACTTAGCCAGTTGTAATGAAAAAGAAAAATAGAAAAGATAAAAGTCTGGGATTGTGTGTGTGTGTGTGTGTGTGTGTGTGTGTGTGTGTGCCAGTATAATTCTAACTGAGGTTCTTAGTGCCTACATAATTTTAGTATCTATTGTATACTTTTTAATCTCTGCTGTCTCTTGATTTCCCCTTTCCATATGTCAATTAGCAGCAGTAGTTTTCTGAGCAAGCAGAACACCATTCTAAAAAGTATACATCTAAAGCCCTTATTCCATGGAAAGTAGATCATAGATTCTATGATTTTTGGCCATTATCTGCACTTATTCTCTTAAAATAAGTTTCTGTTCTTACAGACTTATAAATCATGATGCAACATTAAGAACCACAACATAAATTTTATCTTCCAATTCCCAGAAAATAGAAGACCAAAAGAAAACAACAACAACAACAAAAAAGACAGTCTGTATTTAAATAACTCCAGAAAAGTTTTTTACACATTCAACAGTTACCAGTTTATCTTTTTAACACTGTTACCACCACCAATATATTTGATCCATGCAGTGTGAGAACTTGGCCTCTTGTTCTCTTTGATGGAGGAAGAAAACAGCTGGTAACCATTATGTATATTACATACCTTCAAACACTGCAGGACTGTTATTAGGTTACCTTTCTTCTCTTCTCCAAGATAAGCAATGCCAATGTCTTTAACTCTTTCTTATAAGTTCCATTTTCCAACCCTCTCATCAACATTCATAGTCCCTTCTGAATCCTCTCCAAATTTCAGAGTTCTTTTAAGATGTGGAGCCCAAAACTGGAAAGCACTTTCTTGTAAAAACCTGACCAGTGCTGAGTAAGAGAACGTACCATCTATTTATCCATCTGTCTATTTAAAGTTAAGCGATCATGGACGGTCTGCCACCATAGGCCATCAATGCTGGGTATATTTTGGTGCTAAAGTAGCATGAACATCAAAAGGGAGAAAGCATGTCTGTGTTTTTTTGCCTTAATCTTTTGGCTTCAGCGAGACCACACCTAAAAGGGACCTTAAGACACATCCAAAGCCAAATAACAGATAATGTCGCGTCTAAATCAAAGACAGAGACATTCTGCCGACTCAGAATCATTATCTTTGAAACGACTTGCTTTTACATGGTTAAATGTTGATTACCAAATCCCACCTGTGTGTGTGTGTGTGTGTGTGTGTGTGTGTGTGTGTGTGAGAGAGAGAGAGAGAGAGAGAGAGAGAGAGAGAGAGAGAGAGATTCATTAGTTCTTCCCTATTCACATATGGTTTGCCAGTCTTAAATGTAGTTCCTTTATAAAAACATATCAGTTTTATTTGTTTTGTTTCAGGACAGATCCAAACTGTCTATACCTAGTGGAATTTCCTATATTTTAAAGCAGGAAAATTTTAATGGTCTTTTCCACTCATTTGCTTTGTTTCTCTCTTCTATTCCTTTATTTTTCCTGTTCTGTTCCCTTTCCTCCTATTCATTGTATTGAATATCTACCTACATCACCTGTGGACGAAGCAGGAAAGAATTAGTAATAATGTGGGGGTGGGGTGTGGCGGAGGAGAAGAGATTTAATTAAGGATAGAAAGTCACCACTGTTCACTTCAAAACATCAAATAGGCACGACGCGTATGCGGTACCCCTAACTTCCAAACTGACTAGAGAAGACAGGGAATAAAGTTATCGTGTGATCAAGAAGCTGTCCCCTGACTTCAAACTTCCAACGGTTCAAAATTTGAGAAGCTTTGAATCGAAAATGAGTTGTGAGTTATATTTCATCAAAATGGAAGTTTGGCATAAAACAGTTCATTCCTTTACATTCTCTCCACAGCCTGGGAGAGAGAAAAAAATCTAGACTCTCCACTTCAAAAGGAAGCTGTATTTATTAGTGTGGCTGAACTGAGAATTACGCCCAAGAGTCAGAGGATAGAGAGACGCATCCCAGCTCCAACAAACCACCGGAGGGCTGGCATGTTCTCAGCCAACCTGCTTGGCAAATAGGTGTTTGAAAATACTGTCTCGAGTGTAGGGAGTCTGCTGGCAGAGGGTTTGTGGTGTTATCAGACAAAAATCTCTATGTACCTGGGCTACGTGTTCAAGTGTCTTCAAACGCCGGGCTTCGCACTGAGTTATGTCAACATGTGACTCAGAAGAGGCAGAAAGGGAAAAACAGACACAAAGAAGGCAAAGCTGGGGCGAAAGGAGCAAATAAAAACATAAGCCAAAGTAAGCCAGCTTGGTTCTGAGGAACACTGCTAAGACTTTCTCTTTTTTTTTTAACTCATCAAAGGTAAGAGAGAAAGATGAATCTGCGTCTTCTCATGACTACACTTTTCTTCTCATCTCCGGGGAACCAGGTGCTAATCAGAAAATGTAGAAGATTTAAAAAGAGAAATAACATCGCCCTTTAATCTGAACCATTGCCAGAAAGCACCGATTATTTTTATTCCAGTCTCTCAACTCCAACAGAGGCTTGTGTGAGGTTTCCTGAACAGTTTATGAATATAGCTCACTCGTTGTTATTACAAAATGAGATTGTAAAGCAGGTCAGACCCTTTCTTTGGGAGTAAATTACTGGACAGTGGTCTCTCGTGTAACAGAGCCTCACTGAGAAACACTAACCTCAAATAGTAGTCATTGATGCTTTCCTCAAATATCTGGTTAAAACAGTCTCAAAGGGCATTCAGTTACAATGAACATATCTGTATTATAAAAAATGCTTTTGTGAAATAAGGAATCTTTTATTTATCACACTGCCTGGTCAGAATTATCACCACCAGGAAAGGCTGACTAAAAGTAAAAACTTCTAATTTTTTGCCAGTATACTAAAGCAAAGTGCAGTTATTTTTTTTCCTTTTAAGTGTCTTCTGGTCATGGGATGAATCTAAAGTGAGTTTTTTTGCATAGTGCATAGCTTACTGTGTGTACTCAATGAAGCCATCAGAATACCTATAGAGTGAATAAATCCCCGAGTCAGTCTCCTGGAAAACAGAGGATGTGGTGGGGAAAAAAAAACACACAAAAAAAATACCTAGAGAATTTGACCTACTTTAGCAGGCAACTTAGAAAATCCAGTGTTCTCTGCCTTAATATAATATGAAGTGGCTGATCAAATAATTCAAAACATACAATAAAGTCCTATGTCCTGATTCTCCTGATTCTGCAAATACAACCAACCATGTACATACTAGAATGTAGATCAGAGGTAAAAAAAAAAAAAAAAAAGACTGGAGGGGATAGAGAGATGGCAAATTCCACTCAATTAGGCCAGATTGACTTTAGCATTTAACCAAGAGTTTAAAATTCTAATTAAAAACTAATAAGACATTGCCCTGGCCGGTTTGGCTCAGCGGTTAGAGTGTCGGCCCACAGACCAGAGAGTCCTGGGTTCGGTTCCCGCTAAGGGCACGTACCTCGGTTGCGGTTTGTCCTCGGCCCCAGTTGGGGTTGTGCGGGTGGCAACCAGTTGATGTATCTCTCTCTCTCTCTCTCTTCCTCCCTCTTTCCCTCCTGCTCTATATGAAGGTAAATGCAAAAATGTCCTCAGGTGAGGATAAAAAAAAAAAACTAATAAGACATTTAAAATTTTTATCTCTTAAATGTAAAAACTAATATTTTCATGTTCTTTTGTACATTTTGTATAAAATTCCTAAGTATTTCACATATTTTTCTAGTGGCATTTCATGTTCTGAATAAAAAAGGGTAATGATTGTGAAACGCTAATAACCCAAGGGATTGTATATAGTAAAATCTGTGTTGCTCAATCTGATAAACTGAGAAGGTGACCTTCTAAATGTGACCTTTCTAAATTTAAGTAGATTATTATAGAATAAAACAAGTTGTGAATCCAATTTCTTTTTTAGGACATTTGTTCTAAACATGTTTTCCTTAAACAATGTAAGAACAAAGGATGCCTATGAACTAATGTGAAAGCAGATTCTGAGTGTAGAAAGACCATGCTTGGGTTAGCCTAAGAGGAAACCACCACCATCTTCCAAGGTAGCAACATCACCGTTGCAGCTGCTCTGTGCAAAAATGAGAGGTGCTCTCCTAGCTACAGAAAGAATAGTCTGGAGGCCCTGGCGAGGAAGCTCAGTTGGTTACAGCATTGTCCCGATAGGCTAAGGTTGATCCCTGGTCAGGGCACATATAAGAATCAACCAATAACCGCATAACTAAGTGAACAGAACAAATCAATGTTCTCTTCTCTTCTCTTTCTCTCTGCCCCCCACCCCTTCCTCTCTTTCTTTCTCTCTCTAAAAAAAAAAAATCAATAAAAAAGAAAGAAAGAATAGTCTGGTGGCTAAGACAAGATCCCAGACTGAGATCTGAGCAGATCTTGTGTTTAAAACGGCTGTTGTAGAGCAAATAGAAGGACTTTCTGTGTGTGTGCCAGCTCTCCAGCATGCATATTGACAAAGACTTTCATCATCCCGTAGCAAATAAAACTAGAAGACCAAACAGAGTTACATTGCATGCTTCCTGTTTCTCTACAGACTCTCAATCGATGTTTCTTGGATAGGTGGTTAGGTTGATAGAATGAAAGGTGGAAAAAAGGAAGGAAGAAAAGATTGCCATCACTCCAACTGCTTGGGGGTCAACACTTTTAATACTACCCAGAATAAACGTTGGCCTCTGGACATTGAAGGAAGGGGCCACCATACTTCTCCAACATCCTCTCTCTGTTTCTTCTTTACTCTCAAATAACAAGAGGTCTGATGTGGATGGGCTAAAGACAATTTGGGATCAATAGAACCATAGAGTGTTAACTGGAAAGGGCTTGAAGTTCAGAAATATAGGTATCAGAAATTTCTACCTCTCCATCTCTTTCTACCAAAAACATGATTTAAAATTAGATTTCTCAACACCTTATTTTCTTAAATAATATTTGATGAATCTGTGGGATAATCAAGGTACATCTCAATACTATTTAGATATTTTAATATCATCAGTTGAATCAAAGGACTGTTCATATTGCATGAATTCCTTATGGTGCTGGTAATGAAATCTTGCAACAGCAACTCTTGCCTGAACCAGATTTTATCTTTTAAATTTCCAAGGAAATGCTTTAGACAGTGTAAATTAATATCATGCAAATTTAAACAAGTAGCTTCTTTTAAAATTTTGAGGGCTTCTAATTATATATTTTTCTCCTTCAATAGTTACTGGGGGAAAATTGGAAAATACATAAAAATGTCAAGAAATAGGAATTATTTGTTAGATTTCCTCTCAGAAATGAGGAAAACCATGCTAATGCTGCCAGTATTCAAGTTCCTTTTCTTCTTGGGAATACAGTTCCCAAAGCTTTGGGAAGGTGTGTAGGGTCATGTGACCGAGTTTTTGCCAGTGGTGTATGATTGAAAGTGCGTGTCTGAGTTCTAGGCCATACCTCTGAAACCTCCTTCCTTCACCTGCCTGGGAAATACATAAAAGAACTCAGTCTCTAGAGGATGAGAAGAGCCTTGTTTCTCAAATAACTGCATGAAGAGGGGTCACCCTCCAACCCAGCATTGGACTGTAGCATAACAAGAGGTATACTTTTATTGTTAAGCCACAGAGACTGGAATTTGTTTATTACAGTAGATACCCAACGTTGACTGATGTAGATAATCACTAACATTTCAGCTTATTTCTTTTCAGTTTTGTTTTTGTTTTTCTATGTATACAGGACATTCAATATAGTTTTGGTCATACTGAAAGTGTGCTTTTGTATTCTGATTTTTTATTTAATATTATATCATAGGAATTTTCTGTTTTATTATAAATGCTTTGTAAATGTAACTTTTTATAACTACACAGTATTTTAGTGTATGTATATATTATAATTTATATAACTGAAACCAATTTTTGGATAATTAAATTCTATCTAGTTTCTAACTATATGATAAACATGTTTAGACATAAATTTCTGTACGTGTATCTTTTAATTTCCTTTAAATAGATGTTTAGAAATAGAATCACTGGCTTAAATAGAGTAAAGGTTTTAAGTATTGTTTTAAATATATATTGATAAATTGTTTTCTCCAAAATTTGCGTTCCCTCATGAGTGATATGGGAATGCTTATCCTATCTTCACCAGTAACAAGAATTATTTTAATTAAAAAACTTAACTAAAATTTCTGTTTTTAACATGGAAATAACATGTCTTTGACAACCGGGTCAACAGACCATAAGAAAAATAAACTCCACTCCACTCTATCTGCTGGGTTCTTTTTTTTTTATCCTCACCTGAGGACATTTTTGCATTCATCTTCAGACAGAGTGGGAGGGAGAGAGGGAGGAAGAGAGAGAGAGACACATCAACTGGATGCCACCCACACGACCCCAACCAGGGCCGGGGACAAACTGCAACTGAGGTACGCACCCTTAGCGGGAACCAAACCCGGTCTCTCTGGACCACAGGCCGACGCTCTAACCGCTGAGCCAAACCGGCCAGGGCTCTGCTTGGTTCTATAGATTATCTATTTTTTGAGCAGGGCAGTGGCAGACTATATTTTCAAATTCCAGTATATGAAGAGCAGAATCTTCAAGAGTAGGAGATCACTTTAATAGCATAAAGCTGTTCAAAATCTATTAGAATGAGGCCAACAGACTGGGAGATAATATTTGAATAGGGTGCTGAAGAATAAATTGGGAGCCTGCCATTCAGATAGAAGGGCAAAGGACATTACAGATGGAGAACTATATATGCAAATGCATGGCGACATAAATCAGAGGCCAAGTGTTGGAAAAAAACAAGTCCATCTGTGTTTTCAGAACATGGGATGATGGCACAGAAGCTAAGGCTGAAAAGATGCTGTAACTTGTGAAGGGCTATGCATGCCAGATTAAGGAGGCTGCAATTTATCCTGTAACTAATAGAAAAGAGACATGTTCTGAAAACAGAGTTGATTTTTAATAAATAAAAAGTGACTTGGTATCATGCACAAGACACTTTCTAGATATTATTATTTTTGATTCTGCAAACAACTCCACAAGGTCAGTTCTAATATTCTTATTAACAAAAATATGTCAAAATTGAGGTCAGCGTTAAGACACTTACATGGAAGAGCTGGGATTTAAACCTAGGTCCTTCAGGCTTCAAACCTATGATCTTTTCACTATACGATGTTATCTTCTATCCTATGACAAAGGGGAGGGTAAATTAGAAAGGAGAGACAGAAGAGGCAATGAGATACATTAGGAGATTATTACATTGTTTGGGGAAGAGAAAATGAGATTCTTCATTAACTACCTGTATGACAAAGTAGGGTTTAAAAAAACCAAGACCAGAGGAAAGGTATTTTCAAGAAAAGACTGAATTTAAGGTGGCACATCACTGATGGCATTCTCAAGACATTTCCGATAGAGAGGTGGAAGATAGGGTGGGAATTGAGACGTGGCAGCCAGATTACAGTGGCTTGCAGAGTAAATGGGAGATGATGTTATTGAATTGGCTTAAAAGTATGGTGGAGACCTTTCTGTAATATTTTCTCCAAGCCCTTTTGCCTCACTGCTATGAACACTCTTCATAGTTCTTCAAGATTATAATAATCAAATAACTAATACTACCAGAAGCTATGTTGTGGTTACAGACACATTTTCATTTGTCATCAAAATACACTTGAGGGGAGAAACTGTCTCATAACATTAGGAATCAATTTCCAAGATATTCAAAACCATAGAAAGTTTTAGCTTCAACAAGACGGTAGCAGATTTCTCATGACAGCTCTGAAAAATTGCACCAAATAGTATGCTTGTGTCATTCTATCTAGATTCAGAAACTGTAATAATTTACTCCAAATTAGAAATAAACCTTTTTAAACCAATATTATCCCAATAATTTTAATTTTAAAAAGAAATAAGCCTTTTGTTTTAAAGAAAAATTATAAAGGAGATATTTGGGGTTCTAGTCAACTAAGGTACCACTGAATAAATTGTATACACTATGGACTAATATAATTATACAATTACTAATGTTTTATGTTAAACTCTGTAGAGACTATAAAAGGACTCTGAAGGAAGACCCTAAGAAGTTCCCATATATAGTGTTTGTACTTAATAAACTTCTACCTATCCTTGCTGAGGTTAAGATCTTTGCAAAAATTGGCCTCGTCTATGCCTCATAGTAGTTGATTATTAGTGGCATGACTGCAGATGTCCAAACAATCCATGGTCCAGAAATAGTTTCAGTAATATCATTAAGAATTTGTTACCCTTTAAATCTCTGAATTTTCTAGCATTCTAGAGTTTTCTTTCGGGCATCTTACAAAGATTCTACATATGTGTATCAGTCAAGGTCCAGTCAGAACACAGAAATTATTCTAGACGTTTCCAACAGAGGAGTTTAATACAGGAAATTTCCTACACTGGTAATGGAAGATTTGAGAAGGTAGGCAGAGGATGATGAGCAAACCAGACATTAGTAAAAGTAGAAGCCACTACTACTAGAAGGAGGGAGGGAGAAGTCAGTGTTATGGAAGTTCCAAAGGCAAGGCCCAATGCCAAATAGAACCATGGTGGACAACTCAGTTGGAGCCACAGAAGAGACACACACCCTGTTAGTGATGTTGCTCAAAGCCAAGAAAGAAAAGGTGGAATACCTTTTTCTCTCCCTTCTATCTGTTCTCCAGTCTCTCATCTGTACCTCTTATTGACCAAACCTATCCAAATGCCAGAGTGCAAGGAAACCTGAAAAATGGCGCTCCCTCCAATACAGAGAACAAGAAATGAATCTGAGAGCAAAACAAACAAATGACTAGCAAAAGTTGCTAAAACTTAAAGTTTTATATTTCTAAAACTCAGAAATATAAAGAGAAGAATAATCTTAGCTTCACAAACAATTTCCCATAACTACTGATAATGGTAAAACGCTAATGTCTTTTCAAGGAAGGAAAACATACTGATCATCTCTAAAAAGAAGACATACTGGGCATCCAAATAATGAGGGAAGTTTTGGACTAAGAACTTCCACTGGCACCTTCTTGGATTACTCTACCCCTGCTCTCAGCATTTAGACAACGGAGATAAGTATGTGCAATGTGGACGTGATCTAAAGCTAAGCAAGGCTAAACTTTTCTGGGGCTCCACATTTTATTATGTTTCTTCTTCAGAAGTCTGCCATTGCATGACTTATTGAAAATATTCTATTGAGCTGGTCTCAGCAAAATGTTACTTTCTAGGATGTTATATTCACTTCCCAGTCAGAATCAGTTTCTTATGTTGAGGATAAACCACAATTTCCTACCAATGATTCTTCAGTTTATGGTGAGGGAGCTGTACAGAGCGAAGAAGAAAAAAAAAAAGTGGTGGCTGGTTCTGAGTTGTGCATCAAAGAGTACCATCTGCATCATGAGTTTTTTCTGAAGTCAACAATCTTCCATGGCTCAAATTTCACCAATACAGCACGGACCTCACTTGAAACTCTTATTGCAGGCTTTTAACATTAATTATCATTATCACTATCTATGCATCATTGAAGCTACATATTCTGTGGTTATGATGTTCTCTCCACTTGTTTAGCGTGTAATGAAAAGAATAGTACGTAATCTTGATGCCCAGAGCTGACTGTCACAGGAGATTTCTGGGGAGATTGTGATACTTCCAAAGTGTTGACGTTAAACAATGTGCTTGAGGCTTATCTTCTGCCTGAACAAGTTGGATGATGAACTGCCCAGAACCCTCAAGTACTTTATAATGGCAAAAAGAAGGGAAAATCCTGAGTAATTTAAGACACTCAATGACTAACTCACAAACAAACAGTAATAGCTAACATTTACTGAGCACTTACTACATACTAAACACTGTGGTACACACAGCACATCGGTTAACTCCTTTAAACATTACAACTCTATCATTTGCATTTTAGAAAGGAGGAAACTGAGGCAAAGAAAGACTAATTTTCTAATGCTAGAAAATTAGGACTTCCCCTAAGATCACACAACCAGTTTCAGGGACAGAATTTGAATCCAGGCAGACTAGCCCCAGAGTCCATACTATTAAATAGCCTGCTCTCTGCCTTTTCCTTCTAGATGGTTATGACATTGTCTTGGCCACTGTATCGTGGCACTTTCAGAGAGTATTTGCATGAAAGCTTTGGCTTGAAGCTTTGCCTGGTGAACTGCAATTGATTTAAATGTTACGATGGTAGATTACATTGCTGCATATAAGCCCCTTCTATAAGGATTATGTTTTCTCAATAGTCCATATGGATTTTTCAGGACCACATCAATGTAAGAACTATGTTATTGACATAGAATCTTTAAAACACCTGGAAATCAGCTTTCAGACATACCACCTAGTTGTTGCAGATTGCTGTAAACAATTTACCTTAATCAAGTTTAAGGATTTTGTGAGCTGGAATTGGATCCAAGCTGCCAGAACTGGAGAAAGTCAGGCTGAAATGGTGGTGCCGACCTCTAAGTTAACTGAAGTGTTTATCTGAGAAGCTGGCCAACACATCCTGACAGATTTCTCCAGCTCATTCTGTGACTCTTCGGTCAACCACGAGAGCCATCCTATTGAGTCACAAGTGGGGAAATAACTCTAAACTTGCCACAACCATATGTTTCCAGACTACCTGGGGACTTGCACAATAAGTAAGACCATAATTTATTTGTAAGTAAGAACATAACTTATTTACTCTGTCTGTACTTACTGCTTACACATCTGCATCCTAAAAATTATTTTTGTTAGAATTAGAGAGACAGATCAAGGTAAGATCTGGATCAATTTTTTTACTCCTTTCTGGATACAAAGAGATTAAGTCTTTTTCTCTTACTCTAAGATTGACAAAAATCCATATAAAATATATGAAAGACTACATTATAGACAATATCTTTTTTTATGGTTGTGGTCTTTAGAAAAATATTTGTAATAAACTAAAGGGGAAATATAAAAAGTATATGGACTAAATTTTAATATTTATGATTAGCTTTATAAATTGTGTGAATCATATTACAAAACATTATTGCTAAATACCTATTGATTTCTTGTTTGAAAATACTGGTATTGGTATTTTTCTCAAACCCTTGGGCTGTTATAATATCAAGTTAATGAGTATAAGGTGTTTGTAGTGCTAAAACAAAACAAAAACAAAAACTATGCAACCAGAGTATAATCATTTTCTTTTTTAATTTGTGGGTAACAAATCACAGATTCACAGTCAGTGCTTGTCAGCAATCCACATGACTGAGATGGTTTGATGAGATTCATCGAATTGACAAAATATTCCCAAAGAGGACAGCACTATAACAATATTTTAAATCAATACTATGGCTTCATTTGAGGATAAGATGATTATGAATCATTTATACTTTTTGTGAACATTTTGCTTTGGTCTAGATTTTGCTAATTATGCTATATCACATTCTATCAAAAAACACTGAATTAAGGAGAAAAACTTATGGAATATCTTTAAAAGACCAGATCTCTATGACCAACACAATGATAAATACAGCTGAAGAAACTGATTACCTTACCTTTAATTCACAGAATAGTACTTAGTGGAAGAAAACAAAATTATCAAAGAAGGAGAATTGTTGATTTTAACATCTAATCATTGTCTTAAAATCATGAAGAAAGGCAAAAACATCTTGGATTTATGGGCAAAATTCTGCATAATTTCTGACCATAGTAAGATTCTATCATGTTTTTTAAGTAGGTGATTTTGTTAAGAATGAACAAAAAAGCAAGAAGGGAAACTATGCTGCCTTTGTTTGAGAGAGGAAAATGCTGAAACTGGCACAGCCGATGTGGCTTAGTGGTTGAGCATCGACCCATGCACCAAGAGGTTGCTGGTTCGATTCCTGGTCAGGGCACATGCCCAGGTTGTGGGCCAAATCCCCAGTGTGGGGCATGCAGGAGGCAGCCAGTTGATGTTCTCTCTCATTGATGTTTCTGTCTCTCTCTCCCTCCCTCTCTCTCTCTCTAATATCAATAAAGAAAAAAAAAAATTTTTTTAAATGCTGAAATGGCATTGTTTTAAAGGAGACATGCTCTGAACATTTGTTGACAAGAACCACAGGGGTTCTCTTTTAGTGGCGGTTATTTTTTATTTTATTTTTTTTCTTTGTAGTGTCTGTACTTTTAAAAATTCCCCTAGTAACTGAATTTTAAAGACTATTGTTCAAACCTGGTAGATCTGAAGCAAATTATTTATGAAAATGTGAAAAAAAGCCAAACATACAAAACCTGAATAAGACCATCTTTAAAATTAGAAGCTATGAATTGAAATGCTTAGGAATTTTTTTAAAATTACTTTCAGCAAAGAGAAAATTGTTAGTGAGTCAAGATAATTTTCTCAAATAGGTGTCTGAATTTGCAAGAAGGGGTGAAAGAGTAAACAACTGAGGGGCCGATTATTACAGGTTCGTGCAAAATAAAGAGCACAACTGGAATAGCATCACCCACCCACATACTTCACACATTAGTAATGACCCTTCTTTCAATACATACATCTCAGTCACTTTCATTCCTGTGCGCTTGTATTTGGTGCACAGAGAAGCAAAAAGATGAGGAGAAAAAGAAGAAGGAAAACCGGAGGCCACAAGATAATAATGTTAGGACCCCATGTCATGTTTAAATGTTATTTTAATACCATATATCTTTTTTATTCCCTGAGACTGAATCAGTGTTTTAGAAAATCCATCTACCTACAACAACCGTGTTTATGTAAAGTAAGAGAAGAAAATAGCTATGAGGCTGGAAAAAAGGAACAAAAGTAGGATAGGGAAGAAGAAAGGATATAGGAGAATGAGCAGCGAGATGAAGGAAAGTCAAAAGGAAGAAAAGACAATGAATTAGGAGGAAAGGAAACAAAGGAAAGGAAAAAGAAGCCAAGAAAGGAGGAAACTGGAAGCCAGGCATTGATCGACCAAATCCAGCCCATGGCCTGTTTTTGGATAGCCCTGGCTAAGAATCGTTTTTAAAGTTTTAAATAGTTGAAAAAAATTAAAAGAACAATATTTGGTGACATGCAAAAAAATGTATGCCCATAAATAAAGTTTTATTGTTCACATATACTCTGTGCCCATAAAAAGAGTTGTGTTGAACACATCTATGGCCATTTGTTGCATATTGTCTACGGTTTTGTGCAGAGTAGAGTAGTTGCGACAGAGATTGCTTGGACCTCAAAGACTAAAATATTTATTATCTGGCCCTTACAGAAAAAGTTTACCAAATCCTGCAGAAATCTTTAAATATGTATTAAATATCAATTATATGTTCGGTACTACCCTGTGTGGAGGACACAGTAGGAAAGAGAAAATAATGAAGATTTAGTTCCCATCCTTGGGGACTTACAATCTAGTTGGGTAGGGGAAAACCAACTTTTCATCGCTGATTGCTAGGAACTGAGAAAATCACATTGATGTGTGGCTTAGTTCTTTCTTGTTTTTGCTGAACTTGATACCTCGCAAGCAGTCATATTAGAACTTGGGCATTCAGAGTACAATTACTTCCTTAAAATTCCTATTTCGATCCTTAACTTCTGCTTTAAGATTGTTGTCTACATATCCAACAAACATACAAAATGCCACGAAAGCTTATTCTTGAATGGATAAACCAGCGAAACCAGTCTCAGTGAGACAATTCCTAAAAGAGAGGAAGTCTTTGACGGAAGATGCGAAGGAACATCTGAGGATCAAATGTGACCCTTTGCAGGTCAGGCAGCTGATTCAAAGGGAACGATATAGGTAACCCTTACTGGACTTAAGTAAAAATAAAATTCCCTCACCCTGCATGAAGCTTGCCTCCTTCCCATTGTCCACGAGCACCCAGCCAAGCTTGGAGGGACAGGAAAGCATAGGGACCACTCATGCCCCTTGAGTGTTTTCTTCAAAAGTGGCAATTTTTCAACACTCTTCAAGGCTACCCTGTCTAAATGGTGGTCAGTAACCACGTGTGCTGTTGAGCACTTGAATGAAGCTGGTCATTGAATGTGCTGTAATTATTAAATACACATCCCACGTCAAAGACTTACTATGAAATAAAGAATGCAGAATATCTAATATTTTTTCTAGATCTTGATTACATTCTAAAACGATATTTTGAATATATTTGGTTAGACAAATTTTTTTTTTTTTATCCTCACCTGAGGACATTTTTGCATTTATCTTCCGATAGAACTGGGGGAGAGAGGGAAGAAGAGAGAGAGAGAGAAATGTCGGCATGAGAGAAACACATTGACTGGCTGTCACCCACATGACCCCGGGGCCGGGGACAAACTGCAACCCAGGTACGCGCCCTTAGCGGGAACAGAACCCTGGACTCTCTGGTCTGCGGGCTGACGCTCTAACCGCTGAGCCAAACCGGCCAGGGCAACAAAATATTAGATTTAATTGTATCTATTTCTTTTTACTTTTGAAGTGTAAATACTACAAAGTTTTAATTACATGGTTATACAGGGTGGGGCAAAAGTAGATTTACAGTTGTGAGTATGCAAAAGTTTATTCTTGTATTAGTATACATTCATTCTTGTGTTATTTTCCATCCAAACAACTGTAAAGCCGCTTTTTGCCCCACTGTGTACGTCATTGGGACAGAGTTGCTTTAACATGTTGATGTAACAGTTGCTAGGTCTGTGTTAAAGTGGTAGCTGCGTGGCTCTTCCCTCACTTCCTTCAAGTCTTTGCTCAAATGTCACTCACTCAACAAGGTCACTGGTATGATTTACAACTCCCCAAATTCCTGACCTTTGTACCCAGTTCTATTTCTTTTCAGTTAACATTCATCGTTGTCTAGTTCATTAGTCAGCTTATTGACTTACTATGTGTTTGTTTATAGTCTTTCTCCCCGCCTCCACCCTCTAGAAGGCAGAACTGTTGTATCTGTGCTTCCTCACTGATGCACCCCTAGCACATAGAACAATGCCTGGCCCCCCGGTAGGCAATTTTTTAAAAATCTAAATAAATGAATGGTAAAAGTTAAAAGAAACATTGCAAAATATTCTATTGAAATATCAATGGTCAGTATTTGAGGCCTTGAGGTAAGGTTGTCAAAAGGTGGTGCTTCTTGTAAGCTTCTCTCCCAAAAGCCTCCTTCCAACTCATACTCAGCTCTATTGCCCAGGACTCCACCCCGATGTTGAGACCTAGCTGCTCTCTATGTCCTGCTTCTAGGCCGGCTGAGAGATGTAGGGTTGGGACACTAGAGCTCAGATATTGACATGGGAGGGATATTACTGAGCCGCCCCCTTGCAGACGAGTTGATGTGCAGTCTCTTAAAATCTTTCTGCAATGCAATTTACATACATGTCCTCATTTAAGTGAATATGACAAAGTGAGATTTGTTCATTAATCTCTGGGTTTGGATTGGAAGGCATTATCAGCAGAGGCTGTCAAGAAATGGTATGTAAAATACATCTAGGTGCTGAATTAATGGCATCAAATACATAAAGTGTAAACCATTAGAAATTAGGCTATAGATATTAATGATACCCCAAACTTTTCATATCAGAGGAATAAAAACAAATATGGCTTTGAAAAAAGTCCAAATCATCTGGAAGTTCTTGACTTTATCCCAAGCATATCAAATTCCATACTCTTTTGAGATTTCTGCTTAATCTCATGATACATGAAACTGTACCTAAATCATATCTAAATGGAGATGGCCAATGTCCCAAAAGGATTATTGCTCATGTCTTATACCAAAGTTGTTCATATCCATTCTACTTTCTTTTTTCACATTTTGCTAGGAAGAGAAATGGTCTCATTTTGGCACAGTCCTTACATTAAACCTACCACTCAGCTTCTCAGTGCAAACCTTACACCCATGTAGTACCTCCAACTCCTGTCATGTGACCTAAGGGGTTGCATTTATTGCTTGATAAGATTTCCCCAGTGGAACTTGCTGCTGTTATGGGTGATTTTTTCACCAGTAAAGAGTTATTCCTCTGTTTATGTTATAATCTGAGATATGACATTTTTATTTTCATAAGACTCTGTTTAAAGTCAGTACACCATGGAATCCTACACAAGGCGTTATTAGTCATGGTTAATTAGTATATCAAATTGTTTTCCCATTCAATTTGAGAGAGTGAGGTACAGGAGATGAAAATTGGTGAGAAGTTCAAGAGATGGGAGAGAGTGCTATGTTTAGAATGCTGAACTTAATCCAAAGTACAGATGATTCTTTAGAGAAATAAAAGATTTTGCTCAGTCATGAGAAAACTGGGGGCCAGAAGAAGAGATCAAGATCAAGTTGATCAAATGGAGATGGGAGGGAGGAAGGGGCTACATAGAAATTTCATTTAGTGTTCCATGACCCCTTTATTCATTCTCACTCATCATTAATATTGGTCAAAATGTCTCTTTTTATTTAAAATTACTGCCTTACCTAAGGACCTGGTTAAAAAAACAAAACAAAAAACAGGTCTACTTATATTAGAACATATGAAGAGAGTTTTTTAAAATTGAAATCACATTGTACAAATGTGTGTACAGGGTTTTAGAGAATCAAGAAGGCATGGTACGGAACCTTGAGACTAGCAATAGAGGGAAATGGTTACCAACCCTAGGTCTGAAAACAAAAGGGAGGAAAAGAGTGTGAGAACCCAGGTAGAAAACTGCCTGGAGAGGGTCGCTTAGAGGAGCTATGTTCTTTGGTAGAGGAACAAAGCCAACTCTCAGCAACCTGGTAGACAGAAAGATGGGAGAATAAATGCCTTGACCTCACAATCCTCCCAGCCTCCATTTCCCTGCTGGGGCCTCCAACTGCCTGCTGGGACCTCCATTGGCCATAACCAACTAGCAATAGGAAGTCCTATTAATCGAAAGGTAGCCTGACCTATTTTCAGCAGAGAAAAAGATCTGTTTCTGTTGACTTTTTATAGAATATTGTATTTCTAATAAACTACTCTTCAACTCAAAGTGAGTTAATGCTCTCCTCATCCTCTCTATCATTAGCAAGGCTTCAGACCAAGAGAGGATGTGTGCAGGCACTAAATTTTGGGTTGAAAGTAATGTATTATATTGGAGACAATGGAGTACAAATGTAAAGTGCCCCTAACTTATAACAGATTTTTATTAGTTGTTACAACTGTATTCAATCAACTGTACCCAAGCAACTAAACTAAACTATTCCTAAGCAAAAGCCAAAAAAATGACAGGCCCATGAAGAAATTATTTGGATGTTGGAAACATTTGCCTTGGTATCACACTCTTAAGTTACTTGAAAATTTTGTACATTGAGACAGACACACACACACACACACACACACACACACACACACACACACACACCTACCTATAGCCAGCAAGCCAATTGGTACTCAGTAGCTATACAGTTTATAATTAAGTGGAAAAAAGGGGGGAAATACCATTGTCAGGCTCAGACAGATGAATAATTAGGATGCCAGCTCTATGCCAACAAACTTGGAGAATCATAAAGTGCTGAAATGAGGTTCCAAGTTAAGCAGAAGATAGGATGTATTTCTAGAGTCATCATTTCTATAACCACTAACAAACAAGGGAATAGAATATAAAACTTAGAGGTCCTAAATATTACAAACTGTACCTTACATTGGAAAGAATCACTGTTTCTTTCTTTTCTTTTCTTTTTTTGTTAATCCTTACCTGCGGATATTTTTTACATTGCTTTTTAGAAAGAGTGGAAGGGAGGGCGGGAGAGAGAACATCAATGTGAGAAGGCAACATCAATTGGTTGCCTCCCACACCCCAACCAGGATCGAACCCACAACCCTTCGGTGCATGGGGCGATGCTCCAACCAAGCCACACCAGCCAGGGTGAGAATCACTGTTTCAAAGTTCCAAGTCTGAGGTTCACTACTTTTCCAATTACAATGCCAACATTTTCCATAAAAGAAATGTATAGCCCTGGCCAGTTTCAGCGGTTAGAGCGACGGCCTGAGGACCAGAGAGACCCGGGTTCGGTTCCCGCTAAGTGCACGTACCTCGGTTACAGTTTTTCCCCTGCCCGTTTGGGGTTGTGTGTGTGGCGACCACTCGATGTGTCTCTCTCACATCGATGGTTCTCTCTCTCTCTCTTCCTCCTTCTCTCCCTCCCACTCTATCTGAAGATAAATGCAGAAATGTCCTCGGGTGAGGATAAGAAAAAAAAAAAAATGTATAAATTAGTTAACAGTTCCCAGGAAATAGTGTTGTTTGGATTTGGGGATTTTGTTTATTTATTGTTTGAGCTTTGCCTATCTTAGCAAATATTTCTTTTCTTAACCAATAAATGTGTAATGGAAAGAACAAAGTCAAGGCAGTGAGAGATGATGAGAATGTTTTCTCAAAAAGTCTTTGCTTTCATTCCTGGGGTAGAGAAAAATGACTTTACATTGAGATCAGCCCTTCTACAGTGTGCGGAAACCCTGCAACTGTGTGTTTTTTCTGAGGCCGACATGGAAGGCTTTGTAGCTGTCATGGTTTAACCCTGGTATTCTAACAATTTAGAATGTGTTGTGAGCTCTACTATTCTAATAGTCTAGTATAAAAGATAATGAGAATCTCTATATTTTCCTTGACTTGATAGTAAAGCAAAGATAGGAACTTTTTTTTAATAAATATTTTATTATTATTTATTTATTTCTTTTTTTAGATAGAGAGGAAGAGAGAGAGGGAGAAAGAAAGAAACATCGATGAAAGAGAAACATCAATTAGCTGCCTCCTTGCACGCCCCATACTGGGGATCAAGCCCGCAGCCTGGGCATGTGCCCTGAGAATTGAACCAGTGACCTCTCAGTGCATGAGATGATGCTCAGTCCCTTGGGCCACACCAGTTGGGCGAGATAGGAACTTTTAAATCCACTCAATAGTTATTGTTTCCCCAAAGCCAATATTCTCACTAAATAATTGAAAGTAAAAGTCACTTCAAAAAATCTAATGTCTTAGGAATTGCAGATTCCACTGATTACCATTTTCATCCATGATTGTATTCTTTGTATGTGCACCAGGATGAACATGAATTGTGTGACTGGTGTACGTTCCATTTGGTAAATGCTCGTGATACACCAGTTATTACATATTTAGAATACCATGTCCATTTTATATCAAACAACAAAATCACATGCCATCATAAATAGAATCTAAATACAGTGTTTATGGAAAATGAGAAATATAGGCCTCTTTTCATATCTCCTCCCTCTTCATAACACATTTTAAGGAAATGACCAATAATTGTGACCTATAATAACTGACTTTTATATTATTTTTCTCTTTCACAATCATTCTTTTACATATACACTAGGTTTTATAAGTATCTTAACAATTATTTGGACATTAAACATGTTTTCTGGTCTTGATATCACTCAGAATCTTTTTCATTCTTTATCTTCCCCCCTTTTAAAGTTTTGTTTTATTTCTTTATGTTGATTTATTTTTTTTATTGAGATATAATCGACATAGAACATTGTGTAATTCTGAGTTGTACACACTTGTTGGTATGCTACAGTTATATATTGCAATATGATTACTACAGTAGCATTAGCTAACGCCTTTATCATATCACATAATTATCATTTCTCTTTGGTGTTAAGGACAGTCTCAGCAACTTTACAGTTTATAATACAGAATGACTATAATCGCTGTGGTGTGCATTAGAATTCATTTCCTGATTGGATGGAGACGTACATGAAGGTTACCTGGGTAGTATACAGAGGAGGGATCCAGGTTTGGGGGACCTGGAAAGGTCTCGGGCTGGGAGAATTCCTACACTGTCTCCCTCCATGGGTTTCATTCCTGCCGTTTAAATCTGCTACTCACTGTTTCCATCACCATCGTATTTCATGTCTAGGAAATGTTTCCTGACTTCACACCTTGCCATAAATCAAATGTTCTCACAATTTTCAGTAATAAAATGAATTACATGTTCTTAAAACTTTTCTTTAGTTTCTTGTATTGTCCATTTTATAGGGGATTTTTGTCAGAGAGTATATAAAATCCCTGCACAAGAGGGTAGCAGGGTAAAACTTAGATTTTCGTTGTTGTTGCTTTACTTAGTTGTGTTAGAGGACCAAACCTCTGAGGGAAATAGAATGTACACAACATCTGAAGGCATCACCCTCAAGCTGAAGTTTCTTTTCCTTGTTCATTGTGGCACCTAATCATTGTCCCGTTCCAGCAACACAATCCTTGTTAGGGTTTAGCTTCTTCCTTGAATGTATGTGGTATAATAAATAATAAGTAAACATTTGGTCTTTATCCCCAGTTCCTTGTATACTGTACAGCTTCTTAAATCCTTGGAATGTCCATTGATAAGTGTCATTTATATGCTAATGAGATGACTGGTGGCTGGTGGGGGCCTAGATGCCTTCGAGTCACCAGAAGGCCTTTGATTAGACAGTTGAAACTTTCAGCCCCAGCTTCTGACGTGTGAGAGGGGCTGTAGGTTGAATTAAATCACTAATGGCCAATGATTTAATCAACCACACCCATGTAACAAAATCTCCATTTAAAAAATCCTAAACAGAGAGTTTCAGGAGCTTCCAAGTTGTCAAACACATCAGGTACCAGGAGGGCAGTCCACCCGACTCCACAGATTCAGATGCTCCTGCATGCAGGGTCCTTCCAGCCCTACCCTTAGGTACCTCTCTATCGGGCTGTTCATTTATATCCTTTGTAATACACCGGCAAATGTAAATGAAGTGTTTCCCTGAGTTTTGTGAATTATCTAGCAAATTATTGAACCTAAGGAAGGACAGGGTGGGAACCTTCAATTTTGTAGCCAAGTCAGACAGAGGTGTGGGTCACTTGGGGACCCAGTCTTTGTGACTGACATTTGAAGTGAGGGCAGTCTTGTGGGATTGAACCCTTAAATCTGCGGAGTCTGGTGCTAACTCTGGGTAGCTAGCATCAGAACTGAATTGGGGAACACCTAGCTGGTGTCAGAATGACTTGGTGTCAGGAGAAAACAAAACAAAATGCTAATAACATACCCTCCCATCAAAGTGCAAGATTGAAATGAGAGCTGTTTTCCATTAGAGAGCTGTTTTCTATTACTCTCTGTCACAAGCGCACCCATCTCCGGCGTCGTAGCTCAACGTAATGCATTTCTGTAAGCACATGGATGTTTACCTTTGTCTCCAGATCCTGCCCCTGTGGACTCGGGGAGGCCAATTACCTCAGTGTAATTTCCAAAATAAATAGGATAGAAAGAAGGTTACTTGTCTAAGAGAGATAAAAACTCAAACTACCATAAAGATTAAAGTATTTAAAAGCCAGTCAGCCCTGGCCAGTGTGGTTCAGTGGTTAGAGAGTCAGCCTATGCACCCAAAGGGTTGTGGGTTCGACTCCTAGTCAAGGGCACATACCTGGATTGCGGGTTTGAGCCCTGCCCTGGTCGGGGCATGTGCGGGAGGCAATCAATTGATGTGTCTCTGTCACATGGATGTTTCTCTTTTTCTCTCTCTCTCCCTTCGCCCCTCTCTCCCTCCTCCCTTTCACTCTTTCTAAAAAAATCAATGGGGAAAAAACATATCCTCGGGTAAGGATTAACAAACAAACAGAAAGCCAGTCAGAGAAAGACAAGTACCATATGATTTCACTCATATGGAATCTAATGAGCAAAATGAACTATCAAGCAAAATAGAGACAGACCCAAGACAGAGAACAGGCTGACAGCTGTCGAGGTGGTGGGGCAGGAGGTTGGGGGTGAGGGGAGGTTGGGAGGCTTGGCGGGTGAAGGGATTGAGAAAAAAAGAAAGAGAAAAAACTCATAGACATGGACCATAAGTACCATATGATTTCACTCATATGTGGAATCTAATGAACAAAATGAACTATCAAGCAAAATAGAGACAGACCCATAGAACAGGCTGACAGCCTGGGGGGGCAGAGGGAGTGGTTGGAAGGCGGGTGAAGGGATTGAGAAAAAAAGAAAGAGAAAAATCTCATAGACATAAACAGTGTGGGGATTGCTGAAGTGGGGGTGGAGATTGAGGAGGTATAGGGGGGATAAATGGAGATGGAAGGAGACTTGACTTGGGGTGATGAACACACAGTACAGTGCACAGCTGATGTGTTGTGGAATTGTGCACATGAAACTGGTATAATTTTGTTAACCAGTGTCACCCCAATAAATTTTTTAAAAAATAAAATAGAATAGAATATCTAAATGGGGTTGAGTTACTCTATTAGTTCAAGTTCAACCTACAGTTCCAAATTCTTTCGTTGTAGTCTATATATTCTACCTTTAGGGTTTCACAGCTCATCACTACAAATAATAATTTTGTCTTAACAAAAATGCCTTTATGTTCCTCTGTTTTATGTAATGTTGAGCATTTGCTTACCATAAACATTCCCTTTTATGTTTAGGAACTTTCCTTCTAGTCTCAAGAGTTTGGTTTTCTTGATTTTATTTGTTTTTAGTAAGTTGGACATTGAGTGTCATCAAATGCATTTTCAAACTCTATTGACATCTCAATGTCAATTAGTTTATCTTTGGTCTGCTGATCAAAAATTTTATTAACTCACTTGCCGTATTGAAATATGTTTGTATTTTTAGAATAAACCCTACTTGGCTATGGCATTTTTTTTTTAGCATAATACTAAAAACAAATTGCTATCATTTCTTAAATTTTGTATCATGTTCACAAGTAAGATTGGCTCATGGTTGCTTTTTTCAGCTCTTTTTTAGATTTGATATACAGGGATATAATTGTTTCATAAAATGAATCAATACACTTCTTTCTTTGCCTGCATTATAGAATATTTTAAATAAATGGAAATTACCCATCTCTTTGTTAAGTGTTAAGAACTCATCCATATAATGGTCTCAGTCCAACATATTTTTAGAAGTAAGCTTTTTGAGAAATAATATTTACTTTTTATAATTATGCAAGAAAAGCATGCCCATTTATGTTCATGTTGTCAAAAATTTAAAAATACAGATCATCCAAAAGAAGATAGTAAAATCATCCTAATGTCACATTCCGGAGTGCATATTAACTTTTTTTTATTAATTATTTTGTTGTATAATTTTCAAATAGTTACCATCTTTTCATTGACAGTGCTCGCTCTCATCTCCCCCTCTACACCCATAAACACAACGCATTCATTTTACTCTTTTGTTACCTGGTTTCTCTCTCTCTCTTTTTTAAACTTAGCAGTGTATTGTGAAAATCTTTCCATGCCAATCAAAGTTTCTAATAATATCCTTTTTAATGGCTATAATTCTTTATGCTGATAGGACACTGCAATTGATTTCATCAATTGTGGAGGATGAGGTTTTAGACCTTTGACCTGAATGTCTTATAATCACTGTCTCCCAAGAACATCTTTTCTCAGAATAATCCACTCCTTTTGACAACAGACCATTCTCACATATCTGTCCTGTGACTTATCTCTGTTTACCCAACCTTAAAAAGCAAGTGGAAGTTTTATCGATTCTTGTGGGTTAAAATGCTTTCATCAGAAATTGCAAGTGTACCTGTTCAAATCATTGATTTAAAGAAAAAAAACAGAAAATTGTACATGCTTTCTCAGATTGATGACCCATTAGCTTGTGGAACAAACTCCAAGCCAAAAGCTGTTCTACCTGAGAGCTCCCCTCAGTTGGGAGAATTCCTTTTCTCCTTTGTTGTGGCAGCCAGCTGGCTGAGGTCGTGTTCCCCTTTTCCCACTGGCACAACTGGCCTCACTAGGAGCCAGCTAAGGGAGCCTCGGCTTTTTACCTAGGAATGGCCCTCTCCTTCAAGTGTGAGCTCAAATAATTTAAGAGCGATGGTAGGAGTCGTGCTGTGTGTGAGCTATGGCCATTGTCACAGATACTTGTACCTCGAGACCTCCAAAAGCCCCCTCTTCCCTCCAACTCCTCTCCTGCTGAGCTAGGAGGTACTAGTGGAATCCTTCCACCTACTTATACTTCTGCTTCTTCTTATGCAGTAAACCAACCATTGGTTGTTTGGCCCATCACTCATGCGAATCTGTTTGCATAATATCGCTCATGAATTCCATTCAGTTTGAACACAGGAATGGTACCCTTTCCTGGCCTCAGCAATGATCCAGAATTTCTTCTGCCTTTTTATGGGAATTTGGGAGAAACGAGGGTCCATCTTGAAGCAGAAGCATTGTATTTTTTCTGTGAAAATGACTTAAATAATATGCTTTATGCACTACAAATGTCTTCTCTGAAAAATAAAGATTTCTTACCAAAGACATGTTTCCTTTAGTTATCTTCTACATTTTCCTCCTTACCTGTTGCAAATTCGTCATATACCGACAAGCTCTGACCCTTGGTTCTCTGAAAGCTGGGCTGAAGACATTCACCAGACTGAACACTCAGGGTGATCAGAGACTGTGGTCTTTGTCCCTCTAGCACCTCTCATAACATAGGTGATTCATAAATATTCTTAAATGAATGGCAGGAAGCTTCTTTATCACTGGGTAACACGCAGACTTGATGACAATGCCAAGGCATCCTGGAGCAGAACAACCACACACAGCGCAACCTATGTCCTCACCAAAGGTGAGTGGCAGTTCTTCAACTGCCTAGGCAGGAAGTGGAATTTCAAAACTCAACTTGTGACCCGGGGTAATAATGATAAAATATATCATGGCGGAGTTCGTAAAAACCAGGACACAGCACATTTTGTCATTCCCCTCTACTTGAAATGTAGAAAAGACTATGGAACAGTAGGGAAGGGGAAGAGAAAGGAAAGGGACTGTTCTAAGATGATTTACTTTCCCTAAGTCTATGAGAAACATATTTTGGAATTCTCACTAGAACACTTGACGTCCTTAGATTTGAAGCTGTATGAGTTCAGGAAATTGGTATTTGGCCAGGAATTTAAAGATTGTTTTCTTTATTAAGTAAGGACATAATTTCTGAATTTACTAATGCTTTTGGAGCATGAGTCTTTTTAAAAAAAATCTAAAATGTGAAAAACATTTTTTATTTAAAACGTGGGGGTACTTTGCAAATGAAACTGCTAATATTCATCTAAACGAATAGTAGGAAAATCTATAATAGAGCACTGCCTATTGTTTTGCATTGGAAAGAGCTGGAAATGGAGAAAGAGATTATTTTTTATAAGGAAGAAAATGCCATTCATCCTAAAAAGCTTTTTTAAAAATCTGTTTAGAAAAAAAACAAAAACTAAAGAATGATAGGATGTAAATACTTACTGAGGGTTAGTATATGACAAGGACTATTCTAAATATCAGGGATCAATAACAAAGAAATAATTCCCTGCACTCAGAGGAACATTCTGTGGGTAGAGACAGAAAGCAAGTGCAGTACACGGGTGACATATTCGTATGCATGTGGTGATAAGTACCACAAAGAAAACCGAACAGGTAAGGAGGGTGGAGAGTACAGAGGTAAGGGACTGGATTGATTTCCTGTTGCTGTTGTAAATTATCAAGTGGCTTAAAATAACACAAATGTATTATCTTATAATTCTGGAGGTCATAAATACAAGATGGGCTGCACCAGGCTAAAATCAAGGCATTGGCAGAATTCTGTGTCTTCTAAAGGCTCTAGGGGAGAATCTGTTTCTTTGCCTTTTCTAGCATCTAGAAATCCCCCAGTCCTTGGCTCATGGCCTCCTTCCAGTCCTCACATCACTCCCGCTGCTGCTTCTATCATTGACCCTTCTCTGATTCTCACCTTCCTGCCTCCCTCGTATAAAAACTCTTGTGATTACATTGGGCCCACCGTGATCATCTAGGATCATCTCCTTATAAGATTCTTTTTATAATTAATTTAAAAAATGTTTTCAATTACACTTGACATACAATATTATATTAGTTTCAGGTGTACAACATAGTAACTAGACATTTATGTAACTTGCGTAGTGATCACCTCAGTAAGTCTAAAGTAGCCATTTGACACCAGGATAATGCCCCCATTATAGGATTCTTACCCGAGCCCTGGCTGGTTTAGCTCAGCAGTTGGAGCGTTGGCCTACGGACCAGAGAGTCCCGGGTTCGGTTCCCGCTAGGGGCACATACAAAAAAAAAAAATTAAAAAAAAAAAAAAAGATTCTTACCCGCCATGGATTCCAGGTAACCAGCTTTGAAGACCCGCATTTGGCGAGGCTAAAGCCAAGACTTTCATCTACTCCTCTTTCTTCAGACCCTTCCATGTCTCTGCAATGCTCTTTGGCAACACTAAATACTCAGTTCTTGGTATATAATTTTGCTGGGAATGACTGCTTTAGGGTTTGGGAATTATCTTGTTTCCTAAAAATGATGGCTGTGAGGCCAGTGTTATGGATATTTTGTGTGTTCTATTAACACTTTGGGTTCTTTAGAAAGTGAGAAATTAGACATTAAACTAATACATCTTCTGACGTCCTAAAACAAAACAAAACAAAAAAGACCACATCCTTTTCTGAAAAAACAGCCCAGGTTGCACATGCTCCAAGAACCTCACCTCTCCCAAGGTATCCAGAGCCCCACACAGCAAGACAAAATGGTGAGTAGGAAATTGGCAAGAATAGCTTTTTTTAAAATTTTTTTCCTTTATTGGTTTTTAGAGAGAGAGGAAGGAAGAAGGAGAGAGAGATAGAAACATCGATGAGAGAGAACATCAATTGGCCACCTCCTGCATGCCCCCCACTGGGGATTGGGCCCACACCCTGGGCGTGTGCCCTGACCGGGAATCGAACCGGCCACCCCTTGGTGCATGGGTCAATGCTCAACCGCTGAGCCATACCAGCTGGGCAAGAATAGCTTTTGAGTTTTAATTCTAATGTAAGAATTTTGAACTTTGGCCCTTTAGCTCACAAAGAAAAAGACATTTATTTATAGAACTTAATTTCTCTGGATTTTACTATCTCTGGATTTTCATTTAAGAGGAAGCTTTGTTTATGGACTTTATAATTTCTTTCTAGGACTGTGGTCATTGAAAGAATGTTATATTTACATTTGGGAAATCCCTAAATTGTTGGAGTTGTACTAGTGGAATTTCTCTGTATTTTGTTATTGGAGTGTCTTTATGATATCATTTGTTCTCTGAAAGACTAAATAGGATTATGCTGGACATCATGTGGGATGAGAAATAAGATAGGATGTGCAGTCAGCCATGGATCCAAACCGGCTTCAGAGTTAGTTGAATTAACGTATTGTTCTGACCCACTTCAGAGTTTTCTGGCACCAAATCTACCCTGCCCACTTCAGGTCCCAGGGTGGTTGATATTGGGAGTGGCCCCATAAAGAAGGGAGCAGGACTGTCCCTAGAGGGAAGCAGCCACTCTCCTGGCTGCCCAAAGGTTAATGGTTAATGTGCTGGGTTAAGAAAGCTAAGAGCCAGGAAATACTAGTGGGAACTTTCCCCACATCCAGGACATTTCTTTCCATGTAAAGTTATTCCACTAGCCGTAAGAGTTCTGGTCTTTCTTCTCCCTCCCCACAGTCCTCAGAGTGACTTACCTCACTGGTGAATTTGAAAAGAATACATTGTGTATGTTCACTGGGTCATCCGGCTCACAGAGGCCCCTTTGGGAGGCCCAGCCCAGTGCAGCACTGCCTGAATCCGGGACTGGGTGGAAAAGTCTGCTCAGTTCTGTGGTTCATATAAGGAAATCCATGTGTCATCAGTAATAAACATGATATTTGGGTCGTTTATTATTCGTCTTATTTCTCAGCGGGTTCAGAACCTAGGCACGAAAGAATGGTATTTACTGAACCCCTCAAAGATCCCACAAATGGAGAAAGAGGTGTTTTCTTCTGTTGGAGTTACTCGATTAGTAGAATAGAAACCCGGAGCTGCTGGTAGACATCTTATCACTGTATTTGGGTGGTGGGGAATGTTCTTCCTGAAAACAAGCCAATGAAAAGAAGGCAGAGCCAGGAGAATTGGAAAGAGACTGAGTCCTGATGACAGATATTAAGCATCTGTATCTAGCTATGTCTGATGCCTGTGAACTTTCCAGCCACAGAAGCCAACACATTCCCCCTTTCGCTCAGGCCAGTTAGAGCTGGATTTTGGACCCCTGCATTGAAAGACACCTGACCAATATTGGTTAGAGGTGAGCTGTTTTTCTTCAGTCTCAGTCACGAAAACATCTGCTTTTTCATTTGTTTCTGAATTGGATAAAATGTAAATTTCATAGTTGCAAACCATTTGCATTAAGAGTAAGACCCTGGCCTGCAGACAAAGTAGATAGCTACCCCCAGCCCTGCTCCCTTCAGAGATGTTCTTGTCTCTTGTCAGGTACCTGGAGGGGCAGGTAGAGTTGGGGCTGAGGAGAAGAATGTTACTTTCCCAAATAAAAATGGGCTGCTTGATGGGTAAATACACTGTGTTACACCTGGGCTTCGTGTGTGTGTGTGTGTGTGTGTGTGTGTGTGTGTGTGTGTGTGTGTGTGCTACTTTGCTTGTTTTTGAGCTTTTATAGCAAGTTAATTTTCTTCACACTTGAATATATATTTGATTTTAAAATCTCCGATGACAGTAACTTTAATAGCACATATGTGAAATTTTAGAAAGAATGACACTTCTTATTTGGGGGATGTTGATGGGAACTGAAAGAAATATGATAGAAAATGACATATGCTTTCTTACTGAAGGTGTCAGAAGAAAAGGCACATTAATTAGAAATTAACAGCAGTAACAGTTTAAAACTGATTTCCTGTTTGTCTCATTAACATTTTAGGAGTACAAATAGTCCTGTCATCACAGAAGAATTTCCTAAAGACTCCCTTATCAAGGCTGAACTGTAAACCTGAGACAATTGCTCCAAGGCAAAAGAAAATCATGCGGAACAGTAGAGGGTGGGAATTCTACTGGAAATGTTCTCCACTAGGATCAGAGCCACTGGGTCACATCTCTGAAATGAGATACCCACTGTGGTATATAATTGGTGATCACAAGGGAAGAAGACAATGGGGTTTAAGATACCAACAAGAAATCTAAACACAGACAACTCACTTAACTGTGAAATTGGTTGCTTAATGGTGGGTATGTCTAGACTGAATCCACACATAATCATGCGTAGGAACAGAAAGAATTTACCCAAAAAATGGGGATAAAAAATAGTTTATATTTATGCCTGAATTTATTAAAGGAAACCATATATAAATTATATAACTCTTAGAGTTCATAATTTTTATGTGCTTTTGCAGAATTTCTTACTTTCAAGTCCAGTGGATTCTTTGGGTTAGTTACACATTATTGAAACTACCTATAAAAGTCACTGTCAAAATCAAATGGATTCACTTCATTAATTTTAGCCAAACCTTTTCATGAATATGTGCAGTAAAAGCTTTTTCCTAGGGATACTACCATCTCAATTCTGAAATAGACAAAATGGAAAGGCAATCTACTTGAGTAACACAAGTTAAGGAGAAATTCATCTTTTATTCCTTATCAAAGGAACTAGAAAAAAACTCAGAGAAAAGAAGCCAAATAAAATGACATCATTTACCCTTGGGAGAAAGTAGAGCTGATTTGTGCTCTGTCCGTACCTATCAAATGTAAACTGATGTGAAACCTTAAATATTATCTTTAAAAATTAGCTTCTCAGCATGTTCAGAAAAAAAAACTTTTTAATGATTGTAAAAATGAGACAAAAAGTTTAATAGCTTTTCAACTTTGTATCTAATGCATGTGATTTGATATATATATATCATATATATTATATATATATCATATTTTTTAATCCTCACTCAAGAATATGTTTTTATTGATTTTAGAGAGAGAGAGAAATATTGACGTGAGAGAAACATCGGTCAGTTGTCTCCCATATGTGCCCTGACTGGGGGGATCAAATTCATACCCCAGAAATGTGCCCTGACCAGGAATCTAACCTGCAACCCTTGTTGTATAGGACGATGCTCTAACTAACTAAGTCACCCGTCCAGGACATGTCATGATAGATGTTTCTTAAACTTCATGCCTAGTGTCAACACTGGAGCTTTTTTCTACACAATCTATAATTTTTACCACTGTCGCTTTTAATTATAGTGAATTTGATGCATTTTAAAGAGAAGTTTTACATTTGTTTTCATCCTGAAGGAAATGCATGTATAATGTTTCTACGGTCACAAAGGGTTTGCAGGCCAGGCGGAGCAATGCGCTCCCAGTAGGGATGCCATATTGGTAAACTCTGACCATTTTGTTCTGTTTCTTTATTCAGTACATTAAACTGAATGTCTATCTAGTCCAAATCAGTGCCATCTTCATTGTTACTTTTGCACTATCACATTTCTTAGAATTCTTTCAATGCAAGCAACAGAAGTTAACTCTAGCTATTGTAAACAAAATGAATGTCATGGGAGAATATCAGGGTTTCCTAGGATCGACATGAAACTGGAACACTGGGTTTGGGGGCCAGAGCCTTTTCTGAGCTCAGACCTACAATACCTACAAGTAGATTTCTTAAAGATATCTCAGGTGACTTTCTCCCCTTTCGAGACAAACTTCTGTCCTGCTTAAAGCCCTTCCGTGGTTTTCCATTGTCCTTCATATAGTCAAGTATCCTCAACAAGGCCTCTGTGACCTTAGACAATCTTGAAGGTATTACCTGTACTAACTTCCCACCTCCCACTCACCAACCTCTCCAGTCCGGCCCCTGTCTACTTTGTCAGCATCCTTTCATGCCAAGTCCTCTCTTGAAGGCCAGGTTAGAGCTTCCCAACTGGTTTGCCAAATTGATTGCACATAGGCCAAGTTTTGGAGCCCTGCCAGAGGCACAGGCTGGTCCACTGACTCTTGTGTGCAGTGGTGTGAAAAACACCAGAAGCACTGCTTGACTGCAGTCATGCTGATCTCCTTTCAATTCCACACACATCCGCCTCTCCTTCACTTCAGGGATTTTATCCATGATGTTCCTATTGCCTGGAATACTATTCCCCAACTCTTCATTCAGTTCATCCTTTGAGACTCAACTTTTGCATCCATTCTCCTAGGAGGACTTCATTGACTGCTCACATTTGATTAGCATACCCTCTCATTCAGTCCCCCAGAGCCCTCTACTCTGCCTTTTGAGATATTTGTGGCACTTAAAATTACATTCATCAATGTGTGACTCTCCCACTCTGCAGCCAGTGGAGCAAGAACTCAGTTCGGTTCACTACAGAACCCCCAGCAGCAAGAACAACCTATGGAATGGAAATTCAATACATTTTTGTAGCTAAATGGTTATCAGTCTTGATTTCCCAGATTTAAGTAAATAAAAATAATGGCAATTACTCTCTTACATGTGTGTGCTCTTTTACAACTGTTTTTATAATTAAAATACAGGAAAGTGAATCACTGAAAACAAAAAAATTAACAACATGCCTAAGGCAGCACAACCCATCAGTGGGAGATGAGCATCGAAAACTCGGGCTTCCAGCCTTCTGCTGTGTTAAGCAGAAGAAGTTTGGGAAAGGTTTGAGATTCTTTAAGGATGAAATTCTGTAGGGTAACTAGAATTTTGTTTTTGTTTTTTAGTAAACATGCATGCCTGCCACAGTAAAAGCCAAACTTTTTTGGGACATGATATATTGACCTGATCAATTATAGCAATCACCACATACTCATAATCACTTCCTGTGGTCTGTTGAAATTCTCAAGTACTAGGAGAAATTTGGTCATGAAAATTCTTGATTATCTGTCATCTATCAACTGTATGTTTTGATTTGAAGAATGCATCCAAAAATGTGTTAATTATAAGGAGAATCCTTTTGCAATGTATACGTAATCAAATCACAACAATGTACACTTTAAATATCTTACAATTTTGTCAGTTACACCTCAATAAAGCTGAAATTTAAAATAAATATGCCCGGCCGGTGTAGCTCAGTGGTTGAGCATCAACCCATGCACCAAGAGGTTGCCAGTTTGATTCCCGGTCAGGGCACATGCCCAGGTTGTGGGCCAAATCCCTAGTGGGGGACATACAGGAGGTAGCCAGTGGATGTTCTTTCTTATCAATGTTTCTGTCTCTCTCTCCCTCTCCCTTCCTCTCTCTCTAAAAATCAATAAAGAAAAAAAATTTTTAATAAAATAAATAAATGTGATAGGCAATTTTCCCCTGAAGAAAGAAAGAAAAAAAAGAAAAAGGAAAGGAAAGAAAAGAAAAGGAAAAATAAAAATACATCCAAAAGGATAAGGAAGAGTTTAAAAATATATACTATGATGGTCAGACAAAGAATTTTTTTTTTACCATTTTGTGAAATTGGGATTTACTGTAACAATTCCTCACAATTTACCGAGGTAACAAGAGAACAGAAAAGCTTCTAGCAGGAAATATAAGGAGGCAAATATAGCCACCATGTGTAATTCTGATTTCTTTTAATACATCATGGGACATTTCTGATTATAAATTGATGGCAGACGAGCATCAGTATGAAAAATTTACTATTATGTAATGCAGACATGTTATTCATAACAGTATGCCAGATGGAAATATGAGCACTTTAACTGGAAAGTGAGTTATTTGGTCTTTCTATTTTGTGTAAATCTTCAAAGCATAAATTAAAAGCAGAAGATGTAGTGTATGGATTCAGGATTTAAAAAGCCCTGCCATACTCTGTAAATCTTTCAGCAGTGTGAAGGCCAGCATATTCAACTGGCCAGACGGACACTCTTATCTCTTCCCTAGTGTTGCCGTTTCACTATGGGATGACGGGATTAAAGAAAAATGTACCCCGAAATGAGTATTGCCCACTCTAAATATCCAACATGAACCCTAAGACCAGACAGGGTTCATTTCAGTTTCTGTTTGCAATGCTCTGTATGGTGCATGATGTTGAAAGCTTTTTTATTCAGAAAACATTTCAAGCTTTCCTGGTTTTTCAGTGTCTACAGGAAAGAGGACTAAGTACACGGAGTCATGATCTCCTAGATGGCGGCTTAAAAGGTATTTATTTTATTTTCATATTGCCTGAATAATTTATGGGACATATTTTGCTGCTTAGGGAGAAGAGGAACTCAAAAAGCCATTTTTTAGAGCTAAGAAAGCTGTTTTCCCCCATTAACATCAGGCTAGTACTCAGAATGTCCTTATGAGCAATATAATAAAATAAAAGATGAATATTTAATATATAAGTGGAAATAGAAAAATTCACACTTACATGATTGCCATACACCTCAATGAATAAAAGAATTATGGAGCGTGAAACTGACATATCAAGATGATAAAACCTCCGAAGGGGAAATAGCTCTGTTGTCCAAGAATGTATAAATTACTTCTATCCTAAATACCATAGGAAACCGTACAACATATTTCAAATTGGAAAACTAGGAACTCATTTTAATGGAGCGTAGGTGCCAGTGACTGGGGAGTATTAAGTTCTCACGCTGCCCTGCACTGTCCCGCCCACCCCACACAGACCTGCCAGGACAGCCTTCCAAATCAGCACAGTGCTGAACATCGGCTCCCAGGTTAAAAATATGCAAAGGCTTCCTCTTATTTATAGAAAAGTTGAGACCCCCCCCCTTTTTTTGGAGCTATATACTGAACTATTTATAGATAAATTAATATTGAGATTTGCTTTAACATGATCTGAGGGCATGGATGGGAGGGGTGGAGTGGAGGCACAGATGGAATAAGACTGACCATGCTGTTCGTCATGGAATATGGTTAATAACTACTTGGGGTTCCCGATCAGATTTTCTCTATTTTTGTGTGTTTCATAAGTTAAAAAACAAAAACAAAAACAAAAACAAAAAACACCTCTTTTCACTGACATTCAAAAACTCTTATCATTTAAACCTAATAATTTATTTTTCAAGTTTTATGGTCAACTTATCAAACATCCAAAGCCACACCCAAATCATTGCCAAAATGTCATCCCTGAGCATATCTTTTCTCAAATCAGTGCCTTTGCCCAAGTTGTTTTTCCTTCCAGCGACGTTCTTTCCTCTCAGTTTCATCTGTTGGACTCCATTTTCTAAGCCTGAATTCTCTCCTCTGTAAAACGATGAGGTTGGACTAGACAACTCCCAAGGTCTTTTCCACCCTATAATTACTGAACTAGGTTGATCACTCACTTCTCAAAAATAATAATAATAATAATAATAATAATAATAATAATAATAATAACAAAGGGACTACTTAGGAATAAAGTCTATAAACAGAGGACCCAACTAGCCTCATGTCTGAGCTAGGACTGATAAGTACCTGCAATATCAAGTTGTTTGGGGAATATTGATAAAATTAGGTTTTCCCCTTTCTTTACATTTTACTGTTATTGACTTCTTGGAAAAGTATCATCCCAAAAGAAAGCTGTTCTAAATAATCTCGAAGGTCTACTTAGCAATATATGAGATGAATGCATGAAGTGAGTGTGCCTTGGGGAAGGGGTAGCTGGAAGCTGAGAATCAAGCAGAGGACTGACTGTAGGAATTGGCCGGAGCGCGAGACGAAGCAGGGAAAGGAAGGATGACTCACCTGCTTTGGCTCTCCACGAACCGTGAGCACAATTCCCCTCATTTCAAATGACTTACAGGAAACATTTTTTTGGTGCATGGATTTCCGTTATTAAATGTTAACTAAAGTTATTTTAGGAATAAAAACTTCTAGCAGTCACTGAATTTAACAAAGGAACAAGATTTTCAACACTTGTTCTCATTGTCCAATTCTAAAGCTCACATGCATTTTAAAAATTTGTGTGTTTTTTTCTTTATTGATTTTAGAGAGAGAGAGAGGAAGGGAGAGGGGGAGAGAGAGAGAACAGCGACTGGCCACCTTCTGCATGGCCCCCACTGGGGATCGTGCCCACAACCCGGGCATGTGCCCTGACCAGGAATCTCTTGGTGCATGGGTCGACGCTCAACCACTGAGCCACACTGGCTGGACTAAAGCTCACATGCATTTTAATTGTTGTAGTTTTGTAATAATTAGAGCAACTCTCTTTTATAATTATTCTTTTCCAAAATGTTCTTAGAAGTTGAACCAAATGACTTTTGGTATGTAGCTCTGTCTCTCTTTGAAAACTACCTCTCCTTACACACCCAGCAACAGGCATGTCTGTGCTCTGTGAGCCTGCCTAATGCTAAACACAGTGGAGTGAACCAGGAGGCAGAGATTTTCTCTACCAGAATTCTATAATTGGGACTAAAATTAATTAATCAGTTTGGATGGTTAATGTGCCAATATTGGATCTGTATTAGAAATGTTTTAGTTAAGGGGCATCCGGTCAGGATGGTGGTGAAGGTAAACATGGTATCGCCTTCTCCCACAACCACATCAAAATTACAACTAAACTACAGAACAACCATCATTCAGAACTGCCTGACATCGAGCTGAATGGAAGTCCTACAACCACAAAATTAAAGAAGCAGCCACACCGAGACTGGTAGGAGGGGTGGAGGTGGACAGGCTGGTCCCACACCCACGTGTGGCGGATAAAAATCAGGAGGGACACCTCAGCTGGGAAGGTCCTCCCTGAAGAGTGAGGGGTCCCCGTCCCACACCAAGTCCCCCAGCTCAGGGTTCCAGTGCAGGAAGAGAAGTCCCCATAACTTCTGGCTGTAAAACCAGTGGGAACTGAGGCTGAGGGAGGCTGAGGCTTCTGGAGCCCCAGGTAGCTCCTCTTAAAGGGCCCGTGCCTGGACTTACTCAGACCTGCTCCCTCCAGGCTCCAGTGTGGGGAGGCAGCTTGAAAGGCACCAGAGACCTATGGGGAAGAACTGAGTTGTTTGGCATTGGGGTGAGAGCTGGAGAGGCAGCTTTCTCCTGGACAGACGTACTGGTGAAGGTCATTGTTCCTTGGTGAGCCCTTCCCCCATGGGGCAGGCAGACGGGCACCATATCTGGGACTCTAGCAACCTGGCTCACACTGTTTGCCCCTCGCTGGTGATTCCCTGAGGCCCTGCCCTTCCCAACTTTCAGGCCCACCCCAGCTGTTTCCAGTGGCTTTACCATACAATTGACCTGTCTTGGCTCTTGCTTTAGATTTTCCTAAATTCTCTCAAACAAAGAGCACCTGGCCTCAGCGAGCCCCATATCTCTAGCTAACTGGCCCCAGTCCTGGCACTAGAAGCAGCCAGCCTTGGTTCACAGCTTGGCTTTGCCTGGGCACCTCCAAGCCAAGCACAAGAAGCAGCCATCTGCAGATTGCTTTGCAGCCTATGCCTGGTGGCTCTGGGCAGAACACAGGCAGTGACTGACCTTGCCCCAGAGCCAGCACACCCAGTGGACAGCTTCAGAACACTGCGAAGCACCACCACCCAACCACCTCCACAAGTGACACACTCAAGGAATAGACTCAGTGGGTACCAGAGCCTTGCTGAAGTAAGTCTTGCTCTGTGTGGTGGGCCCCTGCACAGCTGATCATCCAAGGTAGTCAGAGGTCCATAGATAGTGGGCACAGACAGTCCTTGAATAAAATCCTCTCATTGATGTGCCAACAGCAATCAAGACTCAATTACAATAGAAGGGTATAAAGTCCACACGAGGGGTGCACCTTGAGGGCCTAGCTGGGAGACCAGGAAGGCTGTGCCACTGGACCCTACAGGATACCTACTGCAATAGTCCCCCTAGGAACCCCAAGAGACATAGCAACTCTACCTTATACATAGAAACAAGCACAGGGAGGCAGCCAAAACAAGGAGACAAATGAAACATGTCCCAAATGAAAGAACAAAACAAAACTCCAGGAAAAGAATTAATGAAATGGAGATAAGCAATCTAACAGATGCAGAGTTCAAAACACTGGTTATAAGGATGCTCAATGAACTTAGTGAGAATTTCAAGGAACTTAGTGAGAACTTCAAGAGTATAAAAAAGGACCAGTCAGAAATTAAATATGCACTAACTGAAATAAAGAATAATTTACAAGGAATCAATAGTATAGTAGGTGAAGCTAAGAAGCAAACTATCGATTGGGAATATAAGGAAGCAAAAACACCCAATCAGAACAAAGAATCCAGAAAAAATGAGGATAGTGTAAGGAGACCCTGGGACAACCTCAAGCATACCAAAATTCACATCATGGGGGTTCCAGAAGAGAGAGAGCAAGAAACTGAAAACCTATTTGAAACAATAATGACAGAAAACTTCCCTAACTTGGTGAAGGAAATAGACATACAAGTCCAGGAAGCACAGAGAGTGCCAAACAAGATGAACCCAAAAAGGTCCTCACCAAGACACATCATCATCATCAAAATGTAAAAGGTTTAAAGACAAAGAAAGAATCTTAAAAGCAGCAAGAGAAAAGCAGTTAGTTACCTACAAGGAAGCTTCCTTAAGACTGCCAGCTAATTTCTCAAAAGAAACTTTGCAGGCCAGAAAGGAGTGGCAAGAGATATGCAAAGTGATGAAAAGCAAGAACCTACAACCAAGATTACACCATCCTGCAAAGCTACCATTTAGAATTGATGGACATATAAAGAGTTTCCCAGACAAGGAAAAGCTAAAGGAGTTCATCACCACCAAACCAGTATTATATGAAATGCTGATGGATCTTTTTGAAGAAGAAGAACAAAAATATGAACAATAAAATGGCAATAAATACATATCTATCAACAATTGAATCTACAAACAAAATGAGCAAGCAGAATAGAAACAGTCTCATAGATACAGAGAAATTTTTGTTGGTTGCCAGATGCAAGCGGGCTGGGGGGATGGGTGAAAAAAAGTGAAGGAATTAAAAAGTACAAATTGGTTGTTAGACTGATGAACCTCAAAGGGAAGGGGGGAGGAAGGGTGGGAAGAGATAAACCAAAGAACTTATATGTATATATGCATAACCAATGGACACAGACAATAGTGTGGAGAAGGTAGGAGGGGGGCGGGAGCAGAGAGGAGGGGGTCAATGAGGGAAAGGGAGGGGGACATCTGTAATACATTCAACAATAAGATAAGTTTAAAAAGAAATATTTTAATTGATAGTGACAAAAATTCAAATTCAAATGTGTTTAAACAAAATACAAAGAATTTATGGGTGAAGTCCAGAGGGATGGTGTTTCCTGCATGGCTGGGTATAGGTGCTCATCTTCAATACTTAGTCTATCCATTTCTGAGTTCATTTTCTTTAGATTGTCTTCATTCCTGGGCATCTTCTTCTTCTATAGAGGAACTTACACACCAGTAGCTTCACACTTACATTCTACCATTTTAGCAAACCCAGAAGGAAGCAAAATTGATCACTGATTCTAAAATAACTCTCAGGAAAGATTTCCATTGGCCTAATTTGGGTTGTGAGTCCATGAACCAATAGCAAAGGCTAGGACCCAAGTCAAAATCCCACCCCGAGGTCAATCATGCCTGAAAATCATGGACTGAAAGTGGAGAAGAAATGGTTGTTCAGAGAAAAATCAAGGTGCTTTTTCTCATCACAGGGTCATATATTAGAAAAAGATGTGATCATTAATTGGTTAATTGGCTATTAGTTCACTGATCTGTGGATTGGCCATCTAGGGCCAGTGTTGGATTAGTGAATTTTTTAGATCAGAAATACATAAACAGAAATTTGTTTGCAGAATGGACTCACCAGGTGGCTATAAAGCCAGGCTTTTTGTGATCTAAATGGCTGTGTTGCTTTTTCATTCTTCTGACTGAAGTTTGTGAATTAATCATTAGTCATTGTTCATTTTAGCTTGGATTATGTTGAAAGAGAATGACTAAGGCATTTGGACCAAAGAAATGATGATGAAAGAACATTGAATATTCAATGCTAGCTGAATATTCAAACTTGGTTTACCAAATTCCTGGGCTAAGCATGATGTATCAGGAACAAGCCTGCGTATTCGATAAAGCATGGTAGCCTATTGATCCAGTGCACCTTGTTGGTTTGTTTGCTTATTGCTGTGGTCTGAATGTTTGTGTCCCTGAAAATTTACATGTTGAAATTCTAATGCCCAATGTGGTGGTATGAGGTGGTGGGACCTTTGGAAGGTGATTAGATCATGAGGATGTGTTATCTTGGTTTGCTATAAGGAAATACATTTCCTGAGACCCCGTGGGAGGATGGAGTTTTGTGGAAAGTTTATTGATGATGTAAAATTAAGAGGGTTCCCCTCCAAGGTCCCATCTCTGTCTGTCTCGCCATGGAATAAGTCCAATCTTGTCTTCAGCAGGGCCAGAATAAAGGCCACTGCCCATAGTTTCTGTTCCATATTAAAGTACAGTCCAGTCCAGCACCTGGCTAGCTTAGCTTGTGTTCCCAGCTGCAACTCATTGCATGTGGGGTCCATGTGGCCATGGGCCATGTGGCTGAGAGAGAACGCACAAATGCATGGGCACGTGTAGGTCATGGAGCAAGAGAGAACAACAAGAGAGAGGTAACTCTTTGTCTGGGAATTTTAACCCACAAGCTTTTTCAAACTAACCAATCAATTTTCCAAGATTTTGCATGCTTCTAAGGGGGTCCACCCTCCAGCCCATCCATTGTTCCCCAAGCTAGACTAACAGGCAAGCACCTCCCCCGTGCCATTTTCACTTTACTGCTCCTGTGTCTGCCTCCCCTTTGTTCTATCCCTTCCCCTACACATACAATCCAGTACCAGAGCAGGGAAGGGATGGGTGCAACAATGTCTGACTTCCCTTTGCTTCCTTTCCTTTTACTAATATTAACTAGCTAATTATGACACTAAAAAATGGAGCTCTCATGAATCAGATTAGTAACCTATTAAAGAGACCCAGGAGAGCTCCCCAGTCCCTGTCACCATGGGAGGACCCAGCAAGACGTTGGCAGTCTGCAATCCAGAAGAGGGCCTTCATCCGAATCCAACCACGCTGGCACCTAGAACTTGAGAAATAAATTATTTTGTTTATAAGTCATTCAATCTGTGGTGTTTTGTTATAGCAGCCTGAATGGACCAGACACTTGTTTACTTATCTTTGAAGAAAATAAAATTATACAGACCTGGTATTTGCCAACAAGAAGAATTTATGGATTGCCTCTAGTCCCATTCACTGTTCAAAGAAGCAGATATAATCAGTTTCTTATTTTTACAAAATAAAAACTCTTTATTGGTAAATTTGAAATAATTTAGAATGAATTCATTTCCCTTCTTCAATAATTATAAAAATTCAATTTAATGAAATCCAAGTCAAGCCTCAGCCCCTTTATAAATTCTTTCTTAATCACTCCGCCTATATTAATCTTCTTATACTTCCTTTTTCCATCTTCTTTTTCTCCAATAATAATAATGTGTTACTCATTGAGAATTACTATGTTCCAGGCACTGTGAAAAATGTTTTTTCTAGATTGTTTCATTGAATCTACTCAATAAGGCAGGTTATTGAAGATGATACTTGTTTTGCAGAAGCACAGAAAGGCTAAGAAACTTTGTCCAATGTCATATAATTAGTGGTCAAGCATGGCTTTGACCCTAGACAGTTTGATTCTCAAACCCACACTTCATTATCCAACCTCTGACAGTACTTTTAGTCTGTAGCACTTATCTATAGCATAGTCCCTGGCTCATAGTAGGCACTCAATAAATAGTTGTCATTGTCATCATTATTACACTGCAACATTGGGGTCTTATGAAATGCCCTGTGTTTTCTTCTCTTCATAGCACATCCTCACAACTTGTGAATTTAATTGTTATTAAACTCAATAAGATATTAACATAATTACTAATATGTTATTTAATTTAATCTATAAATTAAACCAGAAGTAGAAATATAGTGAATATCACTATCTCTATTAGCAGGAGTAATAATCAATTTTTTCAAATTTGAGAAGCAGAGGCGTTTTGTAATTTCTAAGTTTCATAAAAATACCAGTGATTTTAAATCTTGGCTATTTTTTAAACTTGTACCAGATGAAAAATATAGAATGGACTCTCTGGAGCACATTTTCAGATTCTCATAAGATTTTTTTTATTTTGATTTTATTTTATTTCCAGCTTTATTCAGATTATAATTGACATATAATATTGTGTAAATTTAAGGCATACAATGTAATGATTTCATACACGTATATATTGCAAAATGAGATTAATTTTACTTTTATCATAACATTTTCCAGCTATTTTTAATAATAACTTATGAAATAACAAATACTATTTTGTTACACACACATACACTCACACACACATGATTATTTTTAACAATTTGATAGTAAGTTCTGTGTTACCACTAAATACATCAGTGGGTATTTCCTAAGAATAAGGACATATTTTTACATTACCACACTATAATTATGAAAATTGGGAATTATAATATTGGTACATAACAACCCAAGTGTCCATCAATAGATGAGTGGATAAAAAAGCTGTGGTGCATATACACAATGGAGTACTATGCAGCTGTAAGAAAGGAAGATCTCTTATCCTTTGAGATGACATGGAGGGACCTGGAGAGTATTATGCTAAGCGAAATAAGCCAATCAGAGAAAGGCAAGTATCACATGGTCTCACTTATTTGTGGAATATAATGAACAAAATGAGCTGATGAACAAAATAGACCCAGAGACATAGACATAGGGTTCAGACTGACAAATCTTAGAGGAAGGGGGTGGGGGTGGGGGGAGGGAAGAGGTAAACCAAAGAACTTATATGCATATAAGCATAACCAATGGACATAGACAACAATGCTGGGGGGGGGGGAGGGACTGGATCTGGAGGAGGGTGTCAATGGGGGGAAAAGGAGAAACATCTGTAACAAAAATAAATTAATTTAAATTTTTTAAAAAGTGGAAAAAAAATATTGATACAATATTATTATCTAACCCATTGTCCATATTCAAAATTTCCTCAACTGTCCCAATAAATACTCTTTTTTTTTTAATCCTCACCCGAGGACATTTTTCCATTTTTTGTTCAGATAGAGTGGGAGGGACAGAGAGGAAGAGAGAGAGAGAGAGAAACATCGATGTGAAAAGGACACATCGAGTGGCTGCCTCCCACATGACCCAACCAGGGCCAGGGACAAACTGCAACCTAGGTACGTGCCCTTAGTGGGAACCGACCCCGGGTCTCTCTGGACTGCAGGCCGATGCTCTAACTGCTGAGCCAAACCGGCCAGGACCCAATAAATATTCTTTACAATTACTTCCCATTCCCTAACCATGGAAGCCAACCCAGAGTCACACACTGCAATTAGTTGTCATTTAAAAAAATCTTATTTGACCTTGAAAGTTTGAAAAGTACAGGTCACTTATTTTGTAGAGAGTCTTTTATTTGTCTGCTGTCTCTTTGTGGTTATATTTAGGTATGCACTTTTTGAAAAGAATAAAAGATAAGTGAGGTGTTGTGTATCAGTCAGGATTCAATCAGAAAACAGATACCACACTAGTGATTTTAATAAAAAATTTAATATAAAGAATTGTGTTCTAGTAAGAAATAATCAATTACTAAAAGGGGTAAAAGAGAACTCAAAGTTATATGGAGGTTATATAGCAGTAGCAACTACAAAATCCCACTATTATCTCTGTGGTAGGCAGTTGGACAGACATGAGCAGAGCAAGGACAAAGGGCCAGATACAGAAGGTCACCAGGACAGAAGGCCCTGGGCAACTAGCAAAGGACAATTGTAGGGTGGGGGCCTCGTCCCCAAGGTGACCTTTCCTCCCCTAGCATATCAATGCTCACGTGGCTTGGAGCCCCTGGCCTTTCCTCCCTAGAGATAACATCTAGGCCTCAGTTGTAGTTCAACTCCAGGCCCAGAAAAGCAGCAAAACCAGACAAGCAACCCCATAGCTGACCTCAGGACCAGCTCCATTGACTAATGAATGACCCCCTGCCCTGGTACCAGCCAATCAATCAATGGAGACCCAACCCTGAAAGGACACACCTGGAAATCTGCTGTATATTCTATTGATATCTTCCCCTGGGACTTCCCCTAAGATCTCCACCCTTAAAATCCTTAGGATGAAGGATCCAGCATGTACTCCCTCCTGGGAACACACCCTTGCCTTTCCCTTTCCCTTCCCCTTTCCCCTTTCCCCTCTCCCCAGGCAGGTTACCATCACCTTCCTCACTCTCAAGCTCCAGGGGCCCTTCCTTTACCTCTAAAACTTGTTTCCTAAGCCCATTTCTTCTACAAATCACTTCTTCTACCTCTGTGATTTTCCAAATAAGTGTTCTCTTATAGTTTGAGTCTTGGCTCTGAATTCTTTCCTAGCCAGAACTCAAGAACCGAGGTTGCTAAACCCAGGTCCGGTCTGACCCCAGCGGTCTAACACCTGGTGCCAGTCTTGCCACCCACAACATTATGGTGCCATGACTCAGACTGTGACGGATTGTGCGTCAGGATTCCAGAGAAGCCCACCCAGGACCACCTTGCAGACCAGGGCCAGTGCTAGGTACCAGCAGGGACCCACTGTGCCCACCAGCTCCTGGCTTTGCATTGGCTGGACTTGGGTGAGTTTCCTGGAATCCCCAACCTCTTTGCTTTAAGGTAAGAGGCTGACTTTCTTTGAGCTGCTTTAAAAAAAAATAAAAATCCTCAAGGTGAAGCTAAGGGTTAAGGGTTAAAAGACCCTAGGCTATAGATAAGAATTTGATAACTAAGGGGGGGGGCTGCTTTTTCACTTTGGCTTTTCAATTAGAATGGCTTTCTGAGGGTCTGAACACGACCTTTTGCTGACTAAATGAGAGCCTAAACTCATTCAGCTTCAAAGATAAAGGACACCCTGGCAGTTTTTAATCTTCCTAGAGAAGGCTGTTAGATTTAATCCTCAGGGCCTGAGGTGCTGTCTCTGTCTAGCCAGCCCAGCTAGCACACATAGGTCACCATAAATCTTCTCTGATCCCTTGAAGGTTCCCTGTCTTTTAAAACACCTTTTCTGTATACTCCCTAAGGTCCCTGAAACCAGGGAATGAAACCAACCTCAACTCCTTCTACACTCTTCTAACCATCTTTTCTTTATTTCTAACTTCCATGGGAGCCTCAGGGATAACTTAGGCACTTTCCTTTGAAGGACCAGGGCGTTGGGGAACATGAAAGGCAGGGCCAACAGATCACTAGCCCAACGACTGGAGACTAGAATTGTAGGATGAGTTTTCCATCTGAGGCCACGGAAACGTTAGGCACTCCTTGTTGGGACAGACATAATAGAGGAGACCTCTGGTAAGGCTGGCTAAATCCGGAGGCAGATACGCAGGGATGCCTCGCTTGGGATTGGCTCTGTGTGGAGCGGGGTTCACCTGTCTGAGCGGAGTGAGTCCATCGTTACAGGATCCAGCCATCACTGTGACCTTTGCAGTACAGTAACATCCACACCTGGGTGGCACCCGGATGGCAGGATATCCCTGTTGAGTGGAGTCCACCTGTTTGAGTGGAGTAAGTCCACCATCCTTGTGACTAGCCGTCACGAAGATCGTTGGTAAGCCTGCCGTCAGAGCATGGGGTATGCACTCCACACACCAGGTAGTTCCCAGGCAACAGGGAACCTGCCCTAATGTGGTTTTCAGACCACAAGACAGCCCAGGACAGCCCAAAGACTAACAGGGATGCCTCTAACTCTGAGCTTGGAATTTATCTTTCTCTCCATAGATGGGGAAACAGTCCACAGTGCCTTGAAATGCTCCTTTGGGGTGCAAACTCACCAACTGAGATAAATTTGACCCTGAGTCCCTCAAGTTTCTTTTGCAACATAGCCTGGCCCCACTATAAAGTAGGCAATGGAGAGGTTCGGCCGGTTAATGACACCATTAAGTTTAATACTATCCTGCAGCTACATCTCTTTTGCTATTCTCAAGTGAATGGAGGATGAGGCCTCCTTAGATCAATGTCTTTTTCATACATGCAAGCCTTAGTGACTCCTAGAAATGACCCTCAACTGTGTGCTACCTATAAACTAGATCTTTCTGTAACTGCTACAGAGCCTGAAATAAAATATACCCAAATGGAAAGAAACATTCCAAAAATGGATGAATGAATGTTAGTCCTTTGCCAACATTCGCTAATCCTTGTATTAAAAATGACTGTCTTTCCCCTGGCTGGGTTGGCTCAGCAGTTGAGCATTGGCCCATGGACCAGAGAGTTGCAGGTTTGATTCCCTGGCCCTGGTCAGTGTCATAGGAGAGGCAACCAATCGATGTGTCTCTCTCACATTGATGTTTCTCTCTCTCCCTCTCTCTCTCTCTCTCTCTCTCTCTCTCTCTCTCTCTCAGTTTTAAAAAATTAATTGTCCTTGTTTTGCAAATAAAGTCTTTACAAGGCCAGAAGTGTGTCTCCAGAAACAATTCAAAGCCCAGCAAGTCTTATCTGAGCCATCTTTTAAAATGCAAGTTTCTGGGAGGTAATCCTTATTGAAAAAAACCAAAAACCTTAGCCATCTAAACAGATCAAATTAACTTATTTCAGCTGTTAAATATTAATTGCCAGACATGTCTTAAGTGAACCTACTTTGACCTTTTATTACAAAAAAAGGCTAGAAATAGATTTGGGAGCTGTTACTTTTTAGTTGTCACAAAAATTATTTTTTCTAAGAGTTAAGAATTTTAATTAATTGAAAAGAAATTGCATTTTTGTTTCTTGTTAATCCTCACTGGAAGATATTTTTTCCATTGATTGTTAGAGACAGTGGAAGAGAGGGAGGGAAAGAGAGGGAAATATCAATGTGTGAGAGAGACATATTGATTGGTTGCCTCCCACACACACCCCAACCAGGGCTAGGGATCTAACCTGTAACCCAGGTCTACATGCCCTTGCCCAGGTACCATACCTGCAACCCTTCAGTATACAGGCTGATGCTCTAACCATTTAGACACCCTGGCCAGGGCAAAAAGTATATGGTTTTAGTGAAAGAAGGTATAAGGTGTGGAGGTATATTTTGAAGAGAGAAAAAAAAACAAAGTGAGTTGTTCTAAAGCTTGTTATGTCTGAATGGGTAAAAAGTTTGTAAAAGTTGTAAAAAGATTTATGAAAGTTATACAGGTTTGTGAAGATCACTCTTGAAAGGAAATTATAGACTACCTGAATAATGAATTTACTTAAATAAACGTAAAGATCAAAAGCAAATTAATACAAAGTTAGAGTTGGTTATTTTTCCACTTTGTTAAAAGGACAAGTGTTTTCCTCTTGCTTTCCAGGTACAACAAGGCTTATTTCACGACACAATTTGGTAAATGATATATATTTTTTTCTCCCTACCTGATCCCTCCAGAATTTGTCAGTTCTTAATAAGTGAGTCATGGCAATATATTTCTTTGCATGAATTCAGTGAGACCAGTCCCTATTGTGGTTTTATTAACCAAGACTTTGACTAGAATGTCATGTCTGAGACAGACATGCCGGGCTCTGGATGTCACTAGAAAGCCTTAATGAAGAAAGACTGACTTGGAAGCCAATAAGAGCCCCTTGGAGAAATAGCCTTGTACTTTGCTTAGTCATAAGGCTTGTGGCCGTCTTTCCGGGTAAGGAACAAAGGTTGCGTTCCTGGGAGATGGCAAGGAAGAACCCTCAAGACATTTTGGGAACCTCAAGAACTTGAGGAATTCACCCAAGTCCATAGTATTTCAGGCAAACCTGATGGCAACCAGGTGGCTGGCTTCTTTGCCCTGAGGGGCTAATTAGAACTCAATCGTGAGATTCCAGCCAAGCAAAATTAGAAGAGTCTGTATAATCAATTGCTATTCTTACTTTTTTTTTGCAAATAACCAGGCCAAATTAAAACTCAACTTAATATAATAAATAAATCGGTCTTAATTTTGGGTCTTTAATAAAAATAGGGATAATTTTAGGGGGGAAATTGTGTTTCAATAGACTCTATAATACATAATTGTGAATATTAGGCTCTAATCCATTTAATTGCCTTCAAAGTTTTATTTTTTTACCTATGAATTAAACTGAATCCTAAATTTATCTAACTTTCTTCATTATCATGGTATCACCCCTGCCAGGTAAGTATTATTGTCTAACTTTCTTAAATATTTGACTACAACCCTCCAAACTAATGTTTAATTTTCCTCCCATCCTTTGACTTGGAACTAAAACTAAAATTGTACTATTTGTCATAATTCTTGTTGTTCTAGCTTTTGTTCTAATAACATTAAAATTTATAACAGTTTGTCTCCAACAGTTTACAAGCCCTACTCATACTCAGGGAATACCACCTCTAGACATCATCACCACCTCCTTCCATGCCCAGGCTTCATTGTTCTTCTGACAGAAAGCAAGAATCTCTTGCCTCTGAAGAAAGACTTTGCTCCTCTTCAACAGGAAGCAGCTACAGAAGAGACCCTGGCCCCTTTTCTCTGAACGAATTCAGAGACAAGATCCTTGGGGTCGAGGGTGGAGGAAGTGGTAGGCACACACACACACACACACACACACACGATTTTGAACAATTTGATAGTAAGTTCTATGTTACCACTAAATACATCAGTGGGTATTTCCTAGGAATAAGGACATTCTCTTACATTACCAATGTATAATTATGAATATTGGGAACTATGACATTGATACAATATTATTATCTAACCCATTGACCATATTCAAAATTTCCTCAACTGTCCCAATAAATATTCTTTACAATTACTTCCCATTCCCTAACCATGGAAGCCAACCCAGAGTCACACACTGCAATTAGTTGTCATTTAAAAAAATCTTATTTGACCTTGAAAGTTTGACAAGTATAGGTCACTTATTTTGTAGAAAGTCTCTTATTTATCTGCTGTCTCTTTGTGGTTATATTTAGGTATGCACTTTTTGATAGGACTAAAAGATAACTGAGGTGTTTTGTATCAGTCAGGATTCAATCAGAAAACAGATACCACACTAGTGATTTTAAGAAAAAATTTAATATAAAGAATTGTGTTCTAGTAAGAAATAATCAATTACTAAAAGGGGTAAAAGAGAACTCAAAGTTATATGGAGGTTATATAGCAGTAGCAACTACAAAATCCAACTATTATCTCTGTGGTAGGCAGTTGGACAGACATTAGCAGAGCAAGAACAAAGGGCCAGATACAGAATGTCACCAGAGCAGAAAGCCCTGGGCAACTAGCAAAGGACAATTGTAGGGTGGGGCCTCATCCCCAAGATGACATTTCCTCCCTAGCATGGAGCCCCTGGCCTTTCCTCCCTAGAGATAACATCTAGGCCTCAGTTGTAGTTCAACTCCAGGCCTAGAAAAGCAGCAAAACCAGACAAGCAACCCCATAGCTGACCTCAGGACCAGCTCCATTGCCTAATGAATGATCCCCTGCCCTGGTACCAGCCAATCAATCAATGGAGACCCAACCTTGAAAAGATACCTGAAAAGCTGCTGAGTATTCTATTAAGGTCTTCCCCTAGGATCTCCCCTAAAAGCTCTCCCCTTAAAACCCTTAGGATGGCCCAACTGGTGTGGCTCAGTGGTTGAGCATCGACCCATGCACCAAGAGGTCACCAGTTTGATTCCCAGTCAGGGCACATGCCCAGGTTGTGGGCCTGATCCCCAGTGGGCGGCATGCAGGAGGCAGCCAATTGATGTTCTTTGTCATCGATGTTTCTATCTCTCTTTCTCTTTCCCTTCCTCTCTCTAAAATCAATAAAGAAAAACAAACAAAAAAAAACCCCTTAGGATGAAGGACCGGCATGCTAACCCTTAGGATGAAGGACCGGCATGCTCTCCTTCCTGAGAGCATACCCTTGCCTTTCCTTTTCCCTTCCCCTTCCCCTCTCCTCAGGCAGGTAACCATCACCTTCCTCACTCCTAAACTCCAAGGGCCCTTCCTTTACCTCTAAAACTTGTTTTCTAAGCCCATTTCTTCTACAAATCACTTCTACCTCTGTGATTTTCCAAATAAGTGTTCTCTTATAGTTTGAGTCTTGGCTCTGAATTCTTTCCTAGCCAGAACTCAAGTACCGAGGTTGCTGAACCCAGGTCTGGTCTGACTCCACTGGTCTAACACCTCGTGCCGTTCTCACCGCCCACAACAGAACAAAGATTAACATTCAAATGTAGTAGGAGAACACTGACTACTTTGAATGCATTAGAAAAATCCTTCAAGGTTTGTCAGTTTGAAAATACACTGCATCTTCTCATGGAGATTTTGTACTTGGAGAAGGGTTCCAGGTAATTAATAACATCATATGGCAGTTAGGGATTTTACAACCAAGGTATTTGGGGTCACGTTTAATATAGGTGGTAGACAAAATTCTAAAATGGCCCCCGTGATTTCCCACTCTAATATGAAGAGCTCAAGCCTTTTAGTTACTATATTTGGCAAAGGGATTTTGCAGATGCAATTAAGGTTAATAATCAATTGACTACTGTTCATAAAAAATTATCTGGATGGGCCTAATAAATCACATGAATCCTTTAAACAAGAGAACTTTCTCAGGCTTGTGGCAGAAGTCAGAGAGATCTGAGGCACAAGGATTCACTACATTCTTGCTGGTTTGAAGAGGGAGGAGCCACATACAAGGACTTGACAATAGAGAGTCACTGCTTGTTTCTGAGACCAATCCCTGACAACAGCTACAAGGAACTCAATTATGCCAACCATCTGACTGAGCCTGTGAAGCAGATTCTTCTGCAGAGCCTCCAGATAAGATCCTGCCCCACCCTAACTTGGGGTTTGTGAGATCTTAATCAGAGAATCCAGTGGAGCCCACCCAGACTTCCGATCTACCTGTGAGATCATGAATGTGTTATTTTAAGCTGCTCAATTTGTTGTAATTTGTTACACAGCAATAAAAGAGCAATGCAGCCTGGCCGGTGTGGCTCAGTGGTTGAGTGTTGACCCACGCACCAAGAGTTTGCCAGTTCGATTCCCGGTCAGGGCACACGCCCAGGTTGTGGGCCAAATCCCCTGTGTGGGGCATGCAGGAGGTGACCAATTGATGTTCTCTCTCATCGATGTTTCTATCTCTTGCTCCCTCTTCTTTCCTTTCTCTCTAAAAAAAAAAAATCAATAAAGAAAAAAAATGTTTTTTAAAAAAGTAATGCAGGTTTTTATTTATTTGTTGACCCCTCTGAAATTGTCAAGATTCACTTTTTTGCTCTACAGAAATAATGATTTCTGTTGGTTCAATCTAATATTATTTGGAAGTGTTCAATCTAATACTATTTAGTTGATGGAATCTTATAGACTTGACATCTTAGAAAGATAGCAAAAATAAATGTTCACAGACTCTATTATCTTGTCCTTCATTCCCAAAATGCATACGCAAATATATATATTGACCTTTTCATCAGTCTTACACCAAAGAAAATGTCTCCCACCTCTAGTCGTGTTGTTTTTAACTGCGGTTGCTACCAATTATGAGCTATAACTTGTACCTGTCCTCGAATGTGATCTTAAAGTGTTTGAGGTCAGAAACCCTATCTCTTTCCAGCACAATTTTTTAAAATGTAATACTCTCTTAATAAATGAGCATTGCAATGTTCTTGCTTACTCTGATGGCCCTTTGAAATGCACATAGTTAATGATTCAGTTATGCAGAGTGATACGGGGGAGGGGAGGGGTTGCTTTGGCATGGCCACTGGGAAGAAAAGATATTTCACAGTTTAGATGAGAGATTGAGACTTCTACATTTTTGATCTGCTAAGTAAAAGAGCAGTTGAGGAAAGTAAGTTCCCATGTACAGAAACAAGACTCTGACAGTTCATGACTGAGCTGCCAATTCAACAAGCCATCCTTTTAAAGCTTATGAGAGCATTTGAGAGCAAAAAAGGGGCAGAAGAATGAATCTTCATTGGTATAAAGCATTCAGCAAATACCTTAAAATGCATGCATTTTTCTTTACCCTTTGCTTATGTTGACCAAAAGATACAAAAGGTGAACTCATTTCAAGTAGGTGTAATGTTTTGACTCCAGGAAGAGGGTTTTGAGACAGAGTAAAGACCAAATAGCTCCTCCTAGTTGTCACTGCGGGTGTGGCATTTATTATCAAATCAGGAAGTGTGTTCCTGGTGAAGACTAAATCTAAAATGGAATTAAGAAATTAGTTATGTGTCCAACCATTGTTGCTTCAAGGATGGTAAATCAATGTTGCTCTGTCCATCGTGACAACAAGAAGCTGTGGTTAGTTTATAAATTATGGACTTCTCACTCGAATCCATCTACTTAGCAAATCCGCAGGAAAACGCTTCCAAATTATTATTGTCTATTTTGGGGGCAGCCTTTGTTCATGAGTGTCCTCTTATAATTTTAGAATATGCCAAATAATTTTACCAACAGAATATTGATCGTTTACAGTATTGATTAAGGAGTAATACAGAAACTATTTTCAAAACTAGCAACGGAATACTAATAGAACAAGGCACTTTATACTGGCAAAGATCTTTTTTTAATCTCTAGAAAATAGAGATGGTTCTTAACACTTTAATTTGTAAAAATTGATTTCAAATGCTTCTGTTCTTCCCTAACTGATTTTAAATTTTCTGAATTCTTTTCTATTATTGTAAGCAGAGGCATGTTGGGTGGTTTTATGAATATAAAAGAAAAAAACTTTAAAAGGGTTGACATCATTACATGTCTCAGTAGCTCTTATAGAATATTAGAATTAAAAGAGAACTTGGAAGTCACCCAACAGAATACAAGCATGAATGAGTCTCCTTCAAGAACCATCAGCACATGAGTGTACAGCTTTTGACTATGGCAGCCCATTTGAGTTTTACCATTAGAAAATTCATTTTTATGTTGAAACAAAATCTGCTGCCCTATAATTTCTACCTAATGTCATGAAATTCAAACTGTACTTAAGATTGCAGCTATTTTATTCTTATCTTGCTAGTTATTATTTAACTATAGGTCTTTATCTAGTCACTATAAAAATTCTGCTAACCTACCTGTTCTATCAAAATACATTCTACATTGTTATATTTCCATAGAAGCAATTCCCACAAGTAGGATTTTAATTTCTAAGTGGCACAGTCTTAAATATGATCTCAGAAACCATTTCATTCTTCAGATCCATTCAAAGCCATTACGGAAGTGTCTTCTAAAACACTTCCATGAACTCAGACTGTGAAAATGAGTTCTAGCTCCTTTGAAGTCAAGTGTTTTCCTTAATTTCTCCAAATAAAAAAAATGTTAAAACTAAAGTGTCAAAGTAAGCAATAGTAACACTAACACAGTTAAATCTGAAGATAAATGTTAAACACATTTCTTTGCAAAGAGCATCTGCAAAACGAGAACCACTGGTGGTTTCATTACAGACAAAAAGCCACTCGAAAAGTTAAACTAAATTGCTTTACATGCCCTGTGTTCGCATTTTCTAAGATTTTAAAAAATTTCACAAAGGTTTATTTCTAGAGGACATAGCTAGTAATGATTATGATCATAGATTTCAAAAGGGAACACCTTTACCCTGTTCTTGATGATTTTCCCTAAGCGCAGTCCTGATAATTCTCTTTGACCTTGTTCTCATTTTGTCTCTTCTCTGGAGAAGTGAAAAGACTTACTGAATTTGTAAATTTGGGAAGAATAACCAGACAAGCTGGCTCAACTCTGCACTCCCTTTTCTCCCCTACGTATGAGGTCTGTTCATTGAGATCTTTATTGCTTCTCGGCTCCTCCAGGCGGATAGCCTTGCTGGGCAGACACACGCCCTGTGTGGGTCACTCAGTCCAGTGGGGCCTGCGACTGGCAGATAAGCCTCGCTGACGGAGGACAGTGAGCAGGTCCACCTTGCTCTCTGCTGAGTCACTTCCTTCATCTTAGTCCCCATCACTTATCTATTTAGCACTCAAGCAGGGAAGAGATGGCTGTTCTATCATCTGTACTTCCCACCTCTAGGGACCCCAAAAGTGGGAAATTGTGAAGTAGAATAACAGAAATCTTTTGAGTATTTAAACAGAGGGGAGAAGTAAAGTTTTTATTCTTGCTAGAAGTAAAGCTTTAGCTCTTTACTTTTTCTCTTGGGAACAGCAGCCAGTTTAGGATACATAAACCCACATTCCTAGCTAAGATATATATTCCAATATTCTGGGTACATGCAAATTCTGCACTTAAATACTTAGCACGTGTAAATGTGTCCTTGTTTTACGATTTTCGACAGCAAAGTTAGGAAAAGTATAATTGACAAGAGCTGTTTTATAATCATGTGTCTTTTAGCCCAACAAGTAAGAAACAAGCTAATTCAACACATTCGTTTTACAAATAAAGAAACTGAGGCACAGAGAAATTGAACCACAGTCAAGGGCACACAGCTATGCTCTGGCAAAGCAGGGATCTGAGCACCAATGATATAAAAATAGCAGCTGATAAGTATCATAAAGCCGAAAGCCTTGAACGCCACTCTGTAGACCACTCGTATGCATCTTTGCGATACATTAACGATGTAGGCAGATATACTTTGATTTAGCTTTTACAAAAGAGAGTGATTAAGTTATAAAAAGAAGTACTTTTGCTGCAACCATAAGTCAAGTAAAGAATAAAACTAATAACCTAATTTCTGTCAGTGCTTCCTAAACCAGATCTACACATATTTGGCACTTGATAGTAATTATACACTGAGATGTTATAAAACATTGGGTTAATTTCAACACAGAAGCATTTCCTCTTAGAATAACAAGGGACCTTAGACTAGACTGTACCACAACAGATTCTTTTTTTATTATTATTATTTTTTCTTTATTGATTTTAGAGAGAGAGGAAGGGAGAGAGAGAGAGAGAAACATCGATGAGAGAGAACATTGATTGGCCGCCTCCTGCATGCCCCCCACTGGGGATTTGGCCCACAACCTGGGCATGTGCCCTGACCAGGAATTGAACCGGCGACCTCTTGGTGCATGGGTCGGTGCTCAACCACTGAGCCACACCGGCCGGGCCACAACAGATTTTTAATCATATTCCTGGATAGCTAAAAATGGAAACAACAGAAGCCAAGGATCATGTATATTATATATAATAAGGGGCCTTCTCAAGACAGGTCTTTCTCGTTGTCAGTATTAATGACATCTTATGACGCGAGTTGAGGCCACGTGCAGCAAACGCTCCCATTTCACCCAAACTGAGCAGGCTTGCAAGGCACCCTCATCCTTGTCGTGAGCAGTAAATAGCGTGTCCATTTTCACTCAGGTTTTAGGCGCCGGGAAGTCTTTTGAACCTTACGGTCCTCTTTCACACCAACAGTTCTGACAGGAGAGCTTTCTTTGAATTTTGCTGCTTAGGCAAAAGTCCAATACGGAAGCCGTAGATGAGAAAGCAGAAAAATACATCGTGAAAGCTGACGTGTCACTTGGGAGAATGGCAACAAAGCACACAGCACCACAAATCAAAACACATTGCGGGTCTAAAGTCAGTGCTTGAGCAAACTTTTCTATGTGGCTGTGAGAACTGACATACCCCAGAAACTGTCACCTTTGGCAGAAAGCAGCTTCGTCATCTGACCTCCAACAGGTATTGATTGAACATCTGTCATGTGCTCAACTCGGTGTTCTATGCCTGGAAGATTCAAAAGAAATGTAAGGAGTATCCCTGCCCTTGAGGGGTTTATACTTTAGTTGGGGAAAGAAAACCAAACAGCTGAAACAACCAGGCTGCAATGTCATTGTGAAATCTTTAAAACATCTTCCCCTCAACCCACTCACCGCATTAACCTATGCTCTGCCTCCTCTCCATAAGACACGCTAGTGATGCCCAAGTTCTGCTCAGAGCCACGGTCCCTCCCACCTGCCAGTGCTCTTCGGCTCCTATCAATTGAGTTATATGTTTACCAGGGGTCAGTGGTTGGGTAGCAAACTGTTTATTCTAGTTGTAATTATTTTTATAATCATGAAATTTAGTTAAATATATATTTTTTTTCTTTTTTTTTTTTTTTATCCTCACCTGAGGACATTTTTGCATTTATCTTCAGATACAGTGGGAGGGAGAGAGGGAGGAAGAGAGAGAGAAACATCGATGTGAGAGAGACACATCAACTGGTTGCCACCTGCACAACTCCATCCGGGGCCGGGGACGAACCGCAACCAAGGTACGTGTCCTTAGCTGGAACCGAACCCGGGACTCTCTGGTCCACGGGCTGACGCTGTAACCGCTGAGCCAAACCAGCCATGGCTAAATATATATTTTTGAGCTTTGGAAATAGAATTGTGAAAAGAGAACATTTTCTATGAAAACTAACTTAAATTACTTTGGAAAGATGATAAAGTTGAGACACTGAAAATATTGCTTTCAAATTGGGTGTGAGAAAGACAACTAAAAAGATTAGGGGAAATATTACAATAATCTGAAAGGACACCACTCAGATGGTCTACACCAGGGGTCAGCAAACTTCTTCCCAATTGGACAAATGATAAATATTTTCAGTTTTGTGGTCCATTTAGTCCCTGTCACTACATAACCCTGCCATTGTAGCATGGAAGCAGCCATAGACAACCTGTAAGAAAAATGGGAATGGTGGTATTTCAATAAACCTTCATTTATGAACACTGAAATTTGAATTTCATATTTTCTCATGTTATAAAATATTGTTCCTTGATTTTTTCAACCACTTAAAAATCTGAAAACCATTCTTAGCTCATAGCCTGTGTAAAAACATAAGGTGGGCTAGATTTCCCCCAGGTTTGCCAATCTCTGGGTTAAGTTAGGTGTCTTAAAAAACAACAACAGAGAGCCTGGCTGGTGTGGCTCAGTGGTTGAGTATCGACCCATGCACCAAGAGGTCATCGGTTCGATTCCCGGTCAGGGTACATGCCCAGGCTGTGGGTCAAATCCCCAGTGGGGGGAATGCAGGAGGCAGCCGATTGATGTTCTCTCTCATTGATGTTTCTATCTCTCTCCCTCTCCTTTCCCCTCTCTCTAAAATCAATAAAGAAAAAAAAATTTTTAAAAGAAAGAACAATAGAGAAATTTGAAGTTGCTGCATTGAAAAAGGCACGTGCATTTTGGTTTTAGTGTTCATGTCATTTTAGTAATGCACTACAGCTATGGTACAATTTTGAATATTTTAATAGATATACATTAGATCATGAACATGTTCTGGAAATAACCGCTAGTCCCCCCTTCTGATTTCTCAATTAGTGTCCACAATCCCTTCATTGCTCAAATGTCCCCTTGGTCAGAACTTGTTGAGATATTGAGGTCTAGGAACAAGCACTTTTTTCCTTCCCAAAGAGCTGAAATAATTCTTATTTGCCAATGACTGCTTATGGGATTTGGGTAGTGGAATTCTCTCACTTATCCTGGCCTCTCATTTTCCTTCCAGCTTAGAAAATTACTGAAATATGCCCAGCCAGTGTGGCTCAGTGGTTGAGCATCGACCCATGCACCAAGAGGTTGCTGGTTCGACTCCCGGTCAGGGCACATGCCCAGGTTATGGGCCTGATCCCCAGTGGGGGGCATGCAGGAGGCGGCCAATCGATGTTCTCTCTCATGGATGTTTCTATCTCTCTCCCTCTCCCTTCCTCTCTCTCTAAAAAAAAAAAAAAAAAAAAAAAAATCAATAAAGAAAAGAGAAATTACTGAAATATGGGAAACCACAAAATCTGTCTCCAGTATTAAAATAATTAGGAACCATCATTTAAATCGAATGTCTTGGTAGCTTTTAAAAAATATTTTGCTTTTTAATAATTTCATTTTAACTTTTAATTATTTTAGTTGCTTTTTAAAAATTTTATTTTCTCTTCATCAAAAGATAAATAGTACTACAAGATTTACAGGGACAACAGCTGTTGTCACTCTGTTCTTGCACATCTCTTTCCACCATCACCTAACCTACACCCAAGACACTTGCCTTTCTCTCATCTTCTCAATTCCACCATAATTTTAATAAAATCAAATATTCAGCTTATACTATCTTATTTTTAAATTTCTGAGTTATTTCTTACCCTATGAATGCTTATACATATATACATTATTCTTTTTTATTTTATTTTTTTCTCTTTATTGATTTTAGAGACAGAGGAAGGGAGAGGGAGAGAGAGATGGAAACATCGATGAGAGCGAACATCGACTGGCCTCCTCCTGCATGCCCCCCACTGGGGATTTGGCCCACAACCTGGGCATGTGCCCTGACCTGTAATTGAACCTGCAACCTCTTGGTGCATGGGTCGACGCTCAACTGCTGAGCCACACCGGCCGGACTACATTATTCTTTTATTCATACAATATCTTTTTTCTCTTCAGTCACTGATTTGGGAGTTTTGTTTTGTTTCTCATTTTCTTTCCTTTTTTTTTTTTTTTTGCATTGTCTTTTATTCAGATCTTTTTGCTTCGTCTTCTGTAAGTCCATTTTGATCTTCATGTTGGAAACTTTCCTCAAATGTCTGCTGACCTTGGGCTGCCTATTCAGGTTTAGAATCAAGGCACTAAGGATCGGATTGGAAACTGGGCACAGTGGAACTTTCAGACTGACTGGCATCACTGTAGGAGTTGGGTTGGGATCCAACTATTTTACTGAGTTGTTTTTGTTTTTTTTCTTTATTGATTTTAGAGAGAGAGATAGAAGCATCGATGAGAGAGAACACTGATTGGCCGCCTCCTGCACGCCCCTCACAGGGGATTGGGCCCACAACCCTGACCAGGAATCAAACTGGTGACCTCTTGGTGCATGGGTCAACGCTCAACCACTGAGCCACACCGGTTGGGCTATTTTATTGAGTTTTAATTGCCAGATCATTTATCATTCGGCACTGTGCGTCACCCTTCCCAACACTGTGTTGAGAGGTGTTCCTGGTTCCTGTCTGGACCAGATGAGGGAGGAGTGGTCAGTCCTTGGCTTGAGGGACTAAAGAGGGTGTCTACTTGCTCCTGATACAGAGTCTTTCAGAGACTTCTCAGTCCCACTTTTCCTCCCCACCTTCAGGGGTAGCTTGTGCCTCTGATTTCCAAGCTTTCCAAGGTTTCTTGAATGTAAATCAACTTGCTTCTTATTGGTTTGTTCTGTGATGTCAATTATCACTTCTCCGTCTGCTTTACTTCTTCCAAAAATTTTGTGGATTATCTCTTATCTGTTGTTGTTCTTTCTTTATCCTTGTCTTTATCCTTGTGGGTTTTTAAAAAAAATCTCTGAACTATTATATTAGTTCTGTGGTTTATATTAGTGGTTTCAGGAGGGTGTAGAGGAAATGCATGTGCTCTGGCTACCACGTTTTAGTAATATGCATCTTCCATGTTGCCAAAATGCCCTTTGAAAAGAATGCACCAATTTATACTCCTGAAATCTGTGCACATAAATACCTTTTTTTCATTGACACACTTGCCAGTAGGGATAAAAGCTTTCATTCCTGCCACGTTGCTACTAAATTTTATATTTCTTAAGAGTAAGACCGATGCCTTGTCTGTCTTTGTTTCCTACACACAATCTTTGTCACAGAAATATTTGCAGGAAAAATCATGGGCCAAAAAAACAACCATCTGCACTCTTCAACCGATGAGGAGTTTGCCTCTAGACATGTATGTTGTGCCTCCAAAGCTCTGTATATGAATCTGAATTAATCTCTAATATTCTTCTTAGCATTAATACCATAGGTGCTTGAAATCAATTGTTAGAGCTGCAGTAACAAAGCACAACACACTGGGTCACTTAAACAACAGATGTTTATTATCTCACTGTTCTGCACGCTGGAAGTCTGAGATAAAGGTTTCGGCAGGGCTTGTTCCTTCTGAGGGCTGTTTAACAGGATCTGCTCCATGTCCCTTTGCTAACTTCTCTGGTTTGCTAGCCATCGTCGGCATTCCTTGGCTTGGAGAAGCATCGCCCTGATCTCTGTCCTCACGTTCACAGGGCCTTCTCCTGGTGTGCATGTTTTTCTTCAAATTCCCCCTTTTATAAGGACACCAGTCATATCAGATAGGGCCCATGCTGGGCTGCAGGTCACCATCACTGTCACTTGGAAGGAAGGGAGCCAGTGAGAGCTGGAGCCTCAGAGAACAGCCTAGCACAGAACAGGGCTCCTCGCCATTTCTTCTTAGTTATTATCCCACCTCACCCCCCAAATCAAATCTACTTTAAATTCTACCGAATGAGATAAATTAACAACTAAGGAATAAGGTTTATCAGGTAGGGTTGTTTGTTTGTTTGTTGTTTTTAGCACCATCTCTCCCAGCAAGAACAATTTCTCACCCCCTTGGGGCCAGTATTGCCCCCTTTGAGAATGTATGTTCTGGAGGGAGGCAGCTGCCACCGGAACTGTGGTTCTGAGGCAAGAAGCAGACTTCAGAAGAATCACCCTGACCTCTTTGTCCTCCTGCCGTCAGCACAGCGAGGAGCCTGTAGGACAGTGGTTCTCAACCTTCCTCATGCCACGACCCTTTAATACAGTTCCTCATGTTGTGGTGACCCCCAACCATAAAATTACTTTCGTTGCTACTTCATAACTGTAATTTTGCTACTGTTATGAATCACCATCGGAAATGTGTCTTCTGATGGTCTTAGGTGACCCCTGTGAAAGGGTCGTTTGACTTCCAAAGGGGTGGCGACCCACAGGTTGAAAACCGCTGCTGTAGGACATTCAGAGTTTTAGCCAAGGCAGAACCAGGCAGTGAAGGGCAGAGCGTGAAGATCAGGGAAACAAAGAAAGTAACCACCAGCTATTTTTTTTCCAAATTTCTCATAACTTATACAAGGGAAATCTCTTTAGGGGAAGCCATGTATGTCTTGAAGAACACGAATTTTGTGTCAGGAAGACCTTGATTTAAATTCCGACTCGGTCCCTCTCTCACTGCATACACTTAAGAACCATCTTTAAACTCTGACCATGGGAGAGTAAAAGGGGCTATTAATATCTATTTCCGGCAGTTGCTTTGCAAATAAACTAAAATAACATTTGCAGAGCACTCAGTAATGTGCCTGGCCGGATAAATAATCACTAAATGTGAATGTGAGAGCATTTATCTTCTGCCCTTCTATCCTTTCATTCATGAGTGCCAAGTACTTACCCAAGGGCGCATCGTGCCCAGTGCCGAGCACACAGAGTAAACCAGGCTGAGGCTCTGCCCAGCAAGCCTGCAGTCAGAGGTAACCATCTTCCACATCTGACTCCAGATGCCCAAATAAGTCGGACTGTTTGAAGGAAATTGGTCTAGTAAAGAAGTGCCCTGGATATCACAGGTGAAAATGGGTAGCCCATCAGTTAGTAAGATTCGGTGTGACGTCTTCAGAGTAAATTAGCTGCAGGGCGAAGACGTCATCCGCAAGATCCTGCAGACGCTTGCTTTGCCCGCACGTCTGTTCCAGATGGAGATCGTTAGGTGATGCCACAATTTCTATAAAGCTGGTGGTTCAGAAAACTTCATTCCAGTTATTTTGTAAGCTTTGTACACTCATCTGTAAGAGTGAGAAAATGATAGTACTTACTTTGGAGGGTTGTTGATGGTTGAATGAAAAAAATGCATATAAAGCACTTAGTACCAGGTCAGGCTCAGAGTAAGCGGTTAATAAAATCTAGCTGTTTAAATGTATTTTTCTTCAGCCCTGGCCGGTTTGGCTCGGCAGTTAGAGCATCAGCCAGTGGACCAATGAGTCGTGGGTTCGATTCCGGTCAAGGGCACGTACCTCGGTTGCGATTTGTCCCTGGCCCTGGTTGGGTCGTGTGGGAGGCAACCAGTCAATGTGGCTCTATCACGTCGGATGTTTCTCTCTGTCTCCCTCCCTCCGTCCCTCCCACACTATCTGATAAGTAGAAAAATATCCTCAGGTGAGGAATAAAAAAAAAAGAAAAAAAAGAAAATGTATTTTTCTTTAGGTATTGAAACCTTTATGACCTTGTGCACACACGTCAGCTTGCCTTAGCTTTTCATGTTTACAATGAGATCATTTTAAATGTCCATTCCATTTCAGTAACATTTTCTTTTTCTTTTTTTTCAATCCTCACCTGAGGACACTTTTTGCATTCATAGAGCTAGAGGGAGAGAGGGAGGAAGAGAGAGAGAGAAGAAACATTGATGTGAGAGAGACACATCGACTGGCTGCCACCCACACAGCCCCAACCGGGACCGGGAACAAACTGCAACCGAGGTACGTGCCCTCAGCAGGAACTGAACCCAGGTCTCTCCAGACCGCGGGCCCACGCTCTAACCGCTGAGCCAAACCGGCCAGGGCTTCAGTAACATTTCCATAGCGAATGAGAAAACATATCAATTTTATCTAGAAAATGGTTTAGCATTAATTTAATGATAGTTATATTTATACTTTAATTTTATAATTTGGGTGAATTTGCCTTTGATTTATTATAACTAATTAATCAATAGAAAGAGTCAATAGAAAAAGTGTCTGTTGACCACCTGTATCACAGTAGTCACTGCCGGCATGAAAATTTAAGATAGGGCATAGCCCAGCTGGTGGGGCTCAGTGGCTGAGCACTGACCCATGCACCAGGAGGGCACCAGTTCAATTCCTGGTCAGGGCACGTGCCCACGTTGTGGGCCCGATCCCCAGTAGGGGGCATGCAGGAGGCAGCCAAATTGATGTTCTCTCTCATCGATGTTTCTGTCTCTCTCTCCCTCTCCCTCTCCCTTCCTCTGTCTCTAAAAATCAATAAAGAGCCCTGGCTGGTTTGGCTCAGCGGTTAGAGCGTCGGCCTGCAGTCCAGAGAGACCTTGGTTCGGTTCCCGCTAGGGGCATGTACCTCGGTTGCAATTTGTCCCCAGCCCTGGTTGGTCGTGCGGGAGGCAGCCACTCGATGTGTCCCTTTCACGTCGATGTTTCTCTCTCTCTCTCTCTCTCTCTCTCTCTTCCTCTCTCTCCCTCCCACTCTATCTGAACAAAAGATGGAAAAATGTCCTCGGGTGAGGATTAAAAAAAAAAATCAATAAAGAAAAAATAAATAAAATAAAAAGATAGGGCATAAAAGTTTATTTAAGAGATAATATTTATGGCTATTTTAAAGCATCTGACACAACCTTCATGATTGGCTGCATAGGAAAATACTAAAATTATGTGAAAAAGATAAAAAATAATTTAAATATTGGAAAGAAATCTTTCAAGTTTTTTAAAAATTAGCCTTTCAAAACAAACCTTTAAAGCCACCAACATAAAATAAAGCAAAATTGGGGAAAGGCACAACACTCAAAAATTAAATTTTCCCAAGAAACTGCTACCTATCCTGGAAAGCTGAAATGTTTTATAACATGGTTTTGGTTAAATGTCCCAGCTACACAGTCGTTAGTTCCAGTTTACTGGATGAATTAGACTCCTTCGCAAAACCTTTTGGGAGTTACTATCCTTTTAATGAGAAACGAGACCTCCTGCTAAGAAACAAGGAGCATAGATTAAGCCTTTTTAAGTGCTGATTAAATAATAAAGTAACTTAAAATATAAACAGAATGCTTATTAAGTAAAAACTGGCCGGCTTTCAAGGCATAATTTAAAGCCCTTATCAAATATTTTCTCCCGGGTGGCAGGTGCCCTGTCAGTTCTAGACAAACTGCTCAGACATTCACCCATGGGGGCAGCCCACGAGGCGTTTATTCTTCATTCTCACACCTGTGCTTAATGAGTATCAGTTTTGCAAGGCTGGCCATTTTCAAGGGAAGAAGATGGAAAGGATTTCATGCCAAAAAAAAAAAAAAATCAAGATAAGAAATAAAACTACTGTAATTTATCTTCTCCAACCTACTGACAGGAGGCCATGAATTAGGAAAAGATACTCCTGGTTCTTAAGGCAGAAAGTTCCAAAGGTCACCTAGCCACTGGCCTCTCTAACAGACTGAAAAAGATTAAGAACAAGATACAAAGCAAAGGTATTCAGGAAAAACAGCCCACCTGCCTCGAAATTACAACCCATGGTGTCAAGAACTTTTTTCTTATCAGGGATAAGATTTCTTTTTTCTTTTTTCAATAGACAAGGGATTTGGCTGGGAGGAGTATTGTCTGTAATGTGTTTAATTATTCTAAAAGAAAACCCATTTTTCACATGGAAATAATTGCCTTTTAAAACTTATCCTTTAAATTGTGTTAATTCCCATCCTTTAAAAATGGCTAGAGCTGATAAATGCTTTTCGTGCTTCCCCATAATCTTCAACTCAAATGAAGTCAGTTCAGTTCAGATTTCCATAATTGCTCATGCTCCTCACTAACTTTCTCCAATAACAAAACACCCAAATAACACTCCCCCACTACCCACAGATATATGTGCTCTTTTTTGGTACTGAAAATTTAAGTTGACTTAAGTTCTGGGAAAATTCTATCGCCATGGCAATTTCCAGAAGAAACAACACACAGTCCTAAATGAACATTTGTTCTGTCTCTACCACATGCATGCCATCACACAAATACTAGGTTTTGTAAGGAGTTGCTGGTGTAGAAGAAACAATCCACTACTGTATGAAAGGCAAACTTCCTCTTAGAAAAATTAAGAAATTAGGACACCTTGTATGTGTTGCTGCCACCTGGGAGTGTGTCCTTGATACAAATTCAGGAGATGGCATAAGTGAAAAAGAAGAAAGAGATACTACTTTTTAAGCAATTATTTAAAAACAACTTTATTGAAGTGTAATTTACATACCATAAAATCCACCCTTGTTAAGTGTACAACTCAATGATTTTTTGTAACTCTACCAAGCTGTGCAGGCACCCCCACCATCTAGTTTTAGAATATTTATTTCCATCACCCCAGGAAGATTTCTGGTGCCCTTTTACAATTAATTCCTGTTCCCAGTCCTAGTCCCAGGCATCTATGAAACTACTTTCTGTTTGGTTACATTTCCCTATCCATTCCAGATAAGAAAAAGGAATCTAAGAATATTTCGTACAAGCAGAAGCATACTATTTACTGAAGAACCTACTCTGTCAAATAGTCTTTAAGATTTTAAAGGGAATACAGGGAATCTCGAACACTATCATGTCTGCTGAATTAGAACGAAGTCAGTGTGGTCTTTAAAATTTAATTATCTCTCTTGCCCTGGCCGGTTTGGCTCAGTGGTTGGAGCATCGGCCTGCAGACCAGAGAGTCCCGGGTTCAGTTCCCGCTAAGGGCACGTACCTTGGTTGCAGTTTGTCCCTGGCCACAGTTGGAGTCATGTAGGTGGCAACCAGTCGATGTGTCTCTCTCACGTCGATGTTTCTCTCTCTCTCTTCCCCCCTCTCTCCCTCCCACTCTATCTGAAGATAAGTGTAAGAATGTCCTCGGGAGAGGATAAAAAAATAATAATAAGTAAAATTTAATTATCTCTCTAGTTAGAATAGACATATATAGAATAGACAAGGGATTTTGATAACGAAAGACTACTGTCTCAAGCCTTGTTATCTTAACTAAAAAAAATCTCCAAGTCCAAAGTTTAAAAAACAAAAAACTTTCAAGTAAGAGAGTAAACTCCCACACATTGCTATAAAATTCTGTTAAATATCAAGTTTTCGCTTAGGAGACATTAGAGATATACCATTTCCTTAAACAAATTATATTTCAATGGAATTGAAATATAAAAATTTCTTCTGGAATGTAAGGTGGGCTTTTTCCTTCCAAGTTCTCTTATGTATATTATTCTAATGTATTTTGAGTACAGTAAAAATTTCAAACTCTCGTGTTTTTGGTTGACAACATACTTTTCTAACCACTTATTTCCTTCCTCCAGAATCTGTGTGTGTTACCAAAGCATTTGCTTTAGGTCTGTCTTGCTGACATCCTTGATTTCCAGGTATCCTTACCTCTGGAAGGAACACGAGCTTCCCAGAAATTTATTAAGAATTTACAAAAGGCTCTTTTACATTTGAAAGAGAAAACTGTTCTGTTTAGTGCTGATGAGAAATGAAAACAAACACACACACACAAAACTCTAACATGGACAGGACTCTAAATTTGGGGAAATCCGTGGCACTCTTTCAGCTTGAAATATTGGTCACAAAAACTCAAGAAGTTATTTTACACCACTTGTAGGAAACTGATATTTGCTGGGTTTCTTTCTTTTTTTTTTTTTTTTAATTCCCTGTGTGAATAAAAACAAATGTTAGTTTTGGGTGTTTGATGTGTTAGGCATTTTGTAGACCATAGAGTTGGAATTACCACCCCCAGCAGTTACCGAAGGTGGAACTTTTGGAAAAAACAAGTACTTACAGAAATAAACATATTGCTAGTAGCTTTCACAGGTTTCCAAACCAAACGGGAAGTCTGCACTAATATAACTGGAAGGCAAAGATTTGAGTTTGGGTCTCAGGATTTGCTGAAGAAGATTGTGGACTCCTCCTTCTGAAGAACTTGAAAAGCAAGTGTGACTTGTGTCTGTCTGAAAAAGGACTGATTTGATGAGTTGCTAAATGCTCGAGGCTTCTCAGATCCAGTGTCCACCCTCTGAGTTTGGAGGGAAAGCCAGCCGGGAAAGTCTTAAATGGGAACCTTCCACATTCTTGGAGTAGATAACTGAAATGTAAAAAATCTGGCGGCGGGGCTGGGGGAGGGGAAATCTCCGACTTAACTGATGTCTACAAAAAGAAAATGCCAAATAACAGCAAGGAAGGGGGTGTAGAAAGGCCAAGACCATAAATGGTCTTTTCTTAGCTTTCAGTGATTCAGACAAGATCTCTGTTTTGTGTGTAACGGGCACGTTGAACACGAGCAAAGGTATGAAGATCTTTCTCAATAGCCGGTCCAACTTCCAGTTTCCAGATAGACCGCGGCTGCTTGCACTTTCCGTGGAGACAGGCATCCTATCCCCAGGAAAGGAAAATTTCCCTGCATTTTTTTTTCCCCCCTTAAAGCAAAGTGCTGTTTTGTCCTTTCAAAAGACACCTCGGTCTCTGAAGTTGCCCTAGATCCGCCAGGCGTCCCGCGGACCTCCTGGAACTCCGCAGCAGCCCAGGAAAGGACGGTTGTCCCCTCTGCTCCCAGCCAGCCCTCCGCAGACCCCGGCAGGTCAGCGCTGGCGAGGGGAGAAGTCGTGAGCAGGAAGCTCTGAAGGCGAACTAAAGAGAGTCCCAAGTCGGTGCACATGAGACCAAAGAAAGGGAACAGGAGGAAAGCCAGCCCCGCCCTGGGGCTGCAAAACCTACATTCCTACAGCTGCAAGGTGGTGGCTACTTTATGGTTTTGTCCTCCCCCTAAAATACACCCCGGTGCGCAGAGACTTTTTTTCCCAGAGATGACGAAATGTCCTCACCCCCGACCCTAATAAGAAAGAAAAGGGAGGCGGAGGGAGGGGCAGGGGGAGGACTGGTCACCCCCCCCCCTTCACAGAACTCCAGCCCCTCCCTTTCCTCCCCGTCTACCCTTTTCCAGTCCCTTCCCAGCCTCCCCCATCAACCCCAAAATGTTGGACGACGGCAAAGGAAACCGAAAAAAAGTTCTCTCGCCCCAAATCCTGGCGGGGGATCAGCATCTCTTTTGTTCGCGGCGAACCCACAGTCCCCCTGACGTCACCCGGAGCCCCGGCCAATCGGCGCGCGGTCGGCGGCGGCGGCGGCCACAGAAAGGGCGGGGGGAGTCGGGCAGGTCCCTCCCCCCGGACGCCCAGGGCCTCGCGGGGGGCGGGAGGGGACCGTCCCATATAAACCCGGCGGTCCGGGCTCGGCCGCCCGCGCCGGCTGCTCTGTACGAGGGGAGGACAGGGAGCCCCAGGCGCGAGCCGGGACCTGCAGCCACAACTTCTCTCCCGTGCTCCTTCCCCTCTGCCCCTCTACCTGTCCCCTTCCCCGTCCTCCGACCCCTATCTTCTTTAAGGCGTCAACCCCCAGGAGGCACTGGAAGGGACTCCTCCCGCAGGTTTCGAAACGAACTAAACTTGGTGGCAACTTGCCTCGTGGTGAGGGCGTCCCTCCCCGCACCATCTCAAGATGCTCAGGGGTCCAGGGCCCGGGCTGCTGCTGCTGGCCGTCCTGTCCCTGGGGGTAGCGGTGTCCTCCACCGGAGCCTGGAGGAGCAAGAGGCAGGCTCAGCAACGCATTCAGCCCCAGTCCCCGGTGGTTGTCAGCCAGAGCAAGCGTGAGTATTGACTGCGAGCTGAAACAGGCTGTCGCAGGGATGGGACCGTCAAGCCAACTAAAGTTGTGGCTGAAGTTTTTCGCGCGCGCGCGCGTGGAGTGTGTGCACGCCTTAATGAGAGAAACCTGCTGCGAACACAAAAGGCATGGCTTTGAGCAGGCTGGTTCTGAGGGCCTGGGGTGAGATAATACACTGGGGGACAGGGGCTCTGGGATGTCCTGCTGTGCTCTTATCAACGCTGCACGTTCAGGTCGTTTTCCTGTGAATTCATCAAAACTTGCCTTTAGACAGAAAAATAATGCCACCTTTACATTTTCGTTTGGGTTTAGTGTGGTCTTATTTTTTGCGTTAGTAAGGAACTGGTTAAGTATTTTCAAAATGGGGTGGGAAGAAGGTAGCTATATAGCTATGTTGCTCCTAACTAACTTTGAAGGAAAGATAATGTAGTTCACATTGCCTCGGGGCCCCTCCGGACACTTCTCCAAGAACAGAGATCGGAATTCCTATTCCAGTTTTTCAAAGACACACCCTCCCTTTGCCTCGGCTAAAGGAAACTGCTTCAAGTTGCCCTCTGACTTAACTACCTAAGAAGATCATGGAAGTCCCTTGCATATTTTAAAATGCAGTTGCAGTTATCTGCTTTTCAAAATGTTTCCACTTCTTTGATGTAGACCCCTGGCCAGATGGAAATGACATCATTGTATAACATGTAGCTATGTTAAAAGAAAGGGGGAAAAAGGAATACCTAAATATCTACGTGGACAAATTGTGGTTAACTCTTTAGATAGCTAGTTTCTACATCTATATTGTAGTGCAATATTGCTTTTAATTCTCCTCGCACTCTGCAGATTAACTTATTTTTCTGTTTGTTGCTTAGGCTCAGCAATTTAATTGTGCAAGAAAATTCCATAATCTGGAAAATGGGAGGGGGGGTGCAAGTATAATAACTCTTTTGTTCAATTATTTACAGCTGGTTGTTTTGACAATGGGAATCACTATCAGATAAACCAACAATGGGAACGCACCTACCTGGGCAATACTTTGGTTTGTACCTGTTATGGAGGGAGCCGAGGCTTTCACTGCGAGAGTAAACCTGAAGGTAAGTGGTGGGGAGCCTGGTGGTCAGTACCTTGTAATAGATGGAGAAGTGGTGCTTGTTAATTAAATTTAGCATTAGTAGTAAAAATATTCATTTTTTCAATAGAATGATCTGTCATTTCCTCTTTAAAAACATTTATGAACTGCTAATATTTGCTTTTTACATGTTCCTTTTACCTTTAAAACAAAAGAACAAATGTATCCCCAAGTCGTTCCTAGAATCTTCTTTCTGTTTTACTCTCCCAAAGGTTTTGATGAGAAAATAAAAGATGTGTATTCTTCCTCCAAAACCACTTACTTATAAAATTTTAATTTATTACAAAGTAATTTTAAATCATAAACTATAAGATTATGGGCCAGAAAACACTGGGGGCATTTTATTGTAAAGTGGTTTTTTTTTTTTAAACCACTAACCACTTCAAAGTTCTCATTCTTTATGACCGTTGATATGTTTCTTGTAAATTATGGCAACTTGCATAGGAAAGCAGGAATGAAGCTAGAATGGGAAGAGTAGGATTAACAATGACTGTGCCTGGTAGAGGTGGGCTCTTCAAATTGTTTGCTTTTATGTGGCCCTTGGTTTGATTTTCTGAGTCAGAAATCTGAATCTGAAGTCCTCCCTTCATCATCTAGCTGGTTCTAGGTAGTATTTCCTATGGCTTTCTCCCAGGGCCTGAGAATCCTTTACAATAGAAATTAATTTACAGAAAATTAGGAAACTTGCTAAAGGTCAAAAGTCGGGACTTTATTAGAGTCTAAGGTACAATCCAGGTGTCCCACTTCAATTCTTTAAAACTTTTTGTTGTGCCGTGCTACTCATAGAATCGAAAAGTGAATTCTCCTTTCCATGAGGTTAGTGGTAAAGAGAGGCTTTTACATATGTGAGGCTTACATGGACTTTCCTTCTCCCCTCAGCTGAAGAGACTTGCTTTGACAAGTACACTGGGAACACTTACCGGGTGGGAGACACTTATGAGCGCCCTAAAGACTCCATGATCTGGGACTGTACCTGCATTGGGGCTGGGCGAAGAAGAATAAGCTGCACCATTGCAAGTAAGAAAGACATTCTGTAAAATGCTGCTAAAATGCCATAAGTATGAATTTCTCCATTACTGTCATTGTCACTTCTGTTACTGATGACGGGATATTCCTAATTTGGGGATTTACCCCAGGTGACCAGGTAGTCTTTTGTGGTCACCCAACTGGTTCCTGTGCTTCTGCAAGATGTCTTTAAGCACAGATAGAATTTGTGTTTAGTCTTTGTGGGTTTAAGTGTGGGGTGTGTGTGTGTGTGTGTACACAGTGTAACCAAGTGGGTCTCCTGGGTCCCACTCCAGTAAGACATGTTTAGAGGAATTACCCATTTTATATTACCTGGGCATCTTCAAGCCAGACTGATCATGTGATTATCTGCAGTGCTTGGAAAGATGGTCATGAAGAGTGAACCTCTCATTGTGTGAACTGCCCTTCTTTGCAGTGCAGAGACTTCTTACATCCCACACAGTCTGGTTTCTTTGTGACCAATAGTTTACACCCAGGAAGCGGAGCTCCCTATTCCCAGGGATAATGTGGAATGATTAGCTTAATAGTGTTTCCAAGATACTTTAGGACTGGGTTTTCTCTCATCAATTGTAGTTTAGCCCAGGAGCTCTTTCCAGTATGATTCACTGTGTTACGGATTCTGGTAACATAGCATTTACTTTTTTAAATCCATCCTTTAAGTATAAGTCATTAAGTCTTCTGTCCAAAAAAACAAGTGAATCCCTTGTGAATAGGCCCAATCTACTTCTCCCATACTTAATATTAGTGTTTATCCAAATTTATTGCCAAATGTTAAGAGTCAGTGGTCCATAATATTTACAGTCTAGTAGACAGTTCAGCCTTTGGACGTGCCATCATGTTTAACAGCCTAGAAAAGTACCTGGAGTTTTACACTCGATACATACACACCTATTTGCTTTCTGCCAAAAGGACATGTCTAACCTAGGATAAAACACAGACTCTCCATGAGCCCGAAAGCTGAAATACTATACCCATCCTGGCTTTTCGTTGAATTAGTCTCAGACTCAACCTGCTGTGTATGTGTGGAGGCCATGCCTGCCAGCCTTTCTTTTTTTGCTTGAGGACCCAATTTCCTGTGGTCCCTCTGGGGAACCAGGATTTATGACTTCTTTCTTTGCCATTCAGTTTTCTCTGTGGTTTCCTATTGTGCTTAAACAAAACATTTAATTGAATGACCCCAAGTGACAAGACCTGGTAACTTTTCCCCTGTCTCTGATGGGAAACCTGTCCTCTGTGTCTTTACTTGGGCTAACCTAAGTGCCTACTCTGGGGAGAACACGAGACATTCTTTTTTTAAATCTTTTCTGTCCTACTCTAACATTTTTTTTAAAAATCTTGAATAGACCGCTGCCATGAAGGGGGTCAGTCCTACAAGATCGGTGACACCTGGAGGAGACCACATGAGACTGGTGGTTACATGTTAGAGTGTGTGTGTCTTGGTAACGGGAAAGGAGAATGGACCTGCAAGCCCATCGGTGAGTGACTGTTAGGGATGAACAAGGGGGTTGGGGGGATGCACAGTCAGAATGTTGGGTTGAACCATACTCTACATGGACAAGAGATCTGAATTCCAATTAAAAAAATAATGAAGTGGGAATTTTATTCTAAATAATGAAATGTTTTATATAACCCATCATTTTAAAGAATCAGATCAAAAAGTACTCACCTGTACATACGTCTTAATTTTGTTTCAAAAGCACAGATAGAGTTGAAAGATTTAGGAAGAAGTCATTTCTTTTGCCTACTAGCTAATCTCAGTTTTACCTTGGTCAAGATATAAGTTATTTAAAAGAAAACATAATGATAGTTTTGACATTTTTATTGCAACACACTAAACTGAAACACAAAATTGTGTGTACTCTGTCAAACCTTAGTAAATGTCTTTTTTTCAAAATAAAAATTGTTGAGTTTCTTTTGTTCTCAATCCTCAGTTGAACTCTGTAGATACGAATGTGAAAGTTTCTGTCTATATATTTTACTCTAGTTATTTTCTAATTCAGACTTTTGTTTTCCTTTGTGTTGTGTTTGTTTTTATAGAAATCCAAATTTTAAAGGCTTTCTTGTCATTTTTTTTAGGCATTCATAACTAGATTGAAATTTTGCATATTTAGTGTCCCACAGACTGGATACATACATATCCTTTCCACGTAAAGTACTGGTGTGAAGAAGAATAGTACCAGCTGAAAATACACAGTCCATGTACTTATTAGGGGAACGGAATTTCTGCCTGCCAACTCAATTTGAGCTTTCTTTTGCTTTGGTTACCATGTGCTTAGTTACAGGGCATGCCTTTCTTTTTGAACAGAGTACCACTTAAAAAATGTGGCTGGATTTTTGCTTACACAATACCCTTTAAATTACAGGGAGACTGCACAATTTGAAATCACTTTTTTCCCCCTCTTTTTTCTCCACGTTTTCCTACAGCTGAGAAATGTTTTGACCACGCTGCTGGGACTTCGTATGTTGTCGGGGAGACCTGGGAGAAGCCCTATCAAGGATGGATGATGGTGGATTGTACCTGTCTGGGAGAAGGCAGTGGACGCATCACCTGTACCTCTAGAAGTATGTTTTAGATTTTGATGTTAAGATGAGTCCAGGTATTATTTTCTATATTCCTGGAGAGAAGTGGAATGTGATGTCACTTAGAACACACCCAATACACCATTGTGCTTTGGTAACTTTTGAATGTCAAGAACAATTCTATACCAAACTTACTCTGCTTCTTCAAAGAAGACTAAATGTTTACAAAATCTTAGTTCAATAAGGACGTAGACTATCCGCTACTAAGAACTTTAATATTTATTTAAATGTCATATGTGTTATGGACATGAAGATTAGTTGTAAATGTTTAAATGATCACTGAGATATTTTCGAAGTATTAAGAGCAAAGAAATCATTAAAATAACATGCAAGTGCATCCTTGGGCACGTGGGTACTATTGACAATAGAACAGAGCAAAGCTCTAAAGTTTTAGGTTTCCTTTTATGTTTCACATTTAAATAAGGCATATTCATAAGTACAGTTGATGAAAATAAAAAGTGCTATCTCATTGGTTAAAACTATGTGTCTAGCCCTGGCCGGTTTGGCTCAGCGGTTAGAGCGTTGGCCTGCAGTCCAGAGAGACCTGGGTTCGGTTCCCGCTAAGGGCACGTATCTCGGTTGCAGTTTGTCCCTGGCCCTGGTTGGGTCGTGTGGGAGGCAGCCACTCGATGTGTACCTTTCACGTCAATGTTTCGCTCTCTCTCTCTTCCTCTCTCTCCCTCCTATTCTATCTGAACAAAAAATGGAAAAATGTCCTCGAGTGAGGATTAAAAAAAAAAACTATGTGTCTATTGTAGGGTTAAGGACAGTGTCTCTTACTCAAAGTCCTAAAAAAGCTTAGCTGTGCTTAAAAGAAGCTGACCTCTGACAGCTCTATTGTTCCTTCTAAGACTGCCTTGAGACCTTACTTGTTGCCTTAGGGGTTCAAGACTTCCTTTTTTTTTTTTTAACTTCAAACTATAGAGTTTATAGAAGCAATATAGCCATTACCTATTGGTGTTATAAATAAATTTAAAATCAAATCTAAATATTTTGAACCTATTTTATTTATCTAGCTTAAAATGTTTAACCATCTTAAAATGTTCATCATCCAGATTTAAGTACTTTGCTAACAAAAAATAAATCTCTCGTGGAAAGTAATAACAATTCTGACCAAATCTTTCCCAGAAACTTGATGGTTCATTAGATCTTTTGCATTTAAAACGTTATTATCATCATCCAAGACCTTGGTGGTAATGTTTTTAGCTTAAGACAAATTAGATGTCTGACTTAAACTCTTACGATTTATTTAAAACTCTTCTAATAGCAAGTTAGAAAAAGTTTCTCAAAGAAAAGTCATTTATTTTATGAAAATCTGTAAGTCCCTACTTTGTACAAGATGGTGTAGGGATGCAAAAATGAATTAGACATTAGCTCAACTTTCAAAGAGCACTGAGTAAGTAGGTCAAGGAGATGAGAGCGGCTTATGCAGTTATCTTCTCCAAAGCACAATATTAAGGGTTTCAAGACTAATACTGCAAATAGTGCTATGGAAGTTCAAGGCAAGGCAGTCCTTTTAGCTCGGGATTTGGGGAAAAGCTGTGATCAGCCGTAATGTCTTCATTCAGACCTCTGTTCTGGTGGTCGATCGATGTGGGTGTGTATTTGTGTGAATTGACATCAACTGTCCAATTATTTTTCTGTCACCCAGTGCAGTCATTTTCTGACTCGCAAACAAATCAAATCCTCTGTACTCACATTGTAACATATGGACGAAGCCAGATTATAATTGAAACACTCTATTTGTCAGATAACTGAACACATAAACTAGGGGTCATTTAGTTATAAAACATCATTTTACAATAATAATCGCGATTTTCCTTTGTAGAGTTAATACTGAGCAATTCAAGAGAGGCCATTCTATTAGTGATTTTAAATGGGTGTGTGGGGGAAAGAGAATATTAGTCAGAAAAGTTGGTAGTCCCCTGAGTTTTTTATATAACATAGGAAGAAAGAGATGCTGCTGTCTTTTTCTAGCTTCTTTGGGGCTTGTCCCCAAGACCTTTTGAAACCTACTTGCCTCCCAACTGTTCCTAGTTTTCTAAAGCAAGTCCCCTATTGAAAGGCAGTTCATGTATAGTTATAACTGGGAGAACCTGAGAAGGAAAGACAAGGGTGATAGAAAGCCAGAGAGTACATTTGATCAAATGAACAATGTAAAAACTCTAATGATAATAACAATAAATGAGTGATGATAAAAAAGTACTTTGGCAAACAGAGAAGTGGAACTAGATGAAATCGTACAGCTCTCTTCCTGCTGGAACAAACGGAATCCCATCTTTTGGAAGTTTTTACATGTGTGGTACCACAGCTGAAGAGAAACATACCAGCAGGTGCCAAGCTTGACCTGACTCACATCTTTAAATGCTTCCTTTCTGACACAGACAGATGCAACGACCAGGACACCAGGACATCCTATAGAATCGGCGACACCTGGAGCAAGAAGGATAACCGGGGGAACCTGCTCCAGTGCATCTGCACGGGCAACGGCAGAGGGGAGTGGAAGTGTGAAAGGCACTCGTCCCTGCAGACCACGGGCACCGGTGAGGAGCAGAGGGAGCAGGGCTGGGGACGGGTGGCGCTGTCAGAAATAGGTCTGAAAATCCAACTTTCCCTGACATGCCGTTTAAGGGTGATTGGCATTGTTTGGGCTAGTAAGCTGAGTTCGTTTACAGATTGTTAGCTGTTTAAGCTTTATTTAATGTTAAGTTTTAAATGTATATGAAAATGAAATAAAAATGAATCTTGGTAAAACCGTTTTAGCACAAAGAGGTTAAATTGATGCTTTAAAAATGCTAATATCACAAAATCTACGCAATTTATATACACTTATGTATAGATATAGGTAGATATAGATCTATTTATATATGTGTACACGTAGAGATACACCCATCTATACACAGGTGCGTGCATTTTAATGGAAGTGAGAGAGTTATGATGAGTTGTATGATTCCCTGACTCTTCTGCTAGGAAAGGGGGAAAAGTACATATGTTCTTTTTTCAAAATGGAATACATTTTCTTTTCCTGACTTTCAACTCTTTTTGTAGTGGAAATAATCCTTTATGTGTGGTTTCCATGCTCCAACAAACTTTGTTGTATTCCATAAAATAATGCACCATCATTCTCTTCATGTCTTGGTATTCAATTCGTAGGGGCCCAGAGATGGGAATGAATGACACAGTATCTAAGTACTCTTTTAAAAATAAGTTTTAATTATTTCTGGTATAAGGAAAAGCTCTTTGCATTGTTGCCTCTTTTGCAAGAATCGGAAGAAAGAAATGTAACAACCAGGGGTGGGTACTTCTGTTATTATTCTTAGTATGTTTGATTAAGTTTTCACTATGTAATGTGCTGGCCTTATTGCTTAGCCCCTTAGCCATCAGTCATTTAGCTAAAAATATTATTTACTTGCTTGGGTTTTTCTCCTTCTGATGAGTTTTCATGTTGCTCAGAGCACTTACAAAGGTGAACAAGATTAAATTTGATATTACCTTTGAGTTATTTGATTATTATCAGTAAATTTTCTGCTAACCCCCAAAAGAAACTATTAGAAATACCAATCTACTGAAAGAGTTTAATTTAAAAGGGTAGTCAGGGTTATATGGGGTAAGCATTCAAGAAATGTTACCTATTAATATTACGAACATTAGACTGAAAAGGTCCCGTTATTCAGAAAGGTCTGAGAAACACTGGCTCAAGCAAAATGGAGCCTCATGTTTATTTGCATTGCGACTTTCCCAGGGGGGCTGCGTGAATGCAGGCGCCTTGTCTCCCCAGTGTGTGGGATCTCAGGAACCACTGTGAAGTGTCTTTGGCTTCTACTTAGAGAGATGCTGACTTCAGGCTACCAGTTGTTCCAGCATTAGTTCTGACTCTGCCCCACTGTGGGCCTGGCCTTCAGAACAGATTGCCAAAAGTTTAAAGAAAAGATCCATGCAATCTGTTGTCTTACCTTGAAAAGAAAGCTATTTTTAAAGGATTGATTGGTTTAGCGCGGCCAGTATGGCTCAGTGGTGGAGCATCGACCCATGCACCAAGAGGTCACCGGTTAGATTCCTGGTCAGGGCACATACCCAGGTTGTGGGCCAAATCCCCAGTGGGGGGCATGCAGGAGGCGGCCAATTGATGTTCTCTCTCTTTGATGTTTCTGTCTCTCCCTTTCTCTCTCTCTAAAATCAATGCAGAAAAACAAGTTTTTGTAAATAAATAAATAAATAAGTAAAAGGATTGATTGGTTTTAGGAAAAAACACAACAGATTCACAAATAATCCTGAGAAACAAAATGTGGCTGGAAGGGCAACTTCTAGAGAATTCACTATGTAGCGGCCCATGGTGTGCTCTGATGAGCCCATAGCTACGCAGATGGCAAGGGGTCTGCTGCAGAATGCAGGGACTTCTCAAAACAAGGTCAGGAAGAGAAATGCCCAGGTGTATTGGGTGTGTGGAAGCTGCTAAGACAGGACGGGTGAGGTAGACCATTCCTGGTGAAGAGAAGAGCAGGAACACAGAACAGGGTCCATGAGGGGATGATGCATAGTTCCGTGAGACAGGCATAGAGCAAGGAAGGAAGTGGTCAGAAGTGAGCTGGAGCAGGTAGGTGTGAAGGGTCGTGAAGGTATGGACTATGACCTTCCTGGATGAGTAAGGCGTTGTTGAAGTTATCTGCTCTGTTAAGTGGCAAAATCATGTCTGTGGTTTAGAAATAGGATCCCAATAGCTCCAGAGGAGCTGCAAAGTGGAGACCATTTGGTAGACTTTATGAATTATTTCCTACACTGAATTTCCTAGGCAAAAACTAACGCAGAATAGGAGGGACATTTCTTTCTAGTGTCAGGTCAGTAACAGCATGGATTTCAGAGTGATCTGTATGGGACCCTAAAGATCCCGACTTCAAGAAATTGTTCTTTTCTCTTGTCCAACGTTGTGCCTTTTCTCTCTCATGTCCTTAGGACCTGACACCTACGCAGATGTTCGAATGGCGATTTACCAGCCTCAGCCTCACCCCCAGCCTGCTCCATATGGTCACTGTGTCACAGACAGTGGTGTGGTTTACTCGGTAGGGATGCAGTGGCTGAAGACACAAGGAAACAAGCAGATGCTTTGCACTTGCCTGGGCAATGGAGTCAGCTGCCAAGAGACAGGTCTGCATTATCTTTTCAAAAAACAGTGCTGATAACTTTTCTATTATTTCGTTTTGGAAAGGCAATAGATTCATTTACAAAAAAGTAAAACAATAAAACAGACAGGAGAAGCTGATGAGCTTACCACTAGTGATAACAGTCAGGATTGACATTTGACATATTTTCTTCCGATCTTTTCAATCTATGTACTTTCTTTTCTGCAGAGAGGATTAAACCGCTCTGTATTCTCTCTGTTTGTCTAGAATGTTGTTATAAGAGGGTTGCTTTCTGAATAAGTAGTCATCCATGTTTTATATTCCAAATCTCAGATTTCTGGAGCTTTGTAAATTTCTTTTAACAACCTAATGCATCTCTTCTGGGCTACAAAAGTGGTAGTTAGTAACTATAGCAATTATAATAGGTACACTCGATGTTTCCCCTACAATATGTATTAATACGTATGCCCCCAACAGAATCATGCGTATTCCTCCAGCTCCTTTGAGCAGCATCCTTAATTAACCTGTATTAATATAGCTTTACAAACAGGGAAACTGAGGCATGGCAGCAGAGGTGGTAGCAAAGGACAATAGCAGTGAAACTTAGGTGTTGCTCTAACCACAAAAGACATGGCTTCCTGAGTGATACATTTTGGCTGAAATGAACCAGATGATCATCCATATTTGTAGCACCAGCTCAGTCTGTCATTTCAGTTACAAATAAGCAGCTGCCCGTGGAGGATAAACGCAGCTCTGTTTACCGAGACCCTTTTGCTTGTGCTTATAGCTGTAACGCAGACGTACGGTGGCAATTCCAACGGGGAGCCATGTGTCTTACCGTTCACCTACAACGGCAGGACTTTCTACTCCTGCACCAGTGAAGGGCGGCAGGATGGACATCTCTGGTGCAGCACGACTTCCAATTATGAGCAAGACCAGAAATATTCTTTCTGTACAGACCATACTGGTGAGTGTCCCCAGGGGAAAGCACAGCAGTGAGAAAGACCCATTTCTCATGCCCTATTTTTATTAGTCAGCACTTGGGTCATTAATCTTAAGGCTGCACAAGAAATATCCCTTTTCTGCAGTCTAGACCCAAGAGACACGGAGTAACTTGGCAGTCGAAGATCCTTCCATGGTCCCTAATGCTCTTGGGAAATGACACCAAGGGAAAAGGCCACCAGTTCATTTATTTCTGACACATCAGGATTATGATGTGATTAAAGATGCTTACATGTTAAAACCAGCATGTAATCCCACAGGGCTGAAGAATACACAGGGTGGATGACTGAGTGTTTTTGCTTCTCTTCTGGTTGAAACTATGTTTTATTCAAAGTGACCATCTCATTTTTTATTTTATTTTGGGGGCTGGGAAAATGAGAGTGAAAATTGGGCTTGAGTCTGTTTTGAAGGTCAAGGTGAACACACTAAGGGAGCTTAGAACTATATTATCAGACATCTCTTATTCTGGGGTAGACTCTATAAATGAGCTGCAAAAACCTGGCTCTCTCCGAACTTTTCTGTAGTCATTCCCTGCTGGACGTCGGAAAGCTCAGTGGTAACTTTCTTCTTCCTATTTGTGTGTTGTTCTGGGCAGTGTTGGTTCAAACTCGAGGAGGAAATTCCAATGGTGCCTTGTGCCATTTCCCCTTCCTATACAACAACCACAACTACACTGACTGTACTTCCGAGGGCAGGAGAGACAACATGAAATGGTGTGGAACCACACAGAACTATGACGCAGACCAGAAGTTTGGATTCTGCCCCATGGCTGGTAAGATGAGGCCCTGTAGACTCCCATTTATGGAGTATGACAGAACAGTGTCCACCTTACCCAGTAAAACTTAATTTTGAGATTGCAACAAACTTTGTGATATATATATATATATATATATATATATATATATATATGAATTATATTTATTTCTATAACTTTTTAAAAATTTATATAACTTAAAAATTCCATCGATATAATTTAATGTCCCAAAATATATATATAATGAAATACTATTTAAAATGTCTGTACATTTAAATTTTGCACAAATTTGTCTTTTCCAAAGGGCACACAACTGCGTAGCTTAAAATATTTCAGATGTAATGGACTGCGATAGTCACAGACCTACAACATTTACAATGATTTTGGCTTCCTTGGCGGAAGCTCTGTCATTCATTAAATGCAAAAATGGCCATAACTCTATATTTTCAGACAAGAAAGGGATCTTTTGGAAAAAGGAGGGTGGGGCTTTAGTTTGTAGGAATGGAGAAAGGGCAACCAATACCTTTGGTTTTCAAATTTCAAGAACCCCGTAGATGACATTTGATTTTCCAGTTGTAGAACCAAGAACCTGTGCACGGCATTGTCAAGTGTGACTAGGAAGCAACAAAACCTAAGAAAAATCACTACCACTTCCTTTCATTTCTCTTATTTCAGCTAAGGAGAGTGTTGATTTAGAAAAACACGCTGCAGCTTACAATTCCATACTCGCACACACAGATCCCCTTTGAGTTAGAGTAAGTTGGAACTAGAAACGGTTATGGGGCAGTAGTCCAATCCAGGCTCCTAGAATCAGGCAGGCCCTGTGTGTGAGTGAGTGTGTAGGGATCATCGTGGTTGAACATCCACTGACCCTTCCTGTAATTATTCCCCATTACATACGTCACCTGTGGACTATGTTTTCCTCTCTGGTACTCAACACTTTATCCACCTAGAGAGCAGCACTGAGATTTCTGCGAGGCACACAAGACTTCTGTCCAAGTGAGAGCTCCTAGGATAATCACACTGGACGGATAATACTGCCTGTCTTTTAAGACCTTGTGACCATTGGTAACTGTACATTTCTCGTCCGTTCCCAAACAGCCCATGAAGAAATCTGCACAACCAACGAAGGGGTCATGTATCGCGTGGGAGATCAGTGGGATAAACAGCATGACATGGGACACATGATGAGGTGCACGTGTGTGGGGAACGGTCGTGGGGAATGGACCTGTGTCGCCTACTCCCAGCTCCGAGGTATGCCTGCTTACGAGTGAAAACACTGGAGAGGACAGGGGTACAGAGAGGGCGACGGTGATGTGGAGGGTGTCCTTAACCCACAGTAGGAGAAAACACGCAATGCCATTCCATTAGTCTTCTGTGCTGGACGCGTTTCACGTTTTAGGCAGCCGGTGAAGAAAAGCTGGCACAGCAGTTCGACGATGCTCTGCGATTCTGAAACATTTCCAGGCGCACATACTTCGGCTGAGCCAAAAAGATGACTTCAAAGGCTAGAACACAATCATTTGATCCTTTCGTGTTTAGTTATGCCACTGGATTCATGTCCAGAAAAGTCTGAGTAATTTCTGTAAAGGAAAAAGACTTCGCTGTTCTAAGGTCAGATTCTTGCAGATCCAAATTTAAGGAGCTCAGTTTTTCCCCTTTAGTCCCAGGTATAGAATATAGGAATACCCCTGTGTTCTGGATATAAAACATACTTTGTATGTGTGCGTGTGTGTATGGAAACAAACATTTCTCGAATACCAACTGTATGCTGCAAATCAAAACCTGTTTATGTACATTAAAAAAAAAATATAGGGATGTTGATTTAGTAAAACTACTTTAGTTTTTCTATTTCTGTCATTCGAAAAGTAAGATGTAGATAGAACTTTGAACTAATAAACAGTCCATGTAGCTGGTGTGTGGACATTGGCCTGATCTTGTTCTCTTTTTGTAGAAAACATTTTTGCATGTTCAACAGGTAACACAATCCAGGAGTAACGAGAATTATGCAGAGCTGAGAGGGACCCTAGGAGGAAGGCAGGCAGTCCAGCTCCTCATTTTACAGATGAGGGAGCAAAGATGCAAAGAAAGAAAGTAATTTTCTCAGGATCTCTCAGGGAGTTAGGAACAGAGTTCACTTGATTTTTTTTTAAAAACTTTACAAATGCTGTAGATGTCATTTTATTTTCCAAATCCAAAGATCTCCCCACTCCCACCATTCCAGATATCAGACCAGACCATCTGGAATTGTGGGGGTGGGGAGATAATTGAATTAGTATATAAGTATGTTTACTCTTCCCACTAATTATAACAAGCAGAGATCTAAAGGACATTATCAGCTAAGCAAGAACTTTTCTGAAAGTAAGGCCTGTATTTGTTCAAAAAATGAGCTTTCCACAAGAAGATGTATTTTACCACATTCTACTAGTATATACTTTGACCTCCATCATTTGCAAGTTTATTGGAGAAAGGCCTTTTTTGTTTGCAGAAGTTGTATTACTGACTGAGCTTTGCAAGCTGTTTATTCTATGCCAGGAGAAAAGTTATTTTCATGGGAGGTCTTGATGATGTATTGGAAGGAACTGTGTGCTTTGAAAAGTGTAGCTTTTTAAAAATTTCATCACTGAAACCTTTAAAGAGTTCTCCACCCATCCCACTGTTTCCTAACTAGATCAATGCATAGTTGACGACATCACTTACAACGTGAATGACACCTTTCACAAACGTCACGAGGAGGGGCACATGCTGAATTGCACCTGCTTCGGTCAGGGCCGGGGCAGGTGGAAGTGCGACCCCATTGGTAAGTAGCCTTGTCTCTCCAGATGGATTTGGCCACTGAGAATGGTTAGCAAGTTTCAGATAAGGAGAGCTATTTGATTGTACATGATCGGAACTGGATTCAGACTGATCAGTGGCTTTCAAAGAGCTCTGTGAAGTCTTTCATCACAGACGCGTATTTATCTTGATATTGGTAGTCCTCTATCTTTGCTGCGTTTGACGACAAATACAGCTTTATTTTAATTAAATGAAATTTGTTCTTTAGTTCTGAATCATAAAGATGGTCCGTGTTATGAAAGAGAACTTTCTTTGCTGATTGTGCAGTAACACGGGCAAATGATTCTGCCAGTAAATTCCTCCCTCCACGTACTTTATTTTTCTTGGCTGGCCTTTATAACAGACCTAAGCAAATAGTGAAGATTGAGCATTAAAAGAGTTGTGTTACCAGCTTTAAGGTAATCCATTAATACTCCTTTACTAAAAGAGACAGGTTGCTCACTAAGAAAACAGACTGATCAAATACTCCAGCGTGTTTGACCCAAGATTGCCAAAACAGAGGGTTTTCTTAGAAGCTGCTCAGCAAGTATTCACAGCTAAAATCCAGTTCCTTTATTCACAAGTACAATTAAATCCTCCAAATTTTGAGAAAGTATATAAAGTGATATATTGTCCTTGCTATTAAATGGCAAATCAGTTGTATTAATATGGGTAAAATGTATGTAATTTATTTTCTCAAATTAATGTTCAGCACCTCAATATATATAGAAATTTAGATCTGAAAATTTTTAATTGGGAATAGTATTCTTTTAGAAAACTAACTATTCCTCCTAATGGTTCCCTTTTCTTTCTTTCTTTTTTTACTGCTAATTGTTCTGTACGGTAAATGATATGAACAAAATATTTTCTAATTGCATATAGTTGTGGACAATTGCAAGTTCCTATTAAAACCGAGAATGAACGCTGTAGTGCACACAAATTAAATGTGTAGCCTTAAGTCTTCAAGGCTGCTTGACTTGTACCTGTATGTATTTTAGACCAATGCCAAGATTCAGAAACCCGAACATTTTATCAAATTGGAGACTCATGGGAGAAGTATGTGCATGGTGTCAGGTACCAGTGCTACTGCTATGGCCGAGGCATCGGGGAATGGCACTGCCAGCCTTTACAGTCCTATCCAGGTGAGTAGCTCTGTTACTGCAAAGTGAGAACTGGAGGCTGGTTATAAAAACAGGGCAGCATCTGTGTTTATTGATACTCCGATGCCTGAGTTAAAATCACCTTCCTTTCCCATCCTTTTCTTATATCACTAACAATCAGTTGAGTTTTTGACTGAAGTGATTTGTCTTTTCTCCCCAGTCAAGTAAAAGGTGTGGAAAGCTGTGGAAAGGTGCTTGAATGTAATTTGTTTTCTCAATACTGGCCGATTTCATCTCCCATCCATACATGGGAATAGAAACCATAAAGTGAGCTGGGCTGAGAGTGAGGGGTTAAAGTTTTATGTCATGGTTCTTAACAGAGAGGTTGTATAGAGAAATGACATGAAACACAATGTAGGGTATGTGTTTGTTCTACTTTCCATCTAGGCTTTTTGTCAGAATTGTCATTTGTTTGATCATTTGGAGTGTGGAACAAAGTACCCTGGGTCAAGGGTTGAGTAACATGGTTAATTCTCCACCCACACAGTTCAAATACTCTCAAGTGTTTGTTGCTGGCTTTTTTTCAGGTCACAGGACATTATTAAAATGAATTGACAATGGTTTTATTAATTCATTTTAGAAAAAAATTGAATTTCGTTTCCACGGAATGATTAATTATAACAGTGTGTTGCATTATGAAAGCCTAATTTTTAGGCATCAGTTATTTGAGCAACTGCTGAAGTGCAAAGCTTCCTCCTCCTAGACTTCTGGACGTCTGTTAACTTTAGACTTGAAACATGGCCTACATTCAGAACCAGAAAGAGAGATCTCCAGGGCCTTAGAATGTGCCTGTGACAGAAATTAAGATTATGTTAACTGAGTCCCTCCATGATGTGATAAGAAACTCACGACCCTGGACAATAGGATAGGAAACAATCCATCCAAAGGCAGTGTTCACCAAGGCGTGGGTCCCAGCTCTGTCTAAGCTTCTAAAGAGACACATGTCAAGCTTCACTCATTATTTCGTTATCTGTAAAACGGGGTGATTGTAGCTGACTACCCTTAAAGTTCCTTCCAGCGCTGATAGGCTAACATTCTATGATCCTAAATACCACCCACCGAGACGCACCATTCCTCTGACCTTTGAGGAGATCCTGTTCTCCCCAGGCCTTAGACACTGCCAGGGCTGCCAAGGTGACTTAGCTCTAGGCAGGCCCATAGCACGGGTTGACCTGGCTCTAAATTGTATTTCATGGTGAATTTGGGTATAAGGCTCATTAAGAAAATTTTTCATTTAGCAATTTTTAAAAATATGGCTGCAGCATTACCATAGGTTCAGGAAGTATAATTGGGTTTTCTCTTCTTTAGTTAGGCAGTCAAAGGGTAGAAAGTTCTACATGCTGAGACTTTCAAGTTTCTATGTTCATGGCTGTTATTGGTGTGGTGTGCAATCTGTTGAAAGTCATTTCATCCTCAATGATTTTGAGGGAACTTTTTCTGTCCTTTGAAATAAGCTTGTTCAGGTAGCTGCTGGCTAGAAAGCATTTCGGTGGACATGTCAGAGAGGAGACTTATATGGGAAGGAGTCCTTCTGTGTTGGAGTCTTACGTGTTGACCTTGTTCCTACTCTTTAGAAAGGGTAACAGTCCGGCCCATTGAACATAGAAGAGATTTAGGGGACAGGGGACTGGCATTTCCCCTCAGTACACAGCTTATCTGGATGTCTAGTTTGCTCAGGGATCTGCGCCTTGTATGTGGGCCTCTAGGGGTGTGGAAAGAATACAGGAACCACAGGTTACTGATAGATGGTCCCGGAGCCTTGCCCCACTATTCCTCCAGCAGAGGACTTGTTGAGTTGTTCAAACTAACAGAAGATAAGAGGCAGTTGTTGTGTCAATAAACAACTAGGAGGGCACAGATCTCAGCAAACTAAATAGAGAAAAAAGGACTGAGTTGCAAACCCATAAATGTTTAACTTCTCCAGGGTCACCATTATTGGAAATTATTCATTTTGACCTTATTTTAAACTGGTTTTTAAAATAGAGACTTGCATCATATCTTCACTTCACTATTTTATTGCTAGCCTGATCACAGTGAGTAAGAGAGAGAGAATGTAGTTTTTGAAATGGTAATTGTTCTGTTTGGTTAATTTTAAAAGTTTTACCAACGAACCGGTTTTGAAAGGATTGAGATTTTAAATCTAAGTAATGTCAGTGATGTCGGAATTGTCAGACTTTCCGTTTTCCAGTCGTATGTAGAATAAGGTAGAGTATAGTGATAATCGGAATTTAATTGACCTTACACATAATGGACACATTCTCTTTACTTCCTGAACAAAAAATGTGCTAAATGCATGACATCCCCTTTGCTGGTCAGTGCAGTTCCCTTAAGGTGAGCTGTGGCACAAGCCTAACATTGAAAGCATAGAATTTCAAGCCAGTGCTTGAAGTTTTAGAAAGAAAAGAAACTTCTGTAGGTTTGCTCCATCACTGAGGGGAAAATCAGTAGGTCACCTTTTTCTTTTCACTCCCTTCTCCTTTAGTGTCCTCTCGGTGGACATAGGAGCATGAGTGGGCTTAAAGGTGGGCAGTACAGGTGTTGCCTGTCTGTATTGCCTTTCTACAACTTCATCTTAATAGACACTTAACCATCATAAACTTTTTAAAATTAAAGACTATTTTTTAAGGTAGTGATAGGTTCACAGCAAAATTGAAAGGAAGATTTCCCTTATACTCCCTGCCTCAAACACATGCATAGCCTATGAGCAATAGCCCCACCAGGATGGTACATTTGCTCCAATCAATGGACTTATGTGCACATGTCGTTGTCACCCAAAGTCCATGGTTCATGCTAGGGATCATTCTTGGGGTTATATATACTATGATAAACTTTTCCCCCTCAGAATCCTGATTGCCATGCTAAGTAAAACACATATCAGCTGTCGCTTCATCTGAGGAAATTATAGTAGGATTTCTATAAAGGATCAATATTTAAACAGCCTCATGCCAATTATTGTAAATAATTTAAGGACATGCTATTCCTATATGCACCGATTTCTCTGGAAGCAGTTCTTTAAATTGTCAAATCCCTAAAATTTTGCTTGAGTATTTATCTTTCAAAACTTATTTACATTTGTGAGACTCTTCATGAATAGAAAAGGTGAGTCAACGAAGGACATGGTATTGACTTCTGCCAGTTGATTAAAACAAACACCCTGGTATGTTCTGGGAAATACATACCACTTTAGAACGGAAAACTGAGAATTTTGTACATGAACTTTGGAATTCATGGGGCTTAGAAATACTTGCATTAAATGAATTTAAGATTCAAAAAATATCTGTTAGTCTTCAATCAACTTTGAATTATTCCCAGTGTGAAAGTGAATATATTATTCTAGAACTTTTGTGTCTATACAGATTTGCAAGTTATATATTTTTTCTGCTAAAGAAAACTTTATTTTCAAAGAGAAGTTAACATTAAAGATAATAAATATATCATTTTCTAAGAGCTTTCAGAAAACCTAAATCTGTTAATCTAGTGAAATATTTTATTAAACATGAAAAATGTTGCGCTGTTAGAAATACTTAGAAAGGTTATTATGAGGAACTTTATTTTTACTTCTAATAAGTTGAATATTGATTGACGTTAAAAGACGGTGTTTAGGAAAAAGATAGTGTTCTGTTCTGTTAGCATAACTTATTCAGTTGTTTCATTATTACCCTAAATTGAGTCTACGCTGTTAAGAAATTAATTCCACTTCCCTTATTTTGCTTTAAAAAAAAAAAACTAAAACCATACTTTAAATAAATGTGAAAATACTGAATTTCGTGTATCCTGCAAAATGTTAATTCAGTTGATAGCTGCTTAGAAAAAAATTTTTCTCCTAATAATTTGACCAAACAATAGTATAATTTTAGAGTATAATTACTGCATAAAAGTAAAATAACATGTTTTTTCCAAAATGATAAGATGCTTACACTGATGAGAAATAAAACTGTCTTTAACGAGTACTTTTGTCCATTTGTCTAAGCATCTACCCTCTTTAGAAATGTGTTTGTTTTACCTCATGACACGTGGCCTTTGGAATGTTGTGTCCTTTTTAGGTGGCAGATCTGTTCTCGATGAAAGCTTCCACAAACCAGGATTTGCTGCAAGGAAGCTAAATAAAATCAGTAAATGAAATTTGTAGCCTGTGTTCCATTATTTGTGTTACGATAATTTCACAATTTTCTTATAATTCTTACTTTGAAATAGAGAAGAAAGCAAGCTAAGAGACATCTAAAAATATATATATATTTGATTTGTTATAAAAAGTTCTGTTCTCAGTTTTCATGATAATAAACAATAATTTTATCAGCTAAGAAAGGATTTGTTGCACTGATTTCCAACGTCCATATGTAAAAGATTGATTCCAGATCATTCTAATTACATTCACATTTACTGATAAGCAGAACAGTTTTTAAGGATGGCCATCCACGTGCACTGGATTTTAAGTGGAAGGTAACCAAACCTCACATTTTCATTTTCAGGTGCATCTGGCCCTGTGCAGGTGATCATCACCGAGACCCCCAGCCATCCCAACTCTCACCCCATCCAGTGGAATGCACCCGAACCATCTCACATTACCAAGTACATCCTCAGATGGAAACCGGTGAGTATGCCCCTCAGAAACTTGGACACCGAGTCTCCTGAAATTAACCAGTTCTGAAATTATTTTTTTCCATTTTTGAGCCAATAGATCTGATGAACTATCCATGTAACATTTATGTTTATTTAGTGACAAAACCATATGTGATCAATCAGTTGACATACAGAGTTAGCTTTTTTGATATTTAGGAAAACTTTGTTTGTGAAGTTAGAAAGATCTTCTTAGCAAGGACTTAGAAATGAGAATGCTTAAAATTATTCTTCTCCAGTATGGGAAGAGAGTCTAAAGTCCTCATATGTTTTATATAGGTGCATCAAAGGAAAATAAATTATTGGTATCATTTTCATCATTTGGAAAAAACCAGCTAAGTTAATATCTTTCTCTTTTGGCTTATTTTCTAAGTGATCATTTCTTAAAATCTGACTTTTGATCCTCTGAAGTTATTTAGATAGGAGGGAAAGAAATGCTGAGAGGAGAGTATAGGTGAGGGATGATAGTTTGCTTATTTGAAAGAATGAAACTTGTAATTTTTTAGTCAGAAATGGTCTAGAAATTGAAGAATCACAGTTAAGAGGATGTTGTTCTACCAAGCTTGAGTTTCTCTTACCCTCTCAAACATCCCCTGCTATGTTGTCGAAATTCACGACTCATAATTTGAGAAACACTATTTTAAACAGTGGAGGAAAATGTCCATTTTAAATCACAACTATTGAATTCTAGCAATTAAAAAATATGAAACCATTTGACCAACTCATACAGTTGTATTTAAACTCAACAGAAAAAATTCAAACTGTTGTAAATCAATCTTTTTCTTCTTTTTTACCCTCTTTGTAATGTCCATACTACATTGAATAGCCATTTGTAGAACTTCGTATCTAATGTTAGTCAATGTATTTTTCTTTCTAACACCTTCTTGTCTCTCATCTTTTCATCTCATCACCAATTTTATTTGCTTTAAACTTAACTGTGGGGTATTTGTGAGACCACTGTAATAAGAGACATTTACAGGTAGGTATAAAATGTACATTAAATTGGAAAGTCTTCAAAGAGTGGCAGTAATTAATTTCTTTTAGATTTTTAACAATTAAAAAAATTCCAGGTTTGCGGACATATCAGACCTGGGTCTCTTCTCCCATCCCCAATGACATGGTGTCGTTTACAACTTATATCTACAATTTATAATGTTTACAAGTATTAAATTTTCATCCACTCTCAAAATTTTCTTACCAGGTTTTTCTTTAATGTGTATCATCTAAGAGTTTATTTTCTAGTAATTTCTTCTGATAGCTAACCAAAAAAGTTCACATTGAATAAAAGGTTTATGCCCGGCTGGTGTGGCTCAGTGGTTGAGCATCAACCCATGCACCAAGAGGTTTGATTACCAGTCAGGGCACATGCTCAGGTTGTGGGCCCAATCCCCAGTGGGGGGCATGCAGAGGCGGCCAATCGATGTTCTCTCTTCTCTCATTGATGTTTCTATCTCTCTCTTTCTCTCCTTTCCTCTCTCTCTAAAATCAATAAAGAAAAAAATTTAAAAAAAAAAAGATTCACTACAAAATCTGAGCTAATGGTATTGATTAATTTCAATTTTTTCAGTGTATTTGAGTTAAAATTTAAAATGTACTAACATCACTTTCATTTATTCTAAAAATATAAATGGACATCTAAGTATTTGAATTATTGAAGAACTGGTTGATTGGATAAGTTAAAACAATCACTGGCATTAAAAATGTATTTTGACTTACATTAGTCTAGAATATTTACAACTTAAAAGGATCTCATCATGTCTGAAGTAAGGGTATTTCTCTTCCATACATTTTATTGCCATGAGTTTTGTGATCCATGACATATTAATGAAGTTGGACAGGATGCGAAATGTCAACTGGAAGCAAAGATTAAATAAACCGAAATCACATTCTTCTGCAGTCTTGCCCAAAGTTGGCTAACCACTTCTGATGAGATAGTTTATATCCAAGAATGAGTCATCACATAAATGAACCATGTACATGACGGCTCCAGGAACTGACTCACGAAGCAATATCATGTCCTTGACTTTCTGCAAGGAAAGAAACTTAATTGTATCCCACCAAGGGGAAAATAGAATAAATGGCTTTCCCCACTTCAGAGAGGAATATATATCTGTGAATAGTAGAAAAGAGTTGGGAGAGGCAAAACTTGGCTTCATCCTATTATGTAGATGATATTCAGTAGTTAATCTGGTGAAAAGGAAGGTGCTTAGCGCCTGTGACTGTCACAAAACGCTCTGTTTCTGCACCTGTAAAATGAGGACAGTAACACCATTAACTTGAAGGAGGAGAGTTGAAGATTAAATGGGAGAATGCAAGTAAAACAGTACAGAGCTTGGTATATAATAAACTATCAGTAAATATTAGCTACAAAAATAATTATCCTTTTTTTATTTTATTTTTTTATTGATTTTAGAAAGAGAGGAAGGGAGAGGGAGAGAGAGATAGAAACATTGATGAGAAAGATCGGCTGCCTCCTGCGTGCCCCCTGCTGGGGATCGGGCCCACAACCTGGGCATGTGCCCTGACCAGGAATCAAACCGGCAACCTCTTGGTGCATGGGTCGATGCTCAACCACTGAGCCACACCGGCCAAGCAATTATCCTTAATTTTAACAAACTGTACCACAGGTCCATATTCTGATTCCGATTTTCCATGATTTTCCTCCATAATGGAGCTGTGAAGGTCCCTCATTCTTTGCAGGTTACGCCACATCACCTCCGAATGTTCTTCCTTGTGAATATTTGTGTGATTTATTTTTTTTTTTCATTTAAATTTTTAGAAAAATTCTCCTGGCCGTTGGAAGGAAGCCACCATTCCAGGCCACTTAAACTCATACACCATTAAAGGCCTGAAGCCAAATATGGTATATGAGGGACAGCTCATAAGTGTCCAGCAATACGGCCACAAGGAGGTGACCCGCTTTGACTTCACCACCACCAGCACGAGCTCACCCGGGAGCAGTACGTACCCCAGCCACCCTGTCTGTCCCTAGTTTCTCGGTTGGGCTCTCCTCGGGCACAGCTTTCCTTGGTGCATATTCATCCGTGGATGACACCCCCATTTTATAAAAAAATTATAGTCTACAGATGAGAGTCAATTTTCTCGATGGCTGAAGTCTCTCTTTCCCCTTTCTGTGACTCTCTAGGCAACACTGTGACGGGAGAGACAACACCCATTCCTCCCGTTGTGGCCACTTCTGAATCGGTGACTGAAATCACAGCCAGCAGCTTTGTGGTCTCGTGGGTCTCTGCCTCGGACACTGTGTCAGGGTTCCGTGTGGAGTACGAGCTGAGCGAAGAGGGAGATGAACCACAGTACCTCGGTGAGCTGACGTGCTGTCGGGCCGGGTTTGGAGAGGCTGGTGGTGAACCCTGCGCAGGGGAAGGCCCCCCGGCAGGTGGTTGGTGAGCTTTGGAGCTACTCGAGAGCTCTGTCTGAACAAAGTACCTTCCAGTGTGAGGAAGGGAAATGGCTGACCCGTCCTAGGACTGAGCTGGGCTTTTCCTGAGCGATGTTCACGTATCCTGGTCCCTGGTGTGAGCTGGGGCACTAACTGGCAGTATGAAGACTGCAGTAGAAAATGTTAGCTTTTGGGGGTGCACAGTACCCTCCTTTGTGCTTTTCAAAGTCTCATGTTTAGGGGCCTTTTACAAATTTGATTGTAGAATAATCTACATACTGTAAAGTACACAGATCATAAATATAGAGCTCAGTGGATTTTTAGAAAGTGAATACACCCACCTGACTACACCCAGATCAAGAAAAAGAACATCCCTCCTACCCCCCTTCCCATCATCCCTTGCCCATAAGCACTACTCCAACTTCCAGTTATTTTATTTACAATGGACTCTGTAAGAACGATGTTTACAGGAGGACTACGGTTGTGAATTTAGGGGTGGATTACAAAAAGAATGCATCTTTAGAGAACAAATTTGAAAAATGAAAAAATAGGAAGAAAAATGACCCCATTGCGCATTGAAGATTATTGAGTATCCATGAGTACATTTCCTTCTAGTCTCCCCCCGCCCCCCATGAATATATAGTTTTTTAAATATCCTTCTCATAGGCTGTGACATCATTAGAGGGACTGGTATTCTTGGTTAGTAACCTTTCCTTTTTATTTCAAAGATCTTCCAAGCACGGCCACGTCTGTGAACATCCCTGACCTGCTGCCCGGCCGGAAATACATTGTAAATGTCTACCAGATATCTGAGGAAGGGGAGCAGAGCTTGATCCTGTCTACTTCCCAGACAACAGGTACGTGTGTACCACCTGGTATCAAAATAATCTTTTTTTTTTTTTTTTTTTTTTTTTTTTGGTGAAAAAGACCTACAGCCATCTTTCCTGACTGTTTTTCCTTTTCTTCTTTGTTAGCACCCGATGCCCCTCCTGATCCGACCGTGGATCAGGTTGATGACACCTCAATTGTCGTTCGCTGGAGCAGACCCCAGGCGCCCATCACAGGTCAGCTTAGCTTCCTCTCCTTGGCTGCCGCGTTAGTGTTGAGAGCATAAGACAGAGGTGAGGGAGCAGATTCTGATCTGAGGACCGAAGCATCACGTTAATCTTCCACATAATTGCTGGTCTAGGGTAGGGATGTGTGTGTGTGTGTGTAATATTAATTAAGAATCTAATTATTTTCCAGTCTTATAGCTCTACTTTCTTATGGATCATTTCCCCTCAAATCCATTGTATCAACCTCCACGTGCTCACACACCACAGCTCTAAAGCCAGTTCACTGATGTATGAAATCAGGCATTCCCATAGTAGAAGGGGGTAATTTTTCTGAAAAGCTCACTCTCAGGCTTATACTGAACGAGGCAGCTGAGTTGCCTTTGTACTTAGCTCATTTGGTGACTCCACTGTCTCCGAGCTCCTAAAGACACAGTGCTAGGCGACGTGTGCTCTGGGTGGTTCCTTAATCACTTCCATCACCCAAGCTTATCCTCACCCGAGGACATTTTTTCATTTTTTGTTCAGATAGAGTGGGAGGGAGAGAGAAGAAGAGAGAGAAACATCGATGCGGAAAGTGACACATCGAGTGGCTGCCACCCGCACGACCAACCAGGGCCGGGGACAAACTGCAACCGAAGTACATGCCCTTAGCAGGAACCGAACCCGGGTCTCTCCGGACCGCAGGCCGACGCTCTAACCGCTGAGCCAAACTGGCCAGGGCCCGAGCTTAAAGGAAAGACCCAGTGTAGCGGGAATATTTATTTTCACCTCATCGCTTCTCTTGTACACATTTATTAATTAAGGATCTCAGGTCTTCAAGAATGGTATTTATTATTAAAGCAGTTTGCGAGGCTTTTCTTTGGACTGAGTAGTCCTTAAAAGAGTCAACTTTTCCAGGATCGCTGCTTCTTAGCTAATCAAACTTCATTTTTTCCCACTAACCTGCAGGATACAGAATCGTGTACTCACCCTCCGTAGAAGGCAGTAGCACCGAGCTGAACCTTCCCGACACTGCCAACTCTGTGACCCTCAGTGACTTGCAGCCTGGCGTTCAGTACAACATCACCATCTATGCCGTGGAAGAAAACCAAGAAAGTACTCCAGTTTTCATCCAACAAGAAACCACCGGCGTCCCCCGTCCAGGTAACTGAAAGAACTTCCTACGCTCTCCCATCTCTCAGGGCTTCACAAGGTAACAGTTTTAACAACTGGTTGTCTGTTCCTTTGGGTAGAGCAGTCCTTTTCAACCTTTTTCAGCTCACAGCACATAGAAACTAATTACTACAATTCTGCAGCACATCAAAAAAAAAAAATGTATTTTGTTTTGCCAATCTGACAAAAAAAAAAAAAAAGGTATAATTTGATTCATTCACACCAGACAGCTATTGTTGTGTTGGCTGGTGTCATTTCTTTATTTGACAATCTTAGAGAAAGAAAGGTCAGTGCCCCTTACTAAATAGTCGGGTATTGCAGGCTTTAAAAGTTCTTGCGGCACACGGTTGAAAATCGCTGTTTTAGAGGAACAGAACCATCCTTGAATTGTGTTAATTCTGTTTACCTGCTTGGGAGGACCAGCACTATAAGAAGAAAGAATAATTGTCTCTGTGGAAGAGTTGTTTCATCTCTGTCAACAGTTCCTGTATTCTAGTAATCTTATAGTGTATCCTTAAATTTATGAAATTTGGCTGAAATGTCCTCATTATAAAATAACATCAGAGCTTTCCTGATTAAAAACTGACATCATAGAATCTTCAAATTTTTTTCCCTAGAAACCTAGAGCATCAGCTCATCTGTGGCTCTTAAGTATTATAACACGATTCAGTGAAGTGAAAATTACCACATATTTTTCTGTTGTCTCAATGAGTTTTATTATTATTATTTTTTTGTATGTTCATTTTAAACCCTTTAGTAAGAGCCTTCATATATCAGAACCTCATTTGCTTACCTACATATTTTAAATAAAACCTTCAAATGTCATATGTAAGCAGCGTGGCTGAACCATGAAAATATAAGCAAAAAAGCATATTCTCTGGTTAAGAGACGAAGCTTAGTGTTGCTCTGGAAGGAGAGGCCCTATTAGTTAATTGCCTTTATGCAACTAGGAAACTGGCTTTTTAAAATAATCTTCAGCCGGAATTGTGAATGACCAGTTGGTTCTTGTCTGTCAGATAAAGTCCCTCCGCCCCGGGACCTGCAGTTCGTGGAAGTGACGGACGTGAAGGTCACCATCATGTGGACACCCCCTGACAGTGCAGTGACCGGTTACCGCGTGGACGTGATCCCTGTCAACCTGCCCGGAGAGCACGGACAGAGGCTGCCCATGAGCAGGAACACCTTTGCAGAGGTCATGGGGCTGACCCCTGGGGTCACCTATCACTTCAAGATCTTTGCCGTGAACCACGGGAGGGAGAGCAAGCCTCTGATAGGAGAACAGACAACCAGTAAGTCCTGCTCCCAACCTTACCTCCACCCTCCCTGCCAGCCTGGGACACAGCACACCATTTACTCCCAGGTCTGCAGCCCGAAAAAGGGAAATACTCGGCCAGTGAGGGGCAGTGTACTGGACATAAAGCACAGTAAACTCGAAAACGCAACTCGTTAAATAGTAATCCATCTCCCAAATACATGTACCGGTGAAATGGCACCTCAGAGGGATATTTAAGAGAACCTACCTTTCTTTGCTAATGGAGGCATGGATTGAAAATTTGAGTGCATTTTTGTGTAAATATATCTAGATCAAACTCCAGATGTAATCTCCTAAGACTTTTGTAGTAGATTTTTTTACAAATAATATCTACAAGTCTGTTTTTGTTCTGCTTGTGTATTGTGTTTTTTAGATTCCACGTATGAGTGAAATCATCTGGCATCTGTCTTTCTCTGTCTCACTTATTTCACTCAGCACAGTATCCTCTAGGTCCATCCACATTGTTGCAGATGGCAAGATTTCATTCTTCTTTTATAGCTAAGCCATATTCCATTGTATATATGCACTGCTTCTTGATCCATTCATCTTTTGATGGACACTTAGGTTGCTTCCATATCTTGGCTATTGTAAATAATGCTGCAGGGAACATATTTTGCACAGTCTTTTTGATTTAGTGTGTTGGGTTTCTTCAAATGAATACCCAGTCATTGTTAAAACAGTTAATGCTTTTTAGGCATCAGGTCCTCTGCTCAGTTCTTTTTAAGCATTATTATCATATTTAATCCTAGTGTTGACCTAATGAGGAAGGTCTTATTGTTTTCCCTTTTGGGTATATAAGAAACCGAGGCTTATAAAAAAATTCTTCAGCTGGTGAGGTCACAGGTCAAGACATGATAGAGCTGGATGGACATTGATGTGTGTGTGTTTTTTAATTAATTTATTTATTTATTTATTTTGTTAATCCTCACTGCAGGATATTTTTTCCATTGATTTTTGTTTTTATTTTTTTAGAGAGAGAGGAAGGGAGAGAGGGAAGGGGAGAGAGAGAGACAGACATTGATGTGAGAGGGACACATTGATTGGTTGCCTCCTACATGAGCCCCAGCCAGGGCTGGGGATTGAACCTACAACCCAGATACATGCCCTTGACTGGAAATTGAACCTACGAACCTTAGGTATGTGGGCCAACGCTCTAACCACTGAACCACACTGACCAGGGCTTGACCTATATGTTTTTGACTCCCAAGTTCATGCTTCCGATTATTACTCTTAACTTGGTAAACCTTTCCTGTCTCTTAACAGTGTTTTAGCCCTGGCCAGTTTGGCTCGGCGGTGAGAGTGTCAGCCCGCAGACCAGAGAGTCCCAGGTTCAGTTCCCGCTAAGGGCGCGTACCTCAGTTGCAGTTTGTCCCCAGCCCCGGTTGGGGTCGTGTGGTGGCAGCCAGTTGATGTGTCTCTCTCACATCGATGTTTCTCTCTCTCTCTTCCTCCCTCTCTCCCTCCTGCTCTATCTGAAGATAAAATGCAAAAATGTCCTCAGGTGAGGATAAAAAAAAAAGTGTTCTAAATCACTGCAGGTTATCTGCTAGTTACCATACTCAAGAAGAAAACTCACAATTTATGTGATTCTTTCTGTTAGTGCAAACTCATCAGTATTCTACCGTGATTCTGAAGTTCTGAGTATATGTTATAATTCTTCTCTAATCAGAATCCTGTGAAAGTTACTTTTATTTCTCCATCAAAGGCTTAGTCATTCAGTAAATGCAGAACATACTGTTTTTGTTCCAGGTGGACCCTTCTTCTTGCCCTCATTTTACTGGGCTTATTCCTCTTTTTTAACTTGTTTGGCTCAGCAGAGTAAATTGTGGTGTTTACAAGTTTCTGTGTGTTTTTTTTTAATGCCATCTCTATAATGTGAGTATCATTCCGGAGGGTAATGAGAAAGTCATACTGGAAAATTAGACTTTCCACAGAATCATAGCCAAGCAAAAAAGGTCAGCAATTTCTCTCGACTGACACAGAGTTTTGCAAAGTTCTACGTAGTACTCAATCTCTTAATGGTTCAATATTTCCAAGGTTTTGACTTATACTGTTTCAATCTTAAGAAAACTAGAAAATTCAAACTGGAGAACTTCACTATGCTAATTACTGAGGTTCAGATATTTTTTGACATGTTGTATTATTTTTTTTCTAGAATTGGATGCTCCCACTGAACTCCAGTTTTTGAATGAAACCGACACGACTGTCATAGTGACCTGGAGGCCACCTCGGGCCCGGATAGCCGGGTACCGACTGACCGTGGGCCTGACCCGGGGAGGCCAGCCCAAGCAGTACAACGTGGGGCCCTCCGCCTCACAGTACCCCCTGAGGAATCTGCAGCCTGGGTCCGAGTACACCGCAACCCTCGTGGCTGTGAAAGGCAACCAGCAGAGCCCGAAAGCCACTGGAGTCTTTACTACACGTAAGCCCGAGTTCAATGTCTTTTCATAGTGATGGCATCATTCTCACCTACAGTTAATTTCTTTGTTCTTCATCCATTTAAAAGGAAAAGTTAACTTAAAAACTTAATACAAGATTTATTTATTTTATTAATTTATTTTTGTTACAGATGTTTCTCCTTTTTCCCCCCATTGACTCCCTCCTCCCTATCCCCTCCCACCCTGTCCCCAGCTTTGTTGTCTATATCCATCGGTTATGTATACATGCATATAAGTTCTGTGGTTTATCTCTCCCCACCCCCCTTCTGAGGAATGTCAGTCTGTGCCCTACTTCTATGACTCTGGGTCTATTTTGTTTATCAGTTTGTTTAGTTCATTATATTCCAGAAATAAGTGAGATCATGTGATATTTGTCTTTCTCTGCTTGGCTTGTTTCGCTTAGGATAATACTCTCCAGGTGCCTCCATGTCATCTCAAAGGATAAGAGATCTTTCTTTCTTACAGCTGCATAGTACTCCATTGTGTATATGTACCACAACTTTTTTATCCATTCATCATCCACTGATGGACACTTGGGCTGTTTCCAGATCTTAGCTATTGTAAATAGTGCTGCTATGAACATAGGGGTACATATATTCTTTCTGATTGGTGTTTCAGGCTTCTTACGGTATATTCCTAGAAGTGGAATCACTGGGTCAAATGGCAGTTCAATTTTTAACTTTTTGAGGTAACACCATAGTGTTTTCCATAGTGACTGCACCAGTCTGCATTCCCACCAGCGTGTACTAGAGTCCCCTTCTCTCCACACCCTCGCCAATACTTGTTGTTTGATGCTTTGTTGATGGCGGCCATTCTGACAGGTGTGAGGTGATACCTCATAGTTGTTTTAAATAGTACAAGATTTAAACAAGAAATAAATTAAGAACAGTTTTCTAAAGATTTAAAGCAGTGCTACTCATAGTGCGGGTCCGTGAACTGTTTCTGGACAGTAAGAAGCTTGTGCCAGAATGTAAATCATGGAGCACACTGCTGAGTCCAGTTGATCATGTTTTGAAGCAAAATTTTCTTTTTGTTTTAATCCTCACCCGAGGATATTTTTTCATTTATCTTCAGATAGAGCAGGAGGGAGAGAGGGAGGAAGAGAGAGAGAGAGACATTGATGTGAGAGAGCGACACATGGACTGGTTGCCTCCCGCACGACCCCCACCGGGGCCGGGGACAGGGACAGGGATGAACCGCGACCGAGGTATGAGCCCTTGGCCGTAATCAAACCAGAGACTCTTTGATCCGCGGACCAATGCTGTACCACTGAGCCAAACCGGCCAGGGCAGAAGCAAAATTTTCTTAATGAAAAAAGCAGTTTGTTGCATTACATATGTTGCCAGGCTCCTTATTTGCTCCAGGACTAACACTTGGAGTAACATGGTTTAAAACACCCCGTTATTTGAAAATTGAATCCTATCGTGGTAAATGATTTTACCGAATACCAGTTAAGGCAAGAGAGAGTCAGCACCTGTGTCTACATTCTAATACTTAGGGTATCGAATGACAGCAGTGCTGTAGGATAAACACCTGCCGATTGAGCAGACACAGAACAGGAAGCCAAGGAAAGGATTTCTTTACAGGTGTTGCTTGCAGCAGATTAAAGTACTTCTACAGAACAGAATAGCATTTTTAAAAAAATTTACTCTTTCTTAAATTTCTCTTGAAATTCCACAGAAGGAAAAATACTGACAGTAATTTTTGGTCATGTTTGTCCTTTTGCTCAACATTTTACGGGAAGTGGCTTTAAATCTCTTACATATCCACATCACAATAAAAGCCCATCTTCATAAACTGACGTCTACTAAGCACGTTCTCATCTAGATTACAAAGAATTATGAGAGCCCTTATTTCTAGCTGAGCATTATGTACTTTTAACTTGACATTTCTAATTATAGCAGCACCCAGCATAACACTTTTTTTTTAGCATATATATGTGCAACTATGAACTAGTTTGCAATTTTCTAAATGCTTTCAACACATCTTACTCTTTGACTAAAAATATAGATGTTAAAAAGCATTCAAAAAGTGAATATAAGCTTAGTTCAAAAACAACTATGGAATTTATTTCCCAAAGAAACTGTTTATAAATTTTTCCCTATAAGAATTTATACTTGACCAAAAATTTACTTCCATTTTAATTTGGTGTATGGAGTTCGGTTAGTGAAGGCTTACTCTTAAGTAATTGCTGTTCATCAGCTAGTAAAATATGCTTTTTATTTGTAAGTTTGCCTTAAAATTTTGCTATTTTATGTTACATGTTACTAAGCTACTCTAAAATCTAGTAACATGAAATCAATGTCTTTGTAATTCTTGTAAATATAGATTTCTTATAGAGGTCCTTTACTGCATTAGAATAAAGATCTCAGTAGATGCAGTCTTTTACTGACTACATATAATTCTACATTTATATAAACATATAAATTAAATATCTAAATGTAGAATTTTATAGTTATCTTTTTTACTCCAACACATAAGATATATTTTATGTAGTCTCTTTTGTTGGATAGAGTGCCTATAAAAGAAAAAGAACTTTTAATGATACTACAATAATTTAGTGGAGTGAATGGGCTTTTTCAAGTACTTTGGGAGACTTTGATATAGGGGATATACTATTTTATGCTCTATACAATACATTTACATAAAATATGACTATATTTGAATTAAAGTGCTGATAGTCAAAACTAATTTTACTAGTTAGAGGTCACCATAGTGCCTTGTACAAAGCATATTCCAAAATTATATTTAATAGCCCGGCCAGTGTGGCTCAGGGGTTGAGTGTTGACTCATGCACCAAGAGGTCACCAGTTCGATTCCCGGTCAGGGCACATGCCCAGGTTGTGGGCCCGATCCCCAGTTGGGGGCGTGCAGGAGGCGGCCAATCAATGTTCTCTCTTATCGATGTTTCTATCTCTCTCTCCCTCTCCCTTCCTCTCTCTAAAATCAATAAATGAAAAGAAAAAATATATATATATATATATATTTAATAGATGTTTGAGGAAAGAGCGGTGATAAAGGAGTGGAGGAAAGAGCAGTGATAAAAACAGCTCAGCCAAGCTTAGATGTAAATAAACCCACTAAGCAGGGAGCTCCCAACTTCTGCTGAACTTCCAGCGCTCTCAAAGGCTATAAACATGAGCAGGGCTTCCATATTTTTGAAATTGCTTTAAATTTCTGTAGCTCTTTACTGTCCTACTAAACTGAGTTCTGGGAATCATTTTGCTGGGTTTTAGAACTCCTGCTAAAATCTTAGGAGCAACTGTGGGGTTCAGGGGAGGTGAATTTCTAGGGGAAATTCAGTTTGCTCCTTTGTAAATCAGGTAAATTTTTATTTCTTTAACAGCCAGGCTGTTCTTCACCTAACCAGACCTGCCAGAACCATGGCTCATACGTACAGTCACATCCTTTGTTTGACATCAGTTTGTGGGTTTGTGGTTTGGAGAGTTTCCCGTAATGGTCTTCCCAGGCCGAGAGCATCTTCTCCAGCTTGAGAAGATTCTGGCTGGCGGGCTCAGGCAAAAGAAAACATCCAATCTTAAAGTCCCAGACTGTTGAGAGGAATATAATTTGAAAAAGTTGTGGCTTTCACAGATGTTCGGCGAAAGAAGCTGACTGCCTACTGAATCATTTCTTGTGGCCATTTCCCTAGTCCACAGGGCTGGCCATGGCATTTCAGCAGAGTCAGCAGCAGCTCAGTGATGTCAGACTTTAGGGACATTGGAAAGGCACCACGGATCACCCATTCTAGTTCCTCCCCAAATGCCATCAAAATAATAACATACTTAAGAAACAGCTTACTGCCCTGGCCAGTTTGGCTCAGCGGTTAGACCGTCAGCCCACGGACCGGAGAGTCCCGGGTTCAGTTCCCGCTAAGGGCACGTACCTCGGTTGCAGTTTGTCCCCAGCCCCAGCTGGGGTCGTGTGGGTGGCGGCCAGTCGATGTGTCTCTCTCACATCTATGTTTCTCTCTCTCTCTCTTCCTCCCTCTCTCCCTCCCGCTGTATCTGAAGATAAATGCAAAAATGTCCTCAGGTGAGGATAAAAAAAGAAACAGCTTGCTTACTATAAGTGATGAGCCTTTAGAACAGCCATTGCAAAGTGGCCCACACACAGATTTTATTTTTTTCCATACAATATCTTAAAAACATATTTTTAAAAACTTGCACATTAAAGGCCAGACTGAAAAAATAAAAATAAAAAAGAATTGCAATACTGAGTCTGAATTCCCACAAGTCAAAACAGTTGGCTGGAGCTGAGTGGAGACTGGAGTCTTCAGACTTTCCAGTCCCTGTTTATGTAACTCAGGAGGGCAACGCTTTGTCTCACTAGCCATCCATAGTTTCCTATAAATGCACAGGATTTGGTTGGGAGGTAAAGAAGAAGCAACTGTGAAGGCCCCAAACATGTGACCAGGACCATCAACACACTTGACATCATTGAATTTGACTCGGCCTACTCAGATGTCTTGGCTTCGAGGCCTCACCTTTCCCGTAGCAGCCAGTTACTGAAATGCATATTCCCCTTATTACGAGATCTAGTTGTCCAGCAGTTATATTTTAGAAATCTAAATGTACAAAAAAGCTGTGGGACTACTGAAAATGTCTATCTTAACTTTTTGTATACCTCTTTTTTTCTCCATTTTTAAAAAAATATGTTTTTATTGATTTTTTAGAAAGAGAGAAAGGGAGGGAGAGATAGAAACATTGAAGTGAGAGAGAAACATCAATCAGCTGCCTCCTGCAGACCCCCCACTGGGGATCAAGCCCACAACCCAGGCATGTGCCCTGACCGGGAATCGAACCGGGACCTCTCAGTCCATGGGGCGACACTCAATCCACTGAGCCACACCAGCTGGGCTTTTTCATTTTTTTAAAGTCATATTTTCACAAGGAGAATAACAGTGGTGTCAGGATGCTAAAACAATTATGAAAGAGAAAATTTCTGTCATAATTCCTGATTCCAGTGGCAGAATATTAAATTTCTGCAGTATTTTTATTCTGAATGCTCACACATTTGAGGAAAAACTCTTTAGAATTTATGTGCATCCATGGTGGCCAATTTTGTTTGACTTTCATATGACATCCCTTATTGCAACCAAAAATAGTTGGCCAACATCATGAAGTAATACAGCATAAAGCTATTTTTAGATCACCATCCAAAAATTAACCATTATTCTCAAATTAATGATTAAGAAGCAGAATGATAATTAGTTGGTAGTGACTAACACTATAGGGAAATGTATTGTCATCAGACTTAAATCCCAACTATAATGAAAGGACATAAACCTACACTGTGGCCAGTTCTCAGATGATTTGGGTAGCTCCTGAAAGACTGAGAAGCCCTGACCTACTCCAGATCCTCATCCAGTGAAGGGACAATGTTGCATTCTGGACCCAGTAGCTGATTACACTGAGATTCTTGCTAAAAATATGCTCATTATCTGCCTTGTCTTCAACCGTCTGTGATTCCAAGGTTTTGACATGTGCGTTGATCCCATTCTACAGTGCAGCCCAGGGGCTCCATTCCACCTTACAACACAGAGGTGACAGAGACCACCATTGTGATTACATGGACACCTGCTCCCAGGATTGGCTTCAAGGTAAATCACAGATGTTCCTCATCTCTTGTGATGCATCCCTGAGGTGCCCTCGTGTTTCTGGATGCGGTAGAAACAAAATGTTCAAAATTCAGGAGATCCCAGTTTTGTTTTGTTTTATTAATTAATTTATTTTTGTTACAGATGTTTCTCCTTTTCCCCCCCAGACACCCTCCTCCCGATCCCACTCCCCCCACCCCCCAGCATTGTTGTCTATGTCCATTGATTATGCATACATGCATATAAGTTCTATGGTTTATCTCATGAGATCCCAGTTTTATCACCTGTTTCTGTTCGTACCTCTCTGACCACACTGTCAGGGCGTAACAGAACTTGTGCCTCACTGAGTGGCTGGAAGGATGGATGGAGGCAGGGAAAGTGCTTTGCAAAGGATAAAACATTAACACTGAGCTGTCCATTTTTATCTTATTTTCTCTACCCTTTCCCCCAGGGAGCTACATTTAAAAATATAAAGAAAACTCCATTTGATGTGTTCCTCTAAATGGGTGTCAATAAGTTCATGGAAGCCCATTTAGGGAGACCAATTAAACTCAGAGTCACTTAAAAATCACATTTTTATCCGATCGCTTTCATATCAACTTGTTCAAAGCCCCCGTGGGTGAATCGCTTAATAGAAGTTAAGATGAAGGTCTTCCCTGTAGATATATGGATTCGTGTTCTTTAAAGTGATGATATTAGGGGAGTGATGAATACAAATGCATTGTTTAAAATAATTCTGTTTTTCGGCATTTAGTAGAGAGAAATCTTTATTGGAAATCAAGACGAAATCCCCATGATAGTCTGTTTAGAAAAATACGCCAAAGTTCAGTTCTTCTTTGAGGTGTGCAAATGGTCATATTGATGATTATGCTACTTAAATCTAGAGAAGCCCTTTTTGAAGATTGCCAGCTTACCTTTTAAAGTTCCCTTAATAGCGTCATTCTGACTTTCAGAAGCCTTATAACATACAAAGGATGTCTCTAGAGTTGAACATCGATGACACAATGTTACTTAGGTTTTGAAAGAAGCTCTTAAAAGGATTTACCATTAGGGGCATATTCATTTTAACTCTTCTTCTGTAACACATGGCCCCGCAGTTGAAGCTACAGTACGAAGTGTTACAGGGGCTGGTTCCCTAAATGGCGACCAAGAGGTGAACTGAATGTTAATAATTCATCAAAGAGAGGGCTAGGGGATTCCTTCCAGTGCAAAGAAAACAGTAACAAACTGCCAGGTGGCCCAAAGCCCCTGTGTACTTACGGTTTGTACCGAGAGGTGATTTATCTAGCAAAATAGTCGGTGATGACATTTCCCTGGAACCTTTCATACAACACCTTTGCCCAGTTTTAGAGGACTCCTCCCCCACCCCAGCCCCCGGTACAAAGGCTTTCCAGCTGAAGTATCTAACTGAGCTAAACTGAGGCCCCGACCCGTTCCCCGATAAAAGCACATTGTGCTGTAGTTCCCCTTCTACAAAGTATAACCACAACCTGTCGGCAGTAACCCAGCTCTGGAAAGATTTGGCCTTGGTGTTTATTTTGCTTTTCTTCTTCCAGCTGGGGGTACGACCAAGCCAGGGAGGGGAAGCCCCAAGGGAAGTGACTTCAGACTCGGGAAGCATCGTTGTGTCTGGCCTGACCCCAGGCGTGGAATACGTGTACACAGTCACAGTCCTCAGAGATGGGCAAGAGAGAGACACGCCCATTGTGAACAGAGTTGTGACGCGTAAGAGGACTTCTTTGCTCTTTTTTTTTTTTTTTTTTAAGTTTTTAAAACTGTTTCACTTTCAAAAAACAGCTGATATCAATATCACTTTTACATATGATAATGGCATTGGGGAAAGATCTACCCCTAGTTATACAATGTAGGAATAGCTATATATTCCTACATTGTAAGTAGCACGTTCAAGCCATGTCCTGTCGTCCACGGCATCAGAAGTGTTCTTTCCATGTCGAGACTATTTATGAACTGGCAAGAGAGGGGGAAAGGAAGGAAAGAGGATGGGAGGGAGGGAGGAAGGAAGGAAGGAAGGAAGGAAGGAAGGAAGGAAGGAAGGAAGGAAGGAAGAAAACATTGGGAGAGAGGGAAGCATTCCATAGGTCAAGTGTTTTGTGTTAGCTTTAACTTTCCATTTGCAATTTTCTTTCCACATAGCATTGTCTCCGCCAACGAACTTGCACCTGGAGGCAAACCCTGAAACGGGAGTGCTTACAGTGTCCTGGGAAAGGAGCACCACCCCGGGTAAGCCTGCCATGCACCAGGGCATGTGTATGCAATACCTTTCCAAGACAAGGGTTTTAGAAACTTCCTTTCAGAGAAATGTAGGTTTAGGATGATAGCAGCTGTCCCTCCATAAGAAACGCAGGAGGACATGAGTATACGTCATAGAGTGATATGTAGGGTGTTTGGCTGCATGCTTATTTAAATCACAGGAAAGAGAACAAGGGAGCTCCTCACTGAGCTGTGGGGAGTCGTGGGGGCTGTGGGAAAGCATTCTGGAAGGTGGCCTTGGCTCATTGGCATTCAAAATTGCCAAAGAAATGGTTGAAATCATACTGCATAATTTTCCTTTTATGAGTTATCACAGATTCAACTTTATTGTTCATTGAACTTTCACAAATACTGTTATGAGTTGTTGTGACAAAATTCTAAAGGTAATGAGAGGTAGAAATGATCCATTTTACAGAATGGAAAATCGAGGCTCAGAAAAAATTGACCTACCCATAATCCCAAATTTTAAATGTTACAGAATTGGGATTGTGCCCTGGCCGGTTTAGTTCAGTGGTTAGAGCATCAGCCCGCAGACTGGAGGGTCGCAGGTTTAATTCGCAGTCAAGGGCACATACCTGGGTTGCAGTTTCAATCCCTGGCCCCGGTCGGGGTTGTGTAGGAGGCAACCAAGAGATGTGCACTCTCTCTCTCTCTCCCCCCCCCCTTCCACTCTACCTAAAAAATATATATCCTTGGGTGAGGATTAACAAAACAAAACAAAACAGAATTGGGATTATAACTAAAATTTTTCGGACTCTTTCTCACACCCAGCATCACATACTTGGAACTTAATTGTTTGTGTGTGTACTTATATCCAATACTGAGGAATTGCTTAAATGCAGTTCCATGACTATTTTTAAAGCTTTAAATGTAGCTTTTCTCTAAACTCCTTGATCACACATACTGAAACTTATTCAAAAAACATTTAAAGATGTCTATAGCAATATTCAAGTGGTATGATACGCCATGACCATGACAGGAGAAATTTTAGACATTCCTGACTTTTGCCAAGCCCATGTGAAAGTCTCTTTAAATGAGAAATGTTAACCAAAATGTAATTGTGTTATTTAATATTGGGTATATTGGAAGAATCACTATTGAGATATAAGGATACTCATCATTGAGAAAATTTAAATTAAACAAAAACAGAAATCGCAGCTCATGTTGATTTCATAACTGTTATAGTTCTTACTTTAAGGGCTGTGTTTAGTTTAATATTTCACTAATTCTAATTTTATTGGGATTTTAAAAATAGTTCTTACCTTTGCTTAGGCACACAACTAAGAGAATTATCTCTAATTATCTGATCAAAGTGTGTAATCACAAAGACTAAAACGAGCTCAAAATATCCTTTTTAATTCTCCTCTGAAGTAGAGTGATTTGGGGGAAGTTTTCATTATCTGCGGAAACACTGTTTAAGCTAGTTATACGATTTCCAGCCAAATGTCTCGGAATTTATATTAAGTTGTTGAAAGCTAGGTCATTAATTTTTAGTCTTAGTGGATGGCCTCGCCTATCTAGATGGTCACTAACACATGGAATGACCTCATTTTCCCCCCATCCGCTTGGATTTCCTTCTCTACACTTTAGCTTTCACCCTTTTTCTAATGACAAAATATACCAGTATCTCCTTGCCCTTTAGTAAGTTCAGCTTATACTTTCTCGTGCACTGTAGTCTGTCCCTGCAGATCTCCAGTCATCACTGTTGTCATTCAAATCTCTCCTTGCCCTCAACTCTCTCACTGCCTAATTTCTATAATTCTGGAAATCTTCATCGATTACTATTCTTTCTCTAGAATAAGTAGAACCACTCCCCCCCCACCCCCACCTCCCCGTTTTTTCTCCTTTCCCGCTTCCTTCCTGTAAATCCCATAGGTTCAGAATGTGTGTGGTGGGAGAGCCGGCTTTGGGAATGTGCCCAGGGTGGAGGGCATTTACTGCTAGGCAGGTAAAATGGAATATTCTGTAGGTATCCTGCAGATGACCCAGTAAGGGAAATCAGGGCACGGCGGTAGAAGGATCGTGGGATTTTGAGACAGAAAAGCCAATGGTGATCACTTCCCTGTTCCAGGATTTTCTTTAAATCAAAAGTAGTAACCCCTGCTTCAAAGGGTTTTTGTGATCTCTAAAGACAGTAGAGTCCTCAATAAATGCCAAGACCTTCCCCAGTCCCCTCATGGGTTCATCTTTGGGGTCTGGTTTAAAATGCTCTGAGTTGCAAGTCCCCCCTGCAGTAACTTCCTCCCTTCTGTGTTCTGCAGACATCAACGGGTACAGAATCACCACCACCCCGACAAATGACCAGCAGGGGTATTCTCTGGAAGAAGTGGTTCATGCAGATCAGAGTTCCTGTACTTTTGAAAACCTGAGTCCCGGCCTGGAGTACAATGTCAGTGTTTACACTGTCAAAGATGACAAGGAAAGTGTCCCTATCTCTGATACCATCATCCCAGGTAATGGAAAAATAAGCTGTTATCCTCAGAATGGCAGTTTCAGTAAGAGTGGGGATTAACATCTTAATCCCCAGGTGGTCGAGTGTGTCAGATATAGTTGTGATTCAGTTCAGACCTCCCAACCACACTCTTCAAAACCACGAGGTCAAAGCACCTATTTGGACAAACGCTTGCTGTTAACACTGCTCCTGTCTGCTTCACTGGGGTGCTGTCTGTGCGATGAGTATGTAATGGAGTGGCAACCACGGCATTAACTCTGTCTGCTCACGTGGAAATATTACTAAAACGGTGTCACGTGTCTGTACTCGGTACTGACAGGCTAAAAGTAATATGGTAAATGCATCCCATCAGTACACTGGTGCCTGGTGTCACAGTCCAGTTTCCATCTGTAAAATTGTACCTGTCTCTATATGTGGGCACTGAAATGGCACTTGATCGACACATCCAATTCTTCATCTTGCTGTTTGTTTCCAATCCTTCTTTTTTAAAATTGAAAAAAAAAAAAAAAAAAAAAGAAAGAAAGAAAATGAAAGACCACACCTACCTGCAGGGCATTCTTTCTCATGGATTGAAACACAGCACTGAAAAGCCCTCTCCGGTTTGTCCAAAATGGGATTGTGACGGAATGAAAGCGGGCAGTTGTGTTCCCCTCCGTGCATTTTGGTAGAACGCTTTCAGTAATGCTAATTGAATAATTCTGATTATAAATTAAACAAGATACTGGCGGTGGCCTTGGACCCAGGCCTGTCTGGCTGCCACCTGGATATGCTTTTAGATGGCACATTTCACTCCATAGAGTCATAATGTGTTAGCATTATGGCCATGTGTTGTCATGAGTTTTTTGTATGGGGAAAAAAAAACAAAACAACTCATCGACCAGTTTTTTTAAAATCTTCTTCATGCAAGCTTTATTTTCCTACTATAAAAACACTGGCTTAAAAACAAAAGCAAAACAAAACAAAAAACATGGCTGATACGACAGATAGTATGTCTGGGTCCCAGGAGTGGTTTTGACATCCTAAACAGGCCTGTAATTTTTGGGAACCTGAGAGGTTCACACTGAGCTGTTCAGAGACATTTTCAAAATGCATGAAGATCCCTGAGAACGGTGCAGCCTGGTTGATTCTCACAGAGAAGTGAACTATTCATGATGCTCAGGGAGTCTTTCAGATAACTTGGAACAGATGGCAATTACCATCATTGCTTTAACATTCCATCATTTTTACTACTAGTAACCTGATGTACACTGCTTTATTTTTTCCTCTTTTTTGCCTCTTATTTTCCTTTTGCCCCCCTCCCCCCTTGTGCTTTGTAACTCAATAGAGGTGCCCCAACTCACTGACCTAAGCTTTGTTGATATAACCGATTCAAGCATCGGCCTGAGGTGGACCCCGCTAAACTCTTCCACCATTATTGGGTACCGCATCACAGTAGTTGCGGCAGGAGAAGGTATCCCTATTTTTGAAGATTTTGTGGACTCCTCAGTAGGATACTACACAGTGACAGGGCTGGAGCCGGGCATTGACTATGACATCAGCGTTATCACTCTCATTAATGGCGGAGAGAGTGCCCCTACTACACTGACACAGCAAACGGGTGAATTTTGAAAACTTCTGTGTTTGAGACACGGATGGTGTTGCATGCTGCCACCAGTCACTCTGGTTAAACGTGGATGTTTCCGTGGAAAAGCCAGCAGTTTGCCAAAGATGAAGAGAGGGTGGTATGGGGAGGAAGGCATCAAATACAGGTGCTGAACCGATTGGATGAAGACATAGTCAAACAGTCTTAAGGATACTTTCATGTAAAGCACACATATGGATACAGCTAAAGAAATGTAGGTATCCGATCTATTAAATACAAAATGGCAAAGATTCATTGACTTTGCAGACCTATGATTTTTTAAAATGATCTAACATCAATGCCAAATTAAACAAGTGTGCACCAGTGAATAATAAGAAATGTACTTTCAGAGTGTACCACTGTGTGCTTGCTTCTACTCTTTGAACTCCTCCACGTTCCTTCTTTGTAGCTGACTAAAAACCCATTGAAATTTAGAGTAGAGTGGAAGGGGGTTTGTTTTGAGGTGGAGGAAAAAAAAAAAAACTTTTATGGTGAGATCAAGAAACTCCTCTTTAACCTCAGTCTGGGGATGAGCATGCAACATTATAAACGTTCTCTGCCCTGCATGGTAAGAAACATGCTGAGAACTGATTTGCATGAACCTTCTTCACTTGTCAGTAGTGTTCACTGAATGGAATTGTAGCTCTAGTCTTCTCCCTGCAGGGGGACATCTAGGACCCTTTGTCTCTTCGTCTGTGTGCATGTGTTCCTTTGGAAAGTACTGTTGTGTTTCTCTGCTGTGTGGCAACTTGAGCCTCTTCAGCCTGGGATAAAATCATTTTCGGTGGTATTAATGATGTACTCAAAAGCAACATATTTGAAAGCAGATTAAAATGATTGTTTAAGATATATATTATTGATGGCAGAAAGGTTAAAGGGGCCTAACAGTACTAGGTGTAGCGATTTATTTTTAACAGTACAATTGACCCTTAAACAACATGGGGATTAGGTGCACTGACCACCAGCGCAGTCGAAAATCCATGTGTAACTTTTGACACCCCCTAAAACTTAATTACTAAGAGCCTACTGTTGACCGGAAGCCTTACTGATAACAGAGGCAGTCAATTAACACACAGTTTGTATGTTATACAAATAATATACTGTATTCTTACAGTAAAGTAAGCTAGAGAAAAGAAGATGTTCAGAAAATCATAAAGGACAGAAAATGCATGTGCAATATTTCTTAAAAATCTACGTAGACTCACACAGTTCAAACCTGTTTTGTTCAAGGGTCAACTCTAGTTTACTCTCATTTAGATTAGATTTAGCTTAGACTATTTGCATGGTGATGACTCGTTTCCTTTATGCATGAAGTCCTGTTTTTACCTTTCCAGCTATTTTTTGTTACCTTTCATTTTAAAATCACATGAACTTAGTCTCCCTTCTCACTTGAAACCAGCTGTCCCTTCTCCCACTGACCTGCGGTTCACCAACGTTGGTCCAGACACTATTCGCGTCACCTGGGCCCCGCCCTCATCCATTGAATTGACCAGCTTCCTGGTGCGCTACTCACCTGTGAAAAATGAGGAGGATGTGGCAGAGCTGTCCATTTCTCCATCAGACAACGCAGTGGTCTTAACAAGTAAGAGAGCAAATGTATCTGTTCAAGAAACACTAAGCTAGAGCGTAAGGAACGCTGAGTTCTCAGGTAGGAGCAAATAAGATCAAGACAGCTACAACAGAACTGCAAATTAAACTCCAAATCTGACCTGCGGGCTTGGTGTGTTTTGAAAGATGTGATGTTTATTGTTATTTTAATACATCTTTGATGTCTACAGCTTCTTAAAAATCATAGTGGAAAACCACCAGCGATGAAGTTCGAAGACTTCAAACAAGTTCTGCCTCCAAAGAAACACATAAAAATAATGTTATGTCCAGAGAAATTATATGACTACATTTGAATGTTTAGAGAGAAAATGAGGATTGAGAATAATGTCACCATATCTGTTTTATTCCCTCTCTCTCTCTCTCTCTCTCTTTCTTTCTTTCTCTCTCTCTCTTTTTTTTCAAGTGTCAGCAGGGAATCTATTTAGCATTTGAAAACATGGAAACAGTGACTGGTTACTCAGGATAGATCAGGAAGCTCTTTGGAGAAAGAGCCAGTTTAATTTGTACTTCAAAAAGAATGTTAGCAAGATTTCTCTGAAGGCTGAGGACTTAGAAAACAACAGACATTAAAATAAACAACGACAACAATTTATGGAAAGTGCCTCTTTCTAGTTCCTACTCTTTTGAAATAGATATCTTTTATTAAAGAAAATACAAGCGGGCTGCAACACGGTCCATGTTTCAAGTCGATGTTGCTTTACAGTATTTTCACTGTACTAGTTCAAAGACGTACATAAGAACAGCCAAAATTTCTGCAGGTAGGAGAAATAGCACATATTTAGGTCCATTACCAATGATAGTCTGAACACATTTTCTATCTTTCAGACATATTTTAGAGAGTGAAAGACAGCTCAGCGTGACCACACCTTTGGTCTCTCACTTTGTGGCTGAGGGCAGGAGCGTCCTTATATCTGCCTGTCAGCAGGACACTGGTTTCTGTTTTGGAGCACTGTGGGGTCAGTAGTTACAGCATCACCCAATACAGAAGCCCCTGCTTCAGGACCACCGTTTGCCCCACCTTAGCCACAGACCTGCCACATGTCCATCATGCGTTCTAAGACCTCATTCTAGATCCTATTCTAGATCTCCAGGTAGCCATTTCCCCCCAGCGTAGCCATTATTATTATCCTGTTTTACACATGACGCAACTTAGGTGCCCAGTGGTTAAGTAAATTGCCCCTGGCCAAGCAGAAAGGAAGAAAGTGGAGTCCAAGCACCCAGCAGGGGCCTCTGCAGACAGGCTGAAGGGGAGATGGTACGGAAGGGAATGGGGTTTAATGAGTAGCAGGTCAATGGTTAGAAACCTTCTCTGTACCTTTGTTGGTTCCTCAAAGTGAGGGGATATCCAGGAGTGTAGATTTAAATTTTTTAAGTGTTCTGCTCTCACTTCAATACGGCAGAACCAATCACTTCCTCTTCGGAGTAGGACTCTTCCAATGGTTAATTGTTAAGACCACCAGTCATGGCCTGGGTCAGTTCCTGTATGATCTTGGGCAAGTATGTCAAAGAAGATAACTTCTTTATGCCTCAGTTTTCTCATCTGTAAAGTGGCATCATTGTAAACCAAACTTTTGGAGGTAATGGATTTGTTTGTTATCTTCAGTGTGGTGATGATTTCGCAAGTGTATACATGCGTCAAACCCTGTCAAACAGTACACTTAAAATATATGCAGTTTATTGAGTGGTCATATAGCTGCTTTAAAAAAGTAGCAAACTACCTCACTGGGTTGTTCTGAGGAGTAAATGATGATCCACAGTCCAAGGTCATTTCTAGCACATGACCTCAACAGATGTACCATTAAGTGGCTGATAGAAATATTACTGTGCTACAGCAACTCCATCTTATTGAAGATCGGGCTGAGTCCCACTCATAGAGGTGGAACTGAGGTCAGGGCTTAGAGATGCTCCAAGGTCAGGTGACCCTTCCTTATCACCCAATGACAGCCCATCTCCAGGTAGCCAAATTTACTTAGGTATAAGTAGGCTATAGGACTGGACTCTTAGATATTTTATAAGTTAAAATAGTCCCAGGGGTGCTTTGGTTTTTGATGCTTTCAAGGACAATTTTAAAATAAGTCCCATTTGCCTCTTCAGATCTCCTGCCTGGCACAGAATATCTGGTCAGCGTCTCCAGTGTTTATGAACAACACGAGAGCACACCTCTCAGAGGAAGACAGAGAACAGGTGAGTCATGCTGGCAATATGCTTATCAGGTAGCATTCACCTACCAATTTTAAATAACAAAAATGGCATGCTGCTTCTAAAAATACATCTCCATCTGTTGTGGTGGTGATGCTGGTGCTTGTAGCCTTGTCATTACTGTTTGATCACTGGTCTTGAAAATTAAAAGACACCTCATTCAACTATTACCCTGACTTCCAGTCACTAAGGTTCTATTCTCTGGTTCCAGAGAGGCCTGAAATTAGTACAGAAACTTTGTTGTCTATGCTTTTAAAAATTCTCTTAAGAAGAATATCTCATAATGTCTATTATTTAGGGATGGTAAACATTCCTTCTCATTAGGGGGCTCTAACGGCTGACCCAACACTGTCGTTATATTTTCCCTCTTGTGCTAAGCAAACAAGTTCATCTCTTTTTTCCTACTTGATGAAATCTTCATTTACTATGAAAAGGAGGTTGAATTGAATCCCATAATATGATATCCTTTCTTAAAGAGGAGTGCTTCTTTTAATTTTTTCCTTTAAAAAAGTACAGTGTAGTATATCCATTACTTTATTTATTTTAGCTTGCTGACTTCCAAAAAGGAGTTGTGAGATCTCAATTTGGTTTGAGTATATTATCAAATAGAATAAGTAAATGTTATAAATGGAACAGAAATTTGTTGGAAGTCCCAGAGAGGTTATATGATTTGAATTTGAGGTAAACTCCAAATTCTTGCTTGTTTTTCTGCACTGCACTAAATTCTCAATTAATTGCATTATAATTTGTCCAGAATTATGTCTTAGTTTTAGAAAGTTTTGTGTATGGCATCATCATCACCCTGTTGACGTATCAATTCCCTCTTGAGTATAGGAATCTTCTTTGAGAGCCAAACACTTAACTTGAGAGTGGGAAGACCTCCTCATTTCCAGAGGTACACTTCTAGGATAGAAATACAGGCTACTGAACACTGAAGCATTTAAAAGTATCAATTCCCAGAATACCTTCAACACCTCTTCTTCAAGCAGAATGCAGAAACCCGCTGTAATGACACTTGGATTGCTTAGCAAAAGAAAAAAGGAAAGAGTGCTTGAGTTGGCCAATTTGAACTGAGTCAGTTAATGATTTTGAAATTGGTGTGTGGCTTAGAATCCGTGCATCATAACCTGAGGTTTATGGCAAATCACTGTGTTAATGAAAAAAACAGAAACATTAGATATATGTTACGTTCCCCTATTTTCTCACTTCCTAATCTTGTGGTGTCTTTTTTTCCCCACTCCCCCTCTCTCTTTGTCCCCTGGGTGGGAAAAACAGGTCTCGATGCCCCAACTGGCATTGACTTTTCTGATATAACTGCCAACTCTTTCACTGTTCATTGGATTGCTCCCCGAGCCACTATCACTGGCTATAGGATTCGCCATCATCCTGAACACGCCGGCGGAAGACCTCGAGAAGATCGAGTGCCCCCCTCTCGGAATTCCATCACCCTCACCAACCTCAATCCGGGCACAGAATATGTGGTCAGCATTGTTGCACTTAATGGCAGAGAGGAAAGTCCCTCGTTGGTTGGCCAGCAATCAACAGGTAACTTGCTTTCTAGTCTTCAAAGAAACTCAGAGGACTTCCCTATGCAGGTGGTATCTTCTGTGAAATAGGTTTGTGTTGTCTGAGTCGTCATCTCTTAAAAAATAGACCATGGTTATGAGTCATGGAGAAGGAAGTGAAAGGCTACCTGGAGAAAAATCTCCTTCTTAGAGTATATTAATCAAGATCCTTTTTTTTTTTTAATCCCAAGAAAGTTCTCACCTGATTTAGGTATTTAAGAATTTTTAATAACCAGAGTGTTATTCAAAATACAGAAAACACTCTTTCAAAGTTCCCTTAAAAACAATTATTTTAATGTAATAGCTTCAAAGTTCATAGGAGCTGGATGCTAAACTACTTAGGGGAGAAGTATTATCATGAGATCTACACCCTAGTCTCAAATGGATTAACAAGGAAGGGGGGAGGGGGGCAGATGTTACCAATTAGCAGATAGCTAAAGGCAGGGGATATGGGTGTTCATTACATATTTTTGTAGCTTTTCTGTTTTAAATTTTTTCAAACTAAAAAATGGAGGGGAAAAAACAGTCAATACATTTGAAATCATCGTTTTATCAGAATTTGAATTGACTCCTTAAGACTCCTTACCTTGAATTGTTCATGATTTTTAATTCTGCTAATTGTGTATAGTATTTACATTATTATATTTTTAAAATCACAATTACCTGGGAACTGAACAGAGAGTGAGTCTGGGTGTTGTGTGAAAGTTACGGATATGTGAACTTGCCCTTGCTCTTTCTAGTTTCGGATGTTCCACGGGACCTGGAAGTTATTGCCACAACCCCCACCAGCCTGTTGATCAGCTGGGACGCTCCTGCTGTCACAGTGAGATATTACAGGATCACCTATGGCGAAACAGGTGTGTTAGGAAAATGCTGTTTCACACGCTAATCAAGTCAGGTCCTTTGTGGGTACTCTGAAAGCCCAACAGTGAACACATAATTAAAGAAAGTTTGGCAAGTCCATTCAAGGGAGCCTTGTCTTCTCCCAGAATGTGTAGAAAATATACATGATATAATTGGTAGCAAAATCAAGAAGTTATTTGTATAATCCCAGAGAGGCAACAGCAGATCTGAAGAAAGGTTTATACATTCACATACATATTATCAGCGGTGAAATGATAAGTGATTTGTATTCTTCTTTTTACTTTCCTGTATTTTCAGAATCTTATTTAACATGAATATTTTCTATTAAAAATTTTGCAAAAGAAACACAGTTTTTGCAGTCCTGGCTTGAGGACTTACCTTCTTCTCCCTTCTCGTGTTCATCTACAACTCTGACTTCTTACAGCTGGAATGTTAAAATAGCATTAACTGCAATTTTCTTCCAGTTCTTACACATATATCAAGGTTTACTACATTAATAAATAAATGTAGGTTTCTGTTCAAACCCTATCAATAGCACCTTTTTAAAGGGAATAAGCAAAGGGGTACTTACACGCTGCTCTCAGCAGGTTAACCCAGTTACTCAGCAATCCTAGGTGTTGCTCAGCCCCTCACACTTGACTAACCCCTCTTCAAACAGGAGGAACCAGCCCCGTCCAGGAGTTCACTGTGCCTGGGAGCAAGTCTACAGCGACCATCACTGGCCTTAAACCTGGAGTGGACTACACCATCACTGTGTATGCTGTCACTGGCCGTGGGGACAGCCCGGCAAGCAGCAAGCCAGTTTCCATTGATTACCGAACAGGTACTGACGCCCTCTCTGGGACGACACAGGCGTAGTTACTCAGATAGTTTTCCTAATGTTCTTTCAAGGTATTTTCCTCATTGTGGAATTATTTTTTTTTCTTTTAAGAAGGTGAAGAACACCAACAGCCAACAGTTTTGAGCCAGATATACAAGGAAATACCCCCACGGGCAGGGATTTTTGTCTGTTTTGTTCATTGATATATTCCACATGCCTACAGTAGGGACAGGCAGAAAAGGTGTTTAATAAATATTTGTGAATGAATGAATGAATGAATGAATGAATGAATGAATGAATGATAAGGTAAAAAGATAAACACCTAAGTTAGAATGTAGTTTCTTTGTGAATGAAGTAGCCTTCTTGAAAATAGATAATGGTATTGAGATGCTTGCCTCAGCTCCCAAAAGCTATATCTGTTTCTACAAAAGAAACCCTTGGGAGTCATTAATTCTAGCAAGAGATCATCCTATATGTAGCAGAACTGGAGACGAGGACTTGTCCAGTCTTGTTCCCATGGGTTATGGCTTCATTGGTTTCTCTTGTTTTATTTTAGAAATTGACAAGCCCTCCCAGATGCAGGTGACCGATGTTCAGGACAACAGCATCAGTGTCAGGTGGCTGCCTTCGAGCTCCCCTGTCACTGGCTACAGAGTAACCACTGCTCCCAAAAATGGCCTGGGACCAACAAAAACAAAAACTACAGGTCCAGGTAAGAATTTCCAGCATCTCACACGCACCAGGAAAACAGAGGATGCCCACACAGCATGCTGTTTAAATAAACAGCCACCCAGCTCTGAGCACTCTGTATTTTTATATCATTATGTTAAAGCTCCCCCATTTGTGAATTCAGGGCTCAAGACTGTTACTCCCTCCACAGTAGAATTTTTAGAATAAGTGCATTTCTGTATTTACATTCATAGTCCTGTTTGATGGTGTGGACATTTTAAAATATGAGACCCACCTTTGTGGTTTTGTGCACACCAAAAAGAGAGATTTCAAAAAAATTCTTATAGCTCTTATTTTTGTTTTTATATAAAATATTTGTGAAATTAGTATCCTAAGGCAATATTGTGTTTTTCAAATACAAGTGAAAATTTATTTAGACAGTCACAGAGGTAGAAAAAGTGAGCCAGCTGGGCTGCATGGGCTCAGGAAACAAGTTACAGAGGCAAAAGAAAGGGTCCTTGGAGCTTGAGAGAGAGAGCGTGCAACTTAAGGCATTAAGTCAAGTTAATTTTCATGATCATTATTCATTGTTGGGGCATCATCTTAAATCTGGGAGCTCATGCTTTCGTATGACTTTACTTTTATATGATCATTTTGTATTAGCAATAAACACGTTAATCCAAGAGGAAATCCATGTCTGACTCCTCCATATTTTCCTGAAAAGTCTGCCAAAGAAAATCTAGGCCACTGCACATTTACTACTAAAATCTGAACGTCACTTGGTTGACCTTACAGTGGATGACATAGATGCTGCATTTGCTTTTCCCTTTGCAGACCAAACAGAAATGACCATCGAAGGCTTGCAGCCCACAGTGGAGTATGTGGTTAGTGTCTATGCTCAGAGTCAAAACGGAGAGAGTCAGCCTCTGGTCCAGACTGCAGTAACCAGTACGTAACCGGTGTTTACCTTCCATTTTCAAAGTCAGATTTTGTTCTTAGGCATCTGAGTGCCCTCTGCATGTCCTTTGAGATTATACCCGGGGAAAGCCAACTTGTTGGTTAGTTTGTATGTCGAGTTAAGCCCTTTACAAACATATTGTTTTCTTCTCCGTGCCAAGCAAGGAACATAAAGGGAAAGAAGTTGTGGAACCACCGTAGTTAGTGGCTGTGCTTCGAATTTCTTTTGCTCAGATGGCCTTAGCAGAGTCTTATTTGCCTGTAGCACATCTACAAAATATTCTGCCTGGACCGCCTTTTCTACAGCTGGACGGTAGAGTTGATTGAAGTGTTTCTCTGAAGTTGTTATGTTTGGCGCATTTGCAGGACTGTGGCTGCACAAGAGTTTCAGACGGATTATAATAATCTAAGTCTAACATTGAAAATCAACTTTACCACTTCCAAGATATAGAAAACGCAGGTCTGTGAGACTGACATCACATTGCAAAAACAAATTTGGCACAATCTTAAAAATAATGCAAATAAATCCTCTTCGTGAGGACATTTTGCGGGGTGTCTGCGCATCTCGCATACACCCGTTTTAATACGTGATGCGATATTAATTAAATATTTTCGAAATCAAAGATACTTCAACAAGTATCGGGTAATTTTCTGTGTAATAGTGGGTTGATTGGAATTTAATTCATCAAAGAGAATGGTATCTGCAGAACTGCTTTGCATGTTATAAAAATGCTATTTCACAACTTGCTTTTCACATAACCTCTTACCATTAATTTGCCTAACAGACATTGATCGCCCTAAAGGACTGGCATTCACTGCTGTGGATGTCGATTCCATCAAAATTGTCTGGGAAAGCCCACAGGGGCAAGTTTCCAGGTACAGGGTGACCTACTCGAGCCCTGAGGATGGAATCCATGAGCTATTCCCTGCACCTGATGGTGAAGAAGACACTGCAGAGCTGAAAGGCCTCAGGCCTGGTTCTGAGTACACAGTCAGTGTGGTTGCCTTGCACGATGATATGGAGAGCCAGCCCCTGATTGGAACCCAGTCCACAGGTATATCGTTAATTGCACCACTGGGTGCTCATGGGAGCAGAGGCTTTAAGCCCTGCTGAATGAATTATACTTTATCAGGCTATCGATTTCCATGTAAGGGATTTTTTTTTTTTTTTAAAGGACGCTTCTATTAGGAAAGGCCCTCTTTAAGAGGAATAGTGCTAAACAATGAAATTTAGGTGATATTTAGATAAAGTCTAATCAACGGACATTTTGGAGTAACTTGGCTCGTCAACAAGGCCATAAAGCGAGACATTTGAAGATGATTCTAAAATTGTAGATTAGTTCCGAAGCTATGCCTCCCTGTGGCTGTACTCACTGTGCACAAAGGGAAGACGTTTGGCATCCTAGGGCTTACTCTGAAAAAGGAACCCAAAATGGGCCATTTCATAGCAGCATGATTCTGAGAACACATGGGTAAGCCCTTCCTTCTCTGCTTAGATAATCGTGTGCCCGGTGTATAATTTGCTTAAAGGATTGAAAATCGCACACATAGGGCAAATGCTTTCCACAATACTTTATCTTCTTGTGCTTTGTTTCTGAGCACAGGGGAATGCTAAGGATGTGTCCTTGCGACAGCACAAACCCTGCAGGTGACAATCTGTGTTAATGCTCTTTGCTTCTCTTTTCTGCTTCTGTGATGATCCAATTTTCTTATGCTACACCACAGAGAATACTTCAAATTTAGCGGTGATGTCTGCCACAGGGTCCAAATAAAGCAAATAAAAACATAATTCTAACTTTTGGGGTATGGAATACTCTGTGAAATGGTTTTCCATACAAAGATAGTTTATATAGGAAGAGAGGGCTATTGCTCATCTTTCCATACAAATAGATGGAAACTCAATCTCGATGGCCTAAATAAGTCATTCTGACTTTTAAAAAAATTTTTTTAAAGGAAAGCAAAAACGTCTTCTAAAACCTAAAGTCTTTTAGGATTCTGACATCTACCATTGTTTCCAGTGATTCTGAGAATTGGTGGATATAAAACATTTTTTCAGCAAACATTGTTTTCATTGTGTATCCCTTCTAGTACTTTCTTGTACTGAATCTTTGATCAGGGAACCCACGTAAACAAAAACAAGCACAGTCTATTCGACTTCTTGGAATTCACTTTGTCTTCCGTTTCCCCCGTTCCCTGTAAGATAACCTCTAACCAATGACCATCCCGACAGCCATTCCTGCACCAACCAACCTGAAGTTCACTCAGGTTACACCAACGAGCCTGACTGCCCAGTGGACAGCACCCAATGTTCAGCTCACTGGATATCGGGTGCGGGTGACCCCCAAGGAGAAGACAGGACCAATGAAAGAAATTAACCTTGCTCCTGATAGCTCATCTGTGGTTGTATCAGGACTCATGGTAAGAGTGCCCCTTTTCATTGGAATAAAGAAGTTAGCCATCTCTTACTCAGTTTATGGTGGTAGAAATATAAAATCATAATAAATGTAATTGTATTCTTTGCTCCTGCCATCGGAAGATTTTTTTGTAATTTTGTATCAATTTTATAAATAGCTTTGGATTTTGCACAGCCCTTTAAATGTGTTCTGTTTATTTTAAAAGGTTATGTGTGTGTGTGTGGGGGGGGGGCAATTATATCTCCTTTAGTTATTATGCATTTTCTGAGCTCTGTTACCTGGGCAAGAAATATTCTCCTGTTTGTACCAACCTAGCCTGACCCTAACTTCATTAAAACAGTTTTAGTCCTTCTGGACGTGCATGCAAAAAACTAGCCAGGAACCTAGGAAACTGATGTATATTTTAACATAAGCCCGATTCCAGAAGAAACTACAGAAAGAGGGTTCAGAGATAGAATAGAGAAAAAAACAGGCCCATCTTCCTCATTTTGTATCAGCTTAGTGTAAGTATGTAAATTATAGCTTACTTGGGCTTAACCCCTGAGGGCATTTTTGAATTCATGTAATTTAAATTTGTTATTGATCACCTGCAGTGTAGAAATGAAATTAATCTAGGAATTTACAGTGCTGTAGGTTTTGTTAGTTTTTTTCCCTTGTATAACCATGGTGTTTCTCTCATGCTGCAGTGAAAATCCCTGGGCTTCACATTGCTAAAGCTTACTGTGCCCTTCTTTCTAGGTCGCCACCAAATATGAAGTGAGTGTCTATGCTCTTAAGGACACTTTGACAAGCAGACCAGCTCAGGGAGTTGTCACTACTTTGGAGAGTAAGTGATCAAACTTTTTAGTATCAAAAGCATTCTGTATAAACAAAAATTAAAGAATGTTAATGAGCCCGGCCAGGGTGGCTCAGTGGTTGAGCATCGACCCATGCACCAAGAGGTAGCCGGTTCGATTCCTGGTCAGGGCACATGCTCAGGTTGTGGGCCCGATCCCCAGTGGGGGGCGTGCAGGAGGCAGCCAATTGATGTTCTCTCTCATCTATGTTTCTCTCTCTCTCTCCCTCTCCCTTCCTCTCTCTCAAATCAATAAAGAAAAAAAAAATTAAAAAAGAAAAGAATGTAAATGATTTTCTAGATCACTAAGTTAATGGAATGATTCCCAATCTGGAAATTGATTTGCTGGCCCATCTTTTTGACTTAACTACTGTTGCCTTTTATGCCCCCCGTCCCCAAAAGTGATCTCTGGGCACATAAATGGGATCATCCAGAATGTTAAAATGGTGTTATGTACAAGGACTAACAACTAGTTTATGCTCTACTTGTTGAAATTTGTTTTCATAGAGCGAAGTTTGGGGAGGACATGCTGCCTTCTACTGTATCTTAGCAGTACAGTAGTATTGGAGAAAAGTGGGTCCAGATTCTAGCTTTCTGCCATATCAATAACACACAATATGCTCTTCCAGAAATCATACAAAGTGTGAAAGTTGCCTCATCTATAAAAGAGGGATGGTGTTGCATCTGTTGAGAGAAAATATAGGAAGCCCTATAAAAATGACAAAATACTGGCAATACATATATATATATATATATATATATATATATATATATATATATATATATATATTATTGCTGGCTGCCCATATTATTCTAATGCCTACTAATACATGTATTTTACATTTTAATTAATAATTTTAACATTTATTGAGGGATTTGTAGATGCTATAAAACCAACCTTGGGGGAACTACTGGTAGTATCTATAACAAGTTTTTCAGTTCTTCCCAAAAAAACCCCACGAAACGCAAAACTGGTCAATATTTTTATATTTCTAGTTACTGTCAACCTTTAAATCTGGATGCCACAGGAGAAAAACGATACATTGTCATGTGTAGAAATGGGTGTATTTTGTATATAATACAGAAATATTTACAATATCAAGACTTCTCTGTATGAGCCCGCCAGGCACTGATCTCTGGCTGTCACCCTCTGCAGATGTCAGCCCTCCAAGGAGGGCCCGTGTGACAGATGCTACTGAGACCACCATCACCATTAGCTGGAGAACCAAGACCGAGACGATCACCGGCTTCCAGGTGGATGCCGTACCAGCAAGCGGCCAGACTCCCGTGCAGAGAACCATCAGCCCGGATGTCAGAAGCTACACCATCACAGGTCAGGAGCTCACTGTGCTGACCCCATTGGTTCATGGCTTCTCACAATATCCATTAGCTCATCAGTTATTCTAGCACTTACACTGATTAAATTTATTTTCAGTGTTTCAGGATAACCCAGTTCTATTCTTTAAAAACTTATTTTCTTTTTTTTAAATATGTTTTTATTGATTTTTTTTTTTTTTTTTTTGAGAGAGGAAGGGAGAGAGAGATAGAAGCATCAGTGAGAGAGATATATGCATCAGCAGCCTCCTGCACGCCCCCTACTGGGGATCGAGCCAGCATCCTGGGCATGTGCCCTGACCGGGAATCAAACTGAGACCTCTCAGTCCATGGGATGACGCTCAATCCACTGAGCCACACTGGACGGGCTAGAAATTTATTTTCAAACCATGATCAGAAATAGTTTTGTCAATAGGTACTCGCCCCTCATTCTCCAAGAGGGCCACTTCCAACATAGCGTTTTTGTATTCTCACGTTCATTTTAGCCAGTGTCTCTGTATGCATCAGTGATTTTCTTTTGAGATATGTTTCTCGTTAACCGTTAGCACCCATGCCACGCTCTAAATTTATTGTTCAAGTGTGAACTGCTTCTGGGGTCCATATAAACGTGGGATGGTAGAAGAACCATGAAAATTGCAAATGAGTTTGCAACTTCCTAGTAAATCAAGGTCAGATAAAAATCGTCTCTTCGCCCTGGCTGGTTTGGCTCAGAGGTTAGAGCGTCGGCCCGCGGACCAAGGAGTCGCGTATTCAATTCCGGTCAAGGGCACGCACCTCGGCTGCAGTTCGGTTCCTGGCCCTGGTCGGGTCGTGTGGGAGGCAGCCAATCAGTGTGTCTCTCTCACATCGATGTTTCTCTCTCTCTATCTCTCCCTCCCACTCTGTCTGAAAATAAATGGAAAAATATCCTTGGGTGAGGATTAAAAAATAATAATAAAAAAAAATCATCTCTTCTCAAATCCCAGGTTTACAACCCGGCACTGACTACAAGATCTACTTGTACACCCTGAATGACAATGCCCGGAGCTCCCCTGTCACCATCGATGCCTCCACCGGTAACTATACTTTGCACTGAAGAAATGCCACTGACCTATATGTGATCAGTCATGTGAACTTAAAAACGAGGCTGGTGTTTTTGTATTATAGATCACAGTGAATCCTGTTGACAGTTTACAGAACTCTCAGATTCTCTCGAGTCTGTTAATAAGGGCTGGGAAAAGAGTGTAGGAGTGATTTTCTTGGTTATTCATTTTCTTAGAGACTTAATTTTTATTTCTTTTAGCCATCGATGCACCATCCAACCTACATTTTCTGGCCACCACACCCAACTCCTTGCTGTTGTCATGGCAGCCGCCCCGTGCCAGGATTACTGGTTACATCATCAAGTATGAGAAGCCTGGGTCCCCTCCCAGAGAAGTGGTCCCTCGGCCCCGCCCTGGCGTCACAGAGGCTACTATTACTGGTATTGCTGCTTCCCTGCTATCATTTTCCTCCTTCCTCCCTAGGACATAAAGTGCTTAGCAGACTCCAACTGTGTCTTCGATGCTGTACCATAAAACAAGAAGCCCATTTCTCATGACCTCAAAGAGCATTCTGTGTGTAGGAGCTGTACATACATCCCCAAAGGCATGCATTTATGTAAATGAAGTAATTTCAATCCTGTCCTAATGGCATAACTGAAGTCTTTTTAAGTGCTACACCTTCGCCAGATACTTGGCAGTCCAGTCCTAGAAAATACATTGTTCAAGGCAAACTAGCGCATTTAAACCTCTCCTCTCACTCAACTCCCTGAAGATTGGATGATTTTGCAGGACTTGCCAGAGTGCCACCTGCCATTGCCCCTCATTATCCACTTTCACAGAATAGGTCTCTAGGCAAAGTGATTCCCAACTACCCATCCTGGGGGGAAAGCCTGGCATGGACATCAGGTCTATTTCAGTAGGAAAGCTCATAGGCCTCTGGTATTATTTTTCTCCAAGAGATTACATTTTCAAACTGTGTATAGAGTATCATCTGGACTTTAAAATCCTCTAGAATACACAGGTACCAGAAGTAAACACTGTTTTTTTGTTTGTTTGTTGGCTTTTTGTTTGTTTGTTTGTATTTTAAGAAACTTTAAGGGGAGGAAAATAGAATAGATATGGGAGGAGTTGATTGGGGTACTTCCACTAGGGATCCCACAAAGACTGGTCATGCTCTCCTGCAGAGAACTTACCTGTCCTCTGACTTTTCATTGATCCTGTCACTGGGGGCCATCTGGTCATTAGGCCTACACAGATTCACGGATACAGTGTGCAGTGATCTCTCCCAAATGTTGTCTCCACTGGTAGTGTACAATGCTGACAGATTTTGGGGGGACTGAAAAAGGCAAATAAGATCACCTGCTAAAAGAATGCCCAGGAAAATTTAGCATAAAAGGTGCTTATTCAGGGTGTCAGATTTGACAGTGAGATCATTAATTTGCTGAGTGGTCATCCCAAGAAGAGTATTTAGGTGTTTATGGAAGAAAAGTGAAGTCAGTTTTACTTTTCAAGAGGTTATCGGCCAGAAGGAGAGAGGATACTTGCTTCCCAGGACTGTCTCCCAGTGAGATCACTTTCCACTTGACTAGCTGAGCCCACAGACATAATGTGATGATCTGCCCTCCCTTAGGTCTGGAACCTGGAACCGAGTACACAATCCAAGTCATTGCCCTTAAGAACAACCAGAAGAGTGAGCCTCTGATCGGAAGGAAAAAGACAGGTAAAGAAATGGTACCTTCTGGGTAATGGGGAGACGGTCAAGACAAAACTAATTACAAATGATTAATTTTGCAGTGAGAAGGTTCTCCGTGTTTCGATGCATTTCTCATGGAAATTTTTTTTCCCTAACAGCATAGTATATATGTTGTATTCTTGGATAGTAGGGATAAGCTTGAATTCAGTTTGATTTTTTTCTTAGCCAGTCAAAATAAAGCCTTTTATTCACCTTAAAAAGATTCAAAACCGATATGAAAATGTAAAAGTGAAATGGCTGTCGTTGTTATTCATCTATATCTTTTGTTGAAGTTAAAAATGTTTTTTAAAAAAAGTTGGGAGAACAATCCCTATTTGCCTTATTATTTGGTTTCTTAAACTTGGAGCTAAAGAATGTCTTACTTTTTCATCTAATTTCAGTTTAATTGGAAGGAAATGCTATATAGAATTTTTAAAATGAACATCTATGTATTTTTATCTATTTTTGCCATTTCAAACCATAAAACAACATTGAACCAAACATCTGGAATTCTCATACTTCAGATGCTGATATAATCAGTATGGATTCTAGTCCTTAAAACATGATTCTCAAATGGAAAAAAAAAAAAAAGGGAAAAAAGGCTTTGCATTTCAATTCAATTAAGCTTAATTTGAGCAGAGGCAGCTTCTATGGGGCTCAGCGGTCTAAAGCTTTGTATGATAAATTCATACTAACACTTTTTTCATTTTAAACTCTAAAGAAATCTTTGAGAGAGAAAAAAAATCGTAAAATTTCTTTCTGGAAAAAGTGTTTTGGGATCTAAGAACTGCTAATTTTCCAGGGGCTTTGATCAAATCGATAAAAAAGTCATTGTTGCCTGAATTGATGATGACTGTTGCTAGTACTTCTGGGAGCTTAACTCGCTTTGCTTTTGGCTCTAACCTCTCTTGGCTAGATGAGCTTCCCCAACTGGTAACCCTTCCACACCCCAATCTTCAAGGACCAGAGATCTTGGATGTTCCCTCCACAGCTCAAAAGACCCCTTTCATCACCAACCCTGGGTATGGCACTGGAAACGGTATTCAGCTTCCTGGCACTGCGGGTCAGCAGCCCAGTGTTGGGCAACAAATGATCTTTGAGGAGCATGGTTTTAGGCGGACCACACCGCCCACAACGGCCACCCCTATAAGGCATAGGCCAGGACCATATCCACCGAATGTAAATGAGGAGATCCAAATTGGTCATGTCCCCAGGGGAGACGTAGACCATCACCTCTACCCTCACGTTCTGGGACTCAATCCAAATGCCTCTACAGGACAAGAAGCTCTCTCTCAGACAACCATCTCTTGGACCCCATTCCAGGAAAGCTCTGAGTATATAATTTCATGTCATCCAGTTGGCATTGATGAAGAACCCTTACAGGTAATTAATTTTTCTCTTTATTTGACTGGGCGGCTTGGAAGGGACTAAGCTAGGTAATGGAAATGAGCAAAGCAGCGATGTCAAGTGGCTACATTGCTGGGACCTGTTAAAAGGCGGCTCACTGGAGCCCTGATTTTTTTTCTTTTTAATCTCAATATGGTTCTACCTTGGGAAGGTGGGGGGGTATCTACCAGAGTGTCATTAGCTTTAATTTAGCAGAAAGAATGAAATCCTTTCTATTTTTCTCACCCGTTTGAGGCTCCTTAGTAATAATAGACAAAGAAATGATCCTAGGAAAGAGAGAGACATATTCTGCCTGAATTTAAATGTACGCACATAAGGGCTAAAATACCATCCCACGATTTGTCCTTGAAGAATCCTATTATCTACAATAGGTCTAAGGACAAAGAACTTAGGTGAAGCTGTGCGTATCAGCTGTTGTAAGTGATTGATTCTCTAACTACAACTTCTGTTCTTTAATTTGTCTTGCTGGTATCAATTTTATTGTGTTCTTATTTTTAGAAAGTGGCAGAATTTTAAAAACTGACTACAACTGTGGAAGATTTATGAGCTTAGAAACTTGAGCTGGAGGACACTTTTTCCAAAGTGTCTTGAGGACCCCAGTGGGGATCAGCTGCTGCCTTGTGCGGGATGAATAAATCTGCCTGCAGTGCCCACTTTCTGTGTCTAGGGGCATGGCTGGGGTTACAGAGGGCTCGTGCAGACCTGTGGCTGCAGCAGAGTGTGGAACAGAGGCTGTCTCTAGAATTAGTGAGGGCTCCTGGTAACTGTGGAGCACATGGGGCAGAATTTTGGCAGGAAAACCTGGCAGGTAGAGTGTTGGCCATTCACCCCGAATTCCATTTCTCTCCTTGGCTGCTTAGGACCTTTGCCCCTCCATCTTCATTGGTCTCCGTTTATTTTGTTCATACAGTGAGGGTTATTGATAAGAGCATAGGGGAAGTCACGGGATTCCTCACTCTAATGCTTTCTCCCCTACTTTGGATGTGCCAACCATGGTAGTTCCGAGTTCCTGGAACTTCTGCTAGTGCCACCCTGACGGGTCTCACGAGAGGGACCACCTACAATATCATCGTGGAAGCGCTGAAGGACCAGCAGAGGCACAAGGTTCGGGAGGAGGTTGTCACTGTGGGCAACTCGGGTATGTGAACCGTGTGATGGAGGCCCAGGCTCCCCTCTGGGGGATGCTTTTTCTACTGACTGGTCCATTGTTGCCATTGTCCTTAAGCTTCTAACTTTGGGAAACAATGTTACGTCATGATGCAAATGAGCCACGTTTTTTTCCTGATTCACAAATTGAATTATTTTGCCCTGATAGTATCCTAGTCTTTGTGAAACGCATACATGTTTGACAGAGTCCCAAACAGCGATAGTTCTGGAACATGCTTCAGATGTCCAGTCTGACACTCTGAGTCCCTGCCAGTGAGGACCTGCCAGAATTGGTACAGGGCACGCGTTTCCTGACCTCGTTGCCCAGACTGTCTCCATCTCACCCTGCTGCTCTCCTCTCGAGTGATTTTTAAGTACCTACCAGAACTGATGACCTGTACAGGAAATTCCCCCATCTGTAGACATTAGGGACAGCTGGTGTTTGTTCCTGATGTAAAATGCCACCAACATAGCCCGTTTCTGTCCCAAGGGCTCCCTTAGTCCAATGTTATTTCACTTTTTCCTTCTGATTACATAGATCTAAAACCTCTATGGAGGTTAAGTGGTCATTGACCCTGCAGCACCTGAGAAGTCCTTTTAAACCAGTAGTGTGTCACTTGGCTTTTCAACCTGCAGCAGCTGAAGATTCACCAGGGAACATACGCTAGGGAATAATCAAAACCCTGAGTCCTGAGTCTTCCAACCAGAGGGAGTGCTCAACTCTCTCTCTCTCCCAAATGACTGGCTTTATTCTGGGGCCAGTTTACTTAATCTCAGCTCCTTCCTCATCTGACTGCTATTTTTCATGGATAAACACCTGTGAAGTAAGCAGTTGAGTATCTGGCAGTGGGGGTGGGGAGGGGGGCATCTCATTTTGTGCTAGTTGTAGTAGACACCCGTGGTAACACACACCTCTGCTTTGTGTGGTTTTGCCAGTAGAATACCGCGTGGAAGGAATTTTCAAGAGCACAAAGGTCTTTGTGCTTTTCCACATCGTTTTGAAAAGGAAGATTCCATCTCCGTAACTTTAGTCAGGTGGGGTTTTAACTCCTGGCTATTTTTAGGAGGCTCATGGAAACGCCTCGTAGCAAATTTAAGTTCCTTTCCTTTTTCTTTCCACCTCCGTATTCCCGGTGGTGGCGTTCTGCGTTCTAGCCAGCTTCTCCTGGCTTTGAAACGTCTCAGACTTCTTAGTTTCTCCAAAACTTTTTTTTTTTTTCAGGGTGCTGGCTTTTAAAATATGAGGCATTTCAAGTATCTATGGCTTTTGAGCTTTTGATTTTTGTACTGTAAACAGAAATATATACAGTGAGATTCAAAGACACAGAAGTTAGTTTATTTAATGTTTGAGATAACTTGAAACACGCTTTGTTTGTATAAATTATGTTACAGTAAGGTTTCCCAAAACACAAAGACCGAGATCTTAGGCAACAGGAAGAGGCTCTGTTCCGTATACCTAAGTCATTCATACCCCATTGCTGCTTGTTCTCTGGAACAATTGATTTCGTTGATAAAGTACAGCAGTCCTACAATTATGATAATTATGTACAAAATCTCAAAGTTTTGCACTGTTATGCCAAACATGCAAAAAAAAAGTGAAGATCACATTAAAATGGAACATAAAAATGCTAAAACGTTTGCAGTAAAAACAAAAGATGCCCTTTAATAATTATCCTTTGTTGGGTGAGTACTTTCTAAGTGTTGGTAATGAACCAGTACTTTGCATTCATGATCTCATGTGATCTTCACCAGATCCCGAGCAGGTAGAGATATTTTGAGTAGTATCCCCATATTACAGGTGACTGTGATATAATAACGAGCCTAAGGTCACTTAGGGACTGATGGAGAGGCATTTCCAGTCTTTGCATCCCACTGAAGTTCTTAACTAGCTTAAATCGGGTCAAGATCTGTTCCATGTTCTATAGACTCGATTTACCAGAAATGATTTTTTAAAAACGGATGGCAAAAATGAAAGATGGGTTCCTTTTAAGACGCCGTGTCACGTGTGCACTGGCAACATGGAAGCGTCGTGGTTGGAGCAGCTGTGTGTTGATAGAACAGATGAATGCTTAGTGCTGCTGGGATGTTTGTTCTAGATTAAGTCATTCTGTGTAATGATCAGTTTTCTTCTGATAGTCCAAAACCACCAATAAGATGTCGTTTTATTGCTTTCTCCTCCTTCTCTTCATGTAGTTGACCGCGGCCTAACCCAGCCCACAGATGACTCGTGCTTCGACCCCTACACGGTGTCCCACTACGCCGTTGGAGAGGAGTGGGAGCGGTTGTCTGAATCTGGCTTTAAACTCTCGTGCCAGTGCTTAGGCTTTGGCAGTGGTCATTTCAGATGTGACTCATCTAGTGAGTAGCTTGCTTTGTCCATCCACCTGTCTGTCCGTCTCTTCGGTCCCATGCATTCGCACAGTGTGCCAAGGAATCATGTTTGGCAGATACAGGCTCTTCCAAACATGAAGCAACCAAGGGGAGCCTGCTTGACTCAAAGTAACATTTTGCATCATAGAACAATGATGGGAAATTTTACTTGTGGAATATTGCTTCATTTCAAGGCTGGTAGGTCAGTACGACAAAAGTAAATTTGTGACGGTAATATGATTTTTTAAAATTGTCTGTTAAGATACATTAACAAAGTCAAACTCTTTGGAGCCAGGTCAAATGAGAGACACAAGAAACCTCAAGTTTCTTTTAATCTTTGGTGTGGAGTGAGCTCAGAGGTAAGCATTTACACCCACAGACATTCTGTCCCTTTCAGTACAAACCAAACATACCCGTAGCAGTGTACACACACATACACACACACACACTCATATCACACATACACAGATGCACATCAGGTAGCTTGACTCTTTCCAAGTAATATAAGCAGTACAGATAATCTGTAGATAATTAATCATCTTCAATTAAAATATATTTAATTTTCAAATTATACAGAGTGTAATATATGAATTATTTGTTAGTTAAAATGATCTGAGGAATGACTTATGTTTTGAGATTTAGTAGTAGAATTTATAAACCTTTTATTTATGCTTTCTTTTTTATAGGTGTTAACCATTATGCCTTATAATCAAGCCTTCCTTAGACATATCCAGAAATCATATTTGGAGAAATAACGCATGATAGATTTTTTTCAAAGTATTTTACTTAACTTGTATACATGAAATGGTTTAATTCAGACTGACACGTAAAACAACTAATTCTTTCAATGCAGACTACTGTGCCCGACCATCTGAAAATGGGAAGCCAGAGCAGCAGAGATGTCATGCTGCGTAGGAGTTGGAATGTTTAACATTTGACATCAATTCAGTGGTTTTTCATTTATGAAACTGAGCTACTTTTAAGTTTGCATCTTTATTATCTATATAAAAGTTAGGTGCAATTTTGAAAGCAGAGCTATAAGTTGATTTATGTGATTCTTTGGCTCAAGTTATATCTTCTTTGCTTAGCTGTCATAATTGTTGATTAACTTAAAGTTTAAGGGATGACATTGATAAATGGAAGTGTAGTGTATTGTTTTACAAACTTCTGAAGTGTGTTTTGTTTCAATATAAACCTTGGAGATTAAAAAGTCATCTTTTATGGGTAGTAGTCAAGATATATAACTGTGACTATTAGCTGTCCTTAAAGCCAGCCTCATTTTTAGGGATAGTAATCATTGATTTATCATTTTGTTTGTTTTTGTTGTTTTGATACACAGGTTTATTCGTTTTCTCTTCTCATTTACAAGAAACAGGTTGTGGCATATAGAAACCTGCTGATCTTTGTGGGCTTTTTGTTGTTGTTGTTGTTAATTGAACTGCTTTGTATCCAGGATCTCTGCAAATCCGAAGTGGTTTTTCTATTCCTAAAATACTCAAATCCTACTTTAGTTTTACCTTAATCATGAGAATTCAAACGAAGGTCACTGGCTATTCTTGTGATGTGATTATGATGGAATAAATTGAATCTTAAAATAGCCTGGAAAATGTGAAATGGTAAAGATACTATTTTTAAATCCAACTAAAAAAAATGGTTTATTTTGGGTGATGGCCGCTAACTTTCCTTACCATTCCTTCCAGATACCTGGCTTTTAAAGTCCCGTGTGTGACACGTCCCTGTGCGTCCCCTGTCTCGTGAGTCACACCCACTGACTCTCTGCCTTCGGTCTCCCCCACCCCATAGAGTGGTGCCATGACAATGGTGTGAACTACAAGATCGGAGAGAAGTGGGACCGTCAGGGAGAAAACGGCCAGATGATGAGCTGCACGTGCCTTGGAAATGGAAAAGGAGAATTCAAGTGTGACCCTCGTACGTTGCCACCGATCCTTTTCAGTGCCTTGCCGAGCACTCCCGCACCCATTGCTGAGCTGGAACTCTCATCCACAGAGGGGGTGGAGTTTTTAGGTCCTCCCTGAGGGAACAGGGGGTTTGCTAATCTTCTGATTTGGGAAAGCAGAGACAAGCTTCAAACATGAGCCAGAATTTAACGTTATTACGGGCACCCGAGCGCTTTTCCAGCTGGGCATCTTGACCATCAACTCCAGTGAAATGTTGTAAGAAAGCTCTATGGGTCTTTAGACTCAACTTTTACAATGCAGTCTCCGTCTTCCCAGTGTACTAGGTCTCGTTTTGGGAAACGCTGCCCTATGATCCCCTAAACGTGTTTTGGTGGGGACGATCCGCATTTAGGCCAGGACAGAAGCCACCCCTACACAGGGCTCGCGTCTGTCTGGTCGCTCTGTCTCACACATGCTTCCGACCCTGTCCCCACGCAGACGAGACAACGTGCTACGACGACGGGAAGACGTACCACGTGGGAGAGCAGTGGCAGAAGGAGTACCTCGGTGCCATCTGCTCCTGCACGTGCTTTGGAGGCCAGCGGGTAAGCTCCCTGCAGCCTAGACGGGGCCACCACGAGCTGGTGCTCCAGGGGGCAGCCGCTTGTGTGTGTGCTGTGCACACAGGTGTGGCGGTGCCCCTCACGGAATGCTGAAACGCCTCATTTCCTGTTGGCACGTAGCCGCCCAGATATACCCTTTCCAGTTGTCCCCTTTGGTGGCAGCCTCAGCCCCTCTCGCAGCCGGTGGTCTCAGGCCGTCTCCTCTACGACAGCTGAAGTGTTACAGTTGGGTAGGGCTGGTTCTCCGGCTCCAGCCTGAAGAACAGGTGGCCCCGGGCATTGTTGTTAGATATTTTGAATAACACCCCAGACCTAAGACCGTGCCCCTTCCTTCTGCCCTCTCTCAAAAATAGATTCCTGCATGTCACTGTGCTGAGGAATATGGGACGGACAGAGGGCCTGGGAAAGATCCTGGCTCTTAGGGACAGAGTAGTTGGGGACATTGAATTAGCATACATTGAAAGTCAGCCTCATTGAGTAAGGTTCTGAATACAGTTCCCAGGTAGGCTGGAGTCAGGAAGAGTTTCATGAAAAAGAGACGTGTACACTGGCTGCGATTCAGGATGGTTGAGATTTGGTTGATGGAGGGGAGGAAGCAGAGGGAGCAGAGTTATCACACCCCTGGGACGGGCAGGGGTGGGGCGTGCGGGCTCCATGAGCCACCCCCCGCCTGGCATCTTGTGGTGAGAAATTGGATGGGCCTTGCGAGTCCGTTATTCACACCAGTGCTTCTCAACCATTTCTCATCTGCTCTACTTCCATCTAACAAACAATGCTGTGCCTGCTAATGTTTGAAATTTCAAAATAAAATGACCCTTGTAACTCAAAAGGACATAACAGTCCTTTGTTTTTCGATGAGAACACGCCCTCCCCACAGCCCTCAAATCCTGATGCGTGACGAGCATGCTTCCTGTCAACGGATCCCAGAACTCATCCGTCTCTGTCTGGTCCCGTGCCTGGTACAGAGAGCCGGACCGGATGGCCGTGAATTGGTTGGGAAGCGGGTTTTGGTCTCGCTTTAGCATCTCCTCGCTATTTAACCCACAGGAAACCGTGTGCGGCGCCTGTTCTGTTCTCAGTGCTAACGAAACACTGAAGACAGGAGTGGGAACCGTTACATTTTTATAGGAAAGCAAGATTCATTGATTCTCTAAGTAGGCATTTACCCATGATTGTGTTCGGTAGGATGGAGAATATGCTTTTAAAGGGAGAAATATGTCTGAAACATTTAACTGACACTGTAAGAAAGTGACTGTATTACTTAGGGTTCTTTTGGTTATAAGAGAAAAGCTCAATTCAGATTAATTTAGACACGAGAAGGCTCACATAACGAACAGTCCCGGCTCTACCAGCCTCGGGGCCCTTCGTCCATGCATCAGTCTCACTCTCACGTGTTTTGGTCTTTGTATTGGCTTCGTTCCCCAGGAGGCTCCCTGCTGACGGGACAGAGGTGACCTCCATCAGTTCCCGGCTTGTCTCCTAGCAGCTTAGGAGCAGTGGTGAAAGAGAACAGGTCTCCTCACAGTGCTAGCAAAATCTCAGGTGCAGCCTCACTGGCCCAGCTGGGCCCCCATCCCACCCTCAGGCCAGCACTAGCCCGATGAAAGGCTACACGCCGCTCGCTAGACGTGTATGAAGGGAGTGGCAGTGTGGTGCAGTAGCAAGAGTATGGCCAGGAGTCACCCCGCTGGGTGGCAGTCCCAACGTCACCAGCAGGTCACTGGGTGACTTTCCTGTTCCCTCTGAGCAAATCACTCGTCTGGGACTTGTTTTCCTTACCTGTAAAATGAAGGGGTTTATCCATGTGAGCTTAAGTCCCCTTTCCAAGCTCCAGGATTCTAGGGAAACCTCTCCTGCTATCTCGTGTGGAAAGCTTATTAAGGCATCTGGGGCTGGAAGGAGCCTTAGCAGACAGGTGGGTTTGAACAGGAAACGAGGACATTTCAGGAGAAAGGAAAAGCAGAGAAAAGACAGAGGCAGCTGTAAGACATGAGTAATCGGCCCCAATGTATTCTACGCGTTATAAATGCATGAAATCATCATCAAAGCGTCCTCTGTGATTAACTGCTTCTCTTTTGCCAACGAGGAGCTGAAATTCTGCTTTAGCACAAGCTCTAAGCTGTGATGTTCTCGTAAACCCCTCTGACTTCACGCCTCTGCTCTCAGGGCTGGCGCTGTGACAACTGCCGCAGACCAGGGGCTGAACCGGGCCACGAAGGCCCCACCGGTCACTCCTACAACCAGAATCCTCAGCGATACCATCAGAACTCAAACACTGTGAGTGCATTTGCATGAACACGTCTCCCCCAAGTGCAGCTGGTCACATAGTAGGGAATCTCCTTCCACGGGTACTTTTCTTTTGAAGGAACCTATTTTTTAAAATTAATTAATTTATTATCCTTTATTGATTTTATTTTATTTTTTTTTATTTATTTTTATTTATTTTTTTAATCCTCACCCGAGGACATTTTTTCATTTTTTGTTCAGACAGAGTGGGAGGGAGAGAGAGGAAGAGAGAGAGAGAGAAACATCGATGCGAAGGTGACACATCGAGTGGCTGCCACCCGCACGACCAACCAGGGCCGGGGACAAACTGCAACCGAAGTACATGCCCTTAGCGGGAACCGAACCCGGGTCTCTCTGGACCGCAGGCCGATGCTCTAACCGCTGAGCCAAACCGGCCAGGGCTCCTTTATTGATTTGAGAGAGAGAGAGAGAGAGAAACATCAATGAGAGAGAACATCCATTGGCTACCTCCTGCATGCCCTCCCCTGGGGCTCGGGTCACCAACCTGGACATGTGCCCTGACCAGGAATTGAACCGGCGACCTCCTGGTGCATGGGTCAATGCTCAACCACTGAGCCACACTGGCCAAGCTGAATGAACCTATTTTAAAAACAAAGTAAAAACCTTTATGTGACTTGAGTACTGTAGCTTGTAACATAATTTAGGTTCTAATGTATTAAACTCTTGAACATCACCTGTTACCCAGTTTATTGAGTTTATTGCTAGGTTCTTTTGTTTTGTTTTTTAATCCTCACCTGAGGACATTTTTGCATTTATCCTCAGATAGAGTAGAAGGGAGAGAGGGATGAAGAGAGAGAGAGAAACATCGATGTGAGAGAGACACATCAAGTGGTTGCCACCCACATGACCCCAAGGGGGCTGGGGACAAACTGCAACCAAGGTACATGCCCTCAACAGGAACCGAACCTGGGACTCTCTGGTCTGCGGGCCGACACTCTAACCGCTGAGCCAAACCGGCCAGGGCTATTGCTAGGTTCTTAAAGCTAGAAATATTCTATCTAAAAGTAATTGTCACAGCCTGGCTGGTGTGGCTCAGTGGATTGAGTGTCGTCCCATGGACTGAGAGGTCCCAGTTTGATTCCCCATCAGGGCACATGCTGGGTTGCGCACTCAATCCCCAGTAGGGGGCATGCAGGAGGCAGCTGCTTGGTGTTTCTCTCTCACATCGATGTTTCTATCTCTCCCTTCTTTTCGCTCTAAAAAGAAATCAATAAAAAAATATTACAAGTAACTTTCGGAGAAGCCCCACCCCCTTTTTTCTGTATGCTTTGCAGTATTTGCTACTCACTTCTCTTTGTGTTCTCTATTAACAGAATGTCAACTGCCCGATTGAGTGCTTCATGCCCTTAGATGTACAGGCTGACAGAGAAGATTCCCGGGAGTGACATTTCCAACCCAGAAAAACGAGCGTGGATCTTTGCCAAGGCCATCCAAACTGGAGTGACATTAGCAGACCCCATCTTAGAGTGTTTGTTTCTTTCTTAAGCCCTTTGCTCTGGAGAGTAACTTCTCCAGCTTCAGCTCAACTCACAGCTTCTCCAAGCATCACCCCGGGAGTGTTTTGAGACTTTTCTCATAAAAGGGCAGTTCATTGCCTGTTCTGCTCTGAAGTATTCAACACCGCTCAGTATTTTAAGTGAAGCGATTCTAACTCGTGATTTGGTTTAGGATCGGAAGGGAAGCACGTGCACCGACCCAGATGCAGCATGTGCTGAAATGATATTACCGCGACTTTAAGTAGGAAAGTTACCCAAACACTTCTGCTTCCACTTAACTGTCTGGCCCGCAATATTGTAGGAACGGCATGCCCTTGTCACTGGGATATTTAAAATATCCACAGTGCTCACTTTTTCCAAATGATTCTAGTAATTGCCTAGAAATATCTTTCTCTTACCTGTTATTTATCAATTTTTCCCAGTATTTTTATATGGAAAAAAAATTGCATTGAAGACACTTAGTATGCACTTGATAAGAGGAATTTGGTTTAATGATGGTTGGTGATTATTTTTTATACTGTACATGCCAAAGCTTTACTACTGTGGAAAGACAACTGTTTAATAAAAGATTTACATTCCACAACTAGATCGTCATGGCTTCTTTTTAATATAAAGACATTTGGGGAGAAATCATCCTTATGGAGGTTCTTTTTCTTCTCAATTCAGCAAACGTTGGAAAGCCTCTTGTGTTCTGCTAATACTTGGTGATTTCAGTACAAGAATTTCTGAATCACCATAAAAACATAGATTCATTCTTGTCGTTTCATCTGTTCAATAATGGAGATCGTTTTTTATTTTCTGCTTTACCAGATTTAAGTGGACGCAAATATTCATTTAACTTTCTAGCTAGTTCTTCAGAAGTCAAGTCCAAACAGCCTTTAGTTGCGCTTTTCAATCATAATTCTTCCCTCCCCAGAGATTACCTGCAAGGGGAACGAAAAGGGTTAAAACTACTTGAATGGTATAGCATAGAGGAGTTTGGTCCTAGGGAACCCCACGGTATAATGACCTCAATCCAACTTGTCTACATTCGGGTCAGCCGACAGTTTTAGGGTCCCCCAGCTGAACAAAGTTTGCTTACTCTTGGTCTGCAAAGGCCATTTTCTTTAACTTTGGGGAACCAACAAAACTTTGAGATTAAATCTGGCACTCAGAATAACAGTGGCACTGGAAAGAGCTGACTATTAATTAGTAAAATATTAATAACTCATAAAATCTACAACATGAAAAATACATTTTAGAAGCTGTTATGTAATGTAGAAAAATATTTCAATAAATAACCCAGCAATGAATATTAAGACTAAATACAGAAAGAGATTTCCTCAGGTTTATTTGTTTGAAAAAACAATGAATTTACATTTGAGTTGATTTACAGTTCAATGCCTTGCTGGTTAGCATCTCATTTGGGGTAGGTTTTATAGTCTAACTTGATAAGGACTATAGCTCAGATGAGCTTTCCATGGCAGGACACAGACCCAGACCCTAGACTTCTCTTTAACATCACTAATCTTTCAGCTTTATCAGGCCAGTACTTACCAAGATAAGTGCCCTGTATATGTGGGGGGGAAATCACAGAAAGTATAGATCATGGTAACATGAAATGACTCACGTGGGGACTCATGGCTCAGTGGAGAATGTGACTCAGTGCAAATCCACCCACTGCGATGGGCAGTCCCACTGAAGACACATGTCTGAGAAAGGCTGGTCCTGCCATCCTTCCTGTGTGACGATATGGACCTCAGCTCCATCTTGTCTTAGGTTCTTTGTATTTGAAAACAAGGAAAGAGCAGCTTTGGATTGAGACTGTGCTTCCAACCCTTACCTAACTACAAACCTAAGAGTATTTCCCACACAGTCAGTGTAAGTAAATCCTGTTGGACTGTATTAGAAGGACAGCAAGCCCTTTAGACAACTTACACACTGCAATGTAAAAACTGAAGGCTCCACATATAAAAGTACTACTTTTTCCAGAACGCCTGCTAGATTCTCAAAAGCAATATATTAAATTTACAAACTGAGCTATTTCAAAAGTGAGTCAGTAACTACATTTAAATAATCAGAACAGATGAAACAATTTTCTATTTATAGAAAATTTACATGCACTAGCTTATTTATTATTTTTTAAAAATATTTTTTCTTTATTGATTTTTAGAGAGAGAGGAAGGGAGAGTGAGAGGGATAGAAACATTGATGAGAGAGAACATTGGTCACTTCCTGCATGCATGCCCTCACTGGGGATCAGGCCCACAACCTGGGCATGTGTCCTGATCAGGAATCAACTAGGGACCTCCTGGTGCATGGGTCGACCCTCAACCACTGAGCCACACCGGCCAGGCTAGCTTATTTTTTAAAAGTTATAATGAAGGTAGAACAGAAATTATCACTGTTGTAATGTGTCCACGAGATAACCAGAGACGCACAGCCGAATTGTAAAGGAGCACTTCATTACACCAGAGGGCTGGGGGGGGGGGGGGGGGGTACAGCTTCCCCAGATCCTCAGCCACAATTCTTGCTCTTCTGATTTTAAAAACAGAAGCCCCATCCCCCTTTTGCCCCCCCCCCCTCTGGGGACATAGTGTGAAGTCAAAAGGGCTCACAAGTACCTGCAAATACTGGAAACTGCAACTGCAAATGTCTCCCAACATGTGGGGCAATTATAACCTTAGGCAAAATTCCTTTACTTCTAGGGGTAATTAACCTATTATTGGAAAAATATCAAGGAAGGTCCATTGATGATAAAAATGGAGTCATTTAGTTGCCTTAGCCAAGTGGCCTACATAAGAATGGAATCTAGTCGCCTTAGCCTCGGGCCCAGATCAATCACTGTCATCTCAAATTTCAGTAAACTGAGGATCAGGAAGATTAAATGACTCACCTAAGACAACACAGCCAGGAAAACACAGACTTGAGAATCTAATTGAGGGCTCATGATTTTAGAATTGATCTCCAGTGACTTCTGGAACCCAGGGATGATTCTCTAGCCGAAATAGTCAGGTGCATTGTCCTCATGCCTTTCCTAGCTGATGACAAGCCCTGGTAGCATGGTGCCTTCAGACCACTGCCTACTGCCTGGCCCACCTCTATGCACACTAGTATTCAAAGGGATGGTTAATTCTATGTGTCTTGACTCCAAATTAAATAAAGTGACCTTTTATGTTTGGCATCATGGTGCAAGAATGGTAAAACTTTCTTTTTTACGATTTCTCAGCAAAACTTTATTTAAACATGAGAACACAGTTTTCCCATATCTTTTCGTTTCTGCTGACTCATGTTACTGCTTCCCCTGAAAATTGTCTTAAGCAAACTAGACTGAGAAGACATGATTAGAAGACTGGTCAGGATTTATGCAAGAAATTGCCGATTTGCCAATTCAAGAAAAATCAGGGAAAGCTAATATATCAGACTTTAAAAAGAAAAATCATAGTTTGGAAGCTTTATCTTGCCTTGTTGCATTTGCTTTGTAATGAAATTTACCGTTGTGTATTTCTATTGTTTTCAGCTCTCATGACCTAAGTGAATTATGCAAATTAGCCTATATAGTAATATTATTATCAGCCGATAAGGCACACTTTCTATGGAGGTGAATAAAGAAATGATCAGGTAGAAATCAGAAGTACACAAGATGACTTTTTTATTTAATTATATTTCCATTGAATGTTCTATTCCATTTCTAGTCGTCCAAAACTCATTAAAATGATTAAGAAATCACATCAACACATTTAAGTGCCGAAATTGTTCCCATTCAGTCAATTCCCATTACTGTGGTAGGGAAAGTGTCAGGCTACAATGAAAAAAATCCCATTTTCAGGACATATATTTCAGCCATTAAAAAAAAAGGAAAAGACCACTCTTGGACGTCTGTTTGGCAACACTTACAGATTATCATAAAGGCTAATGAGATGACCTTGCACTGCCCCAGGATTTCTAGGCTGGCAATGTTTTTTTTTTTTCTCTTTATTGATTTTAGAGAGAGAGAAAGGGAGAGAGGGAGCAAGAGATAGAAACATCAATGAGAGAGAACATCGATTGGCCGCCTCCTGCATGCCCCCCACTGGGGATTGGGCCCACAACCTGGGCATGTGTCCTGATCGGGAATCGAACCAATGACCTCTTGGTGCATGGGCTGACGCTCAACCACTGAGCCACACCAGCCAGGCTGGCAATGTTCTTTCTAGAGAGTATGTGGTACTCATGTTTGAGCTACGAGTTATCATCACAGCCACATGATCCCACTCCATATCCTCCTTGACAGGTTCCACTTGAATTGTAAACAAAAATCTATATAAATGACAAAGGAAGAGAATATTGTAAGTGATAAAGGAGCAAGAGAATCAATGCACAAAATGGGAAACTCTTTTTTAATAACAATCCTCAGTAGAGCCAGGTAGAAGACATTAAAGCGTGTTTTACATTTCTTTGAATTCCTGTTTAGTCTTTAGAGACATATAGATTTTAACAATCCTGGGAGGCAAGTTCATCTCTAAAATAGCACTTGTGTGGAGCCCCCAAAGACGTGCAATTAGCACTGTTTGGAGACTGTGGAAGGCGGTGGTCAGCACCCTGCACCTCTGGGGCTGGAAGCACCTGTCCTGCAGGCTGTCCACCTCAGCAGGCTCCCCCTTAGCCTTCTCTTCCTGCATCACGGTGGTACTCTGGAACTGGCCCAAGGGAACATTGCCTCTGCCAGGAGACCGCTGGACAGGACTCAATAAAACCTTCTGACATGTATAATTCAGCACTAGTTGTAAGATGCAGACCAAACGCTGAAAAGCTATACAGTATTTGACTGAAAAACATGCCACTTGGGTGGAGACACTGGAACCTCCTACATTGCTGGTGGAAATATAAAAGGGTACAGTTGCTGTGGAAACCAGTGTGGTGGTTCTTCAGAACGTTAACCACAGGATTGCCGTAGGGCCCTGCAATGCCACTCCTAGGTATACACCCAGAACTGAAAACATATGTTCACACAAAAACATGCACAAAAATATTCATAGCACCATTATTCCTAACAGCCAAAACGTGGAAACAACCCACATGTCCCTCAACGGATGAATGAGGAAACAATGTGCTCTATCCACACAATGGAATATTACTTGACCATACAAAGTACTCATACATTCCACACCATGAACCTTGAAAACATTATGGCAAGTGTAACAAGTAAGGCGCAAAAGGCCACATATCATGATTCCATGTATATGCAACGCCCAGGATAGGCAAAGCAATAGATACAGAAAGTAGATGAACAGTACCAGGGACTGGGGGCATGGGAGGAATAGAGAGTAACTGCTGGTGGGGATCCAGCTTCTTTTGGGGAAGATGAAAATGCTCTGGAACTAGGTAGTGGTAATGGCAGGACAACTTTGTGAATGTACTTAAAATCACTGAGCTGTACACTTTAAAATGGTTAAAATAGTAAATGTTATGTTTCATAAATTTTATTTTAAGACAAAAACAAAAAAAAACAAAACACTTTAGTTCCAGACAGTCTTCATACGTCCTTTTGTGTATTGGTAAGAAGTGGAGGGGGTAAAACAGAGTCAGTGATGGGCTGAAGGAACTCAGAAACTGTTTGGCTACCTATTTGGAAACTGAAATAAAATCTTCCATAAATATACACTTACTACTTTTTTATGGTGATTTCCATACATTAATATTATCCTCCATTACCTTCCATGCCCTCATATACACATAAACATTACGAAAATAACCAGCAATTTTTTTTTCTTTATTGGTTTTAGAGAGAGAGGAAGGGAGAGGGAGAGATAGAAACATCGATGAGACAGAATGACTGGCCGCCTCCTGCATGCCCCCCATTGGGGATCTGGCCCACAACTTGGGCATGTGCCCTGACCAGGAATCGAACCGGCGATGGGTGCTTGGGTTGACGCTCAACCACTGAGCCACACCGGCTGGGCATCCAACATTTTTTATGAACAGTATCTGTCATGACCCAGGTGGTGTTCTAAGTGCTTGTATGTAGGTCATCTCATTTACTCCTCAGAGAAACCTTAAGAGGTGGTGGGTACTGTTAGTACCATTACTTCACAAATAGAGTTAGCAGCGGAGCTGGGACTTGAACCTGATCAACTACCTCCAGGGCAGCTATTCTGCTTCTCCAGGAGCAAATCTGCCCTCATTTTATAGATGAAAAGCAAATTTCCAGAGGTTAAGGTGTAAACCCAAGATAGTGATTATCTTCAAAGGCTCAAGGCAGTTTCCTGGAGGGTACGATGGGGACACCATCTAGAACAGGCGTGAGGGAAAGGGGGCGACTGATGGCAAAATTACTTTTCTTGACCTGGTTGGTGGTGACATAGGTGTCTGTTCCTTAAACTGTAGCTGTGTTATGCACTCTCTGTGGGCATGACTTACTGCAGTTTTTTTTTCTTTTTTCTTTTTTGGTACATGCCCCTAGCAGGAACCGAACCCGGGACTCTCTGGTCCGCAGGCCAACGCTCCAACCGCTGAGCCAAACCGGCCAGGGCGACTTACTGCAGTTTATTGTGCCTGGGAGACCACACTGCAGTTTCTACAAGAGGAGAGAGAAACTCAGGGGATACTGCAAGAGATACGTGAAGTAAAGGGTTAACAGAAACATTGTCTTTAAAAAAAAAATAGCTAAGAGGCAACGTATCTCTCTAAGGCAGAACTGAAAGTCTAGGATTCACTATGGGGGTTTTGGGGGATGGGGGTGGAAAAACCTTGTGAAAGTGGGCACAAGTTCTTAATCAGGAGGAAAATATAGCTATCAATTCAACTTTCAAATCCAGATATATCAATAATTGACAATATAAAGGAACTGAACGTCTTCTATGACCTACCCTCAGCGGTTACAGATCCTTTCACATTACTGCATTGGTCACGCCACACAAGCCAGCCTTGGTTCAATGTGGGAGGACACTACACACAAGGGCTGACTACATTAGTCAATATATTAATGACCAGAAGGATGACGGTAAAAAAAAACTGCAGGCTTTTTTTTTTTTTTTTAATTGAGTTTGAGAGAGAGAGGAATGGAGGGAGAGATAGAAACATCAATGAGAGAGAACATCGACTGGTCGCCTCCTGCATGCCCCCCGACTGGGGATTTGGCCCACAACCTGGGCATGTGCCATGACCGGGCAAAACTGCAGACATTTTAATTCAGGGAGGAGGTAGGTTCAAGATATGGGAAGAGGGTGGGACTCATCTATTAAGGAGAAGGATGACACGTTTTAGTTGGTCTCAGGTGTGATGGAGATGAACAGTCAGGACCACACAGGCAGGGAGTTGGTGCACGATTGTGTCCTGATGCAGGGAGGCACCGCCCTCCCACTGTGCCCTTCCTTTCCGTGGGAAGCCCCTAAGGGAAGTACTGATCTATTTCTGGACATTAAACAGTAATTATATTTTTGATGCAGCTGCAGAGGGGACCATCAAGGGCTTGCTAAAATTATGGGAAACATTTCACTTCTCACAGAGGGAAAAATATGCACTAGCATTATCCGTATATGGGGTAATCTTACTAATCTTACGTATATGGGGTAAACCTTACTAATCTCCTGTAAGGTTTTGGTTCACAGGACACAACCTACTGCTTGTTTAGAAGGCAGAAAACCATGCTTTTTAGAACTGTGATGAACAGAAACTCTGCATGAGTAGAATGCCCCGAGATTTCTCAGGGCTGCTGTTTCTCTGCTCCCATGATGGGCTTAAGAGTTTCTCACAAGCAATGTTTTGGAAGGAGCTGAGCTCCAGGAGGTCGAGACACTCCTGTATTACTTTCTCTTTCTTTTCCTTTTTTAATCCTCACCCAAGGATATGGTTTTATTGATTTTAGAGGGAAATGGAGAGAGAGAGAGAGAGAAACAACAAGGTGAGAAACATACATCGGTCGTATGGTTGTACGCACCCTGACTGGGGATCAAACCCGCACCTTTTTTTCCCCTTTTTTCTTTTTTTGACATCCGTCTCCCCCTCCCCCGCCTCCACCTTCACCGAATTGTTGTCTGTGTCCACTGGTTATGCAAATAAGTTCTTTGGTTTTTCTCTTCCCAGCCCCCCACCTCCCTTCCCTCTGAGGTTAGTCAATCTGTTCCCTACTTCCATGTTTTTGGGGTTTTTTTGTGTGAACCCACAACCTTTTGGTGTACAGGATGATGCTCCAACTAACTGAGCCACCCGGCCAGGGCTCCTGTATTTCTTACACATAAATATCTGTGTGTAATATTTATCATGCTCAAGAGCTTATAGCTTTAGGACAGATGAAATACAACTACAGACACCATGGATCTGAGATCATTATTCAGATTTCATGTTTTATTTTTTTTAAGTATTTTCAAAATCCCCCCCATGATTTTGCGCCCACATAAGCGAACCTTACAGCAGCATGTGGTTAAATCAGTGATGAAAGAGCCGCAGACTCGTGTGAGCGAGGACGATTCCCAGCTCATCGCAGGCCTCAATCACGACTTTGTCAGCAGCAGACCCGGACGGAGCTGCAATATATGCCACGCCACTCTGAGGGGGAAACGGATACTGATGTTCAAAGCGCAACTGCATGTTAAAACGCACCAAAATCAAAATCTGCACCACAAACGCATAGCTAAGAACGATTCGCATTGCAGACTGATTCACTCAGACAAAAGGCAAAAATAACAGGATCCGAGTTACCCGAGCAGCTAACGGAGAAGTCAGAACAGTTCCCTAACTGTCAATGACACAGCACATCGCCGCAGCCTGAATGCATAACTCATGGGAATTAAAACCAGAAGCAGGATTTCGGAAAGTTTCCATGTGGAGATCAATTCCCTGCAAATGCGCACCCATCCCACACTTACCCTCTTAGCTCTGTCTACGTTATCCCTGAAAGGAAAGAAGGCGTCAGAGCTGACAGAAACGTCACTCAGCTTGTCGACCCATTCCTTCTTCTCTGCCTCGGTTAGTAATTCAGGGACTTCCTCAAACAGCGCCTTCCACTTCACGAAATCTTCACCCTGTGAGTGGGGGAAGAGGGAGGAAGGTTTGGACACCACCTCTAGGACTATCTGATGCGAGAATGCCAAAGAGCACGTGGGCATTTTTCCTAATAATTCTTAATGATAAATAGTGACACTTACACTCAAGGTCATATTTCTAGAATCTCTAGCTTCTTAAAAAGTGCTTTTAACATATCTTTAAGGAAGGAGAGTGATTCTAAGTGTAGTAAATAAAGACTATACCATTTACTTTGTACATGGGTTTATTCCAAATATATTTTGTTCTCCAATCTCTGCCCAAGTTAAATCTACTACTTTATACCCCTGTATCAAAGCAAGAAAGGAAACAGATAAGGGACTTTCTAAGACTACATTTATACAATTAGCCTCATGTATATAGACAGTCTTACTGACAAATCAAAACACAATTCATAATATTCATATTTTAGGAAGGTGCTTCCATTTTGGGTGATTTTTTTTTGGCTTCGACAACACTCATTTATTCCTGTTCACATATAAAGCCTCTTCCAGGAAAATGAGCAGGCTTTTGCTTGGTAACGTCAAACAGAAAGATACAAGAGTAAAGTAAAAAGGCAGAGCTGTTTCAAGTGCTCGGCTCCGAGGCATCCCCAGCCTCCGCCTTCCACACCCACCATGCCACAGGTCCCGCCCTGAGTGACAGCTCAGTGCAGTGGACTCACCCTCAGAAAAGCCCCGAGTACAGGGCCTTTATCTCGTTTCCCACTCAGTATTTCTTAAACACTTGCAAATATCCAGAAACTGGGCTCAACCCTATTGTGTTGTCAGGCTCTCTGATACTGCAATTTTAATGTTCCCAAACACATTCTTCGGAACAGAAGATACTAACAAACACGACCGGTAACAAAAATGTACTGGGTTGTGAACGGTGCTGGGAGAACAGACGGGTGGAGCAGAGAGCACCGGGTGCTGCCGTCAGATGATTGTATGCAATGCTTCTAATCCACAGGGGAAACACAAACACAAAACTAAATCAAAGGTTATAATTTAAAAAGACAGAGAAAATTTGTGGTGTCAGAAAGGGATGAAGAAAGTTAAGTGAGACAGAAGATAATGGGGAACTGGTAACACATTTAGATTAAGGATTTTAGACAATACAGAATTTTTAAAAAATAGCATTTAGTATTAGGGTGAGCATACTAGTACACTCCACTCATAACCCGATAACAAGCCTTTTACCTCGCCGATGGTTCCAGTAACATACTGATCGATGGCGTTGGAGATTTCCGCTCTCTTGACTCCGGTTTGGAACTTCATGGAGAGCACCCGAGGGTGATGTCTAAGCCACCAGAAGTTCGCCTTATCTCCCGCCAGGCGGGTGCAGTGGATCCGAGACTGCTGTCCTGCTCCAATGCCAATAACCTAAGAACACGGACACGGAAATGAATGCCTCTTCCCAGCACACATCTGCCTCACAGGACCCACCTGTTTATTTTATGGAAGGAAAAAACAGGCCAAAATAAGAGAAATGCAAACACTTTTAATACTTTTTAAGTTATTAAAAGGTGAGGGTAAGAGGTTTATGACTACTATCTATACATTTTACCTCTTAACATTCTGCAACCTTCTACAACTCCTGGACATCAGTACTGAAGCATGGTCTCACTGGAACTTATTAGAACCTGAGGAGACCAGTAGCCACAGTCTCCCAGGTTTCTATTATCAGAGATTAGCAATCTTTTAACAGTTGGCAATCACTAAAATTCCAAATTTGAGAGGGTCTTCCAGGGTGCACACTAATTAATCCCCCCCCCCCAACTTCTGAGCCAAACAAATGCCAAGAGCAGAGCTCAAGGCACTGAGAAGAAAGGGCCCCTATGCTGCTGCAGTGATGACAGAACCAGGTTCCCCCTACAGGTACAAGCCTGGTGATGAGCTAGCCTGGGCCCATGTTCCATGGCTCGCAGCACCAGCAAAGAAGTCAAATGGGTTGCTTGTAACATCAGGTAGTAAAATTCTCGCTAACTTAATTGCAGTAGTGGTCACACAACCATAGAGTTTAGGTTGAGCAACGTCCCATGCACCGAAAGGTTGCCGGTTCAGTTCCTGATCAGGGCACATGCCTGGGTTGGGGGCTCCATTCCCAGTAGGGGGATGTGCAGGAGGCACCTGATTAATGTTTTGCTCTCACATCAATGTTTCTCTCTCTCTCTCTAAAAATCAATAAAAATATTTTTTAAAAAACTGGTCAAAAAATATACGTAAAAATACTCTACAAGCTATAAAAATATGGGCTGGTGGGTGGCATCATAATTCTTTACTACCTCTTCTACCAAGGGGGAGGGGGTGGTGAATAAAGCAGTTTTGTAGCAGCCATTCAAGTCCCACTAATCCAAAATGCGCCAACCCATTCTAGGCAAGAAGCAATATGACTAATTTTAATACTTAGTTCCAAAGACACTTTGTAATATTAGCTTGAATAGTCCACCAACTTACTCAGGAAATACTAACAAACCCAGGAGGCAGATGGATTTTTGAACATCATTCTGTAAACTGACAGCCCCCTCAGGCGTGTCACGGCTCAGTTACCTGACCGTGCTTGGCATAGCACACGGAGTTGGACTGGGTGTACTTCACAGCAACGGTGGCCACAATGAGGTCCCTGAGCGCGGCTTCCGGCAACTGAGCAAACACAGAATGGTGAATGGCACCCGGCCTTTTAAATTTCTTTTAACTTTAAACATCTTATACGGCATTGATTGTAATAGACTTACAGTTAGTTATCTCTCTCAAACGACTGAGTGAAATTAACTATTCATGCTCAGCGGTCGTGTGTTTTACTGAAAAGATCACTATCGACCATATTTTCCCAGTGCGTCACAGATTCAAACTGATGCCTTTGCAACACCTTTGGCTCAGCCTGTTTACATATATCACACAAGAGAAGACCAGTCCTTACAAAGACTGAACCCAAATTCAAATCAGCTCCATTCCTGCCGGAATAAAGATGATCTGCTTCCACGTGATCTGCCTGTAAGAAGTGTAAGTCAACTCTCTGAAGAAAAACAAAATGCCATCCAGAACCTCAAAATAGCTCTATAGTTTTATCACAAGCAATGGCCAGCCGTCAATCAAAAATACCAGGCACACTGGCAGACAAGACCAGAAAACAATGGAGTGACATATCTGAAATACTGAAAAAAGTAGAGCCAACATTAGACCCAGCAAAAATATCCTTCAAAACTGGAGGCCCAGTGCAGAGATTTCAGGCAACATTTACCAGCTCATCCATTTCCTTATTGTGTAACCTTGGGCAAACTTCTTAACTGTCCATGTCACAATTTGTGACCTTTACAATAGAGATGATAGTAGTCCCCTCCCACAATTACATATTAAATGATATAGTATGTAATTACAAAAAAAAAAAAATCACATTATCCTAGGAGTATGTCCTTCCTAAAAGACGACAAAGAGCACAAGAGTAAAAACTTGTCTACACAAAAACACTGATCACAGCGCTGAAAAGGAAAACCACCTACATATCCACCATAGTATGTCTGCACATGAATTGCTCTGAGGACTTTCAGATGAAGACATGGATATGTTTACTGACACAGAAACACACTTGTAGCTTAGTGCATGAAAAAAGGCAAGTTACAGAACAGAATTATAAAAGATACAATTCCATTAATATATATAAATGAAGATAAATCTCTCTATGTCCGTACATACTTACAGAACCTTCTAATACAGTCTTGTATTCATTTTTTAAGCTCTCAAGCTTACTTGATAACTCAAAGACACACTAGCCATTTGACTATCAACCAGATTTAAATATGGGCCTTAATGAATGCATAAGCTTATAAATATTAAAAACAGATCTACAGAATTACTAACATTCAGTTCAGATATTTTCAAACTTACATCTTTATTCTTGGTAACAACATTGCTAAATAATGACCTGTTGATGACACCATTATTTCTCTTCTGGCTTAAACGAAGACCAAAGAGAGTTCGAACTTCATTTTCATCTGGATTATAAGACTGGTCCATCTACAATACAAATGTAAAGAGTTAAAAGTAATATACCTACATCCCTCAAAATTTTTCATTTAATTTATATTCAAAGGATTTGTTTGTAAGCAAGGTTATATGCCCCTTTTTCTAATTTAAGCATACATAAGACCATTTCAGTATGCATATAAAAGAAAGGCCAGCCCCGGCCGGTTTGGCTCAGCGGTTAGAGTGTCGGCCCGTGGACCAGAGAGTCCTGGGTTCGGTTCCCACTAGGGGCACATACCTCGGCTGTGGTTTGTCCCCGGCCCCAGCTGGGGTTGCGTGGGTGACAACCAGTCGATGTGCAGGAGGCAACCAATAAATGTGTCTCTCTCACATCACTGTTTCTCTCTCTTTCTCCCTTCCTCACAATCTATCTGAAGATAAGTGGAAAAATATTCTTGGTGAGAATTAAAAAAAAACAAACCAGTCAGGTGCTGAAGAGGTCACGATGACGAGTTCAGGGTTTGGGAATCATTCTCCATGTTGCTACATGTAACCACTAATAGCCATGTGTACTTATTACTCTTAATTAACAACAGAAGACACGATGAAGGACAGAGTGGTAGCTAACTGAATGGCTGAATTTGTTGTCAAGTAGCTTAGGAAAATAAAGCATGTGTCCTTAGTGGTATTTTTTTCTTTCTTCCTTAAAAAGCTAACATGGAATCTATGGTGAACTATACATTTACTGGTATCTTACAAGGTAAGATAAGTACTTAAGTTCTATTATATGGAGCTGAGATTCTACAGATTTTCTGACGTTGTTTTCTTTCTTTTCTTTTTAATCCTCACCCAAGGATATTTTTACATTTATCTTCAGACAGAGTGGGAGGGAGAGAGAGAGAGAAACATTGATGCGAGAGAGATACATCGATTGGTTGCCTCCCGCATGACTCCAACTGGGGCCGGGGACGAACCATAACCGAGGTACGTGCTCTTGGCCGGACTCGAACCCAGGGCTCTGTGGTCCACAGGCTGACGCTCTAACCACTGAGTCAAACTGGCCAGGGCCAGATTTTCTAACATTAATACTTTCTTTAAAACAGCATTATAGCCCTGGCCGGTTTGGCTCAGCGGTTGGAGCGTCAGCCTGCGGTCCAGAGAGACCCAGGTTCGGTTCCCACTAGGGGCACGTACCTAGGTTGCAGTTTGTCCCCGGCCCTGGTTGGTCGTGCGGGAGGCAGCCACTCGATGTGTCCCTTTCACGTCGATGTTTCTCTCTCTCTCTCTCTCTCTCTCTCTCTTCCCCTCTCTCCCTCCTACTCTATCTGAACAAAAAAAAAAAAAAAAGAAATAGGGAACCTGTCCAGCCGGTGTGGCTCAGTGGTTAAGCACTGATCCATGCACCAAGAGGTTACCGGTTTGATTCCTGGTCAGGGCACATGCAGGAGGCAGCCAATCAATATTCTCTCTCATCGATGTTTCTATTTCTCTCTCCCTCTCCCTTCCACTCTCTCTCTCTAAAAATCAATAAAGAAAAAAAATGAAATAGGGAACCTTACATATTCTCATTAAGACAAAATTTGTTGTACAATTTCTAAGAAAAGAAGTATCAAAATTACGACCCTGTCATAATCTCTCTCCTAGGGCTCTTCCCCCGGTTACTCATTGCAGGGATTGAGTAGTAGCAGCAGAAAGATGGGTGACCATCTAGATAAATTACACAGACATGGGACAGAATCCCAAGATGGTGAAGCATTTTGTGTATTTTTGTGAGTGAGGGGGAAAAAAAAGAAAGAAAAAAAGGCACATATTTGCTAAATATGTATTTCAGGAAAAATAAACAAGAAATTTTAAACATTAGGTACTTCTAATAAAGGTAACCATGGCAGAAGGGAAGGATGGGAAGACTTTTCTTCAAATGACCTCTCATACCTTTTGAATAGAAAACCATGTAAATACACTAAATATTAAAAAAGAACATTTTATAAAACTACAATGAGGTATCACCTCACACCTGTCAGAATGGCCGCCATCAACAAATCATCAAACAAGTGTTGGCGAGGGTGTGGAGAAAAGGGGACTCTAGTACACTGCTGGTGGGAATGCAGACTGGTGCAGCCACTGTGGAAAACACTATGGTGTTACCTCAAAAAATTAAAAATTGAATTGCCATTTGACCCAGTGATCCCACTTCTAGGAATATACCCTAAGAAGCCTGAAACACCAATCATAAAGAAAATATGTACCCCTATGTTCATAGCAGCACTATTTACAATAGCTAAGATCTGGAAACAGCCCAAGTGTCCATCAGTAGACGAATGGATAAAAAAGCTGTGGTACATATACACAATGGAATACTATGCAGCTGTAAGAAAGAAAGATTTCTTATCCTTTGAGACGACATGGAGGGACCTGGAGAGTATTATCCTAAGCAAAACAAGCCAAGCAGAGAAAGACAAATATCACATGATCTCACTTATTTATGGAATATAATGAACATAACAGTCTGATGAACAGGGTAGACCCAGAGATGTGGAAGTAGGGTACAGACTGACAACCCTCAGAGGAGGGGGTGGGGGGGGGAGGGAAGAGATAAACCACAGAACTTATATGCATGTACACATAACCGATGGACATGGACAACAAAGCTGGGGACGGGGCGGGGGGGGATGGGGAGGAGGGTGTCAATGGGGAAAAAGGGAGAAATATCTGTAACAAAAATAAATTAATAAAAAAAAATAAAAACTTTAAAAAAAATTTGCAGGATTAAGGATAAAGAAATGGCAGCAAAGAGTGTCAGTAAAAAGAAAAGATTAAATGTGGGGGAAAAGAAACACAAAATAAAAGAGCAAATTACTGTTTCAGATACAAAATTCACTAACCTGAAGAACACAGTAGTTGCCATTTTTCTTTTTAGAAAGTATTTTCAAAGCTTCTTCTTCATATCCTGGGGCAACAATACCATCAGATACCTATAAATAAATATTTTGTTTTAAGAAATTATAGAACACCTCTTTAAAAATCTAGAGACAATTATTTATATCAAATAATGCAGCTACATTTTCTGGTTTCTGCCTCCAACAGGTCATGCTAATGCAGCAGGTCCTGAAATAACACCATGTTGTTGATGAGATGCCAGAAGAACGTAAACTCTTCGTTTATATCAATTAATTGGTTTCATTATACATCGTTTTCCTTATTGTACCATCTTGGGAAAGATAAGCCTATGTTAGAATACAACTTTCTATAGCTGAACTCATCTCATGTGCTGTCCTTTCAAAGTTTTTGGTTGTTCATTTCCGTTTTAACTAACAAATATGATCGATTTGCTCTGATAATTTAGGAAGAATAGTGGCTCTTCCTATTCTGTTCACAGGGCAGTAGTCTGCCCTAGAGGGAGCAGGTTCTGGTTGGGGACGACAGTGGTCATGGAAGAATCCCCAGAGCAACTAAACACTGTCAAGCCACACGCCCCTTCAACCTTCCTTTCTACCTCCTTTTTGTTTTCTCTCTAACCTGTTTGAGCTATCTTTTTTTTTTTTCCCATCTATCTCTCCACCCCCCCCTTTTCTGGAATGCTTATTTGGCCCTCAGCTGATGAAGACCAGTTTTCCAGAGCAGCTCACCATCTGCCCCAGTATACAGTCTCCTTCACCACAGACTCCTGAAGGTGTACAGGAAAGCTCATTATTACATCACCATCCAAGACGCTACCCTCCACTCTTCAGGAAAAATAACCGGCATTAAGGTAACAACTACTAGAAAATTTAACAATATTAAATATATAAATTAAAACTTTATCTTAGCCAAATATCCATTTGAAACACTAATTAACTAAATCTCAAAATTACAATTCAGTCAAGGACTCATGTTCTACATAAAATATAAACATTCTAAATGATAAACTAATTCATACATGGTATAAATATAAATATTACAGATTACGGTTTCGGTAAACACTGAACAAAGCTTGACACAGTTATGCGTGGATCAGGATACACGAGTGCCCACTAACCTCTCTGGAGATAATTTTGGCAGTAGGGACATCACATATATCAGATAATGCAACAAAGTCACCAAATGAAGACATCCTGTCAGCCCCTGAACACAAAAATTAAAAAGAAGTATTTATCACAAATTAGAAAAAGATAGTGCTTAAAAAAACTCAATGTGATCATAAAAAATTCATTTCTCTAAACCTGTTATTATTTACATAATACTTAAATAACAGACTAACAAGTCATTTAACTGAAATAATCAGTGAGAAAGTATCCTTCAATTCAACCTTCTTGAGCACTCGGCAAACGTTTTCTGTGACTAGTCCAATGTGAATACTTTTGGAGCTGTGTGATCACTCGGTCGCCGGTGTGACCACTGAACTCTGGCAGTAGTTCTGAACCAGCCATTGATACCACATCGACAAAGGGACGTGGCCCTGTTCCAGTCAAACTATTTACAAAAATTAGGTGGCGGCTGGATCCTGTCCATGAACCGTAGCTACTAACCCCTGTTAACTGTATCAGATTTCTCAATAATCTTCTATAAATGTTATAATAACATTCACAGGTTATTAAACTCACAAATTAGGTGTCTGTGAAACATATAATTCTAACCAAATTCAGTTTAGCCAGAATGACCATGCAATTTTAGTCTTATATTAAGCAGTTCAAATGCATTCAACAGCCTAATCTGAAATTACATGCATCAGATTCCAATTATGTTTCCATTTATTACATTAAAATACTAACATACTTTCATAAAGAAATGTATTCCAAGGCACTCATGCAATCATTCAGAAGTATAAATAAAAAAGATAATTTGAAATCTTATAATGAAACAAAGTCATTACTATTTTATTCCACTTAGGATAAAATATTGCCTTTTCTGTTAAAAAACCAAAAAGCCCTGTTATTCTTCTGACCTCTTGCTCGCGCATATGCAGTCGACAGGGGTGTAAGGGTCTTATACATGTCATAGACCATGCACACCTTGGCCTCGTCTTCACTAAGCGGAATTCCAACAGCAGCACCTGACAGAGAAAACCACAAAATAAACCAAAAACCTCAAGTTATTACTTGTCAACTAAATCAAGGCAACATTTTCCTTAACATTGTCTATGCAGCATAATTTCTAGCACCTGTGCCGAATTAAACAAAACCCTGTTTGGCCAGATAACTAAACATCAAAAATACAATTGCAGGGGAGGGTGAGGAGGACAGAATCTCCCTCTCTGGCCTCTGAAGACGGAGCCACGTGTCTGCAGCTGGCACCACGAGGCATGTGTGTGAAGCTAGTTACCATTACTGCCTCTCTCCATCCTGCTTCATACCACACAACACTTTTTTTTCTTCAATTTTTATTAATTTATTTTTGTTACAGATGTTTCTCCTTTTTCCCCCTAGACAACCTCCTCCCCATCCTGCTCCCCTGCCCCAACATTGTTGTCTATGTCCATTGACAACACTTATTTCTTCCCTGTTCACATCGTTTTAATACTGAATAAGCATCTGAGATCTAATTATGTGTTGGACTGTCAACAGATCTGGTAATATAAATAAGTTGTGGAGTTGACTTAAATCTTCGTATTGCAGAATGTTACACAGTGGTGTATATGTATGTAAATACTATCTATGTGTGTGTTATTTCATTATCAGATTTTATCACGTTACTATCCTGAAAGCGTTAACAGACTTAATAATGGTTTCAGACTTCACAGAAAGTCTGTATTCGCACAGGAACTCACCAAGTCTTTTTCAAATTAAAAAGAAGTGCCTTTCAAATAGTTCCAGAGCTCAATGCTTTACCTGCTGGGCTGACGTGCTTGAAAGAGGCAGCAGCTGGAATGCCTAAAGCCTCTCTGAGTTCCTTCACCAGCTGCCAGGCATTCAAAGCATCACACAAGTTTATAAATCCAGGGGCTCCATTTAGAACTACATATAAAAAGTGTACAGACATTACCAACTCGGGTCAATAAGGTCAGCTATATGTACATTTCTTAAAACATGTATCAAAACTGCACAAACACGTTTTAAGTGAAGAGGCAAACAGATCTACACGAACACACATAAGAAGTTGGTAAGAAAAATTTAAACACACACATGCTCAGGCACACACACTCCTGCAGGCCCCAATCCAGCCCATCTAGAAATAAACAAGAGCAGTGCAGGAAGGGAGAGAGAATGACAGCGCTGGAGACGATCAGGGATCCATTTCAGTACAGAGCTAAGATTAGTCAATTATGGCAACTACAGAGACAGTATAAAACAAGTTATAAGCTTTGTTGATTTAAGAAATAATATCACAAACTAAAGTGCCAAGAGCTTTGAGTGGGAGGAGAGGAGGGAAAAATGTATTTTTTCTTCTTTTACACCTGACTCAGTAGGTTCTGACTGAAGTTGAAATGCAGTTGAAAAGAAGGTTACCACTCAGAGCTCTGCATTGCCTGTTTTCTTAACAATGGCAGGATTTCTTAGAAGTTAATACTTCTTATGAATAAACATTTGTAAGTTCAGCACATATAAAAAAATAGTGGGCCATTAAATAAAAACAAACATAAATAATTACATTTCCTTTGTGTTATCTTATATACTAGATGGTTTTAAATGTACAACTTTGCAAAATATTTGCTGAGTACCTACTGCAATGTTAGGCATTGTTCTAGGAACCTGAGATATTATCTATGAATAAAATAGACCCTCCCATCTCCCGCCAAAATCACTGTCTTCATGGAGCTTATGGGAGAGGCAGAGGAGAAACAAAATAGGCAATAAATAGTAAACAATAAGAGAAAATATTAGGTATTTATACAAATGAGCTGAAAACTTGTGTACACAAAAATCTATACTTGAATGTTTTTAGCAGCTTATATATTCATAACTGCCTGAAACCGTCCTTTCATTTTTCATGTCCTTCAACAGGTGAATGGAGAAACCAACTATGGTACATCCATATACGACGGAATAGTATTCAGTGATAAGAAACGAGCTCTCAAGCCACCAGAAGACGCAGAGACACCGGAACTGCATACTGCTAAGTGAAAGAAGCCGGTGTGGAAAGGCGACACAGCGCATGAGTCCAACATTATTTAATATTCTGGAAAGAGCAAAGCTATGAAGACAGTAAAAAGGTCAGTGATTGTAGGGGTGAGAGGAGTGGAACACAGAGAGTTTTTAGGTGGTGAAATTATTCTGGGTGCTATTATCAAGGTGACTACATGACATTAGGCATTTGCCAAAACCCACGGAATATAGAACAAAGAGTAAACCCTAATGTGAACTATGGACCTTCGTTAATAATGATGAACAAATACTGGTTTATCAAGTGTAACTGATGCATCACACAAACGCAGGAAGTTAACGGGGGGAGTGGGGAGGGGATATCTGAGGTCTGGGAACTCTACTTTCTGATACTTCTCTGTAAATCTAACACTGCTCTAAAAGAAATAGTACTTCAAAATAGAAATAGTTCCCTCAGCCAAGTACAAATAGAGAAGTTTTGAAAATAAAAAACTGGGTAACTTAGAGTACATAAAGCATTTTTGCAACATCACCTAAACAGGGAACACATCACTATGAGGAAGAAATATCTAAGATACAATAGTAGATAAATCTGTTCTAAGAAATTCTAGAAGTCAAAATTCATGCAACATGTCAGGTTTCTAATTAACCATTCAATAAATATTTAGGGAACATGACAACCAATATTCTAAGCACTGGGGATACAGCAAGGAACAAACAAGAGGCAATGAACTAAGACAGACAAGGCTTCTGTTCTCGGGAGCTGACACCCTGAAGGGAGAAGACAAAACATGAATATATGCAGCAAGAGTGGTGTGAGGGGCAGCTGCTCTGGTCTGGGTGGTTGGAGAAGGTTGCTCTGAGGGGGTGACATTTAAGGTGAGATCGGAATGACAAACAACTGGGACTATGAAGACCAGAGAGAAGAATTCTGGGTGAAAGGAGCGACTAGTGCAAAGGCCCTGGGGTTGAAGTGGACCAGAGCAGGGCTGTGGAGGAAGTAGACCGGAGGCAACAGGTTTGTCAGGACAGTCCAAGACCTTTAAGTAGGGAGGAGGAAAGCCAATGAATGTTTTTAAGTAAGTGTAACATCTGATTTACAAAGGGAATAAAGAGAGATCAGTTAGATTATTACAGTCTGGGAGACTTCCAGGGTGAGTGGGTGGGGGGGCTCGGGTAGTGTTAGAAAAGAAAATTTGGGGTAGAGTAATAATAGAAGTAGTGGATCCACTAAATGTTAAGGGTAAACAAAAGAGTATTTCAAATTCTCCCGTAACTTCCCACACTGCCCCCCACCGCTCCTCTCCCTGGGCTGGTGACAGGGAGCAAAGAGAAGCAGACTGGAGTGCCTGCGTCTTCCCACCACCATCATCGCCCAGGGTGCTCTGGGCCTGCCTTCTCAGGCTCTCACCCAGCACCAACCCTCCCTCCAGTGCTTGGGCCTTCAAGGTCTTCCCACCCTTCACACCCACAGCGCTCTCCTCTGCCACCTGCACACCCTCTCCCTCTATCAGGGAAAGCAGGACACGCTCTAACAACCCACCTTAAGAACAAAACAGAACAAAAAACTGAAAAACCCTCTTGTAACTACAAACCAGTGGCAAACCTAACTTCTCTGTTCAAAGAATCATCTTTATCACTGTTAACCTCACTTTCCTATTTCGGTCCATGTGAACTGAGCTTCCAGATCCATCATTCTAAGGAAATTGCTTCTCACAAAATTCCAAAACCCAACAGGCACTTTTCTGTTCTCAGCAGCATTCCAACTGCTTGAAACTCTACACCTCTTCCAACCTGGTTTTCCTCCGCTGCTTCCTCCACTGCTTCCCCAAGGCTTGGTCTTGACCTTCTTCTACGAAATCAGGCCGTACTATTCTGTCCTATGTCTTCAAAATATCTGTATGACGAACACATCCCACTCTATCTCCAACTCGACCTCTCTCCAGAAGCCCAGATGATCTCAGTATTTTTTACTCACAAATCCACTTGACATTTCAAATTGATAGGGGAGGGGCACGAAATAGAAACAGAATTAGCTGTTTAATAGCTATTCACTACACTAAAAATAGAAAAGAGATTTTCCCTACAGACCCTGGGAAACTGGAGGACATGTTGCAAGGAGAAAAATAGGACCGTAAAGACAAGGCGGCCTCAAAGCCCAGATGGGTCCATTACTCAGAAAAGAAGATACATTGCAAGTGTAGCTCAAGGACAGGATGGACCTATCTAAAGGGAGACAGCGTTCTGGGGCTGATCTTTACAAGGACAATGATAGAAAACAGACCCTGGGAACTCACGCAGTTTTAGATTTTTCCCCCACCTCTATCCCTTATATAATGGCTGGCTTGAGCCGAGATGTCAGAGCAGTTTCTTTCAGGCTATTAACACCTGTTGCTCTCTCAGGTCGCCAGCCATCTGAATGATAAAAAGCACCACAAAGATTCAACCTCGTCTCTACTCTGGTAGCGATGGGCAGCAGGACCCTTTCGTGTCCAGTTTCAAAACTTCAGGCAGCTCAGCTCTAAGAGGTACACTGTGATTTACTTTATCTTCTGTACGTGAACCACATCTGATACAACACAGAGAAAGACACACACCCAGACACAGCAAACCGCACCACAGAACATTCAGCCTTTACCTGTGATGGGAAGCTTGGGTTTCAGTGTGTACAACTGGGCTGGAGTCTGATGAGGGTTCATGCCGTACCTCAAGGGCATCTGAGACATTCCTTTACTATACTGTTTCCTGAAGTAATCTGAAATTGCTTCATCGTATTGTGCCGTATGGGTGAAAGCCTACGAAAAGCGATACCTTTGTGTAACACGGGCAGCATTTCCCACAGTGGGAACAAAATGGTTTCATTTTAGCATAGAGCCAACTACATCCCCTCACCCTGCACACATGCCTGGGCAGGAAGGACACCAAGGAATACTAAATAGCACAGTGAATAATTCCCTTTAGATCGTTTTAAGGGAATATCTCTCTAATGTTTGGTCTCTTCATTTATAACAAAAGGATAGTAGCTCCAAGCAGAGCCTTGGTGGATGATATGATCTACTGAGGAATAGGTACCATTTGGTTTTGCAAACATTGCACTAGATAAAAGTGCACCCCACCTTCAAGGCCAACTGGCGCCTAGTCTCCAAGGAGGTATCTTTACTGTCAGAGGTCCGCATCTCTGTGGCCACGGCGGCGTAGTCCTCTGGCTCACACACGACGGTCACTCGAGCGTGGTTTTTGGCTGCTGCTCTCAGCAGTGCTACTCCACCTTGCAAAAACAAAATATAATTTGTATTTTCATATCAGTTTAACATCTTTCAAACACAGTCATTGTACATATACTTCTACTTTAATTCTTTTTTTAAAAAATTTTTTTTCCTTTATTGATTTTAGAGAGAGAGGAAGTGAGAAGGAGAGAGAGATAGAAACATCGATGAGAGAGAACATCGATGAGAGAGAACATCGATTGGCCGCCTCCTGCATGCCCCCCACTGGGGATCGGGCTCACAACCTGGGCATGTGCCCTGACCGGGAATCGAACCGGCGACCTCTTTGATGCATGGGTCGATGCTCAACCACTGAGCCACACCAGCTGGACTACTTTAATTCTTGACTTAAACACTAAGGGAAGAAAACAACCCAGATGCATCCCTACACAAAACAACAGCTGTGAAAACACCGATGAATTACAATCCTCCCAGAATCCAGTCTGGGAGCAGTAACTATTGCCTACTCTCTCAATAGTGAATTTCAAAAACAAAATCTTATTTAAAATTTAAATAATCCTCTCCTCTGCCAGTCTTCAAAAAATGGGTTTTTTCCAACTTACCAATATCAATTTGCTCAACAGCCTCTTCAACAGTTACATCTGGAGAAGCCACCGTCTTCACAAAGGGATACAGATTACAAACCACAACCCTAAAAGAAGATGGTACCTGTCATTAAAGCTCGACTTACATGGTTTACAGCTACGTAGGAAAAGTCAGCCAGTTGCTATTAATACACGACCAAAACCCACAAAGATAAAAAATGTAAACAGTGAGCCTGACAGTTAACAATTCTAAAAAGTTATGTTGAAAAGTCAAAACCTCCCCTGTGCTAGAGCTCAGGTAAACAGAGTGGCTTCGGGGCAGGTGCTCACACACTGTGCTGCCTGGGTAAACCTACCTGCTCACGACAGTATCAAGCCACCAAAAGCTTTAAAATATTTTAATAGAAATGTAAAATACAAGGCGACAGAGAATATCCTCATTTTAGAATGTAACCATTCAATTTCAGATTTTATTTCCAACGGATTATATACAGTGCTAAAAAATGATGGATCATTCTAAGGGTAAAATATTTGTTTTGTCTTCAGAGAGGTCATATACAACGATGGTAAAAGGTGAAAAGAATTTTACTTGTAGGTTTATACCCAAGAGAAATGAAAATATCAGTCCACAAAAAAATAAAAAAACTTGTACATGAATGTTCATAGCTGCATTACTCTTAACATCCCCAAAGTAGAAACAATCCAAATGTCCATCAACTAATGAACTGACACACACAATGGATTATTTTATAGCAACAACAAACAAATGAATTATGGATAGTGCTGCTTTTCTCATAATTGATCGGTGATGCTTTCAAGGAAAGAGTTGATCAAAGGAGGAAAATGTAAGAACATAATATAAACTGAATTACTCTAAATTTGAGTTGGAGCTGCCACGGCACAGGAACCACCCCGCACGTCTTTCTCAGCAAAACTTTGCAATGTTAAAATGGAAAATAACCTTAGGACTGGTCCTAAAGCAACACTGTGTCTCCAAGAACTGTTTGCAGAGAAAACAAGAAAGCAGACATTACCACTACTGGACTGATGACTTCCGAATGGAAATTAAAAACATTGTTTAGAATTAGGTGTCACTATGCCAGCTTATTTGCACCAACAGAAAGGCCCTCCTTCTCCTGATGTAATCATTGTTCTCCTTCCCTTTCTCTTAAACACCCTTTGCCTTTGTCTCCTAATCAAAACACTTTTTAGTATTTTCCCAAATCAGTGCTTTCAGAATAGCTATTCTCTTTTTATCTCAAATAAATGCTTGCTGCCTCTCACAAAAACAGAAGTACTGATTTTATAACATGAATGGACCTTGAAAACATGCAAAGCAGTTAATCACAAAGAACCACATATTGTAGGATCCCACTGATATGACGTCCATATAGACAGAAATATACTGATGATTGCCTAGGGCTAGAGGATGTTGAGGGAAATGAAGAATGAATAGTAATGGCTTTTTTTTTTTGAGGGAGGTAATAAATATGTTCTAATATTAACCGTGGTGATGGCTGCATAATTCTTAATACACTAAAAACTACTGAGTTGTATATTTTAAATTGGGAAATCATACGTGATGTGAATTGTATTTGAATAAAACTATTCTATATATTTAAAAGAAACAGTGAGAAACTCTGCAAGTAATTAAGCTGCTTATATGTATGAAAATTTAGGTCATAACTTCCTAAAAAAGCAAAGGTTGTTTTTAGTTTAGGTACACATTTTGGTAACATATACTTGGCAAAACCAAAATACTAACAAGTACAACTTCACACAGAAGGTACTCAATAAATGTTTATAGTCTACAATCACAGAACTAAACCTAATGGTAATCTTTTTTATTTTCCACTGGTTTCGGGAATACACTTAGTGGTTATGCAACCGTAAACTTTAAGTGTTCTCCTCGATAAAAAGGGCACCAGGTTTGGCATACTCTTCTTCACCTTGGTATCTGCATTAAAAATTTAACTTTGGCCCTGGCTGGTTTGGCTCAGCAGTTAAGAGCATTGGCCCATGGACCAAAGAGTCTTGGGTTTGATTCCGTTCAAGGGCATGTACCTAGGTTTCAATTTGTCCCCGCCCTGGTCGTGTGGGAGGCACCAGTCGATGTGTCTCTCTCAATCGATGTTTCCCTCCCTCCCTCTCTCTCTCTCTCTCTCTCTCTCTCTCTCTCTCTCCTTTCCCCTCTTTCCCTCCCTCCCAGTCTATCTGAAGATAAATGCAAAAAAATATCCTCAGGTGAGGATTTAAAAAAAAAAAAAAATTCAATAAAAACATTTTTAAAAAATTCAACTTTGAATTTTTACCTTATAAGATTGAAATCAAGTCTAGCCATGTCAGCATTGTCTTCTGGGATATTACGAGCCAAGATTCCTAATTTAATAAAGTTAAAACGTTAGTTCAAAAAACAAGTCAGAATAAGGTACTTCTTTCCAATATAGTCCCATCAATCAAGTTGAAGTCTCTAATGTAACCTGATTAAGAATACCATAGTTAAAAATAAGATTAGTGGGCATAATTAAAAATTTTTTTTTATCAGTTTCTGATTCCTCTTTTCTTTTTTAAAAAAATGTTATTGAATTTATTGGGGTGACATTGATTAATAAAATTATATAGGTTTCAGGTGTACAATTCTATAATACATGATCTGTATAGTGTATTGTGTTACCACCCCAAGCAAGTCTCTCTCCATCACCATTTATCCCCGCTTTGATTCCCCTTTTCTTAATCAACAAATGTAAAAGGAATTTTCACATAACTGTTGCCAGTTCCATTAATCTATGTGCTCCCATAAGTAAATGGTTTGTCTAATTCTTAGCACAGCCTTTTATTCTGCCAAATTTTACTGTAACTGGTAAGTTAGCAATAGACTTATTTCTCACCATTTTGATTGGTATGCAATTCGTTGTCTCAGATGAATGAACAAAGTAAAGCACTTTGGAAAAGGATTCTTCTGAAAGTCAGTTATATGGTCATGCTTTATGCTAAGTTTGAACTGTTATAAAATCTAAATATTTTCCTTAACCTCAGCAGGAACTATCACTCTAAGTTAATTCTCAGATCAGTACTAATAACAAGCAGAGGAAAACAATCAGAATCCATCATATATAAAACAAACTAGATATTAAACAAGTTCTAACTTGTTTTATGAACTTTTAAGAGCAAATGTGCCCAAATCAATAAAACCCCACAGACTTTTCTTTTGACCCTATGACCTGCACTTTTCCTTGTTTATTCTATAAAGTAATCAACTAAACTATTCCTGGAAACCGCTGATTATTTTAAATTGAAAATGCCCACCACTTACCAGCATGGACCGCAGGATGCAAAGTTTTCACGCGTCCCCCTAACATTTCAGGAAACCCCGTCAGCTCAGAGACATCTCTGAAAATAGATAAACAGAACATTTTGCTCCTCTTTCTACTTAATTGTCATTTACATTTTACGCTATTCCAAAGAATCTTCTAATGTTAAGTCTACTGTTCTCATTTTGAGAGATTTTTCAGAGCCTAAATTTTCACAATTCAGAAATTGAATCATAAGCCATACTAATAAAATATTATAAAAAAAATTCATCTGAGAATTTGGTAGCATATAACAAAAAGCATTAAAAATATCCTTATCTAGCCCGGCCGGTGTGGCTTAGTGGTTGAGCGTCAACCCATGCACCAAGAGGTCGTGGGTTTGATTCCCAGTCAGGGCACATGCCCAGGTTGTGGGCCAAATCCCCAGTTGGGGGCATGCAGGAGGTGGCCAATCGATGTTTCTATCTCTTTCTCCCTCTCCCTTCCTCTCTCTCTAAAATCAAAAATGAAAAAAAAAAAATCCTTATCTCAGAAACAGACTGAGGTAAAAACAAGAATTTAGTTTTATGATTAAATGAGCATAAAGATGGCAAATCAAATATGTGGGGAAATAAAAGATTGTTTGGTAAAGTGGTGCTGGTATTGAAATAACTGGTTAACCTCACCCAAAAATAAATTCTCAATGAATCAAAGGTTTGAGCATTAAAAAAAAAAAAAAAAAACCATAGAAGTACCAAAATTAAATATATGAGGAATATGTTCAAAGTATTAAACAAAAGATTAATAGATCTGTTCATGTAAATGTTAAAAACTTTACAAGGAAGCAAAAAGTAAGCTGGAAAAATAATTGCAAAATATGACAAAAGGTCAACTGAAAAATGTATTTAAATATTGATCCATATCACCAAGCTGACATAAACCCTCTCCCTGGCAGAATTTACAAGCAAATTTAATGACATGGAAAAAAAAAAAGCCCACAATACAGGGTGGGGCAAAAGCAGGTTCATAGTTTTGAGTATGGGAAACAGTTTATCTTGTATTCTTACTTATTAATTATTGTATTCTTTTCCATACGAACAACTGTATGTTAACCAATATGCCCCACCCTGTATGTTAAATGAACAAAAGCAAGAAGCAAAACTATCTTCTACAAAATACCAGCTATGATTATAAAAACACTGGAGGAAATACATGAACATGTTAAAAGAATGATGAGCCATTTTACCACCTTCTCTACAGCTTTCCACACTTTTCAAATTTTCTACAATGAACATAGAGAGCCTTTGTAGTAAAATAATAATAAACATTTTAAAGCAGCAAATTGCACCAACAGAATACAGAATTTCCTGGGTAGATACTCTATTAAGGAGGGCCATTTCCAAATGATTGTGTTTGCCCAAGGACTCGAAGTTTCAACATAAACAGAAAAATTGGTGACATTATGGTTTCCAATCTAAAATTCCCTTTCCTGGAGCCCTGGCCCAGTAGTTCATTTGGTTAGAGCATCTTCCCAATACTCCAAAGTTGCAGGTTCAATCCCTGGTCAGGGCACATACAAGAAGCAACCAGCCCTGGCTGGTTTGGCTCAGCGGTTAGAGCACTGGCCAGTGAACCAAAGGGTCTCGGGTTCGATTCCCAGTCAAGGGCATGTACCTGGGTTGCAGGTTCAATCCACGGTCAGGATTGTGCAGGAGACAACCAATGTGTCTCTCACATCAATGTTTCTCTCTCCCCCCTCTCCTCCCTTCCACTCTATCTAAAAATCCATAGAAAAATATCTTTGGATGAAGATTAACAACAACAACAAAGCAACCAGTGAATGCATAAATAAGTGGAACAACAAATCAATTATTTCTCTCTCAAATCAATCAATAAATATTAAATTTTAAAAAATTGTTTTTAATTGCCTTTCTGCCTTGACCTGTGTGGCTCAGTTGGTTGGGTGTTGTCCCACGCACCAAAAGGCTGCGGGTTCGATTCCTGATCAGGGCACATGCCTGGGTTGCAGGCTCAAACCCGGTTAGGAGCCAATGTTTCGCTCTCACATCCATGTTTCTTGCTCCCTCCTTTCCTTTCTCTCTAAAAAATCAATAAAAATATATTTTTACAAAATTCCCTTTCCCAGAATTTAAAAAATAAGATCCAGTTTCTCCAACTGTGAAGAATTGCTAAAAAGATAAAAGGTAAATCTATATTTAGAATTAAGCACCATTTGGAGTAATTATAAAACTTGCTGAACCTTTATCTTTAAGAATTTCTATGTAACAGCTGTCCTCTTGGGAACAGAAAGCACACTGATACTGTACATACTCACCAACTAAATTCTCATCAGTTTACCTCACAACTCAAGGTTAACTTCCCACCATAAAATCTTGGCTCTTCCTTTTATAGCTGTTAGTTGTGTGACCTTGGGCAAGTTACTTGACTTCTTTGTGCCTCAATTTCCTTATTTATTAAATGGGGATAATACTACCGACACCAAAAAGCTGGTGTAAAGATTACATGAGTTGCCCAGCCGGTGTGGCTCAGTGGCTGAGGGTCGACCCAGGCACCAAGAGGTCACCAGTTCGATTCCTGGTCAGGGCACATGCCCAGGTTGCGGGCCAAATCCCCAGTGGGGGGCATGCCGGAGGCGGCCAATCAATGTTTCTCTCTCTCTCCCTCTCCCTTCCTCTCTCTGAAATCAATAAAGGAAAAAAAAAAAAAGATTACATGAGTAAATATGTATTTAAAAGTGTCATCAGTCTCATTTTAATAGAAAATACATTTACATTCCCAATTTTTTAAAAAAGAACACAATAATGAAGCTAAGTGATGAGTAGATAGAGGTGCAGATCAAACCAGTCTAAAGTAAAGAATGCGTAAATATTTAAACTGGAGGACAGATATGCAACTTGAGTGCTCCTTATACCTCTTCTCTCTGTTTATGTCTGAAATGTTTCCATAATATAAAGTTTGGTGTGGGGGGTGGGGAGGAGGAAAGGGGCTACAGAGAGGACCTTGCTTAATTGGAAGGTTCCAACTATAAAACAACCCAACATGGGACAATGGGAAGAACGCAGTTCAGGTATTGGATCCTCACCACACTACCTTCCATGATTCTTGGGGGTTGTTGTGCAAACCACATCGGTTGTTGTGCAAACCACATCAGAGAGGTGCTGCAAAAAGACTCTGGAACCTATGGAACATTTTTTTAATACAGTAAGGCATTCTTGCCATATGAACTTATCAAATTTAGGGAAGCTGTGCACTGCCCGAATGGGGCAGGATTACAAGGTGAAAAAGGGAATGATCTATCTCTACATGGATTTAGAGGGCAAGGAGCAAAAATTTCCACGTGACAACAAAAGCGGGCAGATCTTTCACTCCTTTTCTAAAAGGTATCTCAGGGATGGAGATGTCCTTCCTCTGACCTCTCACTTCAGTTTATTACAGCTGTCCTATGGCCTTTTTCATTTTCTACATTTTCAGTGGTTTCTCCCTCTCCCACGAAAATGCCAGCTCCTTGATGGAATGAATGGATGATAGATTTGTGACTTCCTATGGTTACCCAGAGATGCTAAGGGAAGACAGGCAGATTTGAAGCTTAGTATGTCAACAGTCTACTACAGAGCCCGTCAAAACAGCTCATGTGAATCCCAAACAACTGCGTTTGTCTTGCAAACAAATAGTCAGCCTAAATTAATCCGTTATAATGGAAGTGGGGGTTGTTGCTTGGAAGTGGGGCTCTGAAATGAGGATACCCCGGTTCCAACCCCAAGCACCCCTCCTTACTTAACTCCGTAAACATGGGCAGAACTTACTAAGTCCTGAGCCTCACTTTCCTCTTCTATAGAGTGGGTCAGCAGTGTAGCGATGTCACAGCACTGTCGCAGGGTAAGTAAGGCGTTTCACTCTCAGTGCCTGGCACACGTTCCCTTCTGGGTAACAAGGGTAACGTGACCACACTACTCTCTGATGGGACTTCACTTAACCAAGTTGAGCCTTACCTGACTGCCAGACCGGCATCCCTGAGAGCTTTTGCAGTCCCTCCAGAAGCGATCAGATTCAAGCCAACAGAAGTGAGGTTTCTGGCAAACTCCACAAGGCCGGCTTTGTCAGAGACACTAAACAAGGCTGAAAGACAAGACATTGTTCCTTCTCAGTCGCTGTACACGACAGTATCTTCTTCAAGGCCTTAGGGTGGGGGGCGTTTTGGGAGGGACAGTCACGGATCTCAAGCCACCATCACCTGGCCCACACTAGCCCGGCCCAGACCGGGGCCTCATTCTGATCGCAGGCAGCCGCACGAGCGCGGCCCGGGGCCTCCAGGCCTGCAGCGCGCCGGGCCCCCGGGCCAGCCCCTGCCGGGGAGAGGGCGCCTCGGGCACGGGCCCCGCCGCGCCGACGGCCGAGCACGCGCGAGGAGCTCACCGAGCTGGCCGGGCGCCATGGCGCACGCTGCGGGGACGGACGAGCCGGGCGGCGGGGCGGACGGGGCGAACGGGGCGCACGGGGTGCGCGGGGTGGAGCGGGCAGGCGCCACGTGCAGGCCGAGGCGGACGGCCGGGAAGACCGCGATCCGGAAGCGGGGCGGGGCGGGGCGGCGGGCACCTGATGGGGCACGTGACCCGGCCCGCTCCAGCCCCGCCCCTCCCCGCCTTGCTCAATCCTGGACCCGACATTGAAGCCTCCAGGCTGGAAGGGCTCCGGCGGAGCTTCCTAGACCCAGAACCTAAACTTCAAGCCTCCCCGCCCCCATCTCCCACTGCGGGCCTCGTTGCCCCCGCCCCCCAGAATGTGGCAGCCCCGGGCCGCCGTTGCCCAGGGCAGCCGGTCCCCAGTAGGGGAAAGCATCTTGGCAATCATCTACCATCCTCCCTTTTTAATAAATCAAAATAAATAAATAAATAAATAAATAAATAAATAAATAAATAAATAAATAAATAAATAAATAAATAAAACGAACACCTAAAGATTAAAGAGTAAGTGTTTGATTCCATAGTTCCCATAGTAGAGGCAAAACAAGTGGACATTCGTTTGAGTTTTTGACTCCACATTATAAAACAGCTTGAAATCTGCGTCTCCTTGCAAATCAGTAAATATTATTTGATTCAAGCCAGAGAAGAAGGATGATTTCATGGGGAAGGCAGAATACCTTTCTTAATTCATTAAAAATAGGAAAAGGAAAACTGAGTATATTTGTTTCTTTTTTTAAATAACACCATTGCCACAAAATAAATATACATATATTGCTGTCTACAGAAATCTTTAAAAATGTTCTTTATTGGAATTACATTACAAATAATACTATTATCTATCTTTTTTGTTCTTCATCTGGGGCTGACAGTTGCAGAAAGGAGTCTATTTTCTCGTTACCATGGAGAAAAAAAGCAGTTCTAGGAAAGTTACCTCACAGGATGGTCTGATCATAAGTTCCTAACTGGAGCCTCTGGGTGGTTGAGCAACGACCCATGCACCAAGAGGTAGCCGGTTGGATTCCTGCTCAGGGCACACGCCCAGGCTGTGAGCCAAATCCCCAGTGGGGGGCATGCAGGAGGCAGCCAATGGATGTTCTCTCTCATTGATGTTTCTGTCTCTCTCTCCCTCTCCCGTTCTCTCTCTCTAAAATCAATTTTAAAATTTTTTCTTTTTTTTTTTTATCCTCACCCAAGGACATTTTTGAATTCATCTTCAGATAGAGCAGGAGGGAGAAAGGGAAGAGGAGAGAGAGAGAAACATCGATGTGAGAGAGACACATCGACCCGTGCCAGGGACAAACTGCAACCAAGGTACATGCCCTTAGCGAGAGCCAAACCCGGGTCTCTCTGGTCCGCGGGCCGATGCTCTAACCGCTGAGCCAAACCGGCCAGGCTAAAAAAAAATTTTCTAACTGGGTAAGTCATGGTGGGTAATCATGCCCCAGTCCTATAAAAGGTTTATTTTTATCTTAAGCAAGCCCTGTCCATTGTTCTCTTTCTTTCTTTCTTTCTTTCTTTCTTTCTTTCTTTCTTTCTTTCTTTCTTTCTTTCTTTCTTTATTGATTGATTTTTGAGAAGAGAGGAAGGGAGAGGGAGATAGAAACATCAATTGGCTGCCTCCTGCATGCCCCCCACTGGGGATTTGGCCCACAACCTGGGCATGTGCCCTGACCAGGAATCAAACAGGTGACCTCTTGATGCATGGGTTGACGCTCAACCACTGAGCCACACTGGCCGGGCCTGTCCATTGTTCTTGTACAGCTAGGTTAACACACCGTTGAAATACCAGGAGTAATACCCTTAGAAGGGTTTAGTAACCCTATCCTGTAATCCAATCCACGCCTTGTTTGCTCCTATTTACTCCTCCTTAATTTCAAATACATAAAAGAAGTTGCAAAACTGTCATTCTTGGGAACATTTGGGCTCTTGCTCCCTTGCATATGTTGTCAGTTTGGCTCAAATAAACTCTTGTAAAAATTCTCCAGAGGTTCAGACACTCCTTATGTTGACATTACCCACATGCTATTTATTTGTTTTTCATCTCAACTCTCCAGTTCCTCCAGTCTCTTTTTTATGGCCCCAAATGGATAGCTCTTGGCTAGAATCAAGAGCTTGTGGATGAAAAAGGGGCCACATACAAAACCTGACAAACTCAGGGGAGGCCTGTATGGTGGACCTTATAAACTCAGGCCCAAAGTAACCACATAGGATGGTCTGAAATTAAAACTTCTTAACTAAAAGCGAGTCTTGGCAGGTAGTCGTGCCCTAGGCAGGTATCTTCCTTGACAAAGATCAATCTTCACATTAATGGAGCCTGTCTGTAGTCTTTTTGCATCTATGATAACATACCTCTGGATTGTGAAAGTAATTCCCTTTTTTTCAGACTCCTCAGGGCACAATCTCCCACCAGAGCACACCACAGAACCAGTCATTGTTATCTTGTTGCCCAAATTCCATCTCTATATGCTGTGAATGTTCATTGTTAACTATCCTCCTATACCCAGCAATGTAAAGGAAGTGTTTATCTCATCATTTTACTCTTTATCCAATCTCAGAGATGTCCCCTTTTACTTTCTCCCATCTCCCTAATCAACTACCAATGAATTTCATTTAACCCTCTTTTGACTGTAATGTGTAAAATAAACTGCAAAACTGCCATTCTCCAGAGCATTTTCTCAATCCATTGAGATTTTGCTTGCCGGCAATTGTCATCAGTTTGGTTCAAAAAAACTCATAAAAATTCTCTGCAGGTTTGGACACATCTTCTATCGACAAGCTCTACTTTATAACCTCTGAAAATGTGAACTCCTAGCTTTGAACAGTTCTTCCTTTTCTAAGAAAAGTATGTTAAGATTATCACAGTGTCTTCAGAGTGTGTTTGCTAATTTTGAATTTAAGAAAAGACAAGTTTCATAGCTCACAATAAAGGAAATTTCCCTGACCGGTCGCCATTAGGTTGTGGATGAGAAAAGGTGTTCTAGGGAAAGCAACTTCAAAGGCTGATCTAATCCTAAACTCTTAGCTAGGCAGGTCATGTTAGGTAGTCATGCCCCAGGCCTGCAATTTCTTTAGGGGAAGGTTTTAAACCAGCCCTGTCCATTGTTCTTGTGCATCTAGATTAACATACCTTTGAAATACCAGAAATAATACCCCTCAAAGAGGTTATTAAGTCTCAAAAGAGCACAAAATCTTAACTATCCTGTAATCGAGCGATTTTAAACCCGTGTGCTGCAGGACACCGGTGTGCCCCAAGAATTTAAAAAACATGCAATACCTGACTGTTCAGTCAGGGGCACTGACCTCTTGTCCTTTAGATTGTCAAATAAAAAAATGACAACAGCCAACACAACAATAGCCGTCCGGTGTGAATGAATCAAAATCATACCTGTTTTTTCTGTCAGGTCATGCAACATATTTTTTGGTGTGCTGCATAATTTTAGTAATTAGTTTCTGTGTGCCATGAGACAAAAAAAAAGGTTGAAAAATCGCTGCTGTAATCCAATCCCTGCCTTGCTTTCTCCAATCTTCCTTCAGTGTCCAGTTTAATTTCAAGTGCAAAAACTGTGTTCTCAGGAGCATTTGAGATCTTGCTCCTATGCATATTTCATCAGTTTGGCTCAAATAAACTCTTATAAAAATTAGCTACAGGCTTGGATGTTTCTTATATCAACAAGGTTTTTATAGAAAATAGGAAGCAGAAAAAAAAGAAAATAATTGTAAGATTTAGTTATAAGAGAAAAATAAACAGTACCTAGACACTCGGCATTTGTCCTGCATGTGAATTTCAAATATTCAATTTAATAAATATTTATTGAGCTCTTTCTGCCTAAGTAACAGAAATACAGTGTTAGAAAAACAGAGATGGATGTCATTTAATCACTGTACTTAAGGAACTCATGATGAAATGAAAGTATAGAAACAGAGGTACAACTAGAAAATATTAATAGAAAGAGAAAACATGATTTTAAATTGATTTTTGCAGAGGCCCTTGGGAATGCATATGTATTGAAAAGAATGAACTTTGGTTCCAGACCAAGACACAACTCTATTCACTTCAATATGTTTATAAGATTAATTCTAATTAATCTCTTGATAGTTTTAAAGTTTAGACTTGATAACTACCTCATATGTTAATAGCAAGAACAGCAAATGAATTTTTTGCTAACCTTGTGATCCTGGCCACATCACTGTATCTTGGGGGACCTTAGTTACCTTGTCTGTAATACAGGAATAATATTTGTTTTGTATTCTTCATCAGATTGTAAGAAGCAAATTACCCTATTAAAGTACAAACTGCAAAGTGACTAAGAAGGGTAATAAAGAAGTGTAATTTACTTCTTGGTTCATTCCCTTGATGTATTTGACTAAGTGTGAACCTCTCTGGGCTTTAGAGTATGCCCTCCTTAGAGATGCTAGTCACAAACAAGCTAGAGTATTAGAAATAAGAGACATCCCCACAAAGACGTGAACTCATCTTCTAAGGGTCTATCAGTAACATTACTGTTTCAGACAGAAAAACACATGCATAATCATCACATTTTTATTTCTTCTCTTCTTATTTCACACCCCTCCCAAAGGAAGTTTGAAGACCCTGAAATCATCTTTATATATCTAAAAATATTCAATATATATAAGAGATTTCAGTTCCTCAAGTGTGCTATCATCTGTTTTGCCTCTATGTTTGTTCCTTGTGTAAACATCACTTCCTCCCAAAAGTCTCCACCCCACTCTCCAATCTGGGATCTCCTACTGGACTCTAGGGATTAGTAAAGTTGCTCCATTTGGAGTCAATTCCTTCCAAGGGTTGATCCACTCATGGGCATTAAATCTGGCATATGAAGTGATTCCCAGGAGCTTGGATAATTAGATTACTATATTAAGTATTATCTACAAAATCCCTCTCTGATCTAGAGTAGTTAAACGATTTTATGACATATTAAGAAATTTGAATATTTTCCTTGAAGGTTTTGGGCTGTTTGGAAATGAAAAGTTGGCAATGACACAGAGAATGAATTAGGATAACTAGAAGGAGGGAAACCAGTTGGGAAGGTTTTGCACTAATCCACAAAAGCTCCTAACCAGAAAGCATGGCAAAGGGGATTTTATATGAGACAGAATCAGGGGTTACAACCAACAACACATGAAGATCAATTACATGAGGAAAATATGAAATGGAAAGAAACAAGGGAGACTCCATCATTTCTAGCTTGATCATCTGAATGGCTTGTGAACCAAAAAAAAAAGTGAAGGAATGAAGAGTTTTGGCAAGTGCTTATTTTTAGTGAGGTCAATGTGCGAGTTTGGGTAAATAAATGTGAGTTTCTAAATGTTGATTTGAAGTATAAATAACTGCATAAAAAGATATGGTAAGTTTTTGGAAATAAAAATGCAAATCAGGAATGAATGTGAGGCTAAACATAAACAAATTTGGAAATTAATGACATCGAAGTAGGAGTTGAAGCCTGAGAAGATAAGCTTGCTTAACTAGGTCCAACAAATAGCCTAAGTCAGAAGGCCAATGAAGGGACATTTGTTCAAGCAAACATTTAATGTCCTAAGAGTTCATGTGGATTTTAACCATTTAGCCTTCATATAATTAATACAGTGGCTGATAGAGTAATAAAAAATTGATATCATGGCAAGTTTCAGCTGATGAATCTTTATGGAGGGTGATTTTTATTCAGTCACTCACTACTTTGTTCAAAAAAATATTTACTGAGGACTTACTATGCACCAGGCCTAAGGGCGATGAGGATACAAACCTGGATCAAACCGACAAAAAATAATCCTTGCCTTCTTGGAGTTTACGTTCTCAGAGAAGAATGTAAACAACAGAAATGCATAAAATCTACAGTGTGCTAGATAAGAGTGCTATTTTTTCGATCACTATAGAAAAAAATAAAGCAAAGGGGGGAAGAAAACCATAATTTTAAGTAGGCTTGTCAGAGAATTTCACGCTGAGAAGATACTTTTGAGTAAGAAACTGAAGTGGGGAAAGGGTAGGAAGCCACAGGGTATTTGGAGAAGAATATCCAGGCAGAGAGAATAGCTAGTGCAAAGGCCCTGCGCAGGGAGTGTGCCTGTCTTGCTGAAAGAACAGCATGGAGGGCAGTATGGCTGCAATAAAGAGACCAAGACTAAGAGAAGGAGAAAGTGATGTCAGCAGTCAGGTTGTATAGGGCTGTCTGGGCCATTGTAAAGACTTTGGCTTTTATACTGAGTGAGAAAGGGAGACCTTTGAGAGTTTTGAGCAGGAGTGATGTCCAGGTTACGTTTTAACATGCTCATTCTTATTGTACAAGAGTCAAGTTGAATGCAGGGAGAGCCCTAAAGAGACTGTGCAATAATCTAGGACCTAGATAGTGGACGAAAGATGAGGATGGTGAAGGGATTCAGAACAGACCTCCTTGGCATGTGGATTAGAGCTGAAGGTCGTCAAGACCCTATGGGCTCACGAGAAACTTTTACCTTGTCCATAATAAGAGTTATTACCAGAGATACTTTTTTATAATCCATCTATAGGAAAGGGCAAACATCTAATTACTGAACATCTCCTCTTTTTTCTTTTTATTAATTTATTTTTGTTACAGATGTTTCTTCTTTTTCCCCCATTGACATCCTCCTTCTGATCCTGCCCCCCCCCCCCAGCATTGTTGTCTGTGTCCATTGGTTACGCATACATGCATATAAGTTCTTTTGTTTATCTTATCCTGCCCCACTCCATCCCCCTCTTCTGATGTTTGTCAGTCTGTACCCTATTTCTAGGTCTCTGGGTCTATTCTGTTCATCAGCTTATTTTGTTCATTATATTCCATAAATAAGTGAGATCATGTGATATTTGTCTTTCTCTGATTGGCTCATTTCGATTAGCATAATACTCTCCAGGTCCCTCCATGTCATCTTCAAAGGATAAGAAATCTTTTTTTCATACAGCTGCATGCTATTCCATTGTGTATATGTACCACAGCTTTTTTATCCACTCATCTATTGATAGACACTTGGGCTGTTTCCAGATCTTAGCAATTGTAAATAGTGCTGCTATGAACATAGGGGTACATATATTCTTTCTGATGGGTGTTTCAGGCTTTTTAAGATATATTCCTAGAAGTGAGATCACTGGGTCAAATGGCACATCAATTTTTAATTTTTTGAGAAAACACCATATTGTTTTCCATAGTGGCTGCATTGAACATCTTCTCTTCTTATCATCCTGAAAATACCTTTCTCCTGTCTGAAGCCCCAAGATGCTTTACCTCATCCTTAGCTCAGAAAGTTATATACACCTAATTTTACCTTTCTGTCTCTGAACCTCTCATATGTGTGGGGTTCCATATGTATGTATGTAATTAAATGTGGTCATTTCTCACATTAATTTGTCTCATGTCTATTTGATTATTAGACCAGCCAGAAGAACCTAGAAGGGTAATGGAAAATTTCTTCCTCCCCCACAGTGTCATGTATGGTCCAGGATGACATTAGTGGATATTGTGAGAATTAATCAAATTCCAGATGTATTTTTAAGGGACAGCCAACAGCATTTGCTAACAATTAGATGCAAAATGTGAGAGGAAGAAAGAAAGCAAGAATGACTACAAAATGTACTGGCCTGTACAACTGGAAAACTGAAGTTGACATCAGCTAACATTGGGGTCGCTGCAAGTGGAGGAGCCCTGGGAGGAAGAACATAAGTTAAATTTAAGACATGAGATGCTATTTTAGACATGTCTATGGGCAGTTGGAGGAGTAGAGCAGGGAGCTGCAGGCTGGAGATATAAATTTAGAAGTCATTAATGTATAGATTATATTTAAGGCACAAGACTGGAAGAGACCAACAAGGAAGCAGAGTAATTGGAAAAGAAAAGAGTCCCAGGACATTCCAGTATTGAAGTCAAGGTGATGAAACGGAACAATCAATAATCTAGGAGGAAGATGGGGAAGGGACTGGGATGTGCTGGAAATCAAGTGAAGGGAGTATTTCAGGAGAAGGAAAGGGTCAACTCTGTGGCCAATACTGCTACTAGTCAAATATGATGAGAACTAAGAGTTGACCATCAGATTTTGGATTACCTTTACAAGGACATGACTTGTTTTGTTCTTCTTTAATGTTTTCTTTTGGATTACATGAATATTTTTTAATATACCATTTTAACTTCTTTATTGGTTTTAAAATCTCTCTGTATAAATCCTCATCCAAGGATATGTTTTGAGAGAAAGAGAGAAACATCGATGTGAGAGAGTAACATTGATCGATTGCCTCCCGTATGCACCCCAGCAGGGGATTGAACCTGCACTTTAGGTATGTGCCCTGACAGGGATTCGAACTCACAACATTTTGGTGTATGGGATGACAATGCTTCAAACCAACTGACCCAGTAGGCCAGGACTAATATATTTTTTAGTTATTTAATTTTTCTTAGTGATTGCTCTAGGAATTAAAATGCACATCTTAATTTATCAGAATCTACTTCATATTCATACTAACTTAATTCTAGTGAGATATAGAAAATTTGCCCTATAGTTTTATTCCTTCTTGTTACAAATCGAACAATGTAGTGTTATAATTATTGCTTTATATAATCTATGTCTTTTTAAAAATAAAAAAAATATATACATTTACAAAGTTTTAATATTAACCTTTCAATGAACCATTTCCTGTACTTATTTCTTCTTGTGGATTTGAGTCACTGTCTGATGTAATGTTCTTGCTCCACTATCGCTTCCTTGCCTGCCCACTTCTTTGTGCTGTTTTGTTAAATATATTATATCTTTATATGCTATATGCCTTCAAATTCAATTTTATAGATACTACTTTATGCTATTGTTTTTAAAAAGTCAATTAAGAGAAGAAAGGAGAAGACATATGTAATTATACTATCTTTTGTAGTTGCTGCATAATTGCCTTTACTGGCACTCTTTGTTTTTTCACATGCATTCAAATTAGAGTCTGATGCCACTTCCTTTCTTTCTGAAGAACTTCATTTAGTGTTTCTTGCAAGCAAGTCTGCTAGCAGCAAATTCTTATAGTATTTGTTTATCTAGGAATATTTTTCTTTTTGCCTTTACTTTCAGAGCTTAGTTTTGCTTGACTGCTTTTTAGTTTGTTTTTTTAAAGCACTTTGAATATGTCATCACAGTGCCCTCTGGTCTCCATTGTTCTTGATGAGAAGTCAGCTATTAATCTTATTGGGATCTCCTTGTACATGATGAACTGTTTTCTTTTGCTGCTTTTAAGATTTTTCTCTTTGTCTCTAGATTTTTAACACTTTAACTATGATATGCCTAGCAGTGGATGTCTTTGATTTTACTCTACTTAAAGTTCATTGAACTTCTTAGATGTGTAAATTAATGTTTTATATAAAATTTGGGAAGTTTTCAGACGTTATTTCTTCAAATATTTGTTTCTGTTCCCTTTTTTCCTCTTCTTCTAGTATGCCCATTCTGCATATGTTAGTGTGGTGTCCCATATTTTTCTGATGTTCTGTTCATTTTTCTTTATTCTCATTACAATGAACACAGGGGTGCATATATTCCTTCTTTGTAGTGCCTTTATCTGGTTTTGGAATTAGGATAATGTTGGCTTCATAAAATGAGCTTGGGAGTCTTCCTTCCTCTTGAAGTATTTTGGAATAGTTTGAGAATAGGTGTTTGTTCTTTGAATTTTTGGTAAAATTCAGTTGTGAAGCCATCTGGTCCAGAACTTTTATTTGTTGGGAATAATTTCTATCTCTTTATTAATTTAATGAATTGTCATTATACATTCCTTTATTCTTTCTTTATTATTATTATTTTTTATAAATGAACATTTATTTATTTATTTATTTATTTATTTATTTCTGCTGGTAGCTATTTTTTAAAAAAACTTATCTTTATTGTTGAAGGTATTACAGATGTTCTCTCCTTTTTTCCCCCCTTGACCCCTTCCTCCCCACTCCCACCCCCTCCTGCCTTCCCTACACTATTGTCTGTGTCCATTGGTTATGCATATAAGTTCTTTGATTTTTCTCTCTTCCAGGCCCCCCTCCCCCCTCCCCTTTGAGGTTCCTCAGTCTAACAACCAATTTGTATTTCTTAATCCCTTCATCTTTTTCATCCATCCTCCAAACCCCCCTCACATCTGGCAACCAACATAAAGTTCTCTGTATCTATGAGTCTGTTTCTGTTCTGCTTGCTCATTTTGTTTGTAGATTCAATTGTTGATAGATATGTATTTATTGCCATTTTATTGTTCATATTTTTTTGTCTTCTTCTTCTCCAAGAAGATCCCTCAACATTTCATATAATACTGGTTTGGTGGTGATGAACTCCTTTAGCTTTTTCTTGTCTGGGAAACTCTTTATATGGCCATCAATTCTAAATGATAGCTTTGCAGGATAGAGTAATCTTGGTTGTAGGTCCTTGCTTTTCATCACTTTAAATATTTCTTGCCACTCCCTTCTGGCCTGCAAAGTTTCTTTTGAGAAATCAGCTGACAGTCTTATGGGAACTCCCTTTTAGGTAACTAACTGCTTTTCTTTTGTTGCTTTAAGATTCTCTCTTTGTCTTTAACTGGTGAATTTAAAAAAAATAAATAAAAAATAAAAATATGTTTTCATTGATTTTTTTTTTAGAGAGAGAGAGAGAGAGGAAGGAAGAGAGAGATCGTGTGAGAGAGAAACATTGATCAGCTGCCTCCTGCATGCCCCCTACTGGGGATCGAGCAGGCAACCTAGGCATGTGCCCTGACCAGGAATTGAACCGGGACCTCTCAGTCCATGGGACGATGCTCAATTCTCTGAGCCACATCAGCCAGGCAGATGCATTTCTTTAGAAAGAAATACATAAGTTGAAGAACTTGACTTGATATAAATGCCTTGATACTTTATTTTGGGAAAAATTCCAAGAGCTAAAAATTAAAATGTTTTTCAATTACTGTTTGTGGCAGATACTTGATTATCTACTCAAAATTTCATTTTTACCTTATATTTTACTGGCATAGTCCCAGTTTTACTCCAATTCACTCCTTTCAGAAAATCGTATACTTATGGAGGAAGCTATTTGTTGTAATCCTATTTCTTTTGGCAGTGATAACCTTATGGGTGCATGTATGACCAATTTTTGGATAATGAGACATGGCAGAAGGTCTATTGAAGGACTTTGTAGAAACTTTTCTTATCTCTTAAAAAGAGGCTCAAGGAAGAGGCAACCCCCTTCCCCCACCTTTTTTTGGTTGGCTATAATTCTTAGAACTGTGGCAATCATCTTTTAACTATTTCTTTTAACAACAAGATTTACCTTGTGATTAAAGAAAGATGAGAAGAATTTCGGCTTTTGATGCCGTCATGAAGGGTCTGAATTAACCTAATCTTGAGCCACCACACATTCAAATATCTTGTTATTTGAGTAATCAATGTGTTTTTGTTTAAGCCAGTTGATTATGAGTCTTCTATACAAGTAGTTTAAAGCATTATAAAACATTTTTTAGCCCTGGCCGGTTTGGCTCAGCGGTTAGAGCGTCGGCCTGCGGTCCAGAGAGGCCCGGGTTCGGTTCCCGCTGGGGGCACGTACCTCGGTTGCAGTTTGTCCCCGGCCCTGGTTGGGTCGTGCGGGGGGCAGCCACTCGGTGTGTCCCTTTCACGTCGATGTTTCTCTCTCTCCCTCCCACTCTATCTGAACAAAAATGGAAAAATGTCCTCGGGTGAGGATTAAAAAAAAACAAAACATTTTTTAAAAATTAAAACTGAAAGTTTGAAATATAGTGACTTTTCATTGGCTGAGTTATAGCAGTCTCCCATTGGCTGAGCTGTTACTGAGTAAGGAGGAATCTTTTGTTTCTCCTGCTGATGTAGTAAGAGAGCATCATTTCCTGTCAGAGATGCAAGGTTTGTCTCTTTAGGGGTCAGTAGTGACAAGTGCATGAGCGTTCTCTCTTCTAGCCTCCTGACTCCATTTTATTTTATTTTAATTAATTTTTTTATTTTTATTTTCCTTGGTAGGGACTGGTGTTGGAAGTTGTTAAGAGAGAGCTGTAGGGGAGTTAATTCTCCTGGGGACTAGAAACATGTAGTAGGATTGCTGTGTAGAGCTGAGGGCCCATTGAAATCTGTGGTGATGACCATAAAGAGCAATTCAAATTGCTGCATGTTATCCTTCAGCTTTATAGAACTGCATTAGGACGTGGAGTAGGAGGAGAGTTGGATATGATGAAGGTTTTGGTTTTGTTAGGCAAATGTGATGGGGGGAAAGAGGAGTGAGGGAATTGTGAAGACATATGCAAGGACGTGATCCTGGTACTCATCCATGGAATCCTAGCTGGATGAGGAGGAAAGCAAGGAAACAGTGGTGGTGACATCAAAAAGTGGTAGAACTGATCAGGTAAAAGATTGCTTGAGTCCGGTACTAGAGGAAATGACCTGGAAAGCTGGGTGAGGGTAGTCAGAGAATGTGGTAGTCTATGAATTAAAAATTGTAGGGGTAGTACAGTTGTTAGGAAAGAGGGTGTCTAGGCAGAGTGTGTTGGGGTAGGCTAAAGGAAGTGAACAAGCAGAACAAGCCTTAGAGGTTATATTGTTGGGTGGCTTGACTATGCTGAAATATTAAAAATAGGACTGGAGTAGTATGGAGGGAACGACAGTGACCAGGTGCTCAAATTATTAGAAAATGAGCAGGAGGGGCAGTGATGTCTATAGATGACTGTAACAAGAGGGGTTGATAGATAGTGCAGTCTGATGGGATGTTTCAAGGTCATGGGGATGTCAGAGGAGAAATGGTTTGTAAGCTGTAATGGAGAGTCATCTCTGTGGTACATAGGGTGTAGAAAGGGAAGAAGCAAGTCACCACTTGAAAAGACTCCTGAGAAAGAATTGTCCTCAGGAGACTACCCAGATTTCTGTTAGATTAGGGTCATTCAAAGAGGTTGAACTTGAAAATGTAGAGGATTTTTTTCTGATGAACCATGTAAATTCCAGAAGGGTCAGGATGGGGAGAGCTGTGGGAGACCACATACTGAACCATATGAGCCCAGGTATTATGGAGCTTTAGGTCTCTTTGCTGATCCACGTAAACAAGGATCATATAAGGCATAATGTGATTACTCCTGATCATCTTTTAGGGAAAGGTAGGTAATCAGTTCTAAGTATAGCCTTTGGCAGTTTGTCTCAGTGAGGCTTTTGGCCTCATGGCCCTAGAAGGAAGTGTCTCATCTGAAGGATTCAGAGCTCTGTGAACACCCTACTCCTGACTCCGTTTTAAATAAAATTTTTCTTAATTTTCACATGTCCAATATAGTAGCCACTTGCTACATGTGATTATTAAGCCCTTGAAATGTGATCAGTTGACCTGAGAGTTCTATAAATGTAAAATAAACACCATGTTTTGAAGACTTAGAACCAAAATAACAAAAACAGTGAAATATTTCTAATAACTTTTATTAATTACATGTTCAAATTAATTACATGTTCAAATTACATATTTAGGACATACGAGTTTAAATAAAATATATTATTAAAATTAACTTCATTTTTTCTACTGTTTTTTTTTTCTTCACATAAAAGTTTAGTTTATTAATCCTCTCATGAAAAATGTGCACAATCACCACAGATAAAGTCACTGAAGAATCTTTATTCCTTCTGTTGTCCAATCTCCAGCCCACTTTTTGCCAGCACCAACATTGGCCTTTGCAGTCCCTCTGACTTTCTTCATTGGCTTCTTGCGTTTCTTCCTCTGTTTCCTGGAGGTCTTCTTCTTCTTATAGAGGCCATGTCTTGCAAGTCTGTGTTTGGGTTCATTTTTCTTTGTGTAATCCAAGGAATCATAAATCATGCCAAAGCCAGTTGTCTTGCCACCACCAAAATGAGTTCTGAATCCAAACACAAAGATGACATCTGGTGTGGTCTTATACATTTTGGCTAATTTTTCCCGAATTTCTGTCTGGGGTACTGTTGCCTTCCCAGGGTGAAGGACATCAATGACCATTTGTTTCCCTGAAGTAGTCTGTTGGTCATGAACTTCCTGGTCCAGATAGTTACTGTGTCATTCATGATGGAAGTTGATCTTCAAGCAACCAGGGAGGAAAAGAACTTTCTACTGTTTTTAATATGACTATTAGAAAATTTAAAATTACCTATGTGGTTCCCATTATATTTCTACTTGACAGCACTGATCTAGACAGAATCCAAGAACTGTTATATCATTTGCCAACTGAGGTAATATACAGAATTCCTTAAAATGCTTTATACCTGACACTTTTCAAATGCTATTTATATAGCAAGATTCAAGTATAAATTGCAAATTTTAAGAATTATCTAAAATTAGAAGTTTGGTATATTTGGTTTTGCAAAAACTCTTAAAAGTACCAGAGACTTAGGATTGATTATATAGAATGTAATTTATAAAAATTCATACTTTTGGTACCTGACCCTGCAGATATATTCTTCATAGCTTCTTCCTGTCTCTTAGATACTAAATAATATATAGGGGCAAATGATATTGTACTATCACAATTCTCTAGATAAGAAATGTAAGTTCTTCTGACTCTAAAATCCTTGATTTTGAGTTCTATGATTTGGTACATTTCTAACAGGAAAGCTAAGTTAAAACTTGATTTTTATTTTTTTATTAATAATTTTTATTTATTGATTTTAGAAAGGAAAGGAGAGGGAGAGAGAGATAGAAACATCGATGAGAGAGAACATTGATTGGCTGCCTCCTGCATGCCCCCACTGAGGATAGGGCCCACAACCTGGGCATGTGCCCTGACCAGGAATCGAACCGGCAACCTCTTGGTGTATGGGCTGATGCTCCACCACTGAGCCACACCAGCCAGGCAAAACTTGATTTTGTTTTTTGGTTGTTTTTTTTTTTTTTTTTTGGTACGTGCCCCTAGCGGGAACTGAACTTGGAACTCTCTGGTCCGCAGGCTGACGCTCCAACTGCTGAGCCAAACTGGCCAGGGCAAAACTTGATTTTTAAAACAGAATTGTCATTTAAAAGAAACATAAAGAGAACACAGCTTGATACAGACTTTCCTTGTGTTCCTGTAGAGGACTCTGTGGAAGTGGGTGAACTTGCTCTTTCCCTCATGCTCAATAGCAGAAAAGTGACCGCCATGTGAAAGTGTTGTTCTATTTCAGGGTTGCCTGCCAGTATGTCAATACTTAAATTTAGAAATAAAATAGTTGAATATATACATAGATTTTGAAGTGTACATTTTGGCTTAATACCTGGAAAAGTAAAATTTTCATGTATTAGGATTTTCATAAAAATCTTATCTAAATTAATTTTTAAGGGAAATAATTTGTATGGATTTATATTTAATTTTATAGCTTCTTTCAACAAAATATGTTATACTGACTTCTAGCAATGTGAAATGCTCATTATGAGTGTATAGCTATAGCAATGTCCATATGCCATTATAAATATATAGCTAACAATTATGTCACTACATGCTACACTGTGTTCTCTACACTTAATGAAGATTAACTCATTTAATCAGGTGTACTTTCTCAGAATTTATTCATACAAAATAAAATCTTTAATACCAAATAACAGTATTTTCAGAACTTGAAACCAGTATCTTAAGCTTTCGGAGAGAAAAGGTCAGTGTACGAGGTTAAACTAAAATCTTCATTCTAACACTGGGAAGAGTTCCATATAAAAATCAATAGCAAAAGAAAAATATTTTGGATCATGTGCAACAATGAGAGCATAATGAAATACTTAAAAGTTTTTCTTGGAGCAAAAAACGTGTAGCCCTTCAAGAATAGAAAAAAAGACTCCATATGCTGTTAGAAGATGAAGCACAATTGTCATCTGTCATGTGTCTCCTTCCCCCAAAACAATCTAGTTTAGGATTAAGATTAAATATCAGACCCAAGAGACCCTGCACTGCATCTATGTATTATGGAATCTGCATGACAAAAGATTTCCAAGCAGCAGAATTATTTCAGGAAAGCATCAGTATAGTTTATTATCACCTTTTTTTTGTCATTAAATGTTAAGGGATGTCAATTATAAAGAAATAAAATTGTTAAGTTTAAGTTTTATGAAACCCAAACCATAATCTCTTTGGGCTCTTTGATGCTGGGTTTTCAATAAGCATTTAAGAATATCTCCTTTATTTGTTTTTGTTTTTTGGAAGTACCATTCATTCAACATGGATATAATAGCAAGAAAGTGCAGGGCAAGGATAGGTCCTTGAAATAACATAAAAAATAACCATGATTTTTATTTTCAAGAAAAACTTTTAAGTTGCCTCAAAGTGAAAGGAATCTAGAAAAAACTATGTTTAAAGAAAACTATTAGTTTTCATTTTTAAGGATAATGCAAACTAGAAGGGGGTCAGAGGATTTACGTGTAACAGAAGATAAATGTGAGTGAACGAAGTGCTCATGGCACAAATCTATTCATAAGCTTGCTTCTCCGCATCTATGCTTGCTCAGGTGTTAGGGGCAAGGGGACAGGAATGAATAAAGGGGGGGGCACTCAAGATATTGAGGCTTAATAAGGCCCGAGAAATGGAGAAGTTCACGGAAGTGCAATCGCAGAAGAATCCTTAAACCATTTTCTGTTTAGATTATTCTCTATAAATATTCCTTTTTTTTTAATCCTCACCCGAGGACATTTTTCCATTTTTTGTTCAGATAGAGTGAGAGAGAGATAGAGGAAGAGAGAGAGAGAGAGAGAGAGAGAGAGAGAGAGAGTAACATCGACGTGAAAGGGACACATCGAGTGGCTGCCTCCCGCATGACCCAACCAGGGCCGGAGACAAATTGCAACCGAGATTCATGCCCTTAGCGAGAACCAAACCCGGGTCTCTCTGGACCGCAGGCCGACGCTCTAACCGCTGAGCCAAATCGGCCAGGGCTATAAATATTCTTTGTGCAATGAGTTCTTGCAGTTGTTCCACACAAAACATTAAGCATGAAGCACCTCCTTGAAGAGTAAGGAAAGCAAAGAGGATTTATTTCTAGACAGTACTCCCAGGAGAAGATACCACCACTAGGGAGCAGCAAAGGTTGCTCCTTGGGTCATCAGCATCAACTCAGAATTTCAGTCAAATATAACCAACTACATTTGTACATAACCAACTATTACGCTTTTCACTTAATGAATTGTTCTTATCACTTATTTTCATTATAATGCAATGAGGGAAATTCTATTCTTACCCCAGTTTTTCAGATGTAGAATGTGGAGACCTGTAGAAGCACAAGGTCACAGTGTTAGGAAGTGGTAGAATTGAAATTGCGTTTTCCCACTCTAAAGTCTGTGCCCAGTCTAATAGGTATTGAGAGAACTAAGAATAAAAGATACTCTTCTGGGAACATGAATTTCAGACTAAAAGGAGCAGTCACTGAAATGTTCAATTCTAAGGTGTACCATTGGTTTTATACCAAGCTTTTTATTGTTGAGTAGAAGAGGTATAACACTCCACAATAATTTTAAGTTGTATTCCAATTTTACAAAATGAAAAACTATATATATAAAAAAGAAAGTGTGTTGTAAACTTCAGGAAATACTGTATATGAAAAATTCAAGTTTATATATGGCTATGTATTCATATTTATGCATGTGCATTGACAATCTTTTAAAGAAAGTGGTACCATGGTCTGTACTCTTCTTACTTTGGGTCTTGTCTTCCTAATTCTTCTTCTTCATGTCTCATACTAAAGGACATTTATGTATCTTGTACCTCATCACCTTAGGGCCACTTCTCACTTGAAATCTCAATGTGATATTTACCAGATCATTCCTGATTCATTGACAAAGTTAAGCAAGGGTCCTATGGTTTTCTTCCCTTCTCAAAAGCTTTTTTTTTGGTCTTTAAAAAAACAAACAAACATATATTCTTTCTGATTGGTGTTTCAGGCTTCTTAGGGTATATTCCTAGAAGTGGGATCACTGGGTCAAATGGCAGTTCAATTTTTAACTTTTTGAGGTAACACCATATATGTACCCCTATGTTCATAGCAGCACTATTTACAATAGCTAAGATCTGGAAACAACCCAAGTGTCCATCAGTTGATGAGTGGATAAAAAAGCTGTGGTACATGTACACAATGGAATACTATGCAGCTATAAGAAAGAAAGATCTCTTGTCCTTTGAGACGACATGGAGGGACCTGGAGAGTATTATGCTAAGTGAAACAAGCCAAGCAGAGAAAGACAAATATCACATGATCTCACTTATTAGTGGAATATAATGAACTAAACAAACTGATGAACAAAATTGACCCAGAGACATAGAGGTAGGGTACAGACTGACAAACCTCAGAAGAGGGGGTATTGGGGGGAAGAGATAAACCACAGAACTTATATGCATAACCAATGGACATAGACAACAAAGCTGGGGATGGGGTGGGGGACTGGGGAGGAGGGTGTCAATGGGGGAAAAAGGAGAAATATCTGTAACAAAAACAAATTAATAAAAATAATTAAAAAAAAACAACAATACTCAATTTCAGGTCAGGTAGTAGTGGTGGTTGGTGTCAAAGAGAAGATATTTTGCTGGAGGTGGACTTTGCAACATTGCTCAATAACCCCATGGAGGTGGATGGACTCTCCACCCTCATGCTGCACCCTTAAGGACCACCTCTTTCTTGCCTTCATGTATTTCCACCTGCCAATGGTGACCAGACACATTTCCACACGTAGGACATATGATTGCTTTGGCACCGGGGTTTTTGTAGGGCTGAGAAACGATGGCATTAGATCAGTTGAAAGGTTTATTTATTCAACAAACATTTATAGAATACCTACTATGTAACTTGCACTGGATTGGCATTGGGAACATTGAGATAAAGAAATAGTTTTCAGACAAAAATAACTTTTCCATGACACATGGTAAAAGCAAGACGGTGCCAACATTAAATGCGAAATGTGTCAGTAACTTGGCAGGAAATCCTCCCTCCTGGCTTCCTTATGGAAGGAAATAAGAGTGAAATACTGTTTCAGAAATATTGCACGATCAATTCTCTTGATGGTACACCGAAAGTCATTGTGCAGAAAACCGTGGAAAGTGACAAAAAGGTTTGTGGTAGTCAACCTCCAAAACAGTCCCCAGTGATGCCGACCTGCTGATCTCACCCGTGTGTGGTGCCATCCCACACTGTAGCAGGGCTGGTCTCTGAGACCCATGCGCCCTGCAGAAGTGAGGGTCGCTTCCACCTGACTCCTGCGCTTCCTGTCGCCCGTCACTGGCCCGGGAGGTCAGCAGCCGGTTGGGAGCTGCCCTCTGGCCAGGTCGCAGTGGCCATCTGGGAGCTGCCGTCCGGGGGCCTCCTTCTGCAGCCTCAGCCCGGCCTTCACATGTCTGCCCGCACCCTGGGCGGCCAGGGCGCTGCAGCTTCACCGAGCCCCCAGCACGCCCGCGGGGACAGGTGAGCCCTGCTTCTTGTGCAGGCTGCAGGTTCGGGGATAATGTGTCACACTGGGCTGAAGAAACGTCCTGGGCCAGAGATGGAGCCGCCTGCCCGATGCCCCGTCAGGGACCCTGACGCTTGACCAGGAGCGCAACGCATCAGTCAGCCGGTCCCCGACGCCAAGCCAAGCGGGGCTCCTGGAATGATGTCCTGTGTTTATAACATTGATGGGAAAAACAAATCGATTTCCGGCGGCGTCACTGTCTGCGGAGTTCGCACGTTCTCCTCACCCTGTGGGTTTTCTCCACCGCCCAAAGACGTGCCTGTGCGGTGAATGCGTGTCTGCACTTCCCCGTCTGAGAAAGTGTGTGTGCGTGTGTGTGCGTGTGCATGTGAGTGTATGTAAGTGTATGTGAGTGTGCGCGTGTGTATAAGTGTGTGAGAGTGCACGCGTGTGTGGTGTGTATAAGTGTGTGTGAATGTGTGTGCGTGAGTGTGTATATAAGTGTGTGTGTGTGAGAATATGTGTGCGAATGAGTGTGAGTGTATGTATGAGTGTGCGATATGTGTGTGAGTGTGCCTGTGTGTGCATGTGTGTGACTGTGTGAGTGTGTGTGAGTGAGAGAGCGGGTGTGTGTGGCCTGCAACAATGGAAGGGCATTCTGTGAGGGTCTGGGTGTCCTGCCTGCCCCCAGCTGCTGCCACCAGATCCCTGAACCGGAATAAGTGTGCTGGAAAAGAATGATCAGATTTGTTTTCATTGATCTTTCTTAAATGTATGTATAGCTCACATTTACTTCAATGTTTAATATTAGAAATGTTTAGGGTCTTTATGTAGAAATTTGCTGATGTTTCTGTGACCAGAAGTATGTGGTGGGACCTTAAGTCTTGTTTACATCAACTAGACTGTGGTAAAATCGGTTTCCTTATATATTATTTCTGTTAAGTCCCCATTTCCAAGAACCTATGGTCAACAAAAGTGAGTTCTTCTTGTTCTTTCTCCACCCCAAACAAGGCTGACTCTGAGGCCTCAGTCAATTGCATAGTTTCTATTTGTCTTTTCCTTGTTCTTTCTTCTTTTTAAATCCTTTTTTATTTTTCAATTATAGTTGGCATACAATATTATATTAATTTCAGGTGTACATCCCAGTGGTTAGACATTATAAAACTTATTAAGTGATCATCCCGAAAAATTTCATACCCATCTGACACCATACTTAGTTATTAGATTATTATTGTCTATATTCCCTATACTGTACTTTACACCCCCATGACTACACTGTATCTACTAATCTGTGCTTCTAAATCCCTTCACCTTTGTCACCCATCCCCCCAACTCCCCTCCCATCTGGCTACCATCAAAATGTTCTCTGTATTTATGAGTCTGTTTCTGTTCTGCTTTATTTTGATTTTTAGATTCAATTGTTGATAGATATGTATTCATTGTCATTTTATTGTTTATATTTTTACCCTTTTTTCCCCTTTTTCTCAAAATGTTCTTTATTCTTTATCCTATAAAAACTCCCTGCCGTCTTCCCCATTCTGCAGTTCTCCAAAAAAAGACTCTCTGCTTCATGAAGTGTTAAAGTTTGCATGTGTCACCTAAATTGTTTTTTTAAATCATTTTTTAACAGCTTTTGGCAACAAGGAATGGAATTCAACACTGACTACTAATGGCCAACTGGATAACTAGACCTACGGGGGAGGTGCCAGCTGAACCCTTGGAGTTCACTCTTCCTGTCATGGTCGCCGAGGGCTGTGGGTAAGTCACTCTCAGATTTGAGCTCTGCTCCCGAACATGCAGCTCTCTGAGACAAACAAACTTGACCTAAAAAAAATACATATATATATATATATATATATATATATTATGTATATATATAAAATATATTATATATATTGAACCCTGAGCTGCCAGGATAATAGGGGATATATATATGTGTGTGTGTGTATATGTATATATATGTATGTATATGTGTATGTATATATATGTGTGTATGTGTATGTGTGTATATATATATAGTTTTCAGAAATGTTCTGGGGTTCTAGAAAGTTCCAGGGTAGTTATATTGGGAGTGAAGAACAGGTGGCAGGTCTTAGGAGACTCACAAAGCCTCAAGGTCAGTCTGCAGCATTAAATGCTGGGAGATTTGGGAAAACACATTAAAACAAGACATTTGAACTGTATTGACAATCAAAATCCAAGTGGGAATCAACATTTTTCCCCCTCCCCTAAGAATCTAACCACTTTTTCTGACCACCCATGTGGCCAAGTAATTGTCACCTCTCTCCTTGGTTATTACAGCAGTCTTCGAACTGTTTTTCCCATTTCTGCTCTTGCCCCCTGAAGTCTATTCTCAACAGAGTAGCCAGACAGAAAAATCCTTTTAAAAGCATATACAATCATGGCTCCACTCTGCTCTAAGCCTTCCAGTGGCATCCCCTCTCACTGAGTAAAAGCCGAAGTACTTGATGACCTACAGACCCTATGCCATCTGGCGCCTTCTTCCCGGTCCTCTTCCACTATCCCCCCTCTTGTTTGTTTTGCTGCAACACCAGTAGAATCCCAGTTGCTTCTTCACCATTCCAGGCCTGCACCCACCTTCAAGCCTTACTTCCTTATTAACCTCACCTCTTTTGTCATTGTCAACTGTTCACGGAGGCCATCCCTGACTATACTCGTCATTCATTCAGTATATGTCTACTGAGCACTTACTCTGTGCCACACACTACTCTAAAATCTTGGGGTATAACAGTGGATTAAAAAGACAAAAATTCCTGCCCTTGTGAAGTAAGGGGAGGCTGATAATAAGCAATACCACTAATAAAGACATAAATTTGATCTTAAATCTTATGGGGAAAAGTAGACCACATGATAGAGGATAAAAACTCATGCACTTCAGTGATCAGGGTAGGCCTCACTAAGAGAATGATGTTTAAGGAAAGACTTGAAGAAGGAAAGGGAGTTAGCTACTCAGATGTTTCAAATCCTCTCATACTTTCTGTCTTTCTTTGCACAGTTTCCTATAGTTTTATTACTATCTGATGTACTATACATTTTATTTATAAATGAGAAGATTTTACTAACTTATTTTATCCTCCATATGAAATAATGGAATAAATAGCCTTGAAGCTTCTGAAACAAGCCTTTCTCATTTGAATGCATGTAAAATGTTGCTTGAGAAAAAAATAATCTCTTTAACAGAGAATAGCCCAGCCGGTGTGGCCCAGTGGTTGAGCGATGACCCATGCACCAAGAGGTCACCAGTTTGATTCCTGGTCAGGGCACATGCCCAGGTTGTGGGCCACATTCCCATTGTGGGGCATGCAGGAGGCGGCCAATCCATGTTCTCTCTCTTCGATGTTCTACTTCTCTCTTCCTCTCCCTTCCTCTCTAAAATCAACAAAGAAAAAATTTTTTTTAAAAACGAGAGAGGATAGACTTTGGCAAAAACTAAGTACCAAATAGACTTTAAAGAACTTTCAGCTTTTAATATGGAATCCTGTTGGATTGTTATAGGAAATCAATCAATAAAAATACCTGATAGGAGGTAAGAATATTTTATGACATTCAACAAATGATTCTCTCTCTCTCTCTCTCTCTCTCTCTCTCTCTCTCTTTCTCTCTCTCTCTCTCAGCCTTTGTCAGATAAAACAGGAAGCCTGACTCCTTAAATACTGAGTAGGGAGTATGCTTTTTTAAAGCCATTGGAAGCCTATGGCAAAGAAGAAGGTCTGCAAGGGTTTTAACACTCTTATAACTGTTTTGATGACAGGGAATCAACAGTCCCTGGATAAGCCAAATAAGTCAGAGTGAGTTAAATATAAGCCATGGGTAGGTCAGCATCAGATAGAGCTCTGATTTATAACAACGGATAGAGCAAAATTAATTTTTCTATACAAGAGAAGCCCTAGCGATTCATATTTTGGTGAATGGCTTATTAAAACTAAAGCATTCCGTGAAACTTTATGACCAACATGCTTTTTATCTCTCATCAGTTACAAAAAAAGGTCATTGGCTATAGTTAGCTCTAGGTATGACGTGCTTCTATAACTCCCACACCATGGTAAAGAATAGCGCCAACCTGTGAACTTTGGGGGGTACAGTTGGAGTTATTTTGAGACTGGTGGATTTGTGCTGCTTCATCCAGATTCTTATTAATCATTAGATCTCTCTTGTGATGAATGATACAGCATGAGTTTGTAAGACTAGCTTCATCATTTGGGGATCAGATCTGAGGCCTTGACCTCATTAGCGCAGTAACTAACAAGCTGAGCTCATTGGTCACAAATCACAGTAAATTTGCAAAATGATTATTTAGGGTATGCCAAATATAAAGTCTTAAAGTATATTTGTGACAAGCAAAACATTTGGTTTAATTATAAAATTTTAAAGTAAGAGAAATAATAAAAAGAATAGTGCATCATACTTCCAGGCATGAGACTTAAAACACTGAACAATTTCTTAAAGGAATGTTTTGTAATCCTTTTGAATCCATAACTCCCTTTTAAATGGACATAAAATTCTTATGCTCCAATTGAAAATCATCGCTATAGTCAACATATTCTCACCAGCCAAAATCAAGTTATGAAACTTTATTCAGTATAGTCAAATGTAAAATATTATAATGTTGCTTGCTTTTACAAGCTACAAATGTACTTCCTGAAATGTCTGATGTGTCCTTTCTTGTTCTTCCCCTTCTGCCCCTTTTATCTCTAACTAATCAGGCTCAAAATTGAAAGCATAGGTCCTCTGATATGATTTTCTACAAATGTATGCAGGTGTTAATGTATAGCTTCAAAATATTAATATAATTTGTATACAAGTAGATAGCATGGATCAAACTTTTATTTAACCAGTAGGTTAACAAAACCAGGGCAAAGAAGAATATGAACATATATATATATATATATATATATATATATATATATATATATATATATATGGAATAAAAGATAAAAAGGAATCCTGAAATTAGATTGCCTTATTATGTGTAAATCTGGCCAGTGTCCTACATGCCAATAAACCATAACCTTCAGGGTTAGCTTCTTTTTAGGACAGAAATCATTTGCAGTTGATCAGTTTCTACACGTTAAACATTTGACTTCGTAGACCTTAGACCCTAATCAGTAGTGATACTAAAGGATAATAGAATCATCTTTTCTCCAAGTTTTGAATAATTTTTCTTAATACAACTTATAAAAATGTGAGCACATGATGCAAACAGTAAATGATGAAGTGGAGGGTAGTTTGGGGGCGAGCTTTTACACTGATTATGTAGCATCACAGTACCTTTCCCTATCCATGGATCTCCCAAGATCCCTTTTCCTTAGCATATTTAGAACATTGTATTTATCTTACTCCAACTTTTGAGTCATTTTCTTGACTCCTGCCTTTCTTGGCTTTCTCTTCTTCCTCATCTCATGTTGTTCTGCTTTGGGACTGACCACTAGCCTTTTTGATGCTAACAATGCTTACAGAGTCTGGAAAATAGGCCTCTTATGATTGGATGTGGAGAGAGGGAGGAGCAACTTGCTATACTTCCCTTTATTACTCCATCCCTTAATTCCTTACCTTGCCACACTAGGCTGTACAGATGTATCTGACTCACCTGTTGTGTTGGCAGTAAATTGAATGGTGACATAGAGAAAAATCTTAAACTGTATTATTATTACAGTCATTATTCCCATTGCCCAAGAGAAAAGTTCCCAAGGAATAGGAGCTTTGTAAAGGATTTCCTTTGTGTGCATGACTCAGGTTCTGTCCTCAATCTCTTGCCCTTGATTCCACATTTCTCAGCAGTTCTTTCTTATTCATATCTGCACTGTATGAATCTCCGATTCTCTTCTGGGAAACCCACTTCTCTATTTACAGGGATGTGTCTGAACTTCCTCACCCATGTAATTTCTAGACATAATAATCCACAGCTTGCTACTTCTGAATATCTGAATTATTCAAAGTGGAATATCATCCCTGGGGGCTTCACCATTACAGTCTGAGGTGGACACTATGCTCCAGTCAAACCTCCTTCTCCATTTCCTCTTTCCCCTCCTTCCTCCATGTTAAATAGAGATATACTCTCTTGTTGGAAGACTCCAATGATCAAATTTAATACATGCACATACACACACATTTCCCAAGGACTAAATATAACAATTTGCCAGGGTCCCTGATAACATATGTATAAGACTTTACATTTATTACCCTGAGTGATAATCAGTGTCATTTTACATAGTTGCTATGAAACTATGCCCTTTTCAAGTACTCTTGAGCCATCTGCCCTTGTTCCATACCCATTAATACAGAAGGAACTAGATACCTTGGAATGACCACATTTCTGAGAGCAAAATGGAGATGCTCCATTTCACTTTTTTTAAACAGAAGGAAGAGCCATGAGAGAATTTCTTTTCCTCATACCCAAGTATCATCTCCTTTCTTCCCAGTAATCAGCAGGGGACATCTTTCAGTTAAACCTACCCTGTTTGGCAAGAAGATGGCAGAAAGTTCTAAAGCATTGTTATGGGCCAAATTGTGTCCCCTCAAAATACATGTTGAGGACCTAACCCCCAGTGCCTGTGAACGTGGGTCTTTGAAATTGGGTCTTTGCAGATGTAATCCAGTTAGGATGAGATCATACTGAATTAGGGAGGGCCTTAATCCAACATGACTAGTGTCCTTACAATAAGAAGAGGCAGACACACACACACACACAGAAGATGGCCATGTGAAGATGGAGACAGAGAATGGAGTTTGCTATCATAAGCCAAGCAATACCTAGGACAACCATAAGGTGGAAGAAGCAAGGAAGGATTCTCCACTGGATCTGAGGGAGCACGGCTTTGCCAACACCTTGATTTTGGAATTCTAGCCTCCAGAACTGTGGGAGAATACATTTCTGTTGGTTAAAGCTTCTCAATTTGTGGTACTTTGTTACGGCAGCCCTAGCAAACTAATACAGTCATCATTGTCATCATCATCATAGGTACCATTACTGACATCTGCTAGGTGACAGTCACTGTGTTATTTGCTTGATTGATTTGGGTGCTAGAAAGAGAGGGTAACTTCTGGAGTCAAATTCTGGCTCACACTTACTAAGTTTGTTACCGAGGGCAAGTTAAATAATGATTACCTATTATTTCTATTATTTTCTCAAATCATTATAATAGCCTTGAAAAGTAGATGTTAATTCCCATGTAACAGTAGAGTCTTCTAAGGCCTAGAGAAATTCATCATTTACCAATGGAAATGCAGTTAGTAATTGGAACTGTTGGATATATTTTAAATATGTTTTTTAGGTTTTTATTTTGAAATAACTTTAACTTTCTAAAAAAGTACAAGAATAATACAAATAATTCTCATATACCTTTCATGCAGACGCCTCAATTGTTAACTTTTTTTTTTTTAACCATATGTGCCTCACCACCGGCTTTCTCTTTAGATAGATAGATATATAGATACATACCTATATACATATTTTGGTGCACATATGTACACATTTCTGTTGGGTTTACTATTGGGAGTGGAATGGGGCATAGAGGATGCCTAAGTTCAGTTTTAGTAAATACTGTACTGCCAAATAGTTTACAAAAGTGATTGTCCACATTAATCAGTGTATGAGAGTTCCAGTTGCTTCATTTAACTCTAACCCTCTGGTGGGTGTATAGTTGTATCTCACTGTGGTTTTAGTTTGAATTACTCTGGTGACTTACTGAGGTTGAATACCTTTTTATATACTTACAGACCACTTGTTTTGACTGTAAAGTCCATATCTGTACAGAAGATCAGCAGTAAGCAGCTACTTCTCTATAGTAGTTGTGAGGTAAGGGATGAGCAAGGGAGAAGACGGAAGGTTGAGACAGATAGTGAGCCTGGGCAGGTCAGAGCTATTGCATGTTACAGGTTATATGCCTTGGAAAATATGGTCAAAGTGTTGTATGCCTGCTATAACTCTCTCTCTCTCTCTCTTCTCTCTCTCTCTCTCTCTCTCTCTCTCTCTCTCTGTCTCTCTCTCTCTTTCTCTCTCTATCTCTCTGTTATCTATACATCTTTAATATCTTTTTACTGAGTGAGCCAAATAGTCATCTTCCCATTTTTAACTCTTACCTGAGGAACATGTGAATAATTACAAGTGAAGTAAGCATTCACAAAACACTCTTGTTCTTGCAGCATTTAAATCCATTAACCTTACCATGTTGTCTTACCAGGTTGCTTACAGCGATCTAACATTATGATAAAGTCCAGTCACTGTTCAGTAGTTTCTCTTGGTGGTACTCAATGCTGAAAATTACTCTTTAAAATATATTCTTCCATTCTAAGTTTGGTGTTCTTGGCATATGTCTAAATGAAATGAAAAAATACTAGACCAAAGCTGTATAAGCTAAGATATTCATCACAATAGCAGAATAATTAACAACTACTGGGAAAAGCCAGGCCTTGTGGTTAGCTTTTTTATATGCATTATCTTGCTTGCTATTGCAACCCTACAAAGTAGTTTGTGTTATTATCCTAATTTTTATAGATGAGAAAATTTCAGTTTAGGGAGATTAAGTAACTTGATTAAGTCCACATAGCTAATAAATGGCAGCACCAGCCAGGAATTTAATCAGGTTTGAAACCATCTTCTTAACCTCTGTAAAAACGTAAGTGTTCGACAACAGGAGAATGCTCATATGCATTGTAGATTCAATACGATAGAATATTATGCAGTCATTGGAAGTGATGGACCCAAATAATTTGTATTGACTTTGGAAAATGTTTATATTTTAATAGTAAACAAAAGAACAAGATACATACTAATATGATATATAATATGATATGATATGATATACATAAAATGATCTCAGCTATATAGGAAAAAAATGTATGGATATCCATAGGGAAAAAAAGGAAAGAAGTATAAACTAGTATTAATAATGTTTCTCTTTACAATGATTTTGTCTTTCTTATTATAATTCCTATAATGAATATATATTACTTTTATAATCAGGAAAACAGTAATAAAATCTTTAATACTTACAATAGGGGAAAAGAAATATAAGGACTTGGTTTCCATGATTAAAGCAGTAAGTCCATTAAAAGGTGCAATCCATTCAATTTGAGATCTGTTTCTGATGTGTATGGCTATCAGATGTTCAGACACAATGTAATATTCTCCTGCTTGCTGTATTCTCATCTTCTTTCTGCCTTACGTTGAGATAAAGCAGAAAGTGTGTGTTTCTCATTGGGAAGTTGGCATTTGAATGAGATGGCTGCTTTTCTCAGCTTAAAAAAGATAAAAGGAGTTATCAAGTAATGTTTTCTTTCATCTAAGGATGTTGGTCCCACTCCAACAATTGGAATTGATTGAACTCCAGTGCTTGCAAATTTAAAAACCTAACACAGGGGATCTGCTCACTGTGAATTTTACAAATCAATGGATAAACTCAAAACAAAAGCCCATTACAGAGCACCTTAATGTTTATCTGTTTGGCAAGATAAACACTTGTAAACAAGCATTTTCAACTGTGAGCTTCAATAATAGCATTCTGAGATCTGTATTAGATGTTAAAAATTTGCATAGAACCTTGAAGATAGCATAAACCAAAAGGGAAAAAGAGTGCTTTTTAAAAAATTAAGTCTTCTGATTCATATTTTCAAATTGTGTTTTGCTAATCTAAATGAGTAATTTCTATTGACTTTTGATAGCATTTTATTATTGCTTATGGAATGTAATATCATGTGAAACAGGTATGTTGTTGGTATTTAATTAAATAGTGTTGCTTCATGGAAGCCTGTAAACTATGGAGCCAGGCAAAAGAAATGATATTAAATAGACATATCTGATGAGCATAATGATTTATTATTAGTTTACTATTTAACCCTGGAGTTGTCAAATCTAAATCATGACATTAAATTTGAACTTAAGTGCTTTACTGAGATTAATCAAAATGGAGAAAATTTTGAAAAATGACCATATCTATATGGACTCAGTACTTTTGCATAAAAAGATTCCTTATTGGATTTCAGTCAACAGACTGTTTAGATCAACAGTTTACAAATTGTCTTTGATGATAGACCAGACCCCTACCCCACCCTGCCACCAATTTGTTGCAGACCAATACTTTTATAAAATTAAAGTTTAGAATAATGGAAAAGTAAAAATAAAGACACAAAATAGATACATAGATTTTTAATAGTTCTAACCAACATACAATTGCCTTATTTTTCTGAAAGTTTTAAATCCTTACTCTCAATTTCTATGTTTATCTTGGCACGAACCAATAACAAACAGTTGTCGGAACTGCAGTGGTGTACAGACCACACTTCAGCACTGCTGTGGGTTCCTCTGCTCACCTCCAAGCCCCGCGCTGCTTGGGCTGGGAATCTGATTAGGGAGGGGAATGAGGCTGACTTCATTATCCTCACCTCCACTTGAGAAGGGCTGCAGGCTATAATTATATCCGTGTGGCACCAAGATCTATCACCTGTAGTGTCCTGATGTTATTCCTGTATTTATAAACACTGAGGCATGTGTTCCCAGAGTTCAGCTGGCTGTATTTTCATGTGATCACTTCAACCAATGTCAGGGGATCTCAGGAACAGTGTACCCCACTCAACCCGGAGAAAATATTCCTGCATGTTTTATACCCATATGGATGAAACAGTTAATAGTTCTTGCATTGTCTATGACAATCATGGTCACAACAATGAAGTTTAAAAAATTTGTTAGGCCCTGGCTGGTTTGGCTCAGCGGTTAGAGCGTCGGCCCGTGGTCCAGAGAGACCTGGGTTCGGTTCCCGCTAAGGTCAAGTAGGTCGGTTGCAGTTTGTCCCCCCTTATCCCCCTGGTTGGAGTTGTGTGGGTGGCAGCCAGTCAATGTGTCTCTTTCATATCGATATTTCTCTCTCTTCCTCCCTCTCTCCCTCTCGCTCTATCTGAAGATGAATGCAAAAAGTGCCCTCGGGTGAGGATAAAAAAAAAAAGAAATTTGTTAGAACCCGACATAATTGCTGACACCGAGTCCCTTGCTATGGCTTGTGCAGCCAACTTAATCTAATTCATTTGCTTTTCTCCCAGTTCAAAACAATGATTCCTAAAGTCAGCTTATGATTTAGAATTTATTTAACATTTCAAAGCTTCTTCTTGCTTCCTCATTGGTTATTTCTAACACCCCAAGGAATGGATGCAGCCCACAGCCTAAGCAGGGGGTGGGGGTCCACTTACTTGGTCTTTTCTATCAGAAGTAGGCAACATTAGCTGTGATGCTATTCTTGGTATAGCAAGCATGGTGATTGCTTGAAAAGGTGGGGAACTGGCATTTCTGCAGCTGTTGCTGCTTCTCTCCCATCATTCACTGGCCTGAAGTTCCCCCAGATGACAGAAAGCTATGACTATGTAAAAGTGGTATTCATTTTTTGAGTATTTATTTACTTTAATATTACTGAACTCAATCTGGAAATGTCTATAGCTTGTCAGCTATTTTGGTTCACCATTTTTTAAATTTAATATGCTGCACTTCTTTATCTGTGACAGGGACAAACTTTTGACTATATCTGCTTATGCTTCCTGAAATCTGTATTTTGCTCTCTCAGAACTTTGATCTTGGCATTCATTAAGTGATATATTCTAGAATAGCAGGAACCCCAAGACTCTTTTAGGGGGTCCACAGGTCAAAATTCTTTTTATAATAATAATAAGATATTAATTTTCTTTAAAATTTTTTTTAATTTATTGATTGATTTTAGAGAGAGAGGAAGGGAGAGGAAAAAAGAGAAACGTCAATTTGTAGTTCCACTTATTTATGCATGCATTGGTTGATTCTTGTATGTGCCCTGACCAGGGATCGAACCAGAAACCTTGGCATATCTGGACGATGCTCTAACCAGCTGAGCAATCCTGCTAGGGCTTATTTTCTTTTTTGACTGATTTTCTCAGGAGTGAAGTTGCCAGTGCTTCCACGATGTGTGATGACATCATTGTTCTGACACCTAATGGAGCGTGTGCTGGTACGTTCTCTGGTGTATTTGTTGTAATCCTAGTCTTAATTTTGAATGTGACAAATACCAATAGATATATTCTCCATAAACTACAGTTGTTCACGGTCTTCAATAATTACTAAGAGTATAAAAGAGTCCTGAGACCAAAAACTTTGAAAATGGACACAGTAGAAGAATGATGTGATTATTTGTGTTAACAGTGAAATGCCAAGACATTTGGCCATGAGAAGCTTAGGAGATTTTTCTTTTAATTTTCTGATGCCTAATATTCCACAGTAGTTGAGTTATATAACTTGGCAAGGAAACAGATTTACTCTAGAGACCCCAGGCGAAAAACAAGCTTCCTAATACTAAGTAACACCTTGATTTTAGAACTCCTGACCTCCAGGGTAGTAAGATAACGCATTTTTGTGTTTTTAAGCCACCAAACTTGTGATGATTTGTTACAGCCACAATAGAAAACTAATACAACCTTGTTTCAGAGGAAACAAAAAAACAGTTTGTTGACTCTCTGCTATGTGCCAGGTCCGGAGGAAGATTACAGAGTCAGTGATTAGAAAAGCAAGGATTCAAATTCAGGGTTGCCTGCATTCGGAGACCAAGCTCTTCTCCCTAACCTAGCTTTATCCACCCAAAATACAATGTTACACACGAAAACTTATAAATTTATCAAAGGACAATTCTAGAAGTCCTGCGCACGATCCATGTTGCCATAGATCATTAATATGGTTAAGGTCCTGATGCCACATTGTCCTGTACCCTTACCTGGCTACTAAAAGGTCTGGTTGACAGGTGTAGAGCCATGAGTAACTGTATAGTCACTCAGTATATTCCAATTAGGAGTTATTTTTCCTCAAATTATTCCATTTATTCCTAACTAGGAATTATTAATAACTCTAAAATGTAACTGCAGCATGTTCATTTACCTCTGAAATGAAATGTGTAAATTGTTGAATGACAAGCTTTGCCTCATGAGAAGGAAATTCTAGAGTGAATCTTGTTCAACACAAATGAGATAAGATTAGTTGCTTTATTATTATTTTTTAATTTGATGGTGAAATAGGCTGATTTTTCTGGTCTAAAGCTGAATATTTACCTGTTATATTGATATCCACTATCAGATTGTCTGTAGGAATATCTTTAAGACAGGACTTATTTAAAAACAAATCATTTAGGATGGTTGGCACTTGCTCTGGGAGATAGCTTAAGTGTATACAAGGTAAAAAAAAAAATAGCTTGAAATATTCATATATTCAGGGATGTAATTTAGGTGCTTCAGAAATCACATTGATTGGGGGAAGCCACACCGATGGGTCCACACCTGAGGATGGTGGCAGCATGCAGGATAGCTCCAACTTCATTTTGCCTTGATTCTACTTTTTTCTCAGAGTGTACGTCAGCCATTTCTGAGTTGATATCAGGCCTGACTCAAGATCACCAAATCTCTCAATAGCCACTCGCGATCCCAGCCACCTGCCGAGGAGGAGGCCCAGCCCGTGAACACTGGTGATTACTGTTCGGGTTTGGTTCCACGGTGCTGGACTACAGATGGTTCCATGGGCTGAAAACATTTCTGTGTGTCTTTTGTCGAAGGCCTAACTAAAAGAAGTTCTCCAGGTCTTTTTATTTTAGTAGAAAAAAAAAAAAGAGAGAGAAAGATAAACCCAAAGAGAAAAGGGGGTGAGTGGGATGATTTTCCTCCCTGAGACCGAAACTGAAGTGGTCTAGTGCTTTAATGCTCTACCCTAAGTCAAGTCTTCTTTTCCCAAGACAGGAAGAGGGTTTGGGTGGGAGGTAAGAAGAGGAGGCTGAAGGAATGAATTAGTAGGTGGAAAGCAGGGCCGAGCTCTCTTTCTAGAGCAGCAGTTGTGGGGAAGTCATTTTAATGAAATAAGTCGGAAAGGACAGGACCTCTAAGAACACCGCCAAAGAAGCATGAAGTTTTGTGCCCTTTCTATACCGTAGCACTGGAAGTTCTCCCCCACCCCCTCAGCACCATGGCCCCACAAAGATCCTTGTAAACTAACATTGCTTTTCCTTAAGAATGCAGGGCAGGGAGGCCTGGAGCCTCTATCTGACCCCGGAGGCCAAATGATGTCTGTTGTCCAACAGATGGTTCATGCCACATTTACCTCCCCAGGCGTGTCTAGGCCTTGTCAGCTCTATCAGTTGAGAGGTGAACCAGAGCTGACGCTCTTCCCTACCAGCTTTCCATATCACCTGTGCTGCCTCATTCCTCCGGCATTCCATTTAAATCAAGGGAGGCAGAAGACTGCTGGTTCGCATCGTGATGAGATGTATCTGATCAGCATCTGAGCGCTCCGGGATGCTATGCGGCAGTGCAGCTGCAAGCATGAATCAATTAATCGGCGATTAGGTTCAGGCTCGCAGACAGAGGCACAGCCGGCTTCACACTGACTTTGTTATATATGAAATCCCCAAAGAGAATAATACCTTATCTAAGCTCTCATTATACTTTATAGTAGAATGAATATGGATCGATAACAAGTTTTGTTCCAATATAATATTCATTTCAGAAGAATGTCCCCTTTTTGCTCTTTCTCTATCAAAAAATAAAATTGCAACCATAAAAACAAAGGCTTTTCTACTTTTTAAGGGCTCTGTGAAGAGAACAATGGTCTTTTAAATATCAATATTTAGCTTATATTTTAAAATAAGCTTGGGTGATTTTATACAATGTAGAATTCAATTTGTTTCTCAGAACTTGAACTTACATTGGCATGTTTTTTGAAAATTAACCTTTTTTACATGACAGTGAAATTAGTTAACTTATTACTAAAATATAATAATTTTACTTTTTTTTATTTTAACTTTTTAAAATTGGGAAGTACATCAAATATATAGGAAAGAATAGAAAATGAAATTATAGAAATCTATTATCTAAATATCTACTACCAAGTTTTTTTTTTTGTTTTTTTTTTTTAACAAAGAAATGATTTATTTGTAACACAGCCCAGTTCCCATCACTTCAATACAGCATAGGAGCAGAAGAGACTGACATTGCAAGCATCATGTAGTCCAAGGTAGAGCTCCATGCCTCCCAAGACAGAAAGCCCATCTTCCCCAGAGACCCATCCCAGAGCCAAACTGAATTTGCACAAACAGGCAAGCCCAGAAGGAAGTCAGCCCCAGGCCTCAACAGGAAGCACCCTCCCTCCACAGCCCTTTAAGCTTCCTAACTGCAGCCTTCTCCTCCTTCCACCCCCAAACAGCCAACTCCTAGCCTCTGAGATAACAGGGAACTTTCTATATGGAGTATTTAACAGGGGTTTAAGTGTTACATAAAACAAGACAATACCCTGTAAAATCTAGTGTTCCATAGACATGTTAAAACGACTCCCCCATACATAATCCTAATCAGCAATAACAACTCTCTCCTTCTTTCTCTTCACCATAGATGTGAGTGGTTTGGAAATGATGTTGTCTCACACAACTCCGTACTCACTTTCCCTATTGGTCTTATTAAAGGCTGCTCTCCTCACCTGAGGATAGGGATACTTTCCCCAGGTTCAGAGGCTGAGAGGAAAAGCCCTGATAGTTCAGGGAAAAAATTCCCTTCCTCTATTTTCCTTAAAAGATTTTTACAAAGATTATTGCCTAAAAGTTTTCATTTATCTGAGAGAAGTTAGTTTTAGATTTAGAGTGCAATCCAAGCACAGAGGCAGGTTATCTTTCTGATTAGGTACTAGTTTCTAGAATAGAGGAGGCAAGGAAGAAGAGTATAAAATCTCAATTTGCTTTCTCCACCCTAAATCTTCTAGACAGCCTCAGAAGATGGACACTGGGAAGATTCTACTACCAAGTTTTATTAAAATGATATTATGCCATTTATACACTTGAATAGTTTCTGAAGAAATGTTATACTACAGATATAACTATGGCCATGTTTATTTTTTCCCCATCCCATTACCCTTCCTCCTTTGCTCTGAGAAGTAACCACTACCAAGAACTCAATGCTCATCATACCCATAGGTTGTGTATTTTTACTATGTATGTATAGAAATTGTATAGTCTTATCTTGCATATTTTCATACTGTACATATCTTTGTCCAACCTGAAATTTAAACTCAACATTTAAAATAGGAATTCTGTCCTGAGGAACTTGGGACCTGGATAGAGCTAGATAAACCCCAAATCTTTAGATTGGGATGCAAGTTCCAGGTAGTACATGAACTCCTGAAGTTTTATGTGCATGTGTATTTCTCTGAGAAGTGGGTCCATAGCTTTCACAATGTCCTCAACTCCATCTTTGATCTGAGAAGTCTTCCTCAAAATTTTGGAATTCCATTAATGTACAAAGCTTTTTTTTTTTTTTGTAATAGTGATGTATCATTAATTTCCCCTCCCACATATGTTCTTTTATTCTGGGTGCAGTATTCAAATAAAAATGATGATTCTATTGATAGGCTAATTTTTTTTCTTTTGGGATGTCATCAGTGACGTAAGTTTTGAAGGCCAGAGGTGACTTAATAAAACTGCATATACAACTCTGACCACTAGAGGACACTAACACAACTAAAAACAGAGAAGGTGTCTTGGAGTAAAGAAATACAAATGCCAGAGGAGTTGCTTCCAAGATATTCACATATTTATTTATCTCTGTTTACAGATTTCTACATCGAGCTTCTAATATGTTCTGAAACTTTCATGTTCAAATTATTTCAATGTTATCAGTCTCATAAAAAAACTTAAAGCAGGCCTGAAGGGGAGGCCTTAAATAAATGAAGTACACTACAGCTAGATCCTGGCTACTTATGTAGTCACTGCTGAATTTTTAAGACATCAGTTGCTGGCCAATTAATTGATACCTTTTTTTTTTTTTAACCCTCACCCGAGGATATTTTTTCATTGATTTTTAGATAGAGTGGAAGGGAGGGAGGGAGAGAGAGAGAAACATCGATGTGAGAAAGACACGTCGATTGGTTGCCTCCCACTTGACCCCAGCGGGGGGCTGAGGAGCGAATCAGCAACCCAGGTACATGCCCTTGACCGGGAATGGAACCCTAAACCCTTAGGTCCACAGGCTGAGGCTCTAACCACAGAGCCAGACCAGCCAGGGCAATTGATATCTTCGTTAATAAAAATAAATAATAGCCCTCGCAGGTTTGGCTCAGTGGTTAGAGCATTGGCCCAGGAACCAGAGAGTCCTGGGTCCGGTTCCCGCTAAGGGCACGTACCTCGGTTGCAGTTTGTCCCCAGCAACTAGTCGATGTGTCTCTCTCACATCCATGTTTCTCTCTCTCTTCCCCCCTCTCTCCCTCCCGCTCTATCTGAAGATAAATGCAAAAATGTCCTCGGGTGAGGATAAAAAATAAAAAATAAATAAAAAAATAAATAACATGATTTAGGAGTTTACATAGACAAAACCTGCCTCTTCACTAAGACTTGACTAAAAGTTCCTTGTCATTATTTTATGCAACCCTTGTATACATTCACTCTTCGGGAATGTTGTATTCCAGGGTTTTCTGATTTCTTGTCAGCTGGGAGTCTGTTTTACTTATTTACTCATTCTTTTTCGTACTTGTTTAGAATAAATTTCTTTTTGAGATTTAATTAATCCATAGCATGGAGTCTTTAAAAAAATGTCATTTAACTAACTTTCTTTATTTCACTCTACATTTCCCCCCTAAGTTTTTAATTTTGTTTTAACTATTTTGATACAGTCTCAGAATTATCTAGTGAATGTGTAATTATTTATTAATTCATTTAATCTATTGAACAAAACAAAGATTCTCATCCAAATGGAGCTTACGTTCTATGGCTGGGGGTGGGGCACATAATAAACAATGAACATAATAAATAAGTAAATTGTATCATTTGTTAGAAGATGCTAAGTGCTATAGAAAAATGACAAACAGGCGCTGGCTGGTTTGGCTCAGTGGTAAAGTGTTGGCCCGCAGACCAATGAGTCGCAGGTTCAATTCCGGCCAAGGGCACGACCTTCGGTTGTGGTTCCTCCCGGCCCTGGTCTGGGTCATGGGGAAGGCAACCAGTCTATGTGTCCCTCTCAAGTCCATGTTTTACTCTCTCTCCCTTTCACTCTATCTGAAGATAAATAGAAAAATATCCTCCGATGAGGATTAAAAAAAAGAAAAATGACAAACAGAAGACAGAGGAATACGGAGTCGGGAGTGGGGGTTGCGATTTTAAGCAGGTGGGCCTTCCTGAGAGGGAGGTGAGGGAGCTGGGCCCAGGAATATCCGACAGGAGGCAGACAGAATAGCTAAAAACCAAATTTGCGTGGGCGTGCCGCTGAGGGTCCTGGTGTTGCCAGGGGTCGCCGCCCCGCCTGTGTTATGAGTATTGTAAGAAGAAGCCATACCCAAAGTCTTGCTTCTGCCTAGGTGTCCCTGATGCTAATATCCGCGTCTTGACCTGGGGTGGAGGAAGGCAAACGTGGACAAGTTCCCATTCTGTGGTCACGTGGGGGCAGAGAATATGAGCAGCTCCCCTCCGAAGCCCTGGAGGTGGCCCGTGTCTGTGCCGACAAGCACCTGGTGAAAAGCTGTGGCAAAGATTTCTCCTCCGAGTGCAGCTCACCCTCCCACGTACCTGCGTCAACAAGACGTCCTGTGGGGCTGACAGGCTCCAGACAGGTATTGGGGTGCCTTTGGAAAGCCCCAGTGGCCAAGTCATCGTGTCCATCTACAGCAAGCTGCAGACCAAGGAGCTTGTGATTGAGGCCCTCCGAAGAGCCAAGTTCAAGGTCCCTGGGCGCTAGAAGATCCACACCTCCACGAAGTGGGGTTTTGCTAAGGTTAACGCGGATGAGCTTGAAGACATGGTGGTTGAGAAGCGGCTTATCTCAGATGGCTGTGGAGTCAAATACATCCCTTATCACGGTCCCCTGGACAAATTGGGGGCCCTGCACTGGGCCCTGCCTCGTGAGAGTCTTAGGGCCGCCCCCACCTTACGCCCACCAGTAAATTCTACTTCCTGTCCAAAAACAAAAACAAAATGAAACAAAAAACAGATCGTCATGCCAGAGAGTACACAGCCTATTGAGAGTCACGAAGGGTTTGGGGAGGGGTGAACGGAGGGGGAGTTTATGAGGGGAGGCCGTCAAGAGGTGCTTGTGGGACAGCCCATGGTAAGACTCTGGGCCGACATAAGGACTTTGACTTTGATTCTGAGTGAAATGGGTGGCCATAGGGTGGAAGGACATGATCAGAGAAAATAACAGGATCATTCTGGCTGCCATGCTGAGAATAGTCTGTGAGTAAGATTAGAAGCAATTATGTCAACATTAAACATTTTTTTCTTTTTACTTTATTGATTTTTAGAGGGAGAGGGAGAGAGAGACAGAAACATTGATGAGAGAGAACATCGATTGGCTGCCTCCTGCTGCCCCCCACTGGGGATCTGGCCCACAACCTGGGCATGTGCCCTGACCGGGAATCAAACTGGCAACCTCTTGGTGCATGGGTCGATGCTCAACCACTGAGCCACGCCAGCCGGGTTTTTAAAAAAATTCCTTACCCAAGGATACTTTTCTATTTATCATCAGATAGAGTGGGAGGGAAGGAGAGAGAGAGAGGGAGAGAGAGAGAGAGAGAGAGAGAGAGAGAGAGAAACATCGATGTGATAGAGCCACATCGACTGGTTGCCTCCAGCACCACCCGACCAGGGCCGGGAGGAACTGCAATCAAGGTCCGTGCCCTTGACCGGAATCAAATCCACGACTCATTGGTCCATGGGCCGATGCTCTAACCGCTGAGCCAAACTGGCCAGGGCAACATTTTTAATAATAATAATAATAAAAAGATTGGAAGGGAGAGGTTAGTGTAAAGCAGGACACACAGGTGACAGTGATAGCAATCCAGACCAAAGGGGATGGTGCTCAGACCAGGGCAGTGGTGGAGAGGTGAGACTGGTCTGCTTCTGGGTACGTTTTAAGGCAGAGCCAACCCAATTTCCTGATGACTGACCATAACGATGTGAGGGAAAGAGAAGTAAGAATGGCTTCTAAATTTTGCACCCGAGCAACTGGAAAGATGGAGTTGCCGTCAACTAAGACGGTGAATAAAGGCTGTGAGTAGAACAGGTGGGTGGGTTGAGTTGGGCAGATGGGCAGTTCAGATTTGAATGTATTGATGCAATTAGACATGGAGCAGAGAAGCTGACTGAGTGGTGAGATACGGTCGTTTGGAGTTCAGGTGAGAAATGTAGCCTGGTCAGGGCATAAGATCTTCAGTGTTGTAGGCATGAGACTAGAAGTCACTGGGTAAAGAAAAGCACCAGGGACCTAGTTCTGGGTATTCCAGTGTTAAGAAAACAAACCACAGAGGAGGAACCAGCAAAGGAGATAAAAGGAGTGAGTGGTAAGGTGGCAGAGTAGTCAAGCAAGCCTAGTGTCCTCAAAAAGAAAGGATAGCCTAGCCAGTGTAGCTCAGTGGTTGAGCATTGACCCGTGCATCAAGAGGTCACTGGTTCGATTCCCAGTCAGGGCACATGCCCAGGTTGTGGGCTCGATCCCCAGTGTGGGGCATGCAGGAGGTGGCCAGTCGATGTTCTCTCTCATCGATGTTTCTATCTCTCCCTCTCCCTAAAATCAATTAAAAAAGAAAAAAGAAAGAAAGGCCAGGGAGTGGGTAGAAGAGCAGTGGCTGCCTCTTGTATTCCACCTCTAGCCCCTGTGGTTCTCATACATTTCCCAGAGAACTGTCAAGTGGGCTTGCAGCATGGAGATGTTCCTCTGAAGGATAACAGCGGTAGGGGAAATGTATCCCATTCAGTTACACATTTGCTTTATTTTTTAAAATCTTAGTATCAAATTTTGCTATCTAAAAATAAATAAAATCTTGTTGACATAATTTAAACCATCAGGTCTTACTTCTGAAATAATAACTGCATTTTATAGAATTTTATAGCCCCATCTTATGCACGTTATTTGATTATTTCAATGATTACAATAATCTCTCAGATTATGTATTTTATTATCCTATATTATAGGTGCACAAATTGAGGCTTAGAAAAATTACTCACTGTAACTACTTTCTGACATAGCCAGTATTACAGCTTTCTCTCTTATACTTTAAAATGTACATCTGTGACTCAAATGTGATATCTATAAGGAGAATATCAATTTTATCTGCTTTTCTCTCACAAGGGTACTTTCTAAAGACATATGTTAAAGTATTTATTCCTAATATTCTGGAAGAACATTTGGGGAATTTTTACCTGGAAAATATGCATTCCTCTGACACAATTCAGAGCAAGATTGTAATACACATAGAGAAAACTTCTTCATAGAGCAGTTTTGCAAAACTTACCAAATCTTAAAACTTTAGAATGTCTAGTTTTGATCCAACAATTGTATAATTATAAAATTACCTTAAGGAAATAATTAGAGGTAAGAGGAAAGGGTTAGACTGGAGGGTACTTATTACCTATAACATAATAGGAAACAAACTAAACAAACTCTGTTATATCAAGACAATGGATGCTGCATAACTGTAAAAAATAATGCAATGTATCATTCATTGGCATGCAAGGACATCCACTAGACAATGTAAGTGGGAGAAGAAAGCAGGTTATTAGGAATATCTATGATATCACTCTTTTTGTTGCAGATTTTATCTCTATATTGAGGAAAAACTGGAGGTCAGGTACCTTTTTCTATAAAAGGCCAGATAGTAACTATTTTAGGTTTTGTGGGCCACACAGTTTCCGTTGTAACTACTCAGCTCAGTTGCTGTAGAGCAAAAACAGTTACCCACAATGTTTAATGACTGGGAGCAACAGAATTTAGTTCCTGGCCTGAAGCTTGCTGACCCCTGATCTATAATTGTAAACAGTGATTATCTCTAGGAGCTATAATTCTAGATTTAATTTTCCTTTTTTGGCTTTTGTTGGGGAAGTGGAAATCCCTCTGCCCCTTCTTGAGTTCTTATGTCTAGACTAATGATGCAATTGACACAAGGCCAGATTAATAGGGGAAGAATCATTTTAATATGTACACATTGGAGATCATAGATGATGCTCTTTGAAATGATGAACCAGACAGCTTTTTATGCTTTTTAGACAAAGAAATAATGAATCTGTGAAGAAATGACAGGACAAAGGCATTTAGGTTGGAGTGCTCATTAGTGAGGACTCTAAACAAAGTTTGGGCTTGGGTAGTAAATTAATTCATAAAATGTTTATGTAAGCTCTTTGGTCCTGGATTCTTTAGCTCTAGCAATAAGGGTGTCTGTCTTAGCCCTCCTGGAGCAAGAAGGGTGCCCTTCACAGGGGCAATTTTTATAATGAAAGCTTTTAATTATACTCCATTTTAGTATTATCAATACTATACTGCTATTTTAGTAATTTAATTAGACTAGGATTGGGTCACATAAATATCATAGGATGCTTATCAGAAGAATAAATTAAAATAGAAGTAGTTCTTGATTACTTGGATACTGAGCACATTCTTTTATAGCCTAGTTTTGGGTGGTGTTTTAAATTCTGGACCAGCTTTTCGTGTGACCCAAAATATTTCCTATACAATATGTGTTACCAAATGAAAGATAATTTTAATATTATCTTCAGGAGCACATCATTAGGAATTAGGAATTTTGGTTGGTAGGACAACTAGACATTGCATTTCAAAGTATTTTCCAAAAGCTTCTACATTTTGGAGAATTAGTCACATTCTTTGCTTCCCTGGAAGAGGGAACCACTGGAGTGGACTGTGTAAATCGAACATCTGGCAGCGTTCTGAGGTCTTCCAGCATGTGACGTCCAGCCAGAGGTGTGCTGGTCAGTGTTTAAGGGCCAGCATTGGTGGGGAAAAGGGCAAAAGGGTGGGGGAAGAGCTCTGCTATGTAGTATTTGCTAACTTCTGTGGTGTAAATGTTCCCAACTTTGGGCAATTTCATGCTACTGATGGGACTCACAAAATTCTTGAATATTTAGCAATCACTTGTGCGACTAGCTTCAGAACACCACAGGGTCCAGTTAAAATGAACTGAACCCCCATCCCATTGACTAGAAAAACTCAGGCCCCACTTCCCCACTTTCTTCCCCTCTGCCAATCATTCGTCTTACATTCTCCTGGTAGGGACATTCTGCTGCTCGCTTTCTCAGAGTCGCTCTGTTCTTAACAGCCCCCCCCCCCCAATTGCTCCTGAGGCGCTGCTCTCTGCTGCTGTGGGCCTCAGCACTATTCCTTCCCGAAGAGGGCTGTCGTAGGTAACTTTTTGTCATCTTCACTTCCATTCCATCAACAAGTCTTGCTGACTCCACCTTGAAAATAGATTTTAAATCACGGATAACACTATTCTGTTTGTCTCCATCGACCAGACTCTTCTAAGGCCCTGTCATCTCTGTCCTGGAGTAGCCTTGTAACTGGCCTGCTCCTGCCCATACAGCAACCAGAGCCATTAAAAAAAAATTAAAATGTAAGTTTGCCTGTGCCGAGCACTTAAAAAGAGGAATTACTTGAACGTAAGAGCAGACAAAATCTTTTCCTATCAAGCTGTTCACATGTCAGCATTTAGTTACAAAACATGTATCCAAATACCTCATATTAAAAGAAAATGCTTGCATGGATATGTGTCCCTTGGTTCTATTCCGATTCAGTTTGGTCTGTAACCCCTAATCTCAAGTGGCAGAGGTAGGGTTTGAGTCCATGCCTTTGTGACCAAAGGGAGAACCTATACTTGACTATCAAACGGGACTTTGTGTGAGAGCTGTGGGCTGGGCAGTGGGAAGGAATAGAATCATTGACCTGATCTAGTGCTGGTCATTATAGAGTCCGGATGGCTTTGGAGGGATGAACCGCAAATGGGATGAGGGGTACAGTTTTACTCTCAGGACAGCCATGGCTATTGCTGGGGGAGTCTGAATGCCGGGTTAGGGGTGGTATTGATGAGTGAGTGGCTTCCAGAAACCCAAGCTCTAATCCAGCAGTAAAAGTGTGATTCTCTTCCCAGCTCTGATTACCCTTCATAATTTCAACGAGACCACGAAGGGCTGGCAACCCAGTCCCTGCACCCTGGGGATGGCACTGGAGGAGTGAAGAGGACAGTGGTAGTCTTCCACTCGTGCAGGACAGACTCTGGGAGGGGTTCCTTACTCACAGGCTGTTACCAGCTTCAGCGTGAGGCCCATTTGATCTTCTATCATAAAACTCAGGGAACTTGATCAGTTGCAGCCTGCCCCACTCCAAGCTACCACCTGTCGAAAGTTTCCCGTTACACGTACTGTCGGGCTGGCTATGGAATCACAAGCATCACTTAAAAATAATCTAACGTTCACAATAAGACTATAGGGCATTGAGATGTGGTGTCTTTGTATTTCAATTTATTATTATAGAAGAATGGGCTAATTGACAATATTTTTTCCTGACAATAATTCATTAGGTACTCTCAACAGCAAAAATCTTAATGGACTTTAGCTATGTGAACCATATGTGTTGTTTCTCTCTTTCTCACCCTCAGGGCCACTTGGAATGAAGGATTCTCGGGAAATGAACAACACATTGTCAAGTTTGAAAGCATATGGGATTCTACTGAAGGCTCATGGTCTTATATTCCAATATTTATAAGCAATTAAAGTTCACCAAAGTCTATAAAAACATGCCACAACTGTGAATCAAATTAGTGCCTTGACCTACCCAATTAGACAAAGAAAACATCAATGTTATAATTAGGCAGCCAGTTCCCTTCATAGAACTAATGTAAATAGTTTATGCTTTAAAATCAAATGACCACTGTATTTTCAAACTAGAAGAAAGAAGCGTACGCTAAAAGATGTGAAATTCCAGGCCAGAGAGAGTTCCTTCATGTTTGATTAGTAAGCTGACAAGGGAAATTGTCTTTTGTTTTTGGTATCTCAGCAAAATTTTCCTTTTGAGTCCAATCAATCCCTCTCTTCTTTTATGAGAACTGACTGTCCATAGATTTAAAGTCATTGCTTTGTCAGTTGAGGTTGAAGAGCAAAAAGTTTCAAGCCTTCCAGTGAGTCATTGCTGAATTATTCAGTAATTTCAGACCACACCCAAATGCAGCCAGTCACCTGTCTGTTGAGGTCCTTCCTCCTTGTCAATGAGAGGAAGATGTTTCAGATCTGGGGCGGGAGCTTCTATTGTGATGAAGCAAGGTAAATTAGACGAGTACTGTACTCACTTCCTGTCCTAATTTCTTATTCTCATGATTTCTGCTCTGCTGTCTCCATTCACTGGTCAAAGTTTTCAGTTACAGAAACCATTCAGAAAGCATGAACATGCCAATACATTTAAGAAATCTAGGTGGGAAAACGTAGAGTGAGAAAGAGTAACTGCAACTTGTCAAATTTTTAAGTTGGAAGGATATTTGGGGGATCTTCTCTAGATGGAAATAGGGCTCCCATCAAAATTATTTTGTTCTTCAAGTAAGAATTGAAAGATGTTCTTCTTTAATTTCTAAAAACAAATGAATTTTTAACATGATTTGCTATGGAAGGTTAGTGGGCAACGGTAGAAATATTTTTGTAAGTTTTCATGATACCTGTTGTATGTCTGTATGTTCAAAATAACCCTGCATGGGCCGTGAAAGGAGTTGGTCTTCGGTCAGGCCATGAATGGATTTGTGGACCGTTTTACTAGCAGCATGGGTTGACATCTTGATTATTTACCCTTGGGATTTAAGGATTGCTTTTTGCTTTATTATTTTTTTTCCCCAGAGTATACTTGGCACTCTACAGACAACTTAAAAGACACATTAAAAAAAAAAAAGATATTTGTATAAGAGATGGAAAATATGCTATTGCATCCTAGGTAAATCTGTACCAGAGAGGGGCTTAGAATATACCACATAGATATGGTGACTTTATAAAAATAATTTGAAAATGATGCCAGAAATCAGCCCCTAAATTCAAAATGTTGTCATTTATCCTTTTAGACTTGATGTATTTCTTTACTACTCAGAAATTATTTACATCCTTACCTTCCTTTTTATAAGGAACTTATTTCAGGAAGTCTGAGTATTAAACTCTCACAACTTCCACTTTTTGTACTAAGTCCCCTGTTTAAATTCCTCATTCCTCACGACATCACTGAGATTAATAGCTTCAGCTTGTTGAGATTCTTGAGTAGAGGCCAATTCTTATACTGAATAAAAATATATACTTTTTGTATTGATCAGAGAGGGTAAATAACCCATTCTGTCATCACCTTCAAAGTCATTGCATTTCCCAGAATTGAATTGTTTTCTACTAGTTTGAATTTTCTTTTTGAAAGACAATGACAAAACAATAGCATTTTTTTCTCTCTGAACTTTCCTGGTTATTTATTGAATATTGAATAACAGAGTGAATTTATCCAATATTATATTTTAGTTATGCTTTATTTATATTTTTAAGTTTAAATAAAGTTCATAGACAATCATCAGGCATTAAATTGGTGTTTTGTGTAAGTCAAACTGCAGTGCATCAATGTTCAGTTAGTGTATTCCATTTCCCCCACTAACCCGTTCTCCCTCCCTGTGTTCCTTTTCCCCCTCTCCTCTTCACCCCCATATATTTGCTAAACATCCAGAATGTTTTATTCAAAGTTGAGTAGACATCCCCTTATCTCCAAGGAGCTCAATGTTGAGTGAGACAGCTGATGATCTTTCCCTTGAAAACCTAACCTATTTTATGATTCATGAACTTTCCTTGGTGGAGACATGTTACTGCTTACTCATTTGTTTAGTTTTCTTCCACCGTTTTCTTCTCTGTTGTAAGCTATTTTTGTGACTTATTGGATGTTAATTGTTTCAATCAACTCTTTTAAAAAGATACAATTATATTTGTTTTCTTTCATCCCCTAGCAACTTTTCAGTTCTTTGAGACCTTATAAAAATAATGTAGGCTACTATGAATCCATTAACAAATTCCCTTCATAATTTAAAATTCTTGTCAAACTTGCCAGTGTGTGCAGAGCAAGTTCAAAATGAGCATTCCCCCACCTGCTCACAAAACAAAAACAAGTAAGAAACCCCTATTCTTTTAATATTTTCATTTTACCTTTAAATTGTTCACTGTTATTACTTTTTAATGAGAGTACTGTTTTTTTTAGTCATCTTAGACCATAATTGTTTGAGAATTTTCATATATCAATAGGCTTGCAGTGTTTTAAGAGAAATGTAATGTTTGGGAAGCTCATTTATTTCCCCAAATGTATCAAACTGACATTAGTTTTCTGATTGTTAATGGTGATAATATTTACTATGTGAGAATAATTTACACTTGAGGTTACCCTTGCTTTCAGTTTTTCCAGAAATTAGGTTCCTTATATAAGATTACTTGTTGGTTATTATATACTTGTATTTTCAGGATACAACAGAAATGTTAATCATTCAAATGTTTAAAACTTCTTTTCTACCCATGAATATAACTACTCAATATCTAATCCACTAGATTTAAAATATTTCTACTTTCTATTATATACATCATGGGAAATTATTATTTACTTTCTGTTTTTTTTTAATTTATTATTATTTTTTTTTATCCTCACCCGAGGACATTTTTTTTTTGCATTTATCTTCAGATAGAGCGGGAGGGAGAGATGGTGGAAGAGAGAGAGAAAGAAACATCGATGTGAGAGAGACACATCGAGTGGCTGCCACCCACATGACCCCACCAGGGCTGGGGACAAATTGCAACCAAGGTACGTGCCCTTAGTGGGAACCGAACCTGGGACTCTCCAGTCTGCAGGCTGACGCTCTAACCGCTGAGCAAAACCAGCCAGGGCACTTTCTGTTTTTTTAGATGTCTTATTCACTGATACCCAACTTTGTTTTTTAAATTTGATTTTGAAATTATTTCAATCTTACTAAAAATTTACAAGAACATTGCAATGAGCTCTCATACCTTTTACCTAGATTCACTATTTGTTAACACTTTGCAAAATTTATTTTATCATTTCCTAGTACACTCTCTATCTTTCTATCTTTCCCTCTCTCCCTGTGTGTGTGTGTGTGTGTGTGTACACCTATAAATGTATATATGTATGTATCTTGATGATAGATAGAGGTATTTAAATATAGATATAATTTTTTTAAATGTTTTTATTGATTTTTTAGAGAGAGAGATAGAAACATTGATGTGAGAGAGAAACATCCATTAGCTGCCTCCTGCATACCCCCTACTGGGGATCGAGCCTGAAACCTGGGCCTGTACCCTGACCGGGAATCGAACTGGTGACCTCTTGGTGCATGGGTCGATGCTCAACCACTGAGCCACACCAGCCGGGCTGTAATTCTTTTTTTAAATGAACTATTTGAGAGTGGGTTTCAGGCATCACGATCCTTTACCCCTAAATACCCTAGTGTGCATTCTGTGAGAATAAGGACTTTCCCTTACATAACTGCAGTGCAGTGACCAAACTCAGTATAGTTAAATTAGGTTCCTTGCATAACATTACTTGTTATCCCATATTAAGATCTAATCTAGAAAACATTTTAAAAAGTTTATTAATTGTCTTAATAATGTTCTTTATTTTTCTCCCGCTCCAGGATCCAATCCAGGAACGACGTAACATTCCGTAGTCATTCCTTCATTGGAACAGTGCCCTCCTCAGCCTTTGTCTAAAATGACATTATGCTTTTTAAATATTTTTTGAGTATGTGTGAGAAGATTTAAGTTCTCTCTTAGGAATTTTCAAGGATATAATACAGTGTTACCGACTGTAGTTATCATGTCATGCATTAGATACTCAGACCTTACTCATTTTAACTGCTAAATGTTTATACCCTTCCACAAACCTCTCTCCTTATTTCCCAGACCCTGACAACTACCAATCTGTTCTCTGTTTCTGAGCATTCAGTTTTTTTCTGGATTCCATATTATAAAAGAGATCATGCAGTATTTCTTTTACTGTCTGGCTTATTTCACATAGCATGATGCCCTCAAGGTTTATCCAGGTTGTCAGAACAGTGGAATGTCCTCCTTTCTTATGGCTGAATAATATCCCACTGTATATACATACTCATCTTCTTTATCCTCTCACCCACGGATGGACACTTGGGTAGTTTCCAAACATCGCCTATTGTCAGTAAAGCTGTAATGAGAGTGCAGATATCTCTTTGATATTCTGTCTTTATTTCCTTTGAATTTACACCCAGTTGTGGGATTGCTGTGTCACATGGTAGTTCTATTTTGAATTTTTTGAGGAACCTCCATAGTGGACTGCTTTCCATAGTGGCTGCACCAATTTACATTCCCACTAAATTGCACAAGGGTTCTCTTCTCTCCACATAAACGGACAGGAATATTTTTGAAGAATGGTGGTTAGTTATTTTGTAGAATGTCCCTCAGTGTGGATTAGTTTGAGATTTCCTTCTGGTTAGATTTAGGTTTTGCTTTTTGGGGAAGGAATACCATCGAAGAGAAAATATGTCTTTCTCAGGACACATAACTTCTCATATCAAGATATCCCTTTGTAATTTGTATTACTTTGTGATTTATAACTAATGTACGGGGAGATATTTGAGATTATATAAATATCCTGAACCTCATGAAACCTTTGACTTCCAGTCTTTGCATCCATTGATGATTTTTGGCTGAATCAATTATTAATTAATTAATTACTAATCAGTTGTTTGAAAGATGCATTTCTATATCCTTTATTCCTTCTACATTATAATGTGAAGAAGAGCTTTTTTTTCCCCCCTTATTCATTTATTCATTCACTTATATCAGCATATACTCTTGGACTCTTATTTTAATTATTTGAATTATATGCTGCTACCTTTATTATTTATTTATTTATTTTTTTAATTTTATTTATTTATTTATTTTTTTAATTTTATTTATTTATTTTTTTTTTTATTAATTTATTTTTGTTACAGATGTTTCTCCTTTTTTCTCCATTGACACCCTCCTCCCCATCCCCCCACCCTGTCCCCAGCTTTGTTGTCCATGTCCATCACTTATGCATAAGTTCTGTGGTTTATCTCTTCCCTCCCTCCCCACAGCCTCTTCTGAGGGGTGTCAGTTTATACCCTACTTCCACATCTCTGGGTCTACCCTGTTCCTCAGACTGTTATGTTCATTATATTCCAAAAATAAGTGAGATCATGTGATATTTGTCTTTCTCTGCTTGGCTTGTTTCGCTTAGGATAATACTTTCGAGGTCCCTCCATGTCGTCTCAAAGGATAAGAGATCTTTCTTTCTTACAGCTGCATAGTACTCCATTGTGTATATGTACCATAGCTTTTTTATCCATCCATCCACTGATGGACACTTGGGCTGTTTCCAGATCTTAGCTATTGTAAATAGTGCTGCTATGAACATGGGGGTACATGTATTTTTTCTGATTGGTGTTTCAGGCTTCTTAGGGTATATTCCTAGAAGTGGGATCACTGGGTCAAATGGCAATTCAATTTTTAATTTTTTGAGGTAACACCATAGTGTTTTCCACAGTGGCTGCACCAGTCTGCATTCCCACCAGCAGTGTACTAGAGTCCCCTTTTCTCCACACCCTCGCCAACACTTGTTGTTTGATGATTTGTTGATGGCGGCCATTCTGACAGGTGTGAGGTGATACCTCATTGTTGTTTTAATTTGCATCTCTCTGATGATACCTTTATTATTTAAATTGAGGCACAAATTGTCCCAAATTTGGTGGGCGGGAGCTCCTTTGGGACTTTGTTTTTATATTCTTATTTTCTTTTGTTCATTGATTGATACATAAATGCATAAGAGTTTTATTTGCTGATATTCATTTACTGTCTGAATCACAAAAGTTCTATCTTAATGAAATTATTAAATAGTAACATTAGGTAAAAGTTTAACTTCCAGAAAGTTTAAAAACATGACTCCTACACAGCTGTGGTGAGTGTTTGTTAATTATTTTACTCCTTAGTGAAGGGGCCAATAGGCTGGTAAATCTAATTAAAAGGGGAATTTGAGAGTCTGAGTACTTACAGTCAATGAAACACAGGATGCTGAAATAAGATTACACAGTTAGATATCAAACTGGTTAATAATGCTACACAGCAGTAAAACTGTAACTATTTATATTATCTTTTCTATGAACAGAAAACATGCAAATTTACATCTAATTTCACAGAAATGAGGCACTTGCCAATATAAAACACATTCTTCTGGAAATGTGAAAGTTTGTGGTGGGTCTGTCACACTTGCTTCGTATCACATGACAAGAACAGGCACTATCCTTGGCCTTATTTCTAAATTTTAGGTAGTAGTTATTACCTAAAAGTTACATTTCTCTAAAAATTGCATTCTATTCTATTTTAATAAAAAATCGAAACTGTTTATTGGTGTCTTCTGTGGATCTTCTTAAACCTCTCACTGCAGTTCAAGCCCATTTCATCTGTGAAGTTCGAACTTTGCTGTAACAATCCAACCCGGGTGTGAGGACTCAGGAGACTCTTGGCTTCCTCTTTTTAAAATAATTACTTCTTTACATGTTTTCTGTTACTTTCTATCTTTGAGTGTTTTTTTTTTCTTCTTTTTATGGTCATTTAAAATTTTCTCTTTACAGTTCTTCAAACTCCAGAGTCCCAAAAGGGACAGTGTATTCTTCGGAGTCTAACAAATACCAAGTACACATGCCATCCATGTTATTTCAACATATCCATATCTGCAAATGCCGTATGGGATAGAACTCCGGATTTATTATTTTTAATTAATTATTTTATATATCTTGATTGTTGAAACTATTACAGATGTCCCTCTTTTTTTCCCCCATTGACATCCCTCTGCCTACACCCCACGCCTCCGCCACCCACCCCCACCTTCACTGCATTGTTGTCTGTGTCCATTGGTTGTGCCTATATGTATATAAGTTCTTTGGTTTATCTCTGCTCCTCTACCCCTTTTTACTCTGAGGTTTGTTAGTCTGTGCCCTACTTAAATGTCTCTGGATCTATTTTGTTCAATAGATTATGTGTTCATTATATTCCATAAATAAGTGAGATCATGTGATATTTGTCTTTCTCTGACTGACTTATTTCACTTGGCATAATACTCTCCAGGTCCCTCCATGTCATCTCAAAGGATAAGAGATCTTTCTTTCTTACAGCTGCATAGTATTCCATTGTGTACATGTACCACAGCTTTTTTACCCACTCATTTCCTAATGGGCACTTGGGCTGTTTCCAGATCTTAGCTACTGAAAATAGCTAGTGTTTTGAACTTATAACTAGTGTTTTGAACTCTGCCTCTGTTATATTGCTTATCTCCATTTCGTTTAGTTCTTTTCCTGGAGTTTTGTTCTGTTCTTTCATTTGAGACCTGTTTCTTTGTCTCCTCATTTTGGCTGCCTCCCTGTGTTTGTTTCTATGTATTAGGTAGAGTTGCTATGTCTCCTAGGCTTCCTAGGGTGGCCTGTTGTAGTAGATGTCTCATAGGGTCCAATGGCACAGCCTCCCTGATCACCCCACACTTAAGGTGCACCCCTCGTGTGGACTGTACACCCTCCTGTTGAAATGGAGTCTTGATTGCTGTAGGAATATCAATGGGAGGGGTTTACTCTGGCTGATTAACTGCAAGGACTGACTGTGCCCACTGACCACTGACCTCTGACTACCTTAGAAGATCAGCTGTGCAGGGCCCACCACACAGAGCAAGACTTACTTCAGCAGGGCTCTGGTACCCACTGAGTCCACTCCTTGAGTATGTCACTTATGGAGGTGGTTGGGTGGTGGTACTTTGACATGGTCTGAGGCTGTCCACTGGGTGTGCTGGCTCTGGGGCAAGGTCAGCCACTGCCTGTGTTCTACCCGTGGCCACCAGGCATAAGCTACAAAGTGATCTGCCGATGGCTGCTTCTTGTGCTGGGTTTGGAGGTGCCCAGGAGAGACCAAGCTGTGAACCAAGGCAGGCTGCTCCTAGTGCCAGGCCTGGGGCCACTTTGCAAGAGGTATGGGGCTCACTGAGGCCAGGTGCTGCTTGTTTGAGAGAATTTAGGAAAATCTGAAGCAGTAGCCAAGACAGGCCAATCCTGTGGTAAAGCCACTGGGAACAGATTGGGTGGGCCTGAAAGTTGGGTGAGGAAGGGCCTCAGGGTATCACCAGGGCGGGGCAAACAGTGTGAGCCAGGTTGCTGGAGTCCCAGATATGGAGCCCGTTTGCTGGCCCCGTGGGGGAAGGGCTCACCAAAGGAACAACAGCCTCCAGCAGTACGTCTGTCCGTCTGTCCGGGAGAAAGCTGCCCAACAGCTCTTGCCCCAATGCCAAACAATTCAGTTCTTGTTGGTATGTCTCTGGTGCCTCTCAAGCTGCCTCCCCCACGCTGGAGCCTGGATGGAGCAGGTCCAGGTAAGTCCAGGTGCGGGCCCTTTAAGAGGAGCTGCCTGGGGCTCCCACAGCTGCAGCCTCAGTTCCCGCTGGTTTTTCCAGCCAGAAGTTATGGGACTTCTCTTCCTGCACTGGAACCCTGAGCTGGGGGACCTGGTGTGGGACGGGGACCCCTCAGTCCTCAGGGAGGACCTTCCCAGCCGAAGTGTCCTCTTGATTTTTACCCGCCACACGTGGGTGTGGGACCAGCCCGTCCTCCTCCGCCCTCCTCCCAGTCTCTGTGTGGCTGTTTCTTTAATTTCCTAGTTGTAGGACTTCCATTCAGCTTGATGTCCGGCGGTTTGAAGGATGGTTGTTCTGTAGTTTAGTTGTAATTTTGATGTGGTTGTGTGAGGAGGCGAGGACCCCGGTCACCTACGCCGCCATCATGACCAGAAGTCTCCAGAATTTTTTTTATCTTGTAAAACTAAAACTCTATACTCATTAAACAACGACTCCCCATTTTTCCTTCCCCCAGCTTCTGGCAACCTTTCTATTTTCTGTTTTTATGAAATTGACTACTCCAGATAATTCATATATGTGGAATCATACAATATTTGCCTTTTGGGTACTGGCTTATTTCACTGAGCATAATGTCCTCAAGGATCATCCATGTCATAGCATGTGCCATAATTCCCTTCCTTTTTAAGGCTGAATAGTACTCCACTATATGTATATACCACATTTTATTTATGTGTTCATTTGACAGTGGGTACTTAGATGGCTTCTTCCTCTCGGCTGTTGTAGATAATGCTGCTGGGAACATGGTTATGCAAATACGTCTTCAAGATTCTGTTTTCAATTCTTTTGGATACCTACCTACAAGTGGAATTGCTGGATCCTATGGTAGTTGTGCTTTCAATTCTTTTGAGGAACCACCATACTCTTTTCCATAGTAGCTGCACCATTTACATTCCAACCAGCAATGTACAAGGGTTTCAGTTTCTCTCTGTCCTGACCAATTCTTGTTTTCTATTTTTGTGATAGTGGCCATCCTAATGGGTGCAAGGTAATGTCTTACTGGGGTTTGCATTTACATGTCTCTAATGATTCGTGAGGTTGAGCATCTTTTCATAGGCTTGTTGGTCTTACGGGTGTGGTGTTTGGTCACTCATTCATTTGTAAGCCCGAGGCTTTGTGCTAGAAAAACAAAGATACATGAATACATTTCTAGACCTCAAGAAAGTCATAGTTTACTTAGGAAACTAATCTGTCAACAAGTGACTGAAACAAAGTGCAGTGTCCTGAGAGACGTAGGCACATAATGCTTTCTGGTCACTCATCTTACCTTGTTATCTCTAATGCTGTTCTTCTTAGTATTTGCTTCTGAATGTACTGGTGGTCACTTATACCTTATCCCCTCAGAGATCATTTACACGTTTGCCCCTCCGGCTCCTTATACTTACCTTTAATTATTCGTTGGCTATTGCAATTGAGTTGAATTTCCTCAGGTCCTTAATTGACCAGAAAAAAGCAAAATAGGCCTCTCAAGTTTATTTCAGTCATCACACAACTGTCTGTGGCCTGTCCTGATGCCCAGGGCCTGACCTATTGCCTCACTGACAGTCCTCAACTCCAGGAATTTCTTACCCACTTTAAATGAAAAAGGTCAACACTCTGTCCCTCAACAATTGCTCTATACTTCCTGCAGTGTAAACATGGCTTAAACACTGTACTGCATCAGCCCCCCAACACACACACACACACACACACACACACACACACACACAGTCCTTACTTCCTCTTCGTCGTCGTCAGGAGGAGGAGGAATACAGAAGAATATGAGAGGCCGCCTGTTACCCGCATGTGATCAGCTGACCCGGGATGCTGCCTATACCTGGGAAGTGGTCACTGACTGAGAAACATATTCCTTTAGAATTTCAAGTTCACGTCGAGCCAGCCATGGATCTCAAAGTGTTACCAATCAAACCACTTGGTCCAAACCACAAACCTAATACCTTTATACTGGGATATTGGAAATCAATTTATTTTCTCTCAGGAAATAGCTAAAATAGTAGCATAATCAGACTTCTGTGAAGTGTAAAGTAACAAGGGCTCAGAACACATCTCTCCGTGCTAGGAAAGTGTCAGTGATTCCTACCAGGCTAATATTTAGCCATTAATTACCTGTTAACTTTTGACCTACTTCCTTATGCTCTTTAGTTGTATGTATGTCAGCCTGTGGTAATTTGATATTTCTTAGAAATCACTGCTGTGGCAGTATTCTGGGATAGGTAAAAACAGGGCAACATTTACTCAGTTTACCACAAAAATAGTTCCAGTTACAGCCTGTGATTTTATTTTTGCCCTGAGACAACATTTTCTGAGTATAAGAGCATGATCTTGCCTGGCCGGTTTGGCTCAGCGGTTAGAGCTCCGGCCCAAGGACCAGAGAGACCCGGGTTCGGTTCCTGCTAAGGGCACGTACCTCGGTTGCAGTTTGTCCCTGGCCCCGGTTGGGGTCGTGTGGGTGGAAACCACTCGATGTGTCTCTCTCACATCGATGTTTCTCGCTCTCTCTTCCCCCTCTCTCCCTCCCGCTCTATCTGAAGATAAATGCAAAAGTGTCCTCGGGTGAGGATAAAAAAAAGAACATGATCTTTTTTTTCGTTAATCCTCACCTGAGGATATTTAAAAAAAATTTTTTCCCCTTTATTGATTTTAAAGAGAGAGGAAGGGAGAGGGAGAGAGAGATAGAAACATCCATGAGAAAAAACACTGATTGTCCGCCTCCTGCATGCCCCCCCACTGGGGATTTGGCCCACAACCTGGACGTGTGCCCTGACCGAGAACCAAACTGGTGACCTCTTGCTATGTAGGTCGACGCTCAACCACTGAGCCACGCCGGCCAGGCAAGGATATTTTTTCCCCTTATTGATTTTTAGATAGAGTGGAAGGAAGGGAGGGAGAGCGAGAGAGAAACATTGATGTGAGAGACACATTGATTTGTTGCCTCCTGCTTGACTCTGACTGCAAGATTGAACCTGCAACCCAGGTATGTGCCCTTGACTAGCAATCAAACCTGTGACCTTTCTGTCCATGGGCAGATGCTCTAACCACTGAGCCCAACCAGCCAGGACAGAACACGATCGTGTGTGTGTGTGTGTGTGTGTGTGTGTGTGTGTGTGTGTGTATTTTTAAGCTAGACAAGAACAGATGCTCAAAGTCACTCACAGTTATATTGACAGTTGAATATGCCTTCCATATTCCCTGTGATATGGGCAATTTTTTTTTTTTTTAAAAGACAGCAATTTCCAAATGAATCCAAGAAGAAATAGAAAACTTGAAAGCCCTATAACAATACAAAATAGATGTGTAAAAACTATATAGTAAAAGCTATAAAACTTCGCTGAAGGAAATTAAGAAAGCTTAAACAAAAGGGAAATAGATATTTGCCAAGCAGAAATAGGAAGTCTCGGGATTAAGATGGCAATTCTCAATTCTCTCTATCTTAAATCAATACAATACCAATCCATATCCCAGCAGGATAATTGTAAAGAAATCAGCAAACTTGTTCCAAAATCTATATGGAAATTCAAAGAACCCAGAATAACCAAAACAATTTTGAAAAAGAACAAGTTTGGAGTACGAACAGTACTTGATTTCAAGGCTTTCTGTAAAGCTACAGTATTCAGCACAGTTTGGAACAGTTGGAGAAGCCAGATACATATCCACACATACATGGTCCAATTGATTGTCATAGACATGCTAGAGTAATTCAAGGATGCTGAAACAATGAAATATTTGTATGGAAAAAATAAACTTCTATTCTTACTTGATACCGTTCCAAAAATTTATTTGAAATGGACCAAAAAGTGAGAGCTAAAACTATCAAACTTCTAGAAGCAAACCTAGGATAAAGGATAAACAAACATAGGATACTCATTGTGACACTGAGTTAGACAAAGAGTTCTTAAAGAGGACAGGAAACACAAACCAGGAAAGAAATGCAGTTTTAGAGACCCAACTCCCTACCTACTGAATTATAACCTCTGATTGGTGGTGCTCAGGAGCCAGCTCTATTCAAGCTCTCTGGCTGTCTCTGCACACCACAGTTCGAGATACACTATAATAAATGTAAAAACATATTAACATGTCAATATTCACATTTCTCTTCATTCCACCCTGAGGGTAATTGGAGAGAAGGAGAAGTGTGGAAAAGAAAAGACCTTGGAATCTTTTGGAAACACACACACACACACACACACACACACACACACACACAGACATTGAGAGTTGAGACAAATTACAATGTCCAGCAGAGTGCACATCCCAGGAAGCAAGGTGACACGACCCAGAGAGTTGAGAACAGGAAAGGAGAAGGATGTGACAGGGTTTAAGGAGTGAGAATCTGCAGGACATTGTCTCAGTCTTGAGATTCTCATTTAATGGAGAAGGGGGAGATAAGGATGCTGAATTCACTTTAGCGTTCTTCAAGAAACTCAAGTTAATGATTTTAGAAACATTTCCAAGTTCCTTTTGGTGGCTAGATTATGTTTTGTTGAACTCAATACTACTAAGATTTTCCACGTGGGTCTCTGGGTTAATAACAATTACTAAAGGTCTTTTTGTTTACTGCTCAATTACCTAACAATTATTCATTTAATGAATGTGTGAAGTAATTGAAGGTGTACTTCTCTCAGCATTAGCAGATATTATTTAAAAAGGGACATTTCACAAATGGGTCCACTTCAAGGTGGACACATTGCCATTAACTTTGCAGAGTTAGGTCATCTCTGTACGATGTAATGGGGATAATAGGTGACACACTTCAGGATGGCGTGTAGAGTTCACAAGAAAGCCCCCAGAGGTTTACCTTTATAAGGGCCCAGAAACATACCTTGTTCATTTAAAATGTGCACTTTATATCACAAATTTGATGTAGTATTGGTTAAAATGCAGTCCAAAATATACAACTCAAAGTACTTGAAAAGGGGGCTAATGGGACACATGGATTATATAATGTAACATTCGAAAAATACTTAGAATGGTGCCTGGCACCATTAGTAAACACTATATGTGATACAAAAAAATAAATTCAATAAAATGAGAACATTTATTTATTATTGAACATCTACCATATGGCAGACACTGAAGAAAATGATGGGGTTAAATGATGAGCCAAGAAGAGAAGATCCGAGTCTTCATGGAACTCAGAGTTTAAAAGTTAGACACTCACCCTGGCCCCGCAGCCCAGCTGGTTAGAGTGTCATCCCGATACGCCGTCGTTGCGGCTTTGATCCCCAGTTAGGCCACACACAAGAATCAACCAATAAATGCATAAATGAGTGCAACAACAAATAAATGTTTCCCTCTCTCACTGTGTGTGTGTGTGTGTGTGTGTGTGTGTGTGTGTGTGTGTGTGTGTGTCTCTCTCTCTCAAGTCAATAAATATAAAAAAATAAAATAAAAGTTAGACACTCTAATAATCACATAAATAAAGATATGAAATGGGGAGTAAAAGATACCTGGTGCAGTGAAAACATGATATAGTCTCACGAGTCAAGGAGTCTTCAGAGGAGAGGTAAGATTTAAGCTGAGTTCTGTGTCATGGACAGGAATCGACTAGGCCAAGGAGAGAGCGTGTGTTAACTTTCTGGGTAAAGAATGAAAACGGCACCTTTCTGAACATGGAAGCAGGTTCACTTGACTGATATATAAAGAGAACGAGGGCTAAAGGGGTGCAGAGTGAAGCTGGGGAAGGTAGGTAGGTGTTATTTTTGCAAACCTTTTAAACCATGCTAAGATAAGGATGTAAATCTTCATCCTAAAATCAGTGAAGGACATCAGGTTGTAAGTACAGACCGTGTCTGTGTGAGTGCGTGTACATCTGCATGCGTGTGTGCGAGGAGAGAGACTATTTGAAAGAGAATTCTGGACCTTATTTGGAGAACAGGGAATGGGCTGAAGTGGCAGAAGCAGGTGCAAGGAGATGGTCAAGCGTCTAAGACAGTCATCCAGGAAAGAAATCATGCTGTCTTGGACTTCAGGAATTGCAGTGGTGGCTGTGGCTTAGGGAGAAACAGCTTTGCTTGGTTGAGTCAGAGTTTGTTACTGAATTGGAATTGGGGAGGTAATGAAGGAAGAAGTATCAAGATGACTCACAGGTTTTTGTTTAATACGTCCTTCGTTGATACAAGGGAGAGTAGGGGAATGGGAGGTTTGGGGGAGGAGATTATGAGCTGGTTTTAGACATTTTGAGTTTGAGATACCTTTGTGATGTTTGTGAATAGAGCTATGAAGTAGGCAAATGGAATTTAGGATTTTAGCTCAGAGAAGGGGTTTGGGGGTAGAGATATAAATTTGTGAGTTAACTGTGTTTAAATGGGAACGAAGCCATGGGTATGAATGAGTTGGTATAGAGATCACAGAGTGAGAAGAATACAGACTTTATGATGATCCCTGAGGAATGTCCATGCTTAACGATCAAGCACAGGGCGCAGAGTCTGCAGAGAAGACAGATGATGAAAATGAGTAGCAGAACACAAGGAGGCTATCAAGGGAGCAGGTATTTCTAGAAAAAAGGAATGGTCAACATTGTTGAAAGCTGCTGAGAACTGGTGAAGAAAGACTGAAAAAAAATGGGCAAACCCTGGCCAGTATGGCTCAGCAGTTAGAGCATCGGCCCACGGACCAGAGAGTCCTGGGTTCGGTTCCCGCTAAGGGCACGTACCTCAGTTGCAGTTTGTCCTTGGCCCCAGTTGGGGTCATGTGGGTGGCAACCAGTCGATGTGTCTCTGTCACATCGATGTTTCTCTCTCTCTCTTCCTCCCTCTCTCCCTCCTGCTCTATCTGAAGATAAATGCAAAAAGTGTCCGGGTGAGGATAAAACAAAACAAAAAACAAACAAACAAACAAAAAAAACGGGCAATAGGACAATCACTGCTGACACTGGACAGAGCAGTTTGGGGGAGTGACGGGGACAGAGGAGAGACTGCAGTGAATTGAAGAGTATGTTCTAGAAAATAGCAGATTGGATCAAACAGACTATTTTCTATTTAAGAGGAGGAGGCTCATTCTGAAGTTCTTACAGGTTCCAAAATATGAAGGAAAAAACAACAACAAAAAACAGTACCAGAAACTGTCAGATACCATGTTAACCAAGTGATCAAAGTCAGCATCATCAATATTAGGGTAAACTGGTATCTCATGCCTCTTAATGCGATCGTATGAGAAGGATCCCCGCGACTGACGTAGCATCTCCGCCAGCCAACAATGCACCATCTGAATCCAGTCATGAGTAAATCATCAGACAAACCCAAACTGAATTGGCCTATACTCTTTAAAAATCTGTGTCGTACAAGAAAAAGGAAGACTGAGGTACTGATCAGGTTAAAGGAGACTAAAAGGCAAGTAAATGCAATGTGTGGTATTGAATTGGATCCCGAATCCAAACGGAAAAGCATCGCTCTAGAAGACATTGTTGGGACAACGGATGGAATTTGAATAGGTACTGCATATCAGTCTTGCAATAATGGTGAATTTCCTGAATTAGATTTTTCTCTTGTGGTTATGTAAGAGAACATCCCATTCTCAGGAGATACATGCTGAAGTATTTAGGGGTAAAGGGTCACAAAGCTCCAAATTACTTTCAAATGATTCAGAAAGAGTAATATGTGTATATACACATAGTATACACACAGAAACACAAAGAATATGTGGCAGAATGTTAGCAATTGCTGTCTCTCCTTATTTGTTCATTGTGCTACTTGAGCAATTTTTCTATACATTTGATTTTTTTTTTTACAATGAAAAACTCAGAAACAACCAGTGTTCTATACCATCTGCTAATATGTATTATTCACTAAATGTATTATATACAGATTAGGAAAAACAATTTTAGATATTGTATTAGTAACAGCATTCTTCTATGGCCATCAATATAATTTGAAACCTAACTTCAGTGGTTAACAGAGGAACCAGGAAAGATACCTTCCTTGATCTTTTCTTCACAAGACATTCCACTAAAATCCCAAGGTTATCTTTTCTGTCAAATAGTACCCCAGTGATCCTACATGAGAACTTAACTGGAGTCAACTGGCATCCGCGGAGACCGCTCTAAGTGAAATGCTGGATTGTAGGTGGAACGTGGAGATGAACATGACCTTCAGGGCTCTCAGGAAACATGTGGTCCAGTGTGGAGGCTCAGACAAGATCACACTATTACAGAAATTTGTGAAAATACAATAAATAAACTGCAAAGGGCAAGGAAGGCTACAGAGCAATGTTTCCCATTGGCCAGAGTGATACAATGTCACAACCAAGGAAAATGTTGGGGAAATTGACATACAAGATAGATAGGAGAGAACAACCACTCACCATCCACTTTCACTGTCATTCTATAGAGAAAGGACATATATGAAGACCAAAAAAACTATGGAGGAGAATATCAAAGTAAACAAAATTCTTAAAAAATAAAATGAATTTCATTTTATTGAGAGAAAAAAAAAGATAGTAATAAAAGCTTAATGAGTGTTGCCAGTTGAAGTTGCGAGAAAGTCAGAAGGGTGTTTAGTTTTGAGAGGAAATAAGACTTACCTGAGTTTTTCTAAATAATTTTTTTTAATTACATTTTTTATTGATTTTAGAGAGAGGAAGGGAGAGGGAGAGAGAGAAAGAAACATCGATTGGCTGCATCCTGCACACTTCCTCCTGCAGCCTGCAACCCAGGCATGTGCCCTGACTGGGGATTAAACCAGTGACCTCTTGGTGTATGGGATGATGCTCAATCCACTAAGCCACACCGGCCAGGGCTTACCTGAGTCTTTAAGCGGGTATGCTTGTTAGAGGTAATAGAAATAAACTTTGGGAAATTCACACGTGGGTCACCCACATAAGGTAAAAGGCCTGTATTAGTTTCTGTAGCACATCATGGGCATGCAGGGAGCTACAGATGCATGATTAGGGTAAATACAGTAAATATTAAATTAAATGATTAAATAGTGCTTGCAAGCTTGAATCTAACTTCAAAAGCAGTTCAGAAAATTGCTCATTTAAGAAATTTGCTTATTTAAGGCTTACTTAAGTTGCTTATTAAGAAAGCTTACTTAAGATGGAAAAATCTATAAATGTGTGTATATATTTATATATACATATACATACATATTTACTCCTAAGATTTTAAAAAATATTGCTTATAATTGATTAAAACTGAATTACTTTATGAATACTGCTCTTGACTTAATCTCTCCAGATCTCCCTAGTTTTAACTAAAGAAGTAAATATAACACCTGTTTAATACGATACACAATATCACTTTTTGGATGATTACTAAAAACATTTTGGACTATTGGTAAATGTTTCCAATGGGCACATTTAAAATCAGGCTTTCCACTCAATACAACAGTGAAACTGTATCTTTTGGATCATTCAATGAAATCATTACTTAATAAAAAAGAAAGCAGTTGATAGTAAAGCAACTTTGTTGAAAAACAGAAACAAAGTGGCTTCTTTGTGTCTTGTTTCCATTAATACCATGTTTGAAAGCAATTTATTTACACATGGTTAAAACAAACTAGGAGATGGTGGATATATACCCATTTTGCATTGTATTTTTAACTTACTTTCTGGCAATTACCTTAATGTAACGTGTGTAGTACATTATATTCCATTTCGAACTTGCCCAGTTGAAAAGTTAGGCTCAATGTTAATGGCTTCTTCACTCTGTAATGTTCTACAGTCAACCAGCTCACTGCTTTCTTTATTATAAAAAATAAAATAAAAATGCCGATAAAAATAAAAGCAATTGACAAAATAAACAGAAATATAAAACTGGGACAATTTGAGGTCTCTTTACTATATCCTTGTCACAAACCATTGAAATGCAGTTCTGTCATGTCATTAGAATTAGCAATATATCTTACTACTGGATTTATAGACAGAAATAAATATTGTTTAATATTCTCAAAGCATTTTGACTTTGCACAACAGTTTCCAGCCATTGTTACCAAGATCTGGGTATTATCTATGCTACGACTCTTGGCAGAGGAAAAGGGACTATGAAAGAGTGATGCTTCCATGCTATCTGACCTTACAATCTTGATAAGTCATCAATACCCTGCTCTGCCTCAATTTCTTCATCTCCATTGTTTTAAATTCCCAGGGACTCCCCCTCCCCACCAACACACACACACACACACACACACACACACACACACACACACAGGGTGTGAGCTAATTGCACCACAGACATTATGCACACCAAATTAGTACCTTCCCTAATGGTATGTTTCATCTAGAAAATTAGCTCAGGTGGATTGCAAGGCGTGAATAGAATGCAGGGACATTTGGGGTACAGACACACTGGTGGAGTGCTGGTAAGGCTGATACTCAAAGCTATGGTGGAATGACCAATAGCACAAGAAAGACTTGAACAGATTAGATCATTACACAGGTATTTCTGAGCTTTGCTTATTTACCCACCTTAGAGAAGAAGGAGGTGAGAAGAAATATTATCGGAAAAATGGAGAGTGAAGCAAGAAAAAACAATAGGAGAGGGCTCAATGGTGCTGTTTATGACAATTGTAATTCCTGCCCATGTCTGCCTGGAGTTAGAACAGAGTACTTTTTGGGGTGACTTTTTTCAAAAAGAGTCCTTGGAATGTGACCTTTTTAGATTTAGAAGCAAGACACTAGACTTTATAGTTAATGTTTAACTTTGTCCTCAGTTATAAGGGAGTTGAGGAAAGTGTGGTGATAATCTCAATGTAAAAAGCATAGGCCTATAAATTTGGGGAACAATTTGGGACAGACAACCTTCTAATCCCAAATGTAATCTTGGCTTATATATGGTTTATTGGGACTAGTCATCAAATATTTTACTTGTAATTATTTTTAAATTTTTTAAATGCTGCAATTTTATGACAAATCCATAGAATTTACTCTATCTGACATGTTATATTTGATTCCTAAAGCTGAATGCATTAAAGAAGGAGAGAAAAAGTCTTAACAATTTCACTTTGCTACATTTTCTATCAAAGTAAATTATTATAACACACTAAATTGAAAGTATAAATGAGTAGGGTGCAGATAAAACTTTTTTTCACTGATATCTTCAGGACTATAAATTCACCCAGGGGTACTTTAGGGCAAACAGATCAATTCAGAGTTCATTCAAGTGTCAACATAATACTGTAAGAAGAGCATCTACTCTGTGAGGGCGAGAGGGAGGGACAATTCATTATCCACCAATAAAGAATGCCAAGATGGTCAGAGTCCCTATTGCTATTTTTGAAAAATATGTGGGTCAGCATTTACAAGCCTGGCAAAACAAACAACTATTTCTTCACAGGCTAGGACCAGCTCGTTAATGATCGGAAAGCACTTTGCTAGTTGATCGTGATTATTACTAAACTATCTGCCACCATTTGATTTTCTTTTTTAAAAGAGTATTATTAATATTATTATTGTTGTTGTTGACAGTATTACAGATGTCCCCCAATTCCACCCACCCCCCTTTACCCCCCTCCTCCTAGCCCCCGCCCCACCCCAGGCCTTTACCACACTGTTGTCTGTGTCCATTGGTTACGCATATCTTCCCATCCCTGCCACCCTTCCCCTCTGCGGTCTGTCAGTCTGTGCCATGCCTCCGTGCCTCTGGACCTATTTTGTTGGTCAGTTTATTATGTTCATTATAGTCCACTTATAAGTGAGATCACAGTGAGATTATTTGTCTTTCTCTGACTGGCTTATTTCACTCAGCATATTAAAATGGATTACACCATATTATCGGCCTTATTTAGCAATAGGTAATTAACTATATACACACATACACACATATATATACACACACACACATACATATGTATAGATAGTCTATACATATACAAATGGTATTATAACATATAAACTGCTTTGCAACTTATCTTACTTTAACAAAATATCAGCAGCATCTTCTCATGTCAGCCCACATTACCTGGTTCTTTTTGGTGGTTTCAGAGTATTCCATATTCTGGGTATAATTATTTAAATAGGCAATCCTGGGATTGAGGTTTTCCCACCTCCATTATTTTCCAATTCTTAACATTATTAATTCAATTCAATTTTGTAAGTTTCTAAGTGTCTTTTTAGAGAGCATATTATAGAGTGATGGTGGGCCTGGAGACCAATGGATTGGCCTTAGTGAAACACTGATGTAAACCTGGCATGATCTTATCACTGAGTTCTTAGAGACATTGGTTGACCTGACAGAGGTTTAATAGTTTTAGCAGTACTGACTATCTCCATTTTTTGGTTAAGTTTTAATATATCTTTAAATTAATTTATATAGTCATCTAAACCTTATATGCATTGACCATGGTGCTAGGTTTTCTTCTAATATTAAACTTGATTGGGTGAGGTATAGAATTCAATAGAAGAACAATAGCTAGCCCGGCCGGTGTGGCTCAGTGGAGTGAGCGTCATCCCATGGACTGAGAGATCCTGGTTCAATTCCCGGTCAGGGCACATGCCCGGGTTTCAGGCTGATCCCCAATAGGGGGCGTGCAGGAGGCAGCTAATCAATGTTTTTCACATTGATGTTTCTATGTCTTTTTCCCTTCCTCTCTCTCTAAAAAAATCAATAAAAACATATTTAAAATAATAACAATAGCTAACATTATTCTAAATTTTCAAATTTTAATTGTGATATACATCACATATACGTATCTGCTATGCATTGTTGGTATGTATGTTTGTATATATCATATATATATATATATATATATATATATATATATATACACAAAGTTAAGAATCATAATGAAATGAATACTCATATACTCACCACTCAAGGTAGGAAATAAAACTTGACGAGCACCTTAGAAGACCTCCAGTTCTCCGCCTTGATGCACCATATTGATTTTGTCTGAATAATTCTCATGGTTTTCTTTATGGTTTCACCATCTGGTTTTGCTACAGAAGCATCCAGGTGTGTGTTCCTAAACACTACATTTGCTTTTCCTTATTTTTGAATCACATATAGGTGGTACCATACAGTATACATGCTTCTGGGGCCTGCTTTTTTGGATCATTCTGTGTTTTCTTTTTTTTTTTTTTTTTATTGATTTTAGTGAGAGAGGAAGAGAGAGGGAGAGAGAGAGAGAAACATGAGAGAGAACATTGACTGACTGCCACCTGCATGCCTGCCACTGGGAATCAGGCCTTCAACCTGGGCATGTGCCCTCACTGGGAATCGAACCGCCAACCTCTTGGTGCATGGGTCGATGCTCAACCACTGAGCCACACTGGCCAGGCTGATCGTTCTGTTTCTGAGATTCATGCATGTTGATATTTGTAGCAGATAATTCGTTTTCACTGATGTACTATATTGCGTTACATAAATATACCATATTTTATTTATCCATTTTACTGGTAAATGAATATTTGTGTTGCTCCCTGGTTTTTACTATCATAACCTAACATAATAGTGCTGTAATAAACATTTTTCTACTTGGCTCCTGGTGCACAAATGTAAGATTTTCTGTAGACAGTGGTATTTGAACTTTTTGCCCAAGATACACAGTAAAAAACCAAACTTCTCTTCACAATTCAGTGAATACACACATATGTAATGTGTGAATAAACAATTTCACACATAATACTTACCCATACTAACTGCAGTACATTCTGATTTTTCTATTCAATTCTATTTTATTTTTAAATGAGGGGGTAACAGCCCACAGTTTGAAATATACTGCTTTAGAGTGGATATAGATATAGATATAGATATAGATATAGATATATAGATATAGATATAGATGTATAGATATATCTATAGATATATACACCTTATCTATGTATATCTATATCTATATCTATATCTATATCTATATCTATATCTATATCCACTCTAAAGCAGTGGATAGATATCTATATCTATCTATCTATCTATCTATCTATCTATCTATCTATCTATCTATCTATCTTATCTATCTATCTCTAGAGTAGAAGTATTACGTCACTGTATATCCACATGTCCAAATTTATTAGTTAATGCCAAACTCTTTTCCAATGGCCTTTGTGCTTCGTTCTTCATTCATTCTTTCATTTCTTTGACTACTTTTCAGTTGGTCTGTTTGCCTTTTTCTTATTGATTTATACTGTAATATATTCTGGATGCCAATCCATCATCAGTTAAATATACTGCAAATATCTTGTTCAATTTGTAGCTTATTTTTACTCTTTTAATGGTGCCATTTGATGCACAAAAGTTCTTAATTTTTTAATCTTCCTTAAAGTTATTTATTTTTAGGCCTTAAGAAATCACTTTTTTACCCTGATGTCATGAACATATTCTTTTCTACCATCTTTCAAACATGATATATTTTGCCTTATAAATCTTTAATCAATCTGAAATGGAACTTTTATATGGTATGAAGTAGGAGCCAAATTTCATTTCTTCCATATGGACATACTAAATTATTTCAGAACTATTTCCTTCAATACCTTTTCTCCACTTCTGCAGTGTCAGCTGTATTATGTTATCTGTGTGGGTCTGTTTCTGGCTTCTTGGTACCAATACCACACGGGCTTAATAAGCATAGCTTTGTAATACGTCTTGATATCTGGTAGGACAAGTTTCTTCAACTTGCTTTTCTTCAGTTATGTTTGACCTTGGTCCTAAGCTCTTCTGTACACATTTTTAGAATGAGTTTGACAATTGCCCCCAAATAACCTTTGACGATTTTGATCAGAATTGCATTACATCTCTAGATCTATCTGGGAAGAAGTGACTTCCTTAGGATGGAAAGTTTTCTTACCCAGGAAAATGGCTTATTTCCCCATTTTATTTAAGTTTACTTTAATGTCTTTTAGTATGTTTTATAATTTTTTCTATAGAGATTTTCCACCTGTTGAATTTATTTTTATGTTTATCGTATGTTTTGTTGCTGCTTTATTTTTGTTGTGTAAAAAATGATATATTTTAAAATATTTATTTCATATGTACAAATTCTCTTTACAGTCTGATATTCTATTTGTCAACCATTTGAGTTTTATACTGAGACTGTCATATTATTTATAAATAATGACATTGTTTTTCTTCCTTTCTGATGTTTTTGAAAGAAATCTCATTTTATCTTAAATGCAGTGTTCTTCATTACCACTTCTACTTCAGAGAGAAACTTTTAAGATCAGAGAAATTGTCTAATATTTACAATGTCACAAAATGATAGAGAAAATACAATTTAAACCTAGATCATTTAGTTTTCCCTTTTTATATTTTATATATATATTTTTATGTCTTCTCTCTCTCTCTCTCTCTCTCTCTCTCTCTCTCTCTCTCTTTCTTTCTTTATTTCTTTGTTGTAATATCCTGGAGAACTCAAGCACAATTTTGATTAGAAGTGATGACAGCAGGCATCTTGTTTCGTTTCTGATCTTAAAGGGAAACTTTGCAACTATTCATCACTAAGTACTATGCATGCTTATTTAGGTTTTGTTGTGGTGACCATCACTATCAAAATTTGCCTCTAGCACTTCTTACCCTTTTTCTGCTTTATTTTTCCCATTAACATTTATCATTATTGCATGCACCATATGTTCAACTTTTTAATTTTGGGTTCTATTTCTGAAGAAAGCACGCAAGCTATACAACTACTTGTGAAATTGAATGAATAAATTAGCTGTTATATTTGCATTTTATTCTAATTATTTTAATGGGATATATATTCTAAATATTTTTTATTTTTAAGGCCTTTGAGAATTTCTAGAAGTTTCTTTCAAAATCACTATAACTGTTTCTCTTTTCTCCATCACCCTGAAAATAAGCCTTTTTTTTTTTTTTTTCTAAAGAAACTACATTCAAGACAACTTTGGGAAGTTTCTCCCAGTTTAGATATTTTTCTCCCAAAATAATATTGTGACGATAGTGTTTTACACAATTATTTATAGTAAAGTCACAATGTTTAAATTATACACCTTATCACCCAGCCAGTGTGGCTCAGTGGATTGAACATTGTCTTATGGACTAAGAAGTCCCGGTTGGATTCCTGGTCAGGGCACATGCCCAGGTTGCAGGCTTGATCACCAGTAGAGAGTATACAGGAGGCGGTCTATCGATGTTTCTCTCTCTCTCTCTCTCCCTTCCTCTCTCTCTAAAAAAATCAATAAAAACATATTTAAAAATTAAAAATTAAAAAAATAAATTATACACCTTATTAATGTGAACGTTTATGACATTTTTCTCCCTAGGAAGATTTCCAGTTCTGAAGAACCAATTTACAATTGGATCAAATTTAATTCATCCTTTACTTGATTAAATGGCCCCCTATCTTATTACAAAAATTTTAATGAGACTGAAATAACTCCATTTTAATACTTAATTTTCTAGTCTAGTCTAAAATAATATTATATGTTGCAGGAAAAGGCATATTTTTAAAATAACGAATTAACTAAATAGTTGGATATATGTTGAACAAATTAATTCTGGGCCTCAGATTTTTCATCTTTGAAAAACCAGTTGGCATGATGGTTTATTTTCCTTTTCAATCTTCTCCAGTCTTCCTTATTGAGATATCTTCCAAAATAAAGTTGGCACTGGGACTCTTCTTAGGAAGGAACAATATTTGTTTTGGAGAGTAATTCTTTAAGTCTCTTTGCTAATGAGGAGCAGAGGACAGATAGGGAAGTGCCTTTCACAGGGATGGGGAGAGCAGAAGAAACAAAAGCATCAGGGTCTAACAACATGGTTAAAGGTTAGAGCTTGAATCGATAAAAAAAGCTAAAAGGTTTTTAAGGAGGATGCTTAATATTCAGTTTAGCCCTGACCAGTTTGGCTCAGCAGTTAGAGCGTCGACCTGAGGACCTGTCAAGGGCACTTGCCTGGGTTTCAGGTTCAATCCCTGGCCCCAGTCGGGATCGTGCAGGAGGCAACCTATTGATGTGTCTCTCTCACATAGATGTTTCTCTCTCTCTCTGTCTCTCCCTCTCCCTCCCCCCCTCCTTCCCTCCCTTCCACTCTCTCTAAAAATCAATGCAAATATATCCTCGGGTGAAGATTAACAAAAAAATAAATAAGTAAAAAAAAAATTTAAATTTAAATCTTGTATGTTTCTTCAATGTAAATATCCTCCATTTCCCAAATCACTATGTTACAGTGTAATTTTCAAGAGTTATTAATATGACTCTCATGCAAATATAAAATGAAAGATTCTAGTCAATTCATTAATTAATGCAGGAAACTATGATATTAAGGTGAGTTCAAATGAGAATAAACATGAAATCAAGAATGTGTAAATGAATTTGCTAACAGATGCAAAGCTAGTTCATTTCTTATAGAGTAGTAACATCTTATCTTTTCTGTAAGGCAGAATTGAATTGTATCTTTACTGGGCAAACTTTATTTCTTTTGCTTTGGATAAGAATTATTTGCATTACTATCAGTTTTTGATAACCCTGAGAGAGTTGTGAAACAGCCTTGTTAATAGAAAGAGAATCAGAGGTACACACCTGTATGAAATCAGATAATCCCCTGGCCCATGCCCAGGCCTTCTCTGGAAGGACACACAGTAATCCCAGTAATCTCTTTTGCTCATTTCCAAGTCATGGAGATTTTTTTCTTGGCAGAAAAGACAGATGCACACAAAGTTGTACGCAAATTATGGAGGAAGACTGAAATATCTTTTTGAGTTGATGAGTTGAAGAAGAAAAAAATAGTATGGGCAGAATAGTGTGACAGTTCATGCAGTAATCTGACCTAGTGGAAAATGGAGTCCTAAGAATAAAACCTGACTGGGAAGTCTTGGAGGAGAACATGAGAGGTAAACAGGGCCTCGATCAAACACCTCTGGATTCTAATTGACAAGGTGACCACAGCCACAGCTGATATCTTGGCTGCACTTTTCATAAAATGATATTCAATTGTGAGAGGCAAGAGTTCTTCTTTCAACTTCCATGGGGGAAGTTCTGGAAAATAAAAAGTTTCAAACCTATTCAGTAATGGTGACATCTTCAAACATAGTAGTGATTGCATTACTTTCCCAAAAGTCAGTTAGCGCTTTGGTATCTCTGAACGCCAGGCTGCTCCTGGCTTGGCAGATATTATTAAGGAAAACCGTGAGTAGATGCACAGAGATATGCTTTTATCAGCAATGGCTTTTGAAGTGAATCTGCTCGTAGTGGCTGAGGAGTCTTCTCATCTCCTTTGCCCATCCTTGACCCTATCAGAGATCGTGGATCACTGTCTGATGAGTTTGAGTTTGGAGTCAACTAGAGAGATCAGATTCCAACTGGAATTGGGTTTTAACAACCACATCAGAATTTGAAGTTGGCTATTCTAGACTTTTAAATGCTATAGTGCCATTTTTTCTATCTTTGGAAGACATTCAGGGCTGGTTCCAAGAGGCAGCATAGCAAAGTGGTTAAGAATTCTGTTCTACAGCCATAATCCCTCTGTTCGAATTATGAGTCTAGCCCTTACCAGTCACATAGCCCTGAGCAAGTCACCTAATTTCTCTCTGCCATGGTTCCCCAATTATAAAACAGGATGGTCGGTGCTCAATTCAACTCATAGAATTGAAGTGAGCATTAAAAAAAATCAATTTGTATAAAATAAGCCTGACACATATTAAGTACTATGTGTGTGTGTGTGCTTGTGTGTGTGTGTATAAAATATATAATATATATAAGTATTATATCAATTTGTATAAAATAGGCCTGACACATATTGAGTATAGATAAGTATACATATGGATGAACTTTTGTTCTAAATTGACAGTTTTAGCTCACAAGATCAAGGTTGATAAAATGTTTTAATGAGTAATAGAATTCCAAATACACACACACATATGATATATATAATTTGGCAGAGGTGTATGGTATATGAATCAGAATTCTACCAGAGAAATAGAACCAGTAGTACACATACACACACAACATGTATGTAACATGCAATATATATATATATGTGTGTGTGTGTGTGTGTCTGTGTCTATATATATATATATATATATATATATATATATATATATAGAGAGAGAGAGAGAGAGAGAGAGAGAGAGAGAGAGGGATTAATTGATTTCAAGGAATTGGCTTATGCAGTTGTTGCAGTTGTGGGGCCTGGCTAGACAAGCCCAGGGTCCGCAGGGCAGGACAGCAAGCTGAAAACTCTTAGGCAGCAGCTAACACTGCAGTCCACAGGTGGGATTTCTTCTTCCTCAGGGAAAACTCTGGCTCTTAAGGCTTTTCAACTGATTAGATGAGACCCACCCATATTATCAAGCAGAATCTCCTTTACTTAAAGTCAACTGATTATAGATGTTAATCACATCTGCAAAACACCTTCCCAGCGTTTAATGGATTAAGTGACGACTACAGCCGGAGGTGACACAAGGATCACCAGAGGCCTTCAATCTAGATATCACTTCTTGATGTCTAGGTGTCTAATACAGGATTAGGAGGGAGACTTTCACCCTGGCACTACTTCACAGACATCATTTAGTTTTGATTCCGAGCGATACAACTAAGCAGTAATTTGTTAACAACACCTAGCTACCAATATCCAGAAGCGCTTTTTCCCACTTGAGAGCACTTTAAGAAAATCATCAAGAAGTTGATTGTTCTTGGCACGGGGTTTGTCATTTTCCAGCATCCACTTGGAGGCACGACTTTCCTCCTCGTAACAGGAGCGCCTTGGCGTCCAGGGAGGAGCCTCGCTCGTCTACTTCTAAGAACTCCAGAATCACAGGACTTCAGAAGCGGGGGAGCCCCGTCCTGCTTCCTTCTACAGCAGAGGCGCCGAGGCCCGGAGGGTCCAACATCACTCAGCAAACCAGTGTCTGAAATAGAAACGCAACCAGGTTTTCTCATTCCCAGTCCAGTCTTTAATCTCTTCTGATCTTCCCCACTCTCCTGTTTTTGACCTACACATTTTCCTCAGCTATTTCAAAGCATGGTGACAAGAGGCTTAGCATTACATGTAATGGTGCTAGAAAACATCTTCAGACGTTTTCAGGAAAGCTAATGTTAAGTCAAGTTATAATTTCATTATTTTTGCTTCTTTTCTAACGGCAGTGGGGTGAATGGTGGATTACTTGATACTATAGGGCTGCAGATAAGCACAAGAAAATCTAAAGAGAAAATAGATACTTCAGTTCGAAAACCTAAATGAATGTTCATTTTTAAAATGTCTCAACCTGTATACAAGTAGGTAGAAAGCATTGTTCTATTAGTGTACAGACCACTAACGGTTATAAAATCCGTCATCCAGAGACCAGTAGGATTCTTTCAAGTGAACACTCATCTGTGCGGACACAGAAGACACAGTCCGCTTGGTGTTCGAATTTTTCAAATACACACACACACCCATGAGCACATCTGTCTCCTTACTTGCCCGTACAGAAGCCCTTTGATAATCAAACAGCATTCATCTTTTTATTTTAAATAAATATATTTTTATTGATTTTTTTTTTTTTTAGAGAGAGAGGAAGGGAGAGAGAGAAACATCGATGTGAGAGAGATAACATCAATTGGCGGCCTCCTGCACACCCTCTACTGGGGATCGAGCCCGCAACCCGGGCCTGTGCCCTGATGGGGAATTGAATTGGCGACCTCTCGGTGCAGGGGACAACGCTCAATCCATGGAGCCACACTGGCTGGGCATCATTCGCCTGTTTTACTCACTACTGCCTAGCACATTCTTGGCCCATAGCTGGCAATTAATATATGAGATGAACCAAGTGCACTCCTAGAATTAAGGTCTTCTACTTGCCTTAATATAAGGGGTTGGTGATGGCAAAACACTTCCAAGTTCTCTTGAGATGGAACAAATAGTTTGTGCCTTTTGAAGTTCTTTCATGACTTTCTTCTTTCTGTCATTTCTTCGTTCATTCAACACCTGTTTATTGACTAACTTATGCATCTCTGTGCTAGACTTTAGGGAGAGAGCAGTGAAAAATATGAAGTTCCTTGATCCTATGGGTCTTATATTTTAGTAGAGTGGTATAGACAACAGTCAGACACACTAATTTATAAATCATGGGATGATAAATGCTAAAAAGAAAAGGAAGAGGAGAAAAATAAAGGGGAGAAAAGGAAAAGAAAGAAAAAATCAGAGTAAGAGTTAATACTTATGGAGAGTGATAGAGAGGAAGGTTGCCCTCCTCCTTCCCAACAATGGTTTATCGTTTTTATTAAACTATGTTTTTATTGATTTTAGAGAGAGAGAAAGGGAGAGGAAGAGAGGGAGAGAAACATCAATGAGAGAGAAACATCCATCAGCTTCCCTGCACACCCCCAACTGAGGATTGAGCCCTCGACTTGGGAATGTGCCCTGACTGGGAATCGAACTGGTGACCTCTTGGTGCATGGGATGATGCTTAACCAACTGACCCACACTGGCCAGAGCAACAATGGCTTATCTTTTATTTATTTATTTATTTATTTATTTATTTATTTATTTATTTATTTATTTATTCATTTATTCATTTATTCATTTATTTATTTATTTATTTATTTATTTATTTATTTAGTACGTGCCCCTAGCGGGAACCGAACCCGGGACTCTCTGGTCTGCAGGCTGACCAGGGCAACAATGGCTTATCTTTTAAATCCCTTTGACAATCATCTCATAATCCCTTTTCAATCCCAATTCTCCACATATGGAATCCCAATCTCTTTCATCTCAAAGCTGCACACCTCTTCCAGTAATAAAGAAAGCTACATCCCTTCTTTTGTTTTGCCAGCATTAGATCCTTGATCTTCAACCAAACACAAATGCAGACTTCCCTTTGCTTAGGATTTTCAGGCTCTGAAGAAGGGTCAGTGGGTTCCGCTCCCTCGAGGTGGAGAAAGAAGCTGGACCATCAAAGGCTACAGCTAGGTTCCTCTCAAGTTACCCAAATGCAAACCCATCTACGAGAGCAAACATTAATTTTCTTCTAAGGACAACACAATTTAGTCTCCTATGAGGAAATCATATTTCTCTTTGTTTTGTGGCCTTGGTTGCCCTGCTTGTGAAATAACATTCCAGGACTTACTGTGATAAGAAGCATGTGACTACTTCCTGGGACTGTTTGAGTCTGAGGGCCACAACTCACCTGAGAATGTTTAGGAAATCCCACGTCTTTTCTGATAGTAGCTGGGAAAGGAGATCTCAATTCATCTCCCCACAGCCTACGTATGAAACTTGGATGTTAATTCTGTATGCAAAAGAGATGAAAGAATTGCTTTTACAATCAAAGGACAAGAATCCTCACAGCTTATCTTTAAGGTGAATCTTGGAATAATGATAGGATGTGCTGACAACAACAACAACACAGGAGGTGGGAGAAGTAGTCAGAACATGCCTATAGGTTCTTAGATGAGGAGCAATGACCTCTGCACTGAAGTCGTGGGGATTGTGTAGGAAAAATCGGATAGATTCAAGGCACATTGCAGAAAGAAATTACACAGGATGGCAACAAATGAAATACGAGGGGCAACTGAGAGATAACCAATGTTTCAAGTTTGGGAACCATGTGGAAAGGAACAAGGGAAAAAGAAAGAAGCAAAGGGGTGGGTAGGACAGGGGGATGGGGCTGAGGAACGAGTTCCTTGTGAACATGTGAAGTTTTATATGTTCACAGACATCCTATGTTGTGTCACAGCTTCTCAGTCCATGAGAAACTTCTAGAAGCAGTTTGGAAAGTTAAGAATGTGGGTCCTGGAGGTAGATGTTAGTTTGAACCATGCCTCCACTCCTTGCTACTTGTGTGACTCTGGCAAGTGACTCTCTCTGCTCAGTGTCTTCATCTGTAAACGCATGTTGATAGTTCCTTTTTCATAGGAGGTTTAAATGAGAGGATTAAATGAGAAAATGGAAGTAAACCACTTTTGAATATTTCCTGGAATATAGGATAATTGTCTTAATGGAGGAGATAGGTCCTCGTCTCCCGCAGTGGTTTGTGGGAGTGGAATTCTTGCAATATCCGAAGAAAAAGAAATCTCTGAGTCTTGCATGGGAGAACAAGTGATCAGAGCCAGTGTCCAGAACCTTCTTTCCATGTCTGCACAGTCTAATACAGCACCAGGCTGGTTTAACTTCCCTGCTGCAGTCCATCAGTCCACCGCACGTGGGGTCAGCAGGTCCACGTGGCCATGGAGGAAACATGGGCAAATGCAAGGAAGCCAGGAGTGAGCTAAGAGCACAAGAGCAGCAAGAGAGAGAAATCCTTTATTTAGGAGATTATGTATTCCCCAATTTTCACGCACTTGCAGTGTCCACGCCCATTCTGGCCAATGATCTTTGTTCCCAGGTGTGACCGACAGGCACATACCTTCCCTATGTCACCCCAGTGTTTTGCAAGGAATGAGCCAGTGTTCCTTGGGGAGTATGAAATTGCAGCTTCCTGGTGAAGCTGCCCAAATGACGTGCTTATAATGTCCGGCTTCCCTCTTTGCTCCTTTCCTATTATTAATAACTAGCTAATTACAGTGGTATCATTGGTATATAAAAGTCATAAACCTTAATGCTTATTCAGTGTTTTACTCAACTATACTTAAAATAAAGACCCACATAAAAATCCTGAATTATCCACATGTAACATGGGATCACTCCCTCTTTGCTTTCAAGATTTGATTCAAGCTTGGTGGCCAATGACTGAGTTTGCAAACTGTCCCAGACACTTTTCCTATATCGACGAGACACTTACAGAGTGTTTGACAAAACTCTTTGCCTAGAGAGATCAGAAGGATTTTGAACACTTTTCACTTGGTATTCGTGGTGAGAATTATGTAGCAATTCATCACACTTTTGTATCCCAGATCTTACTCAAGGTGATTTCAGGTGAGCATGTGTTTATCAAAGATTTGATCAAAAAAGCAGGTATCTTGTGTAAGAAGGAGTCCCCTCCCTGGTGGGTGTGCAATAGCAAATCAGTGTGTTGTGTGGGGGTGTGAACAAACAAGGTGTATCAGGATCATTCGAACACCTTCAAAGCTTATGAACAAAGGTGATACCCAGATGTGTGCTCTGGTGCCATTGGGAACAAAACGTCTGCTTCAGCAATCGGCGATAATTCCTTAAAGTCCGAATGCTCATTAGTTCCTTAGCATTAAAAGCAGACCAGGTGATTGTTATGGAGTTTATAAAGATTTTAAAGAAGACCCTCATTTATTCAACATTGATTGAGTGTGGACCCCATGAAGGAAAGGAAGGAGACCTAGTGAAATCTGACAGATCCCACCTTGAAATTTGTCTCTGCCACTCTTCAGTTAGACTCCAATACCTCTCTGAGTCAGTTCTCCCTTTAAAGTAGAGATGATAGTCCGGCCGGTGTGGCTCAGTGGTTGAATGTCGACCCATGCACCAAGAAGTTGCAGTTTGATTCCCGGTCAGAGCACATGCCCAGGTTGTGGGCCAGGTCCCCAGTGGAGGGTATGCAGGAGGCGGCCAGTCGATGTTCTCTCTCATCGATGTTTCTCTCTCTCTCTCTCTCTCTCAAATCAATAAAGGGAAAAAAAAAATAAAGCAGAGATAATAGCCCTGGCCAGTTTGGCTCAGCGGTAGAGCGTCAGCCTGAGGACTGAAGAGTCATGGGTTCGATTCCAGCCAAGGACCCGTACCTCGGTTGCGGCACGTACCTCAGTTGCAGTTTGTCCCTGGCCCTGGTTGGGGTCGTGCAGGAGGCAACCAGTTGACATGTCCCTCTCACGTCGATGTCTCTCTTTCTCCTTTTCTTTCCCTCTCTCTCCCTCCCACTCTATCTGAAGATAAACTGAAAAATATCCTCGGGTGAGGATTAAAAAAAAAAGAGTAAATCCAACTTGCGAAGTTGGTACAAGCATTAAACACAGTCATGCGTTTAAAGTGGCTAGAGCTATGCCTGCATTAAATACATAGAATTCATTAAATTAATTAAATTTTTGATATTATTAAATGAATCTTCAATAAATCGAAATTACTGCTAGCATTATTACATATGCCGAGTACTAGAGTGCGTAGAGACAAGCATACCGTCCCCGCCATCCAGCGGCTCCAACCTTGTGGAGAAATGCATAACCCTCTTCACGGTGATACAAGGTTAATCCCAAATTCTGCAAATGAAGAAATTCAGGTAGACTACATTTCACAGACCTTGCTCTAAAACATGCGAACTTCCGGAGACTGAGCTTGTCCTAGAGTTCAAACTCTTTTTAAGAAATGAGTTTTAAGTCTCTCAAAGAATGATTGGTTTACAGGTACCAAACTGGAAATCGTTTGAAACTTCAACAAATCCCACAAAGGACTTGCTAGTTGAAATCTTGCTGAGTGATGGCATCTGCCTGTGATTTGGACACGCAGAGGATTTGCTTCTATTCTGGTGTCTAGTGGTGGATCCCGAGAACCTGACCTCTCTTCCTAATGAAACTCTTTTGTGTTTTAGCGATTCCACCTTTTCCTTCCAGCACATTTGACCCTCCAGTATAGTAAATGTAACTTTATAAGTCCTATACACATGTAACAGAGCTATAAACGTTTGAAGCACCTCTAAAGGGCTGAGTTGGACTCTGCTTTTTCCTCTATTTTTTCAGAGAAGCTTACCTGATGTTTTAGGAAGTGAATTGTGTCAACATGGGTGAATCTCACAAACCTAACCTAGAGCAAAAGAAGTAAGGCACAGGAGATTGCGTACAACACGATTCCACTTACATAAAGTTAAACAGACAAAACCAAACTATATTATTAAAGGATGCCTTCAAGGTTGGTGAGACTATTTTTTAGACAAAGCAAAAAGATGATGATAAAAAAAAAAAAAAGGCAGGATACTGAGAGTTAGAAGGAAGGTGTGGTTGGCTGGGCTGTTTTCAGCCAGTGTGCATCCACACAGCCCTCCAGGCTGCTCTCAGTCGGTGCTATTCTGACTCCCCATGAACTTGAAAATACCTTGAAAAATTCCACTAGTGATTTGTAAGGTTTTCCAGTTACTATTATTGCATAACAAACCACCCCAAAACTTAGTGATGTTAAAAAAAGCCACACATTTTATTAGGCTCACAGAGTTACCCAAAGATTATAGGAGTAGTTAATGGCTGGCCTAGGGCTTGAATGAAGGACCCCTGAATCCTACAGTTACTTTGCTTCCCTTTCATTGCATTCTTTCCTCCTCATCTCCAAATATTTTGGTGTTCAGGTGAGCAGGAACAGCGGAGGAGGAAACTCCTGTCTCCTGTTTATCATTGACTAGGTAAACTATAAAGCTGAAGATGGCTTTGAAGTTCTGGCTGTTGATTTGTCTGAGAGCTCCCATCCACCAGGCTCCGCTCAGGCAAACACTCGGTCGAGATTAGGAGAGAACAGAAGGATCAAAAATATGTTCAAGGAAACAAGTCAGCTGAAATACTAATTAGGAACTTGTAATTAGGATAGGAGGAGGTATGAATGCTTTATCCTAAATAAAGGGGTCAAAGAAAAGCTGTAAGCGAGGCTGGACGGAGTGACACGCACATGCTGGACCGCTAACCCAGCAGCTTTGTTGTTTGGGCTGCAGAAGAGATCAATGGAACTCATTGTGAAACAAAAGCGCGGATTCCCGCCGGGGTGTATCAGATTCACGCTGGGAGTGCTCCCTTACTTACACGTGCAGGCGACGGGTTTGTGACAGACTGGCTCTCCCCCCTGTCAGGAGCACACACACATCCTGTATATGGGATCCAGAGTAAAGGTCATGTGGTAGAACAAGTTCAGAAGAATGGAATATCATAGACAAGACTGACCATTTATACTCACAGTGTTGGTTGCTGGTTCGCTTTCTTTAAAATGAATTCTCAAAGTAAAAAGAAACACATACCCACAATCCACCATGCCTGGTCCCTTATGGCCATGCTATTTATTGGTTTCATTTCAAAAATTTCTGGCACTCATATTTGTCTGCCCATCAGACAAGAAGATATTGTCATAGAGCATGTGGTGAAATGTTTGCATTTTTTAAAAAATTGGGGGCAAATGAGTAATAATGTGCTATTGCTTTGGGAACTGCTGCTGAGGTTAGGTATTGGAGAATTTGTCCAGACCACTAAGTCAGGTTAGTTTATACTTGCCATAAAAAATAATATTTCCAGTGTTTAGAAGGTTGAAGAGAAGTTGAAGTACGTCTTAAACAATTTTTTTTGGTGTGACTGCTAACATACCAACCAAACCTCTGGGTGAACATCACTGCATGATTTTTCACAGTGATGACTTCTGAGCCCTCTTCCTTGGAACAGTTGTATGCATAGCCCTTATTGTTTGCACAGGAAGGGACTTTCCTCACACGTGGTCCCATTAAGCAACAGTTCTCCCTCATTGCTGGGTGGCCAGCTTCTCTCTCTCCTGGGCTTTCCTGTACCTCCTTGCTGGCTCCCGGTTACCATGCATCTCCTGAACTCTCGACTTCCGTGGAGGCAGAGGGCATCTGCATGGGGATGGTCCCAGCTCACATTAACCATGTTCTTTTTGGCTCTTCTCCATGATATGGATTTTAAATGACTTTAAGTGGAAGTTAGTAAATAGTCATGTATCAATAAAAGATAGGCAGCAGACTGAAAAAAGAAGAAATAGCGAAGAGGTCTGGATAATCCATAAGCTGTTGTTAGTCTTTTAAGATGGTAGAAATGCAATTTTAGAAGTTAGGCTATAAAGAATATTTCATTTTGGGTCAACCAAATGATTGCTAAATCTTTCAGAATAAATTTTTCTCCATTTCTCTCTCTCTCTGATTTTTTGCTGTATTTGGGTCCATAGTATTTTTGAAGTGATCTATTAATTACATGTAAAATAGCAAAGTTGAGCTTATCAAGCTCATGTCACTTCAGGAATCTCTAATGCACTTTATTGTTTGCTCAAGGGTTAAATATGATTGTTTTAATTCTTTTTTTTATTTTTTATCCTCACTGGAGAACATTTTTGCATTTATCTTCAGGTAGAGGGGGAGGGAGAGAGGGAGGAAGAGAGAGAGAGAAATATTGACGTGAGAGAGACACATAGACTGGCTTCCACCCACACGACCCCAACCGGGGCCGGGGACAAACTGCAACCGAGGTACGTGCCCTTAGCGGGAACCGAACCCGGGACTCTCTGGTCCGCAGGCCGACGCTTTAACTGCTGAGCCAAACTGGCCAGGGCAATTGTTTTAATTCTTAAAGAAATAGACGGTGTAATAATTGCACACAGGGTTACTTTTTTTTCAATATGTAGTTTGATAACCATTCCTAAAGTATCTGGACTTAAGGACAATAATTTTAGCAAAAATTGAGCATCCAGTTATATTTATATATTATACTATACATTGAAATATGTTCTGCTGGCTAATTGAAGATACTGAGATATTTTAGACTATCTAGTACTTTTTTTATTCTGGCAATTTGGTATATACAGGCCCTATCTGAGCTTGCAGATTAGCTTTTAAAGGATGCACATAATTTTGCCTGCTAAGCAGCCAATTACCAGTGTTGGGAGTGAAACAGGCTTTGGGAAGAAATGGACAGGATGGATGAAGACCATTAGAAAGGATCAAGAGCATGTAGGTATTTTATAGTTTAAAATTAGACTAAAGCAGAAATTCATGTTTCAGAGTGAGTTAGGTACTATTTACACAGTTGTTCTATTAAAGTTGAAATAACATTGTAGTTGAGATTTTACATTTAGGAGCTTTATTATGGAATAAATTTAAAATCAATACATGTGAAGTTCAGGAGAGGGTCATTGCATGAAAATGTTGGTAGTAGTAAAAAGTCCTACAATAAATGCCTGGAACACGAAAGTTTACACTAAACTTTGCATTTAGAGATGAGGCTAAGATAAAGGATAATATATAAAAATGGGTCTGTAGAGAGAATTCTTAAAACCTAACTCTTGAACAAAATTTTGGCGTCTTCTTGCAAAAAAAAAAAAAAAAATCTGCCTTTTTTATTATTGAACCCTCACCCAGTAACCCATTTAACCCAAAGACCAGCTTCCTCTTTGCAGTTCATCAGGGTTACACTTTCACACACACCACCCGGTGACATGGGGGGTTTCTCTCTTAGAGACAGGCCATCCAGAGATGAACAGTCCTCCCTTGTCCTTCACTGTGATCTCCCTCCTCACTTTATTACCTCAAGTGCACTTCTCAAAAGAATCATATGAAGGTTATACAGCCTGGACTAGACATAAAGTCTCAGAAGTTTCCTTTCAGCCACTGCAACTCCTCTTCCCCTCAAATCTCAGGAGGCCCCTTAATAAGGTTTGCTACTGAGGGTACTGTGTTGTCTTTTTTTTTCTTTTTCCTTGAAATGAAAATAACTTTATTTTTTGCCTTTATTATAAAGTTTCATAACATTGATCCTTTTTGTTGCTATAGCTTTTGTTTGCTCTAAGATCAAAGCTGATACATCTTTCTATCTTTTGCAATTCTTTTTTGGCAAATATTCCATGGACCCAGCCACTCTGACATTTTACTTTAAGGAAATATTGGAGAGTCCCTTTCCCCATTATGAGAACATTGTGTTTTTTTTTTACAAATTCATTGAGCTGAATTGTTTGTCCATCATTACTCCCAATTTTCTAATAAGTAAGAAAATCTGAATTAAATACAAACTAGTGAGTATATTTCTCAGTGCTTATTTATTAGATTTATTTGTTTCTGTTCAGATTCATTTGGGTGGCTCATTTTTTCATTTTCTTTTCACTTTAGATTTTGAATAAGCAACACATGTAGATGGTTCAAAGCAGGAAAGCATTTTAAAAACGCACATTCGAACATGTTTCGCTCCCACTTAATCATTTATAGCCACACATACAGATAACCTTTATAATTAGTTCTGGTTTATTTTTCCTGTGTTTCTTTTTGCAAAAATTAGCAAATTGTGTACATGTGTTTATATATTTTTATATAATTTCCCTCTTGTCTTACGGAAAGAATAGTAAGATTTATCAGTTACTAAAATCTGATCCCAGAATCAAATATTTTATTTAAAAAATTTAGATATATCAAATTTAACCTGGGAAAACTAGATTTGCTGAGCTACCAGAGAAAATAACAATAGTAGAAGCTATAAACGGGAAAATACAATTTTCCCAAGAAATTTGATAGAACAATCATAGCTTCAAAGTAATATTTAAGTTAAAAGAATCAATCTCAATAAAAGTAATTTCAGTTACATTAAAGATAAAAATGAAAAAAAAAATAACTGCACTGTATAGAAAATTGATCAAAGAATCAAATTGGCTTAATGTATGCTCCAGAAAATATTTTCTTTATGAAAATTGATCATGTTTGTATAATTCTACTTAAAATACTTTCTACGGGATCAAATTATCTGCTGGGCCATTAGGTGGTATCAAAAACACTGTACTAGCATATTCTGGGCTCCTTTTCTACAAGTTCTGTGCTTGCTTTTTTTCATCTCCTTTTCTCTTTACTGTCTTCTAGAGTCTTTGATGTATTATTTCAGAGATGCTTAACTATTAATCAACTAATCTTTCCTTTGAAGCACTTTTTTTTCCCATCGCACTTCCTAATAACTCAAAGCCTTCTTGCTTTCCAAGCCTTTGACTTCATCAGGTAGGTTGGACTCTTCTCTTCCTTCTTTCCATCACCATCATGAGTCACATATCATTTTTGCTGACATTTGCATATTTCAGATACTCATTAACATGTTGGGGAGAGGAACCAGCCTTCCCTGCTAGTGGTCTTACCACATCTTTGAGAAACTTATCCTATCTGGCTCTCTGCCTCCAATATCTCCCCTAACCTAAGCTCTTGATCCCCACGGCACATTTAGTCCATCTCTGGCTGGGGCCATTCCTGTGCTTTGTTGGGTGAACTCCAGAAACCCTTCGTGAAGAGTTCCAATGATTAAGCATCTTATTAATCCTGTTGCCATTTCCATGGCACTATGCCATGACTTGATAGTCATATTTAGACTTGTGCTTTGATAAATCTTCTATCATATATCCTAATTCCAGACTCTGTATACCTGCCTTCTTATTTTTTGCCTGCGCTTCTCTTTTGATAACCTGTTTGGTACTTTAGTCTCATTAAGATTGAATTATCAGCCTTTATAAGAGCCTGGAGCCCAACTCTTGAACTCAAGCCTCAGGTCTTCCTGTTTCCAGAGCTTCCTGATGCTTATCAGCCACCGACCTGGCTAGACCTCTGAGTATTACCTGGTCCAGACTACCCATCTCCAGGCTCCACCTGTTTAGTGGAACACCCACCCTTTATTTCATGTTGAACCTCCCAGGCATTGGCCACTTGACTGGACTCCTCTCCAGATAGGACTTAGGTCAGGTTATGGTTCTTTCCATTCTTGAACAAGGGCTCTACTCTCTAGCATCTGTTCAGTTCTAGAAAGTAATTTCTTGTCCAAGTCTCAGGTTAAGCTATCATTCCAAATTCCCACTCTGATGAAAACTTTAACATATTTAAGGGCCTAAATCAACATTTTAATATATTATTCTCCATTTGGGGGAGGGGGTTACCCATTAATGCTTATTTCCTTACAGGAGAGATTATTTATGATTTTTTTTGTTTGCTTTACAATGCTCTTTTTTATTCTTAAAATAACAAATAAGCTGCCTTGTGTCTACATTGCTGTTCCTAAAATAGAAAGCTATCTGTAATTAATTTATTGAAAACTTGCTATGTGCCAGAGCACGTGGGACACAAAGATAAATAAAATACAACAGTTATCCTTAAGAAACTCACAAACCACACAGTTACAATACAATATGATAAAAGTTTCACCAGATGGGATTTGCAAGGAACTCTGGGAGCAGAGTAGGCTCGACTTATCTGTCTTGGAGTAAGAGCATCAGGTGTTGCTTCACACTTTGAGTTGGTTCCTGAAGGATGAATAAGAATTTTCCATAGAGAGTAAGATATGCCTGGCTGAAGAAATAGGAAGTAGAAAGACCCAGGCATGCCAGAGCACGGCCCATTCCATTGGAGGAAGCGTGAATAATTTGGATGGCTCTATTATAAGCTCTGTTGAGGGGGAAGGAGCAGGAAATATGGCTGGAGAGACAGGTTGGGGACCAATGGTGAAAGATCTTTCATGCTATGCCAAAGAATTGGGACCTGATTCTATTCATGATAGAGACCTATCCCTGACAGTTGAGCAATTCCTCAACTGCCTTATGGAGTAATCTAGTCCTCACCTGCCAAAAAAGGTATTCACAGCATTTTAAGAAATCAGCAAGTCTTCTGTGCTCTAGAAGTTACATAATATTGGTATGATTCTTCCAAAAGGTAGATCCCATTCTATACACTATCTCTACAAATACTCTTTTTCACAATTTACATACAAATACCTTTCTTTACTTTGTGGATACCTTGTAGAAAACTACACTTAATATCATTCAATATCTAATTTTTATGATATTCTGATTTTTATTTACTCAGTTATATTTGAATTTTATAGCGAGTTTAGACATTTTTTATGGAGAGTAAACTTTTGTTTGTATGTGTGTTTGTACATGCATACAAGGATCCACTGTGCATGTGAGTGAAAAAGGGAGAGAGAGAGAGAGAGAGAGACTAAGAGAGAGAGAGAGAGAGAGAGAGAGAGAGAGAGAGAGAGAGAGAGAGAGAGAGAGAGAGAGAGAAACTGGAAGAGTTTCCTGATGTACAAGGTATGTTTGTATTTCTCAAAGTTGTTTTAATCATATATGGCTTCTTCTCTGACTTACTATTAGAATAGACTCCCCAAATTTTCTGGCAAAAGACTAACAACTTTAATTTTATTATATAATTCTATAAAAACAATGAAATATCAAAAAGCCATGAAGATATTTTCAAAAATTTTCCCTTTTACAGATATTTTTCAACAGCTGTGCTCTAAAGAAGCATCAAAAATACTCCTGAGAATGGTTCATTTTCTGCTTTGTTTGTGCACATGAATCTTAATGAAATGAAGCAGGATGGATCATTTATTTGTTCAACATTTATACAGCATTACTGTACACAAGACACTTGGATAGGTGCTAGTTTACAAAGATGAAGGGTAATTCCCCTCTTTCTGGTGCCATCTTGGTATCTATTAGTGACTTCCTGTTCTACCTTCCAGCTTGAGGCTACAATACTGTGTGGGCTTGGCCCTGCATTCTTCCTTAGAAGACAATGCTTGGGCCACTGGAACTCATTGCCAGGAACAAGCCAGAACTGAAAATACATGGGTATGTATGTTCTTCTAGGGAGACAATAGCCAATGACAGAGAGATGGGATGTTATCTGAATTGCTTCTGTGCCTGGTCCCCATTCTCTCTCTCACTTCCTCCACTTCCTATCAGTTTTCTGAGGGCACTGGGGTGGGTAATTTATAACCTAAGACGATAGTCATGTATATCAGTCAGGGTTCTCCAGAGAAACAGAACCAATAGGACATAGATATAGATATACATACATGTAAGTATATGTATACACAGTCAATTCTTGTTACAATTCACAGCAGTCATGTTCTGTTAAGTTGCTGCAGTTAAGTTGCTGCATACACTTAAATTAGAAAATACTGAACCGTTGCTCCTAAGGGAAATACAGAGTTGGGTTCCTGTGGTTACCAGTCACAATGTTTTCATGAACTGAGCAATATATAATCTTATTTTATGTGAGTTTCTATTTAAAGACACTGTGTGTGTGTGTGTGTGTGTGTGTGTGTGTGTGTATTTGATTCATTAACATTGAACTCTTGACCAACAGAATTATAACTAATGTCTGAACAAAGCTTATCTAACACCTATGTTTTCTGTAAGGCATGTCACAACCTTCTTGCACTAGAAACATCAGACAGCATTTCAGCACTATGCTGAAGTGGAGGTTGTAATTTTAAACAGCAAAAATGCATAAAAATGCAAAAAATATGGCACTAAATGTACCACAAAAAAGGACATTTGTTTACAGTAAGAAAACAGAAACAAGAAGGTTGAGATTTGCCTGTTTGACCTCAGATGGGAACATGTGCGTTGGGTGACTCAATTTTTTGCTACCCTGGGCATGTTCATAAATGAGTGCAAAAGCATTGTGAGTATTGGTTTGGGGGTTACTAATACATTTTAGTAAGTAGGCAAATTGCAGATATAGAAACCACAAATAATTTGGATCAATTGTATATGTGTATATTTTATATGTACATATAAAACATATGTATATAAATATGCATATATTACCTACATATACATACATATCGTCAACATAAGGATGTGCAAACTTGTAGATAATTTTTATAAGAGTTTATTTTAATTTATTTGAACCAAACTGATGACATGCTGGGAAGCAAGATCTCAAATGTTCCAGAGAATGACTGTTTTGCAGTTCTTTTATATTATACATTTGGAATTAAGGAGGGAACATAAGAAAGATTTAATGAAGATGGTAGAGAGCAAGGTAAGGAAATTCCTGTGATTGTATTACAAGAGAGTTAATAAGATTATATGCTCCCTTGAGGGTGGTTATCCTCAGAGGGGTCTGAAAAAAGGATTATGCTGGCATTTCAATGGTGTGTTAACCTAGATGCACAAGAAAAATGGACAGGGCTTGACTATAGAAGTTATAGACTGTGACCTGCTCAGTTAGGAATTTATGATCAGATCACCCTGTGAGTTTACTGTTGGTCATTGGACTCGTCAGATTTATTGCAAAGCCCCTTTTTCATTCATAATACAAACAACCACGAACACACACACATACAGGCTGGAAGCTCAGGCAAGGGTTAATGCCACCATCTTGCAGAATTTCTTCTGTGAGAAACCTCAGATTTTGCTCTTAAGGCCCTTAACTCATTAGAGGAAGCCTACCCATATTATTGAAGGTAATCTCCTTTATCTAAAGTCAACCGATTGTAGATGTTATCCACATTTACAAAATACTTTCACAACAAGACTTAGATTAATGTTTGCTTAAATAACTGGGATAACTATAGCTTAGTCAAGTTGACACTAAAACCAACCCTCACAGCAGGCAAACAATTTTAATCTGAAGTTGGTTTCTCCATTTCTAAAATATCTTTTGACAATATGGTCACCAGATATCTCCACTGACTACTACTTCCCTATAGAGTTTCTATTCCACCGATGGCTAGAGACCTTTCCTTTCTTTAGAAATATAGGATAACCATTATTTTGCTTCTTGGGATTATGCCTCCAGGGCATCATCTTTCATCTTAAATAATTTAACTAAGTATTTTATCACACAACTGTAAAAAATAACTCAATTTTCATCTTGTTCTATCTAGGTAGGGAGTCAGAAATAAAGGGTTAATGGTAGAGTTGAGAAGGTGCTTGAAGAATGAATAGGATTGGTGGAGGCTGAGATAGACTGGGTTTGATCCAGCAAGAGGGTCAAGTGTGAAGAAGAACCCAGGTGTGAGGCACGTGCAGAGGATAATCATGGAAGAGAAATTGTTCTGGGCTTGTTGGACTTTAAAATTAATGTTTGTGAGCTGTGAGAGATGGAGATGGAAAGGTACTCATGGACTGCAGACACTTTTGAATGAAATAATGGATGATGAGGAGTTGATTGTATGAACACAGCAGTGTAGGCATTGTGTTTTTATTTTCATTTTCACTTACCCCCACCCTCTAACCTCTTTCTTTCTTCCTCAAAGAACTAACGCCTCGCATGTCCAGCCTAACTTTCAATTAAAGTCCTTGAATGCAGGCCATTGGGCAGCAAAATTTGTCAACCCCAAATGTGTTTCTTTGACATGAGGATTATTTTATTTTTAAGAAACAAAAGACTTGCCCGGCCGGTGTGGCTCAGTGGTTGAGCATCAACCCATGCATCAAGAGGTCGCTGGTTCGATTCCTGGTCAAGGCACATGACCAGGTTGTGGGCCAAATCCCCAGTGTGGGGCATGCAGGAGGCAGCCAATCGATGTTCTCTCTCATCGATGTTTCTCTCTCTCCTTCTCCCTTCCTCTCTCTCTAAAAATCAATAAAGAAAAAACCAACAACAAAAAAGAAACAAAAGACTCAGGAAGAACCTATGAACATCTGCCTTACTGCCTAAAAACAATTTTAGATAGAAGGCCTGTTTCAGAAAGAGAGCTATCACCATGGATAACTATAGTATAACATATACTAGGTGTGGTAGAGAAGACTCATCAGGGTCTGGAGGTCAGAGTCTACTCTGTGTCCTGTTGTCTCTGCACGACCAAACAAATATTTGTTTACCAAACATTTGCTTCTCCATTTCTATGTGGATTACTTTCCTAAACCCTTTGAAGTCCCCAAACACTATCAGCTTTTTAGCTCAAGATGGCACATAAGCTTTACCTGCCCACCTTGCCCTTGGGCCCCATATTCTTATGGATCTACCATATGTATGTATGTAATTAAATTTAGTTATTTAAAAAAATTATTAGACCAGCCAGAAGAACTTAGAAGGATGGAGAAAATTTTCTTCCTCGCTGACAGGGCTCTTGCTATGAATACCAGTCTGAAGGTCTAGGGATGCTGGGTGTAAGGAAGAGAAAGGTAATACAATGAAAGGGAGGATTTGGGGCTAAACGTTTAATAAGTCACTAAAGAGAGTGATGTTTACCCCATTTTTTACTTGCCACTGGAGTGAAAAGCCAGGAGAAACTCCTATAAGGCGGTCCTGTGTGCAAAGACAGATGCAGTTGCAGCAGACTGAAAGGGAAAACATTTTAAAATGTGAAAAACAGCCTACTCCTCTTTATTCCAGAGAGTGACCTGAGGAGTGTTGAGTGCGTTCTCTGTTCTATTCCCCAGCCGGTGAAATACAGAAATCGCAAAGTATTGACTGAAAATGGCTGTTTCCTTTGTTCTCCCTCTTAGAGCTATGGGACTTTGGGAGGTATTTACAGGCAGTTCAAGTGCAAATGGATGTTGAGTACTTCTCACTTTTTAGAAAAAAGACCACCACCACCACCAACAATAAAACTCAAACAAGTTGCCTCCAGGTGCATCCCAAATGGCATATTGATTGATTTGGTTCAAAAAGAAATTAGGGATGTGAATGTGTTTGAGAAAATTATTACTCAAATCACAACATCCTCTTCAGACAGTTGTTTGATTGAATACTGAAAGGAACATTAAAAATCTTCCAGCAAAAGCCGTTGCCAAAGTATTAAATGATAAACTGGTATGAATTCTCTTCTCGCCCTCTGAGAAAAGATCTTCTTTGCCTTTGATATTAATTCAGGTTTGTTTGCATGTATAATTCAGACACATTTATATGTGGCCTTCTGTCAAACTGTCATGAGATTCATATTTAGAATTACTAATACTTGAAGTGATGTAATGAGCATTAAAATTATTGGCCTAGACGACTGTCACTGGTGTCTTAAAGCAAGTGGAGTGCAGACAATGTGTCCCAAAGTGAATACGCTCAATCTGAAATGACAATAATTAAAATATTTTTCTGTTGTATATTAGTTAACCTTTTCAAAAAATATTTTATATTTATTGCTTTTATTTTTATGGAGACCTAATAAACACCTGAAGTCGCTCCTGATCCAAGATTTCTGCTTTATTAATTGATCACTTCAGTCCTTCTGTCTATATATAGGTCAGTTATTGTTAGACCCTAGAGATATGGTAGTGAACAAGACAGTAAAGGAAGTTGTTTCTGTGGAGTTAAATTCTACTGTGAGAAGACAGACAATATAAATTAAATAAATGTGTAAGAACGTCTCAGAAGTTGAGCTTCGCCTCCCCCCTTCTACCACTAAATCTACCATTGATGATTAATTTCATAAAACAACATCATCCATCATTTTGAACTATTGCTTATTTGATGAAGTTTCAGCAGTAATTTTGTAGCATGCCTATGTGGAGTTAGGAGCAAAGAGGGAACAAAAAAGAATGTGGAATTTTTTCTGATGTTGATTTACATAAGTACCTAACAGATTGGACTTTTCTGTGCTTGCTCAAGGGATGGTTAATGAATAATTCTGGAAAGATAGCTGTTAATTTACTATTACGTGACTGGTCCCTGCATGATGCTCTGTTCTTGCGGATTTGCAGGGACCAAGGTGCATGTATAAAAGCCCATGAACAACAACAACAAAAACATTGTGTTGATTAGCAATTCATTCATCCGGCCAATGAACCAAAATTATACATCGCAAACCTTTCTAAACAATGTCCTGTAACTAATAACTGTAGTTTTCAGTATTCAACCAACTGAACAAAAGTATGTTATTAGTTTTTAGTTGGACTGAGCTTCTCTCTCTCTCTCTCACTTTCAATAACTCAACAGTTGCTCAAGAATCACAAGTTGAAGGCAGAAGGTCAGTATCCACAGGGCAGGGCTTAACCCTTAACCCTTTATTCCACTTGTTGGGAACTTGTTTGTCCTCTTTCCTGGGACAATACACATTTTAAAAAATATAATAAATGTATATCAATAATTGAGATTTGGTTATACAGTTAATTGAACAGGAGCAACCAAGCAGTAACTTGGTTGAAGAGCCTGCTACGTACTCTGTGTGCGAACGTGACACAGAGCCTGTGCCTCTGGTCTGGCTTCAGTGCCGATTTCCGTTCCAGATACAAGAGGTGGGAGAGAGTCTCAGCTTATCTGAGAACTAATAATGGATTTTTTTTTTCATTTAGCTGAGTTGTGAAAATTACAAAATTATAGTTATTAGTAACAGGACAGTGTTTAGAAAGGATTAAATCTTGCCGATTTAATAAAAATTTCAAATATACATATTTCTCCCCACTGTATCATAGAGTGCTTAAATTGTATATTAGGTCTATATCCCCTGCTTAAGAAAGAACAGCAAATTGTACTTCTGTAGAAAAAAAAAAAACAAAAAACATCCCCAAAAGTAAACACTGTACTTTGAGGCAGAAATCCAGATTAAACAATTTCATAATTCTGTGACTTCTAGTCAAGTCACTTAATATCTCTGGGCCCAAGTTTTTCTCATCTGTAAAATGAGAGAGATTCTTAGATGATCTCTAAGCTGCCTTTCAAACTTCTAATTCTTCACCCACCTTGAATGATTAGTCAACATTAGTCTAGCTGCGCTGGGCTCCCAGATTCTGTCCCGTGTGAAATCCACTTCCTAGCAGTCACTCTGATTAGACATGCTGATTGTCCTCCAGTGACGTACACGACTGCCCGTACGGTGAGAGAGGAGGACATATTTTTTAAGTTAAATATTTGGGCTATTTCTGTGACTATATTATATTTACACAACGTGTTTATTAAAAATTATTTTCATATGGAACAGCTGTATGGAATGCTGGGGAATATGCAAAGTTCAATTAAAATCAATTTTGAGTACATTTTGTTTTGCTAACTGTCTCTACACATTAGTTAAATGGAGAATTCTTTCCATGCCCGCATTCCAGAGATGAAAATCAATGCACGATTCTGAAATCATTTTTAAAAGTAAATTGGCGCTGATATTTGAGTTATGCACTCATGCCTAGATTGTCACAGGGAGTTCCCTTCTAACTATCCTTTCCTTGGGCCCTGCCTGCCACCATAGTCCTTAAGTCCCCTCATCCGTGTCTCATAACCACTTCTACCTTTCCTCCCACATTTAGACTGCTGACCAACTAGGTGAATCTGCCAGTCTCTTCATTTTAAACAAATCTTTCTGTGGAAATGTACATATTTCTTAAAATGTTTTATTTTTAGTTCACTTTTTTTGGTGTACAGTTATGTAAATTCTAACAAATGCATAGTCATATAACCAGCGCCACAATCAGGATACAAAACAGTGCTCTTATACCGGTTTCCTTGAGCTGCCCCTTTGTAGCCAAACCCTTCCCCCAGGTCTAACCTCTGTCAATGACTGATTGGTTTTCTGACCCGAACGTTTTGCATTTTCCAGAATGTCATATAATTGAAACTACATAGTATTATTTTTTTTGAGTCTGGTTTCTTTCACTTTGCATAACGCACGTGAGATTTGTTTGTTGGTGCGTGTACCCATAGTTCATTCCTTCTCATTGCTGAGTAGTATTCCACCACAGGGAGGTACACAGTCTATCTGTTCACCTGCTGAACAAGGACATTGGGTTGTTTTCACTTTTTGGCAATTATGAATAATGCTGCTATAAAATTCATGTATAGGTTTTGTATGAATGTAAGTTTTCATTTCTCTTGGGCAAATACTGATGAGTGGAATTGCTGGGTTGTATGGTAAGTATACGTTAAATTTTATTAGAAACTGCCAAACTGTTTTACAGATTGGCCATACCATTTTGCTTGTTCACTAGTGATGCATGAGAGTTGCACAAACTCCTCTGATAATACTTGATATAGCCAGGAATTTTTTTGTTTGTTTTTCTTTTTTTGCCATCCTAGTAGGTGTATAGTAAGATATATCTTCTTCTTCTTTTTTTTTTCTTTTTTTTTTTTACCACATGAATGTCTTACATTATGAAACAAAATATTTATTATTCCAGTTTAACATACTTGCACTTATATTAAATTGCCACTCTCTGGAGCAATACCAAAGACCCTGATAAGCATTCAACTTACATCTGCTTGGCCAAGATGACATATAGAACAGATGCATCCCAGAACAAAGACAGGTTCCCGCACTGAGGAAAGACACATCTTGAACTATAGATAGGATATGTATAGTTATAGACCAACTCTCTGCCCCTTTATCCCACTACCAAAGGTTGAGAAGTAACCAATGCCTCTTCAAATCATGCTACTACACAATTATTTAATTTTTTAAATTTATCTTTATTGTTGAATGTATTACAGATGTTCCTCATTTTTCCCCTATTGACCCCCTCCTCCTCACTCCTGCCCCCCTCCTGCCTTTCCCTACACTGTTGTCTGTGTCCATTGGTTATGCATATATACATATAAGTTCTTTGGTTCATCTCTTCCCACCCCCCACCCCCCTTCCCTTTGAGGTTTGTCAGTCTAATAACCAATTTGTACTTCTTAATCCCTTCACCTTTTTCACCCATTCCCCCAAACCCCCTCCCATCTGGCAACCAACAAAATGTTCTCTGTATCTATGAGAATGCTTCTGTTCTGCCTGTTCATTTTCTTTGTAGATTCAATTGTCGATAGATATGTATTCATTGCCATTTTATTGTTCATATTTTTTATCTTTTTCTTTAAGAAGACCCTTCAACATTTCATATAATAATGGTTTGGTGCTGATGAACTCCTTTAGCTTTTCCTTGTCTGGGAAACTCTTTATATGGCCATCGATTCTAAATGACAGCTTTGCAGGATAGAGTAATCTTGGTTGTAGGTTTTTGCTTTTCATCACTCTGAATATTTCTTGCCACTCCCTTCTGGCCTGCAAAGTTTCTTTTGAGAAATCAGCTGACAGTCTTATGGGAACTCCCTTGTAGGTAACTAACTGCTTTTCTCTTGCTGCTTTTAAGATTCTCTCTTTGTCTTGAACCTTTTGCATTTTGATGATGATGTGTCTTGGTGTGGGTCTCTTGGCGTTTATCTTGTTTGGAACTCTCTGTGCTTCCTGGACTTGTATGTCTGTTTCCTTCACCAAGTTAGGGAAGTTTTCTGCCATTATTGTTTCAAATAGGTTTTCGATTTCTTGTTCTCTCTCTTCTCCTTCTGGTACCTCCAAGATGCAAATGTTGGCATGCTTGAAGTTGTCCCAGAGGCTCCTTACACTATCCTCATTTTTTTGGATTCTTTTTTCTTTTTGCTGTTCAGATTGGGTGTTTTTTGCTTCCTTATATTCCAAATCGATGATTTGCTTCTTGGCTTTACCTACTCTACTATTGAATCTGTGTAAATTCTTCTTTATTTCAGTTAGTGCCTCCTTCATTTCTGACTGGTCCTTGTTTATGCTCTTGAGGCCCTCACTAAATTCACTGAGGTTCTCACTAAGTTCATTGAGCATTTTTATAAGCAGTGTTTTGAACTCTGCATCTGTTAGGTTGCTTATCTCCATTTCGCTTAGTTCTTTTCCTGGAGTTTTGTTCTGTTCTTTCATTTGGAACCTGTTTCTTTGTCTCCTCATTTTGGCTGCCTCCCTGTGTTTGTTTCTATGTATTACTTAACGAGAGGTGTGGGGCTAGCTGAGACCAGATGCTGCTTGTTTGAAAGAATTTAGGAAAAGCTGAAGCAGGATCCAAGACAGGCCAATTCTACGGTAAAGCAACTGGCAACAGCTTGGGTGGGCCTGAAAGTTGGGTGGGGCAGGACCTCAGGGAATCACCAGGGTGAGGCAAACAGTGTGAGCCAAGTTGCTGGAGTCCCAGATATGGTGGCTGTCTGCCACCTCAGGGAAGGGCTCACCAAAGGAACAAAGGCCTCTGATAGCACATCTGTCCAGGAGATAGCTGCCTCTCCAGCCCTCGCTCCAATGCCAAACAACTCAGTTCTTCCCCATATGACTCTGGTGCCTTTCAAGCTGCCTCCCCCATGCTGGAGCCTAGAGGGTGTGGATCTGAGTAAGTCCGTGCGTGGGCCCTTTAAGAGGAGCTGCCTGGGGCTCCAGCCACCTCAGCCTCCCTCAGCCTCAGTTCCCACTGGTTTTTCCAGCCAGAAGTTATGGGACTTCTCTATCTGGCACTGGAACCCTGAGCTGGGCACCTGGTGTGGGACGGGGATCCCTCACTCCTCAGGGAGGACCTTCCTAGCTGAGGTGCCCTCCTAATTTTTATCCACCACACGTGGGTGTGGGACCAGCCCGTCCTCCTCCGCCCCTCCTACCAGTCTCGATGTGGCTTCTTTAACTTCGTAGCTGTAGGACTTCCATTCAGGTCAATTTCAGGCAGTTTTGAATGATGGTTGTTCTGTAGTTTAGTTGTAACTTTGATGTGGTTGTGGGAGGATGTGATACTGCATTTACCTATGCCGCCATCTTGACCGAAAGTCTACACAATTATTTTAAATTAGGGAATATCTAAAACAATAAGAAAGAGACATTTACTTTATAGCACAAGTGAAAATATAGGACTGCCAAGTTTAATATTAGATACGTGACACCTTTAGTCCTATTTTAAATAAGAATTACATCTGAATCCTTTCTTGGAATTGTCTTCTGTTCTCTTTTGACTGCATAGAACTCCTTGTCTTTGGAGTGAGTGGCCCTCAGACTTATGGTGTTCCAGGGACACACTAGAATAACTGATATCCTCACCTAACTTTTGTCCTATAGCATCTCAGAATCTTACTGACTCCTCAGTTAACTTGACTAGCCTGGCAGTTGCTTAGAAACTGGTATAGCTGGGTTTCATCTTAAATAGGGGTTGAGGTCTCAAGTTAGCAAGCAAGAAAAAAGTACCTATAGTCAAAGTTACTACCCAAACTCCTTTAGGACGATGCCAACTGTGAGGCCAGCACACTGTCTTGCAGCTGAATTCAGCTCAGCTAGCTTTTCCTCCAGCTTTGGAACAAGTTGACTTGTTCTTCAGTCGAACACCAGATGAAGGAGTTGGCTTCTATTTAGGGGCCATGTTGTAAGAAACCATCTTCCAGTCTGAGGACCAGAATTTTATTTAGTGCATCTGATTCTCACGCTATGAGAAGCTCAGAGGAACTGAGATAAACTGAGAGAACAGATTTATATCTTTTACTTTTACTCATCCTGGGCATCCATTCAGCATATTGAGAGAGATGGCAGGTGCAATTTCTGGCACCATCTTAATTGCTATATTTTTGTGTGTGTCTTTCTTGCTTCTCTTTGCCTACCCTCCCAAGGCATATAGGTGGATTTCCACAAGAAAAACAGTATAACTGTTTGTAAGGTTATTTATCTGTACTGACAGTGTAATAGTTGGCTACTGTAGTCTTTTCCATTTCTTTACAATGAAATGGGGGTAAGTTGATGGATTTTATGTACCTCTTAATGTCTAGTGGCAAACTTGGCCAGCCCTACTGCCCTGGGCAGTGCCCCCTGCAAGTGGCACAATTGATGAGCTTACCCACAGAGCAGCCGTACCCAGCCCTGTTCTTGCACAAGTGAGGAACATTCTGGGGCTGCTTCTAGCCTGAGGCCATAGAGTTCCCCTCTCGAGGTCTGTAACCGCTCAGGCAGTTTATAGAGTTGGGCTCATTAAAATCTGGCTTTAGAGCAGTGGTGGTAACAGAATATAATGTATTATTACTTCCATTTTCATTTTCTGAAACGACTGTGGCATTACTCACTGGAGATGCATTAGACTTTTTGGATGCGTTTTTATGCAATTAACTTTACAGATGTAAAAATGCCAAAAAATGTCCAAAATATGGAAAGGAAATTTCCATGTCTGATTTAGTAATACAAAATAACCTGTAACCTTTATTACAGGCTGTCTACCAAGCACTGTTTATGTGTAATAAACAATAATATGTAAAAATGCATAAAGACACATGAATGCACTTAATAAACAAACTTAAAAATAGATAAGAATTGAAAAATTGCTAGCACAGAGCCTTGCCATTAAATATTAATTTCCCCTGTTTTCTTTTATCTTTAACTCTCTATATTTAAAAGATGGTTTTGTTAAAGGCTTATTCCCGGAAGAAAAAGGAAAACAAGTGCTCAAGTAAGAAGAGTCAGACCTTGGATCAGCCCATATCACTGGTTATTTTGGGAAGACAATTTGGCACAATAGAAATGTTACATCCCAGCTAGCTGCATGACCTTAGGAAAACTATTTAATTTTCTGTGCATCAGTTTCTCGTCCTTAGAATAAAAGATTGTTCGGAAGATCCATGGATAATTGCTCTGCCTCGCAGATTCACTGTGATAGTTTAGGGTGAGGCCATTAAACATTCAATTCATTGAATTTGTTTCGTTTTGGTTCCAAACAACCTTTTAACTTTGTAGTTTCCTACATAAGTCTCTCTAGAGCAGTGGTTCTCAACCTTCCTAATGCCGCGACCCTTTAATACAGTTCCTCATGTTGTGGTGACCCCCAACCATAAAATTATTTTTGTTGCTACTTCATAACTGTAATTTTGCTACTGTTGTCTTAGGCGACCCCTGTGAAAGGGTCGTTCGACCCCCAAAGGGGTCGCGACCCACAGGTTGAGAACCGCTGCTCTTGAGGGAGATTTTGTAGTGAACACATGGGCTTCTGGACAGTCTCAGTCATTTTTTTAGTGTAAACCAGTGATTTTCACCTACCTAACCATGTTGCTTCACCATAGAGAAGGAATGTACCATTTTTACAGGCAGGAGCATGGTGCCTACCAGTGTGGTGAGATCTCCCCCTAAATTAATACACCTCATCTCATGAGGGGACTAAGTGAGTTTCACTGCTTCTCCCGTGAGGGACAGGCTATGTGCAGGTGAAATCAAGGTTCTGATTCTGCAGAGCTGAGGACTAGAAGTTCAAGTTTATATATTTAGCATGATAAGGAATGTCACCCAGAGAGACCTGGACAGAACTTGTATACCTCTTTCCTGACTATTCTACTTCTGTGTACCCATTAAAATGCAATTATTATTAATGTAATAACTGGACATCATTTAAAAATAAAAAGTATTTCTTGGCTTATAATAAAAAAATTCCCATTCCTGCTCCTCAGAGACAACCACTCTCAACTCTTTAAGCTGTTTCTCCTGGAATTTGCCTCCATATTTCCAAATTTCATGCTTCTTGAATGGATTATTTGATTTTTAAAGTTTTAGGCACTTTCTACTTATTTCATACTATAGAAGAAGAGAATTTTTGCTGTCTTACAAATACTAACAAATATACATCCCTGCTACTCAAGTGTGCGTGCACACACACACACCCTCTACATGGTATATCACAGTTTTTGTTCAGAACAATTGGACCATTATAATGGTTATATAAACATGATTCACAGCTGAGACATTGTTCATGATTATGATAACTGCACATCTTTTCTTGCCCAACTGTTGCCTTTGTTTCTAGAATTAATGTGGAAGGGTCACACCATATGATCACACAGTGGGACCTAGTGAGAAATATATGCCTCTAAATTCTGGAAAATATTCTTGTTTTATCCTTTGATAATCTCCTATGCTCTTTTTTCTATTTATAGAACGATTACTATATACATGCTAGATCTCTCGAATTGATTCAAAAAATAAAATTTTCCCTTAATTTCAATATCTTTGTATTTTATTTCTACTTTCTATTTTAATTTCCAATGCCTCTGTTTGAAAGGGTTCAGAACACGCCACCGCAAAATATACTAATTTGGCATATTGACTCTTTCGTGCTAGAGACACTTAACAGGTGCAAGAAAGGCACTCTGACCTTCCCTTTCCTTCCGAAAAACGAAACTGCCATGTGAAAGGTGCTCTCCCTGACCTGGTGGAAAAGAACATTCTTACCCCCAGAGATGGGGAATTGAGGCTGAAAAGAACCTTTACAAATAAACCATGTTAAAATCGTCATTATCCTCTTTTTGCCTCCTTATGTATTTGTTACTTTTTCACAATTACCATTCTTTCTGCAATCTAGTGTATTAGCACTTGGCCTGACTGCTTTCTGAGTGCTTATTTTTCTGTGAAGTCGTCAATGTACATGCAAAAAGAAAGTTTGTGTGCTTTTCTCCTGTTTATCTGTTTTATGTCAAATTAATTTTATGTCAAATTAATCGCTCAGTGGGAGATCAGGGGGTAGAGGAAGAGTTTTGCCTCCCCTACGTGTTGAAAGGGTTGTTTCTGCATCATACTTTTAATTTTCTTTTTTTGTAGAAAAACACATTTTGCCTATTTTCTGGGTCCTGTATCTTCTTTTAGATCGTTACAGCATCTTCTCGTTCCTTTTAACAGAATTGATTTAAATGTTTTAGAGTTTCCTTTTGTTTCCTCCCTTATCTATGTTTCCTCTGGGTTTTCTGTTTGCTCAGTCTCTGCATTTCATGTTAAAGCTTCTCTTGGTTAACTGGTGGTTTCCAGCTGTTCATTTTTAAAGAAATATTCTTGGGAGTTGTTTCCGGACACAATTTGCCAATTTGTGGGTGTTACAACAGGGCAATTGAATATGGGATCTGGCTCTCTCACTAGAAAACTACCAAAATAATTTCTCAAGTCTTTTCTTCTGGGTGGATCAGTTTCCCCTGGAAGAATGTCTTCGATTTCCTACCTAATAAGATAAAATTGGCTGCAAGCATTTTGAGGGTCCAGTAAGGAAAAGGTGCTGGTGAAGGGAGGAGGGGATTTTATCAGCTTCTTAACATGGAGAGCTCTTTGGAGAATGAGCCTGTTTTATTCATTCTAGTACCCCTGTGGCACCGAGCTAGATACCGTACATATTGTCACACAGGTGTGAGCAGTTTGGCTGGGACACTTTTCACACCTTTATTTCTCAGGACTGATTTAAGTGTTTGCTTGATGCTCCATGTGTATCCCTTTAAACACTGAAGGAGGATGTTTGGCCTTTCACCAAAGCCTGCTCTTTAGTCAGAGTGAATACGTTGCTGAGCTTCAGACTACAAGATCTCAGATAAAGTCGTTCACCTACGTATGAAGTGGTTAAGATAGTTCCTGGTACAGAAACTGTTATTAGATTCATAACTGTGAATGACAAAATCAACTTACTAATTAAACAAATATGTCTTTTAAGCCTACAGTTTTGCTAAAGTGGCCCTTACTTTGAACAACACCCTACCCTCAAGTAGCTTCCATTCTAAGAGAGACACATACAACACTGCTAACTTAAATACTGAGACTTAAAATAGCATCAGAAATAATAAAATACTTAGGAATGAATTTAACCAAGGAGGTGAACATTCACAAGACATTGATGAAATAAATGGAAAGATATTCTGTGTTCATGGATCAGGAGAGTTAATATTGTTAAAATGGCCACACTACCCTAAGCCATCTATATGTTCAATGCAATCCCTCTAGAAATTTCAATGACATTTTTAAGAGAAATAGGAAAAGTAAACCTAAAATTTGTACAAAACCACAAAAGAATAGCCAAAGTAATTTTGAGAGAGAAGAACAAGGATGGAGGTATCACACTTCCTGATTTCAAACTTCATTTACACATCTGTAGTAATCAAAACTGTGAATTCAAGGGCCACTTTCACACCAAGGCCACATTTCACATGGTGCCGGCATAAAAACTGACACATAGACCAATGGAACAGAATAGAGAGCCTGGAAATAAACACACACATATACGGTTAACTAATATTTGACAAGGGAGCCAAGAAGACTCAATGAAGAAAGGATGGCCTTTTCAATAAATGGTGCTGGGAAAACTAAATAACTGCATGTAGGAAAATAAAATTGGACCAAATTTTACCCCATTCACAAAATCAACTAAAAATGGATTAAGGACTACAGTAGAAGATCCAAAACTCTAAAATTACTAGAAGAAAATATAAGGAAGAAGCTCTTTGACATTGACCTTAGCAAGAATTTTTTTTGGATGTGACACCAAAAGTGTAAAAAACCAAACCAAAAATAAACAAGTAGGACTACATCAAACAAAAAAATCTTTGGCACAACAAAATAATCAATTAGCAAAATAAAAAGGCAACATAAGGAATGGGAGAAAATATTTGCAGCCATCTATTTGATAAGGGTTTAATGTCCAAAACATATTAGGAGCTCATATAACTCAACACAAAAACAAAAACAAAGAGACAAACAAAAAATTCAAATAAAAAAGTGGGTAGAAGAACTGAATAGCCTGTTTTCCAAAGAAGACATGCAAAAGGTTAGTATATGCATGAAAAGATGCTCAGTGTCACTAATCATCAGGGAAATAAATGCAAATTAAAACCACAGCAAGACATCACCTCACACCTTTTAGAGCAGTAATTATAAAAAAGACAAGAGATAACATGAAGTGATGAGGATGTGGAGGAAAGGGACCTCTTACCTTGTTGGTGCTACAACCATCTTTGAAAACAGTATGCAAGTTCCTGGCCAGTGTGGCTCAGTGGCTGAGCGTTGACCCATCCACCAAGAGGTCACTGGTTCTATTCCCGGTCAGGGCACATGCCCAGATTGTGGACCCAATCCCCAGTGGAGGGCATGCAGGAGGTAGTCAGTTGATGTTCTCTCTCATCAATGTTTCTATCTCTCTCTCCCTTTCCCTTCCTCTCTCTCTAAAATCAATAAAGAAAAAATATTAAAGAAAACTAAAAATAGAACTGCTATATGATTCAGCAATCCCACTTCTGAGTGTATATCCAAAAGAAATTGAATCCCTATGTCAAAGAGATATCTGCGCCCTCAGTTCACTGCCACAGTATTCACAGTAGCCGCGGCATGGGAACCACACAAGTGCCCATCAACAGATGAATGGATAACGAAGAGGTGGTACATATTTATACAATGGAATATTACTCAGCCATAAAAAGCAGGAAGTCCTATTGTGTGCAAACACATGGGCATTATGCTAAGTGGCATAATTCAGACAAAGAAAGACAAATACTGTATGTTCTCACATGTGGAATAAAAGCTGAACTCTAAGAAACAGTAGAATGGTGGTTGCTAGGTGCTGGAAAATGGAAGAAATGGGGAGCTGTTTGTCAAGAGGCTCAAACGTCCAGCTACATGATGAATAAATTCTAGGATTTAATGTACAGCACGATGACTATAGTTAACAATACTGTATTATATACTTGAAAGCTATTACAAGAATAGATCTTAAATGTTCTGACTCCACACACACAAAATAAGCGGTGGTTATGTGAAGGGATGGAGGTATTAACTAACCTTATTGTGGTAATCATTTTGCAATATGTATGTGCATCAAATCATCACATTGTACACCTTAAGCTTACATATGTTATGTATTAATGCCATCTCAGTAAAGCTGGGAAGAACATAAATAAATATTAGGAAGAGGAACCACAGGATAAAACAGAGACTGAAAGAATAAATATCTATGCTAGTAAAGAGAATAACAGAGACCCAAAAAGTCACCTTGCTCAAGGGTAGAATGAATCCTTTCTGACCTCAAAGAGAATCCATGATTTCTTCCTCCCAGGTGTTTGAGGCTTGAACCAATATATTTTTGCTTTTGTTTTTATTCTACTTCAGAGAGCTGCTCCGCAGGCCTTTAATTCATGGAGCCCAAATACTTCCCCCGAGAGAGGTGCTCATTCAGAAGTTTTTTCCTTCTTAATAGATTTATATTTTTAAAGATGTGCTAAAATTTAAGAGCAGGCTTTATTTTCATAGAACTGGGGAGCATATACCACCCAGGATACTTTTGAAAAGAATTGTCACTGTTTTCTGTTGCCCTTATAGAAACAAGCTACCCCCAGGACTTGAGTAATAGGAAACTAAAATGATGAGCATTATCCCACAAGAGGATTACAGAGGGTAGAGGAAAGCATTGGCACATAATATAAAATGATGGAAAACTAAGTTAGACCTTACGGCAGGCTGGACTACTATCCTTTGAGGGGCAACTCTGAGACCTACTAATGCATTTGCACAATGGTTGCCGGTCATCACTGCATTTCTAGTTCTTCCTAAGATTAAGGGCAGCTTGTGTTCTCGATAAAGAGGCCAAGCTCGAAAAGAAGATACCTTGTTGGAAGAAAGATCTCGCAAAGCTATTGGCATCATTACCAGTATTTTGCTGCTTTGTTTATTTGAGTGTCGTGTCATCCTTGTGCTAGTCTTCCCTGCATCGTTCCAATTTTAGTATGTGTGCTGCCAAGCCAGCACGTTGCTTTGCTTATTTGTGACGTGTACAGATGAAAAAAAGGGAGCTTCTTCCCCATAACTGCCTTCAGTTAGATGGAAAACAGCAATGATTTATGTAAATATTATTCATTCAACAAAAATGTCCTGACAGCTCCTTTGGGTCAGGCACTGTGTAGGCCCTGGGACACAGCACGATCCCAGTATGTCAAGGATCCTGAGATGTGTACAGTCCAGTGGGGGATATAGACAGCAGTGAAATAACTACACGCAAAAATGTAAATTGCAACAATAATAAGTGCTATCAACGTGATAAGCACAGTGCTATGGATCAATTAGGCATTTTTAAGGAAATGACAAAAAAAAAAGTGAGTGGCTATGAACTTGGAGAGAATAGAAAGTGTGTGCAAGGCCCGGGGTCTGGGGTGGGAGGGAGCATGGTGTGGAGACATGGAGGCAAGACAAGTGGAGAGAATTTGGGAGGATGAGGGTATGAAGGTAGGTGTCAGACCAGAACAGGTTTTGACCATAGTATGTTTTGTGGACCCTGAAGGAGGTCTGCCCTTTTTCCTAAAAGCAAGGGAAAGGCACTCAAGGGCTTTTAAAGGGGTTTGTCTCTGTCTGACATCACTACATCTGTGCTTTGTAGACATCATTCTGGCTGCAATCTGAAGAATGGTTTGGAAAGTCAAGGGTGGATGGTAGAGCACATAGCATTGATCAAACCTTACTGAGAATTGTTACCTGAAAGCAGCATTTAATTCATAAGAGAACAAAGTTATAAAGGATGTCAAGAAATTTAATCTGATAGTCTCCTTTCAGACCTGGGGATGTTGCAAAGTTTCAGGACAAATGACTTCATAAAGTCTCCAAAGAGAAAAAATCTACCATATCTCTTGGGAACAGATACTGACATTTGACTTTATTACAGAGGATCCCATCTCAGTGTTTTAAAATGCTGTGCCTCTTATTGAATAACCTTCACAACAACGCTGAGAAGCAAGTTGGCATCATAATTCTGATTTTATAGATGTGGAGTTAAAAAACTTAGGTGCAGAGTGGCAGTGACTTTCTTCCCAACCTCCCAGTTTCCTGAGTTGTCCAGATGACCTTGCATTTAATAGAAATGTCCCGGAGCACTTAGAGTTGGATGGAAGTCAAGTGTAATGTTTTAGACTCATTGGGCGTCTCCCTAATGCTATTCCAAGCAAGAGGCTACACCCTTCACCTCAGTTTTTACTTTTTATGTACACATTGTATGCATTTTCCCACTTAGTTTCACCAATCTCTCTATGCTACTTATTAGCCTTTAAAGGTAGCCTTATACACAATAGTGTTATGAACTTGTAAGGATTTTGCTAAGTTCTCAGCCTTACTCTGTGTGGACTCAACCAAAGCTGTGTGTCCAATGTAGTGCAAATAGTGGGGTTTTCAAAGGGTTGATGAATGTTAATCTCATGGAAAATTATGTATGTAAACTTTGGCCTTCCATGTAAACTTTCCCCATTATATTTTTTCCTTCAGTGATCAAACAAGAAATCTACAAATTGTTTTACAAATTAAATTAAATTGTGACAATAATATTCTTTTCTAAAGGTTGATTTTAATTAACATCTCTCGTTTTATCTAATTTATAATAATGACTCCCCATTTTCTAGAGTTTGTAAAAAAGTTTTAAATGTATATGATGTTCTAAAACAATTCCTGGAGAATTTCAGTGGGAGCAAGTTTTTATCATTTATCTTCTCCCTGAACAGGCATGCTTCTGGCCTAGAATCTGAACTCAAGATTTTTCATTAGCTCTCTTTAAATTGCATCAGAGAAAGTTTAAATAGTTTGATTATTCACCACAGTAGGGCACAATCACAGAAGAAAGTACTTTTGAATCATAAAAAGATATTATAATAGATACTGAAATTTATCTTTGAAATGCTGGCCAAGCGTATAATGCTACATCTGGGTCATGCAACTGTAATTACCTGAATAAATTAGGCAAAAGCCATTTATTTGTTTTTAACTAAAACACCCAGGTAACAGAAAAAAAACCTTGGGCTTTATCAAAATTGTGCATATTTTTACCTAAATGTTCATGCCATGTCAGGCTAGTACGTTTACTTGAAGAGATGTCTAATTATTTAGTCAAAGTATGTTGAAGTTCTTGGATCCTGTAATTGAATAAGAAGAAGTATAGAACCATGAATTTAGTGGGTAAAATTAGTAGATAAAAGTTTAAGGAGGAGCAAGATATTAACATAGTCTCAAAAGCAGACTCTACCTTAACCCAGGGCTCAAGATTAATATCTTGATGTACGATACAATGATGGCACTAAAACTGTCTTCTGGAGAGAAACTTCTTACTCTTTGATCATCTGTACTATGGTGAAATAAAAACCTGCTCAGATATAATCCCCATAATGTTTATAAATCAGGGCCATAATCTCTACTCAACCTACAGTAGTAATCTATTATACTTTGAGGGCTTAATAAGTGTTCAATTCTAAGCAATTAGTACTACTTTATTTGACATTTATTGAGCACCTACATGCAAGACTAGTATAGAACACACACAGACAAACATGTTAAGATTGAATTCTATAAAAAATTCTGTTACATGACTGGGTCTATACTAGGTTCCAGAATTTTGATTTACCTGTTCACATTGGGTCTTCCTGGTCCAGGTATCTTTAACTCAGAGTTTTTATAAAACCAACAACAAAAAATCAGTTATACATAATTGAAGTGAATTCAAAAAATAAAATGCATATCCATGAGTCCCTATTGATATAAATAATAATTGAATAAATATGCAAACAGTAGACAAGGGACAACGCTTCTTTATAGAGAAATTCCATTTAATAAGTGCTAAAGGGAGACAGGAAATGGAGATCGCCATTGTAACACCACAGTAACAATTGTTGCAGGCAACATCCTCCAGTGCATGCTGAAATTAGTGGGTGAAGGTTTAAGGAGAAACAGATTATTTGTATAGCCTCAAAGTGTCTCTTCCAAAATGAGTAACTCTACAGTACAAAACCTGTCAGACATCCCCTTGACCAAGGACTCAAGGTTAACGTCACCAGTAATAAGATCTATTGACATCATGTGCCCTTTGATATAATGCCCTGAGAAGGGTTCATCATCTCTGTGCTATCATTTCCAATAATGCAAACCTCATTCTAAATGCAAGCAAGCCAAAATTGAGGTATATTATATTCAACAAAATGACTACCCAGTTCTCTGCAAAAGCCTCAAAATTGTGAAAAAAGCCAAGAAAAACTGAGGAGCCATAGTAAATAAGGGGAAACTGTAAATATGACAAAACACTGTGAGATCCTGGATTGGTTGGATCCTGGAATAGAAAAAGGGCTTTGGTGGAGAAATGGGGGAAATCTGACTAGAATTTGTAGTGTAGTTGAAACAGTATTGTGCCAATATAATCTACCAGTTTTGGTACTTGTACTACGATCGTTGGGGAAGCTGAGTGAAGTGTATACAGGAACACCTTGGATTATTCTTACAACTCTTCTCTGAGCCTAAAATTATTTTAAAGTTGTTTTTTTTATATTTTTAACTTTATTTTTATTTTTTACACTATTACAGATATCCCCATTTCCTTCCCCTTTGCCCACTTCCACCCATCCCCACCCCCCTTCCCTCTAGCCATCGCCACACTGTTGGCGGTGTCCATATGTGTTCCTTGGCTAATCCCTTCACCTTCTTTTATCCAGTCCCCCCACCCTCTTTCCCCTCTGACACCTGTCAGTCTGTTTTATGTATCCATGCTTCTGTTTCTATTTTGTTTGTCAGTTTATTTTGTTCATTAGATTGCACATGTAGGTGAGATCATATGGTATTTGTCTTTTTCTGACTTTTTTTTAATTAAAAAAAATTTTTTTCTTCATTGATTTTAGAGAGAGAGGAAGGAGAGGGAGAGAGAGAGAAACATCGATGAGAGAGAACATCGATTGGCTGCCTCCTGCATGCCCCCCACTGGGGATTGGGCCCACAACCTGGGCATGTGCCCTGACTGGGAATTGAACCCGGACCCCCCAGTCCATGGGAGGACACTCAGTCCACTGAGCCACATCAGCAGGGCCTGACTGGTTTATTTCACTTAGCATAATAATCTCCAGGTCCATTCAGGCTGTCACAAAAGGTAAGATTTTCTTCTTGCCTGTAGTATTCCATTGTGTAAATTTACCACAGCTTTTTTACCCACTCTTCTACTGATGGGCACTTGGTCTGCTTCCAAATCTTGCCTATTGTAAATAATGCTGCTATGAACATGGGGGTGCATATATTCTTTCGAACTGGTGTTTCAGGATTCTGAAGATATATTCCCAGAAGTGGGATCACTGGGTCATAGGGCAGTTCTATTTTTAATTTTTTGAGGAAACCTCATACCGTTTTTCACAGTGGCTACATCAGTCTGTATTCCCACCAACAGTGCACTAGGGTCCCCTTTTCTCCACGCCCTCACTAGCACTTGTTGGTTGATTTATTGATGATAGCCATTCTGGCAGATGTAATGTGATACCTCATTTTGTTTTTAACTTGCATCTCTCTGATGATTAATGATGTTGAACATTTTTTCATATGTCTATTGGACATCTGTAAGTCTGTTTTGGAGAAGTGTCTATTCAGGTCCTTTGCCCATTTTTTAATTGGATTGTTTGTCTTCCTGGTATTGAGTTGTGTAAGTTCTTTATATATTTTGGAGATTAACCTCATCAGATTGGTGAATATGTTCTCCCATACAGTGGGTTCCCTTTTCATTTTATTGGTGGTTTCTTTTGCTATGCAGAAGCTTTTTAGTTTGATCTACTGCCTATGTTTACTTCTAGGGTTTTTATGGTTTCATTACTTACATTTAGGACTTTTATTCATTTTGAGTTTTTTCTTGTGTATGGTGTAAGTTGGTGGTCTAGTTTCATGTTTTGCATGTATCTGTCCAATTTTTCCAGCACTATTTATTGAAGAGACTGTCTTTATTCCATCTCCTATGTATATTCTTGTCTCCTATGTCAAATATTAACTGACCAGATAGGTGAGGGTTGATTTCTGGGTTCTCTGTTCTGTCCCATTGATCTATATGCCTATTCTTATACCAGTACCAGGCTGTTTTGATTACAATAGCCTTGTAGTATAGTTAGATATCAGGTAGTGTGAAACCTCCAAGTTTGTTTTCTTTCTCAAGATTGCTGAGGTTATTCAGGGTCTTTTTTGGTTCCATAAAAACTTTTGGAGTATTTGTTCTAGATCTGTGAAATATGCCATTGGTATTTTAATGGGAATTGCATTGAATCTATAGATTGTTTGGAGGTAGTAATGACATTTTAATGATGTTAATTCTTCTAATCCATGAACATGGTATATGCTTCCACTTATTTATATCTTCTTCAATTTCTTCAATGTCATATAGTTTTGAGTACAGGTCTTTTACTGCCTTGGTTAATTTTATTCCTAGGTACCTTATTTTTTTGTTGCAATAGTAAATGGGATTGTTTAATTTCTCTTTTTGACAGTACATTATCACTGTACAGAAATGTCACCAATTTCTGGATATTTACTTTGTATCCTGCTACTTTGCTGAATTCATTTATTAGATCTAGTAGCTTTTTGGTGGAGTCTTTAGGGTTTTCTATGTACACTATCATGTCATTTGCAATAATAGCAGTTTTACTTCCTCTTTTCTAATTTGGATGCCTTTTATTTCTTCTTGTCTGATTGCTGTGGCTAGGACTTCCAGTACTATGTTGAATAAGAGTGATGAAAGTGAACATCTGTCTTGTTCCCAATATTAAGAAAAAACATTGTAGTTTTTGCCCATTGGGTATGATGTTGACTGTGGGTTTGTCATATATGGACTTTATTCATTGAGGTATGTTTTCTCTATTCCCACTTTGTTGAGTGTTTTTATCATAAATGTGTGCTGGATTTTTTTTAAAAAATGTTTGTTTGTGTTTAACAATGAAAATGGAAGCTGAAACTATGAAGGGAGCACTGTGTTCACTGTTGAACAAATACCTTAAATGAGAAAGTCTAGGTTGCTGAATCTTTCTCTGCCTATCTTCTACTCCATCTCTACCACTTCAAACACATTTATTCCTTAAATATGGGCCTTTCCATTTGTGGCAATGGATCAATGTAATTTTTATTAAAGAAAACAGAATATTATTTTGACTTGCACCTGTATCTCAGCTTTCATTTCAGACAAACCAATTAAAGCATTTCCCTAAAGAAGAATAATGAGAGGATTTTTAGTGGGTATTATTATCTGCAAAGTACATTAAGGCTTTTGTTGTTGTTTAAGCTAACTTATAATTTGCCCCACCCAATAGCACTGTTCCTTTTGTTAGAATATCTTGTGTAAGAACACAACAAAGCAGTTCTCAAATCTCTTGATAGTAGTCACTTTGGAAAACATTTTGACAGTTTCTCAAAATGTTAAAAATAGAATTATCATATGGCCCAGCATATGATACTAATGTATTCCTAGGTATATGTTCGAGATACATAAAAACATGTCCACACAAAAATTTGTACACAGATGTTCAGAGTAGCATTATTCATAATAGCCAAAAAAAGTATACTCACACAATGAAATATTCAGCTATTAAAAGGAATGAACTACTGACAGATGCTACAACATGAACTTTGAAAACATACCCTAGATGAAAGAAGACAGTTACAAAAGACCATATTTTTCATGATTCATTTATATGAAATGCCCAGAATAAGCAAATCAATAGCAACAAAGTACATGAGTGATTGCCGGATGCTAAGAGTAGAGGGAGAATGGGGAATAATTGCTAATCAGAACAGACTTTCTTTTTGGGGTGATGAAATGTTTGAAAATTGTAATGATAATTGATCAACTTTGTGACTATGCTAAAAAATGACTGAATTGTATACTTTAAAGGGTGAATTTTATGTTATATAAATTATATTTCAATGAAGCAATTATTTAAAAAATTATTGTATGTCATGGATTATTTGTGGTAGAAGAATGATGAGAAGGGTTATCATCTTTCTCTTATGGCTAATAATTTTGCTGTATTTGCTGTTCCATGATTACATACCCGCTCTCTGTATTTTTCTGACCATACACATATATATAGCATATTCAATAATGCCATTAATAGTCTAATTCATATAATATTCATAAATCAACATGATTACATAATGATATAATATAGCTAATATCATGTGATATGATATAATGTGATATAATTCAGGAAAAATATGTTCAGCAACATGTTTTCTAGAAAGAACTTTGTACCTAGGATTCATATCTTTTCAAATCTCAAAAACTCTTCATCTTCAACCATGGAAACTGACAGTATACAGCTTTTTTGTTTGCATTTTTAAACCTTTTAGACTCTGAACTGTAAGACAAATTTTTAATATTAGTAAAGCTTGCTGTTTTGCAGTGTTATTAATGAGAACAAAATGGGTTTGGGTCACCTCATTTTTCTTTTTCTTTTTCTTTTTTTTTTGTACATGCCCCTAGCGGGAACCGAACCAGGGACTCTCTGGTCCGCAGGCCGACTCTCCAACCGCTGAGCCAAACCGGCCAGGGTGTACCTCATTTTTCTTTAATATTTTATTTTATTCATGGTTTTTATTATGACTGGATCAATATAATTTATCATGACTTTTTGTAATAGATTTTGGAGGTTTTTCTTCTGCTGAAATTCTGAAGAAGCAACATTGACATTTTGTTTATAATTCTTCCTCTCAGAATATGAAGAGTCCAAACTAAGCCTTTTTTTTTAATACTCAAGGCCTATATATAATTAAATAACTAATAGTTAAGTGCTATTCTTAAAAGTTTTTTTATTTAGTGCTGTAAATACTAGTACATTATGCAATTCTACAAAGATTAGAAGTATGGAATAATGTAATTTCTATTATTGTTTTATATTATTACTTTTTAAAAAATTGAGGTATAATTGACATACAGTATTGTATTAGCTTCAGGTGTACAACATAATGACTTGATAGTTGTATATATCATGAAAAGGTCACACCAATAAGTCTAGTTAACATTCGTCACCATACATAGTTACAGAATTCTCTTTTCTTGTGATGAGAACTTTTAAGATTTATTTTCATAGTACTTCTCAAATATGTAATATAGTGTTATTAACTATACTTGCCATGCTATGCATTGTGTCCCCATGACTTACTTGTATTATTAATTTAAAAAATTAGTTGGGTTAGAAGTATTATATTTTTAATAGAATTATATTTTGCTGCATTAGAGGTCACCCCAAACTTATTTGTTTAAAATAACAGTAGACATTTATCCTCATTTTTTGTAGGTTAGAAACTTAAAGTGTCTTATCTTGGCAGTTCTGGCTCAGGATCTCTCCTGAAATTGCAATTCACACGTTGCTCCAGGATGCTATCATCTGAAACTTGACTGGGGCTGGCGACTTGCTTCCAGGCTGACTTACACAAATGATTGACAAGCTGGTAGTGGCTGTTGGCTAGAGGTCTCCTTTCCTCCCTACATGTGCTTCTTCACAGGCTGCTCGAGTGTCCTCACAACATAGCGCCCGACTTCCCCCAGGACGGGTGATTCAAGAGAGAGAAAGGTAGAAGCCTCAATGTCAATTTTGACATAGTCCTGGAAGTCATCCTCTGTGATTATTGTTTCTGCAGGCCAGTTCTATTCAGTATGGGAAGGCACTCGTCAAAGGCAGAAATACCAGGAGGTGAGGATCACTGGGCACCATCTTGGCGACTTGGTACCACAATAGTCTTTGTGAAAGTAGCAAGCTTATGCATTCTCTCTTAACATTCATATTAATTATCAATCTATTTTCCTATTTACTCAATGATTTTACAGTTCTTAATAATTGTTTTTGTACATTGAATTAACAACTTTCAAAGTACATCATTGTAGCAACATTTTATGCTTGCTCTAATGAATATACATTTACATGTCAATTGACATAGAATTTCAATGACAAGCACATAAACAAAATTTTATTCCAAATTATATCTTGATATTTTATCTATTTTTGGAAGGAACAATGAAGATAATAGTAATAAATTCAAATGCCATGTCTTATCCATATTACTGCCTATGAAATTCTGGTTAGGTATAATGGTAACATATACGATAACATAGCCATTAATCACACACAAGTTCAGGGATGTTTGAAATGGCATTTGTTTAAGTATTCAAATCTTTATCTTCAGTGGCTGAGGCTGTCGGCTTTAGGGCAGATTTCATCAAATAATGACTCCAAAGCCAAACTTCAAGGGAGTTCTACTTTAAAATAACTTAGAGAATTCTGATATGAAGCTTCATTTTTTTCTCACTAAGGAACTAGTGCTAACCCTTATGGGACTACAGCTGTTTTACGGGGTCAATCTAGATCACTGGGGATCCCCTTTGCCTTATTCTCTCTCCACATTTGCTCTGTGCCAGAAAGTTTGATGTCCAAAAAGGATTCTGGTACTTAATTCCTGATTGTAAATGCCTATTAACATTTATTTGGCAGGAAGACCAGTCTTGTTCTTTTAATTGCATGCCATGTCTTATCATCTGGGCAACAAAGAAATTCTACTTGTAATCAGAGTTTCACTAAATCTCTTGTGAACATTTCCATCAGGTTTTGACTGTCATCTCTATAACCTCACTGATTCAAATTGAATCTAGATTATCTGAAAAGGAACAGACACCGTGCATTCCCTTCTTCATCTTTGTATTCTAACTCATCCTTAAATAAAATTCCTCCCGCTTCCCACAGTTATAAAACAAACAAACAAACCAACAAAAAAGCCTTTAGGGATGTTCCTGGACACTAGTTGGGGAGCAGGTTTTGAGGGAATCACTTGACACCATTAATATTTCAATCCCAGTTCTTTCAGCAAAAGAATCCAGAACACATATGTTATGTTGAGGTTGAACATTTACTCATGCTGCCATAAAATGTGCAAATAAAATGCAGGTTCTTTATTTTCTTTAATAGATCAAATCTTCCTACAATATTTTAGTCCACTGGGTAACATGGAAAAAAAGACAATTCTACAAACTTGGTAATATATAGTTTAACAGTCTTTTCCAGTTTACATAACCTCTTTATTTATTTTATTTTATTTTTTATTGATGAGAGAGAGATCAATTTGTTGTTCCACTTATTCATGCATTCATTGGTTGATTCTTGTATGTGCCCTGACCTGGTATCGAACTATAAACTTGGCATATCAGGACAACACTAACCAACTGAGCTACCTGGCTAGAGTCCACATAACCTTTTTATGATGGCTTAGTGGCCTTGGGATAAATCCTCGGCTTTTTATATTTCTTCTTACTCTCTGTGATCCTCTCCAAGATGATGATGGAATTTATAGAGGGCTGGATTTACGATCCAGAAGTATCAGGGATCAAGGTGATTGTGAGGTTTTGGAAATGGGAGGCCTGCAGTTCCACATTCATTCTGGAACTCACTGGTCTCTTCTAGAGTGACAGATCTTGTCCGTTCTCTGGTCTGTAACCCTTGAGGCAGTTCTCTCTGATGATGCAGAGCATCATGTATCCACCACTAATGGCCGTTGGCCAAGACTATCTGTCTAGTAGTGAAGTTTCCTTACACTCAGTCTTTTAGTTGTTCATCCAATGAAGTTTACAGCAATTGCTTGGAACTTACCCAGTTTTGCAATCAACAATGTTATTTCATAAGAAGTAGTTACTATTTAAAAAAAAATTATTATTATTATTTTTTGGCGACGGTAAATGAAAAACTTTTATTTTTCTTATTCTTTTTTTAAAAATTATGTTTATTAATTTGTTTTTGTTACAGATGTTTCTCCTTTTTCCCCCACTGACACCCTCCTCCCCATCCCCCCTGCCCCATCCCCAGCTTTGTTGTCTATGTTCATTTGTTATGCATACATGCATATAAGTTCTGTGGTTTATCTCTTCTTCCCCAACACACCCTCTTCTGAGGTTTGTCAGTCTGTACCCTACCTCTATCTCTCTGGGTCAGTTTTGTTCATCAGTTTGTTTAGTTCATTATATTCCACAAATAAGTGAGATCATGTGATATTTGTTTTTCTCTGCTTGGCTTGTTTTACTTAGCATAATAATCTCCAGATCCCTCCACATCATCTCAAAGGATAAGAGATATTTCTTTCTTACAGCTGCATAGTATTCCATTGTATACATGTACCACAGCTTTTTTATCCACTCATCTACTGATGTACACTTGGGTTGTTTCCAGATCTTAGCTATTGTAAATAGTACTATGAATATAGGGGTACATATATTCTTTCTGATTGGTGTTTCAGGCTTCTTAGGGTATATTCCTAGAAGTGGGATCACTGGGTCAAATGGCAGTTCAATTTTTAACTTTCTGAGGTAACACCATAGTGTTTTCCATAGTGCTGCACCAGCAGTGCATTCCCACCAGCAATGTACTAGAGTCCACAGCAATCTTGAAAAAAAAAAGAACAAAGTAGGAGGGATCACATTACCAGATATCAGGTTATACTACAAAGCCACTGTAATAAAAACAGCCTGGTACTGGCACAAGAACAGGAAGATAGATCAATGGAACAGAACAGAGAACCCAGAAATTGACGCAAGACAATGTGCTCAATTAATATTTGACAAAAGCAGCAAGAGCATACAGTGGAGTCAAGACAGTCTCTTCAGTAAATGGTGTTGGGAAAATTGGACAGCTACTTGCAAAAAAATGAAGCTAGACCACCAACTTACACCACACACAAGAATAAACTCAAAATGTATAAAAGACTTAAATGTAACTCATGAATCCACAAAAATCCTAGAAGAAAATGTAGGCAACAAAATTTCAGACATCATACGCAGCAGAATTTTCACTGATACAACACCTAAGGCAAGAGAAACATCAAGGAAAAAATGAATACATGGGACTACATTAAACTAAAAAGCTTCTGCACAGCAAAAGAAACAATCATCAAAATGGAAATGGAACCCGCTATATGGGAGACCATAACTGCCAATGATGTATCAGATAAGGGATTAATTTCCAAAATATATAGAGTACTCATACAACTCAACAAAAGGAAGACAAAGAACCCAATTAAAAAATGGGCAGAGGACATAAATAGACACCTCACCAAACAGGACATACAAATGGCCAAGAGACATATGAAAAAATGTTCAACGTCACTAATCATCAGAGAGATGCAAATTAAAACAACTATGAGGTATCACTTCACACCTGTCAGAATGGCCACCATCAACAAATCATCAAACAACAAGTGTTGGCGAGGGTGTAAAAAAATTATTGAAAGCAAATGCCTTTTTTTCCCCCCTTTAAGTATTTGTATGTAGGTGTGTCTATTTTGGAAACTTTTTAAAAATCAAGAGGTAAAAAAAAATTTTGAGACGTTGGTTTCCAAATAACTACAAAGTTCTGCTGGATTTAAATTTTTATTTGATATCCATTTCTTATAACTGCTGAACATTTGCATATCATCAAGTTATTGGGGCCCTGTGTCAGTCAGGGCTCTGCCCAGGAAGCAGACCTAACATGAGATCTATATTAAGACATTTATTGCAAGAAATTGGCTTATGCAACTGTCAGGGCTGGCCAGGCAAGTCTGAAATCTGTAGCTCAGGACATCAGGAAGGGCAGTCTGTAAGTCTGGGGCTAAAGCTGCTATCCACAGGCTGAAACTCTTATCAGGGAAGCCTCAGCTCCACTCTTAAAGCCTTTCAGCTATTGAATCAGGCCCACCCAGATGATCTAGGATAATCTCTTAAAACTAACTGATTATGAACTTTAATCACATCTACAAAATATCTTTACAGCAACACTTAACATTTAAATGAATAACTGGGGATTTAGCTTAGCCAAATGACACATGAAAAGACAATCACAGGTCCCTAAATGTTTGTCCCTGGAGTTTCTTGATGTTGCTCATAATCTAATTTTCTGTCCTTCATGCTTTTAATCACAGGGGTTTATTTGCATGTATACTTGATATTTTTTGATATTTAAATGGATTGATTACTTACAAAGAAGAGTCAGTATATTCTAAATGTAGGAAACGCATGTTCATACAAATCATACGTAATGATATTACTTTCTTTAAACCTTTGTGTTAGTTCAGACTTTATATTTAACCAGAATCTTCCGAAGAGCAGCCTTCTCTGAATTTAAAGTATAACTAAGAACTCTTGACTTATACTTAGTTTTTAGAATGTTATGAACAAGTCATTTACTGATAATTTCTTTCTTCTGTACTGAAACTATGTATTTTTAATACATCTGTGTGCATATTTTTTCTATAGCACTGTGAATGTATAATTTCTATATTAAGTCCACCTTCTTTTCTCGCTGACCATCTATAGTTAAAATAGAATTTGCTTTGCTTCACTATATCATGCTAATGATGTAAAATCAAAGCCTTAACATATATTGTTTCAAAAAGAGAAGAAAGATTTAGTTATGAAATATCATTGCTACCGAGAAGTATTACTTTTGTAACTTGTAGAAGATGTGAACAATTCTTTTGAGTTTGAGTTACGATTGCAGATATGTAACAATATTGTCATTTTCATATTAGAAAAGAGGACTGAGGCAAGCTTATCAGTTCACTGAAAGGTGGGACAATTATACCACAGATGATTACTTGACACTTCATTGTTCATAGGCCGTCATTCAGATGAAGCAGAATAGGCTCGCTTTAATTTTCAGAGTATTTTAAACACGAAAGCCCCAAAATGTTAAATCTTCAAAGAGAATGCACAGGCCCCTGAGAATATGTCACAGATCCCAGAGGGGTCTGTACTCCTACTCAAACTGTCTTGGGTATAGAAAAAATAGAAAGTGGCACTATTTCCTAAGTCCTGATAAGTAATTGAATATTGCTTTGAGTTTGAAATAATTGCTGTGGAGCTAATCTCATTATCTTCCTTGATTGTCATTGTTCTGGAGGTTCCAAGTGATCAAGCATTATTTTAGCCAGTAATAATAGTAATTAACTATAAGGAGTTGGTGAGATTTTTGCGCCATTAGGAGCTACTGCCTGTTTCTTACGGAGAGAGAATAGCCCTTATTCTAGTTACAGATAAGCTTGGGTATAAATGCATCCTCTGGAGTTTGGCACTAAGGGGGCATAGAAATTTCAGAGAAGGAGGTAAAATCACTCAGCAGGAGAAAAGGAGAGGGATTTTAATTGTCCCAGAATGGAGGAGGAAGAATGGAATAAAGAGAAGAAGGGGACAGGAGGGGGATAGAGAAGAGGTTGAGTTGGTGAGATGGAGAGATCATACCCTCACAATTTGTGATCCACTAACCTGCAGTAAGGGCAGCACACTCACCAAATACTTTGTGTACCTTTTTGTTTTTGTTTTGCCGTACACACCCCATGGGTTGAGTTTCTATCTGGGTTGTGTAGGGTGTTAACTCAAGCCACATGCCTAGACGTGAGAAATGGGAGATAGAAAGGCTTTAGCTAACATCCAGGTTGTTTACATTTGTTTGATCCTTTAATTTAATTCCCCAACAAATCTGTGCACTAAGCATAACCACTTTTTAGGCAGAACGTTTGACGCTCTGAAATCACCTGAGTTGGGAAGCAGCTGCGTGGCCTCTAAGTCCATCTCCTCAATGGACTCCCTCTGCTCTCTTCCGAAAAACACTGTGCTGCTTGGCTCGTCAAAACAAGTCTCCTTTGAATGAGCTCTTGTGGTGTTCTCTCCTCTCAGAGTCAGGTAGTGCCTTTTCTATCAACACGATTTGACATTTCTCACATGGCCCCCAGTTTTGGGCATGAAGTTGCTCTGTCAAAATGACATCTTGCCAACGACCTCCTGAGGCTGCAGAATCACAGTCAACACAACTCCACATCACGGGCTCCTTGGCTACACAAAATGCTGTTGTTTGCCCTAAGCAATGAGCTTTCATTACTGAAGGAAGGTCGAAGATTTGAGAGTCAGGATGTAGGTGGAAATGGGATTATGCTTTCTACAAGAGCCTGAGTGGTAGGAAAGTCTGTGTAAGCCTCTTGGACAGTTTTGAAAAAGCTTCTTCTTTATTATCGTCTATATATAGATTACGACCAGCTTTCAAAACAATTCTGTGGTCCAGAGAGAAAGCCAGAATAGTAGCAGAATGGGCAAGATTAGCTTCATTGCAGTCATTCAGATTGTTATTTTTAGATTGAGATACATTTGTTTTGTGTTACATGTGAGTATTTCCCCTTAAGAAGCAGGCTAATGTGAAAACGTAATGAAAAAAATTACTGAATATGAAGTTCTTTAATTTAGAATGGTTTTGAATTTGTATGTTTAGAAAAATACTGTGGGTATATCTATATGCTACAAAAATAAATAAATCATTGGTTCGAAAGATCTGTCCAGTTCTCCGTAGCGAGACTTGACTGATATGGGCATATGCTCCATTTGTCACATGCCTTCGTTAAAGCGCCCATTAAAATGCATGTCTGGAGGGCCAGATGCTTCATTTTTATTATGCACCATTTTCTTCACATTTACAATCCACGTATGCTTATATAATGGCTAAAATTTTGTAAATGTTTCCTTACACACTTATGCATATGTTTTGTATCTCTAGTTACATGTTTGTAAAGAAGCATATATGGGCATATATTTATGTCTATATAAACACATACAAAAATGGGTATTTTTGAGTATCAACTTGTTTATTTATTTCACCCTATATAAAAACATATATTATCTCACCCTGGCTGGCGTGGCTCACTGGTTAGAGCATTGGCCAGTGCACCCAAGGGTCACAGATTTGATTCCCAGTCAAGGTCATGTACCTGGGTTGCAGGTTCGATCCCCATCCCTGGTTGGGGCACTTGTGGAGGCAACCAAGTGATGTGTCTCTCTCAACTGATGTTTCTCTCTCTCTCTCTCTCTCTCCCTTTTCCCCCTCCCTTCCACTCTCTCTAAAAATCAATGGAAAAAATATCCTCTGGTGAGGATTAGCAAAAAAAAAGAAAAGAAAAGAAAATAATCTTGTTCAAAAGTCCAACTATCAGATACCAATATACATGGAAATTAGTTCCCCCTTCCATGTCTACCTGATATCTTTGCTTCTGTTTCAAAATATTGCTAATGGGGGAAGGGCTGATGAAGGGAAGTGCTATTAAAGGGAGACGGTATGGAGGACCATGAAAATAAAGATCCGAATTCCCAGTAGGCTTTACTCATCAGACTTTTCAACTACAATATTTTATTGATTTGAATTAAAATCATTGACCAGTCCCTTTTCCCCAGTCCTATGCTTTTATTTTTTATTTTTTTCCCAGTCCTATGCTTTTAAAGTAATTTAACAAGAATAAACATAGAAAGCATATAGAAAAATTGTGTGTTGCTCAACAGTGAGAGGACAGATAACTGAGTTTTATTTTTCCTATACTGAAGGTTTGGAATTTCAAAATGGAAGGAATGATCTTTTTTAGCTTATTCAGGAAAAATCATTTTTCTAACATAGTTTCTATTGCATTCGAGGGAATGCATGCTGTCACATATAATATAGAAAACTTTAATATTTCTGATATTCTTTTTATAAATTTCTCTGGGAATAGGCTGGTCACCAAAGAATGAAACACATGTAGAAATTGGTTATTGTATTTTTCAATAAAGAAAAAAAATGATATTAGATAAAAACATATATTTGTCTTTTAAGCTGCTTGAGGTTTTATGGCAGAAACTACATACATTGAGAAAAAAATAGTATTTTTCATTTTTATTTTTTCCTCTAAAGTGGAGAATTAAAACATCAAAAAAATTTTTTCAGTTTTAATAGATAGGCCAAAAAAATACCAATTATTTTTTATTTCTCATTTCTGATTATAGCAACACATGTAGTAAAATTAATTAATTCAACATACTTTGCCAGTTTAACCAAGCAAATTATTACTCATCCTGGGTGAGTGGGTGAGTAATTCTTTGCGAGATTCTAAATCACCCTGAAGTTCCCAGACTGACACAGCTCAATGGTAAGTAAGATAATCAGATAGTTTATCAAACTGGCTCGCCTGACAAGACCATGTTGTTTGTGACGAAGCATTTTGTCCATTCTGTCTGTGCCAGCGTATCATCTCAAAGAGAAAAGCTGCTTTATAATTTAGCTTGGAGTGAATCTTGTTGAAACTCCTTTAAAATCTGTCTTACTTGGTTTTGTGGATCTTTACTAGTTGTTTCTTGACATAGTTCTTTCATCCTCATCATCACTGGAGTGTCTCAGTGCTGATAAAGCACCTGAAAATCCTGAATCTGATACCTCCCTCACACCCACCTGCTTCATAACATTGGCTATCACCACCTTACATCGAAGATGGATCTTAGGTAATGAGGTATTAGCAATTGGTGCCTCATTATCTGAAACCTCTGATGGAGCCCCACCCTTCTCATAAAAGAAAGATGCTGTTATTTTTGCCAGGAGTTAGCTTCAGTTTCCCAACTTATTGCACATTTCCACCTGGGCTCAGCGCATGCAGTTGCCGTATTTTCTTATCCATGCTTGTTTTATGAGGTCCTATTGAAGAACAGGCTTTGCAGACACAGAGATCAGGGGTTAAATCACTGATCTGACACTCATTAGCTGTGTGACCTGGGGAAGCTGCATGACCTATGCTCCCATTGACCTCACAGATTTATCATAGAAATTAGATCCTGTGTGTGATGAGTATCCCAGAGGACCTTCATGTAAAAATCAATTAATCACAGGGGAAAAAGTAAGTTGTCACTGATGTTATGGACAAAGCCCAGCTTGGAGATGAAAAGTAAATTTGTGACTCTGGTTACCATTAAATATCCTAAATTATTTCATTTCACAATTAATTCCATATTTTTAAAATTCAAAATAGAGCTTTCAGGTTTAAACCTGAATCTCTCATTCTACTAGTATTTTCATCTTCTCACAGCACCATTTCTGTCATGCTTTATCTATCTCTTTAGATGAGTTGCCAGAACGTTCCATCTAAATCCTCAATATGGCAGCCTCTGTTCTTTATCATTAAGGTCTCTAATTCTTCCAACTTTATCTTCTACTACTTGAAACCAGCACTTAGATCTAGTCAGGCCAAGGTTTTCACCATTCTGCAGGGATCTAGAATGAATCTCCAATGATTACTGTTTCATAAGGCATGTTTCTTGTCTTCAAGTGGCTCAGAGTATAGCCAGGGAGACAGACTGAATATAATAGTAGCTAGCAAGAAGTTGACTATCTTTATGAACAGAGATCCACGGTAAAACAGATGAAGAGGTGATTAATTCAGCCGGGGGTGGAGGTGTGGTGGGTGGAAGGGCTGGGAAAAGCTTCAGAGAGGAAGTAACATTGGAGTCATTCGTTCAAGAAGGAGCACGATTTCATACTGGGCAGAGGGAGCAGCATGTCCAAAGCCTGAAAGTAAATACCCTCATCCATAGCATTACAGAAGATTGTGGGAAGGATGGTTGAGAGTGAGAGACACACCTGATGAAGATGGCAAGGTCCAGGCTGGGAGGTCCTTTGATGGTCTACCAAGAAGCCTAAAAAGAACAGCCTTCCTTTTCCTGAATTCCTGATGCAATTATTCTTTGTGCACTTGTTTTGGTAATAATTTTTCATTTTTAATGGACATCTATAAGTGATTTATAGGCTCTTGGAGAACTAGAAAACCCCTGAAGTCGTTTACTCTCCTCAGCTCTTCCCATTACCAAACAGTAGATACGATTAGACACAGCATGGCACAGAGATGAAAAGAACAGATTTAGGGTTTGAGTTCCCACTCCACTGTTCTCATTGTCCTCACTTCTAACTGGAGAAACTTAGGCAAGTTACATCACCTCTCTGAATGTCACATTTTCCTTTGAAAATGGGGATAATACCAGTTTCTACACAATAGGCCTCCTATGATGATTCAATAAATGCTTAACAAATGTTTACAACTCAATTATTCGATAAGCATTAATTAACCACCTACTACAGGGCAATACCTGTGCTAGATTCCTATTATACAGTGACGAGCTAGACAGGCAGGACAGGAGCTTTATAGTGTAGTGTTTATTATTATTACTATTATTGTTAATATAGATCTCTAATAAATACTATTTAAACAAATCAATATGTTTCAGCTACATCAATATCCTGTTCATGGTTGGACCAACTTCCTCTTTCCCTGGTTCTGGAGTATGCTTCATGACAGTTGACTGACAAGAACTGCCACATCTAATGCTCATAGAGCCCACCAGTGACACAGTTGTGCAGCCTTAGCAGAGCCATCATTCTATTTAGATTCAGTAGGTGAAGTGACCCTGCAGGTATCCCTAGATAAGATCATCTTCAGGAGAATGATCATGTATGCTCAAAACTATTTCTGGGCATGGCTCAGTCAAATCTGGGCTGGTTGAACTGGTCTCCAAAACTTGTGATTACTGGAGTTTAGGAATGCAGAAGGCTGGAATCCCGGGATAAGCTAATTTTTGTTCGAGGTATTCCATGACAAAGCTATAGTTTTGTTTTTAATGCTGGTCAAGTGATTAAAAGCAGACAATGCCTAAGTTCTGGTAGATGTGATGATTCCTTGCTTAATAAAAGGATGAACCTATTGATCACCAAGAAATAGAGTCACCAGCAGCAGAGAAAGGGAGTACAGGCAGATACTATGGACTAAGGCTTAGAAGTCATCCTAAGACAACAGGGGTCTGCTGGCCTCTGGCAGAAGCACTGGAATGACTGAGTAGTGTGGCAAATCACCATAGTCCTGCCAAATAGAGTAATTTAACTTCTTGGTACACCTATAAGAATAAAATCTGTAAACAGTTTCTTGGTAAATGTATTCTTTCATGGGTTGTATTCTTCTAATTTGCCTTTGTTCATTTCCTGCTTGGTTTAGCTTTTTGCTTTTTTTAAAATATTTTTCAGCAGCTATGTGTCCTGGGAACAGCTTATTTCTGGTTGCAAAATTGTCCTCTCTTCCCTCAAGGGTAACTTTTAAGATATCTACCAATAGCACCTCAACCTACAATCAGGAGTGGGCACAAAGTTACATCTTACTCTGTGAAAAAAGTTTTTACTGTCTTTAATCTCCTTCTGTATTCTCTCTTCCATTTTCTTTTGGTTGGTCTAATAATTACTTCAAGTTCTCTTATGATCAATGGTTATAATTGCTGATTTATATAAGCCATAGATTCCAAGATTACTGTTAGCCAACAACTTTTCTACAATGAAATCTTAGAAGATGTTTTTAAAATCAAATTTTAAAAGAAATTTGAGAAACTTAAAGAAGATACCAGAAGTCAAGTTCAAGTATATATAGATAACAAGATATAGGAAAGTATAAGAACCGTATGGTTTCACTCATATGTGGAGTGTAAAACAGAAAGCAATAAACAAACAAACAAGACAAACAAACTCATAGACACAGACAACAATATGGTGGTTACTAGAAGGGAAAGGGGCTGGGGGCATGATAAATGAGGGCAGGGTAAATGGGGCCAGATATATGGAAGGAGACTAGGCTTTGAGTAGTGAGCACACAATGAATGTACAGATGATGTATTATAGAATTGTACACTTGAAACCCATATAATGTTGTTAACCAGTTACCCCAATAAATTTAATTTAAAGATATAGTTATTTAGAATAAGGTATAATTTGTATATTTGATTATCTATGTACCCCAACTTAAACTACTTTGAATTATATTTTGTGAAAGATTACCCCAGTCCCCAAGGAAGTGTGCATGACATTTGGTGCTATGACACTGTGTACTTTCAAGTATATAGAAATATCTTACATACATTAACAATAATTTTGAAATTGTTTTGGGAAAAAAATAGATCTGAGAAGTCATGAGATGTAATAAAACACATCATCTTTATCAGAAAATTTGAGGTTGTAGATGAAGGTGTCCAGGCAAGAGGATAGCCTGAGAGAAAACCTTTCACCAAAATTAAACAAACAGCAACAAAACTACTCCATGATTACACTGGAGAGGTGATGAGCAGCTGCTGGGAGAAACCATTTGGAACTTTTTGAGTTGACCTCTCACCTGCATCAGTCATGTGGTGAGTCAGTACTTTTTAACCTGAATTAACCTCACTGAATAAAGTGACTCTGTGCCGGCAATGGACCTAGACACGTAGAGTCACATCTCAAATCCCACCTTGTCCTCACAACTGAATAATGTTTGTTTATGAACCAAACCACTAGTGAATTGTAGACTGCGACAGATGGCAGAGAAAGAGTATAGGGAAGCAGGAGTTCAAGTCTTCAGTGAAGCTTGAGAAAGCCAGGTGAATCTTAACACTGCATTTCAGGAGTGATGAAGGAGGGTATTATCTCTGAGACCATCGGCTATCTGAAGAACACTTTGTCTTTAACCGTGTCCAGAAACAATTAAAGGGTCAAATTCTTGATATTCAGGACTGACTGCCTCCTGAGGACTGGATTCATCACAGTAGGACAGAACCAACGTTGAGGCAATGGGCATGTGCCAGCAGGGCTCCAGTTAGCCCCAGGCTGACTGTTATCAACATTGCAGAATTGGCATGGGAACCAGGAAGCTACCCATGGGGGACCAGGTGTGAAGGGAGAGCTCAAACATTGTTTTAACTGATTTCACAAATAGAGTAATGGAAAAGTGGTAGTATCGAAAGAGAGTTTTACTAGCCTTGGCTCAAATAGTCTATTCAATAAAATTCAGGGTGATTACTGAGCACTGATCATGTATGAAGTATTGTTATAGCAAATAGTCTAGGCTCTCAAAGAATTGGGAAAAGTAAGACAGACAAAAATAGCAATAAGGCAAAAATGTAAGTCCCTTGAGATAGATAAAAACAAAGAAGTATGCTGATTCAAAGGCAGGAGAGACTATATCTTACGTAGTGTATCTGAAAAGGCTTCATGGAAGATGTCAACTTGGGAGTAATTTTGAGAGGTAGGAGCTTAGAGAGGGAGGAGTCAATCCCAGGTAGAGAAGATAGAATAAACAAGTCAGGGACCAGAGAGCACAGGCTCTATTTACATATTATAATATACATCAGTTTGGCAAATGGTCAAGCATTTGCAATAGACCACTGGAAGATGCGATTGGAAAACTAGCTGGAGCCAGATGGTGGAAGCACTGAGTATCAGAGGGAATGGGCTGTCATTAGGTATGTAAGCAGGGTTACTTCTAGAAGCCTTTATGCCTGGCTTCTTCATTATATACACCCTTAAATCACAATTAAAATTACTTGGTCACCTATGTTTCTTTTAACCATAAAAGCCTGAATAAGAAAGCTTTCCTATAATGTATGCATGAATCCACTCCTCCAAAATAAGGAATCCATTGTGTAGTATTTATGTCACCTATTGCTACCTTTAATTTTCTGCATTCTGCCTAACCTAGTAAATTGTGGTAGAAGGTGGGACCTAGCCGGCATAGTCACTTCCTCTCAAATCAAAACATTCAACTCACCTTTAGAACGAACATAAAACTTTCTCTATATATCTAACTAAGGTTCAGAGCTTTTCAGCTCAGCTCTGGTCTTACTGACTTAAAACATCTTAATGACACTGTAAATATTATAAGAGTCACTGGGCTAGAGTCTGTAAAATGCTCCTTATGCCTTGCCTCTGCTAGAGCTGGTCCTATGTAGTAAAGGAGGCGAGGGAATGAATGTAGGACAAGTCCTACTGGCCTGGCAAGGGTCCCACCTAGTTCCTCATGACGTGTTCAGTGCAGGTGATACCTCCTCAAAGGTGTGGATAGGCAGTTAATTTCATGGAGAGTAGGAGGTGTAGGTTCAGCTTCTTCTTTTTTTTTTTTTTTTTGGTCTGTCACAGTGGAGCATTATCTGAATGATATTCATTCTCTCTTGAGTCTGGACTTCATGCAACAAGCAGCAACTGGAGGTTATTTCAATACAAGCAGAAGCCACTGAAAGATACTGGTCTGGGTCCCTATCGTGGAGGAAGAGCTGCCTGAGAAGTGCTCCTGAGTCAAGAATTAAGCCAATCCTTACGCAGGAAAAGATCTGTGGCAGAGGAAATCTGTGGGTTTCTTACCCCAGTCACCACGAAAGATATGCCGTGAAAAGGCTTCTGACCCATTGACACACAGCAAGTTGGACCAATTCTTTTTTTTTTTTTTTTTTTTTTGAGGGGTGGAGGAAAAAAGAAACATTTTATTGTTCGAGGTGTTTGAAGGATGGCTTCCCAGTTTCACCAGCTTCGGGTCCTGGTCTGGAAAAATTGGCTAGGTGTCAAAAGGCAGCCGGTGAGTACAAATACGGGAGGGTAGCCCTGGGGCAGTGTGCCAGGCAACCCTACAATGTGATGATGTTAATGAGGTAAAAAGGGAAGAGTTTTAATTTAATTTTTAAAGCAGGAAATAAGGTATTTAGAAATCATCCCTGCCTCTGTCTTCCAGCTAAAAGCATGAGTCTAAACCTGCCCTAAAGGAGCCTTCTGATTTCAGTAAATTAAAAGAGTAAACCAGGATATGCCCTGGGCAGAGAAAAGGATGTCTTGTTACCGACTGAATTGAAACTAGTGTTGAATTCTAAGTTTCTGGCCAAGATGCTTTAAGAAATTAATGAATTCAGTTAAAAGCGAGATGAAGAAATGTATCGGAAAGGTACCATACAAGGGAGAGAAATAAAAACCAAAAGCAATAGAAAGCTTGGTTGAAAAGTAAAATATAGAAAGGAAATGGTTCGAAGGCTGTTGGTATAGAAAAGCTTCTAAAATTTTTTACTTACCTAAAAACTACTTACTAGAAACGCCAAGCAAGAGCCAATGTATGTGCTATATTCCCAGAGTATTATGAATCACTTGACTTTACTGCTACAGTCTGTCTGCTCTGCTCATTGCAACATCTTTTTTGTGTTCTTACATTCATGTTTGCTTTTTAAATTATAAAGCTGGCTATTAGATCCTCATCTGATAGAGTCCTGGTAGGCTAAGAAAAGAATTGCCTTCTGTGAGTTGTCACATATTCGGAAGAATGTTTGAAAACCAGAGAAATCCAAAAAGGCACTCAATACACTTCATTTTAGAGTGGTAATTCCCAGCCTTAACTGAATGATATAAATATTACGCAAATAGTATGCGTCATAGAAACCAACATTTTATCTATGCAACTTATCTCATTCTAGGTTTGCTTACAGTGCCTGACCCCTTACTTAAGTGTTCCGATGTATAGATTAAGAGGGAGAAGTAAATGTTCACTCACCTATGTGAATTTGGTGGGTAGGATTTTAAATCTTAAGGTGTGAGTTTTGACATAAATTTTAAATTATTACTATTTTTTTTAAATAGAAGAGATAGTCTTTTTAAAAAAATGCTTTTATTTATTTTTGAGAGAGAGAGAGGGAGAGAGAGATAGAAACATCCATGTGAGAGAGAGAAGTCTATTGGCTGCCTCCTGCATACCCCCTATGGGGATGAAGCCTGCAACCTGGGCACGTGTCCTGACCAGGAATTGAACCGGGACCTCTCAGTTCATGGGACAACGCTCAATCCACTGAGCCACACTGGCCAGGCTAACTTATTACTATTTTTATTGTATTGTGTGTTTTTTTTTAACTGAAAACAACAGAAAAGTAAAACTTCCCATAGTATCCCATGGTAAGATCTGTGTGGAATTCGGCAGGTTAAGAGTCTGGGTAGGTGACTGTGGTTGAAAGACAAAAGTTGGCTTCTCCGTTTTGCTCCTTACCAGCCATGAGACGTGAGTGGCATGTCACCATTTCTTTGAGTGCTGGCTTCCCCATTTCCCAAAGCGGGCACGAGAGCTACCACATCTATCTCACAGAGTAGTGGAACCAAACGTGCTGATGTATTTCAAATTGCTTTATAAATGGTGGCACACACTTGGCAAATCGGTTAGAGAGAGGTTTGGGGCAATGTGGTTATCATATTTTATTTGACATCATGATGAAAGGAAATCCAGAAGAAAAGATTGTGGGAGAGAGAAAGAAATTTATATACAGTAAAGTTTTTAAGTCATGAAAACACAATAGTTAAAAATAAAAGCATACAGGAAGTAAAAACATTAATTATTGCTGATAAACAGAATGCTGACATTATATATTTTCCTTACAACTCCATTTTACCTTAATTTTTAAAAAAAGCCCTCAGGCCCTGGCCAGGTGGCTCAGTTTGTTGTAGCATCATCCCATACACCAAAAGGTTGCAGGTTCAATTCCTGGCCAGGGCACATCCCTAGCTAGGTTGGGGTTTGATCCCCAGTGCATACGGGAGGCAGCTGATCAATGTTTCTTTCTCTCTCTCTCTCCCTTCCTCTCTCTAAAAAAATCAACAAAAAACATATCCGTGGGTGAAGATTAAAAAACAAACAAACAAAAAACCCTCAGGTGAATAAAATATTTCATTGAGAAACTGTATTCTTAGAAACTAGAAGAAGTCTCTCCCTTGTCTATAACATAGCTGGCATATCAATTTTCTACGTTGGAGTTTTTCTCTGTTTTAGTCCATTTCCGCTGGACATGGCATATTTCGAGGAGAGGGAAGTCAGGTGTGCTAAACTGTTTCACTATAATACCTTATATGATTCCTGTTTAGCCAAAATTCCCTAAAAGCCCCTGTTAATTATACTGTTGCCTATGGAAAGAGAATACATAAGCTATTAGTTCATTTGGGGACATCAGGTGACACAGAAGTTAGGTGTACCTGGAGAGAATAGGACCTGGGGCAGAAAAGTCTTCATTCAGGAAGAAAGATTAGAAAAAGTCCAGAATTTGAGGTAATTCGGAGGGCTCGCCTGAATCTATTATGACCAACTAGAGGAACAGAAGTGACCTGTAGAAAATGACAGTGTCAAAAGGAGAGGGTAACAGGATTCTAAGTGGAGGGTGGAAGGGCAAATAAAGGTACATTTCTTTCTTCATACTTTTGCCCAGGACTGGAGGACATAGGTGAAACGGATATATCTGTGCCAATGTGACTTAAGAGGGAAGAATGAGAAAAATCAAGAGGTTGGAAAATTAGGATTCAAGATCTAAAAGAAGGTGAAATTGAAGAAAATTGTGAAAATAGAAAATATAGACAACTTAGAAGACAGAGAATGTGAAAAGCAGTTATATTTAAATTTAAGGGGAGGACATAGTCTTTTGGTAGGAACTCGTCTTTGTCATCCATAAAGAAATTATTTTAAATGCAAGCATTTTAATGTCTATCTTTGTAATTGTGCTGAATATGCACTTTAAAGTATATGTCTATACCGAGGAAAACAGACAGAATTTAGTATGTGTCACACCGAAAAGTTACAGCGCTTACTGAATGTCAAAAATGTATACTACTAATAATATAATAATGCTAGCATCACCACCATGACATTCTCCTCCTGTCTGTTTTCGAGAGATTCCACCACAAAGCAAGGTAGTGGGGAACAGTCTATAGATGAAGAAGTTAGAAATCTATTAATGGAAAAATAAATGATATATAAGAAAGAATATAAAAGAAAAACAAATAAAGATATTAAAGTAGAGTAGGGATTACTGAGGAAATGGTATAAAATATATACTACAATAGAAAATCAGAAAATAATTTTTAACAGCTATGCAGTCTAAGAAATAAAATGTGGAATCTAATGAACAAAATAAACTAACAAAGTAGAAACGGACTCATGGATACAGAGAACAGACTGACAGCTGTCAGAGGGGAGGGGCTTGGGGGCTGGGTGAGAAGGGTAAAGGGATTAAGCAAAGAAAAAAAAAAAAAGACTCTTGGACACAGACAACAGTATGGTGATTACCAGAGGGAAAAGAGGGTGGGCAGAGGTAGAAGAAGGTAAAGGGGGGATAACGGTGATGGAAAGAGACCTAACTCGAGGCGGTAAACACACAATACAATATACAGATGTTGTATTATAGAATCGTGTATCTGAAACCTGTATAATTTTATTAACCAATGTCACCCAAAAGATACAATTAAAAAAGAAAAAGAAATAGAATGACAATGGGATAAGTTAAATGTTGAATTTGGCTGCAAGAGGGAAGAAGAAATCTTTAATTTTTGAGGTGACCACCTTCAAAATTGTTCTTAGAATAAATGTTTCTCTCTCTCTCTTTTGAAAATCAAATACCAGAATTCTGGAATATTTGGGATTATCTAAATGCTGGTATTTTTTAGGGTTTCAGAGTGTTCAACAGACTTGCCCCAGGTCACAGAGTGAATTTAAGGACCCAAAGTCAGATTTTCCCCCCAAATAGGTCAATTCTTTGCATTACCTCCTGCTGCTTTCTGCTGCCCTTGAGTTGAGTTTCCTTTCCCAATATTCTCTGATCCTTCCTCAGAGTTTTGCTCATCAACGAAGACATCATATTTGCTAAGGAGGCCTTAGATGATGCTGTTTTTTTATCATTAGCAGTAATATCAATTATCAGTTACATTGTTAACCTAAATATAAAAAGCCAAATTGAGAGGCAACAGCATTTTTTGAGTTCAAAGAATAGCTAGCTATTCAGGAAGCACTAAATTAGGCAGAAACCCAAATTGTGTTCTGATTATGGGATGAAGGCAAAGGGTTATGAGAAAGGGAAAGAATTACATGAAGAAGGAAGGAAGGAATTTCTCTTGGTGCTAACAAGCACCAGTAGCTCTGAATGGCTATTTACTGATTCTAAAGAAGGTCTTTAATCTTCAGTCTCTGTGATCAGGATGTTTGCTTTCCTGTTAGCTCTACAAACAGTTGTTTGGAAGACAAGGCTGCTCTAGCTCAGTCCAAAGATTATTTCCCCCAAATCAAACTCCAAAGGTTCAAGGAGCAAGGCGTGCATGGCCTTTGCTCTGGGTTGGTGGTTCTGACTTCCTTTTGAAATGGCTCCATTTATTTCGTTTTTCTTATTTCTCCCTTTTGATTGAGATATTTCCTTGAAACCATTGCTGACCAACCATTGGAAAGCAACACTGATCAGTTGTTGAAAGCGTCATTGATCTGTCGCTGGGAAGGCTTATTTCCAGTATGTCATGTTCCACGTAGGAGAGAAAGTGGTTTTCTTAGGAATCAGGCCACATTTAAGCAGCAAGAGCACCGGAACAGAGGAAGGTCTTACTGTCATGTTTCTTTAAGGACAAACATCTACAGTTAGTCCTTGAGGTTTTTCCTACGAACTCTCACAGGACTTAGTGATTCTCTCAAGTCTTCGAGCAGTCATTGGTGTCTTTACAACATCGAGCTATGTAAAGCACACAAAATTTTATAACAGGAATTTCTATAATGACAAACAAAATGCTAAGTCAAATTTGGAGAATAGACCTGAGTAGGAGGCAATGCACGAGCGTAGCCAGCTGAAAAGGTCAAGGACCTTGAGGTATCAGCAATCAGGTATTTAATGAGACAATTCTATGGAAACAAAAGAAAAACGAAGGTTAATGATAAGAAACCAGTTTCTGAGACAAGGGGGCAGCCAGTCAAGAAAAAGTTTAGATGTCCGTGTTGAAGCATCTTTTGTAGTTTGAAATGTCTCTGATGATGCCGCCCATTGTTCAGGGAAACTTTACAAGTGACCTACACAACACCAGGCATGAAGATTGTTGAAGCATGAGCATTTGTGGTGATTTCTGTGAAGTGTATATCAAGTCGTTTGCAGCCCATTTGAGGGCTTCCAGAAAATGACAGCTTATTTCCCAATGACTCCAAGTCAAAGTGGGAGAAAACTGGAAACGTTTAAAGAGTTGTAGTCAAATGCTTGAGCAAACTAAAAGAATCCAGGATCCAATCCAGTTTATAGGTGAGAAACAAAACCTCAAAGGCAATTAACAAGAACTAGTATCCATAAGTGTATATCATAGCTTCTGTTGGAACATATTTTTTCTCTCTCTACAATTATCCACATTTTAACCAAAGATATTTTGCAAGCAAATTAGTTTTACTATAATTAAGTCTGGTTTTAATAAAGTTGGCCTGATTATCTACATAAATAGCAATTGATCATATAGAATCTTTTAAATTTGCTTTGCTGGAACTTTTAATAAGAAATCTTCAGATTGAACTTTTAACAGCCTCTTGAGGCTAAGATGCCAAGGCAAATACTTGCCATTAGACTTCACCTGTAGAACTTTTAGATTTGGGTTACTTCCTCATCTCGAGGTCCCTGTGCCTGCCAGGAAGTGACCTTCCTTGCTCACTTGGTTAGGATGGGAAGCCTATAAGCAAGGTGCCATGCCAGTTTTTCCAAGAAGGCTTTACTGGCTTCTAACCCATTTCCTGACCAACTGACTACAGGTGCCGTTATTTGAGGTGTCTAGTGCCCTCTGGCTCTTAAGTGCTTTGCCTGTGTCCACCAATTTTGCAGCTTTGTCTTCCAAGTTTCCCTTAACAATAGCTCTTACCTCATGTGCATTTAACCCACAGTAAAGTTTGTTTAAATAGATGCTGGTCTAGTGAGGTCTGTGGAAGTTGTCAGTTGTTGGGGCCAGCCCAGGCAACAGGTTAATAGGATTCATGGCTATGTCATTCCCTTTGGAATCTCTTTCTTATGACAAATAACACGACAGAGACAAAGAAAAGAAACATAAGAATGTGCAACAAAAAGTTGTACTCACCCACCGGGGGAAAACAATCCCTGTGAGCTTTTCAACACCCAGGGAACTTCTTACAAGCATGAAAGAAGCCCTTCCTGGGAAAATCCCTCATGTGGTAACGAGATCCTGTGGCAGCGGCCACATGGGCACCCCCAGGCAGCGGCCACATGGGCACCCCCAGGGCAATGCCTCCCTGAGGGAATTTCCCCCCCTGATCTCCAAGGAAGTCACTGACCTCAACCACAAAGGAGGGAAGTCAGGAGCCTGGGAGAACTTACCACTGCGGGGAGTGGGTGGTCCATGGAAGCAGTGAACACAAAAGAGGCTCCTGTGGGAACCTTACTCGCTGTCAGGGGATTCTGGTCCCTGAAGGTCAAATTGCTTCAGGTCCCGATTCTGACACCATATTTGTTAACCCAAAAATGAAAAGCCAAAGCGAGAGGCAACAAGCATTTATTTGAGATCAAAGACTAGTTAATCAAGAAGCACTGATTTAAACAGAAACCCAAACTGTGTTCTGATTATGGGGTGTAGGCAATGGGTTTTTATGGGAAAGGGAAGGGAAATGGTTACATGACTAGAAGGAAGGAACTTCTATTAGTGTTAATAAGCTAGGTTCTTCTTTAACTCTACGTGGCTATTTACTGATTCTAAAAAATGTAATTTTCAGTCCTTGTAGTCAGGATGTCCAATTTCCTATTAGCTCTATAAACAGTTCTTTGGAATACAGTGCTGCTCTGCCCCGCCAAAGGTTATTTTGCTCAAGTCAAACATTTCAAAGGTTCAAAGAGCAAGATGTACAAGGTCATTTCTCGGGTCTGGTGGTTCTAACTCCATTTTGAAATGGCTCCATTTATGTCATTTTTTTTCTCAATTGCAAAAATGAATACGAAAAAAAAAGTGTGAAAAAACACATTACTCACAAACAGAAATGTTAGGTAATAGAGAAAATCAATTAGATGCAGTTGCTACCCTGCTGGGTTTGTAATGTAACTCTTAAAATAATGGGAAAACGAAGACACATTCCACTGGAAATGGTTAGCAACAGGGAGGCTCACCTAATGAGATGCCAGCTAATGACAGAAGAGAGTCCTGTGCAGCAAAGAGACAGAAACACTAGACAGTGTAAGATAAGAGTTTATCTTTCATGAAGAGGATGGGTTCTGAATAGCATACCAAGGAGTCATCTCCAGTGGGTATAGAAGTGGAATCTAATTCCAGACTTATGACCTGAAGAAGGAAAATTAACTTCAGCTGTTTCTTTTCTATTGTAACTGTATCTAGTGGATCACACTTCAGCTCAGTTGATGATAGAACTATTTTTTCTATCACAGACATTCCCACAACTTGATAAACTTGTAACGCTGGGTCAAGTTTGATACTTTCTCCCCAAACCTCACTTTGGGTATGTAACTTCCCTTAGAATGACTAGAGAGAAAGGAAGACTTAGCTTCAAATTTTTGGAGCAGGTCACTCTATGTATTAAAATAATTTTTAGAATAAAAACAATTTAGGATTAAACTCTAATCCCAAAACTTAAAGTTCTAAATCATATTAAAATGAACTAGGCCTAATACAATCCACTCAACTATGTCTTCAACTGTTTCAGGCCCTGTTACTTCTTCTGGGTCTGTACCATTTACTCCTGTAGTACATTTAAAAAAATTTTTTTAATTGATTGATTGATTTTAGAGAGAGGAAGGAAGAACAAGAGAGAGATAGAAATATCGACTGAGACAGAACATCGAGTGGCCACCTCCTGCATGCCCCCTCTGGGGATTTGGCCCATAACCTGGGCTACTTCTTTAATACCTTTAATTGTTTTTTAAAAAAAATTAGATCTATCTGTTGATTATGGTGCTTGTCACATAGCAGACATGCACATTTTATTAGTTTAGTCATCAATAAAAAGTAAATGAGATGAAAATGTTTTAGAAATAAAAGCAATAGAGAAACAAATTAGCTTAAAGTCCAATAAAAATGTGTTGTTTTCATGTACATCATAGAAAGTTTACCAATCTCCAAAGTGTATTGTAAGTACAGATTTCAGAAAAAGTCCTTGATCGCAGTTTCCAGATGGGTCATTTACATGGATGACAATGTTAAGAGGCAGAAAGCCCAAATGACTGAGAACCCTTGCCACTTCAGTTTTCTTGTGTTGGGGTTGGACTGCGGTTTATTCCAGATCTAAAGGCCAAGCTCTTACTTTAGAATGTGACCTTGGGAATCTTCTTGCTACCATCAAGTAACAGTCATCCTTGACTTATGGGACAACCCACAAAGGAAGGAATAGAAGAGAAAGGCAGAGAGTGTACTTTACATATGGAAGGTTGGTAAGAAAAAATTATGATTTGAGGTTACAGGATGACTTTTAAATGACTTTTAATGCTCTTATAGGCTGAACTAATAACAGTATAGTATTCAGTCAAAGAGTGCTATTAGTCTAGTTTGTAGTGGTCTGGCTACATAGCTTAATGGTGCAGGTGCCGACGCCAGGCTCCCTGGGTTGAAAAATCAGCTCTACCGTTTAGTGACTTGTGGAATGAAGGTTTATTTAGTCTCTTTAAGATTCCAATTTCCCATCTGCAAAAAGAAATGAGGCGATTATATTAAATAAGAATGCAGATTAAGGGTTTAACATAGCATCTCGCACATTCTAAGCAATCAATAATTATTAGCTATTATCATCATTTGAGGTATTATATTGAATCCTGATATAATTGTAAGGAGATCACTTGACAACAAGAACTTATAGTGGGAAAAATATTTTGAAATCATATTTAACAGGGAATTACTGAAGGGACCAGCACTGGTACCCGGGAGAAGAGGGGACTTGGTTTCTCATCAAATACTTGTCGAATTCTCATGTGAAAGAGTTGGCCAAACTAAGACAAATGAGTGTTAGTTAGTCAAAACTGCAGGATATCCCCTTGATATAAGCAAACAAAAACCAGATAATATGAGTTGTCCAATAATACAGAAGTCTTGTGAAATAGTTAACTCCTAGTCACTGGAAGCGTTCAAGCAGAGGTTGGACAACCATATGGCAGAGCTGTTTTCCCTGACTTAATGTACCACTCATTCTGGACTTATTTCTTTCTCTGGAATATTTCACCCTCTTTCCCATTTGCGGGTCTTCACCTATATGTTTTCTCTGCTGAAAAACTCCTTCTTCACACTTCATCCAACATGCCTATCTTTTCTTCAGCCTGACCCTTTCCATCTTTTAGGTTTTAAAATCAGCTCCCCTTGCTTTATCTTCCTTCCACACGCCTTACTTCCTGTCTTAGCATTATCTATTACATTTGGTTATAATTTTAAAAATCAGTTCTTATTGATTTTTTTTTAGAGAGAGAGGAAGGGAGAGAGAGAAACATCAATGTGAGAGAGATACATCTATTGGCTAGCTCCTGCACATCTCTTTCTGGGGATTGAGCTGCAACCCGGGCATGAGCCCTGACAGGGAATCGAACAGGAACCTCTCAGTCCACTGGACATCGCTCAATCCACTGAGCCACACTGGCCAGGCAATTATTTTTTAATGTTTTCTTTCCTTAAAAGACTGAAAATTTTAATTGCTGTATCCTCTGTGCCTAGTATATAGTAGGTGCTCAATATTGTTTGATTATATTATAAAAATAATAAATGATTACGGTAGTATATGTTAAACCCTAAATTTCCTTAAGGCTCTCCAAGACTATGATTCCCTGAAGGGGAATGGAGAATATTCAACTTAAACATTTTACTTTTATCTTTTTTGCGCATTAGAGATGGAATCCCCATTGCAATTTGAAAATTTTAATGGTAATCACTATCATTCATTCTGGACACAGCCAAGTTGAACCACTCTAGTGTAAGGTGTGCAAACTATCTATTATCTATCTATCTATCTGTCTATCTATCTATCATCTATCTATGTATCTATATATCTATGTATCTATCTATCTATGTATCTATGTATCTATCTATGAATCTATCTATCTATCTATCTATCTATCTATCTATCTATCTATCTATCTATGTATCTATCTCTGTGTGTGCGTCTATTCTGTGGCTCTATCTAGGCTTGGAAACAGTGGTACTCCAATAGCAACAAGCACACTTTGCTCTCATCTGTCCACTAAAAGAAACTAGCATTTCCTGGAAAATGGATATTTTCAGGACTGGGAGAGAGAAAGTACACAATGAGGCAGAAACAACTTGTGGAACCAGAAAGAAGGAAATAAATATGTTCTCCACACACTTACAGTTATATTTCATGTCTCTTTGTATGTTTTGGAAACCAGGAATTCATACTCATATCCTTAATTTGAACCCAACACTAAAGAGCTCATTCTAGTTTTCTCCTTTGCCGTGTTCATAATTCCCCTGATGGACAGTGAGAAACCTGGCTCCTGTAATGGGGACGGTTGCTTTTCGGCCAGCCTCCCTGTCTGAAACCAAGCGCCCGCTCTTCGCCCTGCACAGACACCTTCCTTACCCAGCTTCAGCTCTGACACCCGTGTCTGGCTGCTGCACTATGGGTGTCCTCTTTGCCTTGCTGGGCACCCACCTCCCTCACTGTGTCGCTGTGGGGCCCCCAGTCCTAGCGTGGACTTACCTTGCCAGGCTCCACCTATGGACTTTCAGGCACTGAATTTTTCAGGAAATGAAAGGGGAGAGAAAGAGAAAGACTGGGACATCACGATAGAAAATAATCCCTGGAGAAATAAAAGCAGACAAATGTGATGGCCCCCTAAGGAATCTTGAACGGCTCAGTGTGCCTGTGCCCTTCAATGTCAAGAATTCGGGGGGATGGAAGGCAAATGCGGTACAGAGGCAAGTGTGGGGTAAATTAAAATATCAGCAAAAATATGAAACTGTTCAAAACCACTTTTCCCCAGGTTTCCAAGTAGTCCCAATATCTATATGTGTAAGATCAATAATTAGCCCTTTCTCTAAACAAACATCAAGGAAAGCCGTGACTCATCAGCTTAGCATTTGGATCCTTGGTACCACATTGGCACCTAGGTTATTTATGATAATATTTAGAATGGTGTTGAGAGCAATCCTGCTGTTATGAAAATTTAGATTTTGTTTATTTCTTGCTTTTGTGATTAACTTGTCAACCTTCACATTCCTGCGATCACACAGTGAACGGCATTGTATTTATTACCCTCCTAAAGTACAGTATGCAGAAATGTTCTTCAGCCTCTCTGACCTACAGTCCCAGGAGAAATCCTGTGATCAGATTGCTTATGGGCTTGCTGTGGTTTTTACCTATAACAGTTAAAGCTGCCTTAAACTACACTGATACAGATTACATTTTGGTCTGAATTTACATCGTATCTAAAATTAATTTCAAAATTTACCAAAATATCTTCATGAATCCATCAAATTAGATACACCAAAAGACCAGTTAAAGATATCCCATGACATACTCCCCTTATTTGAATGTGAATGCACATTTGTGTTGGTACAATGGGCCTCAGCTGCTCACTGAATTTTCATGAGGGTACTATAGGAAAATGAATAGATGCTTCTGAAAGTAGCTATGGGGCGCTAAGCCTACTCCGATGAATCCCTTTTTAAAAGAATAACTGTGGCCTCAAATATAAGACCAATAAATCCACAGAGATTACATTTTTTAACTTTAATTCTTTATAGTCTGCATTTCAAATGAGTCAGTCACATAGAATAAAGATGATACCTTGTGTCATAGCTAGGATCCTTGAAGAACAGACTTTAATTTACAAATATATCAGAGACTAGGCTAGAATGATAACACATCTTATATTTTTTATAGCACTTGTATTTTTCCAATACACTTTCTGTAATTCTTTCTCATGTGTTTCTCAGAGCAGTATGATATATATATATATATATTTATATATATATAAATATATATATTTATAAATTTAATATAAATTTATATATATATATAAATATATATAAATATATATATAAATATATATATAAATATATATATAAATTTATATATATATTTATATATATTTATATATATATTTATATATATTATATAAATATATATATATTTATATATATTTATATATATATTTATATATATTTATATATATATATATATTTATATATATATATATATATATATATATATATATATATATATTTTAAATCCTAGCCTAAGTATTTTGATATTCAGATTTTTGTCCCCTGCTCTGTTTCTCAACTGACTATGTGACTCTGGATAAATTGTGCTAACCTTCTGTACCCCAGATAATAAAAAAGGGAGTTGGATGACATCAAGGCTTCTTAACCTCTTCTATGCTATGGATGTCTTTGGCAGCCTGGTGAAACGAACAGCTCTTCTAAGAATAATCTTTTTTAAATCAATAAAATAAATAGATTTACAAATAAAACAAATTATATTGAAATTCCATTATTAAGGCCTTCAAAAGCAAATTTGGGATATGGTAACGTGTGTTTCTTTTTTATAGCATTAAATAAATAAATATTGTGAATCCATAACTATTGTAATTTTAATTTCACGATGTATCAACAGCACCTGGAGGTCTCTGTAGCAACACTGACGTGATTTGAAAATCTTGTGGTTTCTCTTGGTGACCACTTCTAATCATACTGCAGTTTGTTGCCTACATCTATCATCAATGGAAATACTAAATTGCAATCACAAGCTAGAAAAAAATAAAAATGTAATTTTTTTTTCTATCCAAGTTAATGAACGCCCTGAATTCTATCCATTCGTTGATCTCAAAGGAACTGTCCTACAAAAGCATTCTAGGACTTCATGAACAGCCCTGCTGGTTCGGTGGGGTGGCGTGCGTTAGTGCTGCTCTACTCCAAGTTGGTGCTTGGGCAGCGGGACCAGCAGCACCCACCCGGAGCTTCTCAGACATGCAGGATTTCTGGCTCTCAGAGCTACAGAATCCCATTCCACATGAGTGCGACATCCGTGGTGACGTGGTATGCACGTTAGTGCTTCAGAAGCACTGCCTAGGTGAGGCTGTTCGCCCAGTCTGGGAGCTTTTCAGCTGTGATCAAACCCAGCACCTTAGGATTCCTCACATCAGTAGTCAGCTTCCTCCTCTTTCAAACCCCAAGTCGAAGACGTTGGTGACAGGCCTGCTAACAAGGAAGACAGTGCTATTAGACGCACAGTGGAGATTTTCATAGAAAATTTAGGTCAGGATTTTCTTAAAGATCAATAATTGGATGGGTCTAGATAGTTTTTGGGGAATTGCAGAGCCCCAGGCAGTGGTTTAAGATTTGGCAGAAGCAAATTGGCTCTGAAAAGAGAGGGAGGAATGATAAGAAGTTTGACTGTGTAACCAGGCAGAAACATAGTTTCAGGTTTTCCTTTGGGAAGTACAGGCAAGGTTTGTCCTGTGTGTTGTGGTTTGTGTGCTGTAACCGTTTGCATATCACAGTTAAGGTCCTTGTGAATACGTGTTTGAAGGAAAAATGTTATAGGTATGTCAAATATTAAGCAGTTCATGTCTTATGCAACGAGCCGTGTCTACACGGGGAGAAAAGCCACCCAGAACTGCTGTGCAGTAAAGTTCTCTAGTAGAAATTTCAATGCAGTATACATTTTTTTGAGTATCTATTTGGAACCGGTGGAAACTCAGGGATCTATAAGACCCTGGCCCTGCCACAAAAGAATTGCCAATTTATTTTGTGAGCCAGGCAAAAAAAAAGTTATTGACGGTAAAAGCCTGTTAAGTTCTATGATGGAAGCAGACATTATGCTCTTTATAATGGTGTGGTGGGGTTGTTGCCCAAAATGTTAAGTTCCTGCTCACTCATTGACTCATTGACTCAATCACTCATTCATTTATTTGTTCAGCAATGTCTATTGAACCATTATCCAGTGTCACACACTACTCTTTATGGCTGAGCATAAAATGTTGACTTTGGAAATGGTAAGATAGGTCTGTGTTACAATTGTGTTGGGTTTTGTATGTCCTGTTCAGAATGCTAAGCCTTATCCAACAAGCAGCTGGGAAACTCTAACAGATTTTAAGTAAGGAACCTACTGACCAGATTTGAATTTTAAGATCATCACTCTTGGGGTAGTCATGAGAGGTGACTGGAAAGGGCACCTCAGAAGATCATTTTAAGGTTTAAGCCTGGAAAAAGATTTGTGTTCATTTCTAGGTCTCTTTCGTTTTTTAAAAAAAATCTCTCATTTGTTTTTTATTAGCAACATTTACAGGCAAATACCTGTCTTATGTTGGAATTTTGTAGTATGACGTACTTCTTGTCAGGTTCTTTTGGCTCAGCAATATAATTAACATTTTTTCCTATCATTATTTTGCAGCTTTGGACACTTGTCTTGATTTTATGGCCAGTCATTATTTTCATAATTTTGGCTATTACCCGGACCAAGTTTCCTCCAAGAGCAAAACCAACTTGTAAGTAAATGAGATTTGTTTTTTCCCCTAACTTTTGAATTCTAGTTAAAAATGACTTTACCGTTTCATTCTAAAATTTATTTTTTTGAGTAGTGTTTCCTCTTAAAAGCCTTTGTATAAATACTTAGTATGTTTTTCTTTAGTTTTTTTTAATTAATTCATAAGAACGATGAGCCTGTAATATTTATCTCGAAAAACACAAAGCATGTAGGAGCCATGTTTTATCTGTAAAACTTTGTCTGTAAAATTTGGACTCATTCATTATTTACCTTGTAAATCTCATCGTGGTATGTATAACACAAACAAGCAGCAATCTCAGCTAGATCACTGTTTACTTCTGTGTTGTTGCAGAAACTATAGACTGGTATTTGATCAACTGAATGAACGAAATCTAGAATTCTGCAACAAAAATTTCTTGTCTCTCTTCAGGGCAGATACTAGAATGTTGCAAATGTATCAACACAGTTTGAGAGCATTGGTTTCCAATTAGTGTTGTTTTAGTCACATTTAGTTATTGTCAAATTATAAAGTGGGCATAATGCCCAACTTTGTTCATTATTTGTTTTTGGACCCAGAATGAAAATGCAGAAAGACTCAGACAAGTCCTCAGAACTGAGGGGGGTGAGCTTTTTAACCCCAATGATTTGACCAATGTTGTATTTGTTTTTGTTCTTAGATTTTGAAATGAATTTTCATAGTAGAAATACTTAAGTATTTTTATAAGAAATACTTAGAAAGTATTTTACTTAAATTATTTTCCTTAAGTAGAAGTCAGGTTGGATGTTTTATGTTTCACAAAAGTCATCTTCTAAAGATCCTCGTTAATCAAATTTCTGCCAATCAGATTGTATTTCAGATAAATTATAGCCATATCCTGTATAAAAGAATACTATGCTGAATTATTTGTAAATAAAATAATGAGCTAGTGACATTTTTAAAACACAGTGCTTTTCAATGACTCAGTCCTAAGAAATAAGATGAGAGCCACGATGGAATCTACTTAAATCATACACAATAGGTTAATTCAAAAGAAAATATCAATTCAGCTAGTGTTAAACATTTAAACTCTTGGTGCTATAATAAATAATTCCTTTTATTTGAACAGGTAATTAGGTAAAGTTGTTGATGAGAGTTTATTAGGTTGTTTATAAAAACATTATAATTTTGTGTTTGTCATATTGTGTGTATATTAGTTCTTCATAGAAGATTAATTCCATTGTATACTGTTAGAATTAATATTCTTGCATATCTTAAGTAGCATAGACTTGAGAAATAATGTATTCATTACATAAGGACAAATAGTCTTTGAATTATTCTGGTTTAAGATGCTAATTATCAGTTTGCTAAAGATTGTGATAGAAGGAGTTTATAGCCCCTTTCCTCAACTTATTTCCACCAATTTCTTGTTTTTAGGGATTTTCAGTTACATAAAGTTCCACTTATAAAACTTCCAAGAGAGAAATAAAAGGTATATGAGTGAGTAGTATTAATCTAATTGTTACTACCTGATAGGATTTAGAGATTCATGGAAAAAATGATGAAGATTGCTCTCAATTCCACTAAAACACAAAGAAAAAAAAAAAGAATAGAAAAACTACGTGACAAATGCCTCATATACCTAATCTAAAAGGATCTGGAAAAACACAATACTCAAAAGAACATGGATAGCGATTTTTACTGTGGACCCATTATCATACTCTAATAATAATTAGCTATGGGGTGATTGTATGTGTGTTTGTGGGTAGGAGAGAACAAAATTATAGGAAAGTTCAAACACTGAAAATATTTTTTGCCTGTCTCTCAGATCTTATAAGACTCAGTCTAAAAAATAGTTTACCAGTTTGTTATTAGAACTTTACGGATGAGAACACTGGGACCCAGAGAAACTGTAATTTGCTAAAATTCAATCATGTGGGATAGGAGAGAAAGGTTATGGAAACTACCTTTACTTATTCTTTGTTCGTAAGATTTATAAGGTATCTTACCCTCTCATACAAAAAGCCAAATACAAATTATGTCCAAGATTTCAACTCATCGTACAATCAATAGAGTACACACTGTAATTTTATATTTGAAGGTGCTATTTTGTAGAGTAATTTAGAGACCCTAAAACTAGCATAGACACAGTTACCTTTTCTTCTCTCTTGTAGTAGAGAATAATTTCAAAATGACATTTCAGATTTAGGCATCTTAATTTTTGTATTGTTACTTTTCTTTGTTTCTCACATCCATTATACCAAAAGATTCAAATGAGCTACTAATAATATGCATTTCTTTTTCCATGTTTGTTAATCCTTATGATATTTTTCCGTTGATTTTTAGAGAGAGTGGAGGGAGAGAGAGAAACATCAATGTGAGAGAGACTCATGGATTGGTTGACTCCTGAACACCCTGACCAGGGCCAGGGATAGAACCTACAACCCAGGTACATGCCCTTGACTGGAGTCGAACCCTAGACCCTTTGGTCCACAGGCCGACACTCTAACCGCTGAGCCAAACTTTCCAGGTCATAATAAGCATTTCTTGATCTCGTACCATGTGCCAGGCACTTAGGGAGGTAATGACAATGCTATTCACTTCACAGTTGAGAGCACCAATGCACACAGAGATTAAGTAACTTAACGAAGATTACACAGGGAATGGTAATAAGTGGTGATGTCAGGATTTGAACCTAGACTCCATAATCTGGTTTTAAGCTCATGCACTCACACTTTTTACATCTAGTAGTCAGTACTAATTTCTCATGTTGCATTAGGTTTTGCAAAAGCAGACTAAAAACTAGAAATTAGGAATATAACTGCTTCCCTGTATCATGAAATCAAGAGACATAAGGAAGAGGTACATTCCAATACACGTGTCAGAGTTATCCTAAATATTAGTCTTCAATGTAGAATGCTTTCTCTGTCTGGCAAGCTCTGCGTGGAGTCCCTGTAGCTGTAGTACCGTAGAAATCAGGCCCCGCTTGGCAGCTGAAATCCTTTCTGGGCTTAGACTTCTTCAGTGCTAGTTGGGCAATGGAGAGATGAAGATAAAACTCCAGGCTACACCCCAGCTGAAACTCAGCAGCGATGAGAACAGGAGTTGTCATCTGTGGGCACATTCTACTCCCAGAACAGCCGGGCAGGTCTGTAGGACTGATAAATCATTCAGACCAAACTTAATTAGCCGCTCAACGGACTCCCTCCGTGGTCTTTGACTGATGGGTGTCTGGAGAGGTCTGGGTTTGGGGTAAGGAAGTAGTGCAGTCTCTGCCACAATGAGCACCAGCCCAGAGCAAAATGCTTACTCTGGGCATCATCTGCTTCCACTTACCCCCTTTTGAGTTGCCACCAGCGGCTTAGATAACTAGTCTTTGCAGATAATACGTTCCAGCTAAAGAAAGCTTCCAAAGCCCGGCAGGCAGGGCCTGATGCTTCTTTCACACGGGGGAGAAATGGGCTGAGGCCCCAACTTTGAATGAATTCCAACTTCTTTTAATGTCTACATGCAGTGGCTTGTCAAAAGGCAAACTTGGAGCCAAAATATCATGCTTAGGAGCAAAGGCAAACAAAACACAAAACTCTCGAGAATGCAGTTAGACTAAGCCAAGCTCTAATGTGCAGCGAGTTGATTTTGCCTCCCTTTAACACACATGCACCCTTGAAAGTGCAGGTGAACAGTTCCTAATTATGGTGGAAATGACTACTTTTTAAGAACAGTAAAACCCTGCCGTAATGAGAAAAGTGGACTCCAAAAGTGCAGTCTTGCCAAACAAGGCGTTGCATTTCTATGTAGTTAATGAAAACCAGTATTTTTCAAGTGGTAAACAATATCACGAAAAGCACAATAGAAATGATACTGTACAAGTATAACCACACACTGAATTAAACCCAACGACCTTGAGGCTGTTATTTTCTAACCCCCCACCCCCCAACCCCACCCCACCCGGAAGATAAGAAATTTTGCCCATCAGACATCTGAAAATAGGGGCTGGTGGAAAGCAGAAGCCAACTGCTAATTGAATTATATCAGAATTTGTGTTATCACAGGATTATATTGAATACCACCTATCCAGATATGACTCAGTGGCTTTGGTCAACCCAAGGTTGACATTCCTAGCATGCCTTTTGACCTCCAAGCATACCTTTGGTCTTCAGGGACAAATAAGAATAATAATAGGGGTGAACATTTATTGAACACTTTACCATGTGTCAGCCACTATGCTAAGTAATTTGCATATATTTCCTTTGTTTTACACACATTATCTCTTTGAACTATGTAATTTGATTATCCCTATTTTAAAGATTACAAAACCGAGGCACAGAAATGTTAAGTAATTTACCAACATCCACATGGTTGTTCTGTGCCCGAGTCTGGAATGCATTCGTACAGATTTACCTGCAGTGCAGTGGTTTTATCCAGGTCATGAGTGCCTACAATGGTGATACTAATGTCTGGCTCATTACTATTTATAGCATCTGCTTTTCTTCCTTGTACTACCTGTTAACACGATCATAGATTGAATGTGGCCATAAAAGTGAACTCAATTGGTTTTTTTACTTGTCCGCAGCTCTAGGAAAAAATTGAGAAGGAAGATTGAAATTATTGATTAATTGGTGGTTTGTGGGATGCATGTGTAGTCCCACTACCTGAACTGTTAAGAGAAAACTTAGTGTGGAGTTCTATGTTGAAAGTCTACGAGGCATCTCACTGGTGAGGGTTGTGGAAGTTAGAGGAGTGAGGTTCCTTCTGGCCCAGCTCTTGCTGCTGACTTTTTCATAGTGTTTCATTTGTTTGTTTGTTTATTTGTTTTTAATAGAAGTGAAGGCAAGTGCATGAGGACAGGATTCTGGGTCCATGCTCGCCAGTACATTCATGATTTAACAGTAATAGTAATAAATAGTAACAGTTCAGGGACCCATAGTAAATCATTTTCACTTCTATCTTGATCGGCTCAAAATTAATGTGGATTTTACTCTAGGAAGCTCAGAACTCATCACTATTCTTCTGCTGGGCATTGCCCCATCCAGTTCCTCCATTCTCACACGTGCCAGCAGCACTAGGCAACCGCTCAGGTTGGAAATATCTGAGTCATCTTTGACTCCTCCCTTTCCTCCACCTCCCATAACCACTAGCCTTGAAGTCAGAATCTATCTTGTGAAATGCATCCTGGAGTGAACCCTTTCTTTTCATCCTTCCTGCCAGCCATCACTCCCACATTTCACTGTTTCATGCCTGGATTTCTTCTATAGATATTCCAAATATCCTCATCAGATAGTTTCCTAAAATACTTTTGGGACCTATCAAGGTTCATCTTCTCTTTGCCTGGCTCTCAAGATCTTTATAATCCGGATCTATCCACCGTTGTGTCCTTCCTGTTCTGCGGTATGAGGCCTGTCCCTACAGAAGCAGCCGGAACGTGTCCCACACGTTGTAGGCTCAGTCCTGCCTGGACCCACACGCTCATGCATCATCCTCAATGTCTATGAAAAGACAAGCTCACATCTAAGGCTTACCCTTTAGCTTTCCCTCATCACTCAAACTCCAATGATTTCTCCCTCTTGTTGATGTATTGGATTAGGGTGGTCTTTGGGTGCTTTACACTTCAATCTGGACTGACTTGTTGGAGAGACAGTACATTAATGGCAGAACTCACATCATAACGTCACACTCATATTCGATACAGCGTGATTCCTAACACGGGGAACAGAATAGGAGTTTAATATGTGGGTCAGAATTGGATACAGTTTAAAAGGTCAATAGGGGTGATTGAATTACAACATTAACCAAAAGATAGATAGTTAAAAAACAAAAACAAAAACTCAGTGTGAGTCTGAGATAGATGAGGAAAGGACAAGAAGTTAGTTTGGTATCGGTCTGATCTTTACTTCTCAGATCCAGGTAAATCTCACTGTGCTCTCAAACTGCCCACACTGCTATTGTTGGGAGGAAAAGACACATAAGGCCCCTTCACTGCTCCCTAGGTAGGTCCACCTGGGAATTTCCATCATGAGTGTTTAACAGCTCTTATGCATACTACATACGTAAGATTTTTGTGTGGGAGAGATTTTATAGTCCACTTCTTGCTTAAGTTCCAGAAAATGTCAGAACAGCTTTTGAATTTCACAGCCAAAACCCCATCCTTTATTTCTTCCATCAACAAATCAGTAGTTGACAACTTTTATGGAAACATTAGTGACCTTTTAGATGGTAACACGGAGATACATTCTGTGAAGCCCATAGAAACTGAGGCTGGGGTTAGATTGTGACTTGGCTTCCTCTAGCATTCTGCACAGAACTGTAGGAAACCGGCAGGAGGAAGGGCATCATTGGCTCCATCACACTCCTACAGGGGCACAGCTAGAGCTTCTGCCGGTACTTGTCCGTCTCCCCCAGCTCCTGACTGGAAACTCTGTCATTCTCTCATGCAATGCAGATGGGCACACCCTAATGCCAGAAAACATGACAAAAGGATTTCCCAACTAATGCCCGAGAGTAGGCTTAGTACAGAGTTGCATCACAGAACCAGAAGTACCTTGAACTACAGTACAACTTAATTCAGCATGGAGAAAAACAAAGAAGAAAGAATAGGTGTTAGTTGTACAGTGGTGGATACTTTTTTCTGCTCGTTCTACCTCATCTGTACTTCTGGTGATCTATCTGACAAGCTTCGCAGAGATGACTGCCTCGTTGAAATTGGCTTCTCTTTCTGACTCCTTTTCTCTTCCCTTTATAAAGAGCAGGGGGGTTCCTGTTTCTCTCAGATAGGAACCTCTAGTAGCCAAGTCTATACAGTAAACATAAATAATTGATTATTTCTAAATTCCTTGTAAGCATAGTGATGTTACTTGCTAAGGTTGGCAATATCAGCTGATGTTTCCAATATGCCCTTGAAGCAAAGAGCCAGATCTCACAAAGTAATTTCAGCCAATTCGCCTTCACTTGTCAGAGAGCAGACACAGGCTCACAGGTGAGGGCTGGCTCTGTGGTTGGCAGACAGTGTGTTTTCCTCAGTGACTGCCTTATTAAACCGTCTTCTAAGCATCACGCAGGAACCCTTGGTCATTTTGTGTTACTCTCCCTATTCAACTTTTCTCATTTTTAAAATCAGGTCACATTGTGTCCATTGCTTTGATGAGTGAACCAGTGTATACTAACAGCCCTCATAGAAGAAACGCGACAGCGTACACTATTCACTGGTCTCTGGTCAGTTAGAATGTCATTGTGAATTAGAATGACCTGTAATATTTTCACATTTTAAAAAACAACATCTTTGTTTTGATTATATATTTGCATATTTATATTTATATATAAAAGTATTATTATTATTGTGAGAGGCAGTATCCAGGTTTAGAGCATAGATCCAGAGCCAGACCACCTGGCTTCGAATACTAGCCTTGGATCATCTCTCAGAGGCTCCAAGCCTCAGTCTCCACATCTGTATATTGAGGTTAATAGTAGCATCTACTTATGGATTAGTTGTGATAATTAAATGAGTTAATACTTGTTATATACTTAGAAAAGTGCCTGACATATAGTATTAGCTACATTAGTGTTAGACATTTTTAAAATTTTATATTATATTATATTATATTATATTATATTATATTATATTATATTATTATATTATACTATATTATATTACATTACATTAGTATAGGTATAGAATCAATCATTGAGTATTATTGAGATAATCTAGTATTTTATTATAATTTGACAGATAAGAAAACTGAAGCTTAGAAAATTTAAGAGACTTGATTGAAGTGTCACAACATTTATTCTTGTCATTATCACATATTTAAAAGTACTTACTGTGTCTGTGCTGATCAAAAGAACCGTGAGCCCTCAGAGCAATCAGGTCTCCAGGAGAGTGACAGGATATCAGAAACCATAACGCAATGTGATAAAGGCCTCAGTGGAGGTAGGTGCAAGGGTGGAAGCCGCCGAGAAAGCAGAGTCCAGACAGCTTACCTGGATCAGAGTGGGGACTTCGGACACGCAAGTGCAGGGCAAACTTAGAGGGGTTGAGAAAAAACTAAGTATTCAAGACAAATCAAGTTTCAACACAATATTCTAAAATATCAAAATTAATTTAAAAAAATCCGTGATGAACAAAATATTGGCATGTCAAATGAAGTCAGAATCAGGATTACTGATGGGCCCTTGGCCTTGGGCTCCAGTGTGGCTCACCTGGGACATAGGAATGCCTTCCTGTGGCAGGCTGACGTCTTAGTATGAATCTTGAAGAATGAGCAGGAGCTCGTCAGCTAGACAGCTTAGTGTCTTTGCTTTCCTAACAGAGTGGCAGACATAAGTGAGGTCACAGGACATGAATGGATAGATGGGCAGGGGTTGCCCTGGAAATGCAATGGGGTTAAAATGTCTGTAGACGTCTCCATCACAGGGAGCTATTTCCCAGAATTTTTAACACCTCCTCCTTCACTCCCTCGCTGAGGTGCTAATGGTAGTGAGTGGGGTGATGCTAAGGACCAGACAGCTTAAAGAACATCCCAGGTAATTCTTGAGCAAGTTTCAACTACCTTATTTTATTTTATTTTATTTAAAATTTTTTTCTTTATTGATTTGAGAGAGAGAGGAAGGGAGAGGGAGAGAAAGATAGAAACATCGATGAGAAAGAACACTGATTGGCCGCCTCCTGCACGCCCCCCACTGGGGATCGGGCCTACAACCCGGGCATGTGCCCTGACCGGGAATCGACCAGCGACCTCTTGGTGCGTGGATCAACGCTCAACCACTGAGCCACACCAGCCGGGCTACCTTTTCTTATTTTAAAGCAGTTGCAGTTTTCACTAGCTCACTGAAGTTAAAGCGAACCAGCAAATGGATTTAATTCTTTGAATAAGTTCAGGGAAGAGTTTGCTATCTCCTGAATTGCATTGCACCACTTAACCCTGGCTCCTCCGTGGCAATCCTCAGGATGTCAGAAGTCTCACACCATTTTCACGTCTGATATTGACAACGTTTTCAGGACAGTTGAGAAGAGGAGAATGCCTCTTCTCAGAGAGTACTGCCAGGTCGGTTACTAAGGAAGGAAGTGTTCATAATTTCCTGAATTTTTATGCACAGGTGTTTCTCCAAGATGATTTCATGGTTAAGTTACCTGCCCAGGGGAACCCAGTTCCACTTAAACAAATGTTGCTTCGTATTCTAACATTGTATCACTATGCTTCTAGTCTCATAAATATCAGGAGGATGAGAAAATGTAAAAAATCATTTCATCATTTTGAAAGTGCTGCCCTTCGTGAAGATGGTAGAAGGATGCTTTAGCGTCCACAAGGATGTGGCCACAGCTGCAAAGAGCAGGTCTGCTTTCCGTCCTCCAGGCGCTTGGAATCTAATGGTGGTTGAAGAAACACACATAGAAAGTGATGTGCCGTAACAGATTTTAAAAATAAAAGGTTAACTATAACCAAAGTAAAAGTGTTAAATATAGCTCTTGGCCTAGGGCTTTGCACATCATAGACACTCAGACATTATTGTTTAATAGTGACATGTAACAACAGTGCAAGTACTTAAGAAAATAAGTATGAAATAAGCAGCATTGGTAATAAAAACTATAGGAAGTTTTAAAAAGGAAGAGATGGCTATAAATTAGTGTCATCCATGATTACCCTAGGACTTGAGCTTGGAAGGGAGTAATGGATGTGCTGGATATGCCACAAGAAGGGCAGTGCCCTTCAGGAGGGAGAAAGGGCATGATCAAAATCTTGGAGGCAGGAGCTCTCGGGGGTATAAACTGGCTGAGGATAGGTAGACTTGTCTGGCTAAAACGAAGTTTGTGCTGGAGAGAAGAGGCGATCGAGTTGGGTAGGGTCTATCACATCAAGTTTTCAATACTAGGCCTAAGAATTTAGATATTCTTCTGCAGTAGTAGAAATATTAGAAGTCTGTGAGAAGTTATTTAATGTTTCTTTCTAACATGGAAGGTAAACTAAAGGAAGTTTGAAACATTCTCCACCATAATTGTTTAGCTTCCTTCAGACGTTTCTATCACAGGCTATATTCGTTATCAATTGTTCTATAATAAATTACCTCCCCAAACTGAGTGGCAACAACAATAAACATTTTTTTTGCGTCCAGTTCTTATGGGTCAGAAATTTGGGAGTGGCTTAGCTGTGCAGTTTTGGCTTGGAGTCTCTCACGAGATTGCAGTCCAGAGATTTGGAGTAGGGCTCGGCTTGATGAGGGCTGGACGATTTGCTTCCGGTGCCTTGCTCATATGGCTGGCGAGTTGGCACTGACTGTTGGCGAGAGTTTTCAGCTGCTCCCTGCAGGCTGTTTCAGTATCTTCATGCCACGGCATCTGGCTTCTCCCAGAGGGAGCAATCCAAGAGACAGTCAGGGGGAAGCTATCCTTTTTACGACCTGGCCTCAGAGCACCACTTCTGCCACATTCTGTCCATTAGAAACAAGTGACCAAGCCTGACCCACATTCGAAGGCAGAGGAATTCAGCTCCACCTTTTGAAGGAAAAGGGGCCAGTGATTCTGAGGACACATTTTAAAACCACTATACAGACTAACAAGAGTCAGTGTTACAGGAAGAGTGTGTATTAAGCATGCTTGAAATATTCAGCCCCATCATGTCAAAGTCTTTATATGGTCGGGGCATACTGCACCCTGAGCACCTCACCCAGTACCTGCACAGGGTGGCATCAGTGAGCATTGTTTCAGCTATTACTGTTTTATAGATGAAGATATTTATTTTCAGGGGTTTTAGTGACAGATCTCACTAAGTAAGTGTTGAAACCAGGATTTAATTTGGTCTCACTATCAAAGTCCTCTTTCTAGTCACCAGGCTGTCAAACAGAATTACTCATCTCTATTAGAAAAACTTACCTTGCTGTAGGCAGACCTAACAGAACTTCTCTGGAGTATTGCCTGGCACTTAGTAGTCACTCAACAAGTGTTTGTTGAATAAATGAACAAATTCGGTGCATTGCATTCAGGCTAGAGATAGGAAGAATCCTGTTCAAATTGACTCACAATGGAAAACTGGAAAATAACAGGCCAGAATGCTTGCCTCTTGTGCAGGTTATTATTTTGTCATTTTCATTGAAAGGATGCCTTGTTTAAAATTTTATTTTTTCTTTACTGATTTGAGAGAGAGAGAGAGGAAGTGAGAGGGAGAGAGAGATAGAAACATTGATGAGAGAGAACATCGATTGGCTGCCTCCTGCACGCCCCCCACTGGGAATTGGGCCCGCAACCTGGGCATGTGTCCTGACCGGGAATCAAACCAGCAACCTCTTGGTGCCTGGGTCGATGCTGAACCACACTGAGCCACACCAGCTGGACAAGGATGCCTTGTTTAAAGGGTGGAAGTTAGATACTAAAAATATAGAAGAGGTAAAGCTCTGTGATTTGAAAAGCCTAAGTCCACACACAGGGTTCTATGGAGAAGCAACTTCATAGCATTGCATTGTTATTTTGGATATAGTTTTTTCAAGAGTGAGAATGAAGGGGGGAGAAATAAGTGGGGTTCCACTGGAATTCCTTTCGTATGAATAGCATTAAGCGCTGACATTTAACCCACAGGAAATGGAAACAAATGAATTTGAGTTCAGTATGGCATACCTAAGCTATCATACAATTTTCTATACAACTCTAACACTATTTACTCTGGAAAAGGTTTGTAGCAAAATGGAAGCTCACCTGCTTTGAAAATTTCACTCACCTCCATTGAATCCTGTTAGCTTTAATTAGCTGTTTTAAGAGTGCCTGCTAAGCAGAGCTCTGAAAACCAGGGGGAGAAAACATAAGTTTTTACATAGATTACATTTTTTTCAGAGGCATGCCAATAGCTGAAATTTAAGGTCTTTATTTTGTTGATATATCTTTAGTTTTATGCGGAAATTTGGCGTTAAATATATCATCTGGAGGCTAAATGATAGGGACAAGTGTATTTCATAGGCAGTTTCAGTTTGGGGGATGTTATGAATTCTGTGTTAACCTTAGGTAATATAGCCAAACCTCCAGGACAATAAGCAGTGTCTCTGCACTGTCAACGTAAATGATCACATTTAAACTCAAGTGAGAACGAAAGCAAACGGACAAGAGAGGGATTAGGTTAATCTCAAACACTAGGAACGGTGCCTCAGGTATTAGAGCCGTGATTCTGGTGCCTACTTCTGTGACGTAGATTTCTAAACATCTAGCTGTGCGCATCCCTTGAACACTTACACTAACGTTTATTCTAGTACTATGTGGGATTTAAAGGAGAAGAACACAGAATTTTGGGATAAAAACATCAATAATCAAGTTGTGGGGGCAAGATATCCTGTACTTGATCCTAAACCCACAACCTATTACATGATTAACTTTGATGGCAGGAACGAAGGACTTCACATGCATTGATTTTTTTTTATTTTTTATTACAATCTTTGGAGGCTAGAGAAGTTAGCAAAGCTTAACATTGCAGGTAAGACTTGAGCTGCCCCCCGAGGAAGACTAATAGGTTAGTTGGATTTGCATGAGAAGAACGGGCACTTTTTCAAGGGACAAAAGAATCAACTAAGTTCATGGTGGTGGGATATAAGGGAAATGGTCTCACCTTGCCTCAGGGAACCTTCCCTGAACCTCTGTACTAGGTTCGTTTTCACCTCCACACTACCCCTCCTGTGTAATTGTAATTTACTGTGTATGTATTTATTCCATGAGGACTGTACTTAGGCCTGTCTTTTAAAAAAAAATTAAATTTATTGGGGTGACATTGTTTAATAAGATTATATCGGTTTCAAGTGTACCTTTCTGTATATTGCATTGTGTGCTCACTACCCAAAGTCAAATCATCTTTCCTCACCGTGTATTTGTCCCCCTTTACCCTTTACTATCCTTCACCCCCCTTCCCGCTGGTAACCACCATACTGTTGTCTGTGTCTATAAATTTCAGTTTTCTATCCCACTCCTAGCTTAAAAACGAGTGAAATAATGTGGCTCTTAGCTTTTTCTGACTGACTTATTTTGCTTAGCATGAAATTCCCATTCATGTTGTTGCAAATGGCAGTATTTCATCTTTTCTTATGGACACTGAGAAGTGTTCCATTGTATATATGTACCACCTCTTCTTTATCCTATCATCTATCGAAGGACACTTTGGTTGTTCCATATCTTGACCACCATGAATAATACTGCAACAAACATGGGGGTGCATATATCTTTGTGAATGAATGTTTTCAAATTTTTCAGGTAGATACCCAGAAGAGGGGTTACTGGGTCGTATGGTAACTCTATTCTTAAATTTTTGAGAAACCTCCACACTGTTTTCCATAGTGGCTGTACCAGTTTACATTCTCACCAGCAGTGAATGAGGGTGTTTTTTCTCTGCAACCTCTCCAACACTTGTTATTACATGTCTTGCTAATAATAACCATTCTACCAGGTATGTGGTGGTATCTCATTGTAGTTTTGATTGGTTTACATTAAGCCTATCGTTTCCACCAAATAACAGCAGCACCAAGCACATAACAGACACTCAGTAGATAAATACCCCTTCCCAATTCCATTAGATTCTACTGAGGAATGAGTTTGAATGGGTTTGAATGGGACCAAGAGACCAAGTCTCGAATACCAGAGTGATAGTATTGAGATATCTTTATCTGATAAACAATAAAGAATAACACATGGAAATCAGAGTATGGTACTTGCTGTACATTAATCAGATAGTGTGAGAAGGATGGATCGATAAGCGTGAGAAAAGGCTGGAGCAATACAAAGAATTACACAATTACTTGAATTATAAAAATTGATGAGCACTATCACTAACACAATTAGAGAGACAGAAATGGAGAGGAATGAATGTCTTAAATATATAGGGCGGAGTCAGTAAGATAGGGTGGAGTTTGAATTTGGGGGACAAAGGGATGATTGGAAAGGAAATCATTCCCCTGGACTTTTATACGGGAGTCTGAGAGAATAGGACAGCAATCACTATACCAACAGTGATCCCTTTTATGTAATATTGTCTTTTAATTCTTGTAAAAATCTTGAGAGTTTTATTGTGATTTCTATTTTATAGATGCGAAAATCAAAATAATTAGAGAGGTGAACAGAGCCTAATGCTCAAATCCATGGGCCTTTCGTCAGGGTATTCAAATCAAGCCCCAGTTTGACCTTGAGAAGTCACTTCACTTCTCTGAGCCTGTTTCTTCACCTGTAAAATGGGGATAACTGAAGTACCCACCTCACAGCATTTGGGGGGGGGAGTTGAATAAGACAAAGCATGTGATAAGATAACTTGTGATATCACAGAGAAGGGTGCCTATAGTGTATAGATGCACATAGTAAATGTTTAATATAAAATTGTTATGATTAGATGACTTGCCCAAGATTAAACAACTAGTAAGGGGAAGAGCTTCTGCCTTAAACCAAGTCTTTTGATGTATTTGTTATACATATAATTTGCTACTGCAGAGAAGAAAGGTGCAGGGACAGAGCTGTGGAAATGTTAGTTGTTTACTACCCAAAGGACACTACTTGTTTATTGCAGTCCATGCTTTAAGAATCACTGATCTGGTGTTTGAGAGAATCAAACAAATAAACCATTGGTTCTTAGCTCAGTTCTGCCAATCTTAATTAAGCTAAGATTTGAGAAAGGATATAAATTGTTCTTTGGCTTCTATACTTGTGTACTGGATCATATGTATGAAACTGCCAAGAAAAACACACTGGATAAAAACTGTCTTAAAGCTAAATTAGTTCTATAATCTATAGCAACGGCCACTGATTATGGAACTTCTTTCTCTTGTTGAGTCTGCATTTTAAAACCAAAGGCAATAAGGATGTTACATCAACTGTCTATAGTTGTGCAGTCAAGTATATTTTAAGAGAACCAACTTTTGAAGGAATTTTACTCTTTCTAGTAGGTTCCAGACAGCAATCGCCTAGGAGAGGTGAATTGGTGAGGACATGTTTTCTGAGAGCTGAAATTGTCAGAGGCTTTCCGACTTGCTCACTAATTTGTAAAAGGTAGCCCTTGTTTTAATATCATGCCTTGCTAGTATTTGTCTTTATTTTCTTGAAGATAGGGGTTTCTAATAGTTTTCGAGGAGTGACAGTCACTGTTTTCATTTCAACATGCTCTTTTCCCCTTCTTGGGAGAAGGGAAATGACTATCATAAAACAATAAGCAAGCAAAGACAATATAGTTTGTAAAGAACCTATTTGAGCATAATACTTGGGAAAAAAAAAAACCCAGCTTGAACCATAGCTAAAAAGAATGGAATCAAACCAGAGTAAGTGTTAATTCACTTTAATTATTCTTATCATATTTCTGGGTTCTTTAGTCATAAATGGAGGTCTAAAGTACCAAAACCTTCACTGCGTATTTTGACCAAGACTCGATCCTTTTCTTTTTGAGTTTGTCCAAACTCCCACAGCTTCTTCAGTGTACATGGCTCCTAGCAGATGTGCTATAAATATTTATGGGATGGGTGAATACTTTATGGAATGACTAAATTAATGTGTCATTGAAGTTTCCCTGTTTGCTACTAAAACTCATCTGAGGAGCCATTGTGGCACATCCACAGCATCGTTCAGCATCCTGAGGACAAATGCATGAGCATCATTACGTGTTAACAAGCTTTTTATAAAAGAATAGCTGTCTCCACTCTCATTTTCTTTTTCTTAATAAAATACAATGTTCCTCCTTCCATTTGCTAAAATCCTAGGTGGGGCTGCTGACAAATAACCCCAAGCTAAGCTTCTGATTTCCTATCTCCCCATCAACTCGTGATAAATGAATCCAATCCAGCTCCGTTCTAGCCTTTGACATCTGATGGTTTTTCATTATGTTAGACTAGCCCAATTTCAATACCTAAAGAAAAATGATTAAGAAAATGTGGGTTTGTTGTAAGTGTTCAATAGATATATTCCTTTATCCTCCCTTTCACTCAAACTGGCCATTTTATACTGTGGGGAATGGATCCTTTATCTTCTAAGTCACCCCAACTGGTAAAATGGTAGCTTTCCTTCCTTTTCACTCTTATATTCTTTAGTCACCAAGTTCTGTCAGTTCTCCCCTCCTAATGTCTTTAAAGTCCCTCTGTGTCTATTTACACAGCCACTGCCTTAGTTTAGACCTTCGTCCTGCCTCCTGTTGTAAGGACAGTAGCTTTTATTTAGGTTTCCATGCCCCTCATCTAGTTCCCTTCATTCTATCATTTATACTGATGCCACTTATTTTTCTAAACACAAGTCTATTCATGCCTTTTCCATGCCTAATATCCGTCTGATTCAACATTACTTTCAGGATAAAATCCAGACTCTGTTGCATGGCACCTAAGACCGTTGATCACGTCCTGACTTAATTCTTCAGGGCCGTCTCTGGCCACGATTTCCTCCCCATCACTCATAACCACGTATTTCACACTCAGCCACTTTCAACAAACTAAAGGAAATGCTGCCATTATAAGTGGGGTCCAGGACATTCAATCATGTATAATGCAGAAGCTTGTTTTGCAAGGATAATGAAATGACCTGGTGAGCCAATTGCATTATGTCTGAATTCAAGTTATTGCATTATCATAGGGTCTTATTGTACTTCAGGCTCCTCAAGGGCCTTTATGCCTTTGCATATATTATTTTCTTTCTTCCCTGTCATTCTCTTGGCTAGCTCTAACTTGTCCTTCAAAACTCATGGCAGGTACCATCTTCTCTAACATGTACCTGCCCACATTACCTTCTGCCACTGAATTGTATTAGGAGTCCAAATTTCATACTTTAATATCATACCCAGTACATGACCCTATCATCATAGCATGCATGGTGCCAGTTTAATTGTTCAGACACATGCTTGTCTCTCTTTTTTTTACCTTCCTGAATCCTTCACTACACAGAACACACCCATGTGCATGTGCACACATGCATGCGTGCACACACACACACACACACACACAGCTTGTAAGGTCATTTAGGAATTCTATTTTTATATCTATATTTGCTCTTAATATACAGTCCAGTGGCAAGCACAAAGAATTTGTGCTGTAAATGGAAGCTAAAAATCTGTATTTGCAGTAAACCATTTGAATAAATATTTGCTACTTTCTGCTTTCCAATCTAAGTATCCTAAGCCAGTTGGTCCATTCATGATCATTGATCATTGGGTTCTTCTTGGTAGACTATATATATATATATATATATATATATATGTATGTATTTGTGTGCCTCAGAATTGCATTTGTTTTGCAATTTTTATTTTTTTTTTTTTTTTTTTTTTTTTTTTTTTTTTTTTTTTTTTTTTTTTTTTTACAAGAATGCTCATAGCAGCTTTATTTATAATTTTTAGAAACTAAACATGCCAGGTGCTCATTAAAAGGAGAATGTATAAACAATGTGATATGTTCACACACTCATGCAGGTAACTTCTGGGATTAATCTCTAAAATGTTATGCTGCATGTAAGAAGACTTATACAAAAGAGTAGATACGATATGATTCCACTTACATTAAGTAGAGAACAACAAAATTGTGAAATAAAAATCATAACAGCAATTGCTTCTCCTGGATGCAGTAGGGAACCATTGTGAAGGGTTAAAGGGAAAGTTCTTAGGGATAATAATGTTTTGTATTTTAATGGGGATTTCGGTTATCAGTACCATCCTTACACTGGGCAAGCAGGGCTCTGCCCCAGACTCCATGCCTCAGTAGGCCCATACTTTGGAGTGCCCTTTTAAAGATTCTCTAGACACCATTTGTTGCCTCGGTCCCACGGGCCCAGCAGTACCATCTGGAAGGCGAACCAAATCCAAATTTGCATCTGTGTGGATCCTGGTCCCTATTTCTCCTTCATTGTACTGGGTGTAAAGAGCCAGAAATAAAAGAGGTCATGTGGTATGCTTCCATATATATAATGCAGAGAAAAGGAAAACAAATCAATAGTGGCAGAACACAGGTTAGTAATTAATTGCCTGTGCTGGTGTAAGTGGGATTGAGGGCACTGCGGCACAATGGAACCTTCTGGGTGTATGGACATGTTCTATAAAATAACTAAGGTGGTGGCTATATGACTGTTGTATACATTTGCCAAAACCCATCAAAATGCACAAGGAAACTGGTGTATTCTATTTATGTAATTTATATGATAATAAAATAGATATAAAACATTTAAAAATAAGTGTTAAATATGATATAGACTAGAAATCAAAATAGATTATATAGGTCCTATGGAGTTAGTCATAAAAGCTTACATATTAAAAGTCTGTAGCTCTTGTTTTGATTTGTCTGTTTCTTGGTAAGGCACTAAAAGGATGTCTCAAGTTAAACTTTGCAGCTGTGAATTTCCTGCAGTTTGCAGGATACTCATCATCATTCATAGACCCCATTCTGGGGCTTAGTCTAACTCATCAAATGTGATCATCTTTCTGTCACTTGACATTAATGCAAAGCTACAGAGTAAACCTTTGTGGAAAGTGGAGAGATTTCCCTGTTAATACAATGACGCACCTGATACATATGGATAATTTGATTAATGTGATAATAAAAGAATATTAGTTTTTTGTGGTTATTTTTTTTTTCATTAGGACTGTGCTGCTTTCTCACAACCTGGTCAGGGCTCCTGCTAGTAATGAAAAACTTTTGGCAACAAAATTTACAGTAGGAATATTTACATTTCCAGGTAGCTGGCCTAAGAGCATTTAGATGAAATTAATTCCATCCTTGCCTTTTCTCTTGGCAATGATGTACTTTGCATCCATAGCCTAGACAACTGGAGAATCTTACATCTTCTGAGACAGCTGGAACGTATCCCCCCTCACTTATGCCTGAATGACAGAGTCGACTTCCAATGTCCTTGGCAAAGGGGGGCTGTCACCTAAATGCTAAAGACACAACGCACCTGTGTGCACCATCTGAGGCTCCAGCAGGTCTTCAACCTCTTCATAACCCCACATAGCTGTGCTGCGTGGAACCACACCCTCCTCTCTCAACTACTCTCCAGCCTTGATCACGGCCTGGAACACCTGCAGCCGGCAGCAGAAAATCTGGCTTGTCCCCATTTGGGAATTCTTGTCCGGAAGTACTTCCAAGGACATCCGACACTACCTGAAAGGAAAGAAATACAGCTCCTGTGCCTGGGAGGTGGTTAGAGTCGAAATTCAAGTACACTTTGTCCTCCTGTAGCAATACTCCAAGGGAAGTCAACAAATGAAGCGGAAAGTTGCACTGCTGACACTCACTATTCAATTGCACTGTTTAAGACCCCAGACAATCTCCACTCATATTTCTGCACCAGCTGAGCAAGACATTTAGAGAGGCTGAAATTCACATCAAGGTGTCAGCACGGTTGGGTTCCCACCAGAGCCTACTTCTAGGTGGCACACTGCTGACTTCTCCTTGAATCCTCCCACGGCAGAAGACTGAGGGATCTCTGGCAGGCCTCTTATATGAAGGTACTCATTCCATTCCTGTTTACTGTGGATCCGGATCGCTACTTCCCTTTCGCATACCGTTATGTTGCTGGTCTCCTTGAATCTTACTGCTGCATACCCGAATCACTTCGGGGTGTCACCACTTGCTGGTCACATCAAATCTCGCCGCTGTGTACCCAAATCACGTCGGGGTCACCACTTGCTATCTCAGGGCCTGCTGGGATCGGTGCAACGCAATGAACCTACAAGCAAATGCTGCTTGGAGAGGGAGCTTTGCAAGGGAGCAAATCTGCAATTTTTATTAATTTATTTTTGTTACAGATGTTTATCCTTTTTCCCCCCAGACGCCCTCCTCCCCATCCGCCCCCGCCCCCAGCATTGTTGTCTATGTCCATTGGTTATGCATACATGCATATAAATTCTTTGGTTTATCTCATCTCTTCCTTCTGCCCCCCTCCTCTGAGGTTTGTCAGTCTGAACTGTACTCCTTTCTGTCTCTGGGTCTATTTTGTTCATCAGCTTATTTTGTTCATTATATTCCACAAATAAGTGAGATAATGTGGTATTTATCTTTCTCTGATTGGCTTATTTCACTTAGCATAATGCTCTCCAGGTTCCTCCATGTTATCTCAAAGGATAAGAGATATCTCTTTCTTACAGCTGCATAGTACTCCATTGTGCGTATGTACCACAGCTTTTTTATCCACTCATCTATTGCTGGACACTTGGGCTGTTTCCAAATCTTAGTAATTGTAAATAGTGCTGCTATGAACATAGGGGTACATATATTCTTTCTGATTGGTGTTTCAGGCTTCTTAGGATATATTCCTAGAAGTGGGATCACTGGGTCAAATGGCAGATCAATTTTTAATTTTTTGAGGAAATCCCATACTGTTTTCCATAGTGGCTGCACCAGTCTGCATTCCCACCAGCAGTGTACTAGGGTCCCCTTTTCTCCACACCCTCGCCAGCACTTGTTTGATGATTTGCTGATGGCAGCCATTCTAGCAGGTGTGAGGTGATACGTGGGAGACAATATTAATAATTGTCTGATAACTTGAGATAAGTGAGCACTGTGGGTTTCCTCCCCCACAATCTTGCTAGCAACTGGTGTATTTACAATGAAAACAAATCTCACAGTTTGACGTCCACAAAAGCATTTATTAGCCAGCATGTACAAAAGAGATCACGCAAACCTGTTTATGAAGCTCAGAGAAGTCCCAGCTCTTTGTCCTTTCAGGCACTTAAACAAAGACCTTGCTGGAAAGGTGCATTGTGGGCACATGCAGCAATACGTTTACCATTAGTGGGCATTCGCCTCAGAAGTACCTGCTCAATGCTGGAGCACAGGGTTGAATAGGATTCCTAGATAACATAGGATTTCTATGTTATCTCCGGAGGGTATTAGGATCCCGGGTTTGCTGATTCATACACCCCGTTCCTGCAGAAGAGGAGATGCATTTACAATATTCCTAGCCAAGCCACATTAACTTGGAAACCATTTACTTCTCTGATGAAAACCTACTTATGCCCCTTAGGCTACCTAACCCATTCCGGGGCTGACTGAAGTAAAGGCAGGGGAAGCATTACCTTGCAGAGTGTCATCCTGGCTCAGGTCCTGGTCGAGTTTCTCATTTAGGTTTAACTACTGCTGGACTGTGCATTCCTGATTTGGAATGCACTTCAAAAGCTAACAGCCTCTGGATTTTAGATTGAAGTTAACTTTTAAAATGAACAGATAGTTGCTGGCTTAAAATTAGCCAACCCACTTAACCCACAGTGTCCGGATGCATCCTAAAGTATAGACTATATAATACCAATGAACTCTTGGATTCTTTAGCGAGTCAACAAGAGATATTGCCAGTTCCCTTCTAAAAATGGTATGCATAGGCCCTGTGACAGCAGAAGATTCTGGCCAGAAGGCTTGTTTAGCTGCACAAATACGCTCCTGTCATAATTTAAGGTGGTCCCCATTCCTCCCCCCTCCCCATGTCCACCTCTGGTTGTGCTATTCTCTCTTTGTCCTGTCTCTAGTGGAGGGGTCCTGGCTTCTCCCACCACCCTTATTACCTTTTATGCTTTATATAAAAACTACATAATGGTCTTTTCACTTATATGTGATGTCTATTCATTATATAGCATTACTTGATTCTCCAAGTCCCTAGATGTTTAATTTCTTTGTGGAAGCAGATTGATGCTTTGCTGAACATGTCTGTCCTTCCTCCTCCCTATCAAAGGAATTCCAGTGCCCAGAAGAAGTACTTAAACATATAAAGTGCTCCAATGTCTATAGAATGAATGCATTACATTCTAAGTTATGTGTGCATAATGCTAAAATAAAGGGGACAAATTATTACTTATAAAAACCTTTTACATACAACATCTCATTTGATCTTGACAATATCACCCGGAGGCAGACGCTGTTGTCCCCTTTCTGCCTCTGAGGAAAAGAGGAAGTGAAATTAGTTGGTATGCAGTGGGTAAAGCTGCAGCCAGCTTTGGGCCAGCATCAGGCAAATCTTTATCCTACCATTACCAAAAATACTGTGAGATCGATCTGGTTTACTTACTTTTGATTAATATTTGCAACAGTGAAAGTCTAAACTGCAGGAAGTTCATTGCAATTGAGATTTGGATGTCATAGCATGAGCTTCTTACATGGGCACCAAACACTGTATCATTCCCCCATTTGTTCATTTGTCCATTCAACAATAATTTTTTGAGCTCCTAGTTGAACCATACTGTGACAGATCTATATATGGCACGATACACATGTATAACCTTGCCAGGAAGGCAAGTTGGCTTTTGTGGAGAGTTGTAGCTGTCAACAGCTTCCTGAGATCAAATGAACACATTGATCCTTGTGCAGTTGGGATAATTGTCATAAGAAACTCTGTCCAGGCTCCCTCTTTTGATGGTCAAGGATTTCAATTCAGCTTTGGTAGTTGAAAAGCTTTAATCTTATGGCCATTTCAGGTCAGTAGAAGATTGTCTTTGACCTTAGCATCTGTAATTCCTTCTCCAGTTTTTTATCTTTGGTTTTAAAGAATTACAGGAAGACAAGTACAGCCATTTTTGTTTAATTTGAATAATAAGACAATCCTCTGTTGAGACTCAGATTGACATTTGATAAATGAAAAGTCGTTGCACTTTTTTGCTGTCTGAAATAATGCTGTCTATAAGCATAAGGTATAATTCACATTTAATTATATATTGATATCTTGGGCAGATTGAAAATATTTATAAGAGAGATACAAGGTAGAAAAAGAAACCCCACAATGATAAACATGAAAATCATAAAGACCAAGCCATACCAAACATTTCCATGTTGAAATGATAGTTTAAGAGCAAAATATGTAAAGCAATTAAAACTAAGCTACTCAGCATGGTATATCACATACATTTGTCATTAGACTTAATTCCCAAGATAAGTCTCTTGACATGTCGTGTGAGCTACTGTGCCTCAGTATACCCACCTGAACTATGGGTTTCAATTTCATTGTCCCCAAGAGAGTACCACAACGGTAAAATTACTTCTAGTTAGCATGCTCTGGTGAAAAGCAGTATCACACTAATCCCGAAGACAGTGAGTGTGGTGGATTTTTTTTCTGTTCTTGCAAATGTGTTGCTGGTTGTCCAAAGGGACTTTGACATATAACCTCTTATAATGTCCAAAGGCAGTTAGTACTTTTGGATCATGGAATAGTCCCAACCTTTCTCCCTGGGTCCCATGATGCATCTTCGCACTCTCTAATGCCTTTGGACTGAACCTTGATGTGTAAATTTCTCAGTCTGATGCACTACTCAGGGACAGCCTTGTGCTCAGGACAGTTCCCAGCCTCCTTTCTCTACCAGACTTTCACATTTCACTAAACATTTCACAGACACCTGTTCTCTGCTGGGTGACTACATTTTAATGACCAATAGGCAGTAATCTCTGTGAATCTGTCAGGTATCCAATGTTTTACACATCTCAGGTAACATAATTTACTAATCTAATTTAAATGCACACATCTCTAGAGAACCATTACCATGTGGAAATGCCTATCATATTGCCAAGTTAGGTAAGAAGATTTAATTACCGGTAGGAGGGGACTTCCATACTCCCATCAGCCTGAAGACCATCAGGCTGGAAGCAGTGAGGAGAAGGAAGTCAAGTGCTTGAACAAAGAATACTGATTGTGCTGGGTCTATTTTCCTATGAGCTCTGTGGCACAATTATAAAAGTCTTATTGCAAAATATTAGAAAGTATTCCATTTGAGTAGATGGGAGAGATGTTCTGTTGTGGAAGTTAGTAGAGGGTGAGAGCTGGTAGGTGCCTTACTCAGTGCCAAGGCTTGGACTTTATCCTGAAGGTCAGAAAGCTGCTCAGAAAAGAGGGCATTAAAATGCCAGGAAGAACTGAACAATTTCACTGTAGTGCCTACGCAGTATGTACCTGCACATGGACTTGAGAAGAGGGACTCACACTTCCACCTGAGGTCTACACAACTGTGTAACGCTCTTAGTAAGGACAGTTCCAACAGTCCAGTAACAAAAAAAAAAACCTGTCCAATCCCTTTGAAATTTTTGTTGTTTTTATAAACGTCGAGATACCCTATTCATTTCATAGAGGAACAAAACTTTATCGGAATCTCTTCTTCCTGAATACCACTTCTGTTCCCTGTCTGTGTCTCCTCTTGCATTCTTTTGGGCTCTTCTAAGACACACACACAAATATATATTTATATATATATAAATTTATATATATACAAATATAATATTATATAATATGTAATAATATATATACCTATACACTTAAATGTATAATTTTAAATATTAGCTCTGTGGTGAATTATAAAGCAGGTGATGTTGTCAGAGTATCCCTATGTTTAAAAGTAATTCAAGTAGGGGTATGATAACTTGGTCACCTTTATTTACAAGGGAAACTATAATAAATCAAAATCCCTCTTTCCCATTGTTTGTTTTGTCAAGAAATAAAGGTAGGTAGATTAAAGAGCCAATTAGATAAATTTTAACTGGAGCTTTTGAATACAGATATGCACAATATAAAACTCAGATAGGGTAACTGATATTTCTGATTTCCTGGGCAGATATTGGCATCAAAAACCAGGCTTACTATAGAAAGCAAACATTAATAATAAAGCAAGCAATATTCAGGGTCAATCAACTAATCCTCAGTTCTCAATTCTTGATCAACTCATAGGGAAATATCTCAGCACTGATTCAGAAAAGATTGAAAATAGTGTGATTCTAAGGGGGGAAGGAAAGGGAGGCTTGACTTGAACCCCTTTGAAGGGCTATCTGTCATTTCCAGATCTGTCTGCATGAAACCCAGTTACTGCTCCAAGCAGGAAAAATAGACCTTGAGTAGACTGTGGCACTTAACATGCCATCTTGACTTCCCAGTGGAGCAGCCCACTGGACACGGGAAGGAACAGACGTCACTGATGGCCACTAACTGGGCTGCCTCGGGCACATCTTTTACTCCTGCAGTGTCTTTCTTTTCTCATCTATAAAGTGTGAATAAATAATGTTTTCGCTTGTAAGTAGCCCTGGGCAGTTGTTGCTTAGATTTATAAATATATATTTTTAAAGCCTCCTGAAACTTAATTAGGAATGTGTCTTAGTTCTACAATAAATCCTTGTAATTACATCTTAAGGGGGGAGGGTATCCACTTTATTTTTTAAAGGCATTTTTTAAAGTACACTAAAGGTATTAATTATACACCTCATTCCATAAACAAGCAGGAAAAATGATGTGGGACTAAAGATGTAAAGCAGGCCTTCCAAATACGTGCAGGATGCTCTGAGCGACTCTATGGAACAAGGGAGAAAATCCTCACCTGGACAAGTTATTGTAAGAGCTGAGAAACACATGTCACAGGAAGAAATACATATTAAGAATACAATAAATTGTGGTCATCCATTTATCCATTTATTCACTTATCCATTTGTCTGTTGGGACACCCAGCTCCAACCGATATTCTGGGATTAATCTTATTGCTTTATCTAACTTTAATTTCTTCCGCATTTTCTATACTGTACTTGCTTTATCAGCCCTTTTATTTTATTTTTAAAAAATTATTTTCCTTTATTGATTTTAGAGAGAGAAGAAGGGAGAGGGAGAGAGAGATAGAAATATCAATGAGAGAGAACATCGATTGGCTGCCTCCTGCATGCCCCCCACTGGGGATCTGGCCCACAAGCTGGGCCATGTGCCCTGACCGGAATCGAACCAGCGACCTCTTGGTGCATGGGTCGATGCTCAACCACTGAGCCACACCGGCCGGACTTATCAGCCTTTTTAAATGTAGAAAGCCATTTGCCTGGAACTTAAAGTTTCTGTTAATATTTTTTTTCTAAACATATTATTACATAACACAAAATTAAAGCTGTGCAATGTTACCAAAAAGAATAATTCAAAAAAGTCTGGCGTTTGTGGGGAAACCTGTGCATGTTCAGTAGCGATAAGCAAAAGCTGGCCACGCATTCTGTTGCCTTGAAGGATACAACACAAGAAGGGAAATGACCAGGAAAAGATCAAATTGAATAGGAAGAAATGAAGGGGATTTACCTGACTTCACTGTTCCTTTAAGTCTGGTGAGGAATCAGTGAAGTTGCATCAATTTTGATATTTGAAAATTGGAGATCAGTTTGAGCTTTCAGCTATCTTCTATGTTTCATTTTTATTATTTGTCAATATTCTCCCAGGTTGGCACTGAGGATTTGATATGGAATATTTAGTATAGCCCCGTCATTTACACTTACTGTTTCAGAGCCAGAAAGAAAGTGCCGTAATTTTAAATTCTAAATCTTATGTAGTTGGTCACCTTTTTTGGGGAAAAGAAACCCACCTCTGTCTACAGAAGGATTTTCTTTTGTGTTACAGCACAGCTTTATGCTTCTTTCACCTTTTCCAGACACTGAAGTGGGAAGAGAGAACGGTGTGAGGCATGCAATTTTAGTATCTATTATCTCGGAAGACAAAACACATGAAGACTTTTCACATCCTTCTGTTTTTCTCCACATCACTGGGCTGAGAGAATAAAAGCACCTGCTTGCATCAGACACAAAAGGGGCTGCTCTCAAGTCCACGAGATATGCATAAAAAGGGACAAGAAGGAAGAAACAAAATACACGATGCTTCCCACCTTGTTCACCTGCTGATTTGCATTCCAGTTTAATGATTGGAAATACAGGAAGGATTTGATTTCATTGTTGCCTCAGAAACGTCTAATCCTGGAAGGGCAGTTCCAAAATAGGAAAAGAAGGCTAATTGCCTGGAGGTTACTATGTCGATTAGATATAATTCTCAGATATTAATGGCCCCAAATAAAGATGGGGTGACCAGGGTTTGTTTTGCTAACATGATGAACCCCGTGTTTCTTCCTGTCTCTCATTAGTCTTCCTAAGTGTAGAGGCAGGGATAGTTCTCTTGTCCACCAAGGCCATTCCCTTGTTAGGTACATAAAATGTGTTCAGTGGCCATTGGTGGATTGTTTGAAAGAATGAGTAATGATGCCACATTAGCTGATGTAGACACACACATTGAAACAATATCTACCCACGAAAGGACAACAAAAGGCAAAGCAGCAGAGCCCCATCAGAACTAGGACTTTTAAAACTGAGAAGGGACTTGAAGGTAACATTGCCTACAGTTTAAAAGCGTAACAATTCTATGATAGCATCCATGTGGCAAAGTCAGAGGAGTCCATCAGATCAGTACTGTCTCAAATGGTCAAGGCGGATGGAAACTAAACACTATGCTCTGTGATCTCGCATTCTTCTTTTCTACCCAGCGCTGGAGAATGCTGCCCTGAATTTGTCAATGAAAGCTGGAAGGTATGGGGGAATGAACTGGCATTGCTTTCCTTGGTTATCATGTTTAAAACTCTGAAGAGACTGCAGTAGGAAATGACCCACTAATAAAGCTGTACCATTTACCATTAATTATGAGAATATTTTAAAGGTGCTGCCAGCTGGCTAATGGCTAACCCGCTTCTTCAATGTGAGGAGAGAGATCCTGGGAATTCACATTAGGTGTAAGCAAGTTTTTTCTTTGAGCAGGAAAAAAAAAGGTGACTTCCCAGGCAGCTCACTTGGTACAGTCTTAATAAATTATGTCTTTCTAACCTGTTGAATTTCCTTGAAAGAATTAACTGAAGATTTGCAGCTGGGAAAGCCAGTAGTTGGGATTTTGTTATGATCTTCCCACAAGGCTCAGAGTCAAGGGTCCTTTAAAGGTCAGATGCCAGGATAGTTCCAAAAATCAGTTGAATAAGCAAATATATAAATAGCATGGCGATCAGTTTGAACAGTGAGATGATTTTTAGAGATCTAGAAACGGTTTAAAAACATATTTATTAATAATTCAGAAGCAATGCAAATAAATGGCACATATTTGCCAACAAGAAGTTTGGAAGATTATGAGAAACTCTTGAAGGACTCAATTAAGCTCAGTAATGGGGTAAACACCACAACAGATGATGCTCAGGAGAGAGAACGATGGAGGTAATACATAATGAACAGTTTGGAGTCGTGCATTTGATGAGTTCTGAATTAGCCCTGTCTCTCAGGAAGAGAGATTCCCAGCTAGTATCATAATAAACAGGGCCAGAAGGACATGGGCAAAAGTCCTGGGTCAATGAGTTAATCACCACATTTGCAAACAGTGGATGGAATTTATCAACCCAGAGAGCATTCTTATAAAGCTGTTTTTGAACTGGCTTGTAGGAAAGATGACATTATAATGAGTTTTCTCTGGGACTTCAGGAACTAAAACCTCCTAGTTAAGGTCTAATGTGATTCCAGTTTGTTATCATTACCAGTTGAGATTTTTACTGTATGCGGCTAGGGAGAGCGCACAGCGTGAGGAACCGTGGTGTCTCCGTAAGAGGGAATTAGAAAGAAGCTGGTGTAGGCTTTGGACTCTGGGTGATAACTGAGCAGGGTCTTAGGAAACAGGGCTTTGTTCTGAAATGGATGCTGTCAGGAATCAGGGACAATTCGATGATTCTTTGCAGGAGAATGTCTTTGAAAATTTCCTTGCTGTGTAGTATGTCAAGTAGTTCATTTTCTTCTCTTATATAAAGAATGCTGCCCTGAACCTTTATTTTATGTCACCTAGTACAACTATAAGTGGTTTTATCCAGTTTTATTGAGATATAATTGGCATTTAACATTATATTAGTTTCAGATATACAACATAATGATTTTTAAAAAAATGTTTTTTTTTATTTTTAGAGAGAGAGGAAGGGAGAGAGAGAGAGAGAGAGAAACATTGATGAGAGAGAACATCAATTGGCCACCTCCTGCATGCCCCCCACTGGGGGTTTGACCCACAACCTGGGCAGGTGCCCTGACCAGTAATCAAACCAGTGACCTCTTGGTGCATGGGTCGATGCTCAACCACTGAGCCACACCAGCCGGGCACAACATAATGATTTGATACATGTATACATTGTGAAATGATCAGCACCATAAATTTAGTTATCTCCATCAACTCACGTGGTTACAAATATTTTTTCTTGCAATGAGAACTTTTGAGGTCTACTCACTTAGCAACTTGCAAATATACAGTACAGTATTGTTAGCTGTAAACTCTACGCTATACATTAACAAGGACTTACTTATCCTATAACTGAAAGTTTGTACCTTTTGACCACAGGTTTTTAAACTTTATATGAATGATACCCCATTCTAGCACCTTTCTGCATTACACCTTTTAGGCTGAACACTATGTTTTGCTCGGCACTGCATTTCATGTTTATCTCCCCCGACTTACGCAGTGTCAGGCATTCATTCTGCCCACCCACCCGCAGACGTGTCGCTCTCTGTCCATGGTCATTTGATGAGCATCTTGGTGATGTTTTCAACAGTGTCATGATGGATACTCTTTTATGTCTCCTTGGGCAGGTGTGCACATGTCTCTAGGGTATACACCTGGAGCTGTGTCCATTTTAAACTTTGTTGAATGTGGTTAAGAGCTTTCCACAGTGGCGTCGCTAAGGGCCCGCTTCCCGCCACGGGATAAGAGGGCCTCTGTGGCCCATCCTCCCCGACACTGGATGTCGTCAGACGTTTAAATTCTTGCCAATCTGTTAGGTATAAAATAAAATCTCGTGGTTTCAATTTGTATTTTTCTGAAGGTTTTTTTTTTTTTTTTTCCCCAGAGAAAATAACTTTTTCTTCCCTTTTTCTATTTTGTTGGTTAGTTTATTTCGTTCATTAGCTTCCACATATAAGTCAAACCTATAGTATTTGTCTCTCTCTGACTGGCTTATTTCATTCAGCATAATACTCTGCAGGTCCATCCATGCTGTTGCAAAAGGTAACATTTCCTTCTTTTCTACGGCAGAGTAGTAAATACCATTGAGTACGTGTACCACAGCTTTTTTATACTCTCATCTACTGATGGGCTCTTGGGCTGTTTCCAGATCTTGGCTATTGTAAATAATACTGCTGTGAAAATAGGGCTACATATATTCATTTGAATTAGTTTCAAGATTCTTAGGATCTATTCCCAGAAGTGGAATCACTGGGTCATAAGGCAGTTCCATTTTTAATTTTTTGAGGAAACTCCATGCTGTTTTCCACAGTGGCTGCACCAGTCTGCATTCCCACCAACAGTGCACAAGGGTTCCCTTTTCTCCACATCCTCACCAACACTTGCTTGCTCATTCGTTGATGACAGCCATTCTGACAGGTGTGAAGTGATATCTAATTGTGGCTTTAATTTGCATCTCTCTGGTGATTAGTGATGTTGAGCATCCTTTCATATGTCTATTGGCCATCTGTATGCCCTCTTTGGAGAAGTGTCTATTCAAGTTCTTTGCCATTTTTTAATTGGATTTTTTTTTTTTTTTGGTGTTGAGTTTTATAAGTCCTTTATAAATTTTGGATATTAACCCCTGAACATTTTTTCTTAGAAAAAAATAAAAAATACTAATTGTATGTTAGCAATTTTGACTGTACAACTTAGGAAAATGCCACTGGGGAATTTCTCTCTGCTTTTTTTCTCTCTCTTTTTTTTTTCTAAGGAAATAGTAGCTTTGACGAAAAGTGGTTACACATTGAGGGAGGGAGAAGGCCAGTAAGATGTTGTGGGTTACAAACGAAGTCACAGTTCACTTAAATTGTCTCTCTCTGATTGGCAGAGGTCTTGGTAAGAGAATCTTTGGTTTAAGAGAAAGTCACGTCTGACAAGACGATGAGGCTGCTACCTGTCGGCGGCACCGCCTGAGAGAAAAGGTTGCGACATACATTTCCCACTGGCAGGCTGTCGCATATATCATTTGTAAACAGACGGAGTATGAATGCCGAACACCTACGTACTGCACAAGCTGCTGAGGAGTGATAGGATCCGGACCCAGACCCTTTTCTTCCCAAGTGAATAGACCATCTGTTAAATTAGCAAACTTACTGAGCTTCTGCCTTTAAGGGGCTTATTTTATTTTTTCTTTCTTTCCATGCAATGATCCTAAAAATGTATTTTACTGGCTTTTATTTTTACACTATAACACACAACATCCTCGGTGATAATAACTGAGTCAGTTTTCTGAATGAAAAAAATAGTCGTTAGTAACATACCTCTGTAGGCGTAATTGTTGAAATTCTTTTCTTCGTAGCATTACTCTTAGTGGGTTATTAAGATCATGTTTTAATTTCTAACCATAATTTTGATCTTGTATTGAGTACTTTATACTTCACCATAGCAAGTTTCCTTTTAGGGGAGATTCTGCTTCCTGACATCGTTGTGATGGATGGGTAGTCCAGATTTATTCTTCCTCATAAGTGGGGAAATGGCTCAAGGTAGTCTGTGGCTGCATAAGAAATCATTAGCAATGCTGAGATTAGGAGGATTTTCTGTAAAAAGATTTTTTATTGATTTTCAGAGATAGAGGAAGGGAAAGGGGGAGAGAGAGAAACATCGATATGAGAGCAAAACATCGACTGGCTGCCTCCTGCACGCCCCCATCAGGGATGCAGCCCGAAACTCAGGCACGTGCCCTGACCGGGAATCGAACTGGCAACTTTTGGTGCATAGGATGCGACGCCCAACCAACTGAGCCACACCTGCCAGGGCTAGAAGGATGCTGTTTAACTCTTGTTCTTGTCCAGGACTTCACTCACTGGAGTAATTTCTAAAATTTCTGCCAGTATGTAGCTCTTGGCAACTACTCATAACTCAGCCTAGTCACCCGAAAGGCAACGATTTGAGAAGTTGCAGGGAGCATCTTTCTGACTAAGCGACTTTACACTGTTTTCATGGTCGTGCTCAGTATCCTGCACACCGTACCACGATGATGGCACCTCAACTTGGCAGTGACCCTTCACTAAGGTGGTAAAGGGAGAACAGCCCCTCAGTTTCCCCCCAGTCTTTGCCTCCTGGTGGTGCACTCCTTCAGCATGGGTCACCCACTCCCCATTAAGGATGGGTCACTGGGATGCTGAGTCACTTCCATTGGTGCTCCTGTTGTGGCTTTGAGTCTTCACGTACTAAAACGTGCAAACTGCCACCTCATTAACGTGGCTTAGCCACGGTAATCCAGCAAGCAGCTCAGTTGGGGCAAACACAGTAGGACCACTGACGTGCAGTTCTTGTTGCCTAGAGGTGTGATTTCTCTGTCTGGAAAAAGCTCTACCTCTCTTAGTAGATTTACTTATTTTTGTTTTATTTCATGGACACTGTGAACTGGGTCAATGATCATTGCTCTAGTTCCTTAGGACATTCGGATTCAAGTTTACAGCCAATGTCTAACAACACCCAGACCCTCGGCACCTCTTATTGCGCTGGCTTTATGTTTTCCTGCCCTTGTTTGCTCTCATTCTGATTTCCTCATTACCTAATTCTTTCCCATTATAGCATGTGTACTTTTATAAGCCTCCTCAAATCCTTCTGGAATGAAATTCCCTCTCCAAGCAGGGCCTTAGACAGCGTTTGCTGAAGGACGCACACAAAGAGGGATGCCTAGCTATGTGCAAAGGTGCTTGCTGAATGACTATAGCTCGGCAAGTTAGTGAGGTGGGGTTTATAAGTCATTTCAGACTCAAAGTCAAGATATTCCCTTAAACAAAAAGTTTCCTCTCGGGGAAAAAAATAAATAAATGTTCATTTCCAGGTCCCTTTTCTGTGGGAGTATGTGAGGTCGTGTGTTAAGGCGCTGTTTCCCAAAGCATGCCCCATGGAATACTGGTTTCCAGGATATTGTCCAGTGCTACCTTAAAAAACAGGAAGGAAAAGAAAAAGAAAGGAAACAATATTCTGTGCTCACATATGTGGAAATGTGAATTGCCAAAGTTATTCAGGATTTTTACTGACAAATTTCTCAGAGTCTTTAATATGCAGATATGTTCCGACTTCCCCAGAACAGGAGACAGAGTTTAGTCTCCTAGACGCCTTTGACCCCAGAGTCTGGTTTATGCAAATTCCGATCCTCCCCTGCTTCTCACTCCCCCATCTCCAGCATCACGTTGGAGACCATGGTGGTGGGAGAGGATTAACCCTTCATTTCCTATCGCCCTAATGCAGGCATGACAAGCTAACTACTGATGGCTGGGTGGTATGCAGTGTGGTTCAGTTAGAGGGCAGCATGCCCCTCCCAAACCAGACAGAGAGTGGAGACGCTGGGGGAAGCACCATGCCCCCAGAAGAACCCCGATTCTTTGCTACATGTTAACTGGTGCTGGATCTGGGGCAGGGGGCAATGTCTCAGGGGAGGGGCTATAACTCGGGCTCAGCACCATGGCTCTCAACCCCTCACCACCAGCCCAGCCAGCCCAGCCGTCCAGCATGTACCCAGCTCCAAGTGAGCCCTGCTCAGAGGTTACGTAAGGAGAATGAGGAGGCTAAGTTTTACACGAAGAACGTCCTACAATGAAGTAACAATCTAAGGTTTCTTTCTTTCTTTACTTTATTATTATTATTTTTTAACGTTTATATTAATCTTTTTTTTTAAATCCTCCGTTGAGGATATTTTTACATTTATTTTCAGATAGCGTGGAGGGAGGGGTAGAGAGATTGAGAGAGAGAGAGAGAGAGAGAGGGAAACACTGATGTGAGAGAGACACATCGATGGCTTGCCTCCCGCACGACCCCGATCAGGGCCAGGGACCACAGCCGAGGCACGTGTCCTTGACCGGAATCGAACCGAGACTCTGGTCTGCGGGCTGACACTCTCACCGCTGAGCCAAACCGGCCAGGGCTAAGGTTTCTTTCTTTAAACTTTAATATAAATTTAGAAGGAAATAAAACTGTTACCAAGATTGTGTTTGCAAATGGCCATGGCAGGGAGATATTTTAAATGCAATTGTGAGTTTTTGTTACTGAAAGACAAGTTTCAGACAAGCAAAAGGTTAGCTACCGTTAGGCCCATCTAACAATGCAGACCCGAGATGAGCCGCAGGACCCAGCTTTCCTTGCCACGTGGGGATATTTTGAATTGAATTGTATTAATGAGATTCTAGTATTTAAACCTCTCCGGATTCTGTCCGTGGTGAGTTTATTAGGCATGTATGTGTTACTGTTGTGTCTCCAAAGCTTGAATCAAACCGTGTTGCTTGCATTGTAAATAGATCAGGCCATGGCCTTTGGAATCCATCACCCAGCGGGGTCTCTTTAATATTCAGAAAGAAGGGAGGCACATTCTATTCTGGAAACTCAGTGAGTGGGTTATGGTGTCCTTTGGGCTGACCATCAATTCACATAGGCACTGTAAGATCAAAGAGATAACATCCAAAGTGACAGCAAGGTCCCGAGTCCAAACTACGTCATCTTCTTATCTTAAAGAAGAGAAGAAGAATAGTAATAAGCCAAAGATATAAGGAAGGCAGAACTGTTCCTTCGCACCTGCAATGTCATAGCCAAAGTCCCCAAATTATCTCCACAGACAGGGACACTTTTTGCACCTTTCAAAACCTGTTGACTGTGGTACTTAAAATAAACTCTGAGGGATGTGGGGAATGTAGGAAAGATCCCAGCAGGCAGGACATCATCTCAAATGACCCAGGGTTTGTTCTTGCTCTCTGTGGTTCCATTCACTAAACATGTACAGATGCCAACCTCTGGAGTATAGGATCTGCTTGTGTAATGCTTTAAGGGTTAGGCATCTCGCTTCAGCCCTTGCTGCCAGAAACAGTCCATCTTTTTGCCAATGGATTTGAACTTGGAAAAGCACCTGCACTATGAAGCAAGACTTGCCTGGGGGGAACTAGGAAGAATGTGTCATGGCACCACACCCACTAAGCAAGCAGTAATTGAAGCACTACACCGGTTGATACAGGTACATATTATGAATTACTAGGGAGAGAAGCACATCATGCAATACTCCTCTCCATTCATTGGCTCAAGGCACAGAGACGGGACACCAGGTAGAGCAGCAAAGCCCCAGCCACTGCGTGGAAAATAAAACAAGTGTTGCAACCACAGTCTGATGAGCAATGGTAACTCATGATTCTCTGGGGCCTTTCCCCTTCCATGCTCATAGTGCCTTGCACAAGCTTTATCTAATTCATCTTCCGTGTGCCCGGTAAGACGGCAAGGCCCATTATCCTCAATTTGCCAGATGTGGAAACAGAGACAGAGAGAGGTTAATTTACCTCTGGTGATTCAGTGAATCAACAGCAAAACCAGAAGTGGTACCTGTTTTTCAAATTCTCAGTCTGTTCACACCAAAATATACTGAAACTCAGTTGAACAAAATGTTGTTTTTATTAATGTCATGTATCCTGGAGTTGTAGCTCTATCTCTGGCATTTTATTTTTCATGTAACCTTGAGCAAATCGCTTGTTCTCTCTGAGGTTATCTGCAAAATGGGTGTAATACTTGCCTTGCCTGTCCTTAGGACTGTCATGGGCTTATGTGAAATGATGGTTGTTTTAAAAACATGAAGTTTTGCCCTGGCCGGTTTGGCTCAGTGGTTGGAGCTTCAGCCCGTAGACCAGAGGAGTCCCGGGTTCGGTTCCACTAAGGGCACGTACCCCAGTTGCAGTTTGTCCCCGGCCCCGATTGGGGTCATGTGGGTGGCAGCCAATCAATGTGTCTCTCTGACATTGATGTTTCTCTCTCTCTCTCTTCCTCCCTCTCTCCTTCCCACTCCATCTGAAGATGAATGCAAAAATGTCCTTGGGTGAGGATAAAAAATAAAATAAAATGAAAATAAAAACATGAAGTTTTTTAAAAAACAATGTTTTGCTATTTATTTTCAAATATGTGTGTTTTTATACATATTTCTGACAATTGAGGAAAACAAATGACTACTACCTACATTTTATTTAATGAAAGTGTGATGAGCTTTGAAACCAGGCTCCCTCTCTCCCCTTCTCTCTTGCACACACACACACACACACACACACACACACTCTAATAACCCAGTTATATTTTTTTAGTGTTTAAATGAAAAAAATTTTAAATAGAAGAATGAGCCTTACTCAGCACCTTACTCAGTGCCAGACACACAGTATCTGTTCAGTAAATATTTATTGAAGCGATAATGGATGGATTCACATTGTGGATTAGTCGGTGGTTGAAATTACAGATGTCAATGTGTAATCACCAGATTTTTGAGGAAACTAAGATACAGAGCTTATAACAATAAATGCTACTAGTTTTATGGGTCAGTATCAACCTATCCATTTCTTTAAGGCAAACGAATATAATGCATTGTATTTACTATATCCATTGTTATCTTCTGATCTTACTATAATATTGGGGCAAAATTTGAAACTTTTTCCTACAAATAATAAAGATGTAGATTATGTTAAAGTCCCAAGTCATGAAGTATTCCTGTGACCCTCAGGGTTTTAGTCCTTCATTGATTCATTTATTAATATAATTAAGAATTGCTTGCAATGAGTCAAGCATTGTGCTAAGAACCATGTAAAGATTTTTTCCTTTCAAATAGCTTTTTCTTTATCCAGACTCTCAAAAAGTGCAATTTTATTTAAAGTGATATCAATATTTAACCCTAGCCTAAGGTCTCTCTGGGCCACAAAGGTTAAACAAAAAAGCCCTATTCAGAGGGACTAGAATCAGAAGTGTGTTTGATTTTACCTGGTGATGGGCAGGGACACAGGACACCTCCCCTCAGAGAACAAACTGACCCCACAGATGGAGAGTACATTTAAAGGAGAACAGGACAGTCCTATGGGTTCCTGATAGAATATCATGAAACAACCTGAAAGGCTAGCTTCGTGCCATTTACAATTTTATTTATGCCTTTAAAAAATGTAATCGAGAACAAAATATGCTCAAAAACCACAAGAAGGGTAAAAAGACTTACTTTAATAAAATGCTACAAATATACTTCTGAGATTAATTTCTTTTTCCATATTCTCTTTATTTATATCTGGTTATTTAATTATTCGTAGACAGTGTTTCTGGACATGCTTGTCTCATTTTATGCTATTGTTATGGTGACAAATTTTGTGTGTGGTGTTTCACAAGAAGTCGTATCACTTGCCTGATCAGAAAGCCTGCTACTTTTTCTGCCAAGGTGACTCTGTATCCAAAAAGTGAATAAAAATATAATCCCCAAATGAATAACTTCATATTTTAAAAAGCCAGATATTTCCTCTCAAGATTTATCATTTATGTCTTCACTGGGATAAAGACCAAATTCTTTTCACCTAGAAACACAAAAATATCACCTAGGTTGTGTTCTGACTTGCTTTGAAACACAGCGGAAGTTCCCCAATTCTACCATTACCCCAGTGTCCGCACATCCCCCGGGCAGCCTGCAGAATGCTTCCTGGGCCTACTGTCAGATGAAAGTGGCTTCATTACTGAAAAGACTGTGACATTTCTTTCTTTAATAACAACACGTAGAGACTAGCACTTCTGTAGGTAGTGCCCATGAGCAATGTGCTCCTGAATGTATTATGTAAGGGGTAAAAATGCTTCTGTGGTGGTGAAAAGGGGAAGGAGTAAAGGAGAACGTTGGAAGAATGTGTATTCTTGACTGTCAATGAGTAAGAGATAGAGGGGTAAGTGAAAGAGAGGAGGAGCCGGAGGAAGAGAGAAGAGGAATGGGAAGCAGTAAATAAAGGAGGTGGTGAGCAGAAAGGAAAAGAAGAAAAGAGAGAAATAGAGGGTCAAGAACATTAAGTAGATGAGATGAGATGAGATGAGATGAGATGAGATGAGATGAGATGAGGAAAAGAAATAAAAACCAGAAGTGAGCAAGCAGAAGAGGAAGAGGGATGAGTATAAGAAAGATCATCCATCCAGGAGTCAACAAACTACTGCCAGTGGGCCAAATCCAGCCTACTCCCTATTTTGTAAATAAAGTTTTATTGGAAGACAACCAGGCCCATTGATGTACATGTGGTCTATGGCTGCTTTCATGCTACGGTGCCAGAGTTGAGTAATTGTGATGGAGACAGTTGATTGTGTGTGGCCCCAAAACTTAAAATATTTAGTTTCTGGCTCTTAAGAAAAAGTTTGTGGTCTAATCCAGGTGTTCTCAAACTTTGGCATGCAACAGAATTGCGTGGAGGGCTTGTTAAAATAAAGATTGCTGAACCCCATCCCCAGAGATTATGATTAAGCATATCTGGGGTGGGATCTCCAATGTTCATGACTAATAAGTTCCCAGGCAATGCTGGTGCTGTTGGTCCTGGGACCCCACTTGGAGAACCACTGCTCTAATCTTTACATGGTATCACACTAAGATTGTTCTGAATAAGGGCTTTTGTGCAGAAAGGGAAAGGAATATCAAACTTGTTCCCTCTATTAGGTAAATATAGATATATTGTTTCATATCACAATTGTTTATCAAGTATCTGTTTTTTTAAATCTTTAGAACTGAATCTGTTTGTAAGGCTGGTTTCCTTCTTTATGAAAAAATAAATTTGATTTAGTTAAAACCTTAGGTAATTGAAGGTTTGTCCTAAAATTGTTTTATACTCTGGTTTGATTCAACTTGCTGGAATAACATTGGATTCTATCAGTGTCACTACTGGTCTGTGTCAATAATGTCAACGGTATCCATTTTATGGGGAGAACCTCTCCCCATCCATGGGTGGCTCCTTAGACAACCTCACAGCCTCTGCCTGGAGTCCCTAAGAAACTAAGTCATAAGGGGCTTGGAATTTTGCTTCCCACCTACTCCACCTCTCCTCGATTATGCTGGAGGCTTCTGACTCTTAATTTCCCATGAAATTGCAAATGCTTCAATAGCTTTTCTCCTAGAGATGGGCATGAATGTTGTCCTAGGTGGGAGACCTTTGGCAGTGCAATACCAGGGACTTGATTCTGCCTAAACATTCCATCCCAAGACCCTGAAATGTTTTCCCCCTTCAAGCAGAGCCATGGTTTGCACAGTTGTGATCTTTCTCTGTTTGAATCCTTAAATCTGTGCTCTGGCTTTGAATTTGGGCAACCAATTATTAGCCTTAATTTTGCATGATTCGTGCTTGATGCATGCTGCATGGGAGTTCTGTGAGGGATAGAGAAATGTTTCCCTTTTCCCAGCATCCTCGCACTGAGAATATAAAGACAAACATAATTTTGGAACTTGAAGGTGCCAGAGACACCTTGAGAATAGAAGGAGTTCAACTTAGAATTAGCAGCTCTTTAAAATGTGTGATGGTTTCATCCCACCATTGTTCTGAGTGGTTACTTCCTTACACACATAACTGAGAAGTACAAAAGATCAAAACATCTTTTTTAAAAAAAAAAATACAAGAAAGCTACAACACAGTTTAATTTTAGTTAATTCTGACTTGTTAGTTGCAGAGGATTTATAGATTTTTGTGAAAAGTGATGTGCATGAAGAAGTATATTATAGATGTCAAAGATGGATGAATAATGTAAATGTATGTTACATGCCTAGCATAGCATATGGAATACAGTAGATGCTTAATAAATCAGTGCTAATGTTGGTGCAACAGGTCTCTTTTTCTTAATGAGTGTATGGTTCCTGGTTAAGAAATGACGGTATAATAAATAACGCAGGCAGTCCATGCTCTGCATGGCACTGTGTTAGCTGAAATGCGTACACACCGAAACCAGTCCCTCATTTGCATCAATCCATTGTGACTGGCTAAATATCAGTTAACCATAGAACTGCGCAAAGTGTATGCCGTCTATACTTTGAACACCATGGGGACTTGTTTTCTAAAAAAATCCTGTGATGAATTTTTCTGTTGAGTAGGCATATATATAGTTAATCACATCCAAGACTATTGTGGGTTTAAATTCTTTCAAATTCCTCTCTAATAATTTGCAAATTTTAATCAATCCCAGAAAAAGTAAAATTGGATGTGATGTGCCACCTTTCCCAGGTCTTCTTTCCATGACTTCTTTTTCCTTCTTGTCCGCTCTTCCTGTTACAATATGGCTTCTCTTGAGCTTCCATTGTTTTCTTTATATTATATATACATTTTTTTTAATTGATTTTTTTTAGACAGAAAGGAAGGGGTAGAGAGAGAGAAACATCAATGTGAGAGAGACACACCAATCGCCCGCTTCTCACACGTCCACTAGGGATCAAGCCCACAACCCGAACAGCATGCACCCTGACCAGGAATCGAACCAGGATCTCTCAGTCCATGGGCCGATGCTCCATCCACTGAGCCACACCGGCTGGGCTGAGCTTCCATTGTTCTCAGTAGTGCCTGGCTCAGTCATACCATCCCCTTGATAAGAGGCATAGAACAGAGGGGTCATTGCTTTTGTTGCCCTTCCCCCTGCCTCCCATTCAGACAACCCACTGCACATGTTTGACATGGAATAGAATTAAGCCCATTTGCAGACCCACACCCTGAGTAAGCGGCCACAGTTGTAATCCGTGTAACAAGGTGGAATACCATTAAGAATGAAATTCCAGCCCAGCTGGTGTGGCTCACTGGTTGAGCATTGACCCATGCACCAAGAGGTCGCCAATTTGATTCCCAGTTAGGGCACATGCCCAGATTGTAGGCCAAATCCCCAGTGGGGGGCATGCAGGAGGTGGCCAGTCGATGTTCTCTCTCATCGTTATTTCTATCTCTCTCTCCCTCCCCCTCTCTGTAAAATCAATAAAGAAAAAATATTTTCTTTAAAAAAGAATGAAATTCCACTGCAAAATTGTAATGTCATGCTGTATGCAATTCAGTGGGGCAGAATTTGTTATAGAGGGATGATGTGAAACACTAACAGGCAATTTGACTGCTACTGTCTACCTTATCCAAGGGATTGCACTACAACACAAATATTACAGGTTCACTGCAATTTTCACTTGGGTTTGATATTAGGAGAGATGCTGGTCTTTCTGGTGTCAGAAAGAGAAGCTGCTTAGAAGGTAGTATTGAATAGTTGGGTGGATTTATCTTTCTAATTTCTTCTGAATTTTCAAAACTTCAATTCATACTGGTATGATTTTGTGTATTAACTGCTATAACAAATCAGTACAAATTTAGTGTCTTAAAAACAACACCAACTTATTATTCTATAGTTGTGGAGGTCAGAAGTCCAAAATTTAGACTTAGTACTTAAAAATTATGATGTTGTCACATCAATGTTTCTTTCTCTCTCTCTCTCTCTTCCTCCCTCACTCCCTCCCGCTCTATCTAAAGATAAATACAAAAATGTCCTCTGGTGAAGATTAAAAAAAAATTATGATGTTGGCAGAGCTACTTTCGCTCTGGAGGCTCCAAGAAAATCTTGCTTTTTCCAGTTTCTTGAGGTCACCCACTTTCCCAGGCATTTGTCTCTTTTCTCCACCTTCAAAGTCAACAGTATAGCACCTTCCTATCTCTCTCCCTTTCTCTCTCTCTTTCTCTCTCTCTCTCTCTCTCTCTCTTCTCTTTACTTTTCTTCTGGAAAAATTTCCTATTGCCCCTTCCCTTTTATTTCCATTTTCTTTCATTGTGTCTTTAAGTATTAAGTTACATTAATCAAAATCTATTTATTATTCTCTCTGCTAATATATTAATGCCTACTTAGCCATGTTGCTGAGTTGTTTTTGTTTTTACTTTTTCTTCCTTCTTTTTATCGTACAAACAGACATTTTTGTAATGGAGAAACACTCTTTTTTAAAATATGTTTTTATTGATTTTTTTTTAGAGAGAGAGGAAGGAAGAGAGAGAGACATAGATGTGAGAGAGCAATATTGCCTCCTGCACGCCCCCTACTGGGGATGGAGCCTGCAACCGGGCGTGTGCCCTGACCAGGAAATGAACCAGGACCTCTCAGTCCGTGGGTCGATGCTCCATCCACTGAGCCACAACGCAGGCAAAAACACACTCTTTTTAACAGATTCATGAGGAAGTTAAGGTTTTCTTTTTAGTCTTCAGTTTGGAATGACACTTACGCCTTCTAAATCTGCCTTTTTAGAAAGTTCAGTGTCCCCGTGTTTCCCTATAGGGAGGAATCTTAACTTTCAGTATCAAAAGTAATTGTGGAAAGGTCTGTGCTTCACAGCTTGCCTATGCCTTGGCTCATGTGTATGTCATCTTTGTAGTTTATACAGCAACTTTAAAGTAAGGGTTACCAAACCCTTTACGGTTAGAGTTCTTGTTTCCTGTGACATTAGTATTGAGGAAAATCTGCAGTCATTCACAACATTATTATTGTTTTTTTTTAAGTAGAAAAAATGTTGTGTGTGTAGGATAATTAATTTAGCTGTTATAGTACACTTTGAGGAGACCAAAAATATTTTCTGGTAGCTGGAAGATTGGCTGCACTTATAATAACTTTAATTATAAAAGAAGATATGTGCATTGTGGGGGGAAATAGTTACTATATAGTCAAATAAAACTAAAATTCATGTGAAATATACCACCCAGAGGAAAAAATCCCTATAGATTTTTATATGTGCATACATTAATATTTTTTTTTTTAAAGATTAGGACTATTCTGGTCATACTGTTTTCTGATTTGCTCTTTTTAATGAACAATATATTAACAACATTTTCTATGTTATTTGACATTTTTATTGGCTGCATTGTATTTTATTATATGGATACACTGTAATTTGTTTTTAAAACACTGTAGAAAACATTCTTGCAGCCATTGCCTTAGAATGAATCCCAGGAAGAGAATTTCAAGGCATTTTTAACTCTTTGATCCATAGGGGGTCCAAACAGTCATAATCCAGAAGGTAATTTCACAAAACACTATAACTACATCTCTTTCCCTGCCGAGGCAAACATCATAGTGATGTAATTATTGTTTATTTGGTTTTAATTTCAGGTTACCTTGCACCTCGAAACCTCCCTAGCACTGGCTTCTTCCCGTTTCTGCAAACCCTACTGTGCGACACAGATTCTAAATGCAAAGACACACCCTACGGCCCACAGGATCTGCTTCGCAGGAAGGGGATTGATGACGCACTGTTTAAAGACAGGTAGGGGCACTTCCCAAGGGTGTTCAGTTGTGTGGAGTGGTCAGATCTTATTTCTTATGACATATCCAGGAAGCCATCCTAGGTTAGATTATATGACTTTGTTTTATATATCTACAACTGTGATGCTCTAAATGTGAATGGACAAGGAGGATACAAACTAGATTTACCATGTGTATGTGGGATTAAGCGTAATCTACGTTGGATGAATTACCCAAACTCAGCTTTTTAAACTGGGTGGCCAAGGCAGTTCTCCTTTACTTCCCTCAAAGATTATCTATGCCACCTCAAATTGTCAGGGACAGCATTGCCCTATGACTTGATCACAAGCATAAGATGTAGAGAAATGTCAAGGGCATGACCTACTGGAAGAATAACATTTTTATTACTCTATGTGGTACTTCCAGATATAACAGAAACTAAGAAACGCAAAAAAAAAAAAAAAAAAGGAAATGAAAGGTCTAGAAATCAAAATAATAATGTTGAGATTATATTTAATTGAACAACAACCTTTAAAAATGTGGTTAATAGGTGTCCTATTGTATGGAGAAGCAGCTGAAGAATAAAAAGAGAGAATCTAGACCATTTACGATTTCAATTTTCCATCCTGAGATTCTAAACCTGGAGAGACCCCAGGAGCCCACCTGTCTATAGAATGGAAAACAGTATTATAATCTCAATTGACCATGAGATAATTTTGGTAGAGATGTATTTTTAAGAGTCTCTCAACAAAAGTTTATATTTACGTTTTTATTTATCTATAATCATAAATATTTGTTTCCAAAATTTTAATTTTAATTCCTTGGTGTGTCGCACCATTTCTCTTTTAATATCATCATCATGATTTTGGTCAACAAATAATATGGGTGATACTTAAGAGAGAACAACTACGAGCTGTTTAGTATAAAATATAAACATGTCAGGAATTGTCATGGGAAGTGACTTGGGACACAATTGTTGGGTTGCTAATTCACAATGGTTTTGTTGTTTCCATAGTTATTTGGGCTTGCTTCTTAAAACATTCTCATGTTCATTCAATCACTTATTAATTTACTCAAAAAGTAATGACCAATATAGGGTATTTTTCTCTGTAATATATAGAGAACCAAACTCACGAGAGTTGCCTGAGATGAGCCATTGAGTTAGTTTTGCAAGTACGATGAAAGTCCAGGTTTATTTTATCCTCTGTTGATTATTCTCTAGACAGCTGACCATATCTGCTTTTGAAAATTTTATTCTAACCTCCAGACAGATTGTCTGGCTCAAGCTGTATATTCAGTATTTTCTCTAAACTACCAAGTAATTGGAGCTTAATTTAGAAAATTATGTACAATAATAAAATTGCATTAATGATATTTCCCACCATGCCATTAACTTTTATGCTTTATATAGCCATGCAATGAAACTGAGCATGGTTACTGGGTAAGCTGTTCACTAAACTGCTTCCCTCTGGTGAAGAAAGATTCACCAGCATAGCCTCATTAAGAGACAAAAACGTCTTCCCTTTCTGTTTTGTAAGTGAAGGGAAAAAAATGCCATCTTTAGCCTCATCAAGAGAGGCCCACCACGTTTATTGTAACAGAATGCTCTCGGAAAGACACGATGATCACACTGCAGTCACTATTTGCTGGCCAGTTGCCAAGTGTGCTTTGATGTATTTTTGCATTGGCACTAGCTTTCTGTTATTAAATTCATACTTCTCTAGGCATTAACTTCAGGATGAGGTGCTTTAAAAATAAAATCTAATGCTATACTCAGCATCAACTCAAACTAGCTGTCTGAAAAAAGAAATGATTACATTTATGGGTTTTTTCCCTCCTTTGCACAATGGATGAGCCAACATCACAGGACTTACCCTTGTGGTCCTTTCTCCCTGCACTGCCTCCAAGAATACATCACAACAGTGGGAGACCTGGCTGTGCCATTGCTCACACAGCTGGCAAATGGCAAAGATCATCCTCCAGAGCTCACAGGGTCATTATTTGGAGAAATGATTCTGCATTCCTGCAGATCCTGGAGGGGAAATGCCTCTATGGATTCACCCCCTAACTCTGTCATGTTGACACTCATCCATGACCCATGGTTTCCAAATTCGTATCTCGCTGCTATAGAACTCGAAACAGAGCTAATCAGATTTTATTTAGGGATAATTTTGAAGTGCCAAGGCTTTTGTTTAGTATTAAAAAAAATGTGTTTTTGAAACTGACCTGAAGATATTATTGGGAATGTAAGGTAAGAGGAAGTAGAGCATCATGTGTCTTCACTTGACTATAAAGATGAGGAAGGATGTATAGGTCAGATACTAGACTGAATTAATTTCAGAGGAATTGATAACCATTTAGTAATCATTTTAGTGAACATTCATGTAAAAATAAAGGTTCACATTTTATTTATCAGAAAACAAAGTAGAAGGATGCCTTAACTACCATGCATATGTATATTCAAAGTCTCTCCTAATATCAAATACCATAGGACAAAGCAACCTACTAAGGTAGTTCTAAATCTTAACATCTTAGCTGATACAGATTGTTGCTTGGTAAGTATGCCACTTAGAAAAGAGGTATATTTTCAGCATGGGCAGGCAGGATTTTATCTGAAGCATGGATGACCCTGAAGGAATAAAGTCAAGACGAAATACAAGAAAATAATGAAAAAAATTTTAAATTTTTAATAAATGATTTCTACTTGTGGGTAGGCAGGAAGGACAACCGAATCAAATCACTGAGAGGACCTCAATACCATCACAGCCACCTTATTTGTAGTTACAGGTCAATAATGAATGTCACCTGGACATTCATGGTATCGGAATGAGTCTAGAGCACATCCTGCATCTTCTTTCCAGGTGTCACTAGACACCCATGTAACTATAATTATGAGGAAAAAGAGAAAAATAAATAAAAAGTTAACTAGTCCTTAGAGACAAAAAAAGAATATCAGAATTTTCTTTCCAGGATTTGCCATATGTGTCTTTTCTGGTAAGAATTCCTTTTATAGACAGAATGTACCATAGCACACATGGATACCACCTACACAGGTAGTCTTTCCACTCACAGGAAATACAAAGACACCCAGTGGAAGTGCATAAGATGATACAGAATTTATAGAAATGTGACATTTCCCAAATGTAACTGTTGATAGACATGTCTGAGAAGAAGTAAAACCTAACTCTGGGCCTAGTGTTTCTCCCAGTATCTTAAATTTAACATTTGGAATCCAAGATGTTTCTTTTATTGGATTCCATTCCAAAATAGAGCCATTAAGTACCACTGAGGCAGAATGGACTTCTTTAGCATCTTAAAGGAGATGCTACTATACTTGTGGTTGGGTCCAGTCAATGGTAATTAAATGGTGCTGTGGACCCCTTGGAGATTTGAGTCAGGCTTTGATGCTTCACCAGGAAGGTTAAATTTTCTGGACTCAGGTTAGCTTACATGCTGGGCTGCGGGCATTTAAATTTTTGCAGAATACTCTAAAATACCTCCATGAGGTATCCGGTATGCGATAGATTCTCTGAGATTTCCTTAGAACTATTCACAGTTCCAGAATAGGACTTGTAAGTCTCCTGGGTTGGTTTTAGGGAGTGGGTATGTGGATGAGTCATTGTGGAATAAATCTGTAGCTGTCATAGACCACTGGAGGGTTTCTTGACCTCAGCATTATTGCTACTTGCAGACGGATAATTTTTTGTGTGCTGTACATTGTAGGATGTTTAGCAGCATCCCTGGCCTCTACCCACTAGATGCCAGCAGCATCACCCTCCTTCCAGTTGTAACCATCAAATATGTGTATGTCTCCAGACATTGCCACACGTCCCTGGGGTGAGGGAGGGAATTGTCCACAGTTGATACCCACTGGTCTAGTGAAAGGGTAAAGAAAAAAAATTTAAGCTAGCAAATTTTAAGAATTAAGGAGATTATGATTCTAGAGTCTTGCTCTACAAGGAGCACAAATGATAACTCTGATGTAGCAGTCCCTGTCACGTGTTCTCATTGTTCCCCACACGTGTTCTGACTTCGCTAATACAGTTAATGCATAATTCCCGGTTTTCTTATTTGATTTGCCCATTGTATTGTATATGGTGGGAATTTAATACATGTTGGTGAGTTAATGAATGAATATGGTGGGTACAATGTAAGATTATGCATTAGGGTCTGTGGTGTCATTCCTGGGGATTTTCCTCTTTTAAGGATCTTTGCAGAACCCAGTATGTAATAATGGAGGGCAACCAGGCTATGTAAAAAAGATGCTTCCTTAGCTATCAGTTCTTCCAAGTGATAGTCTTTATTATCTCGTATTCAGTGCTTGTCATGTGCTAAATACCCTACCATCTGCCAACACAACACATTGTAGAGTTTTCTCAAGAATTTTAAAGTCTAAGATGGGGAAAATTGATCATTACTACAAATGGAAAATTCCTGTTATAAGTAAATTGATAAAAACATTAAATAATAAAATGAGGAAGGTGTTACAAAACCCTGGGTGAGGCCTTTTGCCCTGTCTCACCTCACTGGCCAATGCTTACAGTTTCCAGTACTGTGAATAGTAGGGCTGCACCCAGTTACTGTCCAGAGATGCTGAAGGTTCTAGTGTTCTGGATGGGTTATATGTGGAGCACAGATGCACAAGGTTGAGTCTTTGGCTCCACAGTAAGGGGTAAGTCTGTGTCTTTGCACCATCGTCTCCTGAGGGTACTTGGACAGTTAAAATTGGTGAGTGCCTGTGATGACAGAGTCCAGACAGGCACTCGATAAGCACATCTCATAGAGTCTTCACAACAACCTTGCAAAGTAGCTATATCATTCCTAATTTGTTGATGAAGGAAGCAATGACTGGGATCTTTTAGGAAGAGGCAGAGCTGGGATTCCAAAGATATTGAGCTACACCCCAGCAACACGGTCACTTTTCATTTAATCAGCCCTCTGATCTTGTGGTCCAATACTGTGCTAGGTGTTTGGAATAAAAAGATGAATGAGGCATGGTGCCTCCTTCCAGAAATGTCGCAGCCTACAATGCAGAAGTGATAATAGGTACACAGACAAACACAAAACGCTTAAAACTGCTATAAAATAAGTATGTAAAATTGTGTCAAAGAGTAGAGAGGGCACTGTTTCTCACCTATCATTTTAAGAAGCAGAGAGTGATCTGTCTATAAACATGGTCATGCCAATTACAAAGTTCAGAGATTATCATTATTAACTCAGTAAAACTAGCCAGCTTCCTGCCCTCCTTTAGTCATTTAATGGAGAGTTAATAGAATTAATTACCTTTGCCAGGGGGAAGTAGCTCTATTTCAACTTATAACCTTAATTTATCTTTTTACCCATAACACTCTCTGTTTTACATTTATTTGGTGGTTTCCATTTATAAATTTTAAAAACAGTAGGTTTTGCCTGGCCAGTGTGGCTCAGTGGTTGAGCATCAACCCATGCACCAAGAGGTCGCCAGTTCGATTCCCGGTCAGGGCACATGCCCAGGTTGTGGGCCCAATCCCCAGTAGGGGGCATGCAGGAGGTGGCCAATCGATGTTCTCGCTCATCGATGTTTCTATCTCTCTCTCCCTCTCCCTTCCTCTCTCTCTAAAACCAATAAAGAAAAAATGAATAAAAACAATGGGTTTTTGGTGCAGTGGCAGTGGACACATGCCATCATACCAAACACTGTAAATGCAAAATAACACTGAGGAAAATTTGCAGGCAGACAAACGCTAAAGCACGCATGATATCCTGAGCTCTCACCCCTACAAAAAGAGCAGCCAAGACCACATCAAAGGAGACGGACCGCCTCCTCACTCCTGTTACATGGAATCCATTCACGGATGACCACGGCATCATGGACATGTCCTGATTGGGGACAGGTCCCGTTAGAAAAGAGGCCTCCTTGTCTGGAAACATTCTTTTTACCTTTGAGCCAATTCGGAACTGCTGAAACAGCGGCTTGCTGGGAAGGGGTGAGCTTGTTTTCCTTGGGTGTCTAAAGAATAGGAATCGGTTTAGGGCTCCTGAATGTGGGAAGATGGGCAAGGTGTCCTCTGCAGAGTATATGCAGCTTTTGCTTCTCCGATCTCATACTTTCTTGGTCTCCTCTTCCTCTTCTTTTCTTCCCCTTCCATTTATTATTCAGTCTTTTTTGCTCTTGCTCTTTCTTTATTCCTTTAGATCTTTGCCATTCTCCCTTTGGTTTTTGTGGCTGTCCCTAATCTTTAAAATTTTTATGAAGGCAGTTTTTCCTTGTATTGCCAAAATGTGTTGAAATTCAGTGGTCTTCCTTAGAGTATTTCAAGCTGAACTAAAAAAAGTGTTGATAAAAAGAAAAGTGAACCTGACTTTCTCAAATTTTCTGAAACTTCTGTGAGGGAGAAAGGAAAGGTCCAGGTCAGTTCTTATTTTTATCTGAATGGCTTCCCATCCAAAAAGTCAGCATGAGGAATGTGAAAGGATTTAGGGGAGCGTAGTCATGGTCATGAATAATTCAAATATACATTAAGAATGCAAAACTTTTGGAGCAACCAGTACATTTTATAGAGAATATTGAAAAAAAAAACAACACTAGGGAATGAAAACAAATACTACCTCCTCTTATCATGTGTACTAAAAGGACACACTGAAAGAAAGAAAGCACAGATTTTTTTTTCCAATTACTAATCACAAAGTACCCTGGAGACAGAATTCAGATCTTGTTTCTAAAAAGGATGTCAGATTGAATGACAGTAGTAAGCAGAAGGTCTTGCTTTTCCACTATTATCTTTTTATATTCATCCTTATATACCTTAAATAAGCTTCTTAAAAATGAGCAACTATACAAAATTCACCAACTTTTAGGAATTCTGAAGGATATTCCCATCCCAGTATCTGGACTGATTTCACTCTTGAAATACATATACATTTATTTTAGGCACTTTCTTTAGGTATATCAAGTTTTCAAGAAACTACAATTATCTCCATTTTAATGATAGTCAACTAAACAGAAGATGAATTTTTTAAAGAGCATTGCTAAATTATGGGGACGGCCAAGAACGTTTTCTTCCAAAAGCTAACGTGCCCATGTGGTGCAGGGATTCCTGGCATCACAATGCTATTATTACTGTGTTGATATATTCAGTACAATTAAAAATTGGCTTATGCCATTATTCCTTTAACACCTGCTGCTACCTGTAATGACACAAACCATCGTGCCTGGAACAGACTAAATACTCAACAAATGTGTGTTCTTGTCCTTCTTCTTTAACTCTGTCTTACAAGCATTCACCTTTGATAATCATCAAAATGCCATCTGTAATTTAACATAGAAAATGCGTGTGTTTTTTTAACGTTGAGAAATAAACAGACCTTTGTTTCTGTCCCTTAAGCAGCCTTGGGCTCTGATCTATTTGGAATTCATCATCTTTTTAAAAGAAAAAAAGAACATATTATGAATACTTTCAACATTTAGCTCCAATCTCTTTTAAAAATAATTTCCTCTCTACAAGATTAAAGTAAAAATAATGATTTAAACCTCATCTAGGCCATTTTTTTTTCTGAATAAGATTTACTTTGTAGTATATCTTATCTGTTCCTTGGTGTATGGTTAGGTGAGCTCTTCCATTAAAATCCCAGAAAGCAGATTAAAAATGTGAAAGTCCTTTGAGAGCCCTGGGATCTGCCACAGAATACGCTGCTGTAAGTAACCGAAATTAATGTGGGTGAAGTTATAGAGTTCTTGCTTTTTCTTCTCTAGTGTGATTCAGAGAAAGTCATCCAAGCTGCAGAAGGGCAACGATTTATCACTCCAGAGCTCCAAAGTTCCGGAACGAAGACACGCATCACGGCGTAAGCTATTCTCTTCCCTGAGTTTAGGGCAGGTCTTTTGGGGCAGCCAGTATAGGTGTAGTCTTTAAAAGGGTTTATACTTTCAGCCTTTCAGCAAGACGGAATGCTTAGACTATTCCTAGGAGACCTAAATGTTTATCATGGCTGTCTGAGTGTGGCGGCGCAATTACGCAAAGTTCCTGAGAATAATTGGAAATTAAGTTCTTAGTGAAATACTCTCTGGGAGCAAAAGTCTAGCTGCTACTAATATAATGTTGAGAATTACCCACTTTGCCTGAATTGACTAGGGACTCTGTTGTCTGTGAGATGATGCTGGGATGGTATAAAAACAAACAAACAAACTCAAGAATAAAAATTATTGGGTGAAATCGCAGAGATTCCTCCAAACTTCCCATCTTATGGATGAGGATGATGGGCCCAGCAGTTGAGTGTGGAGACCACAGTCATTCAGCAGACCTGGTATGAGACAATTGCCAGGCTGGGACTCTTTCAGCTTGACCCTCATTCCTCTAACTCAGCGCTCAGAACCAGTTATTCAGTGTATGTGTGCACTTCCTCATTCCCAGCAAGGCCCTGGCCCTCAAACTTTAGGGTGCAGGACACCCTGAGGCTGAGCCAAGTGACTCTGATGAAGGTGGTCTTCAGACACACCCCTGAAAAGCCGGAAACTGAGACTGCTCTTGAAACAGCAGGACTGTCTTATATACATTTGACAATACTTGCTGGGTGCCTGCTATCAAGTCCCCACCGTCCTAAGACCTGGGGACGAATTAGTGAACGAACCAAAAAATTCCTGTGTGTTGTAATATGATTGTACTTTGGGAAAAAAAAAAAAAGAATACCATGGGATAGTTAAGATTTTGTGACATTAAATAACATTCCAATTCAAGGTGATGGACCAAATGAGAAAGTCCTGTGTTAATGTGGAAAGAATGTGGTGGTGAGTGGTTTCGAGGAGTTTGTTGTGAATGATCTGTTTGGCTGAACAGGTTAAAGCACAGTAGAAGAAAGAACGTAGTGCTGTGGTCCAGTAAGCTGTCGTCCAATAAAATTACGTTTCTGACCCCGGCCAGTCATCTCACAGATGTATTGCCTGGGTCTAGAGAAATCAGTTGGTAATTTAAAAAAATTCTGGGGGGTGACATTTGTTCATAATACTATATAAGTTTCAATATTACAATTCTAGAATACATCTGTATATTGCATTCTATGCTCGCCACAGTTGGTAAATTCTCCAGCCCCATGAGGACTGTGATAAAGCCTAGGCCTAATGGTGATAGGTCACTGTATCTATATTTTAATATTAAGATTCTTTGCTGTGAGACTAGCAAAGTATTTCCGTCCAAAGTTTAGAAAAGTTAACAGACTGGCTTAATGAACATCCATTCTATGCATATGAACATACTCGTCTAGCTAATGCCCCTGACCCAGAGCTCCCTGCCACATTCCACATAGTAAGTACTACATGAGGTCACTTGCGGAACTGCTTCAGTGGGGTATACTGTAGTCTGGACTAATGGCTTTCTCCCATTTATTTGATCTGAAATATCATTCAGAAGCCACTTTGGGGAGGGAAGAATTTATGATCCTAAGCAGATTTCAGCCTCCCAACTGAATAATTAAAAAGAAAGCCATTATCACCAGATGTGCATTGGCAGATCCTCTGAACAGATGTGGGCTGTGAAGGATCTGTGCAGCCAGCGGAGGCAGAGGCACCTCACACCCTCTAGGCCGGCACAGAAATGATTCCGTTTATTAAGCAATAATATTGGCGATGAAGTTTAATGACATAAACTGGAATGAAAGCAAATCATGTCTAAAATGACTGGAAAACCACCAAGAGCAGGACAAACCCATCACAATTTTATGTGAAAAGAAAAACTGATTGAATTTGCTCTTTTGCCCTTATGAAGCGTCCACGGAAGATGCATGCTGAACACCTTCTGACAGTGGGGTGTGTGAGGACACAGTGATGTTGGGGGATTCTTATGTGAACCTGCCCGTTTTTGTGTGTGTGTTTGGCATCTAATCTGTTCTTTCTTCTACTACAGCCACGGTATTGCCCAGCCCAAGTTCTGATTTGGAAAGTACTGGAACAGATACTTTCAATGGCAGTCAAGTCCTTGCCAGGATCCTTGATTTAGAAAAGGTAATTTCACTCCATTTTGTAATGAACTGCTAATAAAGAACAGTTGAACAAATACCTCTTAAGTTAGTAGAGGGATCTCCCAAATAGGAAGAGGTTTGGACCATCATTCCCATTCGGAGTAATATCTCAGGAAGATTCTTTTCTTAGGAGCTCTTCAGTAAAAAAGCTGTATTTTGAGACATTCTGAATTTCTTAAGGTCTTGGATATTTATTTACTTCCCTGTTAAATCTTTTAATCAAACTTAAGATTTTCCTCAACTGAGAAATAAGGTAGTATTATATGTGACCTTTTTATTTTCTGAAGCAGGAAAGAAAAAAGCTATATGAAAGCAAATGAAGTTATAACATTCATTAAGCTTACTGCCTCATTCATACTGATGCCTTTGGAAAAATTGGAGCAATGGAAAATATCTCTCTAAAGTAGTAAAATCCTTTTCTTTAGCAGAGTTTAGAGAGCTTATCTATGCATTTCCCTCTATTTACTAGTCATTTACCTTAAGATTCCAGATTGCAAGATAATACACATAATTCCTATCAAAGGTGTAAACTGGCAGCCTGTGAGCTCTGTGTGTGTGTGTGTGTGTGTGTGTGTGTGTGTGTGTACAGATACTTTAAGAAATTAAATTTAAATTCATTTAGGCAGAACAGGTACTCTTCTATTAACTATATCCCTACTTTTTCTTGCTGTCATTTATCCAGCCAGATAAATACATTTAAGTTATTTGGTTGGCTTCTAAAGGCATTTGAGTCCTGCTGTATGTGCTCTTCAGAAATTAAGAAGAGGTCATTCTCAACATTTTGCAGTAGACAGATTTCTCTCTCTCTCTCTCTCTCCCTCTCTTTCTCTCTCTGTCTCTCTCTCTCATGCATTTTAAATAATATATCTATGTATACTGCACCAGACGTGTCTATGTCTTGTGCAGTATACATTTTTTCCATCTGAATCATGGGGACATGTCTTTAACTTTTATCTATATACCAGTGACTATAACCACCACTGCTTAATATATCTCTGTTGATTACCCTTGAGTTTATACTCGGTATAACTAAGGCATCTCAGTAAACTGGTTTATGTAAATAAGCCAAAGGACAACACAAAAGTGAATGCCAGGAAAAGGTACCATGTCTATCAAAGCAATTCTGCCAGTACTGGTTGAAATATAAGACTCCCATTCAGTGCAGTCTAGTTTCAATAATAAATAATAGCTGAGAATCCTAAAGCACCCTATCTGGCATAGGAAGTCTCTGATGTGCCCAGTTAATTCAAATTTAAAGCCCCACCCCCCTCAAATCAGGCTAGTCAGTAAACTAGGGAAAGTTATCTTATTCCATTCTATTTCTTCCATGTAGGTTCCTAGAAGCAATCAGTCTCGCATTGGATCAGTTAACTTCTTTAATATGCAGAAGAGCAGTGCTGGTCTCAAAAATACCACTTAATTGTGTTGAAACTCCCAAGTTCTCTTTCTCATATGGAATAACATTTCAGAATTTTGTGAGGCAGCACAGTCATATATCCGGTGGAGATAAGTAAAAAAATGAATTTTCCATGTATAGATACATATTTTTAGAGTAGTTGGAGCAAGGAAGTGATGTAAAAATTAGGGTGACATATTGACGCCCATGTCAGCAATCTCTGATTCTTCTCTCTTTTTCTTTACTGCTTTCTGCAACTCTTGCAAGAATGAGTAGAGAAATCATTTTGGGGTGAGTTCCTGTGCGGTGTTAGGAAGGAGATATCTATGAATGTCTAGAAGATTTGGCTCTTCTATCCTAGAATAAGTGGATCCTGTTTTGTTCCATTGCATTTAGAAGTCAAGTTACTGGAAGGCAGATTTTGTGATGGAGGCTTAAGGAGAGAATGAAGTTAGTTGGCCGTTACTTCACACAGTTATAAGAATTAATTATTAGGAAGGACCCATTAAATATTACAATGAAATACAATTGTCTCTGTAAATATCTAAACAAGTTCCTAATAGTGAATGTGATCAATATTATAGCTGAAAATATTTCTGTACCTGTGACTGGTCTGTATTGTGAAGTATATGGGGGACTGATAATGATTCCATCATGAAAATGCTTTTCAATGATTGCTTTTGGTAATTATATACTTGGATGTATTTTCATATATATATATTTCTTTTTTCTTCATATGCATAATTTTTAAATGAAATGATTGCTTTACAAATGAAACATAACCTATATTTTTCTATTCTCTAAATAAACTCTGCTGGTCTTGAGAATAGACTCTTAAGCTGCTACTTTTTGGAAGTCTTTCAAAGATCATGGCCCGTTTCCATCAGGTGTCATGAAGAGTTAGGAAACCTGAGTCTCTGCTGCTAAATACTCAAAAAAACACTAAAATTTTAATTCTGAAGATTTTTGTCGGCAAAGATTTGATGCATTTAGTTTCTCTGGTCAAGGACAGGAAATGAGTTCAGTTAAACAAATTATATGAAAATAATTTAAATTAGAACAATGACAAGAGTTGATACATTTACAGATTTGATGACACTTCATGAGTAAACCCAGTGTCTTTTAGTGTTATTTTGCTATAATGCAAGACCTTAAGATGACTATTGTGAAGGCAGGCCAGTCTCCTTAAAGACTAGAATACTTTAATATCTCTATATACTAATAAAATTATTCCATTCTTCTCACACACATCTTTAGCTATTAAAGCAAAATTCAACTTCAGAAGATATACGAAGAGAACTATGTGAGAGCTATCCAGGATATACTGCTGATTACACCTTCTCTTGGACCACTCTAGGGAAAAATGTTTTAAACAAATTTTGTCTGTCCAACATGACCCTTTTAGAGTCTTCTCTCCAAGAACTAACGAACCAGTTCTCTCAGGTGAGTGTAAATATTTTAATATGATCAAGCTCTCATAAGCAATAAAAGGAAATGCATTGTTTTTATTCTTCTATCCACAAAGTGACTCAACATGAGTCAAAGAGCAGGTTCGTAGCCCACACGGACTGCAAAATACCGACTGGAATATTGGCTGACTTTTGGCATGGATTCTTCACACAGAGATTCACACACACTGTCTAACTCTAAAAAATGTCTGCTTTCCATTTTTATGTGCAGAATTGAAATGATTTTGATGTTGAACCAAAAATATTGCATTTTGATAAATGCAGATATATATTTGTAGATGAAATATGGCTTTGTTATATGGTGAATGTATGCACATTGACTATTTTCCCTGAGATATTTAAGTGAGAGTACTCAGAATGTAATAGAAGTTTAATAATTAAACTATTGGAGCCATGTATCTCTCAGAAGTCAGGATAATGGGTAATCTTTTTAATTTTTCTCACTAACACCAAACCTAATTTGAAAAGCTGATTTTTGATGAAACAATATATTTCTCTCCCCAGAATATACACTAGAACCAAAAACTTCATTTAATGGAGTGTTATATGCTAGTCTTAAACTACAATGTGAAAACAAAACACTTATCTACATTTAATGAAACTGCACCCACGTACAATGAAAGATCATAAAAATATACAGAATTCTCTTGAAATTTTATAAATAAGAATAAGTGACACATATCCACTTCTAATATTTTCCCCTTGATTCCCTGAATTTTATTATAAGTAATATTTATTAAGTACAGAATACTTAAATTACCTTTCAGTAATCTGAGTTTTCCAAATGAACCAGATTAGAGACACACTTATAATTATCCCAATCCATTGTAGAGCACTTAAAATCCTTTCTTAAGAAACCCAGCAGTTCTGTAAAGTAGAATGTGTGGTTAAGAATACATTGTTCAGCCCTGGCCAATTTGGCTCAGCAGTAGAGTATCGATCGGCCTGCAGACCAGAGTTGTGGGTTCAATTCTAGTTCAAGGGCATGTACCTCAGATGCGGTTTGGTCCCCAGCGCTGGTCAGGGTCGTGTGAGAGGCAGCCAATTGATGTATCTCTCTCACATCAATGTTTCTCTGTCTCTCTCTCTCTCTCTCTCTCCCACTCTATCTGAAGCTAAATGGAAGAAAGTATCCTCAGGTGAAGATTAATAAAAATAAAAGAATACATTATTCAAGGAGGGTGCACACAGCCAACAGGGGAAGGGGATGCACACCTGGAGTGCCCACCTCAGGTTAAAGGAGAGTCCGTGCCACTGGGCCCACCACAACATCTATTAGATTAGGTCACTCTACCAAGTCTGAGAAATGTAGCAGCTCTACCTAATACATAGAAACAAACACAGGGATGCTGCCAAAATGAGGAGACAAAGAAATATGCCCCAAATGAAAGAACAGAACAAAACCCCAGAAAATAACTAAAGGAAGTGGAGATAAGCGATCTAATATATACAGAGTTCAAAACACTGGTTATAAGGATGCTCAGTGAACTTAGGGGAAGAGTAGATAACTTCAACAGCATAAAAAAAGATATGAAAACCATTTAAAAAGTTATAAATGAAGAACACACTAACTGAAATGAAAGATAATTTATAGGGAATCAATAATAGATTAGATAAAACCAGGAATCAAAACAGTGATTTGAAATATAAGGAAGCAAAAAGCACCCAATCAGAACAGAAAAAGGATAAAAGAATAAAAAAAATGAGGATAGTGTAAGGAGCCTCTGGGAAAACTTCACGTCTACCAACATTCTCACCATGGGGGTGCCAGAAAGAGAAGAGAGAGAGCAAGAAATTGAAAAAAAAAATAATAATGATGGAAAACTTTACTAACCCGGTGAAGGAAATAAACATACAAGTCCAGGAAGTACAGAGAGTCCCAAACAAGATGAAACCAAAGAAGCCTGCACCAAGACACATCATAATTAAAATGCAAAAGGTTAAAGACAAAAAGAGAATCTTAAAAGCAGGAAGAGAAAAGCAGTTAGTTACCTACAAGGGAGCTCTTATAAGACTGTCAGCTGATTTCTCAACAGAAACTTTGCAGGCCAGAAGGGATTGGCAAGAAATATTCAAAATGATGAAAAGCAAGGACCTACAACCAAGATTACTCTACCCAGCAAAGCTATCATTTAGAATCGAAGGACATATAAAGAGCTTCCCAGACAAGAAAAAGCTAGAGTTCATCACCACCCAAACTGGTATTGCATGAAATGTTAAAGGGTCTTCTTAAAGAAGAAGAAAAGAAAAGATGAAAAATATTAACAATAAAATGGCAATAAATATACATCTATCAACAATTCACTCTAAAAAAAAGTAACTAAATAAATGAATAAGCAGAACAGAAACAGATTTATAAATAAAGAGAACATTTTGACAGTTGCCAGATGGGAGTGGGGTTGGGGGAATGGGTGAAAAAGGTGAAAGGGTTAAAAAGTACAAGTTGATAGTTACAGAATAGTCATAGAGATGTAAAGTAAAGCATAGTCCATAATATTCTAATAACTGTGTACTGTATGGTGTCAGATGAGTATGAAATATATTGGGATGATTACTTAGTAAGTTATATAATGTCTAATCACTGGGATGTACACCTGAAATTAAAATAATATTGTATGTCAACTGTAATTAAAAAATAAAAGTGATTTAAACTTTTTTTTTAAAAAGGGCATGACTACAAGGGAAATAGTCAGCATGCCAAACTTTCAACAACATAGAAGGAAGGAGGAAATTATTAATCAGTCATGAACTTGAGGTTAAAATCTCTGGTGAGACAACAGTAATTAAATTCAATGCAGGGATGATAGGCAGAGAGAAAGAAAACACCATATATATATTACAATATATAAACTCCCATAAAAAAGAAATAAACAAAAACCCCCATAAAAAGAAACAAACACACAAAAAAGAAATTAGCAAGGATCTGAACAGGAAATTCATAGAAAAAAATATAAGTGACCAATAAACATATAGAACATGCTAAGACTCACTGCTGATGAAGGAACAATTAGATGTTACTTATCTCATACCTGAAAATAATTGACACGATTCAGCAGTGAAGAGATTGTGGGAAAGCATGTCCTCTAGTAGATGGTGATGCGAGTATGAAATGTGTTGTTATTTTGGAGAGAATTTAGAAATATTTATCACGATTTTAAATATTCATAATTCTCTCTTTGATTCAGCAATGTCAAAACTGGAAATCTATCCTACGGAAACATATGTACATAAAGATATGTGTACAAAGATGTTCACTGAGGCATGTCTCTCCCAACTAGAATGACAGCTTCACGACAGTGGGGATTTTGTCATTCACTCCTGCATTGTCAGTAGCTACATCACTGCCTGGAACATAGTAGATGCTCAGCAAATATCTGTTGAATGAATGAATGGAACTGAAAATTAGAAATTAACTTTATGTCACTAGGAAATGTTTACATCTACCTTATGGAATACTACGAGCTGTTAAAAAAATGAGGTCAAGTTATATGTACTGACACTGGAAGATCTCCAAGACCAAGTGTTAAGTTTCAAAAAAAGAATAATAGTAAAAAGTTAAAAACAACATAAATTTCATCATTATAGGAATGATTTACTGGATTGTGATTTAAATCTAATACAAGGCATCCATTTTGAAAAAACAAACACAGAAAGAATACATTGTTCAAAATCACGTTCTCAGCATGAAAGACTTTGAATTAAGACGGAACAAAGGCCTGGCTTTACTAGAATGAATAAGCTTATTAATAAAGTTGCTTTGAGTTGAAGAAAATACTTTACTTCTGAAAGTACTCGCTGGGTCCTATGATGCAGAGTAAGAGCAAAAGTCATGGTATTGTTTATTTGTTTGCTTATAGTACAAGATGTGATTATTACATAGGTTCACTCACTATTGATTATTATAGCTAATGGTCCTGGTGTTGCAAAAGAACTAAAGAAATATTTTATTCCAATTGTAATAGTAAACATTTTCATACACACACACACACACACACACACACACACATATATATATTAGAGATATTAAAATATGTATATAAAATGTTAAGGGTTTTCAACTCAAATGATAAATAATATAAGGTCTACTAATGAATAGAGGGAAGATATGTCTGTCTATCCCAAACCAGGTCCTAGAAAAAAACAAAAAATATTACTCAGAAGCTAATTTTATATTACAAAATTGATTTCCAAAACTACAATGTCAAATGTAGCTCTGTTAACCAAACTTTAAATATGCCAATTTCTACAGGTATAAGAAAAAATCAATTATGTTTAAGAACAAAATAAATAGTTATTGTTTTTTTCAAGTAAAAGATGACTTTAAACTGAATAAAAATTTGAAAGAATTGCTTGTATGAAAATCTAGATGTTTAATGCAATAAACCATGTGATTACAAATGTTAAAGTCTCAATTTGTCCTGTTTGTGGTTTTATTTTTTAAGATATCGAGGGACCCCAACAACCAGAAGACAGTATTTCAGAAAATGGTCCAGGTGCTGTCCTTCTTCTCAAAAGTACAAGAGCAGACGGCTGTGTGGCAGCTTCTCTCTAGTTTTCCAAATGTGTTTCAGAATGACACCACACTAAGCCATGTATTTGATGTTCTTCAAAATGCAAACAGGTAAGAAATGTAAGAATTAAGTGAGATATCACTATTCACAAAAAAAGTCAGTTTTTAAAATATTACCTGTGAGGATCACTGGTAGGTAGGTAAACAGAGCAAATAACCCTTTAGCACCTTACTGTAGATTTTAGCAATGAAGGTAAAGATATTAGTTAAGCAAAGAAGAAATATACATTAAGGTCATCAGGGTTATCAACATGTACATGAGACAGTGAGGAGGAACACTAATGTTAACAACTGCATTGCCAGTTGATATCACCGAGCTTCTGAGAAAGAAGGGAATAGCAAGACCAACGTAGATTGGAACCCTGGCTCAGGCTCATTCAGGGACCACAAGAGCTCCGTGTATCTAGCGTTCAAACGACCCAAGAACAAACTATCTCACTGGGTTTTGGTGGATACCATCCAATATAAAAACCTTGTTTCTGAGAGTTTTGACCCGAGCCACCTCGAGGGGATTGGTCTCCCCCGTGCAGCCAGCCTATGAATGATCTTCCTGAGCCCGTATATTGGGTTGGCTTTATTTGGCATATAGAACACAAAAATTTGGAAATTTTTGCAGAAGAAACCCCTTTAAAGGTTGCTTTTCTTATAAAAGAGATCAGAGTATGGCCAGCAGTTAAAGTTTAATGGACTGGTACTAAGGTTTTGACTATCCTGTCTAGTCAATTTGAAAATGTGCATTAAAACAAATCAACAACTATCAATCACTGAGTGCCCATTACATACTGGACACTTGACTGGGCCTTTATATATATCACATTAAATCCCACAACTAAACAATTATTTATTTTATAAATGAGGTAACAGAGGGTCATAGAAATTAAATACTCGATCATCATGCAGCTAGGAGGGTTTAACCTGAGTTTTTTAACTCCAGAAACCAGGCTGTCTCTCTAATATGTCATTAAGAGTACAATGTATTCCATCTCTAATGTCTGAAGTACCAGGAGACAGTGTTCTCATCTTCTTTGGAAAGCGTCCAAGAGCTTATGTTTATTCAAAGACCTTATAATAAACCCTTATGCTGGTACATTAATCTCACAACATTAAATCCTCACAACAGTGCTTTGAGATTGAGTCAACAGATATCCTCATTTTATAGAAGAGGAAACAAACCCTCACGGAAGTCATATGACTTCCCCAAGTTTCTACAGTTAGTAAGTAGCAAAGGCAGGACCTGAACTCAAGGAGTCGAAAGCCTGTGCTCTTTCAACAATAGGGTGTCATAACTAATTCATAGAAGGAGCAATATATTAGGAAATTTGAGTCTTTAGATTGGTCCTCATTTTGACACTTAGGGAAATTTTTACTCACCTGGAATTTTTACACCCAGTTCTCCTTCTCCTATTTATATTCTGTCTTAGAAAGCAAACAGGTAAATCAATTAAAGGAGAAGAGGGCTTGTTTGAATGTATAGTATAGCAATGAAAAGAGTCAAAATAATATTCACACTACAGTAAGATATCACTGCACACTCACTAGAATAGGGACAATTTTAAAAGATGTGCAACCCTAATTGCTGCAAGAATGTAGTGCAAATGGAACTTTTAGTTAAAGTGTAAAATGATGAAACCATTTTAGAAAACAGTGGGACAGCTTCTAATGAAGTTAACAGTAGATCTATATGATGTAGTGTTCTATCCTTGGGTGTTGACCAAAGAAATGAAACGTCTGCACACACAAAGACATATATGCTAATGTTTATAGCAGATTTATTCATCATAGCTAAACATTAGAGGATTAAAACAAATCTTTGTAAACAGAATGGCAAAAAAATTACAGTTTACTTTTCAGTGGAATTCTACTTAACAAAAAAAAGAAGTAGATTACTGAACCACACAAGATGAATAAATCTTATGAATATTATGCTGGCAAAAGAACCCAGACCAAAAACAAAACAAAACAAAAAACCATACAGGATGTGTAGATATTGTATTATTTCACTTAATGCAATTCCCAAATTGACAAAATGAATTTAAAGTGTTAGAAATCAGATCAGTGTATCCTGGAGCAACTGTTGTATCTTATTAGCATGATGGTTACATAAGTGTATAAATTTGGCAAAATTTATTGAACTGTAACCTAGGTGCATCATATTGTATGTCAATTGTAGCTCAATGATATTTGGTTAAAAAAAACTACAATAAATAAAAAACATAAATCCCACAAAATAATATTCAGTAGAAGGTAGAAGATCCACATAAATAAATAAATAAACAAATAAGCAAACAAACAGACAAATAAATAAAACATGCTTTAGGCATTATTTTTGTGGGTATATTACATGGGAAGGACATTGCACTATGGGTATTTTAATTCTCTTAAAATTGAATATAAAAGTCTTGCATATTATAGTATTATAAGAGTTTGCTGTTGAGTAATGATTATAAATGTTGTAAACCAGCCTATATAATAATGAAAAAGAAAAAAGAAATAACTTCAAATTATTTTTTAAAGCAGATGACATTAGACTTTTAACTAATCAGAACAACTCTTTTTTTTGTAAGTGGTCAATATTTATTTATTATTGCTAATTTATATACTCATTCTTTTTTTAATATGATAGGCCCTAGCCATATGTGGTTTTTGACTTAGAAACTGGATTTTTAACTTTATTCAACTTTAATTTTAAAATTTTCAACATTGACACTTGATACAGTAACTGGTAAACCTTTCAGTATGTTCAGAACAAGGTGGGTATGTGAACCTACTTTTCCTTTGTAAATAATGAAATCTAAATACAGATTCTTTTCTTTTTTATTTATTTTTTCTTTATTGATTTTAGAAAGAGAGGAAGGGAGAGGGAGAGAGAGATAGAAACATCGATGAGAGAGAACATCGATTGGCCACCTCCTGCATGCCCCTCACTGGGGATTGGGCCCACAACCTGGGCATGTGTCCTGACTGGGAATTGAACCAGCAACCTCTTGGTGCATGGGTCGATGCTCAACCACAGAGCACACCGGCAGGGCAGATTAAGTATTTTCTTAAATAAAAATTTAGCAACTAAATTGAGATACTCCTTAAGTGTAAAATTCAAGGTGAATTTTGAAGACTTCATACAATAAAAGACTTAAAATGTTTTATTAATAATTTTATGTTGATTAAATGTTGAAATGATTTATTTAGGATATACTGGGATAAATAAAATACGTTACTAAAATTAATTTCTTTTTTTAACGTGACTACTAGAAAATTTTAAATTGAACATGTGGCTTGCATTATATTTCTGTTGGAAAGCCCTTCATAAACCATTTTTTACAGTTAAATCCTCTTTCCTATTATTATTACATTGAATGTCATTAAAGGCCACAATTTCCTCACAAATGACTATATTTTATCACCCAATTACGGTCTCATTGGTTTATCTTACTCTGTGAACCCTATAACAATTTTCATCATTTTCTCCAACTATGTTTTAAAGTTGCAAGCTGCTTTGTAACCAAATCATCAAAACCAGATTACATAATGTTAAGGCTGGTTAGCTGGTTACAGGGTCACCAGGGTTCAGAAACAATGAAGTCTGAGAACCAGGAAGTTCTTGGGGCAATTATAAAAATGCCTGCGGTATCAACTGTTACGGGTACAGAGCAGAGATGAAAAGACTAGAGTCTTGTGTCTATGGCCGAGGACACCGCTGGCTTACCAAGTTGACAATGCCCGTGGGCTCTGTGCGGAAAGGTTCTGCCCTTCTCCTGCCTGCCATGTTGGGGCAAAGTTTCTGTGCCCGACGCAAGATGTAGAGTGGAAAGAGCATAAACTTTGAAATTAGACAGAACCAGCTCTACTTACTATTAACTGGAATTAACTGTGTAAGTTACTTAACTTTTTCAACTTTAGTTGTCCCATCTTCAAAGCAGGCAAATAAAATGGACTTAATGGAATTAGTGCAGACTAAATGAAATCACATTTTATACACACACACACACACACACACATATATATATGTAGAAATACACCCGTATCTATATGTATGACCTAATGTTATCCTACAGACCAGAGGAAACTCAAAATGTAACACTCTAAATATAGCTTTTATTCATAGCTAGGAAGCGAAAATTAAAATAATCTTAATCCAAATATTAAAAACTCCAAAAATATTGTAGAATAGCGTAATCGTATATGCACATACTACATCTATTCCTAGAGTGAGCCTTCAGTTGGCTGAGATACACGGGGGGAAACTATGCACTAATTAATACTACATTTAACTTGCCCGTGGCCAATGGTTAACAAAGCCCCTTTTTTCTAGTTACTACTCATGTAAATTAACGCATTGCCTTAGCCTTGATCATTGGTGTAAATCACAGTATTTGTGAAATTCAGACATACATGCACAATGCCAGCATTTAAAAAAATATACTAATGACAAAAAGGGGATTACAGTTCTTAAGTGACTAATTGGTTTTTAGAGATATGGAATGAATCAAGCATAAGTGAACTTGCTGATTGCCCATCTCCAGTGCAGACTGCCCATCCCGGTAGCATCACAGTCCTGGGAAGACAGTGCCAGTTAGCCTGGATATTAATGTTGAGCTACCGCTGGGGTAGTGCCTGTGGACCATTTTTTTAAACAAACATTACCATTTATTTAGCAAGAGATAAATACTTATCAAGTGCTTAAATAATAATTATTCCTGAAACTGGATCTTTTTATCTGGGTGTGATTTTTAGTGAAAATTAAAAATATCTCCAAAATTTAATTTTTCCCTTTACTTAAAAAAAAAAAAAGTGATAACTTTTCATTGGAAGTAGCTGTTCCTAATCACTCATCTTCAAGTCTTAGCTGAAACAACTGATGTGAACTTCACTCCCTTATTTTCAGACCCAAGGCTGTGAAATCCTGGGAATGTGAAGGGCTCTGTCTCGTTTATGAAAATTTTGTTGGGATTTTGTGTATGAAGTGACAAACAAGTAATTTAACCACAAAAGCAGCATCTTCTCTTTTTTATGTTATAAGAAGATTTTCTATACTGTGGACGTTTTCTCCTTGAATAACCTTTTAGTTTTTGTCTGCAAACCTTGAAATGCAATTTGGTTTAATTGTTTTTTGACTTGTTAGTGCGCTGCTGGTCGTGCAGAAGGTTTATCCACGTGTCACAACCAACGAAGGTTTCAGAACTGTCCATAAATCTGTTAAACATCTGCTGTACACTCTGAACTCCCCAGCTCAAGGTATCTATTTCCGTCTTACTATATATGCAATTCGGGGTCACAAAGCCTGTTAGAAATATAAAACAGAGTGCGATCGAAGGAATCATTTATGGATGATATTGTTCTCAGGTGGGATCGTATGCTAGGACTCAATCTGGACATCCGGCTAATCAAAGCATGGAGAAAGGGAGAAAGGGCCGGAAAAGATGTTGTGACTTTCTAGGGCTTTTATTGAGGTGAAAATGATCTCTCAGTTTGTAAAACTATGTTTATAATTGGTACGGAAAATAAGTGTCAGGAATAAGCCTCAACAGATAGATTTCTACTAGTACTTTTTGGAACAAAAGCCTAAACTGAACGGCAGAATTTTTGCCCTCATTTCCAAATTTTGGCTTTTAATCAGGATGAATCTTCTATGGGTAAAAGTATGTCCCTCCACCAGCCATTTTGAAAATGCATGATGGACATCGGAGTGTGAAGAGATTGGTATAAATCTACTGAGAGGCCCAGTGTAAGGCTACAGCATGTTGATAGTGAGTCAGAAAATATCACCTTTGCATGTGTAGAATAGCATCATATACCACATACAAAAACACACAACATATACACACAGAGAGATATTATGGGCTGTAAGGAATAAGTCCCTAATTCCCAAGTAAAACGTTTGCTTAACATTTAGCTTTCCTGAATGAGTTTAGAATTAGGTCTTCTCAGCTGCGTTTGTCAGCCTTTAAATAGGTGGACTTTGTCTTCGGATTACAAATAAGTGTCCTGAGAACATCAGGTCACAAGCTGATTGTTCACTGTAAGGTCCCGAATCATGAGTTTTCATATGAAAAATGGGTTTGGAAAGGCTTTGAAGAATTCCCGCTGGAGGGTCTAACATATTCTTGGATACAGTTTCTATTAGTCCAGAGCATTTTGTATATCTACAATTACAGAATTCATGACTAGCTTTCAAGATTGTTGTTAAATTCAAGGTCTTAAAGAACATTGGGGAAAAAAGGCTTACCCTTTTAAAAAAAAAAGTCCAGGCCAGAAAACAAGACAGTGTACTGATAAGCACCAATTATTTCCTACGTATTTCTTTTTATATTTGCATTTTAAAGACTTGAGAACTTCAAGTTTCTCCTTACCATTCTTTCCCTTTTCATCCTCAGACTCACACCTTGTAATTATATAAAGAAACAAAGTAAAAAAAAATGTTTCACAAATGACAAAAGCTCATCGGTGCTTTAGAAGGCAGAGAAGTAAGCAGCGTTTCTTATTAACCGAGGCAAAAACTTCTCCCGGTGAACACTGTAACGCAGACTTTCAGTACTTGACAGTAGCCATGTCTCGTGTCTACGCACATGCCAATAATTTTGCACGTATTAAAACATGTCATTGGATGGTCAAGATGACAAGGAAAGGCATCAAGGAAATGTATTTTTATTTGAAAATTTGATAAGCTTAATTAAATGGTGTGTTTTAATTTCCTACTTGTGACTTCATCAGGCTGCGGATATCAATGCAATGGCATTAATGTCAATTCCTAAGAGTCATTAATCCCAAGTCCCTACCTGCTTGAGCAGAAACTCTGTGGACTTTGAAAAGTCCTTCTAGGTATTTGTGGAAATGCTTCAGGAAACCCAAACTTGTCACTGAAGGCTGAACCAGCGACTGTAGTTCAACAGCTCAGGGGTCCCTAGCCCCAGTTCAGCCTCTTGCCACATTGCCAGGCCACCCCACGCTCAGTGCTCACAGCGTTGAGCAGTATTTGTGACGTGAACACATTTTCCCCTTGGTTTTACTTTCGGTTAAGTTAGAGTGGGGTGGTATCTCATAGCAGAGTTGCTTGGGTCTTCTCTAATGTATGACAGGCTGATAGAGCTTGGAAAGTCTCACACCACTCATTCAAAGAAGGACAATAAAAAGGTAGTATTTTCTGTGTCATTAAGTGCTTTGTTATCTTACATCCTTTTTATCATCAAAACAACCTCATGAAATACAGTTGTTAACCCATTTTACAGACAAAGAAACTGAGGCAAAGGGAGGTGGGGCATTCACCTGTTATACATTCAGCAAGTAAGATTAAATCCTGGGTCTCTCTGCCCAAAGCCAGGTCCCTTGAGCTCTTTGCTAGGTGGCCTCACTCATATTTACTCACTGAGACATAAACACACTTGATTCCAGGGTATCTCACACAAGTACCTGCTACCGCCAACCTCAGAATGGATCCATTTTCAGTCATAGATGGAGTTTGACTCAATGTTCCAGACTCCTTCCATATGATAAATTTTTCCGCAGCCATCCCCTTATTCTTCTCCACACTCTGATTTCTACAACCTCCCCCACCCCATGTCTAGTTCTGATTCAACCTCGATTATGAACACACTTCAGGATTTCTTTAGGAGTCTACTCAGCAAACACGAAAACATGGGGATGCTAATAGACACTTGGGAAGAAGGTTGTCTCCTAACTGCCTGTCTTAAAGAATTGAATTCTCAGCTCTGCCTCAGTGAGCATCCCTGTTTCACAGTTTCGTATTTAGCACGTACCTTTATAAACAGTGAATTTTGAGAGCAAAGACTACCTTTGTGACTCATTGAAGTTTGCTCTTTTGCAAAGTAGTAAATTATATGAAATTATGTATTTAAGTAGAAAGCCATTCTTACTGGTGAAAAGAGGTTATCTGTGCACGAAATTACATAGAAATGTCTATGGGTATCATTTTAAAATATGTCTAGTTCTATAAACAAAAAAAGTGAAATCTCACCTTTTAAAGGTCTGTAACATTTCCCATTTTGTCAAAGCCTATTCAGTGCAGTATTTTTCTCAGGACACTTTCTAGTCCAGAAGAAAAATGGCCAGAGGGAAAAGTGCCTACCAACACCAGGGCCAAGTCCATCACTGATGCCCAAAGTTGACTTCTATTAGTTACTCATTTTAATAGCTTGATGAGGAAGAGATACTCCATGCAGTATATTATACAAATACCTCTGAACATGCTCAGTATCACCTTGGAGTTCGAAGTGAGAAAGATTTGGTCTTAGAAAGATGGTTTTATATACTTTTACATTGCAAAAGCATAAATCTCAACAGAGTCCTATCCTATTATATATATATGTTTTTATTGATTTTTTAGACAGAGAGGAAGGAAGAGAGAGAGAGAAACATCGATGTGAGAGAGAAACATCCATCGGCTGCCTCCTGCACGCCCCCTACTGGGGATCGAGACTGCAACCCAGGCATGTGCCCAGACCAGGAATGGAACCAGGACCTCTCAGTCCATGGGACGATGCTCAATCCACTGAGCCACACTGGCAGGGCCACAGTCCTGTCCTTGTTTATTCTCTATATGGATGCCAATAACTAATCATATTACCGTTATTAATTAGGTTTATTTATTCTGTGTATCTTCATTCGTGGTTCTTTAAATTACTGATGCATGGCTATCATTAGAACAATAAAATTCAGCTGCACCTTGAGCTGAACACAAGAAAACTCTGCTCTGCTGAACAGGAAAACTGAAAAAGCTACTCTGCCAGTTACTAGAGATGGTACAAAAATTACTCAAACATGGCTTATACAGAGATAGACAAGGAGGTCTTTAATTCTTTGATATTCTTTTACACACATGCTAATTCAAATAGACTAAACGATCAGCACTGGAAAAACATGGCTGATTGCACAGTAATGCGCTAGGACCTTTTCAGAAGGCTACAGGACACACTAACTAGAGACAATGGGAGAACTATTAGTGCTGGTAATAAAATTTCCTATTGAAAATGATTAGGCCAGTGTTAAAATGACAGCACGGAAACAAAGTAGATTATTTATAAGGAATGAGTAGTGACAGAAAAGAAAAACTGAAATAAGTGATAGCATTTTCCTTCAGGGGCTGAATGAAAGCATTGGATTTATGATGTTTTTATTTATGCAGTAGCCATTTCAAATATTTTCACTTTCAATTTTGCATGTGAATGTTATTGCACACTTACTCTTTAATGATACCATGTTATGCGACACGCTGAATCAGCAACCTATTTGACTCCTGGGGCAATTCTCAATGTTAAATTAGACCTTCACACGCGGTTTCCAGTAGACCCAACTTAGCGATTACCTTCCACACTCCAAACCTTCATATTATTTGAGACCACTCCAAACAGTTCTGTTAAAATTAGCCAATTTGCATTCACAGCTGCATTCAATTGAAATCAGTGGCTGCTTTTTGAAAGATGAAAAATATAGATTAGTGATGGCAGATGTTCCTAAGTTCTAGACAACTGAAAGCAAAGGAAATCCAGTGATCCAAGACTGAAATTGGCTTCATTTGATTAACACGCAACACGGTAGTCAATCTGCATTATAATATTCAAGAATCATCTCTGCCTCCAGGTCTTAGGATAAAATAATGTAACAGTTCTAGGCATGAAGAAAGAATTTGTTAGAAACGCATTGACCATTGGAATTATTTTGTACTTGACTATTGGAATTATTTTGATTAGTAGGCATCTATTTCCTATAAATACCTTAAGTGTTTCCAACCAAAAGAGTAGATATCACTTACAAAATTCCTTGGAGAAAAATTCTGCAGATTTTCTGCATTTTCCCCCTTTAATTTGACCTGGGGTGGTTTTTGCTAAGAAATATGACTACTTTAAGCAAACATGTTAAATATTTTCCTGTTTAAATGTTATTACTTTAGGTGGCTCCGATAATACAACACACACGTGGAGTGAAGAAGATGGACAGTCACTTTCCCCAAGCAGCCTGGCTGCACAGTAAGTCTTTCTCTGCTGGTTTGTTTCTGAATCAGCAGGCAACTTGGCTGAAGTAGTCTGAACAATTCATAGACATAATTTGTTCATGCGTGTAAGACTGTGGACTAGAAAAGTCAATTATTGACTGACCAAAGAGAAGGGTATATTTGAAGTGTACTAAAGTTGAAACTTACAGGGATCTCTTTTTCAATTCTAAGATTGCATACCTAGGTCCAGTGTGTCCTGTCTGGATTGGTTACCTTATGCCCATGAGCTGGAGGTCCAATTTCCAACCCTTTTAAGGTTTTTTTTCAAATCATGAAAAATGTATAAGCCTGCAATATTTCACATTACTATTTAGTTCAGTTTTTAAAGTCAAAGTATTTCTTTTGCCCAGTCAAGTTGATGCAAAAATGTGTTTGCTTCAGTAGTATTCGGGTAGCAAACCTGTTTATAGGTAATTTAATGTTGGACTCTCATTGGGGCATGTAAATATGTCATCCCAGAAATCGGCAGTGGAAATGACAATAGCAACCTTGGCTTCTAAGGACCATTAATATAAGTAGTTCCTTGTAATAACTGTAACAGTTATTGTAGGAAACACAAGCGGTTGCCTGTAGAAGCTGATTGAAGTAAATGCTATGTCAAGGCAAATTTAGAGACTCGATGGCCTGTTATGGAAAGGTTGTTTAGGCCTGATAAATTATACTATTGAAATTGTTTTAGTTTGGTCCCCAAGAATACCTTTCTATGCTACTGGAAATATGTAAAAATAAAAACAAATAGTAGGACTTGTTTTTAACCCTTAATTTTTTTTTCTAAAATAAAATGTATTTCACTGTTTGTAATATTCCTATTATTTAAGGAGAAGTTCTCCAGCTCTGGGTAATTCTAGGCTAAGTCCTTAAATAAACAACCACATGCTATTTCCGTTTTCACCTCTCTTCTCTTTTACGGTAGCTGCATCAGAAGCTTCTCCCAGAGCAATCGAGCAGCCTTGGGGAAGGTCCCCCTAGCCAGGCTAGCCAGGATGCCATGTTCCAAATAGTCTTTTGTAGCCCCCCTAAAATAATTTTTTTAAAAGCCATGAATGGAGACAACTAGATGGTTAGTACTGAAGCCAGGTATCTTTTTATTTTCTTTTTTAGTTTTCATTTTTATTTGTTTAGGCCGGAGATCTTTATCAGAGCCTTGAGGCATCCGTAGCATTGATCATGTTAGCACCTCAGACCTACAGATTCCACGGCAAACATAGCTGCTGACAGCTAGCTGACAGTTTATTAGGAAGAATTCAATACTTTTAAGATGGTTCTTGTTGAGATTGATAACTAAGGGATTTCTTATCCTTGGACCTCCTTTCCATTCCCACTTTAAAATAATCCCAGAGTGGCATTGCTTAGCATAAAGTTAAAAATTTGGGGTTGAGAATTTTCTAAAGAAAGCTGCTCAGAAATATTTTTCCTTAGCTCTTCTCCCTCCTCACTATTTTTGTTTTCTTATTGTTTCTATTGTGTGTGTGTGTGTGTGTGTGTGTGTGTGTACACTCATGGATGCACACATCCACAAGCTCATCTTTTTATTATAAGCATTATTGGGAAGTATTAGAATTATATATAAAGGATCCATAAATTAAATGGTTTGAAGAAACAATTGGATGTTTATGCCAGGACAGTGGCACATAGATATGGAATCTTAATTTTGGGAGTATATTCATTCCAATCTCAAAAATCTTGTCAATAAAACGTTCTTTATGAAACTAAGAGAATGGCTTAGATGATATTTCAAGGTCACTTCAAGCCCAGCATCCTTTTATTTTAAGCTTGAAATTTTATCACGAGAATCTCTTGTGCCACTCCACTTGGAAGGTTAGGCCAATATTTTGCTGTTGAGCACTGCACCAGAATGGAAATGGCCCTATGCTGTAATAACTGTGACAGAAAGGAAGACAAACACAAGAGAAAGAAAGGCAATATTGAAGAGAAAGTCTCTGGACAAAAAAAATGCCTAAGCAGTAGCAAGAAGACTTGGGCATGGTTGCTATTTTGTTTTTTTATATGAAAGCTATGGATTGTATTGAAATAAGGATCAGCCATCCGACCAATTAGCTATGCTGTGACTGCCAAGTTAGAGACTTTTCTTGACATAGATTTTTCTTTTAAGTTTCTCAAGGATACATTGTCGTTAACCCACATCTAAATACCCTGAGACTTCTTTAATGTTAGTGCAAACATTTTCCTACCTGTTTCCTAGCTATGCCAGAATAAGTTTCTTCCCTTAGTATTTGAAAATCAAAGTTAAACACATCGGACAAAACTAGATAGTTTGTGTATTGTACAGTTTGATTCAATGTAGATGGTCCCAAATCAGTCATTGACATTTATTCTATCCCTACCATAATAAAATTCAACAGCAGACATTAAGAGAAGTTATAAAATAGATAGAGAAACAGCCTCACAGTTGAAGTGAAGGGTACGCATAACGCACACATGTATTTACTTGCATACGTATACCTCAAAAACCTTAGGCTATGTCCTCAATGCCAGTCAAGAAGAAACACAAAGGGGTTAATTTGGGAATGCTGAATTGGTTGTTTTTATTTTTATTTTTTTCTTATGTTTTTTTTCTTTTTTATTGAATTTATTTAGGCAACACCGGTTAACAAAATGATACTGATTTCAGGTACACAATCCACAACACATCATCTGTATACTGCATTGTGTGTTCACCACCCCAGGTCAAGTCTCCTTCCATCACCATTTATGCCCCATATACCGTCCTCCACCTCCCTCCCCATTGCCCTCAGCAATCACCATACTGTTATCTTGTTGAATTGGTTGTAGGAACTTACACTGTTTATTTGGATGCCACTCTTTCTCTTCAATTACAATGAAATGAATTTAAATTTATTTAGAGACTTATATAGGTATAAAGGATCTAGTAGATTACCCAGCCCTCTACCGCTCATTGGACAAGAGAAGAAACTGAGGCCCAGTGTGGGGTTATAAGACTTAGAGGGAAAAGATAAGAAAAGAAAAGGAAACAAACAAACAAACAAACATGCAAGATTCATGGGACATACTTATACTGAAAAGTTCTTTATTGTGTATACGAAATTCAAATTTAACTAGGAGTCTTGTATTTTATCAGGCACCCCTAGCCCAGTGATTTTTTCTTTCCCATAAATGTGCCTAAAAGTATCTTAATATCACTTATGATTAGGTATTAAAATAATTAAATATAATGATAGTGTCCATGGAGAAAGGTAAGTGCTCAGAGAACCGGGAGTCCTGCTGCCCTTGTGCCGCTGGGCTGGGTGAGGAAGATGTCCCGCCACCCAGGGTTCCCGTGCCAAACCACCAGGGACTCAGACGATCTCCACAAAATGGCTTTGCTTTAATTTTTTATGACTTCATTTACATATTCTTTTCTAATTCTGCAGGCTCCTATTACTGGAAAACTTTGAAGATGCCCTCTTAAATATATCGGCAGATAGTCCTTATGGTCCTTACTTGGCATGTGTGAGAAATGTCACTGACAACTTGGCTAGGGGATCACAAGGTAACACTTCTCCAAAGAGTCAAAATGCTGCTCATGGTGTCTGATTCTGTTCTAAAGTATCCAGTCTTTTAGGATGTTTGCTTTAAAAGGAAAGAAAATTTCCAAATCTTGTTTCCGTATGCATCGGTTTTACTTCGGTGGTTTGAAATCTGAAGGGAACGTGTAATCACATTATTATATTATTACTTCTCTTCCTGCTGCTAGTACCACCTGGCCACCTGGACACACTTTCCTAAGGCCCAGAGTCCTTAAGGGTTCACCCAACCCTCCACGACATTTTCTGTGCCCTTCATAATCTTAGTTGTCAAAAATAGTGAAGAATGATAATACAGACTTCCAAAAGCAGATGTAAATTACACAAACAAAGGAACTTTTGTGGCCGACTATTTACTCCCTACCCTTACACACTTTATTTTTGGTTTTCTGCCTACATGCACAACCGTAAAAAGTGCGTTTAATCAAATATTTTTCTCTTCTTTTCTTTTAAAGAGAAAATATCTATGTTCTCACACTTTTTAGGAGTTAGGTATTCATTCTTCCCACACTAAAAACATTTTTGAGACTTCATGGCAAGCCAATAGCACAACAAATAATTAAATGTGGTCTCTGTTTAGCAGGCATGGATTAATCAAGTTTGCAGGGGCATGTTTGTGAAATGGTGATTATACAACCTGTTCTCCCCCAAACACTTCAACTTAATGGTAAATCCAAAAGTCATAAATAAAAACATACTCAGTTCACAGAGAGCCAAAACTGTTTAGCACCTTTGCTAGAAATATTTCTGTCTCTGAGCAGAATATCTGAATATTTCTGAAATAATGAACTCTGTAGTCTCCATGGTTCAAGAAAAGGTTACATTTTCACTCGTCTTATGTTTAGATTGAACTAGGCTATTATTTTAGAAAAATAACACATTAGGATAAAGGTATCTTTCACATTGGTTTCCTAAATGACCTTGCAATTCGTAAAAGGTAACATTTCTTCTCTCCTTTACAGAAAATTTAAGACTCCTGCAGTCCACAATTCGATTTAAAAAATATTTTCTTCAAAATGGTTCCTATGAGGATTACTTCCCTTCACTTCCTGAGGTCCTGAGATCAAAAGTAAGCCTTGAAAGAAAAAAAATAAACCTCAACCCTTCCTGTTGTACTCTGGCATGATGGCTTTTAGTTTAAGGTTTAAATCTATATCTTCATAAATACTGGTCCTATTTGGACTCTCGGTTCTTACTGGGAAAGGGTGACAGAAGTGTGTTGGTGTTATATAATAGCACATATTTTTTTTAATTGGTGGGTGTCTTTGCATGAAATGACCCATAAGAGCCAAGTTACAGTATGCATGTACATAAAAGAATGACTAATAATATAGTTATCTCATAAAGCTTCATGATTTGAAAAAGCATTCATAATATTATTTCTAATTTGAGTTGTCTTTAGTTTTTAAAACTATAAAATTTGACTGTGAAAGCTAATGTTTTAGCTTTACAGTGTACACAAACATCTCGGAAGGTGACTTGCCTTATTTTTATTATTGTCATCATAAGAAGAAACTAACAACATATTAGAATGTCTGAAGAAAGGGGAGAAAGCAACAACAACAAAAAGTAGAACTCTGAAGTTTGTCTGAATTGGTTCGTGTTTATTTGTCTATTATTCTTTGTTTAGCTCCTGAATATAGTATGCAGGTTATCATGAAATTCACTTCATTTCCTAAATAACCCTATTAAATTTTGAAAGCAGCTTTTCTAGTAAGAAAAGCAGTTTGATTTGATTTATGCAGCCAGGGATAAAGTAAAATTAGAACTGGTTTATTCAGGGCAAGCAAGATGACTTACTATATAGTCAACATGGTATAATTAAGCAGGCATCCAAATCATATGCCCATGAATATTACAAATATATATGCTGGTTAGATTACCTACATTGAAGTCCTAGTCTTCTACCAAATCAACATTTCTAATGTACTTAATTTAGTACTGTCTTAATTTGTTTGTTCAAATGAGAAGGAAGTTATGCATTCATCTGGAAAATTTCTACTCATCCTTCAAGGACAAATTTAAATGTCATCCCAGTAATAGTCGAGTATTGCCTTTCTCCCGGTTTCTCAGCCAGGATAATGACTTTGTGTGCATATAATATTAATCCATTCTTCCATTCCAAACATCATCTGTGCTCCCATCATTCTAATCTATTTCTTTGGAAGACATACTCTCTATTTGCAAAAGTCTCATCAACTGGAGAACTTGGAAAAGCAGACCGATAATATAACACAGTGAAGTAAGTGCTGTGGTATGCAGAAGGACAGGATCCTGTTTGTGGAGGTGGGCTGTCTGAGTCAGATTGCAGGAGATGGAGGTGGAGAGGAAAAATCTCATGGAGGAGACAGTGTTTACTCTGAGTCTTGCAGGACTGTGTAGAATTAGATTGCAATCCTGCATTCCAGACATAGAGACCTACATTTGTAAGAAGATAGGGGTGTGAACCTGCAGGACAGATATGGGTTACCTGAAGTCATTGTCCAGCTCAAGTAGAAAGTAGCATGGGAGAAGCAGGAGAGGGGGATGCAGAGAAAGGGGGCCCAGATCCCAAAGGCTTCTTTGTGCTTAGTCAAAGAGTATGGATCTGATCCTGAAAGTTGTGAATTTTAAGAAGGTGACATCTGCATTTCAGAAAGAGATCTCTCTGGGAGAATTGTGGGATCTCTATGGGATAGATTGGAGGGAAAGCAAAATAGGTGATATTTAAAATAAAAATTGAGATCCTGCACTATGTCAGTGACAGAAAATTAGAAGAAGAGACACTTCCTCTTGAAACTGTTGCTGGAGGTTGAGTTGACAGGAAGTGGCAGCCAGTGAGGCGTGAGGCGTAAGGAAGAGTATCTGATGACAGTGAGATTTCTGGCTTTTGGAACTTATTACATATACTATAATTTGTTGTATATATGGAGTCTGTTTCCCTCACTGGAGTGCAAACTCTGATTAAATTATGCCTCTGCATCTCTAAAGCCTCTGGCACATAGTAGGAGCTTAGGGCTTGACTTTTGAATGTATGAACAAATGAGGGCATTAAAGTAGAGCCCTGGTGACGGAACTGAGTGACCTGGGCACTTACTCATTGTAGTTCTCAACCTGCGAAGTAACCGAGCAATATACAATATACACGAGGGAAATGGAAACAAAACATTCTCAGTCTTTTACACTAATGGAATAGGAATGGAGCTCAGATCATTTAAAAGGGCATCCACATTTTTAATATACCGTTCTCCTAGAGGGTTATATTAAGAAAAAATTCTAGAAGCCACAGAGGTAGAACTAAACTATAATTTTGTCCCTTGGGTAGAAAATGTATTATCATTTATAAACATGTGGCTGCTATTTGTCACTGACAGAAGCCATTCATTCCAAGTCTGCAAGCTCCATGAGGGACGTTGCTAAATCTGTCCCTTTACTGTTATATTCTCAGCACCTGGTGAAGAGGCTGGCACATGGGAAATATTCAGTACATATTGAAAGAATGAAGAAAGACAAACTCCTAGAGTTTTACATTAAGAGGTGCTTTGACTTCCCTGCTTTGCCCTTCCTGGTAATTAGTACCTGGATTGTGACAGTCAGGGCAAGCCATTCCAAAACTTTATTCATGGTATTTCTAAGAAGGTTTAGACCTTCCAAATGTCAAATGCCTGTCATTTGTTGGTGACTTTTCCTCTGTTCCCATCCCTCTGTTCAAGTCCTAACATTCTGCTCTAGAACTTTGTGTTTTCTTGTTCCTTCATTGTCTTTTTTATTTCTTTTTCTTTCCAGTCTCTTTGGTGGGAAGGATAACCTCATGATTGGGGAACTACAAATGAAGTAGATATTCCCCATATTGGGCAGAAATATGAATAACACAATATTTTTATTGTAACACTTTTACATTTTTAAATAGTCCCCTTTCCCCTGCAAAGAGGCTGGGAGTGTTGCTGTTTTATCATTTTTATGCTTACAATACTTTGAGCTGTACACCATCATGTCACTTGCAATTCTGATTCAGATGCACTTGGGAACCACAGGCACTGGGGAACCCAGTTGCAGCTGGACATGGAATTAGTTACGGGTCGTTGTTCCAGTGTAGACCTGAGCCTTTACTAGCCATGTGGACCAGGGTGGTGATAAAGAAGGGAGGGGCTCTATATGAGCCTCTGACAAACCTGTAATCTGGACTTGACACATACTTTTGAAGAGAGAATTATAATTCTCTGAATTTATATTGATTACTAATGACCCATAAAGCTTCAAAAATTTAATGCACGTATGAACAAATTTTAGGAGAAGGTAGTAAACAATGACAAATACTAAATGACCACCATGCTGCTCCTTGGTAGATGTGTCTCACAGTTACTCACAGTATTGACTCTGAACTAGATCCTTATTGCAGAGAAACAAATCTACTTCACTAGCTTGGCTAGATTTTCATTTCACTTCCATTGCTTTTATCTTATCATGCCAAGATTGTACTATACGCACTTTTACTGGTTTCTCATACAGATATGCCAAAGTTGGGGTAAAAAATATATTTTGGTCTGTAATGTGGAGTAAAAGTTGTTCAAATTTACTACAACCTCAAATGCTCAATTAAAACAAATATATTGGGCTATCAGTATTTATCCTTTTATTTAAGAAATCACTAAAATAAAAGTCAGGGGAGGATGTGGCAGGAAGGCTTGGCTCTGTTCATTAGAAGTTTAATCATATCTACCATCTGGAAAATTGAAGGATCAGAGTGGCAAACATGTAGTTACAGCTGGTAAATGACTGGATCTATTACATGATGGAAAATTTCTCATGGCAGTAAGACTAGTTAGTAGAATTTTGATACATATGAAGCCATTTTAGATAATTCAAACCCAAAAGTCAATTAGAATATTAAGTACAGTTGAAAACAGGCCAATAATATTTGCTATCTAAGATGATTGGTATTTCATTGCTACTGCCTGCATGTAGTTACTATAAACCTTTCATCAAAGACACCTCCTTGCGCTTTTCCCATTTGATATATGGAAAGAAATGTTCCAAACATTTGCCCGTATCATAAAATAATTCATTTCTGTCAAAATGCAACTTCTGGTAAAAACTGAGCAGCAGTGAATGACACATATATTTGCTCTTTTAGATGGCGCTCCAAATTATTTAACTTCTTAAAAGGAATAGCTCTAGGGTAGCTTCCAAGCACAATAGAACTGTCTTTCCCAGAGGCATAATTTTTTCCTCCGGGAAGTATGATTTGGGGCTATATCCTCAAAACACTCTGAGTATAATGAACCTCAGAGAATATAGGTGACAAGATAAGAAATGTTGATTTCAGTTTTTCTCCCTTTCCTCTGAGTGTGGAATTTCAAGCCTCTTTAAAACACCTCTGTTCCATAGAACAAATGCACCTAGGTGTTCCTCAATAGATAAGAGTGTAGACGATAATGTCAGTAACAATGCAGACACTTCTGAAAAACCCGGTGTATTTCCATTCATATTTTAAACGCAGTCTTATTAAAATGCATGTGAATCTCAGGCTACAGTTAAAAAGGGCTTTTTCTTGTCATTTATTTTTTTAAATTGTGGTAAAATACACATAAAATGTACCACCTTAACCATTTTCAACTGTCCAGTTCAGTGTGTTAAATGCCTCCCCATCGTTGTGCATCCATCTCCAGAAATCTTTTCATCATGCAAAACGGAGACTGTACTCATTAAACAGCAACTCCACATCCCTCTGTCCCCCCCGTCCCTGGAAACCACAAGTCCACTTTCTGTCCCTGTGAATTTTACTTCTCTAGGTAACTTATATAAGTGGGATCATCTGCAGTTATCTCTTTGTGACTGCTGTACTTCCCTTGGCATCGTGTCCTCAAGGCTCATCCATGTTGTAGCCTGTGTCAGAATGTCTTTCCTTTTTATAGCTGAAAAATATTCTATTGTGTATATACCACTTTGCATTTATACATTCATCTGTCAGTGGACACTTGGGTTGCTTCCAGCTCTTGGTTCTTATGAATAATGCTGCCATAAACAAAGAGCTGTTCAAAATCCAACTTTCAATACTTTGGGGTATATACACAGAAGTAGAGTGTATGATAATTCTATTTTTAATTTTTTGAGCAACCACCATATTGTTTTCCATAGTGACTCTGTTATTTTACCTTCCCACAAATAGTGCGCAGGTGTTCTAATTTCTCCATAGTCTTGTCAAAACTTGTTATTTTCTGGTTTTGTTTTTATTTAGTGTGGGGGGGGGATTAAAAAAAAATAATAGCCATCCTAATGGGTGTGAGGAAGAAAGACCTTTAAAAGTTTCAAGCCAAACTTGCTTTGCTATCTTCCCTTACCCATGATTTAAAATAAAACTACAATATAAAATTAAAGTATTTGTGATTTAAATGGATACAACTAAATGACATATTTTTTTAAACTGTGAATCTATAAGATACGATTACAGTTGGGAAACAGGTCTGATAGTTTCAAAATTTTATAAAATTCTTAAGAGAACAATAACTCACATGACAGAAAATGGTGCTTTGTGGTAAAATTGTTGCTAAGTGCCAATTAACTAAACACATGTAAAAAATTGTTTTTAAGCAAATTAATTTTGGTTGCTTGTTATTGACTACAAAGTATTTAAAATGATGTAGCGCATCTATTTCCCACTCTCTCCCCCTCCTGGAAAGGTGTCTCAGCTTCGAAACTTGACCGAACTTCTTTGTGAACCTGAAACATTCAGTGCAGTAGAGAAAATGTGTCAGCTCTCTAATGTGAACTTCAGACACCTGTGTGAAGAGAGTGCATTTCACGTGCAACTCCTCGAAGCAGCCGAGCTGGGCACCGAAATCGCCACCAGCTTACTGTACCACGACGGCATCATCTCTAAAAAACTGAAGGATTTGCTTACTGGGGATCCAATCAAAATTAATTTAAATATGGATCGGTAAGTTTTGCCATGGTCTTCCTTCTTGTTGAACCCCTTCTCAAATGATTGAACTGCCTCGTTCAGTTTCTTCTTCTCTTCTGCCCTGTTCCAGGTCTCTAGAGCAGGCGTTACAAATGGATTACTTGGAAAATATTACACGATTAATACCAGCCATAGAAGCCACACTGCATGTCAATCACAGTGCAGACACTTCTGAAAAACCAGGTGTGCCCCCATCCACATTTTCAATGGTCCTATGAGAATGCCTGTGATTCTTGTGCTGCCGTTGAAGAACTGCTCTTCTGAGGTTCCCAACAAAACCTGCTTTGTATCTGCTCTTTCACATCAGAAACCTGAAGCTTTCAAATATGGTTACTCATCTAAAGTGGAAATACAGAAAAAGCTAGCAGAGAATGAAACAGGGAAATTTGATTTCACAGTGAAAAGGTCTTCAAACGTTTAACTAGTTATTTACCTTTTGTTTCTCTGATATCTTTTATTTCTCTGATATATTAAAGTGCATTAGATAGTCTGTTGAGAAAGGTAGGATGAAATTTACTTACTTCCGTGAGAATAGTATGATTTAAAAAATAAAATAGATGCACTGCTCTCTACAGAAATCTCAATTCAGAGCCTCCTATTAGTATTCTGAGCACGATGCTTCATGCAATACGTTTCTTCTTTGCATAATACCTCAATACCAAAAAGAAAGGCATTCCGAATTTTGGACAACAAGCAGCCACAAAATTGGAAGGGCACTAAGTCCAGAAATAAAGACAGTGTATTTGCATGAGGGATACTTCATCAAGAAGTTGAAAGGCATTTGCAGAGTGGAGATCACCATCTGCCAAAGTCAAGTCAAAATATTATGCTTTAAATGACCCAGATAGGAAATAATTATAATCTCTGTCCTAAAAAGGCTTGAAGTTAAACACATTCTATTGAAAAGGGAGGTAATGATTGTGAAAATCCTTTATAAACTGTAGCATGCTGGGCAAAGTTACGGGAAAATGCCCTACGGCCTGCAGCCTGGTGTTGCGGATTTAACAAACCTTGCCCTAAGTTGACCATATTATGTGATCCGAGGTTAAAATGTATTTTGAATTTGTTGATATTTTAAATCAAATGGGGAGGTGTATATTTAGTGCATGATGTGATCAGAGTGTCTGAGGAAACCATATTTTCTTTGAATGAACCTTGAGCTGTAGATATCTCCGGAAAGCAGAGCGATGTTACCTTAGGTTAATGATATCGTCATAGGAACAAGTCTCAATCAGATAGAAACACATCCTAGAGATGCAGAGTTTGTTGAAACTGGGAGAAATCTGTTCCCAACACAAGGCATATATGTTGAATATAAGTTTTAGTCTAGAAGGTTTCTCTGTATTAGTATGACTTAAAAAAATTACGTTGCGATCAACATACGAGTTTTTTATTTTTCTTTTTCTTTACCTCGCAGGTCAGTTAATTGAAATGTTTAAAAATGTTGAAGAGCTGAAAGAAGAACTGAGGAGAACCACAGGAATGTCCAATAGAAGTATCGACAGTTTGCTGGCCATTCCTATCCCTGATAACAGAGCTGAGGTGGGGTGGAATGTATCTGTACTGACATCCAGTTTTTAAAAGTCTAAACAGTGTTTAATATTTGTTGAACACTTATCAGTAAAATATTGAGTAGTTGAATGCAAATCTGGTGAATTTACCATGCAAGGGATAAAATTAGAGGCGTAGGTCGGCTGACTCTCGGCCTGCCGGGGTTGTCGCAACGCAATGAACGACAAGCAGACAGGGCTTGGAGTGAGGGGGAGCATGGCAAGGGAGCAAATGCTCGATCGCTGGATGCAGCCCAATTTATGTTCTAGCAGTTCCCTAGGTTACACTGTGTTTTGGGTAATTATGTCCTCGAGACAGCGACTCTGCTGACCTTTCAGCCAAGCCCAGCATTCTTGCTGTTCCAGCTGCACCTGGCTGTTTGCAGCCGAGATTCTTCACAAACACATTCACTCCCTTGGGCGGTTTTCCAACCCAGTTCCAAGATTCTCATCACAGTCACTCTCCTGCATACATTGTCCTCAGCTAGCCAGGCCTGGAGAATGCATACATCAAGGTTACATTTCCTTCATCCACCAAACCCCCAACCCTACATAAGTCTGAAGTGAAGATAGAAAAATGAATATTATCACTTTCTGTGTCTTCCCTCTAGTCTTCTTCTTTTAAAAAAAAAAATTTATTGATATTTTCTTAGAGAGAGAGAGGAAGGGAGAGGGAAATAGAAAATTGATCAGCTGCCTCTTGCACGCCCCCTACTGGGGATGGAGCCCACAACCCAGGCATGTGCCCTGATGGGGAATCAAACCGGGACCTCTCAGTCCATGGGACCTCTCATTCCACTGAGCCACACCAGCCGGGCCTCTAGTCTTCTTTTCCTTCCTCTTGCCTCCTTGTTCCTCTCCTTTTTAACATTTTTACCCCCAGGTGGTTTTCTTAAATAACGTTGCCCTCAGTTCTTTATATTTACTATCACAATCACATTATCAGAGGTAAATTTGCATCATAGATTTATATTATGATGATGTCAAGATAACATTTCAGTAACCTAATTAGGGGACAAAAACAGAGACACTATTTGTAATTTGTTGAAACTAAAATAAAAATAAATACTCATTTGTACTTTTTAGAAGTCCCAAGACACAGTATCTAATATAGATATGATCAAAGGAAGTTTGTGGATATAATAAACTTTTTGTTGTTGTTGTGAAAATGAATAATGTCATTTCCTCATAAGCTGATAATAGGGTTTTCCACTTGAAATCTCTTATCTTTTATCCCCTTTCCAAGTCCATTTTCTGGAAGTGTCATAAAATTTTTCCAAAAGAGCTGCAGAGCTTAAGGCCTCATCCATTCAAAACGTACATGTGACAGAGTTGTCACTTCTAAACACAGCCCAGCCATTCTCCAGTACTGGATAATGTTTTTTAAAAAGCCTTTAAGGCAGCCTTTGTGAAATATTTATGTCTACTTATGTCATGTTAATTGGTTCCCCAATACAAAACTTAAAACTGCTTCGCCTCCACTTTTTTCCTCTTGTTCGAGCAAATAATATTCATTCACCTTTTCCCTTTGATCTCACCTTTTGCTCATTTGATCCTGAAATCTAATTTCAGCAACCGTGTTTTTTGGCTTCTGAAGACCTGCTTCATTTTAATAAATTAAAGCATGTAAATGAAGAGCACACAGTCTTGTTGCTTTCAAAGGGAAAGAGAGAAACGTTTCTATGATACGGAATTTCATAAACTTTTCTATTTCATCTTGGTGGCAATCGAGGTGCCATTCCATTTCTCGTATCCATACCTCACTTTTCACACCAGCATTCCTGTCCATGTTGATTCACGTTATTGTGAGATTCTGGACTTTTTTCTTTGCCTTTCATCTCTGAACCCAGGGGTCCGTTGTACAAGATTATAACTTTGAACGATTCTAAAAATAAAACACAATTTAAATAAACTAAGGTTAAATTTTAAAGGCAGCATGAGTCTTAAACCAGTATTTCTTCCAAACTTAGTCCAAACCAGTTATTTTTCTTGATGTTATCATTCACCCAGATGTTCAAAGAAATCATTATAGACCCCTCTCTTTCCCCATCTTATTCCGTAAGCTTTCCAGTGAACTGTGAGCTTGCTATAGTTTTATTTATAGTAATTAGTGCTTTAAATACATATTTGATTTTGAGGATAATGGCATTTTTCAACGAAGTCTAAGAGTACAGGAAAAACCTCTCAAAACGGACAGATGGCCCTCAAAGGATTCACAGCTAAAATATTTTTCTTCCTTCAACCTGCAGATTATTTCTCATGTGTTCTGGTTGCATTCTTGTGATGCTAACATGAGCAGTCCCAAGCTGGAAGATACAATGAAGGAATTCTGCAGCCTGCCTCCTCCGGAGAGATCCCGTCAGTCCTACCTCATCAGACTCACCCTTCTGCATTACTTAGACGTTTATAACTTCACATACAAGGCAAGTTGCCGTTGATGAAATATTTTTATATTCATGCTTCAGTATAAAAATGTTTGATTACACATGTATGCTTTCTGTTGTAAGGAAGGAAATCCATTTATATGGCTTGTGAAATTATAGCTGTATTTTAGAGTGAAATGGGACCTTAGAGATCATATATGGCAAATTTGCACATTTATAGATGAGGAAATGAATATTATTGCCTCATTAACTCTCAGTTTGTGTATCCAAGACCAGAAATTAAATTTAATATATACTATAATAATGTGTGAAGTATAAATGCTATGATAATTTTTTACAGTGAATAAGCATTAATTTGGTAAGATAAAAATAAAGATGAGAACAAAGTTTTTTCAAGTAAAATAATAAGGGATTTGGGGTATGTTTTTAATAAAAATTTGTATTTCCTTAATCAGGTTAGATAGAGGCTATCATTAGTCATCCAGCAGAACAGAACTAATGGTCATTATTAGGGCTTGGTAAAGTCAGCAATGACTCCGTCTTGCAATAAGTCGATGCTTTATAAGTACTTATTTAATACAAAACTGAAAGAAAAACATAAACATAAGAAAATTAAGCGCTCTGTTCACTCAAATCTAGAGTAAGTCAAAAATATTTATGTTATTGAAAACACTGAAAAAAAACTAGTCTTACTCTTTTGGTAAGAAAAACCAAAAGCAACACTGCTGACTTAACATTATAGAAACATAGCAAAGGGGATGAAAATGTTTTAGGACTACTTATGCATGATCCGTTTCTGAGTGATCACTATCCACACCTGCAGCTCCGCAATGACCTCTTTCCTGGCCTCCCTGCTCCACACCTGCCCCGCTCCCAGCTGCGCCATCCCTAAGCAGCCCGAGTGATCCTTTTATTTTTTTTTTTATTTTTTTTTTATTTTTATTTTTTTTTATCCTCACCCGAGGACATTTTTTTTCCACTTTTTGTTCACATAGAGTGGGAGGGAGAGAGAGGAAGAGAGAGAGAGAGAGAAACATCCACGTGAAAGGGACTCATCGAGTGGCTGCCACCCGCACGACCCACCAGGGGCCGGGGACAAACTGCAACCGAGGTACGCGCCCTTAGCGGGAACCGAACCCGGGTCTCCCTGGACCGCAGGCTGACACTCTAACCGCTGAGCCAAACCGGCCAGGGCCCGAGTGATCCTTTTAAAACTGAGTCACATATGTAACCCCTCTGCTCAACACCTTTCAGTGGCTCCTCATTTTATTCAACTAATACCCAAATCCTAGGGCCCCATGATCTGCACAACCCTTCTCCATCTCTACAATTCCGTTTCCTACTTGGCTACCCCCTGGGACCAGGGCTGCTGTGTGGCACCACTGAGTGAGGTCCCTTCATTGATTTGCAGGGCCATTCGTCTTACTCAGCGTTGACCTCTGTAAGGCCTGCTCTGGCCACCCTGTTTAACATGCAACCAACCTCATCTACAGCACTCTCAAACCTCCTTTACTTGCTCCATTTGTATTCTATTGCCCTTCCAGAATAATACTGTGTCTTTTATTTACTATTCATTTTTATTATTTATTTTCTGTCTACCCCCATTTATTCTATCCTCTGTGTTCACTGAAACATCTCAAATGCCAAGAACAGTGTCTGGCCCATAAAGGAATTCAGAAAATACCCCCTAACTGAACAATAGTTATTTTACATAAACTATAACCTCAAATACATATGAAGTGATATGATTAATTTTGTTCATCTAAAATTTTAATCCTTATTTTATAAAGCCTCTGCAGAGAAGACATCAAATCAAACATTTCTTGTTGAGTCTAGTAATTAAACAAGTGCATTTGACAAGCTGAAGACCATGTCTAATTCTTTTAGGTACTGTAAACAAAAATAATAAAAAGTGTCTCATCATTAGTCAGTGTATTTTAAACTAATGTCGGAATGCCTAGACTTTTGATTCTAGTTTAGAAAAATCTGATGGCAGTTAGTAGCTGTGTTATGGAGGCAGCTTTGTCTTCATAATACTTTCCCAGCTAAATCTTGTGCTCAGAATAGTGGTTTATTTCTTCCTTGGATGTGCCAAGAGCCTTCCTTCCTAATGGACCTCCATGCCCCCCCACCCCTAGCCTATAACCTCCCTCTCTTTATAGTTTCTATAGTTTTTTCTTTCTCTTCTTTAGGGTTCTATCTTGGAAAGACCTCCTTTGACTTCTTAGCTAAACTCTCTCTGTCTCCTTTTATTCCCCAGCCTTTTGTCTGTTGACTTATGTGATATCTGTTCCTCCCCTTAGACCAAAGCTCCCTTATTGGAGGGAGGATGCCAGTCTGTGCACCACTGGATATCCGTCACCTCGCCCAGTGCTGGGAACATAGCAGGCATTCAGTTCATGTTTGTTGAGTAAATAAATGAATGACAGGATAAAATGACTTTAAAATTTTAAAATATTTTCAGTGTCTGTTTGTTCTGCAGCAGAAATGCATTGTGGGATTATGATTAAGCCTGATAAATCATGTGACCTTTTGGACAGAGTTTTTCTGCTTTTGAGGAGCACATTATATGAGTTTTGAGCAATAGTATACATGAACAGCTATGTAATTGATATTTACCTTCCTGACTTAAAAAAATTTTTTTTCTTTGTTGATTTCAGAGAGAGAGGAAGGGAGAGAGAGAGACAGAGACAGAGACATCGATGAGAGAGAACACTGATTGGCCGCCTCCTGCATGCCCCCCACTGGGGATCTGGTCCACAACCTGGGCATGTGCCCTGACCGGGAATCGAACCAGCGACCTCTTGGTGCATGGGTCGACGCTCAACCACTGAGCCACATCGGCCGTGCCTATTTTTCTGACTTTTAAAATAATTTATTTTTGACAACTTTATTGAGATATTATTTATATACGATAAAACTCACTCAAGTATAAAATTCAATAATTTTTTTAGTGACTGTGAAAAATTGTGCAAGTCTTACCACAATCTAATTTTAGAACATTTCCATCAATCCAAAAAGAAACCAGTGTCCATTTGCAGTCACTTCTCATTCTGACCTCTAGCCCAGCAACTTCTGCCCTATCTTCTGTCTCTACAGATTTGCCTTTTTTAGACCTTTTAAATAAATTGAAGCAGACAATCTGTGGTATTTGTGTCTGGCTTTTTCCCCTTCGTGTGCTGTTCTTGAGTTTCATATATGTTGCAACATGTCAGTATTTCATTTTTTAAAATTGCCAAATTGTATTCCAGTTTAAGGATATAAGTTTTAGCCATTCATTTGGATTGTCTCCACCTGTTGGCTATCGTCAGTAATGCTGCTGTGGACATTCAAAGTTTTGTGTGGACACATGTTTTCATTTCTCTCAGGGAAATACATACCTAGGAATGGAAGTGCTGGGTTGTATAGTTTATTTATGTTTAACCATTTAATAAACTTCCAAAATGTTTCCCAAAGTGGCTGTCCCTTTTAATATTCTCACCACCAGTGTGTGAAGGTTCCGGTTTCTCCACGTAACTCATTTATTTTGATGGTTTCTGTTAGGTGTTTTTCCCTAGGGAAGATCAAAAGCCAGTAGAGAAGATGATAGAACTCTTCGTCAAGCTGAAAGGCATTCTCAAGCAGCTGGCCTCCGGCACACGTCCCCTGCTCAACAAGATGAGGACCCTGAAGCAAATGCACCTGCCCAGAAGTGTTCCCTTAACGCAGGTACAACCATCATCCAGTGATGTTCTCTTGTATTAACTTGCATCTGAGATTAGTTATAATACATTGTTGCAAATAAAATACATGGCAGAAAATCTCATACAGGAAAACCCTTCTATTCCGGCAACAGTTTTTGCCACTTAAATTGGTGAAGTTTAACATTCTTCATTCACCTTTGGGATACAGGTTTTAAAGGAATTATGGAAACTATAAGAATACGCTAGTATCTTGAGGTTTTCTTTCCGTATTGTTTTCAGTAACATTTGTACCTCATATAATGTTTATAAATCGTGGATCTTGATCTCACAGGCAATGTCCAGAAGCAACCGGATGAGCACAACTCAAGGATCATTTAGTACCATCTCCCAAGCATTGTGTTCCCAAGGAATTACCACCGAATACTTAACCGCCTTGCTGCCCTCTTCCCAGAGGCAAAAAGGCAACCGCACCAAAGATTTTTTGACTTACAAATTAAGTAAAGAGGAAATTGCTGAGAAATATGGAATTCCCACACATACCAGTGAGTATCCTTCAAAATCGGCATGGTAAAGTCATCTAACAACATTGTCTGCTATATCTTAGCCTTTTAAAATAAGTGATTAATCTTCTCCAAGTATAAAAATAGGAAACACGTGTACAACCCTTAACACATGTCAAGCATGTTACTTTAACTCACTCATTCACTCTTCACAGCAACCCCATGATTATATCTCCAACTTAGTGAGGGGACAGGAAGCACAAAGAGACTAGGGGATCTGGCCACAGTCACCCAACTTGGAAGTTGTGATTTGAGCCCAGGAATTCTGCTGCAAAGTCTAGCCACTTAACCACAACACTAAGAATTTGTCGGTCATAATTATACCTTCCTTGCCAGGAGATAACATAAAAACACACGTTAAATCTGCTCAGTCAATATTTTTTCTTAACATTCTAGAATTAGAACTTTGCATTCACGTAGAGAAGTTCCATGAATGCAGCAGAACTATGAACATTTAATAGCACATCAAAGTCATTTACTTGATCGATAAACTTTGAGATGCAACACATGACCAGCTGAGCTCTTCTAAATAATATATAGATGTTTAGTGCAGCAATGGATTGACTCATTTTTCCATCTTTTTATTCATTCAACAAACATTTATTAAACAGCTCTTATGTATCTGGTACATTCTGAGTAGCGTGTGTGTGTGTGTGTGTGTGTGTGTGTGTGTGTGTCTGTGTGTGTGTATAATTATTTTATTTTATTTTTTTAAAGTAAGTTCTGGTGAGGTGAATCTGTTGAAAGCAATTTTGAATTGTGATTTTCAACCTTTCTAACTCCTCTTGGCAAAATGCCATCGCTTCTTATGGGCTTGTTTACTGAGTTAAACTTTTACACCTAGAAAAGATTTGCTGTTATGCTTTCTAACTTTGATGTCAGGTGTCTCACATCTGTTAATAGCGCTGAGGCATGTCTTTTTGGGTGTGATAACAATATTCTGTGTCAATTTACCATCAGGGAATAGATTTGAAAGACGTATACTAAAATGTTTTATTACACTTCTCTTTCCAGCACCATTTTGCTTCTCCCTTTATAAAGACATCATTAACATGCCTGCTGGACCTGTGATTTGGGCTTTCTTGAAACCCATGTTGCTGGGAAAGATTTTGTATGCACCGTACACTCCAGCCACAAAGGCAATCATGGAAAAGGTTTGACCATTACAGATCAAAGTTTCTCTCTTGCATATTAAAATGATTTTTAAAGTGCCCAACTTCCAAATTTACTCTAGCTGAATCAGATTTCTTTATATCACACCTACTATGACCTTTGGCTTTCTGAAACTGTTAATAATTCTGTTCTGTGTGTGTGTGAACAATGTAGATTGGTGGTAGCTCTTTGAAGAGAATGAACCATGTTGATGCTTGACAGTGAGGTTAGTTAAAGCAGGGCCTCAGATTGTCAATGTGTCTCCCAAAGCAGAGTTTTTTTCTACAGCTCTGTCTAACTTTCAAAGTATGTAAAAAGAATGGCACTAGAAAAAATAATATTGAACCATTATATAACTAGTTTAAACAAAACCATCCCTAAATTACAGGTTCTTGGTGTCATATTTGGTTGTACAATTTAACACCTTCTATAAAAGATAGATGTTGAGAAAGAGGACATTATTAATGAGTAACTATACTTATCTAATTTAATCCTAATAGCATTTCCCCCTCATTTTAAAAATTGGCTTTCATGATTTGAATTATAAACTTAATACTTTTTAAATGATAGACTGAAAGTAAAAAAAAAAAAAATCTGTTTTATCATTACTTGGTTATTAAACTATAGTTTATGTGAATATAACATTATTTTTAGGTCTATAAAAATGGACATGAGGGAATCACCGATTTCTAGAATGTTCTTTGTTTTTATTATATTACATTTTAATACCTTATTTGCTGCATTGACTACACATTTCTACATAATTTTGCATAAATGAAGTCATTACATGCTTATGTTCTAGCACAGTCTTTTTTGTCTTTCCTTTTTCCTTGGCTCTCACCTCCCATTTGTCCCCCCTTATCCTGCTGTTCCTTCCATGTAAACTAATGAATGTTAACATTCAAAGATATGCCTTTCTATAATTTATGCACATTTCTCTCATCCTTTATAAATTATTAAACTATCTATACACTCATTTGCAGAGTTCTTTAGTCATTGTTTGCATTATTAAAATTACGTTACATTACTTCGCTCAAATTACGTTCCATTACCCCGCTCACACAGCAATACCTGCGGAAATTCTTCCAACTCAATAGCTATCGTCTAATTCATTCTTTTTGAAGATTGAAAAATTTTCATGCCATAGAATTTATTCAGCCACTTCTCACGTGTTGAGGATTCATTATTTATTTATTTATTCATTTGGGCATTCATTTTACTTCAAGGGTTTCCTTTTGATTTTTGCTAACGTAAGCAATGCGGCAGCAAAACTCTTGTGTGTATGACTTTACCCAATTGGGTTTTTGTTTCAGTGGGATGAATGTTCAAGATCGAATGATTAAAGGGTGCTGTATTTTATTTTAATGACTAATGTCAGATTGCTTTCCAAAAAAAGGCTGAAACATCTATTTCCACCAGCAATCCATGAGTGTATTCTCTTCTTATATCCTTGAACTTTACTGTTTCTGTAGTAGTAAATTTAAGTATATCATTTGTAAAATGAATAACTTGTGAGGACTCCAGAAAACATACGTTCATTTTAGCTAGAATTCCACTCTGGACGTGAAGCAAACCTTATACTTTCCAGAATTTTTATAAGTGATCTTGACCCGATAAAAGCCATTTAAAAAGTTTTGATTATGTGGGAAATTCTGACAATATTTTTTGCCTTTTAGAAGTGTTCCTTAAAGCTATGTTAAAAAAAAAAACAAAAACAAAAAACCCTTTAGAGACCTTTTTGAAATCTAGGAAAGATACTAATAAACAAGATCTGTTTTTATTTTTTGTCTTTAAGTCTAATGTAACTCTGAGGCAGCTGGCAGAATTAAGAGAAAAATCTCAAGAGTGGATGGATCAGTCACCACTTTTCATGAATTCTTTCCACCTGTTAAACCAGACGATTCCAATGCTCCAGGTAAGTGATGGCTCTGTCGCTCACTTTCGTATGACTTATAATTCTTTGAGATTTTAATTACCTTCGTTATGGGAATGGTAAGACACGGAGTTAGTATCCATATTCAACTGGTTAAAGTTGCTTCTCCTTCAGAGAGTGGGTTTGAGATAGGATAACAGATCCATCACTCATGTTCATAATCATCCTCACCTCCTGTATCACAGCCTTTCTGTAATTCAGAGATAAGCCATCTGACAAGTTGATCTTGAGACATAGCTAGTGGTATAAATCTGTTTTCCAAAAAAAGCTATAAAAACTCGTGAAAATATACTTGTTTATTTATTTCTCTACATTAAAGTATGCGTTGCTATTTTAACAGAAGCGGAATTCCTAAAATACTAATGCACTGGAGAAGAATGTTAAATTTGGGGAGTTCTTTGGTTGAAACACGACACTCTAGTTTAGGTCAAAGATTTGACAATGCAGCTCAAATATAGTGCAGACTGGTTGAAAAGTACAATCTGCTATTCTAGTGAGAGAGGCAGGATGTTTTAAAGATGATGCAAATAATATGGGGAAATGTTTCAAATGCACACAGCCACTTATCGATAATGAAAAATTGAGCATCAGTGTCAGATCAGTTGTCAATTGCAGAAAAGAAAATTGGAAGGGATGATGACAACGCAGGAGCTTCGAGGGAGAATGGCTTGTCTGTCGACTAATTGAGAGAGGCCCTCGGAAAATCAATGGAGCCCTAAAATATATATTTTTTAATATTTAGAACATAGCTGATTTTTAAAAAAATATGTTTTTACTGATTATTTTAGAGAAAGAGGAAGGGAGAGAGAGATAGAAACATTGATATGGGAGAGAAACGTCGATTGGCTGCCTCCCGCGTGCACGCCCCCTACTGGGGATCGAGTCCACAACCCAGGCATGTACCCTGAGCAGGAATTAATCAGGGACCTCTCAGTCCATGGGACGACGCTCAATCCACTGAGCCACACCAGCTGGGCTAAAATATTTTTTTTAATGCCCTTTTTTATAATCATGATCAAGAAGTTAAACAAATCATACAACTTTGTCAGAGTATTATATCCTAAACATGCTTTAGTCAGTCTTTGTTTTTACTAACAATTAGTGCTTAGGTATAATTACAACCTGATTTTTATTATAAATAATACAATATATTTCTAAAACAGATATTTAATTAATATACCATAAACTTTTCATCAAACATCTTCCCCACAATGTCTATTACATTTGGTTCTAATTATAAGCACATTCATTTTAAGTGGCCTATTTCAGTGAATCTCAGAAAACAAAGGCTACTTAGTACTTTATTGGCGTATGTGGAAGATTGCTTTTTTTCCCTAAAACTTTTTTCTGTGAACAGATAGCAAACCCACACATAATGTTTCATTAAAGAAAGTTTTGTTAGCTAAAATGGCAAATTAACAAAGGACATGATCTGTGCATAATAGTTCCAACGTGCAGTCATTTACTAAGAAGAAATTCTGTTACCATGTCTGTAAAGGGATCATCACCTAATGAAAATATCTTTAGCCTGTTCTAGACCAAAATAAATCACTATTCTTAATTATTGAGGAAAAACATATTTCTGCAAATGTGCACAGAACTTGGAAGTTTCATGCTTGTAGTGCGAGACCTGGTTTTGCCTTGGTGAACCCTTAGGCCAATGCCTTAAAACACTTGATCTGAAGTTTACGAATCTCTAAAATGGGTGTATTGATAACCACTTCACAGATGTATGGGGATCACATGTGTAGAAGCATTTAAAGGTAGTATTAGATATCACAGAGAGGATTGATTGTAAAAGGAGTGGTGGGGAAAAGGGAATAGGTGCGATGGGTCAGCTCTGAATTGCAACTGACACAGTGCTGTCCTTATTATGAATGCTTTGATTAAGATTTTCCATGATACACAAGCTTATTCCTGGTTAATAGCTAGACATCGGTCTGCATGCTACCAACTACTCTTAGATCCCTCAGCAGCCATGAATTTGTCGAGTTAATTCTATTATATATGTATGCTTTATTAATACATATTTTTGTTAATAATGTATCTCCATGATAATAAAACAGAAGATATTGTTAAGAAGGACAAAATAAGTGGTACTGAACTGTTCTCTAAAGGGACAGTCAACTTAAGCAAAACTCACATAAGCACTAGACCGTGAATTTACCCACAAAATAAACATTTCTTTAACCAAGTTGAAATCTCACTCTTCAACTTTCCCCTTGATCTTTATTGTGTGTTCCTAGGGGAATTTACACACTTTTTAAAAAAATTTATTGAGTTTATTGGGGTGACATTGGTTAATAAAATTATATAGGTTTCAGGTGTGCAATTCTATAATACATCATCTATATATTGTATTGTGTGTTTACCACACCAAATTAAGTGAATTTACACACTTCCAAGGGATTTTACACACTTTGTTAGCCCTAGCTTTGTCCTCTATTAACTGGGGATAATAATAATACTTACCTCAAGGTGTTATTGAAAACAGAAAATCAAGGTAAGCTCTATTGGACATGCCCAGCATATAGTAAGATCCCAATATTTCCTAGTAGTACTTCTATAGTGATAGAAGTTACATCTCCTAATTTGGAAGATAGCTATAAAAGCCTTTATATTTTAAAACATGTATGTTTCATTTAAAAAGTTTTAGTCTTGCCTGGCCAGTGTGGCTTAGTGATTGAGCGTCAACCCATGCACCAAGAGGTCACTGGTTCGATTCCCAGTCAGGGCACATGCCCAGGTTGTGGGCCAAATCCCCAGTGGGGGGCATGCAGGGGGCGGCCAGTCGATGTTCTCTCTCATCAATGTCTCTATCTCTGTCTCCTTCTCCCTTTCTCTCTCTCTAAAATCAGTAAAGAGATAAAATAAAATTTTTAGTCTTTCCATGGATGTAATTTAAAGTTTTATTATCAATTTAATTTTCTATATTCACTTGGTTGCACTTATTAGCGTGTAAAACAATATTGTAGTAATTTATATTTGACTATTGTGACAAGGTGAGTCCCTGCTTTACAGAAAAGTAACCAGAGGCTGGACAAGGCTGAGAGCTTGCAGAAAGCGTCACAGCTATAAAGTAGTAGAACCAATGTACACATGAGTTGTGATGTCCAATTCCATATAAACATTTCAATTAAAAAATTGTTTTTGTTTCAGTTTAACAAAATTCGTCTATGAACCATCAAAATTTTGTATATCATATGTTAAAAACAAATGCTGTAAGAGCTATGGGGAAAAAGATTGCTAAATTAAATTTCCGAATGTTGATAATTATGGTTATATCTGGCCGTGTTAGCATGCTGACCAGTTTGTTCTATAGACAAGCGAGAGCCCAGCTGTTCAGGTCATTGCCAGCCACATACCTTCTCTTTCTTTCTCAAGAATTTCTGTTTGAGTCTTTCAACATGGTGCACTGATAATACCCAGTGGTGGTTACTTCATTTCACGGTGGGTGTTTAATTAGAGAGATGATGATTAAACATGTATTTCTCTTGTATTAAAACGGATTCCCTGTTATTATTTGTTAGAATACGCTAAGGAATCCCTTTGTGCAAGTTTTTATAAAATTCTCCGTGGGACTTGATGCTGTTGAACTACTGAAACAGATAGATGAACTCGGTGAGTCTGTAGTCACAACACTTTCATTCACTAGTCATGTCAGAAATGTGAAAACCATTGTCCCATATGAGATCTTCTGTTCCTTTTCTTTTGTACCTGGTTTCTGGCCACGTTTTCTAAGAAAAGTAAAATCCTGGATATATATCCATCCTCTTCCCCAATAGTTGCTCAAGGACAAGTAGTGATGATTATTTGGATGCTCAGTGACTATAGTTAGTTTCAATAATTATAAGGCGATATATTCCATGTAAGTGCAGCTTTTCCTAAAATCACAGATAGGTTGTTGGTTTGCTGAAAGTAAGACGACGCTTTTTATTTTTTGGTAGCTTGATGAAAAGCAAGTCCTTAAGGACAAAAGAAGATGAACTAGTTCATTTCTGGCTACATTTAACATTGTATGTCCGCTGGCCTCAGTATCACTTTGACTAACCCAGAATATAGTTGCAAAACAAAGGCAATGCAGAGACTCAAAAGAAAATAAACCTAAATCAGTAGTCAGGTTGGATCCTCCTCTCACGGTCATTTAAAAGGAACAGGCAGAGGAGGATCAAAGGAAACCATCTGAACTCATGCATTCTCTCTGCCACGTCCCCACCTTCAACCTAAGGGATGCAAGACATCTAATTCAGTCTGTCTGATTCTCTGTTGCTATGCAACCACAGGTATGAAGAAGGGATTGAGAGCATCAGAATTTGGCAGCAGAAGAGCAAATACCCCTCCTCCTCCCTGGAGCTACAGGGACATAGTGCCTTAGGTTACAAACCAGTGGGGAGGAATTATGCCCACATTTGTATTGTACTGTGTAGATGATCATATGTACTTTATGATATCTGGCCCAGTTTTGTTAAAGAAAGATATTAGTGGATTTATTCTCTAAAAGTATCATTTGGGTAAGGAACCAAAATAATCAGGAATGTACTACAAAGTTCTCTATATAAATTTTATTCCTAACTTGAGATATAAGATGGGATTTTTAGAATTTAAAAAAGGCTAAAATGAATATAGCAATTGATGTTTGTGTAGCTGTATATGTAACTCCATATCTAAGGCGCTGTATGGTTCGAATTTGGGGATCACTGACCCTCATAGCTCTTGTCTGAGTCTGTCTACCAGCATTTTTAAAGAATCCTTGGTGGTGTGTTGATTTCCAATGGCCACTGGAGGCCACTGTTCAACCACAATTTTACCCCTCCCCCACCAATATCTGTACCAAGCAAAGCATTTCACTTTAAATTCCAATGAGAAATTCATTTAAGAAGTGGCTCTCTGTGAGAAGTGTAGTCTTACATTGGACGATGGAAGAGACCTGTCTGGGATCTATGAGGAGGAATTCATGGCATTCACCAGCCTTCTCAGTATTCGTGATGATCGATTCAGTGAAAATTTGATTGGCCAAGTGATTTATTCACTTGCAATTTCGTATTTGTCCTTTGTCTCAGTTGATTTCCTCATAAGAAATCATGAAATTAAAGAGCAATTAATTTCTCTTTTTTCCAGAGTAATTACCTGAAGGAAAATCTTTATCTTTTGTCTAGATTAATACAGATACCAACAGAGATAACCCACATAGGTTTTAAATCAAACAATATTAGAAAGTTGCAAATGTGTGGCATAGATTCTCACGGTCTCCTAAGAAATGACTCTGGAGCACAATTTATTGAATGATATTATTTGTTCTATATACTCTGCATAGACTTTCCTTGTTTAAATGATTATATTCCCATTCCCTGAACAAAGCAGGCATTACTGTTCATTCAAAACTTTCATCTCTAGATTTTAGTTTTCTTTCTAACTACATGTAGATAGATTAAAAAAATTATTCATATATAGTCATTGGTTAATGAAATTGTAGCCGAATACACTTTTAAATTAGCTTGTGTTGTTCTTTGAACTTGGGTTCACTGCATTTGTAATTGAACATTCTCCTCGATGAATATTTGCACAACTGGACACATTTTCCTCCGTGTAGAGTACTAGATAGTTTTAGTGTAAATTCTACAACTTTCTATTATTTATAGTCTAGTTTAGTGTTTACTTACCAAATCATTATGTTGTCTCCTAGTACTACTAGAAGAAACAATATTATAATACAACGTTATAATATGCTTTCTCTCTGTTTTGCTTTGCTTCTTCAGATGTTCTGAGACTGAAATTGGAGAACAGCATTGACCTCATTGATCATCTCAATACACTATCTTCCTTGACAGTCAATATTTCCTCCTGTGTATTATATGACCGTATTCAGGCAGCAAAAAGTGTAGATGAAATGGAGAGAGAGGCTCAAAGACTCTACAAAAGCAACGAACTCTTTGGAAGTAAGTGTTATTCTACTGGAGTTTGAGCTTCTCTTTGCACTAAAATTGGCCAAATTCTTCCCTCACCTTTTTAAATCCAGAACTCAGAAAAGTAGTTTGGGGTGGGAGGAGGTCATTGTCCACTCTAATGTCCTTAGAAACAAGAACCTTTCATGTACTCAACCATCCCTATCATCCGAGGAGCCTTCCACTTGTGTGTAATTTTGTTGATATGGTTAAAAGTAAGACTGGAAAGGATTTCATAATTATGGGGTAACATTGAATCAATCCTTATAATTAGTCAAGATTATTCATTTTGAAGTGTGTGTGTGTGTGTGTGTGTGTGTGTGTGTTATTTCATAAAGTAGCTTAGAGTAATATATTTAATCTGGCCACTTGGTTTGTGATTATATCCTCAAAGTCTTGCTTTGAATCTCTCATATTGTTACTCCTATTAGCCATCTTTTCTGTAACTTGGGAGCTTGAACCTCCTGTCACATTACTACTCGATTGCTTGTTTGGAAGTCCCCTACGTGTTCCTTCCAAACAATGAATAACGTCAACCATAAAATAACCTTTCTGCTGTTGTTGCCATTTTATTTTCAGGTGTTATTTTTAAGCTTCCTTCTAACGGAAGCCAACACCGAGGCTATGACTCTGAAGATGTCTCTCTTCCTCCTGTCGTAAAATACACCATCCGCATGAGTCTCAAGACCTCCCAAACCACAAGAAATATCAGGACCAAGATTTGGGCCCCAGGGCCGCATAATTCTCCATCACATAACCAGATCTACGGCAGGGCTTTTGTTTACTTACAGGACAATATTGAAAGAGCAATCATTGAATTGCAGACTGGAAGGAACTCCCAGGAAATAGCAGTCCAGGTCCAAGCAATTCCTTATCCCTGCTACATGAAAGACAAGTAAGTCTGTGCACTTTCAGCCCTTGTTAATAATCAACCACTTTTTTGAGGACTCATTTCTGTCCATTCATTCACATGTATCAAGTGAAAGGGGTAATGTTCACCAAACCTTTGTCAAATGCTTGTTTCCTGGAAAGGGTCCACACTACAGGGCACAGCTCCACCTAGCTGCTCATGGTTACCAACAGGATGGGATCGATCTTATCAAATTATGCATGTTTTCTGTATCCTAACTCTTCATTGCCAAGGACTTTTGGCTGCAGAACTCAAGAGTCCATGCACGGCTGCATGATCTTCTTGTTACCTACTCTCTGCTGGTCTTACTTTCTCTAGTCAAATGAGGGAGTTAAACAAGACAATCTTAAAATTCCTTCCAATGCTCATATTTAATTAAAAATCTGTGAATACATGGTCAATTGTAAGGAAAATTTTGATGGAACACATCATTGATCAACTCTCTAAGATAAATACTGTGCTGTCTAAAACTACGTAATATACTATTAGTCCACTTGCTAGGAATCTTTATCTAAAGTGGTTTTGCTCAATGAACAAAAAAATGTAAGGATCATGCTTTTAAACAATTGAATTTACATGTTCAAGAAATCTGCCAGTCACGTAGTACTGAATGGCTCCTCCACTTTGACCACAGTAAAAAAAAAAAAAAAAAAAAAAATAGGTTGGAGTGTTTTCAAGTTCATTCTTGTACACAAAAGATTGAGATTGGATATTATGTTAAAGGAGGGATTATACTCGTTATCAGCCCAGTTATTGTAGTTTATATACAATTCAGGTGCTTCTGGATTTTTTTCTTTGTATTAATGTATAGCTTTATGAGCTGTAGATGAAAAGAGGCTATGTAACCCTTTGAGCAGCAGTGATAGGGGCAGACAGGCAAGGATTTTGTCAGTGGGTTGTCAAGGTGAGCTGCTTATTATGGAGGCCAGTCAGGACTATGCAGCCTGATCCTTGGTGAACTGCAATGAGTGCAGTAATAGTAAAGACCTATGGGTTCAATGAAATGAAAATGCTTATCTATTTTCCTGCCCACTTTTTTTCCCTTGTAAATTTTGGTACTTGGATGGTTGCTACCTGGATGTTTCTTTTAAGACTAAAAGTAACTGTACTTTGCATTCTTTGTAGGCGCATGATTATAATGCCTCACATGTACATATAAACTCTGCTGCATACAAAGTGCTTTCACATATTATTTTATTTGTTCCTCCCAAGAACCTCATAAGGTAAAAGGGAGCAGGTATTATCAGCCATACTCTCCAGGTGAAAAGACAAAAATTCAAAAGGTTACGTTACTTGTCCCACATTGTAGAGCTGGTAACACACTGGTCCTTAGATTACAAGAGCAGCATTTTTTTCTTTATTCTATATCAAATTTAAAACACACAATCACTTAAAAGAATTATTACAGGGGATTTGTTATTAACGAATGAGGGCTTTTTTCTAATGCTAGAGCCAGAAACAGCATCAGGGCTGGACCTGAACCAAGACAAAAGTCATTCAACAAATATTCTTTTAAGTGCCTCCCCCATGCCAGACAGGTTCCTAGGAACCAAAAACATTGGATATGGCCCAGTCCTCATTCCTCCCCCACCAAAAAACCCCTCCTATCTCTGGTGGTGTTATACTTCGGATGCTAAAGTGAGAATGACTGATGGTTATGTCATGTTCCATTAATACTTGTGTTTTTCATGGGGAACTTGAAGGTAATTCCTTAGCCTTATAGATTAAAAAGGAAATGGCCTTGGGATCGTTCTCCACATTAAAGCTTCAGTGGAGCCTAATATGCAAAACAGATCAATTTGGAGGTTTTCTCATTGCAAACTACTCATTTGCTTAGCTCCTAGAAAGATGTCTAAAGCAGGAGACTATGGTTCTCAAAGTATAGTTCCTGGACCAGTGGCATCATATCTCCTGGAAAATTGTTTAAAATGCGAATTCCTTACCCAATCCCAGATATAATAAATCAGAAGCTTACGGGTGAGGCTCAGAAATCTGTATTTCAGTAAGCCCTTTTGGTGATTCTGATGAGTGTTCAACTTTGAGAAACCTTGCATTGGAACCTTCAGATATCATGGGCTGGACACTCAGGAACATAGGTGTGTCCTGATGAGGTCTTTATAGAAAAGACATTTCTATACTGTATATGCAAAATCTCCTGAAGCATTATTTTGAGAAATCCAAGTTCTTTGTCTGCATTTTAAATTGAATGCTTTGAGTTTTATTTTACCTTATTTTGGAAAATTTAGTTTAATAATCACTATGAGCTTCTGAAGAGTAGATAAATACAGTAATTTGGAAAGATACAGATTTTAGCTAGATAAACCAATTATCATCTAATTTTAAATCTGACTTTTAGATAAGAATTTGGTTTAGGCAGAAGGGTTTGGGGCCCTGCAATTATATCTATATAATAATTATTTTCCCGGACAAGACATACTCAAACACACTTTAAACAATATGACAATTTTATCTAACAATCCAGAGCTGTTTTTGTGTGTGTGTGTTCTTGTAGCATTAGAGCAAGAAAACCATGGGCCTACTGTTGTCAGCTTCACATTCCATAAAAAAGGAGTAATATTAATGGTTATTCTCAATTTCAAAAAAGCAGTATAATTTAAGTGCAAGAAGGAGTGTGTTCTTTATGCATTGCTGTCCACAAGTGTGGCATTAATTTTGGTCACTGGATTTTTCTTTTCATTTGTTTTTGTTTTTTTACAGCTTCCTAACCAGTGTCTCTTATTCTCTTCCAATTGTGCTCATGGTTGCCTGGGTTGTGTTTATAGCCGCGTTTGTAAAAAAGCTTGTTTATGAGAAAGACCTCCGGCTTCATGAGGTACGTTGACAATCTCTTCTTATTATGAATAAGTTATATTTGTATGATAACTAATTGCTGTGATTTTCATCATACCTATACAAATTCAGAATGCTGGAGCCATACCTTGTGAATTAGAAATATATTTTATGCAGCATAAAGGCAGCTGATAAGGCAGTATTTGGTTTTCCCAAAAAAGTACACAAATGTTATTTTTTAAGTGTTTCGAAAAAACAAAATCTGAATAATTCTGAATATAGTCTAAGTACAATTAATGATCCTAAGAGTAATTTTTGCCCAAAGAGTTACCTATAAGACTTAAGGTCTAACAGAGGAAGTTTAAATAATATCAATAATACTATTAAAGCAAGAAGATTATTGGCACAGTAACTAAATGAGTTCAAATAATGATATAAATATAGGTTTAGATATACAGTTGGCCCTTGAATAACATGGGGATTAGGGGTAGTGACCCCCTGCACAGTTAAAAAATGTGCATATAACTTGACTCTCCCCAAACTTCAGTCATCCCTTGGTATCCACAGGGTGTTGATTCCAGGACCCCCAGAGATATTCAAATCCACAGTGGCTCAAGTTCCTTATTTAAAATGTCATAGATCAGTGATACAGTCAACCCTTCTCACCCTCAGATTTCCAACTATGGGTCAAAAATACTCATTTTGATCCATGGTTTGTTGAATCTAGGGATGTGGAACACAGTGATACAGAGGACCAACTGTATATTTATTGAAAAAAATGTGCATGTAAGTGAACTCATGAGATTCAAGCCCATGTTGTTCAAGGGTCAACTGTAGATATAGACAGACACAGTCACAGACACAGACATATGGCTTGTTTCAGCTATTAAGAAGCAAATTCTTTGCAGTATAACTTGTTTCCCTCAATTATCTTCTCCTCTACCTCCCCCTAACTCATGATTCATAGACTAAGAATTTCATGTTATGCTACTGATTAGATTAATAATATAACAATGGAAGACAGTATCTAGGAGAAAAAATATGATCTCTTCTTGAGTATATTCTCTCTCATTATCCCCAAATCCAAAATGTCTTACTTCTTTCTAGAATTTATGAAAAAGCACTGTGTGGTTTTTGGATTGTATTGGAATAGAATATTTTATCTGCTTATCATGTAATGAGTCCATCCTTACACTCATGGGTGAAGAGAAAGCAGAAACATTACAAAACTGGGGTACAATAATTATTGCAAGTCCCGGCTGACAATCTCAAATAATGAAGTTAGAGTAACCTGTTAATCTACTTGTACTTTTCAGACTTACTTTGCCAATGTTTCTAAGCAATTGACTATTTCTCCTTACAAGGTACAAATTATGGCTTCATATTTTTGTTAGTTCAGCGTCAGGCTTCTAGGGTTGTCCTACAGTTTAAACCTAAACTTCTTACATTTTCTGTTTAAATTCTGGTTGATCCTCACAGCTGCATTTTTACATTTCAGTTACAAGTTGGTGAATGTCTTATCAACTGGTTTGAGCCCTGTTGTATGAGGTCTGTGTACAATGGCTTCTTAATGCCTTGGACCATAATTTTGGTTCCAAGTTCCTATCTTATATTTTTCTCTCAGGTTCCTGGTACTCAGAAGTGAATCTTCAAAGATTAATGAAAAACTTTGAAGTAGAAAACTGTGATGAAAACTAAGTTCTTTCCTACTTCAAAATAGATTTCTACCTTAAAAATATTATTTGTGGTAGAAACACACAGTAAATATGTGTTGTGTATACATATACATACATACATGATATATATATACATACACATATAAGATATAAAATACATATACTGTATTATCTTATGTTTAAAGATGATACTTTCTAAGTACATCTATATATGTCACCAAAAAAATATCAAAGCATAATAAAGAGTCTTTTCTCACTTTAAGACATGAAAGACATTTTTAACAATGACCCAGTTTCTGTTTGGTGGCTCTGTGTCTTCATTTTTCAGGCATATACTTTCAAAACTTTACCACTGATCTTGAGGGTCAAAGTCATATAATGAAAGATCAGTGAACTTGGAATCAGGGGATTAGGCTTTGGGTCTTTTAGTTCATATTCACTTGGGCCCAATCTCTTAAACTTTCTGAGTGTTATCATCAAGACTTCACTCAGCACTATATTTCCATAATGGAGCTCTCTTGCTGCCAGGGTATAGGAGGCATTCAATTAACCATATTTCATCAGTTCCAGGGTAATGAATTTTTTCTTCACATTTTAAAGCCTCTGAAATTGGGATACATTTGATAGGGTGTCATAATTTATTTGGCAGTGATTTTTCTTTCTTGTTGCATGTAAAATAATGAGACATGCTGTCCCGAATTCAAAGGAAATAGGGTCTATTTGTGAGATGAATGGAAGCAGGTGAAGAATGAGTGAAATGTTCCCAGTGCCTCCTGCTCAGCCTCCCTTCACTGCCCACAGGTCTAAACTAAACTCCTCCCCTTTAGAGATAAAAAAGTTGAACCCAGAAAGTGAGAGTTGACTTGCTGAAAACTGTGGAGCTAGCTTATGGTAGATCTGGCTATGACCCTAGTGTCTTGACTTCCAATCAACTATTTTCCACACATCATAGCTACCTCCCTCTCACAATCTTATTTTAGTGGCATCATCTCTTAAGCACTTTTGAAGATAATAATAATCTCCTAGGTTACTAGAGATTCAGAATCACTTTTTAATACCATATTTTTTATATTTAGTTAAAGTCTAAAGCTACCTACTCTCTGCTTTATTCTCATTCCAAACTAAATAAAAAAGGTTAAAAAACAACCTTTTCTTCTGTAATTGTTCTTAAATCTGGGCAAGAAAATCAAGTTAGTTGTTATTTCAATGAAACCATTAATTCTTGACCTTCTTATGGTATGATTCCAGAGAATTCCTTTAACTTGCTAAAGAAATTAGCACAAATATTAATGACAAGTTTATTGATGAAATTAAGACAGTCATTCTTTTAAAAATATATTTCAAAATGTCTTTCAATTGGGTTTTGTTCTTTATTTCTTCCTTTCATTTATTTATTTTTTCCCTTTTCAATTGATACACTTTTTATTTCCTTTTCTTTTTTAAAAATTTTATCTTTATTGGAAAAAAGTATGTCCCCCCTTTTTTCCCCCATTGATCCTCTTCTCCCCGCTCTCACCCCCCTCCTGCCTTCCCCACACTATTGACTGTGTCCACTGGTTATGCATATATGCATATAAGTTCTTTGGTTTATTTCTTCCTGTCCCCCCTCCACCCCTTCCCTCTGAGGTTTGTCAGTCTGTTCCCTACTTCCATGTCTCTGGCTCTATTTTGATCGTCAACTTATTTTGTTAATTATATTCCATAAATAAGTGAGATCATATAGTACTTGTCTTTCTCTGACTGGCTTATTTCACTTAGCATAATACTCTCCAGGTCCCTCCATGTCATCTCAAAGGATAAGAGATCTTTCTTTCTCACAGCTGCATAGTACTCCATTGTGTATATGTACCACAGCTTCTTTATCCACTCTCCTACTGATGGACACTTGGGCTGTTTGCAGATCTTAGCTATTGTAAATAAAACTGCTATGAACACAGGAGTGCATATATTCTTTCTGATTGATGTTTCAAGCTTCTTAGGATATATTCCTAGTAGTGGGATCACTGGGTCAAATGGCAGTTCCATTTTTAATTTTTTGAGGAAACAGCATAATGTGTATTTCTTGCTTTTGAAAATCAAAATATTGAAGCTGTATAAAAGTTGCTTTTATAACACAAGGAAGAGTCCTTTTTCACACATTATATATATGTATGTGTGTATGTGTGTGTGTGTGTGTGTGTGTGTTATATATTATTTTCTTGATGTATAGGTTAGTTTTATCTGTTTTGTCTAACATAAGTCATTTGTGGGAATTTTAATGCTTATGTTCAGTTAAAATTGCCATTTCTCTGTTTAGATAGGTAAAATAAAATATCTGTCCACTGCAGAGATAGTACCAAGAACTGTGCAAGGATTTTTAGTTCTTTGGTGCTTCCCTTCACACAACCTTTTATGGCACACACTATCCATCCCAGTAGTCAAAATTTGGAACATTTCAAGTAATGATCACAACATCCTGCACATCTTACTAAAAGTATTAATATAATAATCTATTGTTAAGAGAATTTTAAAACTGAGGTAGAAAATATTATTCTTTAGAAATTAGTACCTGAAATTCTTACTGAATTGGATGAGCACACTGCTGTTAAGTAAATATATGACTATCTAGTATTTCTTTTCCTGATAGCACTAATGCCAGTCCCTGTGCTTAAGCTTCTCTGGAATGGCAACACATTTATGAAAAACCTCACAGAATCTCTTTCTTCTCATTAATTTCTACCATAAACTGGGGCAGACTTTGGCCACAGTCCAGAAGGGTTTTCCTTGAGCAGCAGGTTATCAGGTATTGATGAATTGCCCTGGCAGGTTGAGAGGCTTCACACATGTGATTCTGCGTACAAAGCTGGCACCTGACATCTGTCACTTTGAGGAGGAACTAACAACATCCAAGAAAGCATAGCCAACCATTCTCTGTGGGCCATCTTCCATCAGAAAGTTTGGTCTTGTTTATTAGAACAAAGTTGGCAGTGAGTCTGGGTAGTTTATGGATGACTTACATGCTCTCATTACTGTGACTCTTTATGAATAGCAGCTGTTCTCCTCATGGCACAAAATCCTGAAGTTTAACACTGAAATTCCATGCTAGAATGTTAAGCAGTGAAGATTTTTGAAAGCACCCAACTTGATTTGTTTCAATCAAAGGCAATAATCAGTCTCCAACGTATACCAATTCTTGGAAATAGGAATCTGATCTTGAGTCTCAAAAATTTCAAAATTACGACCTTAAACACCATTAGTCCTGGTCTTTGGGTTGCCAAATTATCTTTTAACAAGACTATGAGTGAAGAATTTTCTCAATATATAAATGTGTTATACTGCAGCTATCAATTATCGGGGAAGGAAAACACATTTATACTCATGGAGTTAGCTTTATTTCATGTCCTGGATGGTGTCCTAGATATTTTATACCCACTTTGTGAAATATATTGACATTGTCTCCTACTGACATACATTGAGGAATAAATATTTTTGTGTAGACCACATAAAATTTGGTGGTGAATGTCAGCTTTGGAGTGGCTACATGGGTTCCATAACTCCTCGTTTAATTATATTCAAATAGGCAGAAACTCAGTAAAAAAACAAAAACCCTCAAAATCCAAATAGCAAGAAAGGCAAATAAAAGGCTAACATATCATGATCATACATGAATAGGTGAGTATCTCTAAAATGTCATCATGAAACATGACACAGTAATTTTCTCAAATGGGTTGGAGTGCAGGAAATTAATTTTTAAAATCAGATTTATGAGGTCCCTTTCTATGCCAAAATGTAATTTTGTTTTCATTGATGGATAAGTAGCAATTAGAGGAAATTTTCCTGGTGAATCTTCGCTCCATGCTGATTTTTTTACTTTGACCCACACTTCCATTCTTATGGAAATATAGATTGAGTCTTTACAACACGGGTGATAGGGCCTGGGAGGGGAGAAGCAGTAGGGAGAAAAGAGGGTGAGGAAAGGGCAAAGTTAAGAGAAAAAGTCAGAGTCTTTTTCTCAGTGGTGATTAGCTTAAGGCCCATAGCTTAAACTGTTGGCAGTCAGGTAGCTGTTTCCATGGTAACACCTGGAGCAGAAGAGTTATCAAAATGTGATAAGTTGCAAAGGCAGAAAGTAAAATTCGCTCTCTTGCTTGAGCACATTTCTATATTTTTCCTAGACAAGTTAAGAAGGTGAGGATTGTAAAGTTAGTGGAATATTTCTTTCTTTCTTTTCTTTTTTTTTTTTTTTTTGGTTCTTTTTAATAAAATATTAGATTCAGAAGTTTAATAGTAATTATGAATTGTTGAAACCAGATATCCCAGGATATCTAGGTTCCCCCAAATACCACATGTCAAGACAACCGAGGTCCAGGGGAGTTTAGATCCTTCACAATCCTTTTGAGTTAATGCACAAACTCAGCATGCTGGTCTGTTTCTCCGCCTTGGTGAAATGCCTGGGCCTCTGCGAGTACCACTGAGTTATTAAAGAATATCAGCTGTGAAGGAGATATGGATTATCTCAGATACCTGAGGTCATTTTGAGTGTGTGACTGTCTTTTTGGAAAACAAAGATGATAAACCTGATCTAGATGGCCAGTGATTTTAAAGATGGGGAGGGAAGATGTGGCAAAAGACGGACAGTCTCCCTTCCAAGCTTTTTTCCATGTTTTAAATTCTTAGGAATCAGGTCTGTTTTACATCTCCCAGGAATAGGAACACTGATTTTTTACTAAAAAAAAAAAAGTATGTAGTGTTATTAGATCAGTTCCACCATTGAATTTGACACAAACTGTGTTTTTTCACCAACTGAAAATATTCTTGACTGCACAAATGTCATTTTCATGTTGCAAAAATTCTTCAGGGATACATACATTTTGATGATCTACTCTAAACTAATTTAACTAGAGACATCAGTTAGATACCTCTTATAAATGAAATCATAAAAAAAAAAAAAACTTTGCCGTCTAAATAATTTATTATTTTATTATATTGGGGCAGCCTGGGAACATATAATGTAAGATGAGCTGGAATAAGTAGTCATATTAATTTCACATAGCAGGCATGGACAAACACTTGACGTAAGAAAACCATTAGGATGCCTACCTAGTTCATATATGTGAAGTGTCTCATAGACATTTTTGCATGTTTGAGAATGTATCAGCTTAAGCAGCAGCTAACACTTTTTCCTCTTTACAGTACATGAAGATGATGGGTGTGAACTCCTGCAGTCATTTTTTTGCCTGGCTGATAGAGAGTGTTGGATTTTTACTGGTTACTATCGTCATCCTCATCATTATACTCAAGTTTGGCAACATTCTTCCTAAAACCAACGGGTTCATTTTGTTCCTGTATTTCTCGGACTACAGCTTCTCGGTTATTGGCATGAGCTACCTCATCAGTGTCTTCTTTAACAACACCAACATTGCAGCTCTGATCGGAAGCCTCATATACATCATCGCCTTCTTCCCGTTCATTGTTCTGGTTACCGTTGATGACGAGTTGAGCTATGTAGTAAAAGTATTCATGGTGAGTCAACTCTCACATGGAATGGCCAATGTGTGAGAAAAATGGACCGTTTTGTTTGTTTGTTTTTAGAAGGTCAAACTGAAAGTACACTTATTTAAATTCAAAAGTTCAGTGATTGCAAAATAAGCTCAATTGTCCTAATGATGGTGAGTCTTTTCTACATTATGTGTACCATACAAGCACAGGACTATGAAAAGGAAACACTTTCCCCACGGTTTATAAAACCATAAATTGATTCTGTTAAGAAGTAGCTCCTGAAGAAAGAACAGTTAAAATGTAATATGTCGAATTTTAAAGATCATCAAGATTTCTGACTTTAAAGCCTCTATTACTGGAATTATTCTCGTGTGTGAATGATTTTGATGGTTTTCGTGATATGCAATATAACGTATAGTCATAAAAACAAATGCACTGACAGTATATAATCAATATTGAATTCTTTTCTGTCTTTTAATTCAAAAGTACTAAATTAATTTAAGAATTTTAGTGAAACTATTAAGATTACGAAATTTGGAAAGCAGAAGTAAACCTCTTTATTGAGTAAGAGTTATATTAAAACTCAGCTTTCCATAAAGAAATAGAAGGTGACAAATAACTTTTATCTAACTTTGACCACTTTGAGCTTAAATAAAATTTAAAATTTTAATTTGTTGCTATAATAAGTATTCAATCCATTGATACTTTAGTATATTCACGTAATACTTTTATGACCAGAAATCTATTTATGAAGTAAAAACATCGTTTGGCCCCTAACATTTCATCTGATTTTAGTATTAACCTTGCATTACTTTATACTTGCTTATTTTATAAACTTCTGAGCAACATGTAATAAGTTTCGCTATGTATTTGGGGTTTCTGACAAATCTTTTCCAAGTTATCATTTTCCTGCTTTTGTTTTCTACTGTCCCCTCTTCTCTCCTTTCAGAATTGTGGCATGCTGGGTAACGGACCTCTGTATTTTTATATATGATTTTATCTACATATGTCCAAAGTTTTAGGTGTGTTCAGATCCCTCTGGGTGAAATGTGTGAAATCTGCAAGACCTCTCATTGCTGTTTGTTCTCTTCACAGAGCTTTCTGTCGCCAACGGCATTCAGTTATGCAAGTCAATACATCGCACGGTATGAGGAGCAGGGCGTAGGTAGGCTCGCTTTCTTTAAAAGTGGATTTTTGCCCGGCCAGTGTGGCTCAGTGGTTGAGTGTCGACCCATGCACCAAGAGGTCGCCGGTTCAATTCCTGGTCAGGGCACATGCCCAGGTTGTGGGCCCAATCCCCAGTGTGGGGCATGCAGGAGGCAGCCAATCGATGTTCTCTCTCATCAATGTTTCTCTCTCTCTCTCCCTCCCCCTTCCTCTCTCTCTAAAATCAATAAAGGGAAAAAAAAAATTTTTTTTTTAAAAAGTGGATTTTATCTTACACAACTGCAATACGTCTCACATAAGAATTAATATATGTGTTCACTTTGCAGGTCTTCAGTGGGAAAATATGTACAGTTCCCCCGTTCAGGATGACACCACCTCCTTCGGCTGGCTGTGCTGTCTAATTCTAGCTGACTCTTTCATTTATTTCCTTATTGCTTGGTATGTCAGGAATGTTTTCCCAGGTATGAACATACTTCCTACAGATACCTGCTTTTTATGGTTGCCATCATTATAAATCGGCTAATATATATTTTCTAATATTTGATTTGCCATATATAATCTCCAAAAATAAATACTTAAATTCCAAAATTAACCAAAAATTTTCAGGATGAGTTAATGCACTAGGGAGTTCCTTCTCTGGTGTGTCTTTAAAGGAAAGAGTGAATTAAGAAGTAAGGAATCTAGTCTTTCCAAATGGGAGTATAAGGCAAAAGCCAAGTCTCTTAGTTCTAAGGAGAATTTACCAAATTCCAATGGAAAATCACTAGTTGGGTTTCTCCCTTCTAGTTCTCAAGTGATCATTTCTAATATACTTAGGCATTTTTCCATTAAACCTTATTTATATTTATATCTTTTTCTAATGCTGTAAATGAACAAAAGAGTATTATTCTATGTATATAAAATTTTTTAACAAAAGACAAATATTTACATATAGAAATATGATCAGCAATTGCCTGGGACTTGGTGGGAGCAGGGATTACCTGCAAACGAAGTTATAGGAATGTTCTAGTATGTAGATTGTGGTGATGGTTACACAACTTTATAAATTTACTAAAAGTCATCTGACTCTATACTCACAGTGAGTAAATTTTATGGTATATAGTCATACCCCAATGAAGCTGCTCAAAAAGGAAAGAATAAAAGAAAAGCTATCTTTTTTATTTTACTTTGAAAACCAAGACCACTCTTTAGTTTTATATAGTATCAAAAAGTGAAACTACTTCCTGAACCATACATAGTAATCTGTTGTTTAGCTTCTGATGCTAAACATGTTAACAATCAATGGATAGTTATTTTTCCTAATACATTTTTGTTACAGGTACATATGGTATGGCAGCCCCATGGTACTTTCCAATCCTTCCTTCCTATTGGAAGGAGCGATTTGGATGTGCAGAGGTGAAGCATGAGAAAAGCAATGGCCTTATGTTTACTAATATCATGATGCAGAACACCAACCCATCTGCCAGTAAGACAAGTAGGTCAACAACATACATTATTATGAGACAAGTGATGTAAAATTTACATGACTAGTGATTTTAATTATGTTGTTTTAATGGCAAAATTATTCTTTTCATCATGGGTGACTATATCCATACATATCTGTTTGGACTCTTAGGGAGATTCAATTGTGGCTTTTTCTGGGCTCATTAACTCAGTTGGTTAGCATATGGCGCTAATTAGTCCAAGACTGCTGATCCTTTTGTGGTCCGGTTAGACTCACATAGAGAAAAATTTTGTTCCTTGGCCACAGTCTGCACCCCTAACTACAACCATCTGTCATAAGTCATAAAAAGTAACCAAGTAACAAGCATGGATAGTTTAGCATAACCCATTGCCAACACTGGACAAACAGCTTAAAGCCCATGTCTTACTGACATTGGGTAAGTAGTGTCCTCTTTATGAAGATGACCTATATAAGTGGTCCTCTTGTGATGCCTAAAGGAGATGTAAAGAACAATTAATGAACTGGATTCTATAGACCACAGATCTGAGCTAATGAGCAGCCTTGTCACTGTAAAATCACAGCTTATAGACATTTCTTTCATAAGTTAATATCAGCTATCCAATCAGCAAACCAAGCCTTAGACTTGTTTTTTGAATATTTGAGCTCTGTTGAATAAAGCAGAATTCAGTATAATGATACTGTTTTCTGGGACTACATTTTCTAACAGAAAAGGACCATATAAACCTTAGAAAATGTGGTTCCACACTCTTATTTTATTCTTTAACCAAGTGAGGAGGCTAATAGATCTTTGTTTCCAGAATTGTTTTTTATGGAGAGGATTGTAATTTTAATTAAGAAAAAGTCTAACTTTGTGTGTTCTTTCTTGATGAGCTTACAACTCTTCCTTGATTTTTCTCCAGGTCCTGAATACATGTTTTCTTCCAACATTGAGCCTGAACCTAAAGATCTCACAGTCGGGGTTGCCCTGCATGGAGTCACAAAGATCTATGGCTCAAAAATTGCTGTTGATAACCTCAATCTGAACTTCTATGAAGGGCATATTACTTCATTGCTGGGGCCCAATGGAGCTGGAAAAACTACTACCATGTATGTTGCTTTTTAACACTTATTGTCAAGGAAGCATATTATTTAATATTTTCCCATCTCTTTCATAAGATGGTTCAACTTGTATACTGAAGAATGGAGTCTAAATCAGAGATCTTGAACTGTGAGCACAGCCCAAATCAGGCCCACCAGACAGGTTTATTGGTTGGTTCCCCCTGGTGTTGGCCCACCCAACACTTAAATTTTTTAATTCAGTGCCAATATTTAAAAATAGGGGCATTTTCTAATTAAAAAAAATTTTTGGCATCTCTTAGATAAAAGGAAGGTTTGGCAACATTGAGTCCCCAGTCTTGGGTTGGGACAATTGGTTGGGGCATATTAGTGATTTTCCTCATAAAGGGAGCATCTGTTTTCTGGTTTATCTCTGGTTTCTACCAGTCCATACCATCTCATGTGCCCAGTCTGTTTCACTTATTTGTATTTCTATCTTATTTGTATTTCTATCACGTATGAGCCTGAGTTTACATGCTCTGGTATAAACACAGTCAGCCCCAGCTGTTCCTTCACAGGGAAGCCTCGCCTTGATTTATAAAGAAACAGAAGAATCACCAGCTCTCAGAGACAGACAGAAAAGGACAGAGGTGATACATGGGCTGTTCTTTCTCACTCTTCACTTAGCTAACATCTTCCTGTGTCCGAATGGAGAAGAGTTTCACATGTTTTAAAAGTGACATTGCTTTGATTTTGCTGTTGTTTTTCACTGCCCATGCTCTGCATTGCTTAACTGGGAGTCAGCTCTAACCCTTATTTGAGAAAAAATGTCAGTTACTGGATGTCCTATTTAGTATTAGCATGAGTAAATTCAGTGACTGCCAAAGCACATTCAAATTAATTTATTTTGTAAATAAAAGGGCACAAAGGAAGGTCATGAAATGAGTGAACATGCAACCGTGTTACATGACCTGTTTAAATTCAGAGTTGGCTTTCTAGTGTGAATAGAATGCTTGAAAGGCAAGATTTCTAACAGGCACTAAGAAGCCAATGAGGAAAAAAGATACAGAAAGTTTTGGAAGAAGCTGTCATTTTAGCTGAGAAAGTCACCATCTTATTCTTCTGAATGTGAACCTTTAATATGAAGAGTGAAGTATGTTATGTGTGTTTTTATGGGAAGGATTGCTTATTGTGTTGGTTCCCTATTTAACCCACAGTAGTCACTGAAGTTCCTAGCACTAGTTAGGTACTGAGACAGAGTGGCGAGAAAACAGATCCTTTCCCTGACCTCATGGAGCTTACATTTTAGTGAAGAAAATGCATATTAAATAATTTCCCAGTTTACTAACCATCTAAAAGATGACAAGGAGTATATTCTACTCACAGAGTGGGGAGAGGGCCTGGAGACGGGCAAAGAGCATGAACAAGTGGCACTGGAAGCCTGCAGCAGTAGTGAGCAAGTGGTGATGGTGGCTGGAAACATGCAAAGATGTGGGTGGAGTTACAAAGCTCAGATAGGAGGAGGATGCAAACACAACAGGATCTGAGGCTTGTGCAACCACGGTGTGCATTCACTATATGGTGAAGGAGGTAACGTCACAGAGGGCAGGGGTTTGAGTTCAAAGATCCTAAGTTCAGTTTTAAACACGTTGAGGTAGAGAACCCTGGAAGATATCTCCTGGAGAAGTAGCGTTGCCTGTTGGGTGTATAAAACAAGCCAGGAACTGAGTGATGAGATCTGGGCTAGACACCTAAATTTGGTACTAACAACCTATCGATACCATCTGATGCCAAGGAAGTGCACAAGTTTGCTGAAGGAGAGAGGGTACTGACAATGAAAACGTCCAACCGTGTCTGTCCCTATTACCGCCACCACTCCACCATTGTCATCATCATCATTATGTACTATGTAGGCAACACTCTAAATTGTTAAAAGCTTAAAAGTAATTATTTTTTTATTCCCATTTAATACTATTTTTTTTCATAGTTAGACCTTACCTATGGAGATAGATTATTAATTTTTTTTTTTTTTTTTTTTTTTTTTTTTTTGCTAACAACTGAGATGTATTTATTTCTAAAATCTAGCTTCAGTACTTGGCTTACACGTATTTTATTATTGCTTTATGCTTTATTTCCAGCTCCATGTTGACTGGGCTGTTTGGGACCTCAGCAGGTACCATCTTTGTCTACGGGAAGGACATCAAAAGGGACCTACACGGTGTGAGGAAGAGCATGGGGGTCTGCATGCAGCACGACGTCTTGTTCAGCTACCTCACCACCAAAGAGCACCTTCTCTTGTATGGCTCCATCAAGGTTCCCCACTGGACCAAAAAGCAGCTGCACGAGGAAGTGAAAAGGTCAGTTACGGCGGGAATGAGAATATGGGTTGGTAACTCCTCTCAAAGAGAAGTCAAACTGTAGGAATAATACCAATAGGAAACATTTCTCACAGACCCAGTGAGTTTTAGTTTTTTCACTTCTCTGCTATCGAGCACATTGAAGGTCATACACAGGAACTGTTTAAACTTCTTCAACTCTGGCTCCCATATTGCCCCAAATCCTCTGTTCCTAATCTCCATGGCTACTCTACTGCTCCAAGCCTCCCAACTGGGCGCCCAGCTTCTACTCTCCTTTAGATAGTCTGTTCTTCATAGAGCAGCCAGGGTGACCTCTGTAAACTGCAGATCAGAGTGTGCCATCCTGAGATCAAACCCTCTTATGTCTTCTCACCACACTCAGTGTGAAACTCGGTCTCACTTCCAACTCATTTCTTCCTCTTCTCCCAACGTGCACTCTGCTCAAGGCACACTAGCCCAGTTGCACGCTTGCTGCTTCCTCTACTTAGAGAAGCTTTTCCCAAACAGCTATTTGTGACTTACTCCTCCACTTTCCTGGTCTCTGATGAAATGTCACCTTCTGAGGAGACTGCCATTTATAATCTAAGTGCCTAAAACAGCATGCCCCAGGCACTATTTATCTCATGTACCCTGCTTTATTCATTTTTTATTGCACTTATCACCACCTGGCATATTACACACTTACTTGGGAACTTACTTGGGTTTTCTCTGTATCTTCCCTGATACACACACACATACTAGAAATGATCTCTTTATGGGTAGGAACATTATCTGCTTACTTCTTTCCCCCCAGTATCTAAAACACAGTCTGGCATAAAAAGGTCAGACACTCTATAAATATTTGTCAAATGAGTGAATACAATAATGAGTCATATATTTCCTTGTGTTGTTTCCTGAACATTAATTTTATACCTCCAACTAGATGATAAATAATAGAAAGTTATGTCATGAATTTTCAATAGTTTACTGCACCTTGCTGAGCACATAATGGTTGTTTAGTGAATATCTATCAGTTAGGGTATTTTTTATGTTTTTCCAATATTCAAATGTTCTATCTGTAAAAAATAACCACATGCATTATTTTTGAAGGACTTTAAAAGATACTGGACTGTATAGCCATCGTCATAAGAGAGTTGGAACATTGTCAGGAGGCATGAAGAGGAAGTTATCCATATCCATAGCTCTCATTGGTGGATCAAGGGTGGTCATTTTGGACGAACCATCCACTGGGGTTGACCCATGTTCTCGCCGAAGTATATGGGATGTTATATCCAAGAACAAAGCTGGTATGAGTACCTTCTTATGCCTTCTCCACCCAACAGTCATATGTTTGCTTTCAGGGATACAAGAATACTGAGGCCTTTTCTGTTTATGATCTTCACTAAAGGACTCACACGGCCTCTTCCTTTTCCAAAGACTTCTCCCAGCTAAATTTCTGGGTCAGTGGGTTAATATCAATGTAGTGCCCACTGTGAGTTAAGTACTTAACTGGCCTTTTTGAGAGCATGCAAATCCAATAGAAGTTCCAAGTTCTGCCTAGAGGAGCTTGGAATCTAATTAGAGATACCAAACATACACAAATGAAAATAAACTGAAAACAGACTAAATAAGTGCTAACAGGATGTGAAGCAAAGAGCAATCAGAGTGGAGAGGATTAATCAGAGAGGAATATTCAAAAAGTCTTTAAAATTACTGCTGCTTCATAGTGATCAAAGGAAGAGGAGGGGGCAGAAAGGGAGGATGGGAAAGAGAGAGAGGGACCCTCAAATATTTAGAAACACTTCTGAATTTCTCTTTGACCCTTTTGGAAGCTCCTCCCGGTCAGTTTTTCTGTTAGCTCATAAAATGTTAGTCTTCTCATAAATCACAGGATTTATTTGTGCTAACTCTGTGTATCTTGGGAACTGTATTTTCATTTTTCATTCTCGGTTGTTCCCCTCTGCATTTTCAAGCCAGAACAATCATCCTGTCGACACACCACTTGGACGAGGCTGAAGTGCTGAGTGACCGCATCGCCTTCCTGGAGCAAGGAGGGCTGCGCTGCTGCGGATCACCCTTCTACCTCAAGGAAGCCTTTGGGGATGGGTACCACCTCACGCTCACCAAGAAAAAGGTTTGTGGGAAAGAAAATACACTTTATTATGGGTCCTACATTAATCTTGTATGAAACAGAGGAAGAATCTCTCCAACTTTATTCATTGCAAAAATTCACTCCTAATATGTTAGGTTCATATTTTTCAAATGCAAGCATCAGGAATCCTGGAGGTCTAAGTAAACCCAGACTTCTAGCCCCAACCCAAAAGTCTGATTCCATAGGTCTGGAATGAGGCTTCAGAATTTACTGCATTTCTAACTAGGTCCCAGCTGATGCTGAAGCTACTGGTCTGGGAACACACAGTGAGAACCATTGTACTAGGTAAAAAAATATTTATTACCTCAGGTTACTGATGAGGGATCAGCCTTTTACTTCCCCCAGCATTTCATCCTGTAAGGTGAAAAGGTAGATTTTCTGTTCTATCCAAAGCAAATGAAGAGAATAAACCATCATATATTTAATTTCTGATCAGTGGCAATGTGGACACCAACTTGTGCAGACCAATGATGCTTTTCTTTTACATCTTTGAAGACCAAAAATGCTGACTAAGGATCCCTGTGCTGCCTAAAATAGCCTATGATTTACCAAATTGAGCAACATGTATATGCTATCAGTCAGGTTTTGATCACTATCATTTATTTATCTAATCATCCTGATGTGACTTCCATAACATAAAAAGTAGTTTATTATTATATTTATTAATGCATTAAAATTGTTTGTATTAAGCGTGTGTTATGCCGTATCATGTGCCCAGGACACTGTTCTAGGCATTGAGGATATTGCAGTGAACTGATGATTTTAAAATCTCTGTAATCATGGAGTTTATATTCTAATGGAGTGTGGAGAATTCAGATGATACCATCAATAAGTATATTATTTAGTTTATTAGTAGGTGACAAATCCTATGGGTAGAAATAAAGCAGAGGAAGGGAAACAGGGAATGCTAAATGGTGCCATTTTAAGTAGGGTGGTAAGAGAAGGGGTCTCTGAGAAGGTGACATTTGAGCCAAGAGGTAGACTCGGGGAGAGAATGAGCCATGTCACTGTCTGGGGGCAAAGAAACAGTTGCAGAGGCCCCGAGGAGGGGCTGCGGCTGAGCCTGAAGCACTCTAACAGAAAAGAGACTGTGGTTTCAAGTGACACGGAGGATGGAGAAGAGGTTGGAGAAGGGACAGGGTGAGTGGGAGAATGGAGCCACTAGAATAGTTATTTGCATATGACTATAGGGACCCCTAGTGGCACAAAGAGGCACTGAAGAAGTGATGTGAGATCTACTCAGGTCTGGGGTGGCTGAAAGGAACTCACCCGCTTCTGATTAGAGCCCTTGGACACTGCAGTATAAAGACAAAGGTGTATTTAACTGCTGTTTTTGTCCCTAGAGTCCAAATCTAAGCACAAGTACAGTATGTGATACGATGGCTGTGACAGCGATGATCCGATCACACCTCCCTGAAGCATACCTGAAGGAGGACATTGGGGGAGAGCTTGTTTATGTGCTTCCTCCATTTAGCACCAAAGTCTCAGGGGCCTATCTGTCACTCCTAAGGGCGCTGGACAATGGCATGGGTGACCTCAACATCGGGTGCTACGGCATTTCAGATACCACCGTGGAGGAGGTACCACCTGCACATTTCTTAAAACTGATATAACCTGCTGTTCTCTTAAAATAAATATGTACAGTTTTTTACAAAAGAAAAGAAATATCTTTTTTTTTTTTTTTCTTCATTGATTTTAGAGAGACGGGAAGGGAGGGGGAGAGAGACAGAAACATTGATGAGAGAGAACATCAATTGGCCGCCTCCTGTATGCCCCTCAGTGGGGATTTGGCCCACAACCTGGGCATGTGCCCTGACCGGGAATTGAACTGGCAACCTTTTGGTGCATGGGTCGATGCTCAACCACTGAGCAACACCAGCCAGGCCGAAAAGAAATATTTTTAAATGAACATGTCATAAAATCTGAAAATTATGCCTATCATTCTTAAGTAAGACTGACTTCTGAGAAAAAAACATGTCGTTCCAACTAGAGAATACTTATCTTTTACATACAGATTATGTCAATTAAAGTCACGCTTATTTGTCTGAATTGATGTTACAAAAATTCAAAATCAAAATTGAGCCTAGAAACTAGAAAAGATATGCATGTTTTATGTTAATGAAGTGTTCTGTCTTTTCTTTCTAGGTCTTTCTGAACTTGAACAAAGAGTCACACAAAAATACTGATATGAGTCTTGAGCACTTAACACAAAGGAAAATTGGAAATTCCAGTACCAATGGCATCTCAACTCCTGATGATTTATCTGTGAGCAGCAGCAATTTCACAGACAGAGACGGTATAAATCTAATCGGATATTTTGCTTAATTTCAGTAAATGACAGAAATGATAAAACCACATGACAGATTTGCGATTTTAAAAACTCAATTTTGAATTTTCTTTCTAAATTCAAAAAGACTGAAGAAATATTAGCTTGTTCTCTTTTTTTTTTTTTACATTTTTAATTAATTTATTTTTGTTACAGATGTTTCTCCTCTTTCCCCCATTGACACCCTCCTCTCGCTCGCGCCCCCTCCCCACTGTATTGTTAGCTTTCACTTTTTAATATAAAAATATTTATTTAACCGGGTCAGACTCACCATTTCAAAAATATTTTGAAGAATGTGAAAGAACGTCCTTGTTAGGGCAGGGGTAAGTATTCCTCCGCCTACCAGTCCTGGTTTTCAAAATGTAACTTACTACGATCTCAGATTTGTGTTCAACAAGTGAAAATCCGTCTTGTAACTGTTGCTATTCCACAATGGACAAAGTTACCTTTTACGGTACTTCACTCACTGTTATTAGACATGTTTAAGTGGAGATAACAGTCATCCAAAAAAAGTTTAAAATACAGTCATCACTCTTTATGGAACTTCCTTGGAAAACACATCGAACCTCCCTACCTCTCGGAACATTCTGGTGCTGAGAAAATTCAGGCGCCGAGAAAATGATTTTGGAGGAGGGTCCCTGAATTGATGAATTTAGAGTCACAGTAACAGCTACGACTCTAAAATAAAAGGTCCCTCCTCCCAGTTTTTTCACGCAATACGTGTTTGAAAAATTGTGTTTCTTGACATGACTTTGAGGAATGAGCTCTTTTGAAAATAACTTTTATTCTGTTATTCTCTTTCTGACAGATAATTTATCCATCTGGAAACACTATTTAAGGAAGCATGTAGTAAAATGATATATAAATTATGGAGTCGTCATTTTAACCGTTTGCTTAAATTGATAAAAATCTCTAGGAACAGGACTTTTCATTAAACATTTGCCTGGCTCTAAAACTCAGAAAAGGCGATCTCTTAATGTTCATATAATTCTGGAACTTGGGAGTCTCTTTTGTCCTCTGCTATACTCCCCATGTATCATCTTTTGGGGAGTATAATTGTCAAGTCCCCGGAACTGAGGACTTTGAGAGTGGTCATCCGCCTCAGGAAGTAAATGTTTTGCATTCACCCCTGCATTTGTCTCATAATTTGAAACTCTTCCGTCAAAAATGTACCCGCCATTGACATTATCTTGTAGAAAGTGCATTTGCTCCATTGGATACACCTGTAAGTCATCCACATGTAATTTCTCAAGAAACAGAAAAGCATACTAATTAACTTAAAATATTCAGCTCCTTCTGCAATTCCCCTTTGCAGAGATATGAGTTTTCATTTAAACTTGTTCACTCTGTTTAATTGGAGTTCATTTTAAATTAAGCAGCTTTGTATTTTTTTTTCTCCCTTATCAGCTAAATGAAGATCATGATTTTTTGTGCTGCAGGATTTGTGATGAATAATTAAAAATATCCACAGAGTTGACGAATACTGTCATCTTATCACATGCTTGCTTGGCAGCGGGCCTTAGGAGAGAATGTTACATTTGAACCTATTTTTTTAGAGGGTCTTGCTGAGATTACCAGTTGGAAAAGCACTACGGAGGAAATAGTTTACGGCCTCCACAGCTGCTCTTACTCTTAGGAGCCATGGAATTTTTCTCAGCACCTGAAGAGCATTTCAGAGGGGAGGAGGGTAGACATTTTGCCTAATAAATTCTCTTGTTGTGACTCTAGTAGTAAAAATGGAGTTTCAAAATGCCATATAATTACTCCAAATTTCTAGAGAATGTAATGAATAAGCGTTTGAACTAGAATTATGCTTTGGAGAGGAGTGTTTCCTTTTCCCACCTTGAAGGTGAATTCATTGGACTTCACATTAAGAATGAGATCCAGTGAGACGTATAATCTCTACGTTTCCCACGGTAGGAATGAGTTCTTAGACTAGGCTGATATTCTGGTTTCCACTTACCTCATTTGAATTCAATTTTTTGATAGAAGCTCTCTCTTCAGCATTAATGATTCGTAATACATACTGAGCCTGCAATGAGACTGGAAACCGGGGACAATATTCATTTATAAAGTTCTAAATATCTCTTTGACATGCAAAACTACTCTACATGACTAATGATATTTTGTGTATAGTGATTTATAATTTTTAAAGCACTTCTACATGACGCTCTCTGAGATGGAGAGCCTCAGGCCCAATGCTGATAAATAGAAAGTTGAACCTAAAAGCCAAGTCTTCAAAATATAAGATTTTCCACCACATCACATGATATCATCTAGCCATTGTTTCTGAAGTAACTTTGCTACTTGATGTGTCAGGACTTTCCAGAATCATACGAAATCTCTTTTTCAGACAAGGTCTTGACAAGAGGAGAGAGACTGGATGGATTTGGACTGTTAATGAAGAAGATCATGGCTATACTCATCAAGAGGTTCCACCACACCCGCAGGAACTGGAAAGGTTTAATCGCTCAGGTCATCCTCCCCATCGTCTTTGTCACGACTGCCATGGGCCTTGGCACACTGAAGAATTCCAGCAACAGTTATCCGGAGATCCAGATCTCTCCGTCTCTTTATGGTACCTCCGAACAGACAGCCTTCTACGCGTAAGTTTTCTTCCTCTACCTGAAAAGAGATTTCCACATTGCTTCCGGAGCTACAGTTGTACCTGAACAAATGCAGTGAAATGCTGCAGAATAAGAACCTAGGAGCCACTGTACCTAATTCTGTCAAAGGATTTTATTTATTGTGACATGATACTTCTATTGCCAACAAATAACATTTAAGAGTTTTTGTGTTTGCCTAAAAATAAAGTTATAGTAGATCTTTATTTGTAATGATCAGACTCTAATCAAGAGAGTCAGGTTAGGTACGGCTTCCCAATCTATGATAATATATAGCAAATGACTCTTTATTGGTCTCACAAATTGAAGAATAATGTCAGGATTCTGTATAATATAGTGTTATACATACATGTGATCAGTGAATGCATATGACAATCAGGAGAAGAATAAGGCAGCCGAACAGAGATGTGTGTTTATTTTTTCTGTGACACTTTTTTTCTCTGTGATTAAGTCTTTCTTAGATTTTGAAGACAGCAGTCCCAGAGAGAGCCTATTTCATGTCCTCAAATGGTTCATGAGCATGGGGTTAATATGGGAGACTAGTGAAGGAAGCATGAATGTGTTTCTATCCTTTCATGTTACAGGAATTCTAACCCAAGCACAGACGCCCTGGTCTCAGCAATGTGGACTTTCCCTGGCATCGACAACGTGTGTTTGAATGTCAGTGATATGTAAGTGGTTCTTGTTATTTTCTTCAACATTCCACTTTGTGTGTGTGCTAGTGTGTGCATGTGTGTGAGGGTATGTGAGTGAGTGGGTGTATATTATTTGGCTGGAGGAGGGCAGTATGCTGATAGAAATGTGTTTAATGGATATTATTTACCTCCTTTAGTTCATTTCCTGGCTATGCTGTAATAATAAACATTAGATTATTTATAACTTGTAAAGTTCTTTTGTGTACATATTTTCAGTTAATAATCACAACAGTCCTATGAATTATTAATCCCATTTTTAAGGTAAAGAACCCGAGGCTTGTAGGGACTAAGATCCTTATATAAAGAAATTTAGGTAGAAAGTTGTGTAGCTAAAGCTGAGACCCAAGTCTTGACTCCAATTCCCACACTTTTGCACTATGTTGTGTTGTTTATTCAAACTTCCAAGATAGTACACAACACACGTAAATCTGACGTTAATGCATTATTTTGCTAAAGCATCCCCTTCCCGTCTGGGGAGAAAATGAAAAGAACCTAGAGAAGAAAGGAGTCAAAAAGCCCCTTCCTGCCCTATTAAGGCAATTCAATGAGCTTTGGTTTTAACACTGTCTAATTACTAAGTACTCTCTCTCAACTCCCCCCAAAATGTCAGATTCCCTGAAAATGGTAGTGCCATGTACATTTAAGTAGTAAAAAACCAGTATGTTGTACAGGACCTGAATTTAATGACAGATACCCTCTTCTAAGCTGCTGCGCACACGTGAGAATGCACACAAACCTCACTTCGATATCATTTTTACTTGCAGGAGTTGTTTAGAAAAAAACAGTCTGGGGAAATGGAACACCAGTGGAGAACGTATCACTAACTTCGGAGTTTGCTCCTGCTCAGAAAATGTCCAGGTGAGACGGGATTCCGTTTTAGTGAAGTAGGGAAAAGAAAGGAACGAATAGCAAGGCTTGAAAGATCTATCTAGGTTACCAAAGAGTCAGAATGATTTCATTTTATGGAAGCGAGTCGCTCAGAGATGTGGACCTGGGCAGCTCAAAAATACTGGCTTTGAACGTCAGGTCACCTGAGATGTAAATCCATCTCAGGACAAGTTTCCAAGGGTAGGTTAGTCTTGGATGGTCTTCATGGAAACTAAGCGAAGATGAATTTTTGGTTTCAGTTCAGTTCTAACCAGAAAGCTCTATATTTCATACAACAAAATGGCACCATAAATGTTGTATTTGGAAACACAGTGAGACTGCCACTGAGTGGTCCGCTGGGAAGCCAGCGATGTGGAAGTCCAGAGCGGAATCCATATGTCTCTAAGCAACACTTCCAGAATGCGAGAAAAACCCACGTCCCGAAAGAAACAGAAAAAGTGTTATTTATTACTTACCTTGTCTGTATTCTATGGGTAGACAGCTTCAGCCTATCAATTCAATAAACTTTTAAGAAAAGCAAAGTCACTGGGGAAATTAAAGACAGTTGAAGAAAAGAGATCACTGTGGGTCTCTGAGACTCACGGTGCCGTCAGCTGGCTTTCCCATGGGGAGGAATCTAGTAATATCTCCTTCCGAGTGTCATGTGACTGTACCCTGAACTGTCTTTGTACAATATGATAGAGTGAAAATGTTTTCGGTAAATGCAACCTATTTTTTGTGTTTTCACGTAATTCAGTTACTAACAATAAAAGCTGGGATTCAACAGAACATCTCTGGGAATTCTTGCATATTTAAATATTAGTCTTACCCAGTACTCGGAATTTTCTAGTCCCTTCTCTAATCTATCTCAGTTCTGAAATTTTTTGTGTATTTTGTTTAGCTCACAGTAAAATTCAGCTAACAGTATTTAAAATTGAAATCTGGATTCATTTTTTAATAAAAAAAACAAAAAACCCAAGAGATTTAAAATTTTTCAACCTGATACCCTTCTGATGGAAATCTAAATTTGTGTAAACAGTTTTTAGAAGTGTTCACTAATGTTGAAGATACACATACAGTATGAGATCAGTAATTCCCACCAGAAATGTGAATAGGCTCACCAAGCGACATATACTAGAATATTTATAGCAATATTATTCATACTAGTCACCCAAATTCCCACCAACAGTATTGTGGATAAATCACATGTCATATATTTCCAAATGGAATTCTCTGCACAACAAAATGGGAATGATTGATCTGCAATGACACATCATATGGAAAGATCTCAGAAACAAAGGATGAGTTAAAAAAAAAAAAGCCAAATGCAAGAGAGTACATATCATTGATTCCATTTATGTAAAATACAAAAATAGGCAAAACTCTCCTGTGCCAATTACTTTGTGGGTGGTAGGGCCTGGGAGGGAGTAGATGAGGGGGCTTCTGGGATCCTAGCGTTGTTCTCTTTTCCTGATCCGGGTAGTGGTTACACGGGTTCAGTTTATCAATTCATCAAGCAGTATGCTTTTTAATATGGGTGCTTTTCTGTATTTATAATATAATTTAATAAAAATCAAAGCTAAGCCCTGGCCAGTTTGGCTCAGCAGTTAGAGCGTCGGCCCGCGGACCAGAAAGACCCAGGTTCGGTTCCCCTAAGGGCAAGTACCTCGGTTGCGGTTTGTCCCCGGCCCCGGTTGGGGTCCTATGGGTGGCAACCACTCGATGTGTCTCTCTCGCATTGATGTTTCTCTCTCTCTCTTCCTCCCTCTCTCCCTCCCACTCTATCTGAAGATAAATGCAAAAATGTCCTCGGGTGAGGATTAAAAAAAAAGTTAAAAAAAAAAATCAAAGATAAAAAGTTACACAGCATATATCAGGGTATCTTTTGATTTGTGAAACCAGTGACATTTTAGAATAGAATCTTCAGGTTGATACAACTTGATGTGAAGTGAAATTCAGCAGTCATTCCTTTAGACCAAGCTGCAGCCCTGTGCTCTTGGTTACACGTGTGGTACTAGCCTCTAGGTATGGGGCATCATATGAAGGAATGGAAGGAAAAACTGGAAAATAGGCTCTTCCCAAACTACACTTCATGGCAGTGAAACATAGGACACTTCAGTGAAAAGGGAAAGGTCAGGAAGTACGGAAAGCGACAAGCGGAAAAACCAGTGATGAAAACTGAGCTCTGAGACTGGTTAATAGTAATGCACCAAAGCACTTAGACAAATGTGTGATTGTAATGCAAGATACTAACAATGGACAGACTGGGTGAAGGCACCTTGTATGATTTTGCCATATATATATATGAATAATTTTATATTTATATATGTAAATATTGGATTTATATTTATGAAAAGTTAAGTTAGATTTAGGTTTAGATATATGTAAAATTGAGCTCTGACACCTAGGTTTGGTACCTTAAAACTAATATAAATCTTTTTTTTTTTTTAATCCTCACCCAAGGACATGCTTTTTTATTGATTTTCGAGAGAGAGAAAGGGGAAGAGAAAGAGAAAGAGAGAGAGAGAAACATTGATGTGAGAGAGAAACATTGACCGGTTGCCTCCCAACAAGGGATCGAACCCCACCACCAGGGTATGTGCCCTGAATGGGAATTGAATCCACAACTTTTTGATGTATGGGATGACGCTCCAACTGATTGAGCCACCCAGCCAGGGCAATAACTCAAACTTTTCATCCACGACCCTGAGAACTGAAGTCTGTTAATGTTATCTTTTCAATTTGGGGCAAATATTTTTTCTTCCCAGTGACTTATTGAGGGAATTTTGAGTCATCTTAGTGTTTAGTGTTATTCTCCAAACTTATCAAGCTTGTCAGTACCGTAGGAGAAAAATCACGCCTTAGTTGTGTTCTCTTTTGACTTCAAGTGAACCCTAAACACAAATATAAGCTCTCGCCATATAGTAACTATTTGTTCTACTTTCTTGGCCTAGGCAAGATGCCTTTTTTTTTCAAAACTCTTTAAATCAGAGAACAGACGTCACACTCCACCAGCTGCAATAATAGACAAATGACGAGCCTGCAGGTCCCTGACATTGTCTATTCGTTTTGTACTGCCTTGGCCAGAAAGAACTTAACTTTTAATTTTACTTTTCAGGAATGTCCTAAATTTAACTATTCTCCACCTCACAGAAGAACTTATTCTTCCCAAGTAATTTATGACCTCACTGGGCACCGCTTGGAAAATTATCTTATATCAACTGCTAATGAATTTATGCAAAGAAGGTAAAAGCACTCTGTTTATAACATTTAATTTAGCATATCTTGCTTTTTAATTTTAATGGCAACCACCTTCTGAACTTGAGACAATAGATGCAAATGTCTATTGATTATTTACACAGTTTAATTATCTATTTTGTCTAAACAGCTCTGTGTATCAAAATTGAAATAATGACTCTAAATTAAGATTCATTTGAGTAAATTTAAAAGCACTGATTTTTTTTTCAGCCTCAAAAATGTATTGTAAAATTTGTACAATTTTTTTCTTGAAGCAAAAGAGATGTTATTGACTGGATTATGCCGACGTGGAGAACTGTAAGGCATTGCTCTCCATGACAAATGGCCTTAGTTCCAATATGAGTATCTCTGCATGGGGATAAAGCGTGCATGTGTAGCCAGGCCCTGGACAAATAGCTGAGTCATTTTAGCGTTTGCCGTGAATGTGAGATTGGCAGGCTTGCACTTGCAAAAACATGGAGGGACCTGGAGGACACTATACTAAGTGAAATAAGCTCAGCCCAGAAAGAGAAATACTGCGTGATTTCACTTACATGTGGAAACTAAAACAGTCGAACTCAGAGAAGTAGAGAGTACGATGGTGGCTGCAGAGTTTGGGAAGAGAGGGAGGTCGGGAGATGCTGGTCAAGGGTATAACGGTTTCAGTTACACAAGATGAATAGATTCCGGAGATCTGATCAACAGCAGTGTGACCAAGTTAACAATACTGTATTGTATACTTGAAATTTAAGAGGATAGATCCTAAGAGTTCTCAGCATATACGCATACAACACATGCAAAGAAAATGGTAACTATGTGAGGTGATGGATATGTTAATTAGCTTGATTGTGGTGATTGTTTAACAATGAATACACATATCAAAACCTCAAGTTGTACACTTTAAATATATACAATTTTTACTTGTCAGTATACCTCAATAAAGCTGGGGAGGTGGGAATTGGTAGACTTGCAATAGCTACTATTTTCTCCTTCCATTTCTTCCCACTTTTATTTCTCAGTGTACATAAAGGACTAATGTTAGCTGTAAAATAGTTAGCAACTACAGATAAAAAGAAGAAAAAAATAGTCTCTCTCTCCTCAGATACAACCACTATTGATTGTATATCCTTCCAGAAACTTTCTAGTAAGAGGTATATGTAAATATTGTCAACAAAATGCGATTGATTGTTAAAAAAAGAAAAAACTATTCTAAAACTTGTTTTTATAAAAAGTGAACAATAGGATATAGTGTTCTTTGCATGTTAAAACTATAGTGCTATGATATCACATTTAGAATGACAGTCACAAGAAGATTATACCAGTGTAACTACATCATTATTTATTTAACCCAACCCCTATTGGGACATTTAAACTAATCTATTCTGTAAATTGCTGCTTGGATTTTTTTAAGTCCACTTTTTGTTATTAAGAGACCATGAACTGACGGGTAGTTATACATACACAACTCACCTTCAAATATCCGGGAAGAGAAAACATATAGCAGCAGGGGACAAGCTAAGGGGAAAAGTTTGGAGAATAGAAGAAGTGGAATCCTTTGAAAAAAGTTAACAACTGATGTTATATCACTTTAGCATTAAATTACCTGAAAAAGGGTATGTAAGTGCTAAAGTCTTAAGATTTTTGAGCTGGTGCAGATCCAATTAAGTTGGAGGAACTGGTTAAATTATATGTCATTGATTTTCAGGATGATTACTCCACATTTGCTATTGTTTAGAAGGACTTTTTACTTCTAGTTATAATGCACATTTAGACTAAAATATGATCAAATAAATCGATAAAAATGTGAAATATTTGTCAGGCAGTATTTATTTCATACCATAAATGCGTTCCTAATGGAAAGAAAAGATTGAGCTCTTAAACATTTTAGATCTATTTATGACTATTTTCTCCACTGAAACAAATATGAATTTTATTATTCTATATAGATATGGAGGTTGGAGTTTTGGGCTGCCTTTGACTAATGACCTTCGTTTTGATGTAACAGCAGTTCCTGCCAATAGAACACTTGCCAAGGTAAATGATGAACTTTCTTCTGGGATGTCATATATATGAGAATGTGAACTTGAAATGTTCAAGCATTTTCATGAGGCAAAAAAAAAATAAATGAGTATAATCAATTTGAAAAGCAGTTTGGTGTAATGCATACCCTGTAGCACAGTGATTTCAGTCCTGTGTATTTACCCCAGGGAAATATGTACCAGGATACATACACAAATGTGTACATGCTATGTTTCTCATATTAGCCCCAAACACAACTGCAGGTGCTCATTGGAGTAAAATAAATAAATAAGTTATTATATGTTTATTCAATAGAACTTTTAGCAATGGAAATGAAAAAAATCTCAGTTTTATATAATACACAGGCTACATCTCCCAAACATTATTAATAAGCAAAAGAAAAGACAAAAAGGAATACAAATCTATAATTGCATTTACTATAAACTTTGAGAATCAGCAAAACTCAACCACATTGTTTAGCGGCGTGAGAATTATGGTTTGGAAGGACACAGAGGGTCAGGGAGAAGTTATTCTGCATGCTGGCAATTTTTGTTTCTCAGCCCGAGTGATGGTTCAAATGAGTGTACTCCCTTTATAATTTTTTATTAAACTATACATTAATGTTTTGCATATGTTTTCTTATATACATTTAGCCTTGTTTCCTAAAGAACATGGACACTTAACAGAATTTGATGGAGTTTTAAAAAATCCTATTGGCTCTTTTTTCTTCTGGATCATACCTATATTTTGAAACAAGCTAGAGTCACAGAGTCACACACATATGATCAGACATATGATGAATGGCAGTCCTAGGAATTTTCAGTGGCCCTTTCTGTATTTCTCATTTGGTGGTAAGAGACATGTACAGACTTGGGGGAAGTGGAGAACTAATATTCACTTAGTTAGTTATAATCAAGCACTAGCATCACCTGTTACACAAACTACCTAATTTCATCCTCACAACATCTCTGTAAGATAAGTATTGAGCCCATCTTAGCTGATTTTGACAAGGTCATAGAGAAAGTACAAAGTAAATAGTAGTACTGGATAGTTGAATGCCACCCCCTTTCGTTCCTTTCTTCCCTCTCAACACACAGTAAATATCCTTGCATAAACAAAGGAGTTGCAATATAAATAATTTCTCTGTAAATCAGATTTGTAATTTTAAATTGTCAACTGGGTTTCTTGAATTGAGGCCCACCAGTATTTTAAATCCCTCTGTTTTTGACACAGAAAGTAAAGAAACTCACTTCTTGGTGGGTTATAACAAGGAATAGAGAGTTAGTGGGGGAATTTCAAGGTTGTCAGTCTTGTTGCTAAGGATACGATGCTTATATATGTTTTTAATTTCTTTCTACAGCCTGGTATATGTGCCATATGTTATTATTATTTTTGAGAGCCAGAATGCCTTAGTTTTAGTCTGAGAATCATTATAGGCCAGCCTCAGAGATGGAGATGATAACAATTTCTCCACTTTACTTAAAGCTTTGTCTACAGAGAAGATCGGGATAATTAATAACTTGGTGCTATCATACAGAAAAGATCATTTTCTCAATCTCTGTCCATTGCACAGTTGGAAACTTAGAAGTCTGTGGTCCACACTCTGAGGGATGGTTCATAATCTTCCATGATGAAATAAGCTATCGGGAATTGATGCTCTTATTTTAAACATAAATTCTGTAGGTTGTCAGATGTAAAGACAGTCTAATTTACTGGAACACAATTCTGATCTTGCCTTCTTTTGGAATTGAACAGGTGTGGTATGATCCAGAAGGCTATCACTCCCTTCCAGCTTACCTCAACAGCCTGAATAATTTCCTCCTGCGACTGAACATGTCAAAATACGATGCTGCCCGACACGGTAAAGTTACTTACACAGAGCTTCCTGTATTGCAACTTTTACCACTCTCTATAAAAATTCACCTTAGATCCCATTTCCTCCCAGTGCCAGATATTTCATGGCACCTAAATCACAGATCTTTAAAAGCACTGTAAAGTTACTACTTCCAAACTATCACCAGACAGAAGATTTGGGATAGTCCCCCTAACTTCAGCTTGATTTCATTTCCTCGTTTATCAATTCCGGACAGTGATGCTGACTTCACCCTTATTTCTGCTCTCATACCTAGCAGTTATATCTCAGAGCAAAATATTTTATAAATACTTATTTAATATACTTATTTATATAGAGGCTACAAAATAATGTCAATAAATACTGAACACAAATCTAAACATGAAGACAAAACTCTTAAACTAAAGAGTTCTATACTTGACCCAAAGTGTTACCATTAATTGAGCACTTACCATAGGACCCATGCTTTCTAGGGAACATTGCTGATCCTGACAAGCACCCTTTCAGGCTGAGTATTGTTCTCTACTACTATTTATCTGGGGCTTGGAAGTGGGATTTGAACCCGTGTCTGTCTGACTCTTGCCTCTTCATTTTTCTAATACTCAATACTTTATTTTTCTATTACTTCTCTATTCTCAGCCAGCTCTACTTCAGTTGGATTTACCAAGAGGCTTCCAAATAGTTTTAAAAATAGAGGCTGTAATTTGAAAGACTGATTTATTTTTTTATAATTCAGTTACTGTCCATCAGACCATTTTATCATCTTAAGCGTTGCTCAAATTATTGTGCCATATTGATCCTAGAAATAATAATAAAGATGAAAATAACTAAGTAACATATCTGCTGGCCAAGCCTGAATTTCTAGCCTGATAAACGAGCTAATAAATAACCTATTAAATAGGAAGGAAAGACACAACATGTCTTTGAGAAATGCTGAGGCCTACTTTTCTTTTATCTACCTGCTGTTGGGCATAATAGTGTATGCTGGATGTTCTAGTGACTGTACCAGTCAACTGTGGGTCAAATACTCATTCTAGAAACAGAATCTTTGGGAATCTTCATTTCAGAGCAAACAGCATTTTCCCCCAACGACCTTGGCATTTTCTTAGCAGGAGGAACCATAAAGAAACAGCAAGAGACAGATAGTCCTGAGATCTGGAGTGTCAGTAAAGGGCATAGTCTGAAGTGGTAAATTAAGTTAAGTGGTGACTAAAGCCAGGTGAGTCTAGTTTGAAATACTATTGAGCACTTGACTTTCGGTAGGATGTCTTATTCAGAGCAAATGACATTTGTTGCTGTGACAGGTAATGAAAGTGTAAAAACTATAGAAATGACTAAGGGAAATGTAGCAGAGGTATATATAGGTGAGAACAAGAGACCAGTGCCACTTTTGAAGGGTCAGTTATTGAAACTTGTATTCAGATTTCATTTATTACTCCTATTCTTTACCAAGGCCAAAGCAGTGTGAATCACTTTGAACTCCAGCTGTCTAGTTGTGGCTCCTACCACTGTATTTTTAAGTTAGAGTATAAAGAATTAAGAATTCTGGAACATATACTTTATATTGACCCTGAAAGGAATTTTTTTTTAAATTTAAAAATAAGGCTTAGCTGAATTACATAGAGATGAATAGTAGTATGTCTTCTATTTTATAATTAACTTTTTAAATATAGACTTATGAAAGTGGTGGCCTTCCACCCTCTCTGGAAGGACTTTGATTTCTTTAAAAGCAGAAATCCATGCCACCCTAAAATACTTTTGTTATTTTGTAATGCATGTATAAGGTTTGTCATGACAATACTGTCTTTAAAAATCAGCTCAACTAGTCTCCTGCCACCTCCTACCCGCACCCCCACTACTCTAGCTGTGTTAAGACGTTTTTGTTGGATTCTACATGAACTGGGATTTTGCATTAGCTGTAAAGTTTATTTTCTTTCAAATCTCACATTCTATTAAAAATCTTTTAATTAACTTTCCTTTACAATGTCAATACCTATTATATTCGTATGATTTTCTCTCATGGTTAATTACACATGAAAATTCTGTTCTTGCTTGTTTGTACTAACAAATGTTATACAACGAGGCTCTTTTTCAAAGTAATTGTCATGATGTTCCCGCCCTCTAGTGTTTATTCTTACTCTTTATTGCATTACTAACAATGGTCAATGGGTTTACAACTATAGAGACAACATAAAATGTGTTACTTTAAAAAAATATTTTTATTGATTTTTAGAGAGAGAGGAAAGGAGAGGGAGAGAGAGAGAGAGAGAGAGAGAGAGAGAGAGAGAGAGAGAGAGAAACATCGATGTGAGAGTGAAACATGGATCAGCTGCCTCCCTACACCCCCTACCAGGGATTGAGCCTGCAACACAGACAGGTGCCCTGACCAGAATCAAACAGGAAAACTTTCAGTGCACAGGATGACACCCAACCAACTGAGCCTCACCAGCCAGGGCAAAAATGTGTTACTTTTAATGTGTACTGTATGTGGGGGAAATAATTGAAATGTTAAGATTGACTAGATTTAGCCCAGCTGGTGTGGCTCAGTGGTCGAGTGTCAACCCATGCAACCAGAGGTCGCTGGTTTGATTCCTGGTCAGGGCACATGCCCAGGTTGTGGACCAAATCCCTAGTGGGGAGCATGCAGGAGGCGACCAGTCCATGTTCTCTCTTATCAATGTTTCTATCTCTGTCTCTCTCTCTCTTCCTCTCTAAAATCAATAAAGGAAAAAAAAAGATTGACTAGATTTAATAAGCATTCATTAACTAATCACTGTACTCAAAACATTGTGCTGGATACTGTAGAACCCACAAAGAAGATTTTGATATAGATCCCTACCCCTGACACATTTATTTGATCTTTCAGCGAAAGATATGTATGAAAACAATTGGTTCAGCACATTTCCTATAGTGGGCTAAAAATATTTGCAAAGATTTCTCTAGAGTATTTCTTTCTTTCTTTCTTTTTTTTAATTGATTTTTAGAGAGACAGAAAGGGAGAGGGAGAGAGAGATAGAAACATCGATGAGAGAGAACACTGACTGGCTGCCTCCTGCACGCCCCCCACTGGGGATTTGGCCCACAACCTGGGCATGTGCCCTGACCGGGAATCGAACTGGTGACCTCTTGTTGCATGGGTTGACGCTCAACCACTGAGCCACACCAGCTGGACAGAGTATTTCTTAATTCTGAAACACAAAGCAGGAATTTTTTTTAACAAAATATTTTTTCCCCTGCCTATGTTACAATTCAGCAATTAGGTTTATGGAGGGTCCCAAGGAAAATTGAATCACAGTAAAAAGAGAGCTCATTAATTTACAAAAGAAAAAAAGATAAGAAAAGTTTATTCCCCCAATGATGTGATTAAAATTCTAGGCCAAACGGGTTATTGTTGTTGTTAATTTCTTTGTTTTATTTCAACTACATACGTTTTTCTTTAACATATAACAATTGCAGAATTCACAAAGCATGTCACATTCTACTTAATGTAAACTTGAGCGGGTTGAGATAATATAACTTTAGAATAATTCTATACTATTTGGGTGTTGTGAAGGGGCCGTAATATTAATGAACGTATGCTATATGAGCAATAGTGAGGAAGTTCTGCCGCAGCTAATGACTCTAGGAATGAGTATTTAAGGGATATCCTCCTTTCATTCCCTACCATTCTTTTCCAAAGTTACTCAGGCAGTATAGACTTGGTCTTCACACTGCAGTCCATTGGGAAACTGTTGACAGCCCATTTTGACTCTGGGTAACCAACATCTTCTAAAGAGGAAGGGAAAACACTTTGCTTCTGACTCTGAAAGTGAAACCAGTTGTGGGAGAACCCAATAATTTAGGACCATATTGGAATTGAGTGACTACTTTCCTGAAGCCAACTAGTTTCTCTGAGTCTTCCCTAATCTTTATGTCCCAGTGAAATCCCTTGGGGGTGGCAGAAGTGCCAAGCCCTACCATGGCAGAATTCTAGAACAGCAGGCATCCTAGAAATAAAGGGATCCTTTCAGGTATGATATTTCCCTACCACAGCCAATAGCACAGTGAAGAAGGAGGGGGTGTGGTAAGTGTCTGTTCTTCAGGAGATCCGTATATAATTGGTCTCCCTTTGAGTTGCTTCTTGATATGCCATACATTTCTGAAGTGCAGCAGATAAAGAGCAGAAAGTAGAAAACAATTATTTACATATAATAGAGAGGAAAATGCTGTATAAGAAGTGTAAACCTCTTCTCTCAAAATTTCATACACAATTTGAAAATGTTTTTTTCTTTTTATGTGTCTCTAATTGTATGGTATTGATGAGATTGGAAGAAAGTCATTTTCCTTTAAAAGAGTATCCCTAAAATAAAATCTTTTAATCATAGCATAAGAAGAAAAGTATTGTGTATTAGTCTCTAAAAATTGGTATTTCTGATGAACTGAATACCTACTAATGAAAAGAACTGTCTGTTCTTTAAGGCATCATCATGTACAGTCATCCTTATCCAGGAGTGCAGGACCAAGAACAAGCCACGTAAGTACTGATATCTGGCACGACTACTTCCTCCTTGGCATAGACAGATCTCTGCACAAAGTACTATAATTGGGAATCACAGTTGTATCTGAATGAATGTCAATCTAGAAAAGCTGGTAATAGAAGTCACCGGCTGGGATAAAAGGAAGTTTCTAAAGAGTGTACAGCAGGGATGCCAAGGAGAGCTGGTTGACTGTAGATTCATAGAATCTGCTGCTTTTGTAAGTGAAGTGCATAAGTGCTTCATCGTTTCACTTTCCTTGCATAGCATTTAAGTACTATTTCTATGTTCAAGAACTATATACATCCCTTGATACACCCCGTAACCCTTGGAGACTGAGGTTTTTCTATCAAATATCCCCAGTCAATTCAGATGCGCTAGAGCTCCATTTATTCCAGGGTCATGGCCGAGTCATGTGGAAGATATTATCTGGCTGGCTCGCAGGAAGACTTATTTGTGTCACAGCCAACTCTTATACTGTTTTGTGGATGATTTTAGTCGTGAATCTTTCTGAAAGGAAAAGAGGTCCAAAAACTTATGTGTGCTTTCTTCTCCCTATTGCTCACTACAGAATGAGCAGCTTAATCGATATTTTAGTGGCACTCTCCATCCTGATGGGCTACTCTGTCACCACCGCCAGCTTTGTCACCTATGTTGTAAGGGAGCATCAGACCAAAGCCAAGCAGTTGCAGCATATTTCAGGCATCGGTGTGACATGCTACTGGGTAACGAACTTCATTTATGACATGGTGAGTGACTTGTGTATTCTCAGGAAGACAGGATTGATTTGAGCAGAAAACATCAGTTTCATATTTGAGATTTGTTTATGCTAGTTTGTTCAGATTATTACCCCAAAATAAGTAAATTAAGAAAAAACTACTTTGCATCAGGCTTAGAGTCATCCAGTGGTTGGATGACACGCTAGAGCTACATTTATTCCAGGGTCACAGAGAAATCCACCTGCCCTCATCTCTGTGGTCTGAGGACCACCCAGGTCAGATCCCCCAGGACACTTGTTGAATGCAGATTCCCAGGCCCCAATCCAGACCTATTAGATCCCTATCTTGGAAAATATGCACTTTTAACACAATCCTTCAAGTTACTTTATGCACACTGAAGTTCGAGGGCCACTGCTGGGAAGAAACAGAAGCTTCGCAGAATAGCCTTCCCCAATGGTACCAAATAGTCAAGCTTATGAAATTTAATCAACTGATACTGAAAATTTCAAAGTAGCAGCCCCTGCTGAATGATACATTGGAGATTAGTAGGAACAATAGAGGATGAGTTGTATTGATAGCTCTCTCATTTGCATAAAATGGTCCCAAAGTCCAGATGATTTCTCTTGACTCTAAATGTGCCAGTATTAGCCAAAAGCCCAGGATGGGTATGCTTTGCCTGGTGATTATGGTGAAATCATCTGAGTTGCTGTAGAGATCATTGGCTTAAAGGATTGTTGAGTAATTAACTGCATATCCCTTTTGTGAACGAGGTCTGAAATGCGTGTGTTGTAGAAGGCAAATCTAAAAGAACAGTAATGACTCCTCTGGACTTAATAGAAGCTTTAGTGTTAAGAAAGCTTAAAAATATAAACTTCTGTGAAGGGCTACTAACTATTTAGATTCTGTTGTCCTATATCTGGGGCTCACTTCAATTTAGGGGACCCCCCTCCACCAATTAAAATACCATCCCCTTTATTGTGTGCATCTTGCTGTAAACTCTCAGCATTTAATATTTATACTTGTCAGCAAAATACTGAGGTCTTTCTTCATATACCTGTGATTCCAAGAATGCACGGGCCCCGCTGCTCTGCTCTTTTGCACGGACTGGCTCACACTGACAAGCAAGCCTTAGAAATCAACCATCTGAGAGAGTTCCAGCATTCCAAATGGAATCAATACTTTGAGGACTGAATCTAATGTCAGGATGCCTGGCTGTCTCATCTTTCTCTCTGAACCTCTGGCACCGAATCATCCAGCCTCGAAGCCTGGAGGCAGAAACACTAGGGACTCCATGTATATCTATACAGATGAAGGCTGGCTTGACCTCGTATTGCAGGAGACAACTTCTAGAGCGGAATCAATGTGAAATAAGCTGAACGTTACAAGCAACAGGAACATAAATACAAAGTCATTTCTTTAAATACTTCTAGGTCAACTTGTTATAGTTTTAAACTAGATCTGCTATTGATTTTTCTTTAAAAATACTTGCCATATATTAAACATTGTTTTACAAATTCCCATAGGTCTTCTACTTGGTGCCCGTAGGGTTTTCAATTGGGGTCATTGCGATTTTCAAGTTACCTGCTTTCTACAGTGGAAACAACCTAGGCGCTGTGTCTCTTCTGCTCCTGCTGTTTGGGTAAGCTGCAGTGAAAGAAGAATTAACAGAGTAAAATTCTCCTGGGCACAAATAGAACCTAAATCTCATTAGCTAATTTACAATTGCCCTGGGGGTTCATTAGCCATGACTGATGACTAACAATGCATTACACTTGCTAGTTCATAGTTTGTAAAGTATAATACTTCTGAAAGTGAATGTTGTCATTAACAGTCATACCTACCATTAATGAGCACTTACTAGGTACCAAGTGTCATGCTTAGCAATTTACATATGTAGTTTAATTTACATAAAACTGGAGGTTTTAGAATGATCAGAAAAATATATATATACATGTATGGATTTTTGCACTGACAAATTTTGAGTATATATAACATTAAAGGTGTATATATATATACACACACATATATATATATATACACTTATGTATATTTATTTTATTTATATTTTTATAGATGTCTAAACAACACTTGTAATATTGTTTCTATATTAGGATAATACAGATTGATACAATCAGTGATTAGAGTGGTAATTCTTTCTTCCCTGAATGCATGGGCCTTATCCATTCAGTTAGCAATTGCAGCAGATGAAGGATCTCTCTGTTTCTAGTTCTACTTCATTACCCCAAAGGTTGCTCAAGTATTTGCTCAAAACAAGACAGCCAGCTTCTAAGCATGCCCTGTCTTCTTAGCTTGCTTATAACAATACCATTATTTTTCCTCAACTTTGAATTGTAAAATTTATATTGATTAAATCCATATTTCCTGGGGCAGGGGGCACCTCTCGCCTAGGCGGAGGAACACTATCTCTAGGAGGAATTAATTGTAATGATGTAGGACTGCTCAAGATTCCTTAAAAGAAAGGATTCTTACTATCATTTTTAAAACATCCTTTGGATTTTTGTTGTTGTAAAGAGAAGAATAGAAAAAGGAAAGAGCTAGCTACGTGGCTAGGCAATGCATTCTTGTTTATTTTCACTTTGGAACTCCATCTACGTATGTATGTATGTATTTAATAAAGGAGAATAATACAAGCATAATTTTAATTCTGGGTATTATTAACATGCAGGTATGCCACATTCTCTTGGATGTACTTGCTGGCTGGGCTCTTCCATGAAACAGGAATGGCTTTCATCACTTACGTCTGCATCAACCTTTTCTTTGGCATCAATTCCATTGTTTCGTTGTCAGTGGTATACTTTCTGTCCAAGGAAAGGCTTAATGATCCGGTAAGGTCTTTTATTAGTCTACTAAACTTCAGTGGATGCCTCAAATGCTTCAACATGTCCCAGGCGGAAAGATTTTCTGTATTTTGCATGCTCTGAATAGAAAAGAGAAATCTCATTAGATTCTATTAAATTTAGTAGAGGAGAAAGTACAGTCTTTTAAAATTCTTTTTAGGCTCCATCTAGGTTAATAACTATAATTGTACTTACCCAGCAGCACAACTATTGACATATGATAGGGCTTGCTTGGGGTCACGGAGGTGAAATCAGGTCTATTGCATGGCACTAGAAGAATCATGCAACCAACGGGTCAGCTGAACTCTTTACTCATAACAGATTGTTAGGGAATGGTAGTGACAAGGACAATGGCTTAGTTATATGACTATGGGTCAAGATTCATTTCCATATTCCCTTTCGATCGTGGGTTGGAGCCCACTTCATTGTAAGCATCACTTCCTCCGGAGCTGACGATGATCATTAGTGGGAAGGGAAGCACTAGCAGTGCCAGACGATCGAATGGAAGAGAATAGAGGAGAAACGAAGTGAACTGAGGAAAAACCAAGCACACTCCAGGAGGAAGGAGAAAATTCATGGGGGGCACGTTGTTGGCCCCAAGCATGAATAATGTGAAAATGAGCCATTTACTTCTCATTAAGATAGGTTGACTCTCTCCTCCCATCTCGTTTCACCATTTTAGTCCCTCTTCAAATAGAAATTACCTTAGGTTCTGAAACTGTAGTGTACTAAATCCCTCCTTCCCTTAGGCACCTACCGATAACCTGTCTCAGACCCCAACACCCACATTATGCCTACATTCCTAAGATCTAAGGCAGGTGTAGAAGTGATTCTGTCTCCAGGGTTTTCCTGACACCTTAGATCATCTCAAGAAAAATGTAATCTTTTCTGCTTGCATTTTAGTAATGAATCTCCACCATTTGGTTACAGCAAATATCTATATGCAAATTCAGTTCACATTGAAATAATATTTGTCTACATCTAGTTTTAAATTTTTGTCAATTAATTGGAAGTCTAACATGGAGCTTCATTTTTATTTCTCTTATTTCAGACTTTAGAACTTATTTCCGAAACCCTCAAGCGCATTTTCCTGATATTCCCGCAATTCTGTTTTGGCTACGGATTGATTGAACTTTCTCAACAACAGTCGGTCCTGGACTTCTTAAAAGCATATGGTGTGGAATACCCAAGTGAAACCTTTGAGATGGATAAACTCGGTGCAATGTTTGTGGCTTTGGTTTCTCAGGGCACCATGTTCTTTCTCTTGCGACTCTTAATCAATGAATGGCTAATAAAGAAATTCAGGTAAATGCAATGAAAACATAGTGTGTGACATCCATAACCGAACTCAATTCAAAATATTCAGGGAGGAGTCAATATGTGTAAGCTTTTCCATTAGTATGGAAATGTTTTGCTCAACAAATTTTTTCAAAAATTGTAGCATATTTCGCCATTCATTTCATTCAGAAAATGGTTATCAAATCTTGCTATGTGTCTGCAAGTGTTTCTGTAGACTGGAGAGTAATATTAAGTACAAAGTGAGCCACAAAGAGATTAAGATTGAGCAATGGAGAGAAAGTGTGTATATAAACAAAAGTCTGTTTCTGTTATTTGAGTTTGGAAGAATGGAAAATAGAAACGGGGAAAGGAGATTGGGCATGGAGCATATTAGCAATGCATTTGGAGAAGAATTTGAAAGATGGTGAATGTGTCATATTAGCAATGAATCTGGGAAAAAAAATTGAAAAATTGAGGATAGAATTGTAAATACAACTACCATTAACTCAGCAATTCCATTTCTAGGAATTTTCTACAGATATGCTCACAAATAGGTGGAATTATGTATATATAATATTATTCATCTTAGCAACTATTTCCTAACAGTGAAAGAATGAAAATAATCTAACTTTATTTAGGGACTGGTTAAGGAAATTATGTACATATATTCATAAATTAAATACCATGCAACCATTAGACAGAATGATACCGTTACCTGTGTAATATTTTGGATTACTTCTAATATTTATTAAGTGAAAAATGCAGGATTTGGAACTATGTGTAAAGTATATTACCATTTGAGCTAGAAAAAAATATGTTATTTATGCAAACAAAAGAAATATATGTTATTTATGCAAATACATGCATAGACTACCTAATTACGTGTGCCTGTGCTGAGGCGAATTGTATGTGGTTGAAGATTTATTTTTCACTATAAATTCTCCAGTACCATTTTAATTTTAGAACATGATGTACACATATGACCTATCAGAAAATAAAACTTAATAATAATGAGAAGAATGACGAGCAAAGACAGAGAAAAAAAATCTTAGGACATATCTGAGAAATGAGTAACAACTTGCAATGAAATAGTAGGAGCTGGAGTGTGTGGTTGGATTTTGGTTAACAAACAAACAGTAGTCCATTAAAGGTTTTTGCACAGAGAGCAACATGATCAAATGGTGCTTTTAGGAGATGTGATTTTGTAGAGGTAGAGCTGATTGGAATGGATGAGTCAGAGACACTGGAGTAATTTGAGGTTCCTGGAAAAATCTAAGTGAGAAAGAGTGAAAGCCTATGATGGTAATAGAAATAGACAGAAAATGATCGATGACAATGACTGGGTGTTACAAGGTGTTTCCAGTGCTAGCGACCGACTGCATGAGTGGATTTTGGAATGGGGAAGATTCGAAGAAAGCATCGCAGTTGGAATCTCTGGGGATATCGTTAAAAGATACCAGGACACTGCAAGGAAAACCTAAACTAATTTGTTGGGTTTTTAACTTTGTTTTGTTTGGTTTGCTTTGGTGTGTGTTAAGCAAGATACTGGGGTGGTTTGAGACAGCGAGGTTTCAGGGCTGATAACGTTAATATATATACTGGATAGATTCTAGGTAAGACAATCACAGTAAAAAGATTATAGAATAACATTCATATTATTGATGATAAAGGAAGAAATAGAGAGGATTTTTAAAAAGGTGATCACTGTGGAATTGTAAGTGTTGAGTCTTATTAATGACTCTACTCTGTGGTAGGAAGTACATTTCAAACCCAAACTGACCTCCTTTTTACTAAAATGAGGGATCTGAATTGTAACAATAAGTCTGTAGGCATTCAAGTCATGGAAAGCAAAAGCTGTTTTTTAAATATCATAGCAAATGTGGTGAAGAACATTCATACTAATGATTAGACATGTATATATTACTAAGTTATTTGAATAGCATAGTGTATAACACATTTAAAACCAACCTAGTATGTGATAGTGCACTCTTAGTGAAGTGAGAACCCATTAACACATGTCAGAATTGAATGGTACCATTTCAGAGTCATTGATGCAAACCACTGGGTTCATTTTTTAGACTCTTCTTCAGGAAATTTAATTCTTCACCTGTAATTGAGACAATCGATGAAGATGAAGATGTGCGGGCCGAGAGATTAAGAGTGGAAAATGGTGCAGATGAATTGGACCTGGTCCAACTCCATCGTCTCACAAAGTCCTACCAACTTATCCACAAAAAGATTATAGCTGTAAACAATATCAGCATTGGGATACCCGCTGGGGAGGTAAGAAACAATACTTTGTTTCTAGCTGTTCTTAATATTGGTATGATAAGTTACAAATGCAAATCTTTATCTTTCCTTAATTTTTTTCTAAAAATATGAAAGTCGGTTTCTGAACCTTTTGATGGATTTTATATGTAAAATTAACAAGGGTCCGTGTGTTACTCACCCTATAAGTCTTCCTTCTTGATAGGGAGGATTTATCATGCACCAACTCCTGAACCCCTTCCCACGCTACTATCCTCCCTGGGGTGGGCTGTCAATCAGGAAGCCTGTGCAGGGTGCTGTCTTCAACTCTGAGTTTCCAGGCGTGTTTGAAAGAGAGCATAAAGAAATCAGTTGTCAGAAGTGAGGTCCTGGGACTGCATCCATATTTATTCTTGCTGTTTTCATAGAAGCAATATTAAGGCAGCTTTGAAAGGAGAAAGTGAATGTGGGCATTTCCCTTAGTTTTCCTAGCAGAGCTGCAAAGTAAATGTATCAAATTTATTCAACAGCATATAGAAATTATTGCTTAGTAGCTTATTCTGTAAAGTTGTGATTAAAGTTTGTGTGAATAATGTGATTTCTACAAACAGAATTACTTTGTCAGGTTAGCGTATCTTACTCGGGTATTTTATCATATCACACAGAGGTGTGCTATAATATGTATAAAACAAGTTTTATATGTATATTATATATATACAAATTTGTACATATGCAGTTTGTATATATACACAAATGTTCAAATGTAGTTAGAGGGAAAAGATACATAAGTACCCATTTGTTTTAATAATTTTTATTTTCACTTATAGTTGATATACAGTATTATATTAGTTTCAAGTGTACAACTCAATGATTAGACATTTATGTAACTTACTAAGCGGTCACCCCAATGAATTTAGTACCCATCTGGCAACATACATAGTTATTACAATATTATTAACTACATTCCTTATGCTGTACTTTACAGCCCCATGACTATTATGTAACTACCAATTTATTATTATTTGTTTTAAAATAGAAAGTTTTACCAAATGCCAACAAAGCACTATACTATCCATGAATAATTCCAGTGATTTATTTTTCTTGGCATTTATTTTACCCAAGGGAACAGAGGAAAGAGATCTAATAGCAACATGGCGTTGGTTTGAATTCAGCTTTACGTCTTTTCTTTCTTCCTCCCCTGACCAGTGCTTTGGCCTTCTTGGGGTGAATGGAGCAGGGAAGACCACCATCTTCAAGATGCTGACTGGAGACATCATTCCTTCAAGTGGAAACATTCTGATCAGGAATAAGTCTGGGTATGAAAAACAAATGCTTTAGTGTACCAAGCACAATATCGTACGATGAGAAAAATAATTAAAGCAGATTCTTTATGTTATTTTATGGGTATGTTATTAAATCCTCAGGGGGGAAAAACAGCTATTCAAGCAAGTGGAACATTTTAAACCTTTAAGTATAACTGTGATGGCGGGATTATTTTACCTCTTTTTACCAGAATCACTGATCACCATAACCAAAATAGAGCTGCCTTCCCAGCATTTGGGGACGAGGAGGGGAATGTCTTTTGAAGCTCATCTGTGTTTTTGATCCTCCCAATCCAGATCTCTGGCTCACGTTGACTCGCACAGCTCACTAGTGGGCTACTGTCCGCAGGAAGATGCCTTAGATGACCTGGTGACTGTGGAAGAACATTTGTATTTCTATGCCAGGATACATGGAATTCCAGAAAAAGATATTAAAGAAGTGAGTATAAGTGTGACAAATTAGATCATTTGAAAACTGTATTGTTTCTGTTTCCCGCCCCACCAAGTCCAAGTTGACATCTACAAAACTAAGACATCTCCTCCCGCCAGTGATAGCAGACACAGGATCAGCTTGCTCGCATGTATCATATACACACACCTGTGAACTCAGCTTCAGAAGCTCCTCCCCCGTGTTTGTTCAGTTACTTTTTAAGAACTATCAAATAAAGTATCGCTCTGGCCTTGGGTGTGGGTGGGGCGTTGATTGGTGATACCCGAGCATCCTTGAGTGTCCAGGTAAGTACTGAAACATGGAACTACCTACAAAATGCCCACGTAAATTAGACTAGCTTCCAGTCTGATTTTTGAAATGTGGTGTCATAGTCACTACAATTATTTGCCTCTGTAATGGAATGGTTAACCCTTAGGGCAGTTTCCTCTAGTTTTTCGACCCCAGGGATCTGTTGAAATCCTCCTAGAAATTCACTATTTGCCAGGGCTATTTAAGTACTAAAATAGCCACAAGCACTCATGATTCCCCAGTTGATGTGCTAAAATTTGGGTACTGGGTCAGTTTTAAAAAGACTTCAAGCCTTTGTGATAACTCACCTCTCAGGAAGAGGAAAGATGAAACCGTGAAGATAGTCAGTGAGAAACCCACCTAGAGAAAGGCTGAATTCTGTTTCAACTCTTTTAAGCTTAACAAGGAAATCCTGTGTTAATGTAGCAGAAAGAACAATCTGTGATTTTGAGCACACACAGACACTCACATGCACACATGCACACACCTTGGGAGGGAAATCCCACTTGAAAATGAGCCTCCACAGAATTGCTCTTGTCCCTTAAAGAATTATTCGTTTTTAAGAAGACCTTTGAAAAAAATAAAATCTATGTTCAGTTTAAATGTTTGAATTTATCAGGTATGTATTTCTTCAGTATAAAACTTCCTTTTCACAAACAGCTTTTATGTTTCTCTGTTTAGTGCTTTAAGGGTTTTGGCAGGAGGAGGTCAACCTAACTCTCTTCTCTGCCCGCAGACTGTTCATAAACTCCTGCGGAGACTTCACCTGGTGCCCTACAAGGACAGAGCTACCTCTATGTGCAGCTACGGCACAAAAAGAAAACTGTCCACTGCACTGGCTTTGATAGGGAAGCCTTCCATCCTACTGCTGGTAAGAGCGTCATCGTGAGAAAGGCCACCACGTAATCAGAACCACGTCTCCAGTGGCGTGTGTAAAATTTCATTCTCATTATTGAAATCAACATTTATGAAGGGCTCACTGTGTGCTGGTTGTCTGGAAAACACTTCACCTATACTGTCTCATTAAATGAATTCATATCAGCAAATAATTTGTTGCCCCAACAGTGTGCCCTCAAAAATGTTTTTATCTGAAGCTGCGTTGCAGTCGATTTCAGAGGAAATACTTGGCATCGGAATGGGAAGTAGCTCAAACAAATTCAGGGTGTACCAATCAGTCAGTATGGAATATAGTAGAATTGAATTCCCAGTTACTGAAGAAATCAGTTGTATTGGTAACTGACCAGGTGACCTAACACATTTTTAAACTTCTAGAAAGGGGGAAAGACACATTCTAAGACAATGTGTTGTGCTAAAATTTTATTTCCTTGTTACTTAAAACTGTGAGTTACCTAGCTTGGGATGTGATCGATACTTTGCCATTCTATTTTATCTGAATTTTTCGTAGGCAAGACATGCATTCCACATTTATATTTTCATTAAGAGCTAGAAAATTAAACGGAACACCTGGAAATGTAAATTACACCCAGGGGTAACATAGCATTCTGCTCCCCAGGTCGAACATTGTAAAAGGAGCTTATTTCCAAGAAATAAGCTTGCCCTTATTTTGGGAGATCCCTTTCATTTAAGGACATTCATACTCCGAAATAGCCTTAACTATGTGTAATAAAAATCCATTTATAAATCACCACATTATTCCAGGGATTAAGCCATACAGAGGATCAATTCATGCAGACTGCGCAGAGAGAGTGATATATTGCCCGTCTTTCTATAATACCAGAGCTTACAATGTGCTATGTCCCTCCAATCAATGCTTATAATGGAATTTTATTGTGTAAATGTCCCTTAAATTGAACAAGGCAATCCTCAGGCACTCCTGTGAAATAATAGATGTAAAGTATTTCAAGCCCAACTGGTGTGGCTCAGTGGTTGAGCCTCGACCCATGTACGAAGAGGTCACTGGTTCGATTCCCAGTCAGGGCACATGCCTAGGCTGTGGGCCAAATCCCCAGTGAGGGGCATGCAGGAGGCAGCCAATCAATCTTCTCTCTCATCGATGTTTCTAGTTCTCTCTCCCTCTCCCTCCTCTCTCTCTAAAATCAATAAAGAAAAAAAATTTTTTAATAAAAAATTAAGTGCTTAAAAAAGTTAAAAGCGCTATGTAAATGTTATGTATTAATGAGACTCACTGAAATATATGCTTTGAGGGAAAGATACTGTATTTTCCTTTATATGCATTTACTACATATGCTATCATCTTCAAAAATAGGAGCTGTGACAATACACTCTTGTTTCCCCAAATTATCACTCATTTCTTTCTTTAAATTTAAAGTTAAGCCCTTACTATAAAAACAAGCCTCTGTGATCCTATGTACATACTTTCCATTACAGATATATGTATCTAATTTCTACCTAATCTTGACCTATAATTTGTTTGTTTAATCGTCTCTTTGACTTATTAATTGCTTGCTTAGATTATCCATTGCTACATTTCTCATTTTATTTCTGAACAGTTTTCAAAACATCATTTACTTTTCAAATATCGTTTATATCTTTATACTTGGCAGCTTCTGTAAATCTTATGCTTGTTTCCCCCAAGAGTATAAAATATCAATTAATGACATAAAACTAAAAATACACCTCAGATGTATTAACTGAACAGTCAGGTTGTGTCCTTTCCGCTTCACATAGCACACGATCACTCGAGTCCTCTCTCAGGAGCGAGGCGGCGGTCCTGTTCCTGGGAGCTCCGACCACAGACCTGACAACGTCGGCTTAAATGGAAAAACTCGACTTTGTCAGTAATTGAAGCAGAATTCTTCCCGAAGAAATATAAGAGACAAGTGTAAAGTAACAGGATGTCAACTTCAATGAGACACTTTTTAAAACAGATTGACAATTTTAAATGATTAATTTTGAGCTTTTTGACAGCAGCAGAAAGAAGTCTATTAAGTGTAAAATAAGTTAGTCCCAGGACTTCGCAAAGCGATGTCTGTTCTAGGCAAGTGAGATGTAGTGATTCATGTAAAGAACCTCATCAAAAATTAATTAATTTGATAAATTTTTCTTGTAACTTTCTATTAAGGATGAGCCGAGCTCTGGGATGGATCCGAAGTCGAAACGGCACCTCTGGAAGATCATTTCGGAAGAAGTGCAGAACAAATGTTCCGTCATCCTCACATCTCACAGGTAAACTGCGAGCGGGAACTTGAAGGCCAGTCGGCACGATTCCAGAATGATAGATGGGAAAAGGCAGTCCCCATGTAATATGCATTGATGATGAATGTTCACAACGAAATGAAAGGATTATATGTTTGTAGTCTTAGGAGAAGTGCAGGCAGGCTACATGGTAAGAATCCAGCTCCCGAGGTAGCACAGGGCCTAAGCAATCGTTTTAAAAACAAACTTCTCACGATTTGTGACCCTCACGACTCAACTGCGACTCCCTATTGCCCATCATGTAAAGTTCAGCCTCTCTTGGCTCACCGTGCAAGGCCTTTTATTACCTACATTTCTAGAAGCATCCGAAGCGTTTTATCTGTGCTTTTCTTAGGAGGTGGACCTTGTACGAAGTTCATCCTTTTATTGTAATTATCATATCGTAGGAAAAGCGTTCTATGTGTTTATAATCAAGAGACTTGTCTCTGTCCTGGCCTTGCCCTAGTCCCTGTCCTGGAGCCAATCATTTAGTTTCCATGCACTTTTGTATGAAGTGGACAGGGCGATACTTGAGATTCCTCCGGTTATCATCATCTATGACATTAGAAATTATGTAATTACATGCCGGTTAACTAGTTACAAACACAAAAACGTAAAAGCCAACTAAGTACAGATTATGAGCATCAGAAAAAGAACTCAGTATTATTTAAGGATCATGTAGGTCTTGAGTTAAAGCCCGAAGGAGCTTGAAAGAAGCACTGTGCCTGACAGAGAGGACGGCCCCAGGGAGAGAGATGGCCTCAAGCTTAGGAAGGAGCAGTAATAAACCCTGGTGAAGACATTCATTGATATTTAAAACTCTCTTTTTAGTCCTTCAAGGGCAAAGCCATATTAAGGAACTAAACAGTATTCCTAAAGTACCGTAATGAAATAATTAAGTTTCTGTTTGTGATCTGAAACGCAGTTTTCTGTGCCCAGAATTCTGATATGCTTGTGCTGTCTTTCAGCATGGAAGAATGTGAAGCTCTCTGCACCAGGCTGGCCATTATGGTGAATGGAAGGTTCCAGTGCATTGGATCTTTGCAGCATATAAAGAGCAGGTGAAGAGCAGAGGTGTTGATTAACCTTCGGGGCAGGGTGACCAATCTCATGGAACTATACTCACCTCCAAGGATGATCTCAGCAGCCTGCCCTGCGATGAACAGTAACATTGGAATGGGAAAGTTCATCACTGACTCCTCTTCAAGTTAAATTATCTTAGTGAGGGTTGGATGTCTTTTTAGTTAATAACCCCAAAACTTACAAAGCCTCAAAGCTTTAGAAAATTAATCCAAAATACCCTCAAGAAGCAGTTTCAAAAGTTTACTCAGTAACAAATTAGACCTTGACAGGTACATGAAGGCATAGATTTTTTTTCTTAATCTTTACCCAAGGATATTTTTCCATTGATTTTTAGAGAGAGTGGAAGGAAGGGAGGGGGGAGAGAGAGAGAGAGAGAAACATCAATGTGAGAGGGACACATCGACTGGTTGCCTCCTGCACAACCCTGACCAGGGCCAGGGATAAACCTGCAACCCAGGTATGTGCCCCTGACTGGAATCAAACCAGAGACCCTTCGGTCCATCCAAGGGCCAACACTCTAACTGCTGATCCAAACCAGCCAGGGCAAAGGCATAGATTTTTATCTAGCGTATTCATTTGCCTTTTGCACAGGCTTTCAGTAAGCTATTTAACATTTTTATCACATTCAAACCTTTTAATGAAGAACACATTAGGGAAATGTGCATAAATATCATACCAACAAATTAAAATTAAATTAATATTTTATATTAGCCAGAGTGCATATGAATTTATATATACTTGTTAATCTCCAAACTTCATGCTGTTATACATTTATCTGCACAACTGGTTTTCTTATATGATAGTATTAACCAAGGTAAGAAGAAAGGATAGAAGAAGACTTATATGTTGTGACTTGTTTACCAACTCTACTCTTGGTTCTAACAGTTAACTAGTACATCTATTTTTATCTATGTTTAAAACCCAGTGACATTAATCTTTACCATTGACACCAAATTCCCAATGACTTACCTCTTGAGACCTTGTTTGCTTTAAATTAGAAAGTATTTAACCCCAGAAACTGACATCAACCGCCAATTCATGGATGTCAAAGAGAGCCAAGATTTTATGTTTTGTGTCTAATGCAGCTATTGCCCAGAGTCTGGCTTTGTATAGTGGTAGAAATAAAGTTTTAAAAATCATAGCAGTTCACTATTTCCAGTTTGCAGCATGCTCTGAACATTTATGACAAAATGACAGTCTTTATATAAGAAAAAGGGCTGTAATGGTCAGCTTGGGTACTGTTTCATTATCTAGAATTCCAGGGGAGCTATTTCAGCAAAATGTAACTTATATTGTGTTTTGCACTTTCTCTTTCTAGATTCGGACGAGGATTTACTGTCAAGGTTCACGTGAAGAATACCAAAGTTAGCATGGAGGCCCTCACAAGTTTCATGCAAATGCACTTTCCAAAAACATACTTAAAAGTAAGTCCATGGACAGACAATAGGGTGGTGAGGCCTGGGATGGGATGGAAACCAGTAGGAGGGGGCAATGGGAGGAAGAAAAGGATACTCTCAACAATAAAGATTTAATAAAAAAAAAATTATTACTATAATACTCTCTACAATAAAGACTTAATTAAAAACATTTAAAAGTAAGGCCCTGGCCAGTTTGGCTCAGCACTTAGAGCATCGGCCCACAGACTGAAGGGTCACAGGTTTGATTCCCGGTCAAGGGTGCATACATGGGTTGCAGGTTTGATCCCCAGCCCTTGTCAGGGTCGTGCGAGAGGCAACCTGTCGATGTTTCTCTCTCTCCCTCCCTCCCTTCCACTCTATCAAAAAAAAAAAATCAATGGAAAAATATCTTCTGTGAGGATTAACAAAAAGAAACAAAAACAAAAAAGTGGGTAAGAGATTACTGATTTTGATAGTCTAACATCGTAGTGGATGTTTGCCATTTTCAAGTAGACCATAGCTTAATTGTTAATCTTAGTATATTTGTTAGTTAAATATGCATAAGATACTCTGAAGCACACTTAGTATAAACAAATAGGAACTTCAAATTATTCTATTCTTCAAATATAATGACAAAAATTATATTTTTGTAGCTATTAAAAGTAATATCTTTTCACATACCTTTATTTATTTCTTCCTCACAAAGGTCTTATGGCCATACTGTATTAGTCTTTGAGTTGTATACATAAGAAGTTTACTAGTTATATATGTTAGGGAACTGAGGGATGGCAGATATTATATGACCACGTGCATTCTTTTTATTTTTTATTTTTAGTATTTTTAATTGATTTTTTAGAGAGAGAGGAAGGGAGAGAGAGCTAGAAACATCGATGTTAGAGACAAACATTGATCAGCTGTCTCCTGCACGCCCCCACTAGGGATTGAACCCACAACCCAGGCATGTGACCAGGAATCAAACTGGGACCTCTCAGTCTATGGGACGATGCTCAGTCCATTCAGCCACACCAGCTGGGCCAAGTGCATTTCTTTTTAGAAAAAAATTACAGAGTTTCAGAATGCCACGGCCTGAAGGGATTATCTTCTTTGCTCCCCTCACTTAAAAGATAAGCCCACAAAGGTTTGAATAGAACTGCTTGGATATAAAGTTCTTAAGCCCACATTGTTCAATTAATTTCATCTTACTTATGTGTATCCACAGGATGGACACATAGAGATATATGTCCATATAGCACACATAGTTCAAACTTAAAATAAATGCACTTGACCAAAAAAAGGTTATCATTATGTAACATCCTCAATGTATAGGTAATTAATACAAGATGGCTCTAGCAGATGCTCATTTTAAAAGGAAATCATGTGGTGAAAAGAAATCAGAAGTCTTGGGATGAGGTCAAGTTCTCCTTGTGTGATTTCCAGCAAGACAGTTAAAGTCTCTGAGACTCATTTTTCTCATTTGTAAAATAGCAATAATGGCATCTACGTCACAAGATTGATGTGAGAAATAAATGATAAAATGTCCCCCGAGATACTTCTATAAGGCACCAGATTAACGTGAAGAGATTGGAGACAGCAAAATAGAGTGTGTTCTTAAAAACAATTATTTTATCTCTACAAAATACCTTTGCCTCGACCTCCCAAGCTTTGGCTAACTTCCCCAGGAAATAATAGCTTTTACGATTCTTATCAAAGCCCATTTTCTATCATCTAAATTAAAATCAAATTTAAAAATTAAAGGACACTTCCCTTGAACAAATCCCATTGGTCACAGTGCTTTTTCCTTCGGTGAATTTATGGATTGAAGTCTGTGCTTATTCACCAAGTGATAAAATTACATTCACCCTGGTCTGTTCCTCCTGGGACCAGGGCGACACAAGACAAATGCAGTGATGGTGAAAGTCTTACTTCCTTTTAAACAGACCATTCTTTACAAGAATCTGGTGGTTTCTAGATACCTAGAAAGGAAATAGCAAGAACAACAATTTGGGAATGAAATGCAGAGCCTGATGGCAGTGACAGGTGTGATGTGAAAACAAGCCGATGAGAAAGGCAGGCAGTGCACAAAGTTGTGAGAGGAGGGGTTTCCAGCAACCGAAGTATTTTTTTTTTAAATCCTCACCCAAGGATATTTTTCCATTGTTTTTCAGATAGAGTGGGAGGGAGGGAGAGAGAGAAACATCGATGTGAGAGAGACACATCGATTGGTTGCCTCCTGCCTGACCCCGGCCAGGGCTGGGGACAAACCACATGCCCTCGACTGGAATCGAACCCGAGACTCTTTGGTCTGTGGGCCGACACTCTAACCACGAAGCCAAACCGGCCAGGGCAAACAGCAGAAGTCTTAAATACCAGGCTGAAATACACAGTCTTGATATCACCCATATAGGCCACAGGGTAGATTCTGGAGCAAGAAAACATCCTGATTAAACTAGTGTTTAGGGAAGATGACGCTAGCTGCTTGGGGATAGTATCCGAGTATATAGTTTCTAGGCTCCTGAAGAGGCTGTTGCAGTAACAGATGTGGAGTGATGAGCCTCGGGTTAATGACATTAATGGAGAACACAGCTTAAATTCGAGAGTTATTTTAGATGAAAAGTAAATGGGATATGATAACTGATTAAATATGCAGAAAAGCAAGGTAGCTAAAGACACTCCTAGGAAATAAGAACAGATTGCTAAGTAGATCCTAATGCTCTGTATGGACTAACATAAAGAAACGCAAGAGATTTTTAGGGTGAGTTGTGAAAAAATACAGTGTTATTTGAATGAGGTTTTCCCTGGGCAATGCTGTTGAAATCGAGCCTCTTTAGCCAACATAAATTGAGCAGCTAATCCTTGGCCCTTTACAAGAATCCTAACATTCAAAACATGAAATCTCTGAAAGGAATCTCTGCAAAAGCTTACGTGAGCTGAGAACATAGCCTGACCTCCGAACTACCATCCCATAATATCTTTTTCCGGCTAGAGTATAATGACTTTATAAGCGTCCACGAATGTAGAATGCTTTGGAATTTTCATTGGCTTTTTAATTTGTTTTCTCTTTGGCGTTCATAAAACTTTTCATCTCATCATTGCAAGCTGTTAGTTTCGAAACATACCCGTTATTTACACTGTAGTGTCGTTTCCCGTGGAATGAATTTCAGTATTTTTCTTGGCTGTTGCTCAGATACGACCAGTCAAGTCAACATTACCTGGCATTGCAAAACACATTTTTTTCCTTTTGTTCCCACAGGACCAGCACCTCAGCATGCTGGAGTACCACGTGCCAGTCACGGCGGGAGGAGTAGCCAACATTTTTGATCTGCTGGAAACCAACAAGACTGCTTTAAATATCACCAATTTCTTAGTGAGCCAGACTACTCTGGAAGAGGTAAGCTGGAGACCACAACCCATGTGCACAATGTCACCTTAATCATTACACGTTCCTTTCATTTCTTGTCAATGACATTCCATTTGTTTTTAGTTGAAGCAGCATCTAATCTCGCACCTGACAGACTTAGCTTAATTTATTTCTAACCACGTTTTGGGATCGTAGAGGGAAAACATTAAAAACATTAACTCTTTTTAATAGAGAAAAGAAGATATTTTCTCTTTCTGCAAGATATCTCTATCCATCAAATTGTGTGTCCATGGGAAGCAGCAAAATATTACTTCCACCTATAAAACAAAACACTTTCCTTACTTGCTCCTTGATAGGTTTCCTAAATAATGTTTGTATTGATTGGCTTCCTGGATTCAAGGTGATGGGAATATCGAGAAAGATTTGGTGCCAGGTGTGCTAGATTCAGGCAACCAAAGCGGCAAAGGCAGAATTCTTTTGCTTTACTCACGTCGTGTCTTAATTCCATTTATATTCAATAACTCGAGGCTTCGTGGTGCGTCCTGCATCACCTTTGTACTGTCAGTTTTGTTTGGCTTAACCAGTCTGATGTATAGAACATCTGATTGTATCTACCACTGAAATGGGTCTGAAAGTGAGGCCTTAGGGGCCTGTGAGTTAATAAATGGTGCTGCACTTTATGGACAAGTTTCTAGGGGGCTTTAGGCAAGTGTGGCTTTTCTAATACGGAATATTTAGCCTTTGACTTGTAACCAGCTACCAGCTACCATGTCTGGCACAAAATAGACTCTCAATATTTTCTGGATAAATCAATGACTAATAGATTTAATAATGTTAAACAAAGTAATAAATGTCTGCCTATTGAATAACTGGCTTACTGAACATAATGCTAATGTGAGACTTCTATACAAATTTTATTTTAGTGCATTAACTTTTAGTGAAATTTCTCTCCACATCACCATACAAGCATTAGATAAGGGCTTGGGTAGGGCTCCTGGTTTATACTTGATAGAGATATTGATGTAGAGCACGCAGGTACAGATACTCAATTATAATGTCAGATTTCTATTATGATTATAAACATAATTATAGTTGTAGATATAGGTATTATTTTCAAACTCCAATTAAATTTGAATATCTAAAGGAATGACTTCTTGTAAGAGTATGTATATATGCATGGGCATGGCCCTATAAAATATAATATTTTATTTGCTCTCCCAAGTGTGTGTGTGTGTGTGTGTGTGTGTGTGTGTGTGTGTATTAACCACATTTCTTCCTTTGGTTTACCAAACACTAATAGTTTTATTTCCCTCGAAAAAATCAGGTTTTCATCAACTTTGCCAAAGGCCAAAAATCCTACGGACCTGCTGATACCAGCAGCCAAGGTTCAGCCACAAGCGTTGACTCCCAGGATGACCGGCTGTAGTCTCAGTACCTCCAGCAAACTCGATCTCAGCAAAGCCAGTGGCTTCATTTTGAGGAAGAACCGCAGAAGGCACCACTCCCCTGAAGATACTACTTCCTTCAAACATCTGAACTTTAAAGTATTATACTGTATAGAAAGTTACAATTATGTAAGAGTAGCAAGTTAACTGTAAACGGAAAGTTTTCTTGCTAAGGTCACTGAACGTTGTTGCTACTGAAACGAATTCCTATATACTCAACACTGTGAGCATGCTAATGTATATGCTGGTGGTTTTTATGCAAAGATGAACCACTGGAAGATGAATGTCTTAATTTATTACTTTCAATAAAAAAGAGAGCTTAAAAGGCATGGTTATTAGTAGCTGAAAAGTAAGAGTGGAAAAGAAAAGTAAGATAGATTGGGGTAGGTAGAATTGGGAGAGCAAACAAAATAATTTATTTCCAGAAAATAACAGAATGAAAATCATCATGAATACATGAATCTACTGTGATGTGCAAAGTGCTAAGGGCCCAGTAAGCAGTGGGCACAATGTCTACAGGGAATACGTCATTTGCCAAACCTGCAAATACTTGGGGACATACTGACCCCCGCCCCCCATGGCTTTCTAGAAGAATGCCATAGAAGGCAGTTTACCCTGGTGGTAAACAGAACTGAGACGCATTCCTGCCATGCCTTGACAGTAGGCAGGCAGAGGGCAGAGCCAGAGGCTACTGCTCTTCAGGGAAAAATGGGTGTGTCAGCTGCAAACCCTGAACTGGTAGAGAATCCATGTGCTGCTGGCAGGCAAGCTTTTTTTGAGCTCTTACAAAAAGCCTCATATTCTGGGTCTCTCTGCAGGAAAGATTCCTGTGGAGAAAAAATGAAGATGAACATAATTTTCAGCTAATTACTCGGCTGACCCAGAATCATCTTAATGGCTATAGGATTGACTTCGTAATAATGCCAAATTATGTGGCCCTCAGGGAAGGTGCTTTATGTAACATTTGCTGGTGTGTGTGTGTGTGTGTGTGTGTGCACGTGTGCATGTGCATGTGCGTGTACAAGTTTGCCAGCTTTGGCACAACTGTTTCTGTTTCAAATATCAATAAACTCGAGGCTCAGAAAAAACAATTCACGAAGTCATTTAATTTTATTCTGGGAGAGCCAGGAACCTAAAAACAAGGTCCCATGTTATATGCTTCTGCTTTCCACTCTCATCCCTTCCTCCACTTTCATCCCTTCCTCCACTCTCTTCCCTTCCTCCAGTCTCATCCCTTCCTCCACTCTCTTCCCTTCTTCCATTCTCATCCCTTCCTCCAGTCTCATCCCTTTCTCCACTCTCATCCCTTCCTCCACTCTCATCTCTTTCTCCACTCTCATCCCTTCATCCACTCTCATCTCTTTCTCCACTCTCTTCCCTTCCTCCAGTCTCATCCCATCCTCCAGTCTCATCCCTTTCTCCACTCTCATCCCTTCCTCCAGTCTCATCCCTTCCTCCAGTCTCATCTCTTTCCCCACTCTCATCCCTTTCTCCACTCTCATCCCTTCCTCCAGTCTCATCCCTTCCTCCACTCTCATCCCTTCCTCCACTCTCATTTCTTTCTCCAGTCTCATCCCTTTCTCCACTCTCTTCCCTTCCTCCACTCTCATCCCTTCCTCCAGTCTCATCCCTTCCTCCAGTCTCATCCCTTCCTCCACTCTCATCCCTTCCTCCACTCTCATCTCTTTCTCCACTCTCTTCCCTTCCTCCACTCTCATCCCTTCCTCCAGTCTCATCTCTTCCTCCACTCTCTTCCCTTTCTTTACTCTCATCCCTTCCTCCAGTCTCATCCCTTCCTCCACTCTTATCCCTTTCTCCACTCTCATCCCTTCCTCCAGTCTCATCCCTTCCTCCAGTCTCATCCCTTCCTCCAGTCTCATCCCTTTCTCCACTCTCATCCCTTCATCCACTCTCTTCCCTTCCTCCACTGTTTTGTTGAGTATAAATAATGCATAGATAAACCTTTGGAGTAGAAGGTGTAATTCTGAGAGGATATAATGTCTTTAGGAGCACAAACAACAACAAAGAGTCAAGCTCCATGAAAAAATAAAGGGATTGGGATTTGTTTATGGTTCATTGTGTTTGTTGTGGTGGTTGGTTACTTGCTCACTTCTGAGCAATGGTAGGAAGGGAAGCAAAGGGAAAGGAGAGAAAGGAAGTAGAGGAAGGAGGAACCAGTAAGATGGTGGAAGGCTGAATATTAAAGAGATCAAAGTCTAGTGAGGAATTGGAGAGGTTGAATGGACTTTTAAACTGTGAATATCCAAATGTGTTTTTACCTTTATTTGTTGTGCAACCATGCTGTGGACTTTACTTGTGAGCCCTAAATCATCATCAAAGTCAGCCACATGTACAAATGCTTTATATGAATGAGCATCTAGTGGAAACTGAGGAAGGGATGTGCTAATGTCTCCTATGAAAAGGGTGCAGAGCAATGACTGCCTTGCCATGGAGAAGGAGAAACCTAGCAGCAGAGGAGACCATGAAATAGAGAGCCCCCAGTATGTGCAGAATGGAGCTTCTGAACCCACAGAACACGGGTCTTGGGCTTTCCAGCCCATCTTATCTACCTCTCAGCAAGCAGTGAAGCCCAAGCTGGCCTCGAGACGGTAGCAATTACACTTCTTTTGAGTGTTTATTTAGTATTTCCCTCACTGTACGTGAAGCTCTATGAGTACAGAAGATCTATTTTATCTTCCTGGTTTTCGCACCCATACTTACACACTCAATAAATATTTGTGACATTCAATCAATATTTGTTGGTTAAATGGATGAATAAATGAATGAACAGAATTTACAGTGATTTGACCTGAATGGAAGGATTTTGGTATCTTCTTTGGAATCAGAATTCTAATGCTTTGTTTTTGTACATTCCTGCATGTGTATTTCTTCTTTGTCTTTTTACCTGTAAGGATGTACTGTATAACAATTTCATAGTACATTTTTACATATAAGGAAGGAACATACATTAAAAAATATTTGAAACCACGTCCCTTCGGACTTCTCTGCAACAGAGGGTGGGGGTAATGAGGCAGGCTTACATGTTCTTACCCCACGGGACCCTGGGAGCTTGCTTGCTTCATTTAGGTAAGCTTCTGAACATGGTTTTTTGTTTTGTTTTTGTAATTTAAAAAGTTTTTCCCTGATTTAATCATTTACTTATTTATTTATTTTTAAATATGTTTTTATTAACTTTTTAGAGAGAAAGGAAGGGAGAGAGATAGAAACATCGATGTAAGAGAGACATCAATCTGCTGCTGCCTGCCCACCCTCTACTGGGGATTGAGCCTGCGTCCTGGGCATGTGCCCTGTCTGGGAATAGAACAGGGATCTCTTAGTCCATGGGGTGATGCTCAATCCACTGAGCCACCCCAGCCAGGCTATTTTTTATATTTTTAAATTACAGTTGACATACAATGTTATATTAGTTTCAGGTATATACTCCAGTGATTAAATATTATACAACATACTAAGTGATTATCCCAATAAATCTCATATCTGACACCATATATAGTTATTAGAATATTATTGACTATATTCCCTATTCTGTAGTTTACATCCATGTGACTATTCTCTTACTACTAATTTGTACTTCTTAATCCCTTCACCTTTTACATCCATCCCTCCAACCTCTGTCTCACCTGGCAACCATCAAAATGTTCTCTGTATTTATGACTTTGTTTCTCTTCTGCTTGTTTTTTTATTTTTGTTTTAAAATTCAATTGTTGATAGATATGTATTTATTGCCATTTTATTGTTCATATTTTTTATCTTTTTTTTTCTTCTTCCTCTTTAAGGAAGACACTTTAACATTTCATGTAATACTGGTTTGGTGGTCATGAACTCCTTTAGCATTTTCTTGTCTAGGAAGCTCTTTATTTGTCCTTCAATTCTAAATGATAGCTGTGCTGGGTAGAGTAATCTTTGTTCTGGGTCCTTACTTTTCATGACTTTGTATATTTTGTCCCAATTCCTCTGGCCTGAAAAGTTTCTGTTGAGAAATCAGCTGACAGTCTTATGTGAACTCACTTGTAGTTAACTAATGGCTTTTCTCTTCCTGCTTTTAATATTCTCTCTTTATTTTTAACCTTTTGCATTTTCATTATGATGTGTCTTAGTGTGTGTCTCTTTGGTTTCATCTTGTTTGGGACTCTCTACACTTCTTGGATTTGTATGTCTATTTTCTTCACCAGGTAAGGGAAGCTTTCTGTCATTATTTTTTCAAATAGGTTTTCAATTTCTTGCTCTCTCTCTTCTCCTTCAGCAGTTTTGGATTTTTTTTTTTCTTTTTGCTGTTCTGATTGGGTGTTTTTGTACTTCCTTATATTCCAAATTGTTGATTTGATTCTGGGCTTCATCTAATCTACTGTTGATTCCCTGTAAATTATTCTTCATTTCAGATAGTGTATCCTTCATTTCTGACTGGTTCTTTTTTATGACTTCCATGTCCTTTTTCATGTTGTTGAAGTTCTCACTAAGTTCCTTGAGCATCCTTATAACCATTGTTTTGAACTCTGTATCTGGTAGTTGCTTGCCTCCATTTCATTTCATCTTTTTCTAAAGATTTCTCTTGTCTTTTTCATTTGGGACCTACTCTTTGTCTTTTAAATACAATTACAGCAAGCCAAAAGGAATATTTCTTTTGGCATAATTTGTTGCAAAGTTAATTTTATCACTCCTTTCCTTGTAAACCTGGACTGGTTTTCTATAATATCTAGGATGAAATGCAAACTCCTTCACTGATCCTCAAAGTATTTATAATCCAGTCCTCAATTCTTTCACCTCTTTTCCTTGTGTAGTCTATGCTCCAACTTTAGTGAATATATTTCTATTTCCTATTATGTCAGATCTCAGTTCTGTGCTACTTGGCTCATACTACTTCCTTTTGAAAGACCACTTCCCTATTCCCACTTAACTTTTATCTAGGATTTCCTGTTCATCTTAACCACCACCCCTCTCATGTGTTTTCTTTCTTTCTTTCTTTTTAAAAAAAATTTTTTTCTTTATTCATTTCAGAGACAGAAGAAGGGAGAGGGAAAGAGAGATAGAAACATCGATGAGAGAGAACATCAATTGACCACCTCCTGCATGCCCCTCACTAGGGATCAGGCCCACAACCTGGGCATGTGCCCTGACCAGGAATCGAACCGGTGAGCTCTTGGTGCATGGGTCGACACTCAACCACTGGGCCACACTGGCCAGGCATTGTGTGTCTTCTTTTTAAGGACACTTTCCCAGAGAGTCTCTGGTAGAATTCATTGTTCAATCATCTGTTACAAAAGAATTTTGTTCATGCCCCTGCAGAATCATTTCTATGTTGCATTATAAACCACCTCTGTATGTGTTTTCTTACTACACTCTAAGTTACTTAGGAGTAGTGAACTATTTTTCTCCATCATTGCATCTCTCATATTCAGTACAATATCAACTCAATAAATCTTTGAAGGACTAAAGAAATCTATTTCAATTTACAAATATTTTTATAATTTTTGCTTTAACTTTTTGCAATTATGTTAGTTTTAGTTTTAGAAGACTAGCTATGAAAATTAAAGTAACTGATGGGGAAATTAATTAAATTAAAATGTTGATTTTGCATAAAGCATACTTCATTAAAATGTCAAGTACTGGACATATTACTATTATTATGAACAGCACTGCCTAATGTGGAATTTTTCCAAGTATGTTAAAATAAAAAATACTTTTAAAATTTAAATACTTTCACCCAGATAAAGTTATGCTTAGTCACTTCTATTGCATAAGTAAAAAACAAAACAAAAAACTAAGGTAAGACATATGGTTAAGATAACAGCAGCTACCACTTATTGACAGTTTGTTATGTGTGAAACACTGGGTCCAGTGCACCATATTTATTATATTCTTATTTAATTCTCACAACATACTTTGAACTTACAATCCCCGTTTTTTTTAAATTGATGAGGACATTGAAGGTCATTACCTTGCCCAGAATCTATACAGCAAAAGAGGAAATTTGACTCCAGGGACTATCTGCTAACATAACCCCCATGGGAAAAAACCAAAAACAAAAAAACTTAAATATGTTGACTGAGATACATAAATTCACTAATAATTTAGGAGTGAGCTGCATGAGTTGTGTTCATGTCTATGTTAATCCCACAAGGGAACCACTGGCCCTAATGGCTCTAATTACTGCTCCGTTGCATACTGCAGCACAGGTCTCTACAAAGGAGAAGACTGTCCCTGGCCACCCTCTTCCACCAGAAACCCTAAGGAAGGACTCGAGCCTTCCATCCGCCCCCTCTGATATTTCCCACTGGGAAACTCAACCATGTTAACTAGACATATAAAGATTTACTAATTATTTACATTTATTTGAGTGTGGGTGGGACCTGTGATTCCCACTGGTCAGAAGGGGATTACATTACACAAGATTGTAACATGTCTTACTAGGATCCTCTCTCCCTTACTGGCTTTAATAAAGTAAGAGGCCATGTTGGGGAGGCCCACTGGCAAGAAATTGCAGGCAGCCAGCCTCTAGCCAACAACTACAAGAAGCAAAGATGGCCTCCAGCTGAGAGCCAGCAAGAAAATGAGACCCTCAGCCTGACAATGTGCCAGAAACTGAATGCTGTCAACAATCACCTGAGTTTGGAAACAGATTCTTCCTCAGCTGAGCATACAGATGACAAACCAGCCCTGGCCAACACCTTATTTGCAGCCTTGTTTGATAACATTTTTCCCTTAAATAATTCTTCGCAAAGTATGCACCTTTAGTCATTACTCACTTAAATATGTAATTAAAAATCCTAGTCACCTGATTTTCAAGATGCTTTTTCTTCCTTTCTCCCTTATAAATGTGTTACCCCTTTAGTTAATTTTTGTTAATACCTATGCCATTGTTATAAGTTACTGAGGGTCATCCTCTGTATCTATCACTATTTTATCAGCCACTGATGGGCTAATCTCAATTTAATAATAGCTAACATTTATATTACAAGGTGTATAACAGCATTTTTCACAACGCAACTTTATATGTATAAAATCATTTGAACCTCACAGCAACCCTGTGAAGTGTTGTCTCTAGATGGAGAAATAGGATCAAGGGGATTATATAATTCACTTCAACAAACACAATGTGTTAAATTATAGTAGCTAGCTATATTTTTTGTTTGCCCTACATTATTTTATGATTTATATGGTGTTCTTGCTCCTGTTCAAGGTTGTCTCAATGAGACTGCCAATGATGGTGGCCCCACTTCATCCCAGCAATTAGGTTGGACACAGGACCTATGATTAGTTTAGTGATTGACATGTGACCCCAGCAAAGTTAGTCAACCATCCTTTGTTAATATTTACATTTCGAGAGAACTATTTCCTTTTCCTGGGATTGCTATACTGAGTGGAGATGAGTCTAGGGCTCCCAGTTACCATCATGCCCCTAATATTAGAAAGAGCTTGCATACTAAATAAAGCAGAGGCAAGCAGAATGGACAAATGGAATAATAAACCAAATCCTGATGACTTTTTTAAACCACAGGATCCAGCCAAACCTGAAGGACCACTCCAGAAGCTATGGAGGACACACTGTAGTGAGGCAAAGTGCAAGTGAGGACGACCAGGAAACCAGTGCAGCAGAACAAGGTGGGAGCAGCGATGGTTAGAAGAAGTCAGTTCTACTTGTAGAAGGCAAACATGACAGGACTCGCTGTGAGGTTAGGGAGGAATATGTAAGAGAGGAGGGATCAGGAATGAATTCAAGGGTTTTGATCTGAGCAACTGAATAAATAGAATTGTCATTTATTGAAGATAGTGCAAGTGGAGAGGCAAAGGCAGGTTTAGGGGAGAAATTAAGAGCTGCTGTTATGGCACATTAAATGTAAGATGCTTGTTAGACATTCTAAAGGAAATGTTGAGTCACCTGATAGATCTACATATCTGGAGTTCAGGAAAAGGTCCATAATGGAGAAAAAACTGTGGAGGTCATTGGCATATAGATGGAAATTCAAGCCACGGGTCTGCATAGGATTATTCAGGCAGATGAGTCTCCTAAAGCAGAGAAGCAGTCTACAGAGAGCATCCTGGAGCATTACACTATTTTTCAAGTAGAGAAGGAACATCCAGAAAAAAAAAAAAAGTAACATACAAGCCAAAAAATAAAAAAGTTTTTCTACAAAGGAGAGAGTGACCGACCTTGTCTAGATAGCATCTTGGGTAAATTAAAATAAGAACTGAAAATTGGCCATTGGATTTGACATCTTCATGGGTGACCTTGACAAGTAAAGTTTCTGTGGAATGATAGGTGAGAAAGCTTTAGGAAGGACTTCAATAAAAAAAAAAATAGAAAGGAAGTGGAGATGAAGTATATAATAGACTTTTTCAAGAGAGTAAGGGAAAGGAGAGCAGAGAAATAGGCAGGCAGTAGTTGGAGAATTACCAGTTATCAGAAGAGAGAGCTTATATATCCTAATGGGGGCAAGAAAGGATCAAGGTTGCCAGGGTTAGTGTCCTGTACCACTGCTGGTCTCCAGGATGGGTAATGTTCCCTGTTCCTGGGTACTATTTTCCTTGTTAGGATTAATGACTGAAGCCTGGACTTACATAGCTGTTGACCTGTTTTTTCTCGGTTTGGTCAGAATCTGGTAGTGCTTCATGGATGTTCGTTACATGTTCCATTTCTCCCATGGACACTGCAGGTCACCCTTAGCTCAGAGGTCACCTAGTCCTGCCAGGGTGGATACCAAGACAAGAACACTGCTCTCAAGTCAGTGACTATACCACACTCAACTGCAGGTGACCAAGCTGAGACCCAATGTCTCCTGTATTGTCCTGTCCTGTGCAGTCTAATTTACTTTGACATGGCATGTCCCAGAGTCACATGCAGTAGCTTACCTTCTACGTTAAGCTCACTTAACGAATATTTAACACACAGAGACAAACACATTCCAGTGTCAAAACACGGAGAGTAGAAACTGAGCACTAAATTGATTCTTCTCTTTCTTACCTTCTCATCTTTCCTTAATTCCCCAGAACAGAAAGCAGGCAAGCTTTCTCTACATCGGATCCCCCTTCTGCAATGAACAACAAATCTTAACACAGAACGTGCATTTATTATTATTATTATTATTATTATTATTATTATTATTATTATTATTTTACATTACAAGAATACTCTGTGATCTTGAACTCATTCCTAGTTTTTCAGTCTAAACTGTTAATTTACAAAATGGGCAAATCCATTCTTAAAATTATACCCTGCCCTTCAGAGTTACAATTCTGTTGCATAATCCTATTTTTTTCATCATAAACTGAGTATTACCTTGGTCTTTTCTTCCACATCCTTTCTGGAATTTTTATAATTCCTTAAATTCCACCCCTCACCCCCACCCCTTGTAATTTCCTGCCTTCAACCCCCAGCAGGTAAATGCCTTGGGCTACAGGGAAAGACATCATAACTAGAAAGGCAAAAAAGAAAAAGCTTCAAAGGCAAGGGGCTGCAGCAGGTCTATCCAGGCAGGTCTTTTCCTCGCAGAATATCAGGCCTTACCTTTCACTGCACCTCAGCTCTGCAAGCTCAGAATCATACCTTAACAGCATACAGGGGATATGGTGCCCGTGGGTGGGCTCGCATGAAAGTCCAGAGTACTGATGGGTAAACCCCGAGTGCCTGGTTACTGATTTACAATGAGAACATAAACTGAACATTTCTACCCCCCAGACAATGCATTTTCTGTCCCCACAGGCACCCTACATAGGAAGTCAAGCTTTAATCAGAAGGTTGCTAAGCAGAGGCTTGGGGCAAGTTGAGTTAATTAGATGATTCCAACATTTAATGTCATCAGGCTTCTGGAGCCCCAAGCATCCATCTCCATCGTAGGATACACCTTCAAAAGACTCATTCTTGATTCTGAAAACTGTCTTTCCTCCTCAGAGCTGAGTGAGCCCTGAACTGCCATTCTTTGTCTCAGAGAAGTTCTTTGCATTGATCCTATGGCCAACCAGCTCCCTTTTGATTGATCCTTATTTCTGTAGACATGATAATATAGCACTTTCAATCGTGATGCGGTGTTTCAGACGTAGTGATTTTGTGTCATCATTATTTATTGATTGTAAAGCTTAACTCAGAGCAATGTTCCCAAACTCCCCTAATAAAAAGAATCAATTAGGGCCCTTTGTTTAATAATAATACAGCTTTCCAAGTCCTTCCCTGGAGGTTCTGATTCTGTAGGTCAGATTAGGGAACACTATCTGCTATGGATAATTGATATCTCACTGAAAAAGTTCAAAAACAATATATAACTCCTCAGAGCCTTATTAAATTTATATCAGTCTTTGGTTCCATAGATAGAATTATAAAGGGTATTGCTTCCATATAAATCCCAGGGACTATAATATTCCTTGAAAACTGGTAATATAATTATGGCATTAAAGTTATAATTGGGAAGATGAGCCTTTCAGATATCAAATAATGGCTTTAAATGATGTAAAAATCAAGTTATGTTCTAGCCTTTATTCTCTTAAACTCATATAAAAACCAATGCAGCTTTTTAAAAATGGATATTCACTCAATTGCCATAGTCGAGGAAGAAACAGCTGAGCCTGTTTGGAGTCATTATTTTCCAAAAGAAGCCCTTCCCAACAAGACTGTCATGATGAACATTCCTTTGATTTTATAGCCAGGTGGTTCCCCAGCACTTAGAGGTACCAGAACAGCTTCTAAAGTAGTTGTCCCATCTGCTTTTGTAGTTGTCCCTCTGTTCTTTCTTGTTTTCTTAAAATATAGCACAGAATATGAATCGTGTTGAGCTGTTCTTAAAAAGAAGGCTTTGTCTCAGAATCATATGTGAATCATTTAAATCCTACCTAACAATCTAATTAAGACATTAAGGCATTATGTTATATATCAGTGAATAGCTACCACAGAGAAATGGGTGTTTTTAGTAAATCGGTTACTTTCAGAAAAGTGGTGACACAGAAGTATACGTCTATCTCTGTAGACTGTACCCCTGGAAAAGTAAATGGCTCATTGCAATATTTCAGCAAATCAAATTTTGTGAATAATTTTTCCATTTTTTAAATTTAAATATCTTTAAATAAAAGCAGGAAGCCCAACAATATAATATATTTTTTTATGTTTTTAGAATTCCATTAAGGTAATATTACATCAATAGATAGGTTAATATTTAGTAAAGGTAAAATCATTCTTATAAGTTAAAAACGAAAAAGAATAAAGCATCAGGTATTTATCAAATACTTTGCTTCATTCCTCTTTCTCATTATGTTTTATCTCATTCATGTTTAAGTAAGTTTTAAATTACTGAAAATATCTTTCTACAGTCTCCCTTAAAATTTAAAATATTACAAAGATTAAAGTGATTTTGATGCCACTGGCAATTTGGGCTCCCTCCTCAGCTCCCCAGAGGAAACCACCATAGTGAGGTCAGTGTGCTTCACTTCCGAACTTTTAGTTTCAAATAACCTCACGCATGAGCATCGCGTATGAATATGCCCAAGGAAAAGAGAGAAGATGGTGGTCAGTCCACGTTCTGCTGGACCCACCTATCCTGAAAGACACATAATGGTGGATAAAATGTGAAAGAGAAAAGAAAACCAAGCCTGGATTCAAAAAACAGGATAAACAGTCTTATAGACCAGGAACAGCTCAAATAAGAACCACGGCTTTCTGAAACTCTGAGTCCAAGAGTAGGCAGGCAGGCAATGGTAGCCCCGAATTCAGCCACTGGGGAGCAAAGGGGACTAAAATTACCCTGAATGAGATGAGGGGTACCAGAGCTCACTTACTTAAGCATCCTCAGTGAATTCCTCTTCTTTTAATAAAAACAATACTTACCTTAGCATATGTAGAAAATCAGATCAGGAGGGTAATTGCAAGACAATGCATCGCTGACAATGCTCAGATACTTCCCATGAGAGTGGTGTGGGAGCCATGGGAAAGGTCATGTGGGTGTATTACACTCTTCCTCATTCATTTCTTTTCCTCCCTCTATTTGCTATTGCTTTCTACCACCTTTCAGGGTGGCAGTCAGATCTGTCCACTCCAGTGTAGACAAAGTTAGGGTATAACTTCTGTAGAGAATTCAAATATACTAATAGAACCAACTAAAACACAGTGTTTTATTTTTATTTTCACCTAGCTCCAACAATTCCAAACAAGATCAGGGATAAAATACTCCTGCCTCAAAAATCTTTTGTCACTATAGGTTCTAAACAACTGATGTGGTTACTACAGAGTTTTAATAATACGTAAGCTTCAAATGAGAAGTTTTTTTAACAAAAGTGTTTATCCTTTGATAAATATTATATTCTAAATGGAGGAAACTTGCCCTGGCCGGTTTGGCTCGGCGGTTAGAGCGTCGGCCTGCGGTCCAGAGAGACCCGGGTTCGGTTCCCGCTAAGGACATGTGCTTCGGTTGCGGTTTGTCCCCGGCCCTGGTTGGTCGTGCGGGTGGCAGCCACTCGATGTGTCCCTTTCACGTCGATGTTTCTCTCTCTCTCTCTTCCTCTCTCTCCCTCCCACTCTATCTGAACAAAAAATGAAAAAATGTCCTCGGGTGAGGATAAAAAAAATAAAAAATAAATAAATGGAGGAAACTTTGGAGAACTCCTGTATATAAGCTCGAGAGGATTAAGAGCCCTTCCAGCTTGAGTGGGTTCAACTTCTGCCTCCTCTGGAATTCTACATTCCTGCTTAAACAGCAGGTCTTCTGTTGTTTTTGTTGTTAATCCTCACCCAAGGACATTTTTCTATTGATTTTTTTAGATAGATTGGAAGGGAGGGAGACACATTGATTGGTTGCCTCCCACACGACCCTGTCTGGGGCTGGGGATTGAACCTGCAACCCAGGTACATGCCCTTGACAAGGAATCGAACCTGCAACCCTTTGGTCCGAGGGCGGAACTCTAACTGCTGAGCCAAACCAGCCAGAGCAACAGTTAGGTTTTAAATAAACAATGATAACACTATAATTGTAAAGATAAAGAAACAGCACCTGTAACTTCAATTCTGCCTTTCTATGTAGCCACTTTGAGTTTTTATTTATTGAAAATTGTACTTTATTTTTATTTTACCTTATTCAAAATATTTGCACAGATATTTGAAGCTGTCTTTATTTGAAATAAAGACATGGTGAATGTTGGGATAGCTGAATTTATTGTGAAATGAGATTTTTATAAATCTCTGAAAAAATATTTTCACATTTTTAAGAGTTTTTCTAAGTATTTATATGATTGTAGTTTTCAGTGAGGAAAATATTTAGAAGTTAAAATTAATAAAATGTGTTCTTTGATTGACTCTGGATAAAGTAAACAATCTGGCTATACTTGTCAAAGAATTTAAATATGCAAATCTATTTTAATGAAGCCATTGACGAATGTGCAGAAGATAAGACTTGAACACAGAACTGTAATGCTATGTATTCATGGAATGACAGATTAGTATGTAGATAGTTTTTCTTTTTAACAAAAAAATGAAATTAAGATTATAAAAAAATATCAATCCATTACCTTTTCCCATGGTAAACATAACATTTATTTAATTCTCTAAATTTATTAAATTAAAAAAAAATTTTTAATTCTCACCCGAGGATATTTTTCCATTTATCCTCAGATAGAGTAGAAGGGAGAGACCGAGAGAGAGAGAGAGAGAGAGAGAGAGAGAGAGAGAGAGAGAAACATCAATGTGAGAGAGACACATGACTGACTGGTTGCCTCCCACACGACCCCAACCAAGGCCAGGGACCAAGCCGCAACCGAGATACGTGCCCTTGACTGGAACCGAACCCGTGACTCTTTGGTCCACGGCCAATGTTCTAACCTCTGAGCCAAACCAGCCAGGGCTAAATTAAAAATATTTTATTTGCTTGACTATATGTGTAATTTAATAAAAGATAAATTTTCATTGCTTTTCTAGTTACTATTAGTTTTATTTCATGATAGTTATTAAAAATAATTTTGTCATAAAGAGAAGGAAAAATTTTTAAAAGATTTACTCTCGCCCTGGCCGGTTTTGCTCAGCGGTTAGAGCATCAGCCCATGGACCAGAGAGTCCTGGGTTTGGTTCCCCTAAGGGCATGTACCTCGGTTGCAGTTTGTTTCCGGCCCCGGTTGGGGTCATGTGGGTGGCAACCAGTTGATGTGTCTCTCTCACGTCGATGTTTCTCTCTCTCTCTCTCTTCCTCCCTCTCTCCCTCCCGCTCTATCTGAAGATAAATGCAAAAATGTCCTTGGGTGAGGATTAAAAAAAAAAATTTACTCTCAAAGTCAAATATGCTAGGTAAACCCCAGCTCATCCCACAGTCAAATCTCCCAATTCCTGAAGCTGGTAGCTGCGGAGGTATCAATGTAATGAAAGCTATCATTTTGAAATTGAGAATGATGGAGGTTAATACTCTCAGCATTATTTAGATCAGAAAAAAATAATTAATTTATCCTAATGAATTTTCAACTTATGCAACCAGCATTAGAGGTCACAAATGTGCAATCCAAAAACCAGAGGTATTTTACTTATGAAAAAGAATAAAGAGTCAACAAGTTATGTTCTAGATATTGGCTTGAAATTCAAATGTCTGGTCTTGAGAAATTGTAAGATCTGACATCCCTGGACCTCCACCTTTGCTTGGCAGCGACTGGCTGCCACTGATGTGTAGCTGCAGATTCTGGTGGAGCTCAACCCCTGTGGCTGGCACATTGCAGACACAAGGCTTTACCCCTGGCTGGGTTTATTCTATCCTGGACCTGCCCTGAAAAACAATTGAAAGTTGGCTTTACAAAACCTCCTCACCAAGTGTTCCTCCTACTTATCTTCCTTTCAGCTTTTAACCAAATAATATTCATTGCATATGAACCTTCCTTCATTCATTCATTTAACAAATACTTGTTGAGCATCTGGTAAATTCTGAGCAGTGGGGATACAGCAATAGGCAAAACCAAGTATTTACCTCTATGAAGCTTACATGGTGTTTGGGGAGGGGTAGAGTGGGGAATGGAAAACAAATGTGTAAGTAATACATTGTTTTCAGGTATTGGAAAGAATGGCCAAGAGAGTGAAACAGGGAGTTTTTGCCACATCATTCTCCAGTTTAGTGGAAGAATGATGTAGATTCATTCAGTTACATGAGCATTGGAGAAGCTATTGATGACAATTTGACCAGATAAGCTTTACTTATTTGCAGGAAAGAGGAATTGATGGTTTTTATTTGCTTGCAAGTATAACTCTAGATATAAATGGGAGGAAGTTGCCTGCTTGACCGAGGAAACTTAACTCTCTTTAGTTTGAGAACTTGCTTTAGGGGTACAAAGAGAAGGCACCCTGCTTTGCCCAGGACAGTCCTGGTTTGCATCTGTGGACCAGGCTTAGCTATTCATCATGCTACCTGACACTCTCAAAACTGTGCGATAAATTATATGGTCAATTATTTATTGGGAGGACTATATAAAATATTAAATATATTATATCAAACCTTTTTAAAATTACATGATTACACTATGTATTTAGAGGGCAATGCAATATGTAATTTAAATATTAATTATATCATATACCATTAATCAAATGCATTCTAATTTTGAATGCACAAAATACATTCAGAAATGATATGTTTCTCCATAGCTGATGAATGCTGGTCTTATGCTCATTACATCAATGTTCATTTTTTGTGACAAGGACTAGGCAGAAGGTTTGAGGTTGATAAATAAGAACTTGCCCCAGAAAAATGTTAACACTGGAATGTATGGTTAAAGAAGGAAATATAATTTCCTTTCATGGCATTTTTTAGTCATTGGATGGATCTTATCAGTTGAGATGACAAAGCAGATTTTATTTCATACTGAAAGATGTGCCCTGGAGATGGAATGGTAAGCAGTTCTTGGGTGAGTGCATTGATCTTTGGTGATGAACTAGATAAAGTAGTTTACATATGAGGATGTGAAAGGGTTTTCTAAGAGCACATAGGACTGTAATATGGAAGCCTGGGAGCTAAGGGGATTTACTCAGCTGTTTGCTGAGTTTACTGTCTTTAAAGTGACTTAGCAATAATCAAACTACATCTTAGCGTCCAAACTAGAAGAAGAGTATGTCCTCAAATATCTACTTCCAGATCCAAGATCCAAACCTGCCTGATAATTCCATCCCACGAGCAAGCCCACACCCACAGCTCCCCATTTGATCGCAGCTTCTCTAGTAGTACAAAATCCCTCTTTGCACCAAGATCCAACTGCAAAACAAGCTTATTTTGCAGGAGAACAGCTTGTAGCCTATTATGTCTCCAAATAGACATCAGAACAGAGAGGTCAAAGTGGCATTATTCAAGAACAAAATTTTCTTGGAAAGAAAAATCTTTGCAGAGGATGCTTTCTGCCTGGATCAATATTATGAATTTTAACCTCTTTAAAGTACAAGACACTTATTAAAAAAAAAAAAAAAAAAAAGGAAATATACCAAAGGCAATTTGAAGTGTTTGCATTCGAGGTGTAAATGTGCTAACTAAAACAGCATGCACCCCTCCAGATCATAAAAATAAGCATGAAAGTACTGAAAAGTACAAAACAATAAACTAGAACAAAGAAACTAAACCAATTAAGGCCTTTGAGTTCAGTGTGATTTTCATAATTGTTCAAGTCTTATAGTAGAAGGTTCTAGTTTTCATTTCAAAATGAATTTGTTTCCATGGATGCTTTCTAATCACCGGTGGCATTCTTATCCTTACCCTCATCATCCCCATTCTGCCTTTGGCATGATGGAAGATCCGTTGCCCCTTGTCCATGCCATCCATCCTTGGTGAAAGTAAAGAAAGATTTCCTTTAAAAAAGTTTGATATTCGTCCAGCTAGTGTGGCTCAGTGGTTGAGTGTTGACCCATTTACCAAGAGGTTGCCGGTTCAAATCCTGGTCAGGGCACATGCTCAGGTTGTGGGCCAAATCCCCAGTGGGGGGCATGCAGGAGGAGGCCAATCAATGTTCTCTCTCATCGATGTTTCTATCTCTCTCTCCCTCTCCCTTCCTCTCTCTCTAAAATCAATAAAGAAAAAAAAAAAGTTTGATATTCTTTTTTTTTTCCTTTTTGTTTCTTTACTTTCCCTCCTCCCGCTATAAAGTTTAAGGGGGGGGGTGTAGTTATTTTAATTTTTTAATATATTCCTAGTGTAAATAATTTGTTTTCCAAAAGAGTTTACCCTAGAAAGTTTTTACTACTCAATTACTTTAATAGTTCTTTTTATTTTGTTTTATTTTCTTATTGTTGAAAGTATTACAGATGTCCCCTGTTTTTCCCTATTGACCCCCTCTTTCCCACTTCCACCCCCCTCCTGTTTTCCTCAAACTAATGCCTGTGTCCATTGGTTGTGCATATATGCATATACGTTCTTTAGTTTATCTCTTTCCACCCCTCCCACCCCCATCCCTCTGAGGTTTGTTAGTCTGTTCCTTACTTCGATGATTCTGGATCTCTTTTGGTTGACAGTTTATTTTGTTCATTATATTCCCCAAATAAGTGAGATCATGTGGTACTTGTCTTTCTCTGACTGGCTTATTTCACTTAGCATAGTACTCTCCAGGTCCCTCCATGTTGTCTCAAAGGGTAAGAGATCTCTCTTTCTTACAGCTGCATAGTATTCCATTGTGTAAATGTACCACATAATTTTTATCCACTCATCTACTGATGGGCACTTGGGCGGTTTCCAGATCTTAGCTATTGTGAATAGCGCTCCTATGAAGATACAGGTGCATATATGCTTTCTGATTGGTGTTGCAGGCTTCTTATAATATATTCTGAGAAGTGGGATCACTGGATCAAATTAGCGATTCTATTTTTAATTTTTGAGGAAACACCATATTGTTTTCCATAGTGGCTGCACCAGTCTGCATTCCTACCAAATGTGTGCTAGGGTACCCTTTTCTCCACATCCTCACCAGCACTTGTTGTTTGAGGATTTGTTGATGGATGTCATTCTGGCAGGTGTGAGATGATATCTCATAGACATTTAATTTGCATCTCTCTGATGATTAGAGATATTGATTATTTTTTCATATGTCTCTTGGTCATTTGTATGTCCTGTTTGGAGAAGTGTCTATTCAGGTCCTCTGCCCATTTTTAAATTGGATCCAGCAGTTTTTTAATGTATTTTGATACTTCTATATTGGGTGCATATATATTTACCAAGGTTATAGATCCTTGGTAAATAGTTGGATAGATCCTTTCAATACTATGTAGTGGCCTTCTTTGTTTCTAGTTATGGCCTTCATTTTGAAGTCTATTTTATCAGATATGAGTATTGCTACCCCAGATTTTTTTTCATTTCCATTTGCTTGGACATTTTTTTCTATCCCTTCACTTTCAACCTGTGTGTCTTTTGTTGTAAGGTGGGTCTCTTGTAAACAACATATATATGAGTCATACTTTCTTATCCATTCAGCTGCTCTGTGTCTTTTGGTTGGAGTCTTTAATCCATTTACATTTAAGGTTATTATTGATATGTACTTATTATTGCCATTTTTATTTATTATGGCTTTGTTTCTCTCTCTATTTCTTCTACTTATTACAGCAGTATTTTTACCATTTCTTGTAGTGTTGGTTTGGTGCTAATATATTCCCTTAGACTTTGTTTTGTTTTTTTTGTTTTTTTTTTGGCTGGGAAGCTCTTTATTTCACCTTCTATTTTGAATGATAGCCTTGCTGGATAGAGTAGTCTTGGATTCAGATTCTTGTTTTTCATTACTTTGAATACTTCATGCCATTCCCTTCTGGCCTATAGTGTGTCTGTTGAGAAATCATCTCATAGCCTTATGGGGATTCCTTTGTAGGTAACCTGTTGCTTTTCTCTGGCTGCCTATAAGCTTCTCTCTTTGTATCTTTAATTCTTGGCATTTTAGTTATGATGTATCTTGGTGTGGGCCTCTTTGAGTTCTTCTTACTTGGGGCTCTCTGTGCTTCCTGAACTTGTATGCATTTTTCCTTCACCAAATTAGGGAAGTTTTCTGCCACTTTTTCTTCAAATATAATCTCTAATCCTTGCTCATTTTCTTCTTCTTCTTCTGGAACTCCTATGATGCAGATGTTGTTATGTTTCCAGTTGTCCCACAGCTCTCTTAACTGTCCTCCTGTTTTTAAAATATTTTTTTCTTTTTGGTTCTCTGATTGGGTGCTGTTTTTCTACCCTGTCTCCTAATTTGCTGATTCAATCCTCAGCTTCCTCTAATCTGCTGGTTATTCTTTCCAATGTGTTCTTTATTTCTGCTATGTCATTCTTCATTTCCACTTGGTAGTTTTTCATTTCTAATTGGTTGATTTTCATTGTTTCTATATCTTTATTCATGCTGTTGAGCTTCCTCATAATCATTACTCTGAACTCTACCTCTGATAACTTGCTTAAGTCCATTTCATTTAGCCCTTCTTCTGTACAATTCTTTTGTTCTTTCATTTGGGATTTGTTTCTTTGTTTCATTATTTTTGCTGTCTCAGCAGGTTTTGAAGCCTGCCAAATTTTCACAGTGTTCTGCTGACTGTGGCTCCCTCTGCTGAGTTTGGATGAGTATGGAAGGGAACACATTAAACACCAATGTCTAGTCTTACTTTCCTGGGTAGAGTCACAGGCCAAGCAAAGATTCAATCATCCCAGAGCTTTTGCCTGCAGGCTGGTTATTAGTCTCAGTTACTTAATGAGCCTCAGGTTGTAGCCCTCATCTGAATGAAAAATCCCTCAGGTGGACAGGGTAAGAGGATTTCCAGCGGGTAGTGCAATTGCTTTCCCCTGGGTTAGTGTTGCTGTGAGAAGAAAGTGGTTTCTGCAGTGTGGATTATTGGCTCAGCACAGGGATCCAGGCCTCAGCCTTCACAGCTCAGGCCCCAGAGCCAGGACAACCAACACTGAGGGTCAGGCCCAAGGCTCAAAGTCTTCAGAATCTTTTCTCTGCCCACTGGCTTGCTGGTAGTCTTTGGCTGTTAATGAGCCTCAGGTTGCACTTCTCCAGGCTGGGTGGTGTTAAATTCCTGAGGGAGGAGCAGTTGCTTCTCCCCCCAGGCTAAAGTCTTCTGATGGGGCTACTTGACAGAGATGGCTACTGAAGTATGGGGGAGTGGTTCAGCATAGGAACCCAGGCCTCAGCTTTCACAGCTCAGTCTCCAGAGCCAAGACACCCAACACTGACAGCCAGGTCCAGAGCTCAAAGCTCTCAGAGGTTTTTCTCTGCCTACTGGCTGGCAAGTAGTCTCTAGCTGTTAATGAGTCTCAGGTTGCACTTCTCCTGGTCAGGTGGTGGTAAATTCCTCAGGGAGGGGCTGTTGCTTCTCCTCCAGGGTATGGCCACTCTGGGAAGGGGCTCTTTGAGGAAAATGGCAGCTGTCCTGTGGGGGAGTGATTCAGCATAGAGCTCCTGATGACTTCCTTCTCAGCTCTTTTCCTGGTGCCACAAACCACCAACTCTATTCACACAGCTCCAGTCCAGTCCACCCTCCCTCTGCTGGAGCCCAAGGTGAGTGGCTGTAGCTGTAATTTAGTGCACTGGTCCTTCAGGGAAGTGCCAGTGTTCCCTGTGCCTCTCCTTGTTGGACAAAACCTCTGCGCTGGTTATTTTCTCAGCCAGGTGTCATGTGTGTGCCTTTCCCTATTCCACCACTCTGTGCTGGGGAGCCAGCTTGGGGTTTTAACCCCTGACTTCTCAGAGGGAACTGTTCACAGCTAAGATAGTCCTCAGCTGCTACCTGTGGGCACCCAGCCAGCCCTCATGTATCTCTACAGCTCCTATCAGTTTTGATTTGGGGTTCTCCTTACATCCCTGGTTATAAGGGTTCTCTCCAGCTGCTCTTCAGTTGGTTTTTCCTAATGATTTGTCTTTATTTTAGTTGTAATTCCAGTTTGGTCCTGGGAGACAGTCTATGTAGCTTCTATTCACTCGTCACCATTGGAACTCTTTAATAGTTCTTCTCAAAGAAAGATTTCATTATTTAATGTATTTTAGAATCTGATTAATTTTAACCAACTTTTACAGATCTGAAATATTTAAGAATTAAAAAGAAAATAACAACATGGTCAGGTTTCTCAGAAACCATCATCTGACTATAAAACAGATATAATGGGAAAAAAAAATCTGCACTTAATCATATAAACACACGGAAGATTGCCAATTCTTTTCTTTACATAACAAATAGACACAAAAATAAAAATACTCTTACCATACAATCCACCAATTGTACTCTTTAAAATATACCCAAAAGAGTTAAAAACTTATATCCACACAAAAACCTGTACACAGTTGTTCATGGCAGCTTTATTTATAATTTCCAAAACTTGGAAGCAACCAAAATGTCCTTCTAGGGGAAAAAAGAAATAAACTGTGGTGCATCCAGACAATGGAATAGTATTTAGCACTAAAAAGAAATAAGCTATCAAGCTATGAAAAGACATGGAGAAAATGTAAATATATATTACTAAGTGAAATTAGCCAATATAACAAGGCTACATATAGTATGATTCCAACAATATGCCATTCTGGAAAAGGCAAAACTTTAGAGACAGTAAAAAGATCAGTAGTTACCAGAGAGGCATGGGAAAGACAAGATGAATTTTTTAAGGCAGTGAAAATACTCTGTATAATATTGTAATGATATATATATGTCACTATATTTTTGTCCAAACTCATAGAATGTACAATACCAAGAGTGAACCCAAAGTTAAACTATGGGCTTTGGGTAATTCTGATGTGTCAATGTAGGTTTGTCACTTGTGAAGACATGTGCCATTCTGCTGAGTGATGTTGACAACAGGGAAGGCTATATTTATATGGGGAAGCACTACAGAAAAACCTCTGTGCCTTCCCCTCAGTTTTGTTGTAAACCTAAAACTGCTCTAAGAAGATAAAGTCTTAAAAAAACTAATAAAGTATTGCTTACAATTCTTTCTGTACTTCAAGGTGGGAAGAATAAAGGCTCTTCTTCGAAATGGTGAGGTATTAACACTATGTGGCATGCTTTTTCCAAGAATCATAGCCACGGTCTGATATTTATGCTAACAAGTGATGAAGGATTTAGACAGATAAAGAGGCAGTGGAAAATGATCCCAAGTAAACCTAAAAAGGAGCAAAACTGAAAATGTTATGGCTAAATATCATTTGCTTCCTGCTACAAAGCATATGTTGTAATTTTATAAAGCATTACTGACGCTATCTACATACTATTTCCTTATTAAATCAAAGATCCTTTATGTCCAATTTTTATTTCCTTTCCTTCCATTTATTTAAATCGAAGCAAAAGAGGGGAGATGAGTGGGAAATCAGTACAGTTAGAAATATGCCTACAGTAGTCCATAAAATAATCTCTGAATGGTCTTAAACACCGTGCTAATTACCATCAGTTTCATTCCCATTGTTTCTGTGTCCACAAGTAGGAGGAGCATCACATGTCATGGAACGTCCTGGCTAAATTGTGAATATCATCTCTGGAAGGTATGTCACCATATCATTTAATAAAATAGGCCAGATTTTATGAGATTGGCCCTAGATGATCTGGACCAGAAGAAAGGCCTGCAGCAGAGATTCACAGCACTGGCAGCCCTCTACTCTGATCCAGCCCTCCCGTGTACTTGGTTTCCAATGGTGTGGGGGTGGTTGGCAAAATATTTTACATTTTAATTATTTGCCAGCATTTTAAAAAGCAATTTCCTTTTGAAATCTAAACTCCTAGCTTCTCTTTAAAGGCCACATCTGGCATCGTGGTCTCCCCACGCTGCCCCAACCCCCCACTGCCAAGTGGCAATAGCCAGTCCACAGAAGCCCAGAGGCACGATGTGTTTCAGATGGAAGTGCACTTCTCAGTTTCTCACGGTTGCCTCCAACTCAGAGCTTTCCTAACCCTGAGGCTAGTCTCCCATACCTGACCATCAAACTGAAGAACTCCCCCGTTCCCTAAACCAGGTAACTCTCTGCCCCGTTTTACCCTCTTCTGTTTTCTAGATGATACTTACCGTTCTCTGAAACAACTTTACTTGCGCATTTGCTTACTCGTTTATTCTCTGACTCCACCTACACTTGAACTGAAGTTCCAGCCTAGCAGAGATCGCAGCACTGTCAGTGCCTAGAACACTGCCTGATATATTGCAGACAGACAGTAAAGATTTGTTGGATAAGTGAACAAATGTGTCATCATGCCTGCTAGGTTGTTTCTCACCGAGAAATGTTTCTCCATACCCATGCCATTACCTACAGACCTCAAGGCAAGGAGTTACATTTTAAGAGATGAAAATTCCAACAGACCTTGGGGTCTAGTGGTAGTGGTCATTTGGCTGCCTGCATGTAAAAACATTGAGAACTAAACTGATGGTCATTAATGTGATCAATAAGATCATTCAGAGACTGTGTTAAGGACCACTGTAGATATATTTCCAACTGTATTAATTTTCCAGTCATTGTCTCTCCTCTAGTTCAAATAAAATAACTAGAAGGAAATAGTTATTAACATAATAATGAAATCCACAAAAGTCTGACCTAATTTGACTAAAGTGGGCATTGTTGGAAGGAAGGAGGAACTAGAAAAGTTCTCTGGATAATGCTCTCCTTAGGCTGAAACCGGAAAGGTATGTCTATCATCTACGTGTGTGTTTATCTTTCTTTGAGTCCATCAGGATCACTGCACAATCTCTCAAGAGCATGTTTCAGAATTCTCCCCTAGATCCTAAAGGAAACGACAAAGAGGGAAAAGACGGAAAGTTGACGGTAGAACCTATGCTTTGTTCACTCTGTGTCCCCAGAATTCATCACAGTGTACACTAGGTGTTCAATAAATATTTACTGACTGACTGACAGGAGAAGTAATCAGACGCTGGGGTCCTGATGGCTGCTGCTGGTTCAAATACTCCACAGGCTTACACCTAATATCTTAGGCTCAATTAAGCTGTAATGAAATGAATACTGGTTTTGCTGTACTGTGTCTTGGAGGGAAAGCCATTCGTCACCATGAAAAATAATGATTGTTTTAAGACCTTTGAAATGCCCTGCTGGAGTACATTCAGCTCCGGCAATTTGAATATGATGCCAGTCCTATTTTTCACATTAGGTTCCGTACACATTTTTAAAAGCGTAGAAAAAGGCTCTGTGTCCTATCACCTGCCAAATCCAGACAGAATTAGATATAAATATTCATTAGAACGTCCCTTCACCTCCCCTTAAAAACACTTTATTGAAATGGAGATTTTGACTTTTAGGATAATGAAGACTACGAAAAGCCTTTATTCTTGAAAAATTAATAGATTAATAAAATGGTATTTCTCTGTTCTCATTAGGATGAACTTATCTTTTTAAGGAAATTTCAATGTACTGTGCTTCTTTTTGTTAGAACAACATCTTGTCTTTCAGGAGGCGAAAGGCTCCTTAACAATGTGCCGTAATGTCTGTATTCTCTATTAACCCTTAATTAAATGCGGTCAGAATTATATTTATTTTGGTGATTGGTGAAACTCTGAAGATCTTCTTTGTCATCGGTTAAATACGGCAGGACTTGGACTCTGCTCCTTTAGTTGGGGACTTACTAAACAAGCCATCTGAAGTCTCCTCTGTATTTCAGAGTTGTTTTCTCTCCTGTTATAAGAGGAATAAAGGAATAAAATAATAAAGGAAGTCCTGCGAGGATTCATAAGTCCCTGCTTACACAGTGCTGTTGAACACTATTTTGCATTAAAGCTTTTTGTTGGGGGAAGAGGACCTGTATTTATCATAGATAAAGTTAGAACACTGAAAAAAAAGAAACATGCTTTCAACATTTTTCAGTACAGGACTATTTGGGAAAAGGTAAACTCTTCGTTTTGTTGTTTGATGTTTTTTAGTTGTCTATTTTTTTCCTGAATGGAATTGTCCCACCCCTGGGAGACCTAGAGGCCTCCACAGCGAATCGAGCCCAATGAAGAGAAACGAGTGACTGTCGCCTGCCGCCTCTCGCACTGTGTCTGTAAAGTCTAGTTCTGGTTAGAACATAACAGGTGCCCTTGGTGTTTGCAGTTCTGTCTGTTGTGAAATATAATTAGAGCACTGACGTCTGTTTAATCGGATTGGTGTCCACTGGGCCTCTGTCTGTGTTCGGGGCCTTGTTCCCTAATGTTTTCACGAGTCAGTAGGTCTTTGCCACGTTCCATGAAAGATTGTGATTTGGTTTCTCAATTCATCACCTCCTAGTGTTCTTTATTACTTGGAACAGGAATAGCACACAGAGGCTTTCTTTTCTTTTCCAAGTGTTTTAAGGAGACGTCTAAAATTTACGTGAAATAAGTTCAAGAGGTTTAATTAGAATTAATTTGTGAATTTCTCATAAAAAATATCTATAATATATCGATACTCCTTTGTAAAAAATAAGCAAAAGTTTACTTGAAATAAAATTACACTTCATTCTTAGTAACTTTATTTTACAAAAACAGTCATAGGATGTGATGTAAACCACTGGTAGATGGCTGCTGTCTTCCCACCTGTCACAATCCTCCCCCTCCTCACTTCTTCTTTGCTAGTCCAGATGACACTGAACTAGTCTCAAAATGCGAAACATCATTTTCTTAAATTTCCTTGCATCTAGGTCAGAGGCATGTGACCCAATTCTAGCAGAAGAGACCCAAAGGGAAGTTGGTTAGAAAACTTCTGGAAAAGCTTTTCCTTCCTGTTAAAAAAAGATATGTAGAGGGAACCTACCTTTTTAATGGCAGATGTTGCCACGTCTATATGTGATACCCTAATTATAGTTACATTCTTACATCCAAGAGGTTTCAATGAACTTCAGGCCCAAGGTCATTCTCAGAGAATGCAGAGCTGAGATATGGAAAAACCTAAATCCTTCATAATATCAGGAAGCTGTTGAACCAATCCTGAAAGCACCCAGCCTTGGGACTGTGGGTGTGGATGTATGAGATAATCACATTACTTCTGTTAAGCCACTTAAGTTAGATCCCTTGCTTGTAGACAAAAGACTACATGAAAAAGCACCACACTGATAGGAAGTCTGATTATTATGATGTAATGCAGAACTATATCTATACCAAATAACATTTTCCCCAAATTCTAAGTTACAGTTATTTGAATGGTGTCTATTATATTCTCTTACTGAAGCTAAAGCAAACCTGTCCAATAACAAATAACTTTCTGATTTGGTACTCAAAATCACATTTAAATAGATTCAGATGTTTCCCACCTCAATATGGCATTGATAATCTGACTAGACCTCTTCATAGAGTGATTTGTGCTCATTTAATTGTTTTGGTTTTAGTTCTGGTTTTACTCTAGGATGGGGTTGGAAGAGAGTTACCTCAAAGTCAAATAGAGCTCAGAATTAAAGTACACTGATGACTGGGATTTTAAAAATTAACATATTGTATAATTAAAGGCTCACATGCGACAATGCAAACTATAAATTGCAAATGATAAGTAGTTTTTTAAATGTGCCCTAATGTTGGATTCATTTCAAGTACGCAAAGAAAAAAATCTTTCCTTATTTTTCTCACAACTTTTCACATATGTTTCTGAAAAAAATAAATAAATAAAAAGTCCTCTTTTAAGTTAATACCAACAAAACAAGTGGGTAATTTATAAACCTATCACCTACTCAAAATTCAAAAGAACCTAGTTACCTGGTTTCTTGCAACAAGGTCAAAATAGAGTTCTAATCTACCGTGGGTAATTTGGATGGAGAGACTGGCTTTAAGAAAAAAGTAAATAAGCATTCCACTTTGGCTGATAGCCTAGATAAATCTAATGTGTGAGTGGAGTCACAGAAATGGGATAAGGATTAATGGAGAGAAGGAAACATGAATTTCACATTAAAAAGATTAGGGAAATCCCAGCCTTTATTATAAAATATCTGTGAGCCTATAAAGATGATTTATAATACAGAAAAAGCTTTAGATATGCTTTGGCTAATGCTCCTGGGAGGCTTAGAAAACATAATCCAATTTACTAGTGGTGTACAAAAGAGACATACTTTAAAATAATTGCTATTTTAAACTGTAGCCTTCATGGAGTATTGGCATCTAACCACAACATAAGGATTAACAGAAATTGTTAAACTGCCACTGTAAAAATGTGATATTTTTGTGCCCCAAATTCCACAGCCCATAGCATGAAAAGCCAACTATGTAAAAGAATTGTTTCAACTAATGTGTGCACCTTACCTTGGCTGAGTCACCCCAGAGAAGGAAAAACAGAAACAAACTAGAAGTCACGAAGCAATGTCACCTCTTAATTAAACTTTTGAGTCATCCAGTTGCTCTTCTGGGGGAAAACAAAGCTGTGGCTGTCACACATAACTTCATGTTTTTGAAAGCATGTCCTTCCTCTTAGGCATTTGTTTTTACAAAACTCACTAGAAGATTCAGAAGCATTTTAATTCAGGATTAATTGTGGGACCAGAGTAGAGGAATGTGGGAGGTGTATTTTCTGTCTTTGATCTCTGGACCAGTAGAAGAGCAAGTTTCTTGGAAGATTTATCTCTTAACCAGCAGAAAATGCTCATCCAAATTATAGCCCAAATATAGGGTGACCATTGTCCCATTTCCCAGATTATACCTGTTGTCCAAGTATAACTATCAGTAGTACCCCTTTCACTCTCACTGTCTAGCTTGACTATAAATTACATGTTCACCCCAGATATCAGATATGACAATAAATGTTTGGGTGACTTTGTTCAATTGGTTTTGGATATCTGGATTAAACACAAGCCTTATCATTATAGAGAGATTTTGATAAAAACATGTTCTGTGCTCCATCAGAGACTAAGTCAATGAGCATAGCATATACAAAAGCAAAAATATATGACTGTTTAACATGAGATAATGGCAAATGAATTCTTATTCTGTTCTTTGGTTGTTTTCTGATCCAAAAGTTTTCTTCCTGTTCTGTTGCTACACAACATATTTATATTTAAATATAAAAACAGGTGAATGTGAAATAAATTCCTTTTAGTCACCCAATATCTGTGTTCCCTTTTCCCCTTAGTGATAGAATTTTAGCTGGGCAAATGGCCATCAGAACAAAGATTACATTTCACAGACTCTCTTGCTGCTAGATAAGACCATTTGACTAAGGTATAGCCAATGAGGTGTAAGCGAAAATGGTTTGTGCAACTTTCTGGAAAAATAATTGAGAGAGAAAGAGATACTCTTTCTCATCCTTTCCTCCCTTCTTTTGAGCAAGTTGAACAAGTTTAACACATCTAAAAACACCACCCAAATACCGTGATTTTGCATTATCCTACAGAGAGAGAGCAAATATGTTTCTAAAGAGCCAGCTATAAATATTTTGGTCTTTCAGGGCCATACAGTCTGTTTCTCAGCTACTCAACTCTGCCTTTATTGCCCAAAGCAGCCACAGACAATACATGTATTAATGGGTATGGCTATGCTCAAAAAAACAAACAAACTTTTTTTTTTACAAAGTGGCCAGACCAGCAGCCACAACACACCAGGCCCTGGGCTTGATCAGTGTTCTCAAGCTTGCTTCACTTTGGAATTAACTGGGGAAATTTTAAATACACCACCAACATCCAGGGCCTACCTCCTCAGGTCCTGATGACGTCATTCTGTGGTGAAGCCCAGGTTTGGGTTTGAAGGTCTTACTGTAGTTTTCATGTGATGCCAGGGTAGAGAAACACCCACCATGTGCTGCCTTCCATTTCAATCATTCCCAGTGTTGGGAATTTCTCAAGAAGAAAGAGTTAAATGTGATGGATGGTTTTTATTTTTATGTGTTTTTAGTACCCCTATATGCCCTTTCTCAGAAGAGATCTCTGACAGCATGTATTTTTTAAATTAGGCTTTCAGTGGCCTAAAGGCTCTCAGTGCTAACAAGATAATATGGCAATCAACTCCAGACTGATGCAATGAAATCATGGCCCGTAACTAACTGTGCCTTAACTTTGAGGTAATTAGGATTCTTCTTCTTTTTAATTTATTTTATTAAAGTATAGTTAGCATGCAGTATTAAAGCAGTTTCAGGTGTACAACATTTGTGATTCAACATTTATATACCTTACAATGTGATCACCACACTAAGTCCAGTAACCATCTGTCACCGTGCAAATTTATCACAGTATTATCGGTGATATTCCCTTTCACCTTTTCACCTATTCCCCCAACTTCCCCCTCCTGTCAACCATCAGTTTATTCTTTGTTTCTATAAGTCTTTTTTGCTTAATTTGGCTTGTCCATTTGTTTTGTTTTGACTTCTTAAATTCCACATATAAGTAAAATCGTATGGTATTTGTCTTTCTTTCTCTGACTTATTTCATTTAGCATAATAGCCTCTAGGTCCATTCATGCTGTTGCAAATGGTAAGATTTTATTCTTTTTTATAGCTGAGTAAAATTACATTGTACTGTACACATATACCATATCTTCTTTATTCATTCATTTATTGATGAACACCCAAGTTACTTCCATATGTTGACTATTATAAAAAATGTTGCAATGAACATAGAGGTGCATATATCTTGATGAATTAGTGTTTTCATTTTCTTTACATAAATACCCAGAAGTGGAATTGCTGGATTATATGGTAGTTCTATTTTTTGTTTTTGTGAGTAATCTCCATACTGTTTTCCATAGTGGCTGCACCAATTTACATTCCCACCAACAGTGCATGAGAGTTCCCTTTTCTCCACATGCTCAAAAAACACTTGTTAATTGTTGAGTGCTTGAGAATAGCCATTTTGACATGTGTGAGGTGATATCTCATTGTGGTTTTGACTTGTATTTTTCTGATGATTAGTGATTTTGAGTAACTTCTTATATACCTGTTGGCCATCTGTATGTCTTCTTTAGAGGAATGTCGCTTCATGTCCTCTGCCCATTTTTTAATTGAATTCTTATTGACTTATATGAATTCCTTATATTTTGGGATACTAACCCCTTATCAGATACATCATTTGAGAATATCTTCTCCCATTCCATAGGCTGTCTTTTCATTTTGTTGATGGTTTCCTTTGCTGTTCAGAATTTTTTAATTTGTTATAGTCCCATTTGTTTACGAGTTTTATGGTTTCAGGTCTTACATTGAAGTCTTTAATCCATTTTGCTTATTTTTTAATGTGATATAAGAGAGTGGTCCAATTTTATTTTTTTGCATGTGTCTATCTAATAGAGTTTATTGTTTAAGAAATATAGTATAGGGAACAAAGTTCACTTAGTTACCTGGTCAAACTTTTAGAAAAATGAAATTGATGTTTATTATCAAAGTTTATTATACAAATGTGTTACGAGGGGAAGACAATGACAAACTATTTTCAGTTTGGAGCCTATTGTCTTTTAAAAGTATCATTTGATTATTGTTTTTTTGAACTCTGAAAAGAGTTATGTAATCAAAAAAATAGGAAACATCAAACTATGTTACACTATAAATAAAACTGTTCCTGATGTAACTCCAGAACTACATTAGCATATGTAACTATGCCCTATAAAGGACTGGGTCCAAATTAAAGATGTGATGTGACTCAAGCATTAAATAAACCTGATAAAAAGTGAATGGCAGTAATGAGACAGCAACAATTTAGTTTTATGGTGCTCCCTAAGTTAATTTTCCAGAGAACAGAAGTTGACCCTTTGAAGTGCCATCATTTTTAATAGATTGTGAGAGAATTCTTTGAAGTGTTTTACACAATTTTCTACCCTATAGAACAGAACTGCAAGACTCAGTTATGATTTGATGACTCAGGACCATCATTAAGGGCTTGGGTTATTATACTAGACTAGGACACATTGACATCTTCTGAGACCTTAGTATTTCACCAAGTTGTTGTAAGGGCTTAGAAGAATGCCTGACACTCACACATTTTCCCCCTCTGCTCCTTTATTATGGGGGATGTTAAGGTCATGTCTAGGACATCAAGAGGGCATACCATTGGTAAACGATTTACAGCATGATGGGGCAGGCAGGCAGAGAAGTAACATCTATGTCATGAGGCAGTGCACCTGCCACTAGGGGGAGAAAAGCACACCCAGACAGCAGAGTGCTGACAAAGAGAGTCAGGCCAAGTGCCAAACAGAGTCAAGACTTGGTCACCCCCTGGATTCTTCAGCTCTGGCCTGTATAGACAGCAACAGAGTTTCACAATGAAAGATTAGGGCATCCTAACATCAGGAGAACCTAACATTGGGGGCTTGGATGAGGGACACTTAGGAGTTCAGCAGACAGGTAGTTGGCATTGGAAATGTCCTTCACATGGTGAAACAGACCTACTAACTAAACAGAGATTCATAGGCTATGAGTAACCCCTAGGAGAGCAGGACCTCAATCCAGGAGAGATTTGGACATCAGGCATCAAAATACCCTGAAAACAAGGACCTAAACTGAAGCCGAATTAGAAGAATTAGGAGAATTGGGGGACTCAGGAATAAGAGGAGTCCAGTTATTAGAACAGACAAAGCTTGAGTGTCAGCTCCGTACCAAAGATAACTTAATGCAGAGCCTCAGAAAGTGGCCGTTCAAGTGTTTAAATTTCTATTGACCTTGGGAATTGGAAATAAAGATGAGCTTGCAAAGAAAGACCAGCTGGCCCCGGTTGTGTACGGTAGGGAACAGAGCACGGGAAAGGGAGAAAAATGCTGGGATAAGTGAGCTGTTAAGGCTCAACGGCTCAGCTATTCCTCGTTGCTGTCAGTGAGCTTACCTCTAGCAGTGTCTCCCACCAATCTACAAAGCCACTTCGAATGTATCAGCTAAATTGCCCCCAACTGCATTTATTCTAATTGTGTATAAAGTAAGAAAAAATGAACTCTCTGAGTCAAGCCTGGGATGGCCCTCTTATAAATAAGTAAATACACTTTAATATCTAGACTATGTACACAATTTTGGCTGCTCTGAAATCTTTTCAGTTTTCTTCAGCATGGTATCAACATTTGAGATAACAGTTAAGTGTCGTCAAAACAAATAAGATGTTGACATTATTTCAACTGATTGACAGCTTTTTATTCAACAATCACACACACAAAAGATTATATCTCCCCATTCCCTTTTGCAATGGCAGCAGTACCTCCTTTTAGGATCCATCTCAATAAAGGTTTGCTCTTGCTGTCTCTGCTGAGTTCTCCCCAGCAGAGTTCTCCTGCTGTGCTATGGAGCATGTCCCCTAGTTCCCAGCTCTGCACCACAGTGTACCTCAGTAAGCTTAGAAGGCCACACTGGTAGTTAAATATGTCCACAAATTCTTGCTGCTTCTCTCATTGAGACCCAGATTCTCCTCTTAGATTTGTGCTTGGTCTTGGAGACAGACTTGAGCGATGGAGGTGGCAGAAATGATATTGAAATTCTTCTAAGGTGAGGGTATAAGAAGTATTGCATTCACATGTGAAGTTCTCAGCTGGTCTGTAAAAACTCTGGCCTCCCTGAGCCCATCTTACTGGAGAAATTACATGAAAAGACCATGAGGACAGACCTGGTTTTGCATGAAGAGAGAGACATACATGGCTGGCTGCTCCAGTCCTCAGCCATGCAAGTATCCCTGCAGAGATCCTGCCTAACTTGCAAACTGTGAGCATGATAATAGGTTTGTTATTTTATGGTTTAAAGTACGGAGATGCTTGTTACACAGCTACAGATAACCAGAACTGCCACTCTTGCTTGGTGCCAGAGACTCATGGAGCAAGAAAGCCTTCTTTTTATTAACCCATCACTTCAGTCTCTTAAAGTCAACTACACCAGATGTTCAGCTAAATGCAAATTTCTTTGCTAAAAGATTAGGGCAATTTCAGAAGAGAGGTTTAACATAGATGGCACAAGGTTACACCTGAGTACTAAAAGGGGAGACACCTAAGAATTGGATCCTGCAAAGAGTTCCCCACAAGCATTTCTTTATGACCTCATTTGGGTTCCCATGATACACATCCATTCCACCAAGCTTCTGGGTCTCTATCTTCTAATCATCTGCCTGAATTTCTACCCACCTCTATAGAACACGCCACCTCTCCCCAAATCCATACCCACTTCTCTGTTAAAATAAACACCCAAGTCTGATGTTTGAAATGGTCAATGAAGGAGGAAGATAACCAAGCCTTGCAGAAAAGATGAGGGGAGCAATGCTAAGCTGGAATCTCCTTGTTGGATTTTTTTTTCCAATATTTGTGCCCATATATACTGTTATTCAGTGGATTCCCGTAATTAAAGAACGCTTAAATGAAACACCTATCCAAGAAAAGTCATTAATGTGGGGGGAATAGTCATTCTAAACCATGAATCACAAATTGAGGCATTCAGACTTCAAGCAGATAATATAAATGGGTCAAGTGAACTTGCTGTTCTTAATGGGCAAAGATGGGGATTATGACAAAGTAGATTGGCTTGCATGGCTTTGCAAAGGGCATGACAATTGCTGTCTTTCAGGAGTATAGACAGTGTTGTCCCCTCTTTCTCTGCTCTCCTCTGTTCTTCTGTCCCCCCCTCCTGTCTCTCTTCAGAGATCTAGATTTACATGTGACATGTTCAGAGTTTAAAACACTGAGAAGGCCAAATTAAACACATGTCTATCCACTGAATTTGAGGCACCACATAAAAATTATTTTAACAAATTAATTTTCTTAATTATCAAGACACCTCCCTGGGCTCCATAATTGTATTGAGTAGCGTTTAGAGCATTGCTGTGCCTGGAAATTCTTCCTGAATAATTAATTACATGAGCCCTTAATACTGACTCCCATTTTTTCCTCTAAGAGTGACTCCCAGGTATGACTCATTCCTAAATTTTAGTCATGTCCCTCTAGTCCAGAGAGAGGAGTGTTTGACAATTCTTTTCTCCACAAAAATTTGAAAGGCTCAGAGATGAGACCTTCACTACTGATACGTCAATTCTGAAACTGTACCTCCTTTCATCCTTTCTTAAGTAAAATTGTGTTAACCAGGTACCATTTGTTCCTGTACTACTAGGTATTTCTGCTGCAGTGCTTAGTTAAGGCTTTTTAAATAGAAAATAACTTGATGAGCGTTTCATGGGAGATGATAACTAACATGTTCATAAATAAAATAAGCATAAATATCAGTTATTTTTATTCTATAATAAGTTAATAAATTCTGCATTGACTTTCTACCACCTCTTTCCCCCGAGCTCGCCTGGCAATAATTCATTGCCCTGGGATGACATAATGTCCTGAGACCTGCCGAGACTGGAGAAGACCCCCTAGCCTAGACTACACAGTACCTTGAGACTTTGGGTCATAATGATAAGAAAAGGGTGAGTCAACGAGAATGTATAACTATCTCTGTCAATTGCAAAATCAATATATGTCCAGATGATGCCACAGTGCTTTCAGTCACCAGGTTCTTGAATCGTTTGAATGGCTCTGATTCCCAGTCTAGCACTGCTGGCCTTCAAGGCTGGACAAGGAGAGGTTTCACCCCGTCAGAAGCTGATGTGGGTTTTGTGGTCCTGAAGCTTTCATAATTTGAGGGCTCCCCTTAAGAGAACAAAACAAAACAAACCATAAAATTACCAAAACAAAGTTATGTCCAAAATGCTTTAACAAGTAGAGATGACACTCACCTTACCTGAGATTTAAAAGGAAAAGAATCAGAACTATGACAAGGAGAGCAATCTTTCTATCCCACTCACGGTGCGAAACCAGGAAACATGAGCCAGGGATGGTTGGTGGTTGGGCCTCCAGAGGTATGGACTACTTGCATTAGGACGTAATTAAGTCCATACATAGAATCAGTGAGGGGAGACAGAAAGAAATGGCCTCATTGCTGTTATTCATATTTCCATTCTCCAATGGTTTTAAAGATGTTTCGATGAAATGAGACATTATTGTCACTCACTTGGACATGTAAATTGTACCATCTTTTTTATACGTACCATTATATATTAAAGAACTGAGAAAAGCCAGATAAAAATAATGAAATATGAGACAAAATGAAGGAAGAATGGTAAAAATTAATAGAAATTGTCCTGACATCAAAAAGAAAATTTAAATAAAATAAAATCAGATTATACCAACAGCATTAACTTCTCCTTTGAGGCCCATGAAGTGCGGTGGCCCTAACACTTGATCACCGTCCACCTCACAGTACCTCGGCTTCAACTGAAAGCCCCATCCAATCCCCTATCCAAGATCCCCCAAGATTGTTCCAGCACAGAGGGGGATGCGAGTTTGGTAAGACCCAATTACAACTTCCTTTTGTCTTATTTGGGAATAAAATATATATGTATACATTTCTAACTCATCTATGAGGCATGCATATAAGAGCAAAAAAGAGAGTCCCTAACAAAGGCACTTTAAGAACGAGAGTTGTAACTGTTACTCAGGCTCCCTTGCAGCAAACATTCAGCACGTATTTCAGAAAGGAGATTCCTTGTGAGAATTGTTGAATATCTGTTCGTTTTATCTATTCTCTGAAGGAGGAAAAAGTGGGTTATGCGTCAGTGACAAGGTTCTCAGATGTTAATTGGAGATTTTCACAAGAATCTCAGTTAAGTCTTTTTCTTCTGTCTTCTAGATTGACTTTTCTCCTTACTTCTCTCGCAACATCAATTTCGTTCTACCACCTGAGCTGTCCATCATCCCCAGGACAGTTTCTATCTATATTTGTATGCCTTCTGCAACTCTCTCAATGTGTAGATACTTTTTTACTAGATCTTTGCTACATTTAGTGCAAATCGTTACAAGTTTGCTTTACTTTTCCATTTCTCTTCCTTTTTAACAATTTTTATGCCACTTAGTGCCTTAATGCTTTTTTTCTCTGACTGAAGGTTATTTTTATTTTATTACTTCTTGTAGTCTATACTCTCCATGTTATTTCTGATTCTCTCTGCAGTCTTTCCCTTTTATCAATGATATTTGCCCTCAGGCTATACCTTTAATGTTTTATTCTTTTGGATCTTTCTTTGACTACTTTTAATACTTGATATAATGGGAAGAGGTATTTGTGTGTCCTTTAGGAAATGTGATCACTTAGGCAGTAACAGACTGACTTGTTTTCCACCTTCCTTACCCTGATTCTTCAGGCTGTTGTCATTCACTTTAAAGCATCTTTTTGGTCAACAATGTTCTGTTTTGAGACAGACAGAAATGCCATTTTGGAGGTTTTGAAAGCTTTTGCTGACCATGTGATTATTGTAAAATGCACACTAATTGAAACCAGCTAGAAAGAAATTGCTGGCTAACTAGGAAGTTTCCAGTGGAGTTCCGTAGCCCTCGGGTAAACTCATGAAGACTCCATAGCAGGCATGGCTACCAGTGCTTTTCTAAACCCAGCAGTGTTCCTTTCAATAAGAGGATAAAGATTCCCTTTCAATGTTATGTGGATGAACTGTTTACAGTATGTTTGGGTTTTTTTTTTTTTTATTCTTCATCCAGAAAAGTCATAGTATATCTGGGACCCATATCAGATGGTGGAGACAAAATTATTATGTAAAAGGAAGAGTAAGATCTGTCTGTGGAAAGGACTTGTAAGGAAGGCAATGGTGGTCTGTGCTGTGTCTCGGCGATGGCAGGGCAGAGGCCGTGGTGCAGGGAAGTAGTACTTAGTGGTATAAAATCTCCAATCTATTAAATAAGCATAATTGAGTTGAGTCACTGATAAATACTCAATTATACAAACTATAAATTAAATTATCAGTGGTATGAGAAGTTGTAATTATTTTTTTCCACCTCACTTGCCAAACGGAGAATTTACTAGCAGCGGTTCTGCTGCGTTTTTCAGGGGAGCCCATTGGTATGCTCGAGGTGCCTGGTTTGAATTGTAATTCATCTTCTGCACACATTCAATTACTTCTCGTAGAAAGGGTTCAGAAAAGTTTCCAACCCACCAAAGGCAGCCTTTACTTCAGAAAATATGTGTACTCGGTGTTTTTCCATTTTTTTCTTAATAAAAGTTTTAAAAAGTAAAGTTCAGCTATTTTGTAACAAAGTAGTATGTTTCTTCAAGCTGGAAGTACATTAGAATAAAGGATTTAAAAAAAAAAAAAAAAGGTCATTGCTCATAATTAGTAATATTGTCTCGAACTTTAAGGAAAATTTAGATAATGCTAACTAGGCAGACTCTCCTCCCGGAAAGACATATTGAGTTACCATAAACGTGAACCGGAGTGTAGACCAGGTGAGAGTTCTGGGATACGCTGAAGATTTAGCATGAGCCAGTCAGAGGTTATGTCAAGAAGCTGTGAGAAATGAATTGTAATTTATTGATAACTGAGAAAATTGGATTCAGGTCACAGCAAGGTACCGTGGATTGGTTCAGAGGTGGGCACTCTATTTAGTTCCGAATGACTACAACAAAGTGAGGTGGAAAAATAAGAAAAGAAATAGGCATCGATAGGAGATTTGGAGAGAGTGGGCTAGCCCAGGGAGAGGAGGGAGGAAAGGAGAAGCTTTGGGGGTAATACCAGGTAAAACTAGAGTATCGCGGTCCGATTCATGTCAATTTAATTACTAGTCCAGCCAGAAAAACTTAGTAGGGTAGAGGGAAAGTTATTTTCCCTCCCCTACAGTCACCTTTGTGAGTTGTTCTCAAACTTTTCTGATTGCTTACCTTCTTAGTTATTACCGCAGGCAGAAAGGGAAGTTTTAAATTGTCAAATTCACAGTCTAAACTCTAGGCATAGACGAAAAGATAGTGGCATTCAAAAACTGGGCATCAATTAGGTACCCAACACGGAGCCTTCCCTCTGTGGTAAGATAGAGGTGATGTAAGTGAGATAAAAGACTACATGTAAGATTGCATCCTAATTTAATATCTAGGAACAGCACAGAGTACTCACACCAAGGGTTTTTCCAGCATGTGTGTGACCACGATAAATTGTACCCTCCCTCCAGGCAAATGATAGCTTCGGAAATCAACCTGTCTTAGCACAATAGAGCTGAAATTAAATCAATGTCCTGAAAATGTGATAATATGATATTGCAGGTTTCTGTAATATTCCTGAATGATGAAAAGAGGGAATTATAATAAACTGAAGAGACAATTAAAAGCCATTAGGGCTGAACCAGAATAAAACTGTGAACTATGGAAGTCTAGACCTTCTTGCAACAATTGTTTCATTTTCTCTCGTGGTGACGTCCCATATTCCCAATGCATTTTAGTTGTATGTGCTCCAACTGCCACACAATGGAAACCTTTCGTTTCTTCTAAGGTATAATTGGCTATCTATTAAACCATTAGTCACCTTATGGATGCTTTCCTTGCAATAGGAATCAAAGCAGTAATTCAAAGAAGGGTCCTCAATATATATGTGGCTACTTGTCTCTTTGATCATGGCAGACATAAAAGATGACATTCTCTCCCTCAGAGGCCACAGAATCATTCTCAGCATTGATGTTTGAGGTAGCTATAAACAACTTAACACAACTCAACAAAGTAAACAAGCACATAAGAACTTGTTTGTAATTCAAGGTCTATGTCTTAAAACTCTAGCAATCACATTTTAAGTATCAGTCAAGATGTGTGAATAGGGAGAACGTTTGAACTCTATGGAAGAATAAAAGGATTGGGACTGGGGGGGGTGATATTCTCCATTATTATAAATCTAGTCCTGCTATTAGATATGATACTGAAGGAAAGTGTTAGAGAAACTAATAGTTAATGACAGAACTCATGGTAAAAATATCATAAACCCAAATATCTGAAAACTACAAAATACAAAGAGGTTATATTCAGGATCATAGGTGTAGATTGTTGAGCATAGATTGAAGCACCGTTTGACATGTTTTATTTAATTTTTTGTTGTAGTTGTTATAGAATGGATGGCTATTATTCTCTGCACACTGCTATATAATGTTTCTACTCTTCAAAAAACAAAGCAGAAATTGCAGATCTAAATTGCTATATGTTATTCAAAGTAGCTGCCCTGGCAGAGTGCACATTTATTCCAGCCACACTAGCACTGTTTAAAAGTTTTAGAACTCCTTTTGAAATTGCTTTCAGAGCCTGAAACTTTTTTTTTTTTTTTTACTGTCCTCATTAGTAGAAAATCTTCATACTTTGACAGGAGATTTGAATTTTTATAGATTGCCAAAAGTCAAGACTAGAGAATAAAGTAGTTGATTAGTCAAGACTAGTGAATAAAGTAGTTGGTTAAATTGTATTACAGTGTTTGGGGTTTCAAAAATAAGGCGAGTTAAAGTTATGAGCCTAGTATTCTCGTGTAGCTCATAAAACACTTTAGAAGGCAATTGCAAAAGGGAATTTTTAAAAGAAAGTTTTTAGCTCTCTCTTTTGTAAAATGAGTGGATACTGCTGGCTGATCTCTAACTTCCCTTCCAGATTTATGATTCTGTGATTTAATTATTCATTTATTTAAACATCTTGAAAGATTTGGTGCTTTTTAAGGAAAAATAAAACAATTCCAAACATGATTGAAAACTTTTTTATCTTAAAAATGATATGTTAAAAGAACATGTTTTATGTTCTTAATTACACCGGATTCATTTTCCTTTGCTGTAAAATGAAGGAGAGTCTTGGATAAATGACCTTCCAGCTACACAATGATATACAATTGTATTAGTTATCTGTTGTTTTATAACAAATTATTCCAAAATTTAGTGGCTTAAAATAACATTTATTATTTCACAGTTCCTGTGGGCATTGTTTATCTGTGTCCTCTGCTTCAGAATTTCTCACCGGCTACAATCAACATGTCATCTGGGTAGCAGTCATCCACAGGACCGACTCGGGAGAGGTTTGCTTCCAAGTTCACTCATGTAATTATTGGCATTACTCACCTCTTCGTCAGCCTCCATCCTTGTTGGCTATTGGTTGAAGGCTACCCTCATTCCTTTCCACCTGAGCTTCTTTATAAGGCATCCCATAACGTGACAACTTGCTTTATCAAAATAAACGAGCAATAACAGCCACAGAAAGAGAGTGTATGCACAAGATAGATGTCATGGTCATTATAACCTAATTTCAGAAGTGACATCCCATCACTTTGCTATATTCTACTCTCTAGAAGTAATTAATTAAGTACAGTCAAGTGATTAATTAATTAAGGAGTAGGTATTAAACGAGGAAGAGAATACCAGAAGGTGGGGATGACAGGGAACCATCTTATAGGGAGTCTTTTACTATATTTCTTTTGGACCCCAATTATTCTATCCATTCCACTTGAAAAATACACTCAACATCTCTCAAGTCCCTGTAAAACTCAGCCCATTTCAGCATCACATCAAAGTCTAGTATCACCTTATCTAAATCATGTTCAAGTGTGGCTGAGTCTCCTTGAGTGTGATTCCTTAAGTAGATTGCAGGAGTACAGTTCTTTTATAGCCGTGAACTTGTGATGAGTTGTCTGCCCCCACATATCCAAAATACAACAGCGAGAGATACATGGGATAACAGACCGAGACATTTCTGCTCTGAACGGGAGAAAACCGGGGGCGCATACATTGTGTACTGCTCTGTCCATTTCAGTCCATGCTGGCAATATTTTTGTTGATATAGTTTTCTCAAAAACTTTCTGGGTCTTTGGTGAATCTCTTTGGAGTTTTCCCTATGAGACAAAAACCACACCCATAAATCTCTTTGAGAAAAGCTCCTTCCTTGGACTTGTACTGAGACGGCTGAAGAGCAAAGCCCTTGAACCTCCTGGAGTCCCTACGGTGTAGTTAAAAAGATCCATGAGGCACTTCCAATCTCTTTAAAGAGTACAATGTGCAACAGAATAAAACTCTGACCCTTTGGTCTTTTTAAGTGTCTTAAAAATGTTGTACAGTCACACCCCTGTACGTCTGTTTTAGGAGTCCCACCGCCAGGCACTCCATATCCACGGTGCCAGGAGCACACCAAAAGACACTTCCTTAGATATGTGTGATTCTCCATGGGATTTGACCTACCCATGCTCTAGAACCGTGGGAGCTCTGGAATTGTGAGGTTCTTATTGTCATTAATTTCACAGCTCCTCTGCCACAGATGCCTCTGTACCAGGGTCTGCTGCATCTGGACCTACCGTACAGCTGTAACCTGCTCTGGTTCCACTTACCGCTGGCACAGCAATGTTCCAAGTGTGCAGTAAAGTACCTTAAGAACCCCCAAAAGCTACCAGGTATCGTGGATGGAAAATGTGCCAACACATAATTTATTCTTTTTGGAAGTGATGTCCTAGGATGCTTCAGACCAGTGAATCTCCAAAAATTTAACTAATGAGGCAGGTCTTTGCACCTTCATAGTTTCTATCTAAGCCTCTGTAGCATGTGTCATACCGAGGCTTCCTACATGCTGCCTTGCCACTTTCCGCTCATCTAATCCAATTAATGTGATGCCATCAATACAATGGACCAATGTGATGTTATGTAGATGTTTGAACTGCCTAGGACCCTCCAGAAAACATCATGACAGTGGGTTTGAGAATTAACCTCATAATGGGGCAAGATCATAAATGTTGGTCCCACATGTATCCAGATTGTTTTTGATTTTCTTTTTTGATAGAGATAAGGAATATATGTATATGTGTGTATATATATATATTTAATATATATTTGTCAAATTAATGATCGCATATCCTGTAACTGAAGCTATATTAATCTGCTATAACAAAGATACTTCTTCTAGAATAGCAACTACAACTAGTGCTACTACTTGGTTGATTTTGCATTAATCTACTTTCATCTTCCAGGATCAATCTTAGTTATTTAGGGACCAAAATAACGAATTAAATAGAGAAATAATGGGTCCATGATCTCTGATCTTTTAATCCCCCTGGGATGATGTATATATAGTATATACAGAGTGGGGCAAAAGTAGGTCTTCAGTTATTTATATGGAATATAATACAATGATTAATAAATAATAATACAAGAATAAACTCTATTTCACATACTCACAGCTGTAAACCTACTTTTGCCTGTATTTTATATTTTACTTACTGTATTGTACAGGTGGGTGAGGGGGAGTAGGGTTAGAAGGGAGTTTGAGAAATTTCCACTTAACCTCCCCACTGGATTAACTCTTATTCTGCAGTCTAATGAACCATTAACTACCAAGTATCTTCATTCCAATTATGTCCTAGGACCACAGAAGCAATCACTTTCTGTGTCAGTGAATCCAGTGAACCAACTACCATGAGCTGGACCTATGCTAGAATTCCTTTAATTATCTGACCTTCATGTGGCTTCACTTTAACATAAGGACAATGATGATGCTTTCTGTTTGGTTATCAACGTCAACTCATATCTGACATCTAACATTTCTCAATGTTTGTATCAAACAAAATGTTCTGGGAAGCCTTTTCCCCAGAATTGGGTAATACAAGTAACTGACTATCATTCCTGTTGGGAAATGATGTGTCATTGTGTTACAGGGTCTCTTCTTTTTCATTTGATAAGTGTAGGATCAGAAACTGCCTTCGGTACAGAAAGTAGATGTGAGTTTGTAACATTTTACTAAGTTGATTACCTTCAGTCTCTTGATCATCTATCCTCGATTTATACCCAAATGAATGATGTTATTGCCTCCGTTCTTAAACCTGTGCCTTATACTTTTTTAAAAAGTTGTTGTTTTTCCTCTGCGTATACATATTTTAATTTTATATATCTCTAGGTCAGTGGTTTAACATGATATTAGTCATGTTACTTGTCTTTCTTTGATCAGAATAATATAGATCCAGTGGATTACTTTCTATTTTAAGAAATAGGCACCAAATTCGCAGGCTCAGGACAGTAAAAAGCAGCAGTCTCCTACCACTTTGAATCTGTTATATCAGTAATATTTAGATACCCATATTCAATAAACATCACATGCTACAACCTTGGTAGGAAATAGTATATTAAGAGTATATTTTCCAGTCCATAAAGATGATGTAAGCTTATCTGTGAGTTTACGGTTTTGGTCTCACCTAAAACTACAGGTAAAATTTTGGGTTTTGCAAATGCACCTGTTGGTAGGCAACAAATGCCATAGCATCCTACATTCATCTTGGATACTTTCTTATGACAGATGATAGCATGTTTTTGAAAGCTTTGGCATAAAAGTTATCTGTGACCTTTCTTGGCTCTACTTACGGCAATTATGTCTCAAGTTCCACAAGAAAATTGACATAAAACAGAGTTCCCAATTTCATCAAGATCCTCTAATGTGCCTTAAAGCAATAATACGTGACTTATATTCTTACTTCAGAAGCTTAAATGTAAATGACATATCATTATCCAAAGGGTTATATTTTGAATCTGACAGATATTGCCTTTCTAAAATCTTATATGGCTTATATAAGTTTTAATAAAAATAGTAAATTTTCCCATGTAGAAGCTAATTCAGAGATATTAGTTTGATCCATTTGAAATTGCCAGCATTTGACAGTTTTTAACCTGTAAAAATGGCAATTCCATATAATTCAGGCTAATAACTTTATATATATTATGTTGTTGCATTTTTCTTCATACACATGATGAAATGTATAAAAAAATGCTCATTTTCTCCCTCAAATGCTCCTTATATTTCTATATCCTTATCTTGATGAAGGCACCATTGACTACTCAGTTGTCCAAGTAAACCTGGAAGTTATAATTAAGTCTTCCATCTTCCCTTCTTTTTATATCCAGTTGGTAATGAACTCTATATTTTCTTAAAATATTCTAAAATTTCTATGCAGGCTCCATTGCTGCTGCTACTGCCTTGGCTCAATTTATAATCTGTCACATATGGGGTTCCCCAGGAAGCAGACTGAGATAGAGATTATATGCAAGAGATTTCTTCGGGAGTGTTCTTGAGATTGCAACGTGTTGGAGAGAAGAGATGGTAGTGATGGGTCAGTGGGCTCCTCTGCTTCTAACTCATGGGTCCCAGACCAACACATTCCAATTATACGAAAGTAGTGCCCTCCAGAGTTCATCAATTTAAAGAAAGATTTCTCAACCTTGGTATTATTGACATTTTTGCGTTGGATAATTCTTTGTTATGGAGGTGGTCCTGTGTAATGCAAATGTTTAGCAGTATTCCTGCATTCCATCCACTAGATGTCAGAAGGACCTCCCCCCCTCCAGCTGTGACAACCAAAAATGTCTCTAAACTTTGCCAAATGTCCTCCAGTGGACAACACTGCCCCGACTGAGAAGCACTGATGAAAGTATATCCAGGAGGATGGTATTTCGTCATTGCAAGGTGCTGCCTCTGGGCTGGTATTTCACCTGTGTGGCCAGCTTTCTGGGTGGTATAAAATGTGACATGCCCAGTAGATGCCCATTGGTCATGTACTCACTCCCATACTTTGTTTTCAGATGGGTCCCTTAACCCAACACAATGTATGTAGGATGCCACATGAGTAAACAACTATGTAAACCCTCAGGTAGTGGGACTGGCTGAAGCCCTGTGGGCAGAAAAGTAAATCAATACCTGAAATATCTATCTCTTCCTGTCAAACAAACAAACAAACAAAAAATACCTCCTTCTTGCACGGTAAAGGGGGTTTAATGTAATCAACTGGCTACCAAAGAGCTGATTGTTCTCCTTGAGGGATGATGCCGTGTTGAGGGGTCAGTATTAGATTCTTCTGCTGGAAGACTGGGCATTTGGCAGCAACAGTAGCTACATCAGTCTCGGTAAGTGAGAGTCCATGCAGCTGGGTTCATGCATAGCCTCTGACGTTGTCATCATGGCTACTCATCTGTTTGCCCATTGTGATAGCACTAGTCTAGATGAAGAAGAGATTGCTGATTGCAACTGAATTCGTTTTTTATTTACCTCAGTGACTTTCAACTGATGTGCCGCAAAAATTTTTAAAACATGCAATATCTGACGGTTTAGTCAGGGGTGCTGGCCTCTTTTCCCTTAGATTGTCAAATAAAAAAAAAATACACAGTCAACGCAACAATAGCTTTCTGGTGTGAATAAATCAAAATTATACCTATTTTTTGGTCAGATTGGCAAAAAAATATATTTTTTGGTGTGCTGCAGAATTTTAGTAATCAGTTTATGTGTGCCATTAGATAAACAAGGTTGAAAATTGCTGATCCACTTGTTGAATGCCATTCCCATGGTGAATGCTTGCTGGGTACATTGCATGTGATACAAATACTTTGACACTTTGTGTTCGCAAGTGTATGTCCACCCATGTGCCTCTATCCCAGATCTTCCAGGTCCCTGTGCAGTTAGTCAAGTTATTTGCTACTGTCCATGAACTTGTGTATGTTGTAGCTTCAGGGTACGTCTCCTTTTGCAGAAAATAATGCCTAAGTGCACCATCCAAAGTTCCACTCATTGGGAGCATTTGCCTTCACTGTTGTCTTTCAGACCACCCCTAAACGGGACCCTCGTGTAGCTGCCATCCATACCAGCTTGAATCTATGTACCAACTCAACCCGTTCAGGAACCGAGACTGATTATTTTCCCTCCGTCAGCTGACCATAATGAAGCCAATATGCAGCCACAGACATGAGCTGGAAAAGAGGTGCTGATGAAACTGTGGTGGCTGATACATGGCTCTAGAGAAGTAAGAATGTCTATGCTAACATTAAAAAAACCCAAAACCACTAAACACTTGAAAACCATGGGATTGTGGCCCCAAACTCAACAGAAAACTCACATGGAAAGAAATAGTTAATAGAGGAAATAAGACTGACTATGCAAAGAACAAGTAGAGATCATCGCAATAAAAACAATATGATCCCTACAATAAAACATTCAGTAGGTAGGCAGGCTGGAAACAAGGGAAGGTTGGCCTGGTTAGAGGGCCAGCAGAGCTAAGTGGATTCCCTGGGAATGTAGTTCAGGAAAGAAAGAGGCGAAAAATACAATAGGAAAGTGAAGACCGGAGAATACAGTCAGATGTTCCCACAAGCATCCCAGAAAGAGAGAGAAGAGGAAATGAGAGGGATAAAATTATGTTTAAAAAGGAGGAGAATGGGAGAAGGAGGAGGGAGAGGAAAAGAAGGAGAAGAAAGTAAGAAGAGGGAGGAGGAGGAGTGAGAGAAAAGAGAATTTAGCAGAGTTAAAAGGCCGAGTACATATCTGAGGTCTGGTGTAAAACGATCAACATATAGTCACATCCTATTGATAGTTCAGGGCCAAAGAATAAAGAGAAAATTTGCAAAGACTTTCAGAAAGAAAATGAACAAGCATGTATCTATGAAGGAATGGAAATCAAACTAGTGTCCAGCTTAGGCCCCCCGTAATTTTACATCTCCAGGGGGAGCAGTTCACACTGTGCTCCCGTGGGGCTGATCTTAAAGACTGAAACAGATGGTACTTCCGCAGGTGCTCCATACAGCGAGCGCCCTGGTCAAACGCGTCACTGCTACTGATAAAAGCTAGCAAATGGTGGGGCAACCACGCCAAAGTTCTCAGAGAAAATTAGCTCAAGCCCAGAATTCTATGTCCAGTCAATTTAATGTGAGAGCAAAATGAAAAGCTTCAGACATAAAGGCTCTGGAGGCTACCATCTATAACTCCCTTCTGAAAGAATTCCTGAACTCCAGCAGGAGAAGAAAAAATCTAATTAACAGAAGTAATCAAAGACATCTGAGTTGTTGATGTACAATATTTAACACAAGCTAATTTGACCATGGGAAATGATGAGAAGGGAATGTAGGGTGTAATTGAAGCAGGCTACTGTTGTTTTGTTCAGCGGGAGGCCCTATAGTTAAGAAATGCATTCAGCTTCAAATAATGGAGAAATCCAACTCACAGAGGGATGTCTCTTTCTCATAACAATTCTGGAGAAAAGCAGCTGCTGAATGTTGGCCCAGAAGCTTGATGACATGCCAGGAGAGTTGCCGGCACAGTTCTCTCTGCATTTGTCTCAGGCTCAGCGTCTCATGGTTACGAGGATACACGCTGCAGCTTCTGATGATACAGCCACGTTGAAGTAATAACAAGCAAAGTGGATGACAAGTCATCTCTGTCTCCTGTTAAGAAAGCCAGGGAAGATTTCTAGTATGTCTTATTGGCCATAATTAGTGTCATTGGACCAACTCAGCTAGAAAGAAACCTGGAAAAAGAGTATTTAGCTTTTACCACCCCTTTGTGAAGGCAGGAAAGGGAGAAGGGGTTTGTGAATGACGGCGGGTCATCCAATCCAACCAGAATGCCTGTCACAGAGGCTAAAGATGCTGAGTCGCTGTAGATGTTGATAGGAAATGACATCTGGAAATACCACCCCAAAATATGCCATTTTGGTACAAGGATTATTTTGACCTGAAAAGAATTAAGAAACAACAATAATTGGAAGAAATCTTTGCCCTTTCTGCCTAAAAGCAGGACATAAATTTCCCTCTGTGAAGGTGACAAATTTTCCCCCTATCCTATGCTAGGATAAGGAGAATGACCCTCATCACCAGAGACAGAGACCCAGCACCAAGATGAGCCTGTATGCACAAAGCCACTAAAGTAACCCTGATCTTCCATTAGTTCAGCCGTATATTTCCTAGTTATTTCCCCACAGTTGATTGTCCTTGGAGCCCAAACCCTCTTTCCTTTGAGAAGTCTGCTAGCCCCCGAGTCTAACTAACTCTTTTAGTTTCAATTCTTGTGCTTTCTTTTCTATGAACTCCCATGCATGTAAAAATACTAATAAATTTGTTCCTTTTCCCCTATTGATCTGTTCTTTTGTTGGTTAAATTTGCAGTCCCCTAGAACTGAGTCTAAGAGTACAGAGAAAGACAAGGAGAGAAACTGGAAGCGCAGATCCCTTAGTACCTTCACCATTCGTCAGATAATGTTTTCTGATGCTCTGAATAAATGAATTCCAAATATGTGGGGAACATCACCATATCTGTATAAATATATGTAAATGTGGTTTTGGTTTATGAATACATATATGAAGTATTTTACTGAATATTATGTAAGGACACCAAACTGTCAAATGGTATTTTATTACTGATAAAGCTTAATTTCTTCTGTATTTTTAGGATGTAAAGTAAATATAAACATCCCAGTTGTTTTTTGTTTTTTGTTTTTAAGTCACCTCACTCTAAAGAACAGCACTCTTTTTTTTTCTTTATTGATTTTAGAGAGAGAGGAAGGGAAAGGGAGAGAGAGAGAGAAACATCAATGAAAGAGAATATCTATTGGCCGCCTCCTGCTCGTCCCCCACTGGGGATCAGGCCCACAACTTGGGCATGTGCCCTGACTGGGAATCGAACCAGTGGCCTCTTGGTGCATGGGTTGACGCTCAACCATTGAACCACACCGGCCAGGCAAGAACAGCACTCTTGACACCAGATTTGGAAACAACCTTAAATTCCATTTGGAAAAGCAGACCTCCTGATAGAAAGGCCCAGAGGTGTTGTGATACCCCCCCCCACCTCCCCCCAGTGCAAAGCATTCAGATGGGGAAGGCTGACTGAACACAAGATTGTTTGGGGATTTCTTTGTATGGTGATTGTTCACTCTGGTGACTGAATGGAATTCAAATAATTTAAACAGCAGAGGAGTTGCTGAGTCACCTTGACGGGTGCTCGCTTGCAAACCTGCAGCAGTGATGAGGAGGAGCAAAAAAAAAAAAAAAACTCTTACAATTTCTAATTATACAAATGCAAAATTGAATTTTAAATATTTAATTATAATGAATTATAAGTGAAAAAAAAGTATTACTTGCTGTTCTTGTAACTTTGAATAATTCACAGGCAAAAATGATCAAGATATATTTATAGTAGTAACAGTTTCCAAAAGAGATGCCCCTCTTTTTTTGTACATAAGAGAAAGGCCCTTTCAATTTCAGTGTTATGGTGTTACCATTTGAGTTTATCATTTCAGTAGCATAAAACAAACACACAACCTTTACTTGAAGCATATTTAAATGATGTCAAAATCTAATAAAATTAATGGCCCAATTCTTTCCAGTCGCTCCAATGTATTTCCTTTCTTAAACCAAAATTCTGAGTAAAAACACCACTTCTTTTTAAATGACTTTACATAATAAAAATATGAAGTCTAGATTAAATTGATCTTTTTACTACTGTTCATTGTGCTATATTCCCTTTATGAAATTGATGTTTCATGTTCAATTGTTTAATTTCAACTGAAATTGGAAGACCAAAGCAACTTAGGCTACATAATAATAAAATTACCTTACCCTGCTGCAGTCTCATATTTTTCAAAGCACTTTCCCATTATTGAATTTTGTCTCGTTATAAATCTAGTTATTATTATTTCTCTTTTGATATATGAGGAAAGCGAGGCACCAGAAGGTTAAGTGACTTGTTTTCAGTTGCATCGTTTACTTAGTGGTAGAGCTAGGGCTGGGCACCGAGTGTTTCTGTGTCTGTTGTAGAGTTCTTTCTTTGTCTGATTGTTCCACCAAACTTGATGTTTTCATGGAACTGTGCGAGGAGTGTACCCTCACCAGCTAAACTCTAAGTTCTTCAATGCAAAGTTCAAGAAGACTGTCACTTCTTGGAACATTCTTCCCAATTCTGCAAAAGACTGTGGCAACTGTAATGAGATGGGCAATCTAGTCTTTGGGGGAATCACGAAGGTTCAGGATGATACCTATCCAACTGAGAATAAGACAAATGCAGCGTCAGGTGAATGGGTCAAGGTTAAGTCCAAGAGACAACCTCACGAAGTAGTAGCCTAGAAAGTGAGGGTTAACCCAGTCTTCGTGGATGTTTTTCAGGAAGAGGAGGTGTTGCCACAGGAAGGTCAGAGGTCTGAGGCAAAGGGAAAAAGGAGAATTCAGGGCCTTTTCTGTCCTTCCGCAGCTAAAATAAGACTCTGCAACAGGTACCTATTAAATGAAAGCTACATGTTACTAGAAAATATAAGCATTTTAAGACACCCAGGCTAGGGACTGAAGAGGAAGATCTGGGGATTAAAATAAGGATGTCAGTGTCTGGCATTTGGAATTATTCAAGGTGCAAGGCCTCAAATGTCTCCTGCGCTTCAAACAGGTCCCTGGGAAGATGGATATCCAGGGATGTAGGGATTTGTCAGAGTTAGCATATCGCTTCTGACCATCCAGTTACAGGGAGACGAGGCCTGGGCCCATGTACCAGGACTGGAGACACTGTGCCCAGATAGATTCACACCAAATGATCTGGGACGGAGAGATTATCTCAGTGGCTCTGGGTAGATACAGGAGCAATACACAGTAAGATTTTTCTGAAGAAGCTCTGGTAGCTGAGAGACAGGGGCAAGGTGAGAAACAAAGTTGCCAAAATGTACTGTTGATGAAGATAATTTAGAGGGAGAAGGAAAGGGAGCGATGTGGCTGCTGTCAGATCATAAGAAAACTAACGAGGGAGCTCACAAAGGAAAGCGCCAGTTGGAACTTGGGCGAATGAGACTTACCTGTTATAGTTCGGCTCCCCAGCTCCAGTCTGACTCTCCACAGGAAGAATTCCCAAAGAGGAAAATGCAGACCCCACAGAAGGAGGCAGAGAAGCGCTCCAGGCCCTGGTTCGGCTTCACTCACTGACATACAGGTGGTGCGGGATGCCTGTCCACTATCACCACCTGGGCACAAATCCCCTGGTGTTCCGAGAAAAAGAAGGGATGTTGGGGACTCTGCTGAGAGAAACAATCAGCTCTCTTTTGTATTATAGGAGGAATAGACATTTGAAAGTAGAGTACATCTGTAAGGAAACTCTATCCTGGTCCTCCAGAAACTAAGACAAGAAGATATTCTAGCTCTTTAGGTATCCATAGGTATTCTAGCTTGTTAGGTATCCATAGGTCTGAGCTGGTGGGAGATCACATCCACAATACAAGGCCAATGTAGAGCAAAAGGGCTTTATTGCATGTGCCTGGGTGCAGGCGGGCTGAGCCGAAAAGAGTTCAGCATTAAATCAGGGTTGAGATGTCGGTTATATACCCTACTTCTAGCTTCCGGCAGTTCCTGCTGATGTACTCTGCCTGGCCCATTGTCCACTTTGCAGTAGGACTGGTCTGGTATCTCATCCAGCAACTGCTGGGTTGTCCATTGCCTTGGGGATAATCCAGATAATCCTTATCCGTACTCAACAGAAGGCTGAGCCAAGGTCATGCAAACAACACAATTTCCACAGTTTCTGCCTTTTGCAAACTTTTACCTTTACCCTTTAAAACATGACTAACCCTTTCAATAGGCATTCTAGCGCGTTAGGTATCCATTGGTGTTCTAGCTCGTTAGGCTCATCTGTCTTCCCAAACCCTTTTCTTACTGAAACATTTCTATTGCCCAGTGATGTCCTGGCCGTCATAATGTCACGTGGAATGTCCTTAAGCAGCACATCACTCGTGTGCTCGTAGTGATGCTGGTGTGAACGAACCCGCCACACTGGCAGTCATACAGAAGTGTAGCACATACAGCTACGCACAGTACAAAACACTGGATAATGATGCTAAGCGACTACGTTACCGGTTTCTGTATTTACCTGTTATCGTTATTTTAGAGTGTACTCTTTCAACTTACAAAAAAAAAGTTTGCTGTAAAACAGTATGCCATGTCGGGCCAGCAGCAGCCTCATGCGTCCCGTGTTTACCGTGGCAACTGCTCTGGATGTCTGGTAAGTCACATCTGAACTAGAAATTAGTTAAACCCTAGAAAAATTCACAGTACATCAGTGACATTTTTATGGTTCAATGTTTTGAGGAATGCGAGGACATTCCTTTAAAGTAAAGGACAAGTCATTGTCCTTACATCTACATCATAGAGGTAAGGAACCTTTTTTTGTGCCAAGGGCCATTTGGATATTTATAACATTATTTGTGGGCCATACAAAATTATCAACCTAAAAATTAGCCTGCTATATTTGGTCAGGCTAACTTTGTGGGGTGTGTGATGTTAGCTAGTATTGATTTCACGGGCCACCTGTTCCACACCCCTGGTCTACAACAAAGAAAGAGGCACAGCACTTTAGCCCTCGTTGGATTTAGAAGATATTCTATCAGTTGTGTTAACGATGTCATGTTCCTTACTCCTTGCAGGCAAATTTCAGAGACATGTTCCACTTGGTCTCTCAGAGGAACCCCAGTTGTCCCCAGTGGTAACCGACTCATTAGCCCTAAACCTTTTATTGGCTTTTCTCATTACCCTTTTCTCTGTACCATGCCCTGCAATGCTCCCCAGGATTGCCTCCTAAATAAAGTCCACTCAAATTCTTGTTCAGCATCTATTAAGACCTAACCAAGACAGTCCATAAGGGTAGAAACAGGGAAAGTTGTTACAGAATTATTGCAACAATCCAGACAATAGATAATGATGGTTCAATCACGGTGGGTGGTAGCACCAGAGGTCATTGGATGTGACCAGGAGTGGTTGAATTCTAGATGTATTTTGAAGTCAGATGTGTGAGTTGGATGTATGACATGAGGTAAGGAAAGACTCCAGGATGTCTCCAAAGATTTTGCTTAGATTCACTGGAATGATTGTGTTTCTTGCAAGTGAGATAGAAATGACTTCAGGAAAAGCAGATTTTCTGGGGAAAATACAGCATTTGATTTGGGTCAGCTTTACTTTGAGATACCTAGTAAATATTCAAGAAAGGCTTTCAAGTAGGCAGTTGGACACATGTGTCTAGAGTTCAGAAGGAAGCTCCACAGGACAGATATAATGAGAGTCATTGGTAAGTAGATATTTCAAGCAATGAGATCACCAAGAGAGTGAATAGAGAGGGAAAGAGAAGAGGACCAGGCCTCAGCACTGGATCCCTCCAATGTAAAAGGGCTAGGAAGAAGAGAAGGAACAAAGAAGAAAATAAACTATCTCTAGCATAGGAAGAAACCCAAGCAATGGGATGCCAGGGAGGCCAACAGGGCCAAAATATAGTATATCAAGAAGGAAGGAGTGATCAGCCGTGTCAAATGCTGCTGATAAGTCAGGTCAAATAAAGGCTGAGCATTTATGAGTAGCCCAATGACACAATTTGAGTATCCAAAACACTTAATAAATCCAGAGTTTCAATGAATATCTGAGCATTCCTGGGGCTAAAGACAATCCAGATTTTCTCAAGAAGATAGGGAAGGTACGCACGAAAGAAGAAAGGACTCTCAAAATGAACTTGGGCTACCTTAAAATTTTGCCTCGGGTCAGCCATGTCATAGACAGTAAAACATTGGGAATAATATAAATGGCAGATGAACAAACTCCCCTTGGTGCCCTGGGGGGAAAATACAGTAACACCAGAATCTCCTGACAGTTAAACCAGATTAATTTACTGGATGCTTTTGTGATAGATTTTGCTGCAAAATAAATTGGATAGTAGATTCTATTGAACAATAATACCTAAATTTCCCATTGCAAAATGTTTGGCTTATTATAATCAGTGGGCGGCCTCTAGATGCTATGAAAATAATGGCTGGATTCAGGATGATGTATAGACCTGATAAAAATGCTGGAAGTCATCTGGCAATAGGAACCTTAATTGTTCAATAAGAACCCAAGTGAGATAATGCCCAAAAGCCGTATACACTCAAAGTAACTGACTCCCAGAAAGTAGGGGGCAAAATAAGCCCATGTAATCATTTCATCCATTCTCTATGTAGCAAAAAAGTTATTCTGTGCCTAGTTTTAACTTTGGTACAAATAATAATTTTTTTTTTCCTCTTGTGATATCATTTGAATTTGGTCTAGGAATTACCTTTAGGTTACTTCATCAGTGCTCAATGTCATCTTCTCTCCTGATGGAAAATGCTGCCTACCTGGTGTTTGCATTTCTTCATCCACCATCTTTCTTTTGGCAATAGTCCATACTTGGGATAAAAATAGTATCTACCTATTGGGTTGTTAAGAGGATGATGTGATTTAACCTAGCTAACTCACTTAGAACAGTACTCAGGAAAGAGTTTGCGCTATTTGTCTGAGTGCTACCTCTTATTTCTACCTTTACGTGGTCAAGGTCCCCCTTTGCGTGGCGTACCTATATATGGATTTCTGTTCTTTGTGACCATGACAATTGTAAAATATGGAATTTATCAAATGCTTGTGAAAATGAGTACTTCTCATTTTAAATGTATGGTTATATAGGAAACGATCCTGAGATGGTCAGAAACCCTACAGTTTTTGGAGATAAAGGTAAACATGAGTCGCTCATGCTCCAAAGGCCTGATTAGTCTTAAGATCTCTGAGTCTAAGATAAGCAACTGACAAACCCTAAGTGAGTATCTACAGTAACAGCACACTTCTAAGAAAACGAAGGCACACGTTCCTCTGCCCTGCCGCACATCTTAGATTCGGCAGGTCTTCTCTTTGGCCCACAGAATTCGCCGCTTATGGTCCAAACCTGAATTTTCTTTCCAAGGAGGCTTGTTGGTAACATGAACACTGACATCCTCGCAGAGACTGGGAGCTTTGGGGATGGGGTCCAGCCCTTCTCCTTGGAGCTGACACCTTCCTGGATGCAGTGAGGAGGCGAAGGGCAGGTTTTACCGCCCCATCCCCTTATCACCAACCCTTCTGGGAGTCTCTCAGTTTTTGTCATGTCCAGTTCCTGATCTTAAAGTTTCAAAGCCCACCCCCTTTCCTGCACTATCTTTCACAGAACAAAATGTTCTTAGCTTTGCAGTACAAGCCCCAACCCTAGGTCTCAACCCAAAAGGCTGGCTGGGACTGAGAAGAGCATTAAGAGAGGGAAAAAAAATAGTTCTTGAGTCACTGATCCATCTACAGCTGTGCAAACAAAACACAAATCAGTGATCTCCATGAACTATTCTGCCACATCGTAGTAAAATGAGCTATCCTATCTCCTGCCTCTGACCTTCACACGTGCTGCTTCCTTCATCTGGAATATGGTTCTTTCCTTCCTCCTCCTCACTCTTCACATCTCGTTTTCAAATCACTTTGCAAATTTATATTATTCCTTGATTCATTGTTTTAAACAATCAACACAGATCTAAAATGTCCAGAACATAAATATACTTTCACACATGATATTCTCTGGCATCGCTTAAAGTGAGGATGAGGTTGCTGCCGGAGGGAAGAGGGGGCCAGATCCCTCCAACACTCAGGGGAGGAGGCTCTTTCGACATCTTTAGAAAGTGAATGCATTTTCTAAGACTCACATGGGAGAAGGGATGGTTTTTATTGGCAGGGAGTACATTTCTGGGGTTGTAAAGTCCCACGTCCCTCAGTCCAGTCCTGGAAGAGGAGCAATTGCGGGTTCAACAAGGCCAAAAATAAGGCCAAAGTCCAGAGTGTCTGTTCCATGGTGCAGCTGGGTTCAGATCAGGATTAGTCCAGATTCAGTCCATTAATATATGGCATGGGTCCCATATGGCCATGGGCCACATGGCAGGTGCAGGGCATGGGAGCTCCACAAGCTGGGAGTCTGGTTCCAGCAGCAAGAGAGAGAGAGAGAGAGAGCAGAAGGGCATTTTTCCTCTGTTAGGAGATTAAATATTCAGGTTCGCAGTAGCCACGCCTGTTCTGGCCACTGACTGGCTCCCAGGTGTGACGGACAGGTAGGCACCTCCCAAGACAGTAGGTACCTCCCATATCACTCAGGCTCTACTGGGCATGGATCTAAACTGCCTTTATTCAGACCCTTCCCCCACTCGGGGAATAGACCTGGAGTATTAAACTAGCTCATCTTGACTCCTTTCCTGTTAAATAATAACCAGGTTAGCCCGGCCGGTGTGGCTCAGTGGTTGAGCATCAACCCATGCACCAAGAGGTCGAGGGATTCCTGGTCAGGGCACTGCCCAGGTTGTATGCCAAATCCCCAGTGGGGGACATGCAGGAGGCGGCCAATCGATGTTCTCTCTCATCGATGCTTCTATCTCTCTCCTTCTTCCTTCTTCTCTCCCTAAAAAAAAATCAATGAAGAAAAAAAAATTTAAATAATAACCAGGTTATTGTGCTGGTAACAAGGTAGCCTCAGAGGGCTTGTGGATAGGCCAGGTTTCCCTTTAAAGACTCCTACTTCCTTCCTGCAACCTTCTCTACCCATGGAGATGCACCTTTTTAAGAGCTGCTGCTCCCTGACCCTTTCCTTCCCAAAGTCTTCCCAGGGAAAAGGATCTGTAACCACTCATTTGCATCTCAGTGGAAATGTAAGCTCAGGTGTTAAGTCTCCCAGAGCATTTGCAGCTTAAACCTGGGTCCTCTAGGGAATGAGAGGTGCCTCCCAAGTAAACTGACGTGAAGCTGCAGAGGATTCTCCTTGTTTCAGTGTAGAACAAAGTGACTCTGGGCTGCCCTACCCTCTCCAGATCAATAAAACAGCACAATGTATTTCGATGTTCCCAAGGGACACTTTGAAAACCAAATGAGATGCTGTATTTGAAAGTGTCCATAAACTATAAAGTATTACGCAAATGTTAGTGCTGTTATTGGTAAGTTTTACCAACTTCGCACTCATTGGCATTCAAGGCGAATCTGGAGATTCCTTCTTCTAACTCCCAGATCTCTCCAAGCTGCTGTATTCTGTTCTGCATTCAGTGGAGGTTGGAATTCCATGTAGATTTAGGGACAAGTTCTGAATATTTTTACAAAGCAGGACTCATTTTTCTTTAGGAATAGAATGATATATGTGTCTTGTTATGCTTTTAAAAAAATCTTTTTAATTTTCTCTTTTGCCTCTGTGGAAATGTTCTGAGTCTTTCTTACTTTTGTCCTAGAAGAGCATTTTATCTTTCTCTGTGACTTTGTTGCCAGAGGAGGACCAGGACCGAGGCAGGGCTGCCCTGGCACCGTCTGAAAATAGGTCCTTGGGGTGTCATGGGAAAGGAATTTCAGGGGCACACACATAGGAGGATTTGAAGCGACAGTGGCAAGATTTATTAGTGTGTAAAGAGACAGCACACCCTCGGAGAGGCAGAGAGCAGGCGGGCTACAGTCACGGCTGCATGGACTCAGGAAAGGAAGTGACAGAAACGAGGAGAGTCCGCCGCCGCTGCTCACTGCTCCCCTGGTTGCAAGTCTCGTGGGGACCTTTAGGGCTTAGGAGAAAAGAAGGCAAAAATTACGTGCATGAGAGAAGGGCATGGGCATGCTTCAAGGAGGGCTCACAGGGCATAGAGGTTGCCTCAACTGATGAGGTGCTTCTTGGGTACCCAGCTGGTAAAGTGCATTCCCTGCCCTAGGTACACCATGCCTGGTGCCTTATCCACAATCTGGTGGTTCAGCTCCGTCTCACTGCAGGAGACGTCCAGCTTCTGGGTCCACCAGCCTGCACTTGTGCCCACCAAGCCCAGGAGGTTCAGAGCCCAGAGTTGCAGTGCCATGCCCCTCAGCCCCCTTGGCTCCAGTAGTCCAGCTCAGTCTCTGCTACCAGCTGGCATCGAAATTCTTAGCTGTGTGGACTTGGACAAGTTACTTCTCTGTGCCTCATTTCCCCATCTACGTGTCCATTGCCAAGGCTCGATGGCACTGGGCCGCAATGAGCACTATGCTCTGGCCCCCTGAGCTGCCCCAGAGTAGGGCTCTTGTTCAACTTCCATACATGTCCTTGGGTTTGGGGGAAAAGCAGGCTTTCTTTCAAACTACCCAATCTCTTTCCTGGATCTTCTAGGGATTCATGCCCTTATCCTATGGGATCTGTACCCCAGATTTCCCAGGCTAGTCCTCACCCACTTTATGGTGACATTTTGGCTTCTACCGCACCTGCCTCATAGTTCTGCTTGTCACGTTGCTTCTACTGCGCATGCACTCAGTGAAAGGAGTTTCCCTTTGCATTTTCTCCCTCCCTAGGGTAAACAAAAAGCCCCTTTCCTGCCTACTCTGACGCCGGAGTGACCGCGACACTCTCCTTTTCTAGTTCATCTGGCTTAATCAGATGTGTGGCTGCCTTCTCTTCCGTTAATATCTAACTAACTGCCTACTTTAATAACTTGAAATATTGTTTTAAGTCTAAGTGAAGAACTGAACTTTGATATTTATTAAAATAAATAATTTTTCCACTTCTAATAAAAAATGATTAGATCTTGTATTGCCTCCTAGTTAAGAAAAATAGATATTATTTATTATTTACTACAAGTTGCTTACACAGAGCCTTACCTCTTGTTTTATTTATTTATTTATTTATTTATTTATTTATTTATTTATTTATTTATTTATTTATTTTGTTGTTGTCAATCCTCACCTGAGGGTACTTTTTCTGTTGTTGTTTTTTTTAGATAGAGTGGGAGGGAGGGAGAAACATATCGAAAGGCTGCCTCCTGCAAGACCTCAAATGGGGCCAGGGATTGAACCTGCAACTCAGGTACGTGCCCTTGACCGGGAATCAAACCTATGACCCTTTGGTCCTCGGGAGGACGCTCTAACATCTGAGCCAAACCGGGCAGGATGCAGAGCCTTACCTTTTAAAAAAAAACAACTTTTTTCCCTGCCATACCCAACATGTGCAGTTTAAATGTTAGCATGTATTTCCCTTTTCCTGCATATCACTAAGGGACTACATTTTTCCTTTGCTGAAATGCTATGAATGTGCATGATTAAAAATGATCATTGTCTACCCACATTGATAGTTTGTTTGAATATTCCCAAGCAGTTTAAGTGTTCCTGTTAGTGGTCTTCGTGCATCTGTTTTTTCCTGCAGCAGCCAAAAAATTAGTTTTAGAAAGAAGGCAGTAAATTATGCTGGGAAAAAACAAACTTGAAAAATCTGTTAGTTTATTTTCTGTTAAAGTGATATGTACTAGGGAAGCGTATGTCTGCTTCTGTGCTTAGGTCATAGCAACGCCCTCTCAACCAAACCCAATGAGGCACTGACTCTTCTCGCACTGATGCAATCAGCAAGCAAGCAAACAAATCCAGTCTTCCATCCAGCCTCAAGTTCAACTGCCTACATCATGGGTATCAGAAAGTCAGCATACCATGAGTCAGCACATTTAGACTCTAAGAGTGTTCATCATTTTTTAATTTTTATTTTTATTCATTTATTCATTCACTCATGCATTCAACAACTATTTTGGCCACTTTTGTGCCAGACACCCAGTTAGTGAAAAGGTGCCTGATGCAGACATTCAGATAAATAAGAGAGACATGATTCCCTGCTCTCATTTAGATGATGATCAAGCAGACAGAAGCAGACAACAAGCAAACATATAGAACAAGAACATGGCGTTGGGTAATGAGGGAGGCTGATTGGCCCAGGAAGGAAGGGTGACTCATTTCGATTGGATGTCCAAGAAGGCCTCTCTGAAGACATGAAATTTATTTGAAGGTGTAAAAATAAGAGGGAGCAAAGCACACAAAGAACCAAGGGAAGAGTGTTCCTGACCCAAGGAACAGCAATGCAAAGGCCCTAAACAGAGACGGACTTGGCCTTGTCAGTATTTTTGCAAGCAGCCAGAGTGGCTGCAGTTCAGTGAGCAGAGAGGAGGGTGATAGAGCATGAAGTCAGAGATGGAAGTAGGGGCCATCTCACAATGACCAGAGTGAGGGATTTGAGTGGTATTCTGAGTGGAAGAAGAAACCTTAGGAGAGTTTTAAGCAGTGGAGTAACAGGGCCTGTTTACATTGACAACATCACTCTGGCTGTTATATGGAGAATAAATTGCAGAATTGCAAGAGTAGAAATAGGAAAACTAACAGCAAAGCTATTTGTAGTGGACTAGGTGAGAGATGGTGTGGACCAGGGTAAGAGCAGAGGAGAAGGAGATAGACTAATGTCTTTGTGATACATTTGAAGGTAAAACCAACGGTTAACACAATACTAGGTTAGATATTGAGGAGGAGATGAGTGAAAGGGACATCAAGGCTATTTCTTAAATTTTTGGACTGAGGCACTATGTCCATGGCTATGCCGTTTTCTCACATAGGAAAGCAAGGAAAGGATATGCTTTTAATGGAAAACCAAGAGTTCTAGGAGGAGTATGAAACCCAGATAGGAGAAAAGTAGCATACCAGAATAATATGTCTAGCAGGTTGCAGAAAAAAATATACTAGTTAGTATATTTGTATGGACTGCAATTAAGAAAGGAAAAAACATAGTTCTTCTAGAGTTATCTTTTTTATGCATAGCAGACCAACAAATAAGCATCAGTGACTCGATGGGCAGTAGCTGGGGAGGGCAGTGGTTGTGTTTAGGTGCAGAGCGTGCCGATTCACAGCACTTTCTGCAGAACATTACAAATATAAAACATGGATATATTTAATTTCATCATATAAGTTAGAAAATATTACTATTACCAGAAATATGCATAAATTATAGAACTAGAAAAGTTCCCAGTCTATGGTATATGTTCAAGAAATATTTGTTGAATAAATGTAAATATGTATAAAATATAAAATAATTATGAGCACTAAACCATTATAAACTAAAGTATGTACAGATATGTCTATTGTCACTTGTTTGTTAGACAAATAGTAGCAAAAACAAAGCTGAGCACATACCAGCAGGGTTCCAGGAGGCATATCATCTGAGAACCACTTGGATAGTAAATTCCGTTCATAATAGAAGCCAAAATTAGATGCAGTTATCAGCTTCTGCACAACTTATTTACTGTGGGACTGTCAAACACAAACATCTACCACAGCTAGGAAGGAGGTAAGGGAAAAGGGGTCCAGAATAAGCTAGAGGACACTGGCTTGGTTCCAAGGGGTAGCCATGTAGTAGATAATGCATTTAGTAGCCATTTAGTAGATATCTACAGCTTTAGTAGATAATTACTATCATGCTGTAGTGAGAAGTCCATATTGCCAGATTTTTCTATTTTTTAATACCTTTAAACATCAGCAATTCCATTTTTTCAGAAAATGTTGTGTAAGCCAAACAAAATCTATCAGGCCAAATTTGTTTCTTGGACTCTTAAACTTGACATTGAATTTAATAACATCATTTTTTTCAATGGTTCTTAACATTTTAGGCCACGAACCTCTTTAAGAATCTGATGAAATTATGGATATTTTTCCCAGAAAAACCTCCATAAAATGATGCTGTGTATAAGATTTCAGGATGTTTGTGGGTCCCCTGAAGATTGTAGACTCTTCTGGATTCCATAGACCCTGTTTAAGAATCCTTCCTTAAACAAATGCAGAAATTAAAATGTTATAATGATGTCTGTTCCTTCCTTAACCACCAGAAAGCTCAGCCCCAGATCTGTGGCTCAAATATAATAATTGTGTAAAATCTTCTCCTGTCTACTTTTCTGTTTGATTTTTCTCCTTGGTCCTGGCCTTCTAAACCTCCTTCTATTTTCTAAAATTATGGATTCTTTATTTGTGTTCTAATTTTAGTTTTCTATTTTATTGCCAGCATCTTTTTTGCAACCTAACACTTTTTGAGAAATAACTTCACAACAATGGTAAATCATAATATGAATAATACTAACGTGCACATATACTTCTGTATCAAGTACAAAAGTAAGAGTCACTGTGAGCTGGAGACGGTCCTCACACCTTTCTTTTCTCTTAACATTTTCTCCGTGTTGGTTATTCCTCTCTCTCTCCTGCCGACTGTCCTTATGCCAACTGGGTTGCTCAGAGTTCTCACAGCAGTCCCTAACCCAAGTCTGTTGCCCATGGCAGAAATCTGTGTCCTCAACCTGCCTTGGCTGGACTCTCTTAGACTCCTGTTGATGTCTTTCTCTTTCAGCAGAACTTCAAAAGCAATTCCTAACTGTATATCTCATCCTGACCATCATAACTGCTTTATAATGTTAATAAAGTTTCACATGACTGTGCCATAGAGTTGCATAAAGTTTGGTGTTTTGCCTTCTTTGATAAGCCCCTCAGCATTTACCAAAGTGGTGAGCATAGATAGAGCCTTAGTAGACACAGATGAAGTTTGATTGTACTGCTGCTGAATTCGAAGCCCCTATTTTTCCAAGAGGGCAAATCACTCAAAGAACATGTCATTTTTTAAATAAGCTTTCACCTGGTGATGAAATGAAACCTGGATCCACAGGGAAATGTGAGGATTTGGGCAGATGAAGGATATTCCTGTCTGGAAGCCCTAAGAACTAATGCTGTAATTGATTTGCCTGGATTCTAGGGATCATTAACTGGCCATAGATCACTGAGAAATAGAAGATTAACTAGAGAATATGTTCTTTGCTATATAGTAGTAAGCTGGGAGTTTATGGTTTTTGATAATGTCTCAATCCATTTTGCATTTTTATTAAACCTGTGTTATTAGAGTACAAGTTACTAGACTTCAGATGTAGCCTGTTATTCACTGCAAATCATAGCCTTCAAGTAAATGCTAATATGGCTTCTAAAGGTTAATGTTACCAGTGTCAGATTTTTCTAGGCAACAGTTTAAAAGGCTTGACATTTGCTGAGTAGCCCTTGAGAAAGATCCTCTTATTAAAACTGTTCTTCCTCCTCAGAACATAGCATTTGTAGGAGCTAGATTCATTCAACGAACATTGATTGAGTGCCCTCTGTATACTAGGCATGCTGGTATGGGCGAAAGGGAGTCTCTGCCTTTGAGACAGTAGAGATGCAGAGATTAAATGAAAACAAATACCTACCCCCTGGCCTCACCCCACACTTCAGTGGGGAATATCCCACAACAAGGAGAGGTACCCTGTCCACTAGTGACTCCAAGGGGTGGGATTTACAACTTCCCGGAGGAAATGACGATGAAGCTGAGTTTCCAGAGACGGGTAAGATTAAGAAGCTTACGTATCTGACATCTATTACCTGTCTATTGTTTCTTACTTATTAATTTTATGTTATGTAAACTGTCATCTAAAGACCAATATCTTCATAACTGAAATTTTGCATATTCAAACTACAAGAGTTCTAACTGGAGTGGGTATGAAGTAGTTATTCTGAAAACGGTGCTTAACTCACTCAATTGGTGAATTCATTGTAAAGAGTTTAATTGCATAATTTATCTAGAAAAAGGAGAATGAATTCCATGATTTTACGAGCCTGTGGAATAATAAGGGTCACTACATAACTACAATTGAGAAGATTTGATCATTTCAAGGGAGAATACCCAAATGTGTGAAATCTTGTTTGTTATCAGTTACAGCTGTATACAGATGGAAAGGATTGGAAAGAGCTTAGGTTGAAGAGGAAGACAGGTTGAATTTGAGAAAACTGTCTATGAGTTGTTAGTAAATCTTTATGAATTTTTTTTTTTTTATTCCTCACCTGAGGATACTTTTCTATTTATCATCAGATAGAGTGGGAGGGAGGGAGAGAGAGAGAGAGAGAGAAACATTGACATGATAGAGCCACATCGACTGGTTGCCTCCACCAGGACCAGACCAGGGCCGGGAACGAACCGCAACCGAGGTCCGTGCCCATGAGCGGAATCAGACCTGAGACTCATTGGTCCGCAGCTGACATTCTAACCACTGAGCCAAACCAGCCAGGGCTATGGAATTTCTTAAATGAGGAAAGGTTCTTCTCTTAGGAGGAAGGAAGGAAAAATACTTGGGGTATAGAAATGAATACAAAAGCAATTAAAAGTGAGAGAAGCACACAAGAAAGACTAAGCTGCAATTTGTCAGACTGAAGCAGACAAATTAAGTTGAAGCAAAGCAGAGAGGATGTGACAGAAACGTAAATGAATGAGAACTGTGACTGCTCCAGAGAGTGGGAGCCCAGCTAAGAGCCCCGGCCACCAGACTTCTCATTCAGGATTCTTCTACTATAATTTGGTGTCTGTGATTTATATTGTCCCGAATTGGAGAGCTTCAAAGAGGTAGAGTAAAATAACAGATAATATTTGCAGTTTCCATAGAGATTGTTTGAAAGAAAGACACAGCAGTCACAATGGTCCAGCATTTTCATAATCTTTTTTCCTGTACATTTCTCACAGTAATATATAATTTTTAAACCGCCTTGGAAAACTTTAAATCTTGAGCTAATTTTTATGTACTACTAAATTCTAGAAATTTATTATATTTTGATATGCATAAATTAAAATTGCTATGTAATTAAGTTTATTGAGGAATTTAGTTTGAAGCATGATTGAGAATCATCTTAAGACATTATTCTGTATACCATAACCTATCTTTATACAATGACACTTCTTTGTCATGCGTTAGTTGAAAAGTGAGAGGAATAGCATACATGAGACATAAAGTATTTTGCCCCTGCCATCTAAAAAATATCTTACAGTCACTCTCCTAGGGAAATTGGTTGGCCCTTCATATAATTGTTAGAGCACATTTGTGGCTGAATGAGGGAAAAGTGAAATACGAAGTCTCTTGTCAGAAGTGGTCTCCACTGTTCAAAGCAATGAGAAGGTCCACAGAATTCTAAATAAAGAAATGACTAAAAAAGGAGATGGTTTTCAAAAAGGGCATGATATGAACCAAATTACTAAAATAGAAAAGCATTAAAGATGGCAGAAGGAAAATGCATCTTTTCATTTGCTGATTATCTGTTGGCTAGCAATAGCTTGGCTTCTAATGCAACCAAATGCAAAGCAATTTGGGTAATAAAGATGCTTCTTCCCAAAGCAAATATGTTTTTGTAAAGCCAAACAAATGAATTTCATGATACAGTATAATGATCTTTTTCTACAACAATAGTAAATATAGAATGTTGAGATTTAAAATTATAGATGGGCTTTTTCCAGATTGCCCATTCTTAATTATTTTCTGAAAAGCATTGGATAGATTTAAATTTGATTTACATTTTTTATCAACTTTATTATATCAACATGATTTGAAAATTCAAATTCATCCAGGGAAACTTTCAAAATGAATCAAAACATTCCTTTATTAGAAAATTGCCAGAAATACTAATTAGTAGAAGATAGCGTCATTTCATAGCAAGTCTCATACCAATGTTATATATTTCTGACTGTGAATATGCATTGTAATATAAGATTATCTTGCATTTCAAATTTTCATAAGTTATAGTTATCATTTCTACAAACACAAACAACAAAGATAAGTGAAATCTAAAACTGATAAATAATTTTTACCAATTTGAACTACCATAGAGAAAAACAATTAAAGCCCGGTCGATGTGGCTCAGTGGATTGAAAATCTTTTCTTTGTTTATTGACAGCTCACCAGCCATACTTACACAACTAATAAGCAATTGTTTTTTCTGCTTTATTTTTTGTAGTTAAATTTTGAGATGAACAACTGACTTGCTAAAGACTAGGCATCTAGTCTCAAAATATATTATTATGACTTAAGAATGCAAGACAAGATTTCTGAGGGTAAAATAAAAGCATATTTCTCAACGATTATATTTTCTTTAAATAAAATTTTAGTCACTTCTAGGATATTTGGAAAACAAGCCATTCTTTATTATTCAAAGATCAGAAAGGTCTTTCTTCTGAGTTTTCATAATCAAATCACTGGACTTGTAGAATATTGGATAGGAAAGCAAAATACAAAACACTTGCAAATACATAATACCAAACTCTCCATTCATAAAATTATTCTCCATTCAAATATCGCAGAATTCTCTATGCCTATCACTAACCTCTATACTTCCCATTCTTAAAGTATCTGGACAATAGTGGTGTAAAATACAATGCAAATCAAATTTCAAGTGAAAATGCAAATATTGCACAAAATGCAAACTTTCTCAAAGTTACCAAATGTGATCATGGAGAACTGCTAGGATCATAGATAGGCAAATAAAAATAAAACCATTCAACCAACCACTGGAGAAGAGAAAAGCAACAAGCATGATGACAAGATGTTAAGTTTCAAGAGAAAATTATTTGAACATGAAAGAATTAAGAGCAGCCCTTAAGAAAATGTGGGTTGGGGATATCAAGTCTTACTTTCAAAAACATTTATCTTCCGTTTTATACTGCAAACCAACGTATTTTCAGCTCATGCTGAAACCGAGGGTCCTTATAACTGATTAAATTTAGCTTTGAATCCTAGCTCCAGAAATTATCTCTATCTTTCTCTGTCCCTCTCTACACCTCTCAGAGACATAACCTTTTCCCTGGACAATTAGCAATCCCCGAAGCAGCAGACAATAGCCCGGATCTGGCTAATGGTCAAACGGTCTGGACTTCTGACAGGCTAAAGATAATATCTTGACGTAAGTTATGTTTGAGCTCCTGAGCCCTAAAGTAGAAAGGCCCCCTGACTCCTTCTCCATGACACCAGACGGAGGGATGCCAAAGCATACTTTAGAACTGTCCTTAAGACCAGATGAAATGACGTATTACCCTTACCTCACCTCCGATCAATCAGCTCCCAACACAACCCCAAACCCTTAACCAATGATGTCTTGTGATTTTGCCCTATATAATCTGTAACCTACACACCATTGAGGAGCGGGGTCTTTAGAGCACGAACTTGCTTACACTCTAGATTGGCCAATTCCGAATCGGCCAATTCCAATAAACTTTCCATCTATATTGCAAACTCCTGTTCACCCATTTCTTTTGACCAATGTGCACAGGCAGACGGACTCAAATCTTGGGGTTCAGTAACAATCTTTTGTTCATTCTAAAAATGAACACATAATTGCAGTTATAACCTAAATGTTAAGTATGATCATTTATTTTCACAATTTTATTTCAATTTTCAAATTAAATACCCATCAAATATCTTTCATCTTTCTCTTCTTTCTACTCATTCTCTCTTTTTTTTTATTCTCTTTCTTCAGTAAATATTATGAAATTTGGGTTCCAGGCTTGAAAGGATCCACTTTAAGTAGACTCTCCCCAGGGCCAAATGAGAACCTTCCGGAGAAAAACTAAAAAAGGAATGAGCTCTAGCCATTTCATTTCAATATTCTGCAAAAGATGAAAGAGCAGCCACCTTTGGGAGAGAGGTAATGGCACTTGTTCTGGAATGCCATCATCCTTTGGGGATGGAATATCCAAATTCTATGACTTTTGCCCAGTTCTCAACCCTTGACCTCTGCCAGGGCTGGAGGATTCTTTTAAAAAGAAGTATGTGATCAGTGATATTTCCAGTCTCCTCCTCCCTGCACCCACCTTATTCATTTAGAATCCGAAACTCTTCTTCAAAATAAGGTTTTTCAAGCTTAAATAATATCCTCTCTATGCCTTTTTTCTTTTTTTTAATCTCCTGGATCCACTTGCTTCTCCTGCCTCCTAAATGTTTGTGCTCCCTAAGGCGCTTGTCCCTCTTTTCCTCACTACTTTCTCCTTGAAGGTCCTGGCTATCGGGGATCATGTTTTTGAATGGCTTTATTTATCACCTGGTAAATGGATACATTTTAGAGACCTTTCTAATCACTTTTCTGACACCCTACAACTTTTTTTTTTAAATAGGATATTTTTCCCCCTTTATTGATTTTAGAGAGAGAGGAAGGGAGAGGGAGAGAGAGATAGAAACATCGATGAGAGAGAACATTGATCGGCCCCCTCTTGCATGCCCCCTACTGGGGATCGGGCCTACAACCTGGGCATGTGTCCTGACCAGGAATCGAACCGATGACCTCTTGGTCGACGCTCAACCACTGAGCCACACTGGCTGGACCCCCACAACTTTTTTCTACATGAAAATCAGGTTTTAACACATGAACAGGTGCAATATGCAAAATTTCAGAAGGAGGACATTCTTGTGTGGAAATCTCTCTTACATATGCTTCCCTTTCATTCTAGATTCTTCACTTTCATTCTCTTCCTATTCAGCGTATTTTTGCTGTTGTTGTTGTTCATTCTAAGTATCACAGAATATCATAGCCAAAATAAAATTTCAGTCTCTTCCCAGCTTGAATAATTGAAAAAGGAATATGACTCAACTGCCTTGCTCACTATGATTTAGCCATGACCATCTGTCCAAGTGAAGGTTAAGAAATACTAGTACCTACCCTGCTGGTATAGTCTGATGAACTATAGGTAATTTGTACTTGATCTGTTGGTCACCCTAGTTCTAGTATAGATGCATAATAGGAGTAAGTATCAGGCTTAAACTTTAGTTAAGTTAGATTAGGGGCTATATATATTTGCAAATTATCTTTTTTGGATACCCTATAATTGAACTTAATAGAGTGTTTTAAAGACATTTTCACCAGTGATGTAACTACAAATATAAAAGTGAAATGATGCCCTGTCCAGGGGGCTCAGTTACTTGGAACATCATCCCGTACACCAAAAGGTTGTGGGTTTGATTCCTGGTCAGGGCACATACTTAGGTTGTGGGTTCAGTCTCTGGTTGGGGAACATAAGGGAGGCAACTGATCAATGCTTCTCTCTCACACATGGATGTTTCTCTCTCTCTCTCTAAATAAAATAAATGAAAATATATCCTCAGGTGAGTATCTTAAAAATGTGAAATGATTATTTCTTACAAAAACACGCTTTATATAAAATTTTGTTATACTTCATTTAAATAGTTATTAAGTGGAATGTACTTCATTGATGGGATTATAAACTCAAAGCTTGTTTCATAATATTCTTTATTTCATATATGCAGAATATTAGCAATATATTGTCAAAAAGAGTGGTCATTCCTTCCAAAATCATGTTGAAAAGCAATTAAAAAGATGTATTATTTTTAAAACAACTTCATAATTTTATAGTTGTTCTTTGTACTTCATTTAGTGAATTAAAATATTGATTTTCACAAACATGAACATTTTAAACTTTTACTATATTAAAAACTATATCAAACCTTGTAAAATAATGAGTACTAAATTTTTATTCAAAATTTCTTCTAGGCATTTTAATAGACCATTTGTACTAAGTAGTACATGAAGAAGAAGATACCACGGGAAGCTAGTTTAAACTACAGAGGCCGCAGTACAATCTACTTGGAATATAATTGTACTTCTCTTTGAAAAAGCTTGGCACTATTTTTCACCTAAAGTTTTTCTTTTAAGAAGTACATTGTTTGGAATTCATATTACTTTCTTAGCAAGGTTGGAGTCTTTGTTGCCTTGACGGGATATGGAGGTCCTGATTCATGTTTGCATAGAACTAAACTATCACAGTATATCATACTACTACTGAAACCATTTTACTGGCTTTCTGTCACATTACAAATTGATTTTAAAATGCATTTGCCTTATAAAGGCAACAATGGCATTGCCTATGCTTAACCACTGCATAAACCAAATTTAGTGATCTGTTCATTCTTCACGCTTGCATGAACCAGGTTGTTTGAACTTCAGAATGTCCAATTGTCTGCAGAAAAGCTCTTTCTTAACCTTGTGAATTTAAGAATAAGTCAGTTTAACCTTAAATCCTACTACAATTATATATTTGTATGTATGTACTGTTATAGTCATATACTTTTGATCCTAATTGTAATGTGTAGTAGCTTATGCTCACTTGGTTGTAAATTTAAGTAAAGCACAACAGAGAAATGCGTACAACTACTGATTTATCGATGAAGACTGCACACATACTTCAGTTTATGAAACAGAAGATGCTGTATTTTTCTATTTTATTGTCTTATGAGGTCTGTATCAGTATCCTTTGTTTTCAAAGGTTAATGGCAATTTTATTTAGAAGACCAATGGATAAGATACTGTTTAATATTGGTATTACCACTCTTTCAAAAATAACATACTTGTCAACAAATAATAATTGAAATACAAAAAATGCAAATTTCAAGTAATACTTAACAATTTTTGAATAATTATAAAACAGCAGAGCTGAACTTTTCAAGATGGCTTGACCAGTGAACATGTTAGTTCCATAATTGTATTTAAAGACACAGTATATAAATGAGAATAGAGGAAATATAGGGCTATATTTCTGTTTGACTTGATATTAAATTTATTCTTTGAGTGAGCCGATTAAATTGTTATTTTAATTCAATATTTTAAAAAATTATCTTAGATATGGATTTTTTTTTTTACTGTGTTATATAATAAAAAATTACCTGAAATCTGAGGATATGTCTACTTAAATTACAGAGTTGTGGGGTTTTTTTTGTCTGTGGTTCAGGTACTGGGAGAGAACGAATTAGATTCTGTGAATCTCGCCTAGTGCATCAACCCTTTACTCTGGCACCCTATAATTCCAGAAAGGAAATTTAATTCCTACTTGGAAATGAAATGTAGAGGAGAAATTTCAAATCAAGCCACATTGTCTATTGATCATAATGGGAGCTGCACAAAACCTGGATAGGTTATTTTAAAGGAGGTATTTTCTCCTACAGAGGCAATTGTACACTGACAGCTGAAGTTAATAATTTTGTTTTAATTTTAAGCAATGTAAGGTTGGCGGAGTTCCTCATATTTTGAGTTTGGACAAAGAGAAGTATAATAATTATCTCTCACATACACGGTTTACAAATTGCTTTTACTTAAGGTATTCTCACTTGATCCTCACAGAAATACTAGGAGAAGGCAATTATTATTTTCCCCATTTTAGAGTTAAGAAAAAGTAAGCACAGATTGTAAACTCTACAAGGAAAGACTCAGTTGGCCTTCTTCACCCCTGTATTTCCAGCACCTAGATAGTGACTGGCATATAATAAGCTCTCAAGAACCATTTGACACATGAGGATAACAGTAAGGATGCATTAAATGTCTTAACCAGGGTCAAAAAACTAGCCAATGAGAGTTCCAGGGCTTGAACATATATCTTATAGCTCCAAGAATACTGCCCTATTTTATTTGTTTGTTGTTTCTTCCCATTAATTATTAATAGTTATCCCATCCCCCTGCTTCCCCCTTCCTTATCCCTTCCAAAAAAATTGATGTTAATGCATTTAAAAAAACTGTATACATTTAAAGTATATTTCATATAAATGGTGATGAAAGGAGACTTGACTTGGAGTGGTGAACACACAATACAATATACAGATGAAGCATTGTAGAATTATATACTTGAAACCTGTATAATTTTATTAACCAATATCACCCCAATAAATTCAATAAAAAATTTTGGTTTTAAATACTCTTAACCATTAAAAATAGCTGGAAAACAAAGGGTCTTCTTCCTTTTCCTGTTCTCTCTGGGTGTTAGTAATTACTGCTCTGCCTGCATCCACATTCACCTAAAGCAATAACCAGAAAGATGTGAAAATCTTTGACATCAAGTCACTGAGTGTGAAAATAGAACTCTATTGAGAAGATAATGTGATCAGTAAACATTTCAGGTGATACATTTTACCCACGAGGACTGTCATTTCTTGCCTCTGGGAGGATAAGCCAGCATTTCAGGGGCTGTTTGGACAGGTTGAGAGTGAAAAAGAAACCTGCCACACCTTTTAGCACCACAGCCTTTGCCCATCTTGTTCTGGTAGCAAAAACGTTTCTTCTTGGGGGCAGGAAGTAGCGGACATTAAAACAAAACAACATCAGAAGCTTTTCTTACCCCGCCCTGCTGAGATCAAACAAAAGATTCCATTCCAAACCAAACTCTCACCAATCTGAGCCCAATTTCATACTTTCCTAATCACCCACAGTCCTGGACTGCCAGCCCCACCTTACCTTCCTTTGGCCAAATAATGAGGTGCCCTGGCCGTGATCAGTGAGCAATAATGTGTGCAGCTACTTCACTTGCACAAAAGAGATGTAACTGTTGAGACATGAAATAGCATCACCTTTACACTCAGTTACATAGCTTTGGGGGATGGCGTGGGGAGGGAAATCTAAGCAGTACACACCAAGGAAGAGAATTTAGTCTAGTCCAGAAATAACGTTCTCAGCATCAAAGGGCCAGTGTGATTCTGACCACAGTATAATGTCTGTCACTTTGTCTTCACTCATTCATTCATGCATTCATGCATTCATTCATTCATATGAATATCTACTACACCCCTGGTGCTATTCTGGGTGCTGAGGACATAGTAATGAGCAGACAAAAATCTTTGCTCTCTTGAAGCATGCATTCCATAAATATATCTAATACATTAGATGAATAAGGTAAATATATAATGTGTTAGCTAGTGATACCTGCTAGAAAAACATAAAGAAGGTAAAGTAGGGTAAGAAGAGTTTCTCTAAACCAGCTCCTCATGACGTGAATGTAAAAATCACAACAAAACCAAAAGAGCCAATTTCATACAACATTTCCGACAGATACTGAAGGCACTCAATTAGTTGCACGGGTATAAATCAGGGAAGAGGTCTCCCTGTTTGAGTAGAGTGGTGTTGACATGGAGTACCTTCCAAAGGCAACAGCTACAGACAATTTTGGTTGTGAGAGGTTGTGGGGCCCAAAAAGAGTGCAGATCTCAAGAGTCTGGGGTATGCCAGGCTTCTGAGCCTAGGCAGTAGGAAACACCATGGCCTCAGGATCAGAGCCTGAGGAGAGGGAAAATTGGATGCCACACTGCCCCCAATAGTACTGCGTTTGTGAGTCAATGTGCAATACAGTCTGGAGATTCCCGCAGCGGGGAGGCAGGGAGACAGCATCTGACACAACGAGTAGATGCAGTGACGGGCTGATAAATGTCGAGCAACCCGCTTTCTGAGCATAATTCCAACATGTGTTGACTGATACTCACATTAATGAGCAAGACAAAAGTGAAACTTGTCTGTCAATGATGTGAATGAATTGTCTGCTGAATTAGTTTTGAATACCGGAAGAATAATTCATCAACCTCTTTACCCCTATTCACAATACAAAAGCTACAGACATAACATATTTATCTGTATTGTTAATATCTTCATCTAAGTCTGGAAAAAAGCAAACAAACCAAGAAAACAATCTATCAAGCCCTAACTTGTAGCTTTGGCCAATAACCATTGTATAAATACTCTTACTGGCTGATTTCAAGCCACTTGGGGAAAGTTACTGAATGTGGAGTTGGAAAGAAACGCATTTCCACCACATTAAAAAAAATCTTTTTAATGTAAATCACATGATAAGGATATATTTTTAAAAAACGTAGTAAAATCACATGAAGAGGATAGCTAAGAAAATGTAATAAAATATTTTAAAAGTAATGGTTTGAATATTAATTACCCTTACTTTAAGAAATATTTTTTTTTAATTCCAAGTTTAAATAATATGGTTTCTCATAATGGCTACATTTAACAGCTAGTAAAATTCCTACAAATTTAATATTGGCTCTTGTGGTAGATAGCTTGTACAGGGCCATATACCACACACCACTGGTAGATGCCCAAACTACATGAATGTGTTGTTACTATTAATAACGTGACTTAATTTTTATGCTCAGGCTCAAATTGCCCTGAAAAGGGCAAGTGAAAAAAAAATGCTTTAGTTCTTTAATTTTATTCTATTTGCTTTGGTCCGTCTGGAGTTTTCCTTTGAATATTTAAGCAACTTATTTCCAAATCTCCCTTAGGGTGCATAAATGAGCAGATAATCATTTCAGCCATTTATTTGTTGATTTCTGCCAGCTTCCCTCTCAGAAAGTGCCTCTTCACGGATTCCTCCCCAAATTCTAGGAGTTCCTTATTTCATTCAGCTCTGAACTATCTATAACCACTAATATGTATCAGGTTGAGTCAGATGAAATGCCCTTATCCAGGCATTTTTGACCTACAAAAGCAGTCATTTCAATCTAATATCTAACATCTTCAATTCAATATCTTTGATCTAGCCAAACTGCATCTCTGTGTTCATGTAATTTTGTCCATCTGAAGTAATCATCCTACCCTTTCAAACCTCTCTGTCTTCCAAGACTAGACTCCCCTTTCCCCTCTCCCACAAAGATTCCCGTGATCACTCTATTCTTCATTAGGCGATTTTAAGCATTTTCTCCCCTGGCCTTTGTGATACTTACATATGTGTCACACAATGGAACACTTGATTATAATTTGTCTCATACTATTTGTATTGTTTCTTGCATTAGTCTTATCTGTAACCAGACAGTAAATTCTCTGAGGGGAGAGACCTCAGCTTAAACTTCTTCTGTAATCTAACAATTCATAATTGTGCTGAAAATCGGTGTACTCTCTGGTATTTCAACTCATTTGGCCTTAAACAATATCCTTCGAAGTTGAACTTACTTGAAACTAGGTTATGTAGGTGCTTAAAACCTGGGCTTCGAAGTCAGGCAGAACTGGACCTATTTCTTTGCTCTGCACTTAAAAGCTGTGTGTCCTTGGGACAGTTACTGAACAACGTAACGCCCCTTCTCCTCTTCCAGCAAATGGAGAGATAAATGTAAATGGTTCTGTAACATTGTTTATTAAGATTCTTGGACAAATCTGGATTTATAGACCGTTTTCTGGACATTTAAAACCAATGGAATGTATTTTTCTCATCGATTCCCCCGTTTATTGAACACATATGGTGAATAAGGCATACTTCAATACACTCGTGAGCTGGTCCACGTCGGGAGCCCCTTCTGAGACATGCATCGTTAGGCAGTTTCGTTCTTGTGCAAGCATAGAGTACACTTCCACAAACCTGGCTGGTCCAGCCGACTACACTCCGAGGCTGTGTGGGGTAGCCTACTGCTCCTGGGCTACACACCTACACAGTGTGTTACTGTGCTGAATACTGTAGGCAACTGTACCACCATGGTAACTCTATGTATATCTAAACATGTATAAATATCGAAAAGGTACAGTATGGTCTAAGAGATGAACTATGGTATAAAATATGGTATAAGAGATAAGAAGTGGGACGCCCGTGGAGGGTTACCATGAGAGAGCCTGCAGGACTGGAAGTTGCCCTGGGCGCTCGGGCAGTGAGTGGTGAGTGGATGAAGGCCTGGGGCGTTGCTGTGCTCTCCTGTGGCCTTCATAAACACGGTACACTTAGGCTACACTAAATTTATACAACAACGTGAAATTAAATCAAGCACAAGAGAAAATGAGGCAATCAGGAGACACAGTAAACACAAGATGGATGAGGCTGCTGCCGGCATAACCCAGCACACTGTATGACAGCACATCCTTCATATGTGGAAAGAGTACACTCCGAAGTAATGATAAAGAGAAGAGGGTAGTAAATACACAAACCAGGAACATAGTTATTTATTGTCATTATCAAGTATCATATACTGTATATAATTGTACGTGCCGTGCTTTCATAGGACCGGCAGCACGGTAGGTGTTACACCACCGTCACCAACACACTAGGAATGCATTGCACTACAGCTTCACAGCAGTTACAACGTCACTGGGCAACAGGAATGTCTCAGCTCCATCAGAATCTTAAGGGACCTCACCTTCGTATGTACGCTCCACCCTTGACCGAAATGTCACCATGCGGCTCATGACTGTAGACCGGTTGCCCGTCACTTGTCCCTTGGAAGAAATTTAAAGTACTGCATGAATTTTGATGAAAATGATTACGGAATTTTGAAACACAATGGAACTCCAACTAGGGCCAATGCTCATTTCCTAAATGAACATTTTATGTGCAAACAGACAGCTGCTGGAATTCAACAGAATTTAAAACAAGCTGTTTGTAAATTTTACTGACAGCTGTTTTGGGTGATTTTTGTCAACAGAATTTTCCTGCTTTGCATTGCGGCATTCTTTTATGACAGTGTCCCCTCGAAGAATAACTTGCTTGCTTTAATCACGTTTACAGAGATTTATGACTTGATGCTGATTCAGTGGTAGAGCTTCTCAACATAAAATGTCAGCGAGCCTGTTATAAATTGCTTCTGGCATTCCTACTCTATCTTTTATTTGGCTGGGAGTATTTCCACCTGAAAGTGATAAATTCCTGCTATAACCACTTTATGTGCTTCAGTAATTACACTGTACAGAAAAAGGGGGTTTCTACTGAGGTGTCTCCAAAAAAATAGCAAGCAATAAAAGGCAGCGGAATGGCTGAACTCTGAAATCTATTGAACAAAAACAATGACCAGTGGAATATCTGTGTCAGACTGAATTTGACGAATGATCAGGAAATACAGAAGATACCAAAACCTTTAAAGCCACCGCTGTAGAGACATATTCATGTAACTATATCCTTAGACTGGTTACTTTTGGTCCTGTGGCAGAAATTTGACAGGTACTCACAAGAATGGAGTTAGCATCCTTTCCAAAACCTTCTCAAAATATCTAGATGCTTCTAGAACTTCGGTAATTTTTCAGTAAATGCCTAGGTCTACATGACATTGAGACTGTATCGATATGTACACATCAAAGAGACTGCAGCCGGTCAAAACACTTCAGCACAGTCCATTACATATATGCAAACTGTACCCATCAAGGAGGGATCCACATTAATCACTATGGCATCCATGGGTACTGGGTACTAATTAGTTTTGGTTCTACTGTTTTGTTTGCTTCATATAAGCTGTGCATAGTAGACAGAACAAAATTACTGTGTTTAATTGCTGAGTTATATTATTTTTGCTCTTAAAGGGGGAACAAAATGTAAATAAAAACTCTCCAAGTTCATTGAACAGAGACTATAATAACTTTCATTATCAGGTCTGACTATTATGCCAAAGATGGTATTAGGAATTCAGTGGATAGTTTATTTGAGATGATACTAAAACAGAGTATGATCGTTAAACAGAACTCAAGCTCCCTTTCAGAGTTACTGTGTCATATTTGCAAAGGAATTGCTGCAGCTAGTATCTCTGCTCCAATAGTCACAGAACGAGTAGCTCCTTCTTGCTCAGAGTATGTGCATGCCCATAAAAGAATTTTAAAGCAAACAGAACTAGCGTAGCACACCTCAGCGCGAAACCCAATACTAAAGATGGAAAAATGGATTGAGCATTTATTGTGAGTTGAGCTTTAATACATGTATTAAAATTCAGTACAGCCCACTCTGAAGGCACTTCCATTGGTTGTGCTGCACGGCTTGCTTTAGAATAGTTCCATAATTTGTAATTGCTTTCACAACAGCCCCATGGTATGAGGTTGGTATACGTCAATCCTAAATTGACAAAAGAAGAAACTAAGTTCTGAGACAGGTTAAACAATGGACCTGTGGACTCAATCCAAGGAAATGGCAAGGTCTGGTTTGTCACCCAGTTCTGCTGGACTCCAGAGCTCTATACACTTAATCATTATGCCACACTGGATTCCAGAAAAAGTAGCACAGAGTTTAGGATTTTAACTTTGGTTGATGGCCTTTTCACATAGAATGGCTAGCTCTATCAAATGTGGAGAGCAGACACTACTCTCCTAGGTGCTGTGGAGGTTTGTGCCACTCCATCAATTATCACACACATTTGATTGCTCTTTGCCACTTATTTTCAAGCTAATGGGAGGGGGGTATGGGTTGGGGGGAACTCCAGGTTTCTTGCAAGAGATCCTTGCAAACAAAATTTATATCTGACAAAGAGAATGTACTCAAAGTGGTCAATCCCACTGTATGACACCATAATTAAATGCCAGAGGAGAATTCGTGCACATGTTGAATTTGTGAGAGAGCCTCACATTCCACGGGAGGAAAGTCTGAGTACTGTGTGAGTCCCATTTTGTTTGGTATATATGTTTATCCAAGCAAATAGGAGCAAGATTTACTACTTTGTATAACACTTCACAACAGAAGACAAAAAATTAGCATTTAGACTGTTTTCAACAAACCATTGTTTTGAGCCTGAAGATGAGGAAAGAGATCCAGGCCAGAGATGCCTTTGGAGTATGGTAATCAAAGCAATGAGGTAGAGGGCATGGAGAGAGAAGGGTGTGTAAACAGGCTAAAGCAAGCCAATTTGTCTGCTTCAGAAGCCTCCCAGGACTGGAATGTTACACCGGGGTGGAATAAATAATCCTGAAAGAGTCTAAGGTAGGGGGGAGATACTGCTTAATTGGAAGAGGAAGGAGAACAGAGGGAGTGAAATGGAGCAACAAAGTTAAACTTTGACGAGCTCAGGAGGTCCCTGCAGGGAAACGAAAAGGCAAATAAGATACCATTAAACCCTTTTTGAAGTGGAGAGAGGATATTGTTAATGCCCTAAGCCAAGACTTTACCAAGACCCCATAGCTGGACTGGATTTCCCTGGGGAAGTTTTTCTCTGGGACCAGAATTCCAGGATTTTACACATTGTTGATGTGCCTCATCCTGGATAGGTTGCCCATCTTTTACATGCACACATGTATGGAAATGGGAGAAAGAAATGGCTTTTCAAATTCAGGATCCAGGGCTGAGAGGAAGAGTTGGTTCAAAAAGACATATACTATCTTCATTAAAACCAAGCATCAATCCTTAAATCACACAATTCTTTAGTGGAGGAAATGGGATCAGAAGTGGGACTGTCTGGCTCCTGAACTCGCCAGTTTACTCCATTACACATCGTAGCATCTCTCTCAGTGTATTTAACATTTTTTAAGTTTTCTAGAGTTTGATTCTCTGAGGCTCTGCAAAGCAATTGCTTAACAGAGTTAATAACCAAGGGTTAGCTTCTTGCCCACATCTGAGTTTTTTTTTAAAAAGTTTAGTTTATGGCCCTATCATAGGTCAAATAGCCTATAAAATTTTATTTAGTTTGACTCATTCTGCTTCTACGAACCAAGTGTTTATTTGGTAATGTTTTACACGGTTGAGTGTAGCCTGAAGCTTGGAGGGGACTTGCTAGAATGCTGTGGGGGAAAATCCAGGTGAGCGTGATACAATTGGGCCCATTGTAGAGTGAAGATGGAGAGAGGTGGGTAGATTGGAGAGTAAATTAAGGGGAAATAATGCAAGGAATTTTGGTAGTGAATTGGCTGCGGAAGGTGAAGGGGACCTCCATAGATGTTATCTATGCATTATGGCGATCAATGAAAGATCCTCATCAGGGTAGACACACTCTTTAACAGGCAAAAAGCTGTGTTGGGGTGAGAAAAAAAGTTTACTCTTAGGAGTAAAGAGAGAAGCAGTCTCAGCGTCACGAGAAAAGCTTTTCCAAGCTCAACAGCAGTCCAAACAGCACTCAACTACACGTTTCTCAGTGTGTGATTTCTCATCGGTAAGTGCAGCCGAAGGTGCCAACATTGCGCCAGGAGAGCAAGGACCTCCTCTGGTTTTTTTTTTTGTCTTTATCCCTCCGGGAGAGGGGGCGTTCCCTGGCCCCGCCCGAGGCCCCGCCCACCAAACCTCGGGCCTGCACGGGCGGCCCCGCCCCCCGGGTCCCGCGCGCCGGGATTTTGGCGGGTTTCATTGCCCGGCCCCGCCCCCCGCGCGCCCCGCCCCCCAGGCGCCCAGTCCGTCCAGGCCCGGGAATCGCTGCGGCCGGGGGTCGGTCGCAGGCCTGCGGCGTCTGGATCGTTGTCCGGGTCCGCCCTGCTTCCCGCTCTCCGAGGAGCCTTTCCGGCGAAGGCGCGACGATGCCGGGGAACCGGCCGCTGGGGGTCCGCTCCGGGAACCAGCCTCGTCCCGCGCCCGCCATGGAGCCGGCGGCTGGCGGGGCCTGGGCCCATAGCCGCGCCGCGCTCGACCGGCTGGAGAAGCTGCTGCGCTGCTCTCGTTGGTAAAGCCGAGTCCTCCAGGGGGTTGCCGCGAGGGCGGGGGCGGGGGTCGCCCCAGTCTTGGGGTGCGGGGGGTCTTTTCATCCCTCCTTCCATTCCCGTCCCGCAGTCGGGCAGACGAGCGGAGTTAGTACCAGCCCAGGGATCTGGTGTGAGCTATCCCCTGCCTGGCCCCCGTTCACATTTCTGGGTGGCTTTCTAGCCTTTGTATTTTTTTGCAGCAAACCCAACTAAGATGATAGTTCTCCAACTTGAGCGGGAATCCGAGTCGCCGGGAGGTGTGGTCAGAAGTGCGGAGCCCTGGCCCCGCCTCCAGGGTTTGAAGCTGGAGGGCTGGGGTGGGGCCAAGGCATCGGCGCTTCTTACTGGGCCCCGGATCTTAGACAATCACAGAGTCTCAGCTAAGTTTGAAGCAGCTGTCGCTCTGCGGAGCTGGCCTCTTTGACCTTTTATCCGTAGAAGCTTTCTGGGGGGAGGGGGAGAGTGTGGGGGACCCTTTTCGAAGGAAGGTTGAAGATGGCAGTGTAATGAACACTGACATTTGATTTCTTACTCAGTTTTTCATGTGGTTTGGTCAAACGACAGGCTTGGGGTTCCAGCTCTTAGAGATGCTACTTTATTTATTTTTTTTGCTTCATGCTGTTACACCATGTGAGTCCCCTGAGTCCAAAGTTTTCGTTCCATCTGAAGACATCATTTTCATGACTGGTACTCCTTGCTTCTCTTTTCCAGCAGCTCTTCCTAGTATAGAAACCAACAGGATTTATAAAACCCAAGAAGGGCTTGAAGGGCTTGTCACAGTTTCCATTTCTTCCAAAAGCATTTGTTGAGCACCTGCTTGCTGTATGCACAGCTCAGGATTGCTGCATCAGTATCACTCTGGCAGGTTTTCTCTGTTTGTAGCTGACCATATTTCCTTTTTGGACTGTTTTGATTTTTTTGTCTCTGATTTCCAACTTGCAGAATTTAGCTTTACATAAAGTATAAGTAACAGCAGCTTTTCCTTTAAAAATGAGAGGACTTAATTGTCACAGCTTGGCACTTATATTTTGTTTTACAAAAAATTTCAACCCGTGACAAAAATGACATTATTGCACTCCTTAGAAAAGTGGCACTTTTGCTAGAATGAGTCATGAAGACATTTTTTTGTTTGTTAATCCTCACCTGAGGATATTTTTCCCATTGATATGTAGAGGAGAAGGGAGGGAGGGAGGAGGAGGAAGAGAGAGAGAGAGAGAGAGAGAGAAAAAGAGAAACATCAATGAGAGAGATACATCAGTTGGTTGCCTCCTGAAAGCACCCCGACCAGATGGGCGTTGAACCTGTAACCCAGGTATGTGCCCTTGACCGGCAATTGAACCCAAGACCCTTCAGTGCACTGGGCCCACGCTCTGACCACTGAGCCACACCAGCCAGGGCTTGCAGACATTCTGAGTTGTGTGTGTTTTCCCATAGCACGGGGGTCATTCATATGAGAATCAGAAATGCAGAAGTAGCTCTGCTAGTTGCTATAATAGGAGCGATTGTAGTCCTGCCTGAATGGTCAGTTCAACACAAGTTAGACGTTGAGATGGGACATTTCTGTATGGAAGGCACTATGGTAGCAGCCTAGCGCTTCACTTGGACTGTACAGTCAGGCTGCCTGATTTCAGGTTCCAGCTTTGACGGCATTGAATGGCCCAAGTCATTCAACCTCTCGGTGCCCCAGTTTCCCCATCTGAGTGATGATAGTGCTCATTAATAATAATTAAAAAAATTATTGAGCACCTACAAAGTGATAGACACTGTTCTAGGCATTTGGGTTTCATTAGTGAACAAAGTGGGAAAACAAACAAACTCCAGTCCTTATGAAGGTAAAATTGTATGGGAGTGAAGAACCTAAATGAAATTACACATGGAAAGTGCTAAGTGTGGTAGTTGTCATAGAATAAGTGATAAGTAATAGGTGTCTTATTAAAACACAAAAAAGCATAGTCTGCTTGCTGAATGGTTGGGGGGAAACAAGATAGGTGATTTATATGAATAATCTCTAGGTTGTCCTGAAATCTAATAAAGCCAGTTTCACTTTTTATCACCTAGCAAATATTTGATCAGTTTTTGACTGAAGTGAGCAGATAATAAAAGCCACAGGACTGAAAGTAGACATCAGTAGTAGCTAGGTCTGGATTTTTAATACAACTCACCCCTTGACTGGAGAATGATGATGACCTCTAGTGATTTAAAAAAAATTAATATGTGAATCACTGATGGATTAACTAAATCTCAACTGTTTCTTTGAATGCATATTTTAACAGGGCTCTGCAAACTTTTTCTGGAAAGGGTCATACAGTAAATATGTTAGGCTTTGCGGGCCACAGTTTCTTTTCTTCTTTTTTTTACAACTCTTAATCTAAAAAGCAACATTTTTAGCTCAGGGGCTGTATAAAAACAGCCTCCTGGCTTGATTTGGCCCTTAGGCAATAGTTTGCCAAACTCTGTTTTAACAGGTAAAATATCTTAAGTTTAAAAATCCTTTTCAGTGTAAAATTATATATCACTTGGGTTTCCTATTAAGAAATGAGTTTGGCCCTGGCCGGTTTGGCTCAGCGGTTAGAGTGTCGGCCTGCGGTCAGAGAGACCCAGGTTCGGTTTCCGCTAAGGGCATGTACTTCGGTTGCAGTTTGTCCCTGGCCCTGGTTGGTCGTGCGGGTGGCAGCCACTCGATGTGTCCCTTTCACGTCGATGTCTCTCTCTCTCTCTCTCTTCCTCTCTCTCCCTCCCACTCTAAAAAATGAAAAAATGTCCTTGGGTGAGGATAAAAAAAAAAGAGTTTGCGTTCCTCTCCTGGCATCTCTGCATGTTTGGCACTGCCCGTAGTGAACACAGCATGGCCGGTTGCTTCTTACCTACAGTGAGGAAAAACACCATGTTCTTTTCACCTCTGCCTTTGCCTGGTAGCTGCCCGGCATCATTGCTCAAAAGGAGCAACTTGAGATGGTCTGCTTCTTGCTTCTGCTACCACCATCCAAAGCAATGTCATATTATTAGAAATTTGTGTCAGCACGTGAGTCCTTTTAGAGTTTCAAAGCTCTATCCAGTGGGCTAGTGATTGCCCGATTCCCTCACATTTAGCTTGCAGCTGGATCTGTTTTGCAGCAAGCGTTACATGTGGATGAGTGTGGATTGGCTACATCACAGGGCATCCTTTCTTGCCCTTTAGCGTAAGTATGGCTCCAAGGTGAACTGATGAAATTGTTCAAGAGGCCAGATGTGACATTTGTGTCAGATCCAAGCCTCACAACCAGGTAGAAGCTATGTAAAGATTTGGAAAAACAAGACAGGTAGACGGATCATTGGAGACTGGCAGAAAGCATAGTACTAACATGTTCCTAAAGGAAGCAGGAAGTGATAATAGGAGCTGCTGTGTGAAGCCCAGGTGTCACATGATACTATTTGGTGAGTTAAAGTAATTAGGTACCTCGACATTATATTGAGGTGGGGAGGGTTGGCATCTATGACTATTGTAACTCGGAGTTCTTGCACCTTTTAAATTAACTTTTAGTAAAAAGTCAAAACGTAATCTTGCAGTTTTTTAGGATAGGTGATTTTATTTTTCTGATTTATCTCTTAAAAAGCGATCAGGTTTTGAGGCAGATCAAGTTTTGGTCCCTGACTTCACATCCTTACTCAGAGCATGGATTTCGGACCCTGGCTTCAAATCCTTACTCAGCGATTAAGTCATCTTTTTTGCTTTTTTTCCTTCATCTGCAAAATGAATTGGTAATAGTTTGTACCATATAAGGTTGTGTGGAAATTCAATGAGTTCGTATTTATGAGCTATGTAGAACAGTGCCTGTTAGGTTCTAAGTGTTAATGAATGTGTGTAAACAAAAGATAGATTAACTGACTTCAGCTTTTGCCTTTCTTCGGGAGTTTCCAGTGATCAGAGGCATTCGTGTAGGCCGGTGATCCTTAAATGAGACGATCACTCCTTTTGGTTCATTCTGGCGCTGGTTGTCCATTAGGGCAACAAGCAATCACTGAGGCACTGTGTTAGTGGGGATGTGGTGAGACGTTTTCTACCCTTAAGGAGCATATGCTTAATTCTAAGGGATAAAAAGAATACGCAGTTCAGGGTAAATTATGATGAAGGCCCAGGCGGTGCTGAGAAGGGTACTATGATGGAACTAGTGAAGGGACGCTTCATGGGCTTTGAGTGGGGCCTTGGGTGGATTTTTATTAATGTAGCCAGGTGAGGGATTATTAGCAAATAATATGCTAAAAAGTATTGTAGAATAAAGGCAAAGTGAGTCAGGTGGGCAGAGAATTAAGGCAGGGTCAATCATAGAGTGATTAGTAGCCTAACTATTCAGTTGGTTCAGATGGAGGTAACCTCGTTTATTGAGCTTCACAGACGTTGCTTTTTTTTTACAAGTTGAAGGACCCCCCCCCCCCCACCAGCAAAAAGATTATGACTTGGTTTATTGCAACTGTCAGTTTATTGTGGTGGTCTGGAACCAAACCTGCAATATCTCCAAGATATACTTTTAGTAAGGAGAGTAATCCATGTAGCTTTCCTGAGACTAGTGCCCTCATCTGTAAAATGAAGAAGGTGGACTATTTGATTTTTAAGACTCCCTCCAGTTCACAGATTCCATAATTATTAGTGTCCATTGAATGCTATTTAAAACTTTTTATTGAAGTTTAACATACATACAGAAAAGGGCACAGATCATTGGTGTTCAGCGTGTATCATATAGCCCTCCAAACTGTGGGATTTATTTACTTATGTGGTGTTTTGATTCTTTGATTCCTGTCTTTAGTTATACTACATATTTCATAAGGACAGGTTCACACTGATAGCCACAGTGCTGGACACATAGTTTCTTAGTGTTTGTTAAATTACCACATGAAAGAATTAAGTTAGGATCCCATTTAAGGGCCTTTGAAATTGGAAATACTGGAAGGACCTGGTTAATTCACTTGAATCACCAAGAAAGCCCCCTAGGCAGGTGTAGAAGGTACAGGTCTATCCCCCTGGGATTTCCAGGTGGACCCACAACATGAACAGCCCCATTGCAGTCCTATACATAGCTGGTGTTACGTAGGGCTTGTGACTGCCAGAGAAACTTACCAGACACACTGAGCACCCTTTAATACTGTCCCCCATAGCTTAGGGGATGGTCTTACAAGTGAACTTACTGCTCAGAAGGTCTGAGGCTCAGAGGAGAATTTTTAGGCTGGAAGTACAAATTTGAGTGATCTGCATATACATGCTAATTGAAGGCATTCTTTTGGAAGTGAGCAGGGAAGAGGGAATAAAGACAATGCCTGGGTCTGAGCCTTAAAACTCCGGCTTTTGAATGTCAGGTGGCAGGGGTGAAGTCCAGCAGTTACCGAGGTACTGTTTTGCTTTGGAGAAAAGGGGATAGAAGACAGAATAACCGAAACCATGAGTTAGGTATACATAATATTCTCCATGGTTTATCTGTCTGTCTCATCTCACATGGTAGATTCTATTACAATTAGTCATTAGAAGAATTCTATTGTCCATTTGACTTTTGGGATATTTGACTCATTGATTTATTCAGTAGTTATTGACACTAAACAATTAGGCTCGATTTCTGATTTTTCCTGTGTGATTTGCTTGAATGTGGCATATAAAATAACTACAAAATAAGATGCTTCTATGTCATTATCCGTATCCCTTACTTAACAGTTTTGTTTATTCTTGTAAAGATGAACACAGCAAATTGTTTAATTGGCTTGGAGAGCCTGTGCATTTTGGTGTTAAATATGTGTTCCACATTTAAAAATACCTTGGAGGTTTTCTAAAATGTAAGTACTGTGCTAGCTATCTTGTCTAATATTAAATAGAGTTTGATATATTATGGAAGCTTAGGGAGCCATTCAGTTAAGAAATAGGTCTGCCTTGTAATCTCAACTGAATTTACTTTCCTTTTTTTCTTTGCAAAGAAAATTTTATACCAACAGGACCTTTTTTTTGAAAAAATAAAATTGCTTGTTCTTACTCCTTAGTTCTTCCCTAAGTTATGATCCTCTGACTGCACTGATCTTTCCAAACCAACTACACGTAAAGTAACAGAAGTGTGACTGCAGTGGGAATTTTTTTTTTTAATATGTTTTTTTCTTTTTTAATTGATTTTTTTAGAGAGAGAGGGTGGGAGAGAGAGAGAGAAACGTCTATGTGAGAGAGACACACTGATCGGCTGCCTCCTGCATGCCCCCTACCGGGAATCGAGCCTGCAACCCAGGCATGTGCCTTGACCAGGAATTAAACCGGGACCTCTCAGTCCATGGGACGGCGCTCAGTCTACTGAGCCACACTGGCTGGGCTGCAGTGGGATTTTCAAGGTACAGAATCCTATTACCATGCAGATGCCTTGTCTCATTCTTCTAGATATTTTTCTTTATAATATATATGTATATTAAACAAAAAAATAGGGGAAGGACCAAATAAAATTGTTACTATATATTCATTTTTGTCGATAGTCTTCCATTTGCTTCTTTCACTAAGGATTTATTGAAATCCTGCTGTTTCTACAGCGCCATACGAAGTAGGTAATAGTGTTTTGGGGAAGCTCAGAAAAAAATGAAAGTGAAGATCTCTTGTCTGTAGGGGCTACAATCTATTTTGAAACAAACAGAATCAGGCAGATAAAATACAGACTACTTTGTTTTGAACTAGTTGCCATCTCCCTGGAACTTCAGAGCATTTTGTATTTCTCTTAAGTTATGTATACAGTAACTAGGCTTGTAAAACTTCCCAGCTGGACTGTAAGCCCCTTAGGACAGAGTGTAGTGCATTGAACTTGGCGTCCACAAGGAGACAGTCCTGAGGTGTCTTAAGTTAAATTACAGCAGGCCAGAGGGTGGAAGGATGAGACAAAAAGGGCTTCATCAGTTAACTGTAGTGCAAGACAAACAAAGTACTACTCACGCTCCATAGTGTATGTTGGAATTATTAAATTAATTTCCAGGTGGCTATATCCATGATTATCCAGAAAGAGAATAGCCGGGCCCATAGGAGTCTCTGCGGCTTGTTTACTCGTACCTTTAAGGACTCTGCTGGCCTATCCCGGAACTAGCCTCACTTCTCCTCACGCTCCTTTGTCTACAGCTATAATAAATGCTTTCAGAATGGCTCACTTCTTTCTCTTCCTTACCTGATGTATACAAATGCTTGCAAAACTGTAGATGATGGACATGTCTGTCTCGATGGCCTGAGACCTGTCTTCTACTTTTGCTAGCAATGGCCTAATAAACCCTTTTATTTATTTATTTATTTTTAAAAATGTTTTTTCTTTGTTGATTTTTAGAGAGAGAGGAAGGGAGAAGGAGAGAGCGAGAAACATCAATTAGCCGTCTCCTGCATGACCCCCAACTGGGGATCTTGCCCACAACCTGGGCATGTGCCCTGACTGGGAATTGAACCAGTGACCTCTTGGTGCATGGGTCAACGCTCAACCACTGAGCCACACCGGCCAGGCTAAACCCTTTCTTTTAAAAAGACTTTCAGCCATAGAAGTTAAGGTTTTTGTTTAAGTGTTCTGTTTAGTTCTGGTGTAGAATACAGATTCAGCGTAAGTGATGGCGTGGAAACTAACACCCAAGAATTCTTGTGCTGCTTTGTTGAGTGACATTTTCATAATATCATCCTGGACAGTATTTGGATAATGTGGTGGGCATGATAGTTTTGTGGGAGGACAAAGTGTATTCTAGGGGGGGAGGAACAGTCAGAGCAGTTGTGGGCTTGGAACTGGACCTAGGGCATTTGAGAAATGTTCCAGGCACTGGTCTGATGAGAACACGGAGTTTCTGGTGAGCCGTGATGGAAAAGGTTGTGAGGGGGACCAAAGTTTTGCCACCCCAAAATGTGTCCTTTGGGATATTGATTCAAGACTGGTTACTAAGAAACAAAGGACTCAGAGAACCTTTGACTCTCTCCCCTGACGTGCCTGGAGGGATGCAGATAGAACAACCTGCTTCAGGAAGGGAACCTTCGCGTGTTCACCTTCGCACGTATGAATGAAGTGTGGCAGACAGGAAATTTGGCAAAGCCTGTGCCGAACTCCCTTCTGTTTCCCGTTTCTGTCTGGGTGGCCCCGCAGGAATCTGTTCACATGTTTGCTCTTTCTCATCGACCTGTGGATTGCCTACTTCCCCTCGGAAATCCCAGACCCCTACCCCCTGTTCTCCTTTGTCCAAAATGGCACATAAGCCTCAGCTGCCCAATGTCTTTTTTTGGGTCTCATGTCTGTGACACCCCTGCATGTACATCCGTAATAAACTGGGAACATTTTCTCCCGTTAATCTGTCTCGTGTTAATTTGATTATCAGCTAGCAGAGCTGTGAAAGTGGGAGGGAAGTTATTTTCTGTGCCCCCACTGTTGTCTGGCTTGGGAGTTACCGGATTGTGAAAAACTTTTTAATATTAAGTTTTTAAAAATGGAAAGTAATATATACATATGACAAAGAATTAAAGTAATACGGTATGTGGTCATTAAATACCTGTTAAACGAATGACAAGTAGGTCTGAATCCTCTTAAGAACCCACTATTTCTTGTGTATCTTTGTTTCTTCTGTGTTTAAATAGCGTGATATACCTCAGATGGTTGTGCATCTCATGGTTGTGCCAGGATTTGTTTAACTATTTTCTTGGCAGACATTTAGGTGTTCCCAGTCTTTTGCTGTAACAAGCAGTGTTGTAGTGCATCGTTGTCTATGGACGTTTGCATTTTAAAATTTCTAATTAAAATTATACATGAACAATAGGACAAAGACAGTCATGAAAACATTTTTATTATTTTCCTAATTCCTTATCACCCTTGAGTTCTATACTCCAGTCACAGCCCTTTTCATCTTTCTCAGTTCAAGTATTTATTTCTACATTTCCAAAGGATATTTTTTATTGCTAGTTCTTGATTTTCTCCATTTTAGACATTATTTATTAACTTCCTAACTTGCTACTCTGAAAGGTGAATATTCTTTTATATATATATATATATATATATATATATTATTGATTTTAGAGAGAGAGGAAGGGTGAGGGGGAGAGAGAGAGAGAAACATTGATATGAAAGACAAACATCTATTGGTTGCCTCCTGTATGCACCTCGACCAGGGATCGAACCCAAAACCTGGGCATGTGCCCTGACTGAGAATCGAACTGGCAACCTTTCAGTGCGTGAGACAACGCTCAATCAACTGAGCCACACAGGCCAGGGCTGAAAGGTGAATTTTCTTATACCTGTTATCTGTTAACTTTGTTCCATGGAAGATGAGTGGATATGAAGTTCAAAGTACAAAATTATTTTCAGTTATTATTTTGATGACCAAGCATCCCTTGTTACCCTTGAGATTCTTATGCTATTCTGATTCCTATATACATGTGGCATTTTAATCTTAATCTCTAGAAGCTTTGGTATCCTGTCTAGATCTCTTCGGTGTTTTGAATTTTCAGTTTTGCAAGCATTCGAGTGTATATCAAAGATAAATTCCTGGCAGTGGATTAGTTGAGTGAAAGTTGGATGCATTTACAACTTTTTTAGATATTGCCTGGTTGTAATAAAATTCTGTTATTCCAGTATATCTTCTCGGCTAAGCTCTAGACATTGTCAGAAAAACTGGCTTTGACACGTGTCAATGCCGCCCTCTGTGTTGTGTATCTCCCCTTTGAGCTTGTGGGGGCACAGCATATAATTTACCTTCTACCTTCTCAGTTCTTCTTGCTCGGCTAATAATCAAGTGAACATGAGGCAGATTAACAGGAGAAGGTGTCCACAATTTATTATGGATGTACATGCAGGGGTGTCATAAGACATGAGACCCGAAAAAAGATGCATTGGGCAGTTGAGGTTTATGTGCCATTTTGGACAAAGGAGAAAAGGGTAGGGGTCTGGGACTTCCGAGGGGAAGTAGGCAATTCACAGGTAGATGAGAAAGAGCAAACAGGTAAATAAATTCTTGCTGGGCCATCCAGTAAAAAAAAAGGCAAACAGGAGTTAGTTCAACAAGTAAGCTTTTCTCCCTGTGGGCCACATTTAGTTTTTATTGAGATGCTAAGGTGATGTGTCCTTTCTTTCTTTCTTTTTTTTTTTTTTTCTTTATTGATTTTAGAGAGAGAGGAGGGGAGAGGGAGAGAGAGAGAGAAACATCGATGAGAGAGAACATCCATCAGCCGCCTCCTGCATGCCCCCCACTGGGGATTTGGCCCACAATGTAGGCATGTGCCCTGACTGGAAATTGAACCAGTGACCTCTTGGTGCCTGGGGCGACGCTCAACCACTGAGCCACACCAGCTGGGTGATGTTTCCTTTCTTTAAGCAGGTCTTTCTATCTGGATTCCTTTAGGCTGGTAAGGGGGAAGGGCAAAGGTTCTTATTGAGTCTTTTGTTTCTTAATAATGAGCTTAAAATCTATGTCCCAAGAGGCATATTTTGAGGTGGCAAAACTTTGGTCCCCCTCCTAAAGCTCTTCTGTTACCCTCTTTTGAAATTGGCTCTACAGTCTCCCAGCTTTGGCTATAACACTTCTCCCTGCTCCTGCCCCCAGCGCACACATGCAGGTACTTTTCATTCTCCCAGTGTCTTTTCTCATCTATTCACAGCAACAGAAATATACTCTAGAATAATTCATAGATATTAGAGTTATTGCTAATTTTACTATAGCATCTTATTGCCAGGGTGGAGGGTACGAATTATATGTTATTGGGGAAGTGGCGTTCTTGGGGTGCTGCGGGGAAAAGAATTTCTTGAGGCCCCCACAGGAGGATGGGGTTTTGTGGAAAGCTTTATTGATGATATAAAATTAAGGGAGTTCCCCTCCATCTTTTCATCTCATCATGGAAAAAGTCCAGTCTTGTCTTCAGCAGGGCTAGGAGTAAGGCCACTGCTCAGTCTCTGCTCCATATTAAAGTCCAGTCCGGTCCAGCGTCTGGCGAGGTTAGCTTGTGTTCCCAGCTGCAGTCTATTGCGTGTGGGGTCCATGCGGTTGCTTAAGGCCACATGGTGGGTGACTGTGGGTCATGGAGCCAGAAAGAGTAAGGGGGAAGCAGAAGACAAGAGAGAGGGGACTCTGGGGATTTGTTAACCGTCTAAGATTTTGCACACTTGAGGTGGCTTCACCCTTTTAGCCAGTGATCTTTTTCCCAGGCTAGACCAACAGGCAGGCACCTTCCCTACTTTGCCCCAACTTCTCCCCCTTTGTTCGATCCCTTTCCCTCAGTGATCTGCAGGGAATGGACGGTGGTTCCCCGGGGAGCATGAAGCTGCCCAGGGGACTATGCTAACAATGTCTGGCCTTCCCTTTGTTCTCTTTCTATTATTAATGTTAATAAACTAGCTAATTATGATGATAACTTATAGGTAAAGAGTTCACAGTCATCTTAGGAAGGACATTTAAGTTTAGAAACAGAAGAGCTAAGGCACTGAGTCAGATATTGTCAGAGAAAGCTAGAATGCTGTGGACTGCATCCTGGGAGTGGGCCCACATTGATAGGAAAAGAAGCAGCCTAAGAAGTGCTGAAATAGGCAGATGAATAAGAAAATTAACGCTCAATGGAAGGAAAAGTTTCAGGAAAGAGGGTGATGAAAATCTTATTTCACAGAGAGGTCACGGAGAATGAGGACCAGAAGTGCTTTGGAGAGCAGTTTCGGCAGTGGGAAGTCAGAGCTAGTAAGGGAAGGAGATGGATTTAGCTGGATAGAGCACTTTTTAAAGAACATGTCTGCCAGGAAGGGGAGAGCTGGTCAGAAGGTAGAGTGGGAGGCACAAGCTAAAGAAAGCATTTTTTCTAGGTTTCAGGAAAGATGATCTGTGAATGTTTAGATGCAGATGGGAGAAGGTGACTATAATGATGAGAATAGAATATTTTAGGAGTCAGAAGATATGGGATCTAGGGACAGACAGAGCAGCGCGTTTTCAAAAGGAAAACGATCATTTTGAAGGAGGGTAAGATTATGGGTGAAGAGGTAGGACTCAGTCTAGGTGGTGAAAAGCTCACACCATCTGACTCCGGTACAGTTAATGGGATTTAGGAGCATGGAGATTATTTTGAATAGCTATCTATTCATTTGTTTACTCAACAGAACATCTAGTACATCACTTTAATAGAGGTACAGAGGTGAAGAAGCCACCACATGCATTTATAGAGATATACTTATACATCGTTCTGTCTCTTTATGATGGTTACTCAGCCTAAGAGCCGGCGAGGAAGGAGTGGACTGTGGGCCTGTGTGGCATTATAAATCTGCGTACCTGAGGCTCTGAGAGGTCAGTGCAAGAGGGTGGTGGTCAAGATGGCTCTGAAGTAGTAAACTCTGGCCTAGGCTGGATATGGAGTTCAAGGAGCTAGTGGACTGAATGGGTTTCTCTCATGGTGGAGAGCAACCTGAAGGTGGAGGTTTGGTCAGGGTGATGGAATGAAAGACAGAGAAAGAGGGTATGATGGTAGGAGGAGATAAGATCTTAAAGGCAGAGCTTGTAATGAAGTGGAATTCAACACACTTGATTGGAAGATAAAAAATGAGCTCTGTTGTCCTGGCCAGTTTGGCTCAGCGGGTCCAAAGGGTTGCAGGTTTGATTCCAGTCAAGGGCACGTATCTTGCTTGTGGTTCAGTCCCTGAGCCCTGTCAGGGTCGTGTGGGAGGCAACCAATCGATGTTTCTTTCTCACATCTGTGTTTCTCTCTCTCTCCCTCCTACTCTGTCTGAAAATAAATGGAAAAATATCCTTGAGTGAGGATTAAAAAAAATAAAAAGATTAGCTTTGTTTATAAGAGTTTGGGAGAAAAGAGATAGAGGATATTATGGTAGGAGGATGTGAGATCTCAGAGGCAGAGCTTGTATTCAGCACACTTGATTGAGAGATAGGAGATTAGGTTTGCAAGATCAAATAATAAACAAAAATTATAGAAGCAGCATCAGAGATCATCTTAATTGCCAAAATCACAACATTGGCTGGCACATCACAAGTCATTATCATTATGTTCTATGTAGTACAATAGAAAAATCAGATATTGTGAGTTTTTAAAAAGTAATGGGTTTTAGGCCTGGCCTGTGTAGGTCTGTTGGTTGGAGCGTCGTTCCCTGCATCTGAAGGTCGTGGGTTTGATTCCTGGTCAGGGCACATGCCTAGGTTGTGGATTTGATCCTGGTCGGAGCCTGTATGGGAGCCAACCAAATGGTGTATCTCTTGCACATCAATGTCTCTCTCTCTCTCTTTCTCAAATCAATTAAAAAAATGTAATGGGTTTTATAATGTCAGTAAGCATCATTTTTGGTAACTTGAGAATAACATTGTGGGTACATACTCTGTTTTTAGCACTCTTTCTGAAAGCTCAGTTTCACTTTAAGTTCATGTCTATTAAAATGTGCAGTTGTGATACTTTTGATACAAGAAATGTGTTAAATTTTTTATTGTATGTGTACAGAAGTAATTGGATAATAATGGAGTAAATACCTAAAGGTCCTAGGATTAGTATAATAAAGCAAGCACAAAAAATGTTCATCTCTTAAAAACTTTACGTCTGTTTGCTCTTGCTACATTATGTCCTCTGAATATAATGACTTAATGTTTGTTTATTAGTAAGTACCATTACCTTCTTAGGGTTATCAATATACCAGGTACTTTGATGGGCAGTGTTGGGAATAGTGTTTCGGTCTCACTTCCCCCAGTGCCATGAATCTCCTTCAGTCTGCAGATTGATTGTTGGCCTGATTCCTATTCGCCCTTGCTTAAGGACAAAACAATTGACTTCCTGTGAACTGAAAGAATGGCTGTGTTTTTGACAAGGCATCTATGAAAAATAGGCAGCTACTTAACAATAGCCGGGAACCAATGTTTTCTTATGGGAACATTGAGTTCTTATGGCTAGGTGACCAGGTGTCCTGATATTCCTGGGACAGTCCTGATTAGACCTGCTGGCCCAGCGTCCTCTCCAGTTATCACTCCTCTTGACTCTCAGAAATGCTGTCATTTGGATGGTGCATTATATGGTCTTTCAACTGTGGGTCTCATTTTGAGATTTATGATTGGCACTTTGAATCATTAGGTTAAGATGCATCATAGTAGTTGAAAGAAGCAGCCAGTGGTTGGTTTTGCCTGTTCTAAGAGATTTAGAGATGCTTGAACAAAGCGACTCCTTCTATGACTTCCCAGTATATGTTATAAAAAGAGTTACAGTTTGTACCGAATTCAGTAGTTGGTATTTGAATTCAGCAGGTATGTTATGATACTATATATATATATATATATATATATATTTTTTATCCCCACCCGAGGACATTTTTGCATTTATCTTCAGATAGAGCGGGAGGGAGAGAGGGAGGAAGAGAGAGAGAGAAACATCGATGTGAGAGAGACACATTGACTGGTTGCCACCCACACGACCCCAACCGGGGCTGGGGACAAACTGCAACCGAGATACATGCCCTTAGCGAGAACCCAACCCAGGTCTCTCTGGTCTGCGGGCCGACACTCTAACCCATGAGCCAAACTGGCCAGGGCTATGATACAATGTTTAACCAGAATCAATACATCCTTATCTTCTGCTTTGCGAAAAGAAAGACGTATCATAGTGTTGGGCCTTGGATTTATGTAATGTTGGGTATAAAACGTTTTTCAGTGACTAAGTCTTGATTGTTTTCCTGTCTTCCAACAGCACTAATATTCTGAGGGATCCTGTGTGTTTAGGAAGATGTGAGCACATCTTTTGTAGGTAAGTAGTTATGGCTTGATATATATTATATATTACTACATACATATGTATCAACTACGGTTTTACTAGTAACAGTCATGTATTCGTATTGGATGATAATATTTCTTATGTTTGTGTAACTGTCTTAGACTGCAAAGTAACTTACTATACACTATCTCATTTTGACCCTTGTAACTGTCTTAATTTACAGGAAGAAAACCTAAGCTCAAAGAGGATGACTTGATCAAAGTTACAAAGTTTTAATAAGCAGCTTTGCTAAACTTGGCGGAGAAATTAATAATGGTTATATAATTCAAATATGTCTCTTCTTTTCTTCCAGTTAGTTTTGATTCTAGATTTTCCAAATTGTATGTTTCCTAGGACTGCATAACAAAGTACCAACAACTGGGTGGCTTAAAACAACAGAAATGTATTGTCTCTCCCTTCTGGAGGCCAGAGGTCTGAGAGCAAGGTGTCAGCCGGGTTGGCTCCCGGAGGGCGGTGAGGAAGATTCTGCCCCATGCTTGTTCCCTGCATTCTGGTGGAGACGCTTTGTCATCTGGCAGTCTTCGGCGTTCCTTGGCTTGTGGATACGTCGCTCTGGTCTTAGCTTCGTGTTTACATGGTGTTCTCCCTGGTGTGCATGTTTGTCTCTGTCCAAATCTCCCCTCTTTATAAGTATACTTGTGATGCTGCATTAGGGCTCACCCCGATAATCTCATCTTAACATGATTATCTGCGAAGACCCTATTTTCCAATAAGATCACATTCACAGGCACTGGAGGTAAAACTTTTGGGAGGACGCAATTAAACCGTAACAGTTATTGTGAAATGCTATCCATGTTATAATATGAAATCCCTGTATTACAGGTTAGAATATGAGATTTTCATCTCATCCCGTTTCTCATTCAGGAGAAATCAATTTAAGGACTGAATGTCTTAATTTAATTGTCTTTGAGCAGGGTTAATATAGTCTCCTTTAAATCAATCTTTTAATTATTCAACTTATGACCGTGGAACTAACTGGCCTGAGCAAACCGCAGTGTGAAGTTGAAAGCACATGTGACAGTAATTTACGGTGTGACTTCAGTGGGCTGGGGGTGTGGAAGGTAGCTGTGCTGGGGGTCCCAATTTTGTTTCTAGAAACATAGATCTGTTATAGGGGGCATATCCGGCAGGAGGATGGGGTAGGAAATAGTACCTGTCACCTACCTGATATCTTTGTTTTGATGGTGAAAGGGATTTCAGATTTGATATATTCAGAGCAGATCTGCTGACCCCCTTCAACCTGTTCCTGCCTCAGTGATCTTCACAGTAATAAGTGGTAGTGTTATCAGAGAATTAGAGTATCCCTTTCCCCACTGAGTGCTGACAGTGGAGTACTTACGATGTCTCAAGAAAAAGAATTTTCTGAGACTTGCAGGGAGGGAGGATGAGTGATTTTTATTTGCGTGGAATCACATCCTTGGGTTTCCAAAGTCCCATTTCCCTTAGTCTAGTCATGGAAGAAGTAGAGCTGGGAATTCAGTAGAGCTCAAAGCAAAGCCAGTGTCTAGAGGCTAGTTGCAGTCCATTAGTCTGTTGTGGGTGGGGGTCCACATGGCCGTGGGCCACACGGGAGAGTGCCAGGAAGCAGGAGCAGGAGCTCTGCAAGCCAAGAGTCAAGTGCAACACGCCAGAGCCAAGAGTGACCCAGAGAGGGGACTCTTTCCTTTAGAGGATTAAATATCCCAAGTTTCCTGCATTTGCATTGGCCACGCCCATTCTGGCCAGTGACCTCTGTTCCCAGATTGAAGTGTGTGAAGAAAATCTGATTTTACCTGTATCTGTAGTTGGAAAAAGGAGTGTTTTAGATACTTATGGGTATTCTTCTTTGATACTAGATCACTTCTCGGCCTGTGATAGTTTCTTAAATTTGTAACAGTGTGGAATCTAAAACCATGTCAGTGGACTTCTTGGACTCTGTTACGTTAAATTCTGTTGGTTTAATTCTGTTACTTTGAATAGATCTTTTATCCAGGCAGGATTTTATGACATCATACATTGGTCACTTGGAAAGTATTGGCTCACCCAGTTATGCAGATTTATTGAGAAATGACATATTTCCCCCGAATTCTAGATTAATGTGTACAAAACAACTTGAGAACAGTTAAAGACGGGCATTGTGAAACATATAAAATAGACAGACTTGAGTACTGGTGGGTGCTCTACTGGTAAGTGTCTTAACTAACTGGATCTCATTTTCTTTATCCGAAAATGAGGTCATGGTTTTTGATAAGTGGATTTGACTATATTTCACTAGTGTTCCTCAAATAAGTAGGTATTGTACAACATTTCATTTAAATCCCCTGAGGAATCAGTTTACCTACTTTATATGGTGAGGTTCCAAGTTAAGAGTTCTTAACTACAAGCAAACTCAGAGAAGTTCTTTTCTTTGCTAGAGAAATTTTACATGTATTGAATCCAGTGATCTGGGTGGTCTCTTCCAGCCCCGATATGGTTGATAGATTCGTTTTACAACATTTATTGAGTTTGATTCAGGAATCATGCTAGGATCTAGGGATACAAAGATTAGAAATGCCTCAGGCTTTTTCTGAAGGGAGTTCATACTGTAAGAATTCTCCACATGAGTGGGTCACATGAAAAGGAATGTATTGTTTGGGGGAGATGAGGCTAACTGTACCCAGTCCTACAAGAGCCCGTTTGGCGAGGCTAAGGAAGGGGTGGATTAATAGGTTCTTATTTTGGAATTCACAGATAGGTTTCAGGGGAGATTGTGAACCCCCCCCCTTTTTTTTTTTAACAAGAGCTTATGTATGTCTTCATTGGATCTGCATAGGGTTTGTAATCCCCCAAATTAGGAAAACTCTTCTAATTATGAGACTGGAACTCCTGGATGGATAATCCAAGGTAATTTAATTGAATCTACAGTTACACATGTACCTGAAAGAACCAAAGATCTTTTCTCAAAAACTAAAGCTTGGACTCTGATCCAAAAACAAAACAAAAAGTACCTTTCTCAGTCTCTGTGATAATTTTAGGTATTTTCATGGAACACAGTATTAAGGTTTAGGATGGGGAGGTTGAAATGCATGGCTGTTATGTATTAGACACTAACTGTGTTTTTTGTGTCTCCTTCTGCTCCTGCCTGTTAGAAGCTGTAGATTTATCTGCAGGGAAAAATTATACAGACTGATGACTGGCTATGTAGTTTTTTTTGTTGCAAATTACCTGAGCAACTTTAGATTTTGTGTGTGTTCACACTCTTTCAAAAACACTATTTTAACAAATACTTTATAATTGCCCATTGTTAGAACAACCTTTTTTTCATTTACTTCTCTTCAGACACTGTTTATGTTTATTTTTTGGAATTCAGATTCTGCTGAGTGCATTGATAATTACATATACATGTTTAATTCTTTTTCAGTAACTGTGTAAGTGACTGCATTGGGACCGAGTGCCCAGTGTGTAATACCCCAGCCTGGATACAAGACGTGAAGATAAACCGACAGTTGGACAACATGATCCAGCTTTGTAGTAAGCTCCGAAATTTGCTGCATGAGAACGAGCTTTCAGGTGAGAAATAGCACTGTCTCCCTTAGTTAAATAACTGATGAATTCCTATTGATCCTATGAAGTGTGTAAAAGATCTATCAGGAATTCTGAATGGCGTGTTTCAGATTTTAAGATTTATAGTGTTTGGAATTATTCTGAGTGACAGATACCTTAGAGATAATTAAATCTGACTCCCCTTTTTTATAGATGAGAAACCAAGGTCCAGAGAGGTTAAATGATCTTATCTAAAGTCACACATATAGTTTGTACCAGAAGCAGGAGAAATAGCCCATTTCTTCTGATTGTCAGTCCAGACTTTTTTTTTACCTCTTTCACTGCCTGCTTTTTCAGTTATGATTATTTCTGTGTAATATATATAGAATAGTGATTTTGTCCTTAAACTCACTTAAATACACTTTCACAAGATAGAATACAACCTTCTTCCATGTATCACTTTTCTAGACTGAATTAATTGGATGAGCACATTTTGAAAGAGCAAAAGTCTAATATTCATTTTTTTCTATTTAAATGGAGGTTAATGTTTTTCAAATTGTCATTAGACTCTCTGTATTAACTATGTATTTTCCCATTGTGCTTTCTGCTGAGAACTAATTAGCTGTGGAAAGAAGGTCAAGTGTTTTGAATCTTCATAATGAGACATTGGAATTGTCCTTTTATTGACCAGATCACATCATTTTAGCTGGTGTTTCTTTATAGGAGGACCTTTTCTTGACTGGCAGGATGCCATGAGTGATTGATAGTGCTCATATAAAAGGGCTGGATTTCTGTTTTAAAATCTTTTGATCTTAGTTTTCCGACATGATGCATCATTATCAACTATTGATAGTGAAGTGATTGGACAGAATAAAGAAATGACACAAACACTGAATCTCATTGACCAGGTCCGTGTTTTTAAGAATTAAAATCATAGTTACCTACAAAAAGTTTTCTTCATTCTGTTATCTGAATATTATATTAGACTCCATTCTTGTATGAGAAAATGTGCTATAGTGATAAAATTTTACTGATTTTCAGATGTAGTTATACACATACACATTTTTAAAAGTACTTACCTTTTTGTAAAAATGATGTTGTAAATCTTTTCAGAGCACATTGAGGAAAAGTTTTATTATTAAGTTCATCTGTATTCTTTTCCTTCTTATTCAGAGACAGTGCTAATAGTGTTTATTTTCTAATTAAAGAGATTATGTCCGATCCGGTTCCCCTCCCCCAACAATGAATAAAGCACTGTTCTTAATCAAGAGTCCATGCATCTTTGGCAGTAGTGGGGGACAAGGGAGAGGATCAGTGAGCCTCTTGAGTTAATTATACAATATGAAAAATGTTCATGTTTCTGTGAAAGTGGTTTTCATGAGATTTTTAAAGATGTTAGGAATGTTGGCCAAGCATTGAAATTTGGGGTGCTGCTCCAAGATCTGAGTCTGTCCTGATATTTTGATTTGCTTCTTCTCCAGTTGCTGTGTAGTGACTGTTAGTGCTACCATAGTGACACTAGCTTTCTGGGGCTGCAAGAATGAAGGAGCACACCACAAACGGGGGGCTGAACAACAGGAAGTTCTGATTTCACAGTTCTGTAGGCTAGTCTGAAATCAAGGTGTTGGTACGGTGGGTTCCTTCAGGGTCTGTGAAGGTAGGCTGTGTTCCAGGCCCCTCTCCTTGGCTTGTTGATGGTGGTCTTCATATTCACAAGGCATTCTCCCTATAGGCAAGTTTGGGTCAGATTTCCCCTTTAGAAGGATGCCAGTCATACTGCATTAGAGTCCCACCCTGCTCACTTTCACTGATTGCTCCGTAATGACCCTGTTTCCAAATGAGGTCACATCCTGAAGTGCTCTGGGTCAGTCTTCTGTATATGAATTTTCGTAGGGACACAGTTTAACCATAACAGTAATGTGACATTTTTTGATGGTGATAGCGGGGAGCAGAGTAACCCTTGATGAGTAGTAGCGTGAGGTGCAAAGAAGAATAAGATAAATGACTTCTCTAGAAATTATACTGTGATTAGTGATGTTCCAGTCATCACTATGGTTTTCATATTTTATGGACTATGAAATGCGTTAATATTTCATTATTAAAACTGATGTTTAGCCCTGGCCAGTTTGGCTCAGCGGTTGGAGCGTCGGCCTGCGGTACAGAGAGACCCGGGTTCGGTTCCCGCTAAGGGCATGTACCTCGGTTGCAGTTTGTCCCCGGCCCTGGTTGGTCGTGCTGGTGGCAGCCACTCGATGTGTCCCTTTCACGTCAATGTTTCTCTCTCTTTCTCTCTCCCTCCCACTCTATCTGAACAAAAAAAAAAATGAAAAAATGTCCTCAGGTGAGGATTAAAAAAAAACAAAAAACAAAAAACTGATATTTAGGCCCCTGGCCAGTTTGGCTCAGCAGTACAGTGTCAGCCCGTGGACCAATGAGTCACGGGTTCGATTCCGGCCAAGGGCATGTACCTCTGTTGTAGTTCATCCCTGGCCCTGGTCGGGTCCTGCAGTAGACAGCCTGTCGATGTATCCCTCTCACCTTGATGTTTCTCTCTCTCCCTTTCTCTCCCTCTCTCTCCCTTCCACTCTATCTGAAGATAAATAGAAAAATATCCTCAGGTGAGGATTTAAAAAAAATAAAATAAACAAACAAACAAACACTGATATTTAGGAAGATTATTGAGTTTACAACAAGTTTTTGTGTGGGATCTGAGGCCCGTTAGAATGTCATCTTTCACTTCTAAGAGTAAAGGAGTTTGGGAGAGAATTATGGCAATTAATTTTCTGACGGCCATTTCATGTTTGTTTCCCGCATAATATAATGAGTAATTATTTTAATCCTTACCCGACTTTAGTAGTGCTGGCTTTAGCATTACTTATTTTAAGATGAATTGAAATTTCACAGTATGCATAATATTTAATCAGAATTTTAGGAGCTGGAAGGTTATCATTAATCCCTTTATTCTGTAGATGAGGAAATCGAGGACCTAAGTTAAGCAGGGTGGTCATATTGTAAGTTTCTGGCTTTTTGTCTTATCTTTCAGCACATTGCTTTTGTTGGAAGTATAGGCTTTCATTATGTTTGTTGACTTGAGTTGGAGAAAAATTGGCAGTGCTAAGACTTCATTCATATCCCAGAGACTAAACTTAATTAAAACAAAACAATTTTAAAACAAATTCTTAGGTTTTGGTTTCAACAATTCATTTCATAATGGTAACATTCTCCTTTGCTACTTTTATAGAAGATGATAAATATAAATTCTCTCTGAAATATAAATTTCTAATCCAGATCTAATTTCCATAGTGCAAAGCTTTTTCTACTTATTGTAAATTGCATTGTCATCAATTTTTCCTCCCTATGTCCCTTAAAACAAACTAGTCTTGAAGGGTAGGAGTGTTTCTTTATGGTTTATCTATTCAATATATTTTATGTAGTACCTTTATGTAGCTTATCTAGTGAGCACTTAACATGGTATAAGGTGAGTGAGGTGAGTAGATAGAATAATGGTTGATCCCCTTTATAATAAGGAAACTGGAAATGATCTCCTCATAAAATAAGGGTATTAGATTAAGTGATTTTCTGCGGTCTAGCTCCAAAATCATGTGGTTAAATGGTCAAGGTTGAAGGTGAATTAAGTGGAATGGTTGGACATCTCCTATATTTTTAAAAAAATCTGTAGTTCACAATTTATCTTCCAAATGAACCTTGTTATTTGCACTCACTATAAAATATATAATTACTGTAATTAAGTGGGTAATTAGGAAGAACTTGTCAAGTCATGGACATATATATGGTATATGCTGGGTATAAAGCAGCCTGATTTACAGTAATGCTTTCTAAAATGAGCTTCTAAATACTTGAATAGATTTTTCTCGGTTCAGTGTATTTTAAAGCAAAGAGACTGTCATAAATTTTTCTGATAACCATTTATGGATAATTTTTTCTTATTCTTTATAACAGAATCTGTTTTCTACTAATGTAGTTACATTTAAAAGTTTTTATTTTCTCTTGGCCCCATCATATTAAATCAGACCTTGCAGGTGCTGGTCAGGTTCTGTGAAATATATGTTGGGGTCGGTGACAAGAAAAAAAAATTGTGGTTATGCTTTCATAGGATCACAGTTTATTTTCTGATTTCAGGAGAGATGCTGGTCTTTCTGTGGCAAATTACATAGTGTTTCCTATATGCTGTGGCTGTTTTATAATAGATGAAGATGAGCATTTGAATGGCTGTGTTTTTATTTTTTTTTTCAGATAGAATTGAATACTCTTAACTTACAAAATAATCATTCTCAGCGAAGGCGTTAATGTTGCACAGATGGTAGCAAAGTGCTTTCCTTTGATTTTTAATAAGGGGCTAGTTTGTTAAAGAGATTTCTCAACTTCTGTTATGAAACGTATAATAGAGGATAATTTGAAAGACACAGTGTACATCATTATAATCCTTTGATGTAGATTAATGATAGGTAAATCACATTTGCTAATTGGCTCTCTCTTCTATAGTTTATTATTAAATTTTAAGAGTAAACTTGGCTAGCAGCTCCTTGGCAACACGTGCATCTCTGTTCCTGGACAGTATGGAGTACTCAGAAATGTTTACATTCAGAGAACAAGATTCTTTTAAATGTCATCATTGTGAAATCTACCATGCAGAGGTATTTTTCTTCATGAAATGAATATGATAATTTATCATGCTTAGAAGCATTCACCCATACACAGTGGTGTAGCTGTTACTAGTGTGGGTGATGCTCCAGCAGTGGTGGGGGTTCGCTTTTTATAATCCTAACTTCAATATGCTGTGTAAAACCCACAGTTTACAATATGCTTGTGGCTGTGCTCCCTGCTTAGGTAGGACAAGGTACACAATTAAAATAATCTTGAGTAAATGTAGGATTACTGGATGACTAGGGAACTTATTGTGTGCCTTTAAATTACATGGCTATATGCTGTCTTCATTTACTGCTTTATAAGTTAAGAAACATGTACACCTGAGTGAAATTTTTTGTCTTTTTAGATTTAGAATTTTTTTAGTCAATTGAATGTGTTGCTGCTACTTATAAGCCCAGATTTTTTGTTAAATGTCTAATTCTACATTTTGTAAGTTTTATAAGCATTGAGGACTTCAGGGTTTGACTTTGTAGTTGAAAATGTCATTATCTGTGTTTCAAATAAATTTTAAAAAATCAAATACAAGTTTTTACAGACTACCAGAGGATTAACCTTTAGTCTTTGTAATCCTGAGTCTTT